>CM057478.1:6780000-8030000 GCA_030035585.1 Dugong dugon | reverse complement strand
TGAGTCTTGTGTTCCACAAAGTATCCTTCCTTTAAATATTTTTAATAAGTCTGCAACTAACTCTCGTGAAGAGGTTTCCATTGCCACTCTGTAAGTAAGGCAGAAATGAAATCTAAGTGTAGGTCTCAGTGACTCCAGACGCAGCCTGTTCTCCAAACCCCTAATCACTAATGCCTTCTAGCCTGAATGTTGACAACGCTAGGATAAATTCAATACTCATTCTTAATAACAATTCTTAAAGGTCTGTACGTGGAAATGTATGTATAAAGGAATAATTTCTTAAGTTTAACAATGCATCTAAAACCAAAAGCAAATTCCATAATTGAAATGAGAAGGCATCCCTATCATATAGAATGAGGATGACCCTATCATAGCTATTACTGTATATTATTCAGAAAGAAAGTTCTGTGAAATGCTTTCTTTCTCAAGCCCCCAGGATTCCTACTAGCTTGGTCTTTGAAGTGTCTACTCCACTTCCCAACCACAATGACTTTTTTTTTCTGACTGTTAAGGCTTGGTCTTTTGCTTTCTTCTCTCTATATTCTTTCTTACAGGAAGATCTTAACAGAGTATCAAGGTTTTCAATACCATATCTATGCTGCTAACTCTCAAACTAGTAACTCTAGTCCTCACTTCCCTCTGAGTTCCAGGCTTTTTATCAAATGTAAATTACCATCTTTACTTAGATATCCAATGTGGTATTGAAATTGACAGACATTATCATACAAAGATTCTCTTGATCTCATCCCTTCACCAAACAATAAAACAAAAGCAAACAACATACAAACATAACTGCTGAACAAACCAGTCAACCCTGATTTCCTCAGCTAATCAATAGACACCAGGCATCTGCCCAGAATAGAGGACTATTTTAACTCCATTTTAACTAGTTAAACCACTCCTGCATTTGCAACATCTAATCCATCAACAATTCTGCCTCAAAAATCTGTTTTAAATTGATCTACTTTCCAATTCCACTGATAAGACCCAAATTGAGGCTGTTTTCATCTATTATCAGGGCTTCCTCAGTAACCATTTAAATGGTCCCCCTGTAATCTCGCCTCCTGTAATCCACTTTCTTCACAGTGGCCAGAATCAAGGAGCCCTGGTGGTGCAGTGGTTAAGTGCTCAGCTGCTAACTGAAAGGTTGAACCCACTAGCCACTCTCTGAGAGAAAGATGTGGCAGTCAGCTTCTGTAAAGATTTACAGCCTTGGAAACCCTGTGGGGCAGTTCTACTCTCTCCTATAGGGTCACTATGAGTCAGAATCTATGTGACAACAGTGGGTTTTTGGACAGAATTATTATCATATTTACTTTGTATAATGTAAATCAGATCACATCATTCTTCTGCTTTAATTTTTTTTATGGATTACCCCATTAGAGTATAATCCAAACCCATCTGCTCCACACTGCAAAGCCTGGGTGATAAGGCTCCTGTCTCCTGGACCAGCCCAAGACTTATTCAGTTTAAGCTATAATGTTGTCTATTCTGTTTCCCAAAATGTGCTCCAAGCCTTTTCATGAGGTCTTTATATCTTTATCTTCTTATCTTTAAAGCTCAGCTTGAATATTAAAAAAGGAGGATGTTTTAGTAAATCAAGGTATATATAAGTAACTCGCAAACATGTTTTATAACAATGAATATGTATAATAATATAAATAAAAGATAAACAAAATAAAAAGATGCATATTCATCATGATGTTACTATCAAAAATAAATTGGATTTTATGAATAAATTTGTATAATATTTCCAGAAAGAAATAGTGGTTATTCCTTGTTTGGGGTGATAATATGGAATAACCCTGGTGGTGCAGTGGTTAAGATTTCAGCTGCCACCAGAAGGTCGGCAGTTTGAATCCACCA
Organism: Dugong dugon; assembly: GCA_030035585.1. NCBI lineage: Eukaryota > Metazoa > Chordata > Mammalia > Sirenia > Dugongidae > Dugong > Dugong dugon. The sequence goes on along the minus strand of CM057478.1, from coordinate 8,028,134 downwards.
GGCAAACCTTGGAAACCCTATGGGGAAGTTCTACTCAGTCCTAAAGTTACTATGAGTGGAAATCCACCTGACAGCTACGGTTTCTTTTTTTTTTTTGGATTTAATGTCCTTTTTATATGTTATAAAATTTCAGATTTCTTTCAATTATTATGCATATTCAGAATGATGCCAAATTTAATGTTTATTTCCTGAAACCATATCACATTTAATCATTAATATGAATTTCTAAATAGTATACATTTGATATATTAGCTGCTTATTAATTAGTATGGAGATATTTTCCTACTGAAGAAAATGTCCACTATCAATACACATACCTACAAACAGCAGCTTTATATCTCACACAGTATCTAATTTTATGTAAACATTTCAGTATGAGGTGTTCAGAATGCACTTAATGTTATGATTCAACATGAAATTATTTTTAATTGTGTTTTGATACCTTGAAATGACCTCAGAAATGCTAGAATCTGACTTACAATTTTGATGATATTCCTTCCCAATTAAATAAATGTTATATAAATGAGTCAAATGTGGCCTCTATGAATTGACCCCAAGTTATTTATTTCTTCACAGCAAGCTGAGGCCTATTTAGCCCGAAAAGCTTGCTGGTGTGAAGCTCAAATGTGTACGTACCCAGTTGCTTTAAAAAATAGCCCAAATAAGCAGACTTTCAGGCACTAAGAGCCTGCCTTCTTTCTATACCCAGCAAAACTGTGCTCTACGTCTGCTAGCTTTAGATAAGCTAAAACCCTGTATATATAAGGACTCTAAGGTACAACTACCTTTGGAGTTCTCTGACCAAAAGCCTCCCTACCTTGTTACAGGAAGAGATGACCTAGGGCCCCCTTCTGTATTTCCTCTTCTCACATGTTTTTAAGCCCTATTCCCCATCTGGGAGGTACCTGGGTGGTGCAAATGGTCTCCACTAGACTACTAAGCTAAAGATTGGTCATTCCATCCTCTCAGTGACACCTTGAAAGAAAGGCCTGGTGATCTGCTTCTGTAAAGATTACAGCCAAGAAAACCCTATGGAGCAGTTCTCTGACACACATAGGTTGTCATGAGTCAGAACTGACTTCGCAGTAACAGGTTTTTTTGGTCTCTGTCATAGATTGAATTGTGTCCCTCAAAAATATGTGTCAACATGGCTAGGCTATTATTCCAGTATTGTATGGTTGTCCTCCATTTTGTGATCTGATTATCCTCCATTTTGTGATGTGTTGTAAATCCTGGCCTTCATGCCTGTGGTTATGGTCCCATTTGGGAGTGAGCTGTCTGTTATGTTAATGAGGGCAGGATTAGGTCATGTTAATGAGGATTAGGGTGGGATGCAACACCTTTACTCAGGTCACAGCTTTGATGCCATACAAGGGGAGTTTCCCTGGAGTGTGGCCTGCACCACTTTTAACATTTTAATTAAATAATGTACACCCACTAGATGATATTATGTACAAAAAGTAATTCAAATAATAATTTCATAGATCTTCAGTTTATAGGAAAGAAGAAAGCATATCTACTTTTGCAGCTCAAAAAGAGACACAGATCTGCAAAGTCGTGCAATAAAACTTTGTTTGGTATGTCATATTATCTGAAGTTGTCTTAATTTCAAAGGCAAGTATCTGAGTTTGGAATTGTTTAAACTCTCTCACAAGTGATAATAACTCTAGAGAGTCTAAAGAAGCAATTACCATGAAAAAAGAAAAATTAATCTCATTTATTTTCCAGTATCGTTATACAGTTGTGATGCTCCTCAGCACTCACAAGCATAAAAATAGAATAAAAGTTGTTGAATGTTTGGATGAAATAAAACTTACAAAACCTTGGGTTTTAAAGATTGATTAATTTAATGATAGCACAATAAAGCGCAAAAGGTGTAAGAGTTTTCCAAAAATCATTTCAAAATAAATGGGTTGGTATTATTTTCATTTTTTATTTAAGGTTCCGCAAGTCTGTTGAGATATCTTTAACTGAAAAGTGGCATAATATCTGAATATAAAATACCTGAAGATATTTGAAAGGTCAGAATAAGGTGGAATTTGATGATCTTGATAATCTTTGCTACGTGCATTGAACTGTCCTACCAAAAATAAAAATAAATGATGGTCCAAATATTTCAGCTGGACTTTAAAGTGTCACGTATCATACCAATCAATGGCAATCGATATTTAATACTGAAACATTGTATCATATAGTGTCTTTCATTAATGAGAAGTGGTTAAAAGGAATTTTACCCAATACAGTAAAATGTAACTGTATTGGAAGAGACTTAGAATTGATCTATTCCTACCCCTCAATTCTGTGCATGAAGGAAATGAGTGTTGGCTGATGAAGGCGCTAGTGCTGAATGGAAAACTCAACTTGTGTCTTCCTGCTTTTGCACCTTACACTGCTTTTGAACACAGAGAATCTGATTCTATTAACCTGGATTAACAAATCTCATTACAAATTTTCTGCACATCTCACAACAGTGTTCACACTTCCCTATTTTATAGGCACATCATAAATTTGCAGTATTTAAAAGAAAGACAAAAACAAGAGGCACGTGAAGAAACAGTAAGGATCTGCTTGCCATCATAGATGAAAAGCCATGCCTTTCAAAGTTGAAAACGTGTTTGAATTTAAAAGTTTTCTTCAACTAGTGAATTGTAACATCTTCCACATGAAGAGCAAGCACAGGAGACTGTGCTTTGTGGTGTAACTCATATAATCCCTATTCCCAGAAAAGTGCCTGGAATATTTAGGCGCTAAATCAATGTTTGTTGGACCTAGTTACTGTTTTAGTTACTGAACATTTATAACCCAGCTTCTAATTACATAAATAAAACATTTGGAAGACTGGGGGGGAGAAAAACAAAAAACTATATATAAAGCCCTGGTGGCACAGTGGTTAAGAGCTAGGCTGTTAATCAAAGGGCACGCAGTTTGAATCCACCAGCCGCTCCTTGGAAACCCTACGGAGTAGTTCTCCTCTGTCCTGTAGGGTCACTATGAGTCGGAATCCACTCCATGGCAAGGTGTTCAGGTTTTTGCATATTTATGTACACACAATGTGAACAGTGTCAATGTATTGGTGGACATCTTTAATCCACCACACTCACTTTGTAGTTACTCTGCTATTTTTTAATTTTTTTTTCTTTTATATTTTATTGTACTTCAGGTGAAAGCTTACAGAGCAAATAGTTTCTCATGAAATAGTAGTACACATGTTGTTCTATGACATTGGTTAACAACCCCACAACATATTAAGCCTCTAAATTCTCAACCTTTTTTTTTTTTTGATGAAAATACAGATAGCCAAAGATACACCATTTCAAAAATTTCTACATTCACAGTTCAGTGATTTTGACTACGTTCTTCCAACTGTGCTGTTATTCTCACTTAAGATGAAGGCTTACAGAACAAAATAGTTTTTCATTTAACAGTTACTACACATGTTGCCCTATGACAATGGTTAACAATCTCACAGGACATCAAGAATATCCTTACTCCACCTTGTGTTCCCTATCATCAGGGGACTTCCTTGTCCCCTTCTGTCTTCTGGCCCTTGTCACTGGACTACTGTACCTCTTTAGTCTCATTTGGTTTTTTATTTTATTTTATTTTAACACCATTTCAAAACTTTTTACTTACACATTTAAGTGATATTGACTATGCTCTTCCAATTGTGCTGCCATTCTCGCCCAAGATGAAGGCTTACAGGACAAAACAGCCTCCCATTTAACAGTTACTACAAATGTTGGCCTATAGCAGTGGTCAACAATCTCACAACACATCGACAGCGTCCTTATTCAATTTGTGTTCCTTATCATCAGTTTCCTACTCCCCCTCTGCCTTCTGGCCCTTGTCACCAGACTCCTGTACCTCGTTAGTCCCATTTAGTTTTACAAGGCTGTCCACTCCCAGGCTTAACATCGAACCTCGAAGGTAACTTCACCTCTGAGCTGAAAGGGTGTCTGGGGGCCACACTCTTGAGGTTTCTCTAGTATTCTTTAGGCCAGTAAATATGGTCTTTTTTTTTTTTTTTTTTTTTTTTTTTTTGGGAGTTAAAATTATGCTCTACATCCTTCTACAGCTCTGTCCAGAACCCTCTGTTGTGATCCTGGTCAGAGCAGTCAGTGGTGGTAGCAGGGCACCATTTAGCTGTACTGGACTCAGTCCGGTGGAGGCCTTGGTAGCTGTGGACAATTAGTCCTTTGGACTAATCTTTTCGTTGAATCCTGTTCTCTTCATTCTCCCTTGCTCCTGAAGGGATGAGAGCAGTGGAGTACCTTAGATGGCCGCTCATAGGCTTTTAAGACCCCAGACACTACTCACCAGGTAAAATGTAGAGCATTATCTTTATAAGTAGTGTCATGCCAATTGAGCTAGCTGTTCCCCGAGACCATGGTCCCCAGAGCCCTCCGTCCAACAACTCAGTCCCTCGGGGGGTTTGGATGTGTCTATAGGGCCTCATGACCTTTCCTTGTGCAGGTTGTGTTAGTTTCCCCTGTACTGTGTACTATCTTACCTCTCACCCAAGCTACCACTTATCTATTACCTATTTAGTATTCCCCCCCCCATCCCTGGTAACCAACAAGGATTGTTACATTTTGCATGTGAATTTTTTCATGGGTTTTTACAATAGAGGTCTCATACAATATTTGTCCTTTTGAGATTGACTTATTTCACTCAGCATAATGTCCTCCAGTTTCATCCATGTTATGAGATGGTTCACAGATTCATTGTTGTTCTTTTTCGTTGCATAGTACTCCATTGTGTGTATGTACCATAGTTCGTGTATCCATTCATCTGTTGATGGACATCGAGGTTGTTTCCATCGTTTTGCTATTGTGAACAATGCTGCCATGAACATAGGTGTGCCTATGTCTATTCGAGTGATGACTCTTATTTCTCTAGGATATATTCCTAGGAGTGGGAATGCTGGATCGAATGGTATGTCTATTTCTAGCTTTCTGAGGAAACGCCATATCATTTTCCAAAATGGTTGTATCATTTTGCATTCCCACCAGCAGTGTATAAGAGTTCCCATCTCCCCGCAGCCCCTCCAACATTTGTTATTTCCAGTATTTTTGATTCGTGCCAGTAATGCTGGGGTGTAATGGTATCTCATTGTGGTTTTAATTTGCATTTCTCTAATGGCTAGTGATCACGAGCATTTCCTCATGTGTCTGTTGGCCATTTGAATGTCTTCCTTGGTGAAGTGTCTGTTCATTTCCTTTGCCCATTTTTTGATAGGATTGTTTGTCTTTTTGTTGTAGAGGTGTTGGATTTTCTTGTAGATTATGGAAATGAGACCTTTGTCTGACTTGTACTGTCCAAAAATTTTTTCCCAGTCTGTAGGTTCTCTTTTGACTCTTTTGGTGAAGTCTTTTGAAGAGCATAGATGTTTGATTTTTAGAAGATCCCAGTTATCTAGTTTATCTGTTGGGTTTTTTGTGTTGATGTTTATGGTTTGTATCCTGTTAATGCCATGTATTAAGGCCTGAAGTGTTGGTCCTATTTTTTCTTCTATGAATTTTATAGTTTGAGGCTTTATATTCAGGTCTTTGATCCATTTTGAAGTAGTTTTTGTATATGGTGTGAGGTATGGGTCCTGTTTCATTTTTCTACAAATGGATATCCAGTTTTGCCAGCACCATTTGTTAAAAAGACTGTCTTTTCCCCATTTGATGTATTTTGGGCCCTTGTCAAAGATCAGGTGACCGTAGGTGGATGGATTTACATCTGGGTTCTCAATTCTGTTCCATTGGTCAATGTCTCTGTTGTTGTACCAGTACCAGGCTGTTTTGACTACTGTAGCTGTATAGTAGGTTCTCAAGTCAGGTAGTGTGAGTCCTCCAACTTTATTCTTCTTCTTCAGTAGTGCTTTACTTATTCGGGGCTTCTTCCCTTTCCATAAAAAGTTAATAATTAGTTTTTCCATCTCTTTGAAGAATGTTGTTGGTATTTGTATCGGGATTGCATTGTATTTGTAGATTGCTTTAGGTAGAATTGCCATTTTCACAATGTTGAGTCTGCCTATCCATGAGCATGGTATGTTTTTCCATTTATGTAGATCCCTTTGGGTTTCATGCAGCAGTGTTTTGTAGTTTTCTTTGTATAGGTCTTTTACATTCCTGGTCAGATTTATTCCTAACTATTTTATCTTTTTAGGGGCTATTGAAAATGGTATTGATTTCCTGATCTCCTTTTCATCGTTCTCTTTACTGGTGTATAGGAATCCAACTGATTTTTGAATGTTTATCTTGTATCCTGCCACTCTGCTGAATCTTTCTATTAGTTCCAGTAGATTTCTCGTGCAGTCTTTAGGGTTTTCTATGTATAGTATCATATCATCTGCAAACAGGGAGAGTTTAACTTCTTCATTACCAATTTGGATGCCCTTTATTTCTTTCTCTTGCCTTATTGCTCTAGCTAGAACTTCCAGCACAATGTTAAATAGGAGTGGTGATAAAGGGCATCCTTGTCTTGTTCCTGTTTTCAAGGGGAATGTTTTCAGCCTCTCTCCATTCAGAATGATGGTGGCCGTTGGTTTTGCATAGATGCCCTTTATTATGTTGAGATACTTCCCTTCTATACCTATTTGATTGAGAGCTTTTATCAGGAATGGGTGTTGGACTTTGTCAAATGCCTTTTCTGCGTCAATTGAGATGATCGTGTGATTTTTTTCTTTCCTTGTATTTATGTGGTGGATTGCGTTGATGGATTTTCTAATGTTAAATCATCCTTGCATACCTGGTATGAATCCTACTTGGTCGTGGTGTATTATTTTTTTGATATGATACTGAATTCTATTGGCTAGAATTTGTTCAGAATTTTTGCATCTATATTCATGAGAGTTATTGGTCTGTAATTTTCTTTTTTGTGATGTCTTTGCCTGGTTTTGGTATCAGCGTTATGCTGGCTTCATAGAATGAATTTGGAAGTGTTGCTTCCTCTTCTATGCTCTGAAATAGCTTGAGTAGAACTGGTACAAGCTCTTCTGTAAATGTTTTGTAGAATTCTCCAGTGAAGCCATCTGGGCCAGGGCTTTTTTTGGTTGGGAGTTTTTTTATTACCTTTTCAATCTCTTCTCTTTTATGGGTCTGTTCAGATTTTCAATATCACTTTGTTGTAGTTTGGGTAGGCCGTGTGATTCTAGAAATTTATCCATTTCCTTAGGTTTTCAAATTTGTTGGAATATAGTTTTTCATAATATTCTGTTATAATCCTTTTTATTTCGGTTGGGTCTGTGGTAATGTCCCCCATTTCATTTCTTATTTGGGTTATTTGTGCCCTCTGCTATTTTTCTTTTGTCAGTCTCGCCAGTGGTTTGTCGATTTTCTTGATTCTTTCAAAGAACCAACTTTTGGTTTTCTTGATTCTTTCTATTGTTTTTCTGTTCTCTATTTCATTGATTTCTGCTCTGAGCTTTACTATTTCCTTTCTTCCGGTGGTTGTAGGCTTTTTTTTGGTGTTCTCTTTCTATTTGTTTGAGTTCTGTATTTAATGTTTTGATTTTGTCCCTTTCTTCTTTTTTGATATGTGCATCTATTGCTATCAATTGTCCTCTGAGGACTGCCTTTGCTGTGTCCCAAAGGTTTTGGTATGATGTGTTTTCATTTTCATTTGATTCTAGGAATTTTTTTATTCCATCTCTGATTTCTTCTATTACCCATTGATGTGTAAGCAGAGGAGTATTCAGTTTCTATGTAGTTGATTTTTTTTCCTTGCTCTTTCTAGTGTTAATTTCTACCTTGATGGCATTGTGGTCAGAAAAGATACTGTGACTTATCTCAGCATTTTGGATCTTGTTGAGGATTGCTCTGTGGCCTAAGATGTGGTCTATTCTGGAAAACTTTCCATGTGCATTGGAAAAGAATGTGTACTTTGCAGCGGTTGGATGGATTGTTCTATATACGTCTATGAGGTCCAGTTGGCTGATTGTCTCCTTTAGGTCTTCTGTATCTTTGCTGAGTTTCTTTTTAGTTGTTCTGTCCTTTACTGAGAGTAGTGTGTTGAAGTCTCCTACTACTATTGTGGAACTGTCAATTTCTCTTTTCAGTGCTGTTAGAGCTTTTTTTATGTATTTTGGAGCCCCGTCATTGGGTGCATAGGTATTTATTATGGTTATGTCTTCATGATGGATCATCCGCTTAATCAGTATATAGTGTCCTTCTTTGTCTTTTATAGTAGATTTTGTTTTAAAGTCTATTTTATCTGAGATTAGAATTGCCACTCCTGCTCTTTTTTGATAGTTGTTAGCTTGATATATTTTTTTCCAACCTTTGATTTTTCATAAATTCACATCTTTGTTTCTAAGGTGTGTCTCTTGTAGACAGCAAATTGATGGATCCTGTTTTCTTATCCATTCTGCCACTCTCCGTCTCTTTATGGGTGCATTGAGTCCATTTACGTTCAGTGTAATTACTGATAGATGGAAGTTTGTTGCTGTCATTTTGTAGTGCTTTTTTTTGCGGTGCTGAAGTTTTCTTTGTTCTTCTTACTCTCTTGTGCTGAGTTACTTTTGTTTGTGGATTTTGTGTTCATTTCTTTTGTTTTTGTAGGTTTTGTTTTTGCTGAGACTTTATGTTTTTCGTCTTTATTTTTATGAGTTGGTTTGTTAACTTTCTTTGTGGTTACCATGAATTTTACCCTTATCTTTCTAAGTTTGAAGCAGTCTACCCTTACTTGGTATCGCCTTGCCTTCCTCTCCATTAGAAGGTTCTATACCTCTGCCGTTTGTTCCCTCTTTCATTGTTTTGATGTTGTTGTCATCCTTTGAGTGATTGCTCTGATTCCCTGTTGTATTTCTTTTTGTTTTGGATAGTCCTCGATAGTTCATTTCCTAGAATGGTATCCGGTTTGTATGAACTTGCGTCCTAGGTCCTAGGTCCTGCCTGAGGGCTGAAGCTGTTTGTCCTCAGATCGAAGAACTCCCTTTAATAATTCTTGTAGGTTTGGTTTGACTTTTGCATATTCCTTTAGTTTCTGTTTATCTGGAAATGACCTAATTTCACCATAAATTTGAATGAGAGTTTTGCAGGATATATTATTCTTGGCTCACAATTTTTTTCTTTCAAGATTTTATATATGTCATCCTATTGCCTTCTTGCCTGCATCGTTTCTGCCGAATAATCTGAGCTTAGTCTTATTGTTTCTCCTCTGTATGTGACTTCTTGTTTTTCATGAGCTGCTCTCACGATTCTTTGTTTGTCTTCAGTTTTAGTGAGTGTGAATATGATATGTCTTGGTGATTTTCTTTTTGGGTCTCTTCTATATGGAGTTTGTTGAGCTTCTTGGATGGCCAGCTTTTCATCTTTCATGATATTGGGAAAGTTTTCTGTCAGCAGTTCCTCAATGATCCTCTCTGTGTTTTCTGTTTTCTCCCCCTGTTCTGGTATGCCAATCACTCGTAAGTTTTTGCTTTTAATTGTGTCCCACATAACTCTCAGGGTCTCTTCATTTTTCTTTGTTCTTTTTTCTGAGTTTTCCTGAAACAGAGTTGTATCCAAGTGTTTGTCTTCAGTTCCACTGATCCTGTCTTCCATGGTTTCAAATCTACTTCTCAGCCCTTCTATGACACTGTCCATTTCTGAAATCTTGTTGTTTATCTTTTGGATTTCTAATTGTTGTTTTTGTATAATTTCGAGTTGTGAATTTATTTTGGCATTTTGTTCCTGCATCATCTTCCTGAATTCTTCCAATTTTTTGTCTGTATTTTCCATAAATTTGTCTATTTTTTCCTCATGTTTGTCAGCTTTTTGCCTCAATTCTTGGAAAATTCCGAGTATTAGTGATTTGAATTCCCTATCAGGTACTTCTAGTGCATTTTCTTCCACAGGAGAGTTATCTGGTGTTTTAATTTGGACGCCTATTGGAGCCATTTTTCTTGTTTTTGTAAATGTTTTGATATTGTTTGCTGTTTTGGGGGCATTCAGTAGATATTTCTCTCGTTTATTGATTGTAGATTTTTTTTGTTTGTTTGTTTCATCCTTGTGGTACTGCTGTGCAGATCTAGCTGAGGAGGAGCCATTGGGGACAGGTTGCTTGTGGCACTCACCACAGCCACCAGGACGGTTGGTAGTCAGTGCTGGGCAGGTTCCAATAGGGCGTGCCTGCACAGCTTGGTGGTGTGATGTCTAGTGCATGGTGTAGGTAGGTAGGGTGCAGCGGGAAGATGGTTATGTGTGAAGCTAAGCTGGATATGGGAGAGAGGAGAGAGGAGGAGGAGCAAAAAGCATACAAACATAAAAGAATGCTAGGGGAGCTTGTCGTTGGAATGTACAGATGAGAGACTATGGGATGGAGGAAACCAGAAGGGGGAAGAGAAAGAAAAGGAAAGAATGACCAAATAAAAATCAGAAAAGTTAAAGAACTGCAAAGTTCCCAGGGATCCCACCGATGCAGCTATGAGGTCTGGGGGAGTCGGTCTCAGTTTTCACAGCACAGCCTGGCCAGAAGGTACAGAGGCATACATCGCCTGGTATTCAGGGATCAGAAAGAGAAGGAAGAGATAGAGAGATGATAAATTAAGCAATGAAGAAAGACAAAATGGAAAAAGAGAGAAAAGATGACAAAACTAATCAAAAAAAGAAGAAAAATAAAATTAAAAAAAAAAAAAAGCAACACCAGCAGTCAGTGCCAACAAATGGGACCCAGAGAGCCCCCACTCAGGGGCGCAAATTCCAAGAAGCCGGAAGTCTCGGGGTTAAGAGACCGTGGCCACGGGAAGCAGAGGGGCGAACGAACAAAGGCCCCGGGATCCCACCAGCACGGCAGCCCAGACCTGGAAGCAGCAACACACCCGAACCAGCCCCACAGCTCCGCAGGAGAGAGCAAAGACGGCACTCGGAACCAGGCACCCAGGCAAAAGGAGGGGGAGGCGGCAGAAAAAGCCCCGCCAACGGCCAGCAAACGGCTCTCAAAAAGCTGCCAGCCCGGGTGCACGGAATCCAAGCACCGGCGCTCAGCCCAGGGACCCCGGCCACGGAAAGCAGTGGGGCGAATGAACAAAGGCCCCGGGATCTCACCAGCGCGGCAGCCCAGACCCGGAGGCAGCCATACGCCCAAACACAGCCCCACAGCTCCGCAGAAGAGAGCAAAGACAGCACTCGGAACCAGGCTCCCAGGCAAAAGGAGGGGGAGGCGGCAGAAAAAGTTTCGCCAGCTGCCAGCAAACGGCTCCCAGAAAGCCGCCAGCCCGGGCGCGCAGAATCCAAGCACCGGCGCCCCCCAGCCCAGGGACCCTGGCCACGGAAAACAGGGGAGCCCCATCCGAGGCAGAGAGGGATGGGGGGTGGGAAAGCGCGCACAGCAGTTTACCGGTGGTTCTGTCTCCCACCGGATGCTCTGCAAGGCTGCTCTCTCCCATTCACTGGTCGCCGATAGGAATCCAAGATGGTGGATCCGCCCTGCGTTAGCTGGTAAGGATTCTCTGCATGAGTCTCTCCTCGCTCTCCGTTCTCTTTTAGTATTCTCACTCCGTTTGGTGTTTGGCTGAGTTCTTTATCTCTTCATTTGGTGTTCTAGGGTTTCAGGATTGTTGATTCTCTGTTAGGCTTAGTTTTTCGGATCTTTGCTGTGGAGGGACGGCGTGGTGCTTCTGCCTAGAGCGCCATCTTGCCCCGCCTCCTGCTATTTTTTAATTTTTAGAAAATTAAAAAGTGTCTGATACATAGCAACTGAACAAATATTTGTTCAATGAAATAATTATAATGCTCTTATTATAGTTCTATTAATCATGAAAAATATACTTTGGGTCATTTTAGATGCTCCATAATTTTAGATAAAGGGACTAAGGCATTTAGGATGTCATCAGAACAGTATTTTGAATTCCCTAATAGTACGCAGTGGTTAAGCATTCAACGGCTAATGAAAAGGTCAGTTCAAATCCACCAAGCGCTCCTTGGAAACCCTGTGGGACAGTTCTATTCTGTTCTACAGGGTCACTGTAAGTCAGAATCAACTCGATGGCAACAGGTTTGTTTTGTTTTTCAGAATAATAATAATAAAAACCATTGCCGTTGAGTCGATTCTGACTCATAGTGACCTTGTAGGACAGAGTAGAACTACCTCATAGGGTTTCCAAGGAGCGCCTGGTAGATTCGAAACTCCTGACCTTTTGGTCAGCAGCCTTAGCTCTTAACTACTATGCCACCAGGGTTTCCTTTTTCAGAATAGTACACCGCAAATGTACACTCAAGCTGATGATCACAATGAAAGGTTTTTCAGCTTCTGTTTAAAGTGCCTTCAGACATGCCCTCTTGCAAATATTCTCATTGACTAAATGTATTACAGTAGCGTGCAGAGCTTTTCCATAATGTAATTGATGGCTTGTTGTCTACCGAATGTTAAAAAACTCTGCAGTAAGAGGACTTCAAAAAAAGGTCAAATATTGCCTTTGGCAAAGAGCAAACTCAACACAGAGAATAACACCATATTAAGTTAACCACTTTCTCTGCTGCAGTGATTGACAATATTCTGACTCATAGAGATGGATAAAGCAAATCTAAAATGTACCCAACTCATGCAGTCACCAACATTATGTAAAATGATGAAATGACTTTGATTAGCAACCAGAAATATCAAACCATTAACTATTGGGCTGAAATTGTCCTCTTATTCCCTGAGAAATTGTAAGAATGACGTTCTGAAATATTTATTTAAGTTTCTTATAAATGATTTTATAAATAATGGATAGTAATAGTGACTCAGCAATATGCTATGGAATTCCACTTAGCCAATTAATGAAAAATGGTACTGTAGATATTGAATTGTAACTGATTCTTAGAAAATTATAATGCAACGTTTGCAAGCCATCAATAGACCTATAACAACTTACAAGACGGCAAGAATAGTTTAACTATCATAAGACATTATAGAATAATGATGATCAAAATGAGAAAGTGCTGTATGAGAAAAGAACACGGACTTTGTAGTGGGGATTCTGGCTCTTCCAATTTCTGGCCATGTAACTCTGGCAGGTCACCCAACCTCTCTGACTCTGAGTTTTGTCAGCTATAAAATGAAGATATTATCACTCACGTCAAAGATGTACTGTAAGGATTAGCTAAAATTATATATACACAAATAATATATCACAAACCTGTACACCAATGCTCACTGCAGTACTTTTCACAACAGCCAAAAGGTGGAAACAACCCAAATGTCCATCAACAGAGAAATGGACAAAGAAAATGCGGTATACACACACAATGGACTACTATTCAGCCATACAGAGAAATGACATCCTGACGCATGCCACAACATGGATGAACCTTGACAACATCATGCTGAAAGCACAAATATTGTATGATCTCACATATAAGACATAAGCAAATGTATGGAAAAACGAAGATTATTAGTGGTTACCAGTGGTGGAAGGGAGTGGGAAAGAGGGTGTATTTGCTTAGGGCACATTAAGTTTATGTTAATGGTGGTGGAATGATTTGGAAAAGGATAGCAAGAATGGTTGTATAACTTGAAGAATGGAATTCATGTTACTGACTTGTACATGTAGAAATTGTTGAGATGGTATATGTTTTGTTAAGTATATTTTCACCACAATAAAATTTTTTAAAAAATAATACATCACTGTGTCGATAACTAGTTACTATTCCCATAATTGTTAATCATGATTGAAATCATAATAGCAGCTGAACCAATAAGAAAATAGCTGTTCTCACTTAAATATTTTGAAGGATGTGGGGGAATAAGATTATTACATGATAAAAAAATTAATAAGGACTATTCAGTACGGAAAAGTGAATTCTGGGGAAATGTAATGAAAAAACTAATGATGTGGAAAGAAAAACAAAATTCTTAACAAGTAACAAAAGAGTAAAACTTAGAAAAAAATGAGAACAAAGAAATAGATGATAATATATGGGAAAATTCTTTCCAAGGAAATATCTTTGATGTAAAAGTATTTTGTAGATATCCAAATATTTTATTATTGACATTAGATAAAATATGTCTTTCATATTGTGTAAACGCAATGATCTTTAAAACCTTATTTTAATATTTTCCATTTCATCTCTACGTTGTTCGTGCCATTGCTATAGCAAACCAGCCACCACAGGGATCTTGGCTATGATTTTCTCAGTGTGTCACTCATTATAATAGCCTAAATTACTATTTTGTAAATATGTGCTATTCAAAAGACATATTTTTGTTGGCTCATTTAATCCAATGTACACAGTTTACAAATATTTTATTACCTAAAATTCAAAGTAAGATTTTTTTTTTTTTTGGTAGCTCTGATGTTGTCTTTCTCACAGCAAGAATAAGCACCTAAATTAACTGCACCTCTATGAAATTACTTGTGAATACAATACAGGCATACCTCGTTTTATTGCGTGTCACTTTATCATGCTCCGCAGATACTGCATTTTTTACAAAATGAAGGTTTGTGGCAACCCTTCGTCAAGCCAAATCTATCAGCGTCTTTCTTCCAGCCACGTGTTCATTTCATACCTCTCACATTTTGGTAATTCTCACAGTATTTCAAACTTTTTCATTATTATTATATCTGTTATGGTGATCTGTCTTCAGTTATCTTTGATATTACTATTGTAATTGTTTTGGGGCACCACAAACCGTGCCCACGTAAGACATCAAACTTAATCAGTAAATGTTGTGTGTGTTCTGACTGCTCCACCAACCGGCCGTTCCCCATCTCTCTCCTGCTCCTCAGGCCTCCCTATTCTCTAAGACACGACAATATTGAAATTGGGCCAATTAATAATTCTATAATGGCCTCTAAGTGCTCAAGTGAAAGGAAGAGTCGCAAATTTCTCACTTTAAATCAACAGCTAGAAATGATTAAGCTTAGTGAGAAAGGCATATTAAAAGCTGAAATAGGCTGAAAGCTAGGCCTCTTGCACCAAATAGTTAGCCACGCTGTGAATGCAAAGGAAAAGTTCTTAAAGGAAATTAAAATGCTACTCCAGTGAACACACAAAAGATGAGAAAATGAAACAGCCTTATTTCTGAGATGGAGAAAGTTTTAGTGGTCTGGATAGAAGATCAAGCCAGCCACAACATTTGCTTAAGCCAAAGCCTAATCCAGAGCAAGGTCCTAACTCTGTTCAATTCTGTGAAGACTAAGAAAGATGAGGAAGCTATAGAAGAAAAGTTTGAAGCTAGCAGGGTTTAGTTCATGAGGTTTAAGGGAAAAAGCCATCTCCACAAGATAACAGTTCAAGATGAAGCAGCAAGTGCTGATGTAGAAGCTGCAGCAAGTTATCCAGAAGATCCAGCTAAGATAATTGATGAAGGTAGCTGCACCAAGCAACAGATTTCCAATGTAGATGGAACAGCCTTATATTGGAAGCTGATGCCATCTAGGCATTTTACAGCTAGAGAGGAGAAGTCGATGTCTGCCTTCAAATCTTCAAAGGACAGGCTGAGTTTCTTGTTATGGGCTAATAATACAGCTGGTGACTTTAAGTTGAAGCCAATGCTCATTTACCATTACAAAAATCCTAGGGCTCTTAATAATGATGTTAAATCTACTCTGCCTGTGCTCTATAAATGGAACAACAAAGACTGGATGACAGCACATCTGTTTACAACTGGTTTACTGAATATTTTAAGCTCACTGTTGAGAATTATTGCTCAGAAAAAAAAAAAAAGATTTCTTTCAAAATATTACTGCTTGTTGACTATGTACCTGGTCACCCAAGAGGTCTGATGGAGATGTACAAGATTAATGTTGTTTTCATGCCTGCTAACACAACATCCACTCTGCAGCCCATGGATCAAGGAGTCACTTCGACTTTCAAGTCTTATTATTTAAGAAATACATTCCACAAGGCTATAGCTGCCATAGATAGTTATTCCTCTGACGAATCTAGGCAAAGTGAATTGAAAACCTTTTGGAAAGATTTCACCATTCTCGATGCCATTAAAAACATTTGTGACTCATGGGAGGAGACCAAAATATCAACATTCACAGGAGCTTGGAAGAAGTTGATGCCAACCCTCCTGGATGACTTTGAGGGGCTCAAGACTTCAGTGGAGGAAGCAACTGCAGATGTGGTAGAAATAGCAAGAGAACGAGAATTAGAAGTGGCTCCTGAAGATGTGACGGAATTGCTGCAATTTCACGATAAGCTTTTAATGGATGAGGAGTTGCTTCTTATGGATGAACAAATAAAGTGGTTTCTAGAGATGAAGTCTACTCCTAGTGAAGATGCTGTGAACATTGTTGAAACGACAACAGAGGATTTAGAATATTACAGAAACTTAACTGATAAAGCAGTGGCAGGGGATAAGAGGACTGATGCCAAATTTGAAAGCACTTCTACTGTGGGTAAAATGCTATCAAACAGCATTGCATGCTACAGAGAAATCTTTGGTGAAAGGAAGAGTCAATCAATGTGGCCAACCTCATGGTTGCCTTATTTTAAGAAATTTCCACAGCCACCTCAATCTTCAGCAACCACCACCCTTATCAGTCAGCAGCCATCAACATCGAGGCAAGATCCTCCACTGGCAAAAGGATTCCGACTTTCTGAAGGCTTAGGTGATGGTTAGCATGTTTTAGCAATAAAGCATATGTACATTGATTTTTTAGACATAATGCCATTGCACACTTAATAGACTACAGTATAGTGTAAACATAACTTTTAGACCCACTGGGAAGCCAAAAAATTCATGTGACTTGCTTTATAGCAATATTTGCTTTATTGTGGTGGTTTGGATCTGAACCCGCAATATCTTCGAGGTATGCCTGTGTATTAAAATAAGAGACAACCAAGTCATCTTTAGAGAATGAGTGGTCTTAAGCTTCATCTCCTTGTGGGCACTGAAAATTATGTATTTACATTAATAAAAATATTTTGCTCTAATCTGTTCAGATGAGGTCCTTCTTTCACCTTAATTGCATTCTTCATTTTTGTCTGAGATTCTCCAGGGGCTGTTCTCACTTCCCAGCATTCGCTTGTCTCTCTTGAAATATTTTCTCAACTCCACTATTATTTACTGTCTTAAATGTCTTCCACTCTACAACTCCCTCATGACTGTTCCCTCTTGGAGAAATTACTTGGTGGTAGGAACCTCCCCATTAGGATGGCTGCTAATGTACCCAAAGCTTCTGGAAAAATACACAACATTTCTGTAAACCTTGTTGTAAAAATGTTTGTAAGACTCCCTCATGAAAAAAGCTTCTCAGTGTCTAATTATTTTTCTTCTTTTTCTGGGTCACAGGCCTAAGACAAGGAGATATCAGATGTAAAATAGGTAACATTCTGTCCTTCACATTGAAAATGTCTTTACATTTATGTATACAAGCCCTATATACTTCTTTTGAAGACTGATTCCTGGGGGCCCTGTCAAAGTTTTCATAGGTAAGTGCTAGTATCTTTAATATTGCATTGGAGCCACGTAGTAGTACAATAAAAGACTGTCTTCTGAGAGTATAGATCTCTAAAACTAAATCTCCTTCATCTTCCTATTAAAAAAATAATTATTATACATCCTACATGTTTTTTGCTTCTGTCTTAAAAGTTGAGTCAAATATAATGAACTCTGTGGCAAGTCTATATAACTGCCATTTCTGGGAAAAGAACATCTATTAGAAGTGTGAGATTAATATTAATGTTTTCTATGTGGAATTACAATAAATTCTGTTTCAAAGCAAAATACTGCCTTGTGTTTGTTAATATAATCTTCTTGGAAAATACTAAAATACAAGATGATTATTATCACTTTAGTATTTCATGGTCTAAGCTAAATGATAAAAGTTTGAATACATATAAAAATCAACTGCTTGTTGTACATTCATCTTACAGAAAAACTTTTACTCTAAATAAATATATGCTTTTATTTGCAGAAAAATTCTTCATACTCGTAGAAAGTGGAAGGATGGGCCAGGACTACAACACACATCTTCAACTTCTGAAAGATGCTGAAACTCCATCTAGCTGTTCCCTAGTGATATTTGATTGTAGTTTCTGGGGAGCTGTTAAATACAAAACTCAAATCCCCAGCAGTCCAGCCTCCTGGCATCTCAGGGTCTCTAATGCTAACAGGCCAAGAGGACCCTCAGTCTAGGCTCACCTGCCTCGTGTGTGTAAAAAAAAAAAAGTATAGAAATCTTTTTTAATTAAAATATTTATGAACATAGAAAAATAATAAAGGGAAGGAGAAATATCAGAGTAATTCATTTATTCTCATAGATGTTTCTTTAATTATCCGCAGCCAGCGTCATACATATAGAAAATGATGAAAATATATTTAATCTCATGCTTTAAGTTAAAATCATATTTTTTTAAATTGGAAGCACTTATTAGCTTTGTGTTTTTGTTCATGATAAATGCATGTTTACCTGAATTGGACTGGTTGTGTACTTACTAGATTTATTAATAAACTAATTTGACAAATACTTCTTGAGGACATTCTATGTGACAGATAATGGTTTCCAGCTGAGTGCTAGAGATAAAATGTGTTATGGTATCATGTACATGGGGCACATTAATAAGACTTGGTGAATTCAAGAAAGCTTCCTACCAAAAATATTGCATCTAAGATAAAATGTAAAAGATAATTAGCAATTAGTCAAGCAAAGAAGAGTTCCAGGTAGAGAAAACAGCATTTTGAGGCAAGAAAGAAATTGAAATGATTGAACAAGAGCGAAACTATAGTATGAGCATAGAAATGTTAAATGATGAAGCTTGAAATTAAAAAAAAAACAAAAACAAAAACAGGAGAGAGTCCAATTTTCACAATGGCCATTAACTCCATTTGAACAGACTCTTCCACAAATAAAAGTCATAAAACCTGGACAAAAACGAAAAAATCAAGTCCTTAAACAGTGGAGAGTAACCAAAGGGGTGAGTTCTCTACTATCAAGAATTCTCTGCCTAAAGGCTGGTCCCAGTTTGCACCATGTGGGGAGGCTACATCTCTGATAGAAAACCTTAGCCATTCTGACCAACAGAACCAAAAAACACAGCAAACAAAAACATGGTTACTTTGGGCTACCATACCAAAAAACCAAACCAAACCCATTGCCATCGAGTAGATTCTGACTCATAGCGATCCTATAGGACAGAGTAGAACTGCCCCACAGAGTTTCCAAGGAGTGGCTGGTAGATTCCAACTGCTGATCTTTTGGTTAGCAGCTAGCTCTTAACCACTGGCCACTGGTAATTTAAGGAGGTTCGCAGAACAGAGCTAGAGAGCAGAGGCACCAAAGTCTGTGTATAGACTCTGCCATTAAAGAAACATAGTTTGCAATTTAAGCCCAACCAAGTTCATTGCCTGACCAAAAAAAGAAAAAAAAAAAGACAAGAAATCAAAACTCTGAGAGAATTTAAGAGAATCTCTAACATAACATTCAGAATATCCAGAATATAATCTAAAACTAGTTGATATAGGTCAAACAAGAGAAATATGACCCATTCTCAGTAGAAAGGACAATCGGTGCGGATTGTCCATGGGATGACCCCAATGTTAAAACGAACACAATAGGATTATAAAGCAGCTTTTAACTTTTAAATGTAACTTATAACAAGTTCAACTGTGTCAAAGCAAATATGCTTGTAGTGCTATAAAGGATAGGATGTCTTAGCAGAGAAATATCTAAAGTTTCTCAGATGGCAGCAATGTCAACATGCCCATGGGGGAGCTATTTCTTCTAAAACTCCAGTTATGCTAAATTTGAATTTTACTTCCAGCATTATCATTTTTCATTTCTTTACTGCTCTTTCATCTTTCAATGCCAATTCTCTTTTGATTACCTGTTTTTGTGAAATATTACAAAGGTTTATCACAGAGAGACAGGAAGGCAACACAGCTACATGCTTTTCTGTCTGTGTTTCAACTGAGTAACAGATGCATGGTGACCAATCACACTTTTGAAAGAAGTGGCATGATTGTTCTCTGATCTTGATGCACTTTGGTGATGTAGTCATTTATGGACTGAAGAGCTAGTATATACTTTAGTGTAGCTGAAATCTGAATTGTGTTATTGGGCATTATTAAACTGTAAGTGATTGATATTAATATTGGGATTATTAAACTGAACTGTGGTAAATGAAATCCATGCATATCAGAACCATGCAAAGTGACAATTGCCTTTATATATGACATTGGAAGAAGCAGAGTATAAACTTTCTTTAGGGAATTAGCCTTGCAGTTGAAGAAAAGATAATAAATTTAACTTAGAAGAAAAGAGTACATAAAACAAAACGCTGAAGAATATTAATATCAAGGATTATATAAAGAGATAAATCTACAAACAAGCTTGGAAATAAAAAGCCAGGAAAAGTTTGAGTGGTTGATGTCAGAAAAACCAAGAGAAAGAATGTTTTCCAGAAAAAAGATACACAGTCAGAATTTTCAAATAAAGCTGGAAGAAGGAGTGAAAGAAAAACAGAAAAGTGAGTATCCATAGAATTGAAATAAAATGGTGAGGTCATTGGTGCCTTTAATTACTTTCGGAAACTAAAAGTAATCTTGAGAATTGAATGGGAGGTAATAATGTAGACATAGGGGTAGATAGGTCATGGTTTCAAGATGATTCGGGGTTAGCTCGTCATTTTAGCATAGTCTATCCAGTCCTATATGACACAGGGTTTGAAAATCTAGAAGAAAAAAAAAAAGATAATTACAAGAGTTATGACTTGGAGGCAGTAGGATTCAGAGCGCACGCATAGTTATTTAGATTTTACAGGAAGGAATAGCTTCCACCATAACATTACCGTTGTTAGCTGATGAGTCAGCCCGCGACTCATGGCTACCCCACGCACGACGGAATAAAACACCGCCTGGTCCCCTGTCATTCCCAAGATCGATTGTGGATGGGTTCTAATTGGCTGATTTTGGAAAGTAGATCGCCAGATCTTTCTAGTCCATCTGAGTTTGGATGCTCCACGGAAACCTAGTCAGTATTCTAGCAACATGAACGCCTTCACTGACAGATGGGTGGTGGCTGCGCATCAGGTGCATTGATTAGGAATCAAGCCTGGGTCTTCTGCATGGAAGGTAAGAACTGTACCACTGAGATACCGCTGCCTCCTTTAGGGAAGAAAAACGAGAGAAATGTGGAAGGCACTTTTTAGCTTTTCACGTGAGCTTGTTAGGTTGCTGAAGGTGTTATAATCTCATTGCTTCTGGTTTTCCTGTTAAGCAGTAGATACAAGCATGAGCACAGAGTTATTGATAGGAAGAGGGATATATATATATATCTATATGAGTCAGCCCCGAGCTCATGGTGACCCCATGGTGACTCCATATATATTAGGAAAATATCCACATAGATGCTACAGAGAATAGGAGGAAGAGCTGAGAAGAGAAATGTGGAAGAATTGCCATTCAGTGTTGATGTTCAGTAGGACTTCTGTTGGTTTCAGTTTAAGTGCTTGAGGGATTTTTCTTTTTTTCCTAACCATGCTAAGAAACCCAGATACAAGCACAGAAAATAAGCTACTGCATCGATTCCTGTTAAGTCACAGCAAATACGTTCAGAGCAAAGTAAAATGATCTGAGTCCATTTTCTCAGCAAACTCTTAGATATAAATATGAAATATTCTTCCATGTTTTTATACACATAGTTTCAATGGCCAAGTACTGGCAATTAGGAAATTTACGGTTCTGTAAGTGTTCTGTTGGTGCTCAAGCTATCATTCCATCTGCCTATTCAATGCTTAGAATTTAAAGAACAAGAAAAAAGTGAATAAAAAAGAAAAGAGAGAATGCCACCGTTGAATTCAATAATTTATATTATGCCTATGATAACTTTCAGTGTAGAGAGAGTAAAGTCACACAATCAGAAATTATTTCAAAGCTAAATTCAATGAAGTAATAATAGAAGTCAATAAAAATAAACCTTGTGTGAAGGAAGAGTAGAAGCAACGCTGGGGTAGGTAGGGATGCACTGGATTCTCATTGTAGTTTATTATCTGACAGTTTTGGGTTTTGGGGAGCACAGGATCTGGGGTCAAGCCTTCCTGGGTCCTAATTATGGTTCTGTCACTTACTATCAATGAAATATCGGACAAGTTGTTCAACCTGTCTGTTTCATCTACAAACAAGGTTAATATTAGTAACTAAGTTAATTAAGCTAATACATATGAGGTGCTTGGAAAAGTGACTGGCATGTAGAAAGTATTCAATAAATGTTAGATATAATTATCAATCTAATGGTTATTATGCTACTGATTCTCCCAACTCTTAAGAATTTTGGGAGAATACAATGAGATCATGTACATAAATTCTTATAAAATCGTGTGTGTTTGTGTATAATATATTTAATGCATTATTAATACCTGCCACTGACTGAAAGCTTCATAGACTTTTTCAGAGTAAAAGTAATGAACTCTATGTCATGGGGAAATTTAAATGTTAATTTTTTCAGTGCTAGTGTGTGAAATGCTAACAACCCAAAAGCCAGGATCAAAACCCTTGAGGATAAAGAGAAATGCTATGATTTTTTTTTCCTCTAAACTGAATTATGCAAGGAAAAATAAATATAAATCACGCACATAGATGTGTAATTTATGCTGTGTTGACTTGTGCTCTAGAGAACTTTTGTGATACTTACTGAGGTATGTCCTTTCAAAACACGTTTATAAAAATACCTCAATTATTAAACGTCTGGGGTTCACAAAAATTTCTGAAATACCAAGTATATATCTAAAAATCATTCAAAACTGTCTTAGTGTTACATAAAGGATTTTATAACTATCTACTTTTCATAAATGATAACTAGGCAAAAATTACCTTTCAAATAGAATGCATATGTAAATGACGACATGATTTTAAATGTGTACCGGAAATCATAAGTCAGATTCTTTCCTGATGAAGCCATTTCTCTAGTTGACAACTGTCAAAGTCATCTCAAAAACCCATGAATATTAAAACACTGTTCACCGGCACATTTGGCATTTTGAAGTCAGGCAAATAGAACTCATGAAATATGAAAGGAGGGCTCCATGTCGCTTTGTAGAAAATGTTGCCATTAAGATGATGTATTAGGAAATTCACACCTTCATCTGCTGGGAGCTCTCAACTATATTTTCAATCAAGTGTATTATTTTGCTTTGATACTGATACCTTTGAACTATATCCTTTTTTTCCTGGATTTAGGAGCTCCCAAAGCCAGAAATAGATGAGATTTTTTTAAATATTTGAATCTGTAATATATGTTTTAAACACAAGTGACTTTATTTTACTTAATTAAAACAATTAATGAATTGTGAAGTCTTTCTATTCTAGCCATTGGGAATAAGCAAGGGATATTTCTAGGGACAGCACCCTGTGTAAATTTTTGTTCTTATACTATTAGTTTGAGGACTTCAAATTTATTAGAAAATTGTTATGTGTTTCTTTCCTATACAGGCCTCAAGAAACTTTATATATATATATATACTTCCTGGTGAGTGATGGTACAGACTTGTCTATTATACTCTAAAACTCCACCACTCTCCTGATATAAGCATTTTTATTTTTGAGTTTTTTGAAACAGAGCAACTCCTTTTATTTACCTTATCTATACTATTTTGAAATATTAGGATATCAAGAGTTCTCACTCATTCTAAAGGAAGAACAGCTACAAATGCACCATAGGTACGTTAACAGTCTTAAAAGTTATTTTTGTTAAAATGGAAAATTATGTTACATAGTAATTATATATATATATGCATTATAAAACACAATGCTGGCCAATTAGTGCAGAAGCTTAGGAATTGTATATATTGCTATGATATCTAAGGATGCTTTGTATCAGTTTTTCTATGGAGGTTTATTCTACAACCCTTTAAATTTAGCAGTATGCAGACTTAAACTAACTTCCACTTTAGTACAGAACATCTGCTTGAGTGTTAGCACACCAAAAGTACTCAAGGCAGTATACATGTAACTATCGAATCCACATCTTCCGTAAGTCATATTTTGTATCACATTCTATAACTATCCTCTTTTTTAAAAAATTAAGCTGCTGTAATATTATGAACCTAATATTCTAATGTAATTAGTATACATTAATTACTTAAAAGGGATTTAGATGTATTTTCCTTGCTTATAAATCCATGAGCGTGTGAACTCATACTGGCTGGGCAAAATATAAGATGAATTTAAAAAACATATACCATCAAATCACTGAGTCTGACTTAAAAAATAAAACCAATGAGCAAAAAACTCAATATACAACCAAAGTGCATATTCTCATTTATATGTTGATATTTAGACTAGTATATTTCTATTCATTTCCAGACTAAACATGTACACACACACACACACACACACACACACACACACACATAAAATTTCCCTTAACAAAGAATGGATTATGGTTTGTCTTTTCCTATGCCACCACCTCTTTGTCATTTTGTTATACAATTGTGACTCGCATGTTGCAGCAATGCTGGAAGCTATGCTACCAGTATTTCAAGTACCAGCAGGGTCACCCATGCTGGACAGGATTTAGCAAAGCTTCCAGACTAAGACAGACTAGGAAGAAAGGCCTGGAGATCTACTTCCAAAAATTATCCAGTGAAAACACTATGGATTACAGAATATGGTCTGAGACTTTGAGTCACTTATTTTGTATGTGTCATCAAGAGGGACCAATTGCTGGAGAAGGACATCATGTTTGGTAAGGTGCAGCCCCAGAGAAGATGAGGGGAACCTTCAATGAGATGGATTGACACAATGATCCCAACAGTGGACTCAGACATACCAAAGATCATGAAGATTGTGCAGAACCAGGTATGTTTTCTTCTGTTATACATGGGTTCCCCAGAAGTCAGAGACAATTTGATGACAACTAGCAACAACAACAACATGCCCTAAACGAAAAACATAAAAAGGAAATCAAGGGTGTGGCCTATTCCTCAAAGTGCCTAAGCTGGTACACAGTCCAGAGATTAAAGAAGGCTAAAGGTACTTTGAGAGCTATATGATCTCTTAAGCATGTATTATTTGAGAAGAAGATCAGGAATATGGCATTATGTATTTACGTTACATAAAATTATTACGTTACATAAATAAGGAAACCCTGGAAGATTTGAAACAAATTTCCTAAAAAGGGCTATGCCTTGATTGGACAGTAGAAATTTTTGCTTGGGCTAGGACAACTTATTGGAGACACTGCTTTCAATAGCAGTAAAAGGTCATGCTGAAAATGTAATTTTGAATTGCCCAAATAAAAGCCTAGTATACCTCTAGTTTTTCATAGAATTGGCAGTCCTAAATCTGTAGTAGTAAAGTAAAATAAGGACATTCTTAGGATGTAGGTAGACTACAGCTCAAAAGTCACTACACTGTTAGTCTCATAACCCATTAAAACCTGTTGCCATCAAGTTGCTTTCGACTCAAACTGACCCTATAGGACAAAGTAGAATCGCCCCATAGGGTTTTTAAGGAGCGGCTGGTGAATTCAAACTGCTGACCTTTTGATTAGCAGTCCTAGCTCTTAACCACTGCACCACCAGGGCTCTGTTAGTCTCATACCAAAACCAAACCAAACCCATTGCCATCGAGTCAATTCTGACTCATAGCGACCTTATAGGACAGAGCGGAACTTCCCCATAGAGTTTCCAAGGAGTGTCTAGTGGATTTGAACCACCAGCCTTTTCCTTAGTGGTTGTAGCACTTAACCACTATGCCACCAGGGTTTCCATTAGTCTTGTAGGTTTGTTTGTTTTTTTTTAAATCATCAGGAAGACTTTCTCTTAGCTTATCTAAAGAGCTGGCAAACTTTTTCTGTAAAGGGTCAGATAATATAATCTCTGTAACAACTACTCAATTCTACTTTTCTAGCAGGAAAAGAGGCAAAACAAATACATTTGTAATTAAAGATTATTTATGGACAATTTAAATTTCATATAATTTTCACATGTCATGTAATATTCTTTTGATTTTTTTTTTCAACCATTTAAAAATGTACCAACCATTCTTAGTTCATGGACCATACAAAAACACATGACAGGCCATAGTTTGCCAATTCCTTGGCTAACTGAGGGCAAGTATTCCTGGGAAGTAATGGCTCCTGACCAGTTGCCTTCAAGTCATTTCTGACTCACGGCAATCCCATATGTGTCAGAGGAGAATTTTACTCCATAAAATTTTCAGTGGCTGATTTTTCAGAAGCAGATTGCTAGGTATTTCTTCCTACCTCTGGGTGGAGCCGAACTTCCAGTCTTCAGGTTAGCAGCTGAGCATGTTAACCATTTGCACAACCGGGACTTCAACAGATCCTCCTAATTTATGTAGCAGGTCTATTTTTTTTTGGTTTAGGGATAAATTGAGCTCAAAAACTCTGATCTACTTCCCTCACGTATTTACACTGAATATGCTCCGTTATCCAACTGACCTTTCAGTCACTGTGGAAGACAAGTATTTTGACAAGGGTGTTCTTGTAGGTCTTATACAAAGGATGTTACTTCTCCATCTGGAAACTGATAGTTTCTTTCAAAAATCAGAGTGGTCTACAACTTAGGTGCCCTAGTGGCGCAATAGTTAAGTACTCGGCTACTAAATGAAAAGTTGGTCATTGGGCCTAGTGATCTGCTTTTGAAAGACTGTTGTTGTGTGCCATTGAATCAATTCCAACTCACAGGGACTCTATATGACAGAGTAGAACTGCCCCCATAGGGTTTCCTAGGCTGTAATCTTTAAGGAAGCAGATTGTCAGGTCTTTTCTCCTGTGGAGCTGCTGGGTGGGTTCGAACCACTGACCTCTCAGTTAACAGCCAAGGGCTTAACAGTTGTGCCACCAGGTCTCTTTTAAAATGCATACAAAAATTTTAAAAACTAGTAAAAAACCTTTTCTGACTCTAACGCAAGAAGCAGCTATTATTGGTTTTCAGTGCCACTGACGTCACACTGATCATTATTTGATCTATTTCTATTTTCTGGTAAAAAAAATTCAAATACAACACTTTCCAAAGTTGTTGTCAAGTGAGGATGAAATATAGTAACGGCCAGGCCAACACTGTAATGCATGATGAGTATTAGAAGACAGCCTACTGCTGGCATCTATAGAGCTCCTAGGGCCAACTTCAGGAGTATAAATAAGTTCTATTGCTTTTGGATGTGTGTATGCAGGAAACTTTATGTAACTCTCGTGTCACTTAATATGTAACAACAGACTAACAATTAAATATCTACTTAATGATCACCCTTCTCCCCAGTTATATTCAATGATAACATTCTTATCAATTCGAATATTAAAGTTGATCTTTCAGCATTGCAATGTAATCGTTCAATGAAATGTAATTGCACCCCTTTCCTTCCTCTCCCACCCAATAAGGAGTCTGACATAACTCTAGATGATTCTTAATTCATTATGAGTGATACACATATCAAAGGTCATCTGACACAGTGACAATTATAACACTAATTTTGTTCCTTCAAAACTATAAATGAGAGTTTGTGTTTTGGTTTCAAATTTTGGTCACCAAATTGTTATTGTCTGCAGGCTGTTTCTGCTTAAGCAAACATAGTATATGAAATTATGTGTGAAACAACATATCTTGTGGCTTTCTTCCATATTTAGCATCATTAGGAAAAACAATCGACATCAACGGGGAACCACCAGACAAATTCATGTTGAATTCAGGAGAGAATGTGGAATGAGGGATATCATTGCTGATGTCAGATGGATCTTGGCTGAAAGCAGAGAATACCAGAAATATGTTTACCTGTGTTTTATTGACTTTGCAAGGCATTTGACTTGTGGATCATAACACATTACAGATAATACTGAGAAGAATGGGAATTCCAGAACAGTTAACCATGTTCATGAGGAACCTGTACATAGACCAAGAGGCAGTTGTTTGAACAGAACAAGGGGGCACTGCTTGGTTTAAAATCAGGAATGGTATATGTCAGGGCTGTATCCTTCCACCATACTTATTCGATCTGTATGCTGAGCAAATAATCTGAGAACCTGGACTCTATGAAGAAGAATGTGGCACCAGGATTGGAGGAGGATTCATTAACAACTTGCAATATGCAGATGACACAACCTTGTTTGCTGAAAGTCAAGAGGAAGCACTTACTGGTGAAGATCAAAGACCACAGCCTTCAGTATGGATTACACCTCAACATAAAGAAAACAAAAATCCTCACAATTGCACCAATAAACATCATGATAAACGAAGAAAAGACTGAAGTCCTCAAAGATTTCATTTCACTTGGATCCACAATCAATGCCCATGGAAGCAGCAGTCAAGAAATCAAATGATTGCATTGGGCAAATCTGCTGTAAAAGATCTTAAGATCTTTTTAAAGTGTTAAAAAGCAAAGATGTCACTTTAAGGACTGAGGTTTGCCTGACCCAAGCCGTGGTGTTTTCAATCGCCTCATATGCATGTGAAAGCTGGACAATAAATAAAGAAGACAGAAGACACTTTTGAATTATGGTGTTGGAAAAGAATATTGAATATACCACGGACTATCAGAAGAATGAACAAATCTGTCTTGGAAAAAGTCCAGCCAGAATGCTCCTTAGAAGTGAGGATGGCAAAACTTCATCTCACATACTTTGGACATGTTATTAGGAGGGACCAGTCCCTGGAGAAGGACATCATGCTTGGTAAACCAGAAGGTCAAAGAAAAAGAGGAAGACCCTCAATGAGATGGATTGACACAGTGGCTACAACAATTGGCTCAAACATAGCAACGATTGTGAGGATGGCTCAAGACAGGGCAGTGTTTTGTTCTGTTGTGTGTAGGGTTGCTGTGAGTTGGAACCGACCCAATGGCACCTAAGAACGAAAACAGGAAACATATTTTATACTCGCTGAATCTAGTCTGTTTGCTAAATATTTTGCTTGTGCCACTAAACATTTTTTTGTGGGTGATTTCATTTGATAAAGGAGTAATACTGACTTAGATGTTATATTGCTAATAGACAGTGCTTGTACACCAGTGAAGGATGGGGTATGACCTTAAATGATTTAGCTCTGTATTTTGGCATCAAGAACTCTAATTCCATTTTCAGATAACATAAGTCTTCAAATTATTATATCCAATATAAACATCCATCTGTGATACTCTATATATAAATTATTACTCTGAAAAAAATTGAAATTAAGATTGTAACTTGCTTGAACAGAATCTCATTTCCTTGAAATACAGTAGGAACAGTATTTCATGGAAATGAGATTCATCTTCACATTGAGACAGAGGGCTTGAATGCCTGAGAACCTGGCTGCCCACTAAACGGCTTGATATGTAAAAAGTATTAAAGGAAGATAGATATTCCTACAGAAATGATGTTCTTTTAATACTTCCCTGGCACTCGATAAAGATAATCTTGACTAACTCCATGTGTTAGTTTTATCTTTCTAGCCACAAAGAAGAAAGGCAGTGACAAAGATCTTCATCTATTGTAAGCAGCACATTCTTAAATTTTATATGTATGCTATGCTATACTCGGCACTATCAACAATAAACTTTTTTTTTTTTTTTAGAGAACACTATATGTTTAATCAAAAAGCTTTCCATTTTGTACTTCATTTGGAGTTTGCTTTCAATTCCACTTCAGAAGCATTTTTAAAGGTCTTGGAGCTTTGTTCGGAGACCATATTGGTTTTTGTTGGAGAGGGAGTCAATATGTTTTCTTATTGTTTTCGTTTGGCATTTCTCTTCTATCTCAAGGCACAGAAAACAGCGTTGGGATCCACTTAATTGGGTGAGATTCCCAGTTTGTCATGTTGATACACATCCTGGACCATGAGATGAATCAGAGACTCCGAGGTCAATCAGGCATTCCCCTTATGATCTCCATCGGTAATGTAGCTCTTCCTTTTTCCTATTTGCACTGTCCTCTACAATAGTCAGTAGCCACATATAGCTAATTGAACACTTGAAGTGCATCTAGTTTAACTGAAAATTTGAATTTTTAATTAAACTGAGTTAAATTTAAAATTAAAAATTGAAGGCATATACAGTATTTTATTATTTTGACAAGAATACATTTATGTGTTGTATCAGATAAGATATTAGTGTTGCATTATAGTACAAGTGTTGGATGTTTCTATATTATATATAAACACATAAGGGATCTATTTGTCATCAGTTCTACTCAGTTTGAACAATGTTTGCATGTACCCATGTACCACTGTGATACCAAACCAAACTCATTGCTGTCGAGTCGATTCCTCCTCATTGCAACCCTATAGGACAGAGTAGAACTGCCCCATAGGGTTTCCAAGGAGCTGCTGCTGGTGGATTCGAACTGTCAACTTTTCAATTGCAACGTAGCTCTTAACCACTGCTGCACCAGGGCTTCAACATTGTAATAAGTTTATTTAAATACTGCATGAAGATAACATGGATTACTGATACTTATACAAATCAAAGTTGGTAAATAAATTATTATTTAATAATTATAAATATTATAATTATATATAATATATAATTATATATAATTATAATATAATAATTATAATAATAATTATTTAAATTATAACATACTTGAAATATTTTATTAGTTTAAAAAATCAGTATGAACAAATATATAAACAACTAATTCGATCAATTCTTTGATTGTTGACAGGAAACTTCTTATTAAATTCACTATGCATTTTTTCTTAATGTTGTCCAATTTAGTATCTTTATATTTTTTAGAAAATATTTTTTTAAATTTTGCACTACCACAATAAATTGTCATTCATCATGAATTTTGTGACCTATCTACTTCCAAGCTCTTTTTAAAAATTGTTCTAGTACTTTCTACGCTTGCATTCTATTACGCATCAGTAGTTAGCATTTTTTAAATTTAAATATTTTACTGTCCTACTCCAATCCAGTTTAGAAACAGTACAATAGCTCTGGTTTGAAAAATAATTATGATGCTTATTTTGTTAAAGTAAGTGTTACTTGTAGCATGTCAAGCAACCAGGGCACAGCATGAAGGTACCTAAGGCCTTTCTTGGCTGGGATTAAAGGACTCTAGAAGGCAGCTAAAAGGATAGGGAAACAAAAATTTATATGTATATGTGTGTGTGTGTGTATACACCCTGGTGGCGTAGTGGTTAAGAGCTCAGCTGCTAACCAAAACGCTCAGCAGTTCAAATCCACCAGTCATCCCTTGGAAACCCTATGGGATTGCTCTGCTCTGTCCTATAGGGTCGCTGTGAGTCAGAACCAACTCAACTGGCCCCTAACAACAATAAAAAAATGTGAACTTTACATATTTTAATACGTTTTAATTTTATACTACCTGGAGATAAAGATAACAGAAGATTTATGTAAAATGACCATTGCCTGTCAAAAAATAGCCTGCTGGTGGCAAGCAGAGGACTGCTTTGTTAAATGGATGATTCTGAGAGGACGTTCCTGAGCAGTCTCAGATTTGTCTTCCCCATTCTGCCCCCAAGCAGGAGAAAGGATTTGAACCTGCACCCTGACTCCAAAACCTGTAATCTTTCCAATATAATGTGCTTAATATTTGTCAATAGAAAATCCATACATTATCTATGACATCTAGATATAAGGCTGAGAAATGGTAGAGTCGACATTTTCAACTAAGATGATATACAGCATTTGTTCTTTTGAAAGTATAAAAAGAGATGACATTAAAAATCATAAAATCCCTGAATATAACACTTTGAGATTAAACTGTATCGTACTGACCATAAGAGAGAATTTAGACAGAAGATTGAATTGAGTGGGCAAGTGACATGACTCATGGATGCTTTATTTTTTAAAAATGCTCTAAGCGTCACACAACATCTTATTATTGTGGATCTCTGTCTTTACAGAGGGCTATGAGATTGAATTGTCCAGTGTTTTAATCTCATCACAATCTAAATCTAACAAGGTTCTCACTCATTCTGTTTGACTCTGAAACTTCTGCTTTTGGCCTAGATGATAGTTCCAAATCAATATCCTGCTCTAAAAAGAGGATTTAATCAACCAGCTGCTAAGTATTTGTTTCTTTATCTTACTGACTTTTTCCTGAGAATTTCGGTTGCGTTACTGAAGCTTCCATAAATACTCTTAAAAAAATAAAACACAAGAGAGGTCTATTCAGTTGTTTAGGACAGTACTTCTGTGATTCTGCATAAATCAAGGTTTACATAGCCCAGTAAAAAGGTAATATACTGAACCAATATTTAGCAGTTGGGTTATTAAAATCTTATTGCTTGACTAGTATATTGATTTCAGGCTGACAGGAACTAAATGCACCAAGTTGCAAACTCCACGTTAAAAAACAAGTTTAGAAGACTACTTCATCTGTTGGTTGGAGCAAAGCCATTCTCACAGTTTTATCATGATAAAATAGTCCATAGTAAATATTCTCACGTTGCTCTATCTTGTAATATTTCCCTTTGAAGAGCCAACAATAGCTCTAGGCAGTGATCTACCATGATTAATGACAGAGAGAGTGGCCTTTGTGTTACAACGTTGAACTGCTGCAACAAGTTTTCAAGGTCACTATTTCCTTCTGAAAAGTTCAACAGAAGTTAAATATTCATAAAACATGACCTGATTTTATGAGAGGTGCCATATTTGTTTTATGACAGCCTATTTTAATGAAAAGAAATGCACAAGAATTTTAACTCTAAATACCTGACATACAATTCAACTGGGAATGCTACTCTGGAGCTTTTCGTGATTGAAGAAAATAAGACAGATATTTCCTTTACTAACATTATCTGCAAAAGTCAGAAGTCTCTTAACTTGCCTGCATGATAGTCTATTGGTGTCTGAAGTGCTAATAAAAGTCAAGCCATGAAGCATGGAGGGTCACCTGATTGAATGCCTTAGTTCCCAGCCCAGGTTTATGAATCACATTTATTGGAAAGATTCATCTTGGATGGAGAATATTTTGTTCTCAGACTTGTCTTAGTAGCAATCTTAGGGATACCAATGGGAAAAACAAAAATAAAAAGCCACCAAATCTCAAATCTGTTAATCTAGACAACAAAGAAGGAAGGAAGACGGCTGGTACTTCTGTGCTCTTTTTCATCATAAAATTACAAAGGTTATTCCCCTCTATTTATTGAGTGCCACAGCCTATTTCTGATGTACTTTCAAGTATTTTCAAGCCTACATTATTCTTTCAACTAACCAAAACTTACCATATAATTTTAGAATAGAATAATATCCTAAATAATATGATAAAAACGTAACTGGTATTATTTACTCAGAATGTGATCAAAATCCGCTCTACACAATGGAATTTTCTTTAAAAGAAAGCCAAGAATTTTTCTTTTGGCATATACTTAAATTAGAGAAATGTTTTGTCTGCGTATCTAATTCTTTATATTAGTGAGTACTTTGTTAAATTTGATGCCATAGGTTCCTCACTCTCTTCCCCCTAGTTTGGATTCTGGAAGCTGGCAGCCATCGATAACACATAAAAGAATGAGTTGGCTGTGTTCCAATAAAACTTTATTGACAAATATAAGAAGTGGGCTACATTTTACCTGCAGCTTATGATTTGCTGACCTCTGCCAGACTCTTCCTTCTGACCTAAATATTGTTGCTGTTAGTTGCCATCAAATTGTTTCTGACTCATGGCAACCTGAATTACAGAAGAAGGAAATGTTGCCTAGCCCTGCATATCTTTATGATCACTGGTATGTTTGAGTCTATTGTTGTGGCTCTTGTGTCAATCCATCATATTGAGGGTTTCCTTCATTTTTGTTGGCCCTCTACTTTACCAAGCATGATATTCTTTTCTAGTGATTGGTCTTTTCTAATGACATATTCAAAGTAAGCAAGTCAAAGTCTCACCATCTTCACTTCTAAGAAACCTTCTGGTTGTATTCCTTTCTTTCTTTTTTTTAAATTATTATTATTATTATTTTGATGAAATATATACATCAAAACCTACACCAATTCAACAATTTCTACATGTACATTCAGTGACATTGATTACATTATTCAAGTTGTGTAACCATTTTGACTTTTTTCCAAATTATTCTACCACCATTAACATAAACGCACCCACCCCTAAGCTTCTTATCTGAGTTTTTCAGTTACTGTTGACAATCTGATTACATGTACATAATTCTTTAAAAAAGCACAACGTCCAAGGCAAACATTCTTCACCAATTAAACTAATCTACTCTTTGGTTTAAAGATGACTTCAGAGGATAGTTTTGGATTAAGGTTTAAAGATTACCTCTGGGCAATAGTTTCCTGGGATCACCAGCCTCAATGACTCCAGAAAGTCTGGATTCCATGAGAATTTGAAGTTCTTCTGCATGTTTTCTGTTTTTTGATCAAGATTCTTCTATGGAAGAAAGATGAACAAAGCATGGCCCTTGCCTTCAAAGAAAGTATAGTTTGAAATATATGTATGTAAGCAAACAATTACAGAATAAGAACTGATCTTCTCACTGCTGCAATAAAATTACAGGGAAGTTCAATGGAAGCATAAAAGAAAATAAGAACCCTGGTAGTGCAGTGGTTAAGTGTTCAGCTGCTAACCAAAAGGTCAGCAGTTCAAATACACCGGCCACTCCCTGAAAACACTATGAGGCAGTTCTATTCTGTCCTGTAGGGTTGCTCTACATTATTGACTCAACGGCAATGAATTTGGTTAATGAGATGAAGAAGAATCCATGGATACATTGTGTTATGGATTGGATTATGTCCCCTAAAATTTATGCTTAAATCCTAACCCCTGGTATCTGTGAACATGATTATTACAGATTGAACTGTATCTCCCCAAAATGTGTGTCAACTTGGCTAGGCCATGATTCCCAGTATTGTGTGGTTGTCCACCATTTTGTGATATGATGTAATTATCCTGTGTGTTGTAAATCCTAATCTCTATGAAGTTAATGAAGCAGGATTAGAGGCAGTTCTGATAATGAAGCAGGACCCAATCTACAGGATTAGGTTGTATCTCGAGTCAATCTCTTTTGAGATATCAAAATAGAAAAGCAAACAGAGAGGAGAAGGACCTGCTACCACCAAGAAAGAAGAGCTGGGAGCAGAGTGCATACTTTGGACCTGTGATCTCCACGCTGAGAAACTCCTAGACAGGGGAAGATTGATGACAAGGACCTTCCCTCAGAACCCACAGAGAAAGAAAGCCTTCCCCTGGAGCTGTCACCCTGAATTCAGACTTCTAGCCTCCTAGACTGTGAGAGAATAAACTTCTGTTTGTTAAAGCCATCCACTTGTGGTATTTCTGTTATAGCAGCACTAGATAACTAAGACCTTGTTTGGAAATAGGAGCTCTGAAGATGTTATCAGTTAAGTTAACTGAGGTCATACTGGAATAGGATGTGTCCAAATCCAATCTCAGTGGTGTCCTATAAAAGAGGAAAAGAGACACAGAGAGGGACAGAGGGAAGTTAATGCTGTAGCTGCAAGCCAAAGAACACTTTGGGCTACCAGAAGCTGAGAGAGACAAGAAAGTATGTTCTGCTAGAGCCTTCAGAGACAGTATTGCCTGGCTAACACCCTGAATTTGGACTACTAGCCACCAGAGCTGTGAGACAATAAATTTCTGTTGTTATGAGCCAGCCAGTTTATGATACTTTGTAACAGCATCCCTAGGAAACTAATACAGACTGACATTTCCAAAACCACAAAAACCAAACCTGTTACCTTTGCATTGATTCCGACTCATGGCAACCTCATGTACTTCTGGGTTTTCAGTGCCTGTGATATTTCAGAAGTTGATTGCTAGGTCTTTCTTCTGAGGTGTCTCAGGGTGATTGTGAACTGCCAACCATTTGTGCCACCACATTTATAATAGTTACTAAAATTTAAGCTGCAAGAGACAGGCTATTTAGAATGGTGGAAAAATGACAAGCATATTAGGGGCAGAGTTTAGTCCCATAGTTTGACAATAATTTTGATGAAATAATTGCACAACTAAATGTATAAAAGAGTTTCTTTGAACAACAAATGCTTTGGAATTTGTGCATCATTTTAGAGAATTTGTGCTTTCTACTTGTAAGCAATTGAAAGCTACTGAGGGTTTTGAGAAGAGATAAGAATGTCTCTATTAGTTCCCATCATTAAAAAAAAAAAAAAAAAAGTTTGTTTTTTGCTTCCTTTAGGATAAATACTGGAAGTCGAATTACATAATTAAAAAAAAAAATTTATGAAAGATGGAAAAAAAAGAAGGCATTATTATGTAAAATATCTTGTGTCTACATATTTCTCCAAAGGAGACAGAGCAGAAATATATCACTTAATCAAAATATAAAGAACAGCCAAAGTCACCTTTAAAATACATTTTTGTCACATATGACAATACCATTTCTATCAAGCACAGTTATGGGTATGATTCTGCCTACAAAAAATACATTGATTGGGAGGGGTGAATTTTGAAATCTGTAGTTAGGTTGTACTAAAGAAATGAGAAATGTACTGGATGAGTGAATAAGACATGTAAATAATAAGGCAGGAAAAAGTTTAAATAGGAAAACTAATTAATAATTTATTTTATGGTTATCATAAGAAACTTAAACACCACTCAATGTTAGGCAAACTAGGTATTGACTTTTTCGTTATTTTTGTTTGGTTTTAAAAAAAGATACCAAACATGTGAACAATGATTCATTATTATTTTTTTCTTTTTTATTGCTGATAGTTGCATGGAGAAAGTAAATATTAGTGTAGTTATTAAAGGTTTTTAGCTACTTTATCTCGTAAAAACAATCAACAATTATCAGTCAAATAATATAAATACATATGCAGTATAATTCACTAGAAGGCATGAATAATGTTGAAGACAATACTTCTTTTATTTTTTTACTACATCTAGCCTATGTCAAAGTAGGAGTTTAGAAAGATGAAAGGTAAATTATTATCTATGGAGTGCTTTTTGTGCCAGGCACAGTGCTGTACAGTTTACACATACTATTTCATTTAAGGTATAACATCCTTGTATCAAATCCATAAGGTTGATATTTGAGTCATTCACTCAACAAGTGATTATTTATTACGTACATTCTTTGTGCCAGTATTGCATTAATTGCTCAGAATAGAACAGTGAGCAGGCTAGATATGGTTCTTATTTCATGGTGCTTATATTCTTGTAGGAAAGGAAGACATTATATAAATAGTTATAATAAAGTAAGATGAGTGTAAATTGCATATTAATATCATGGAAACATAAGTTCTAATCTACAACAGGGTCTAAGAATCCAGAAGGAATAATATTCAATATGAGATATAATGAAGGAGTCAGAATAAATTTAGTAATTGGGTATGAGATAGGAAGGAACCAAGGGAGAGACGATTTGATTAGAAAGGCAAAGAGATTAGGAAACAAAATGCCTTTGAGCCTGGAGAAGGAGTTCCAGTTCAGCACTAGATTACAAGTCAAAAGGTAGGCTTTTTGAACCCACCCACAGGTGTCTCTGAAGACAGGCCTAGCAATTTGCTTCTAAAAGATCACAGCCTTGAGCTAC
This sequence comes from Dugong dugon, assembly GCA_030035585.1. Classification (NCBI taxonomy): domain Eukaryota; kingdom Metazoa; phylum Chordata; class Mammalia; order Sirenia; family Dugongidae; genus Dugong; species Dugong dugon. Next base: position 7,990,800 of record CM057478.1, on the reverse strand, counting down.
CATGGAGATGTTCTATGGAGCTGTTCTACCCTGCACATGTTGGGTCGCCAAGAGTCAGAAATGTCTCAATGGCAACAACATCCAGCCGGGAGAAGAGAATGAAACAAGTCCATGTTGCTTGCAGCGTAGAATTTAAAGCAAGGAGTGGCTGAGATTAAGGCTAAAGAGGTCAGTGGAGGAAATACCACGGGGGTGTCATCTATGCAGAAACCCTGGTCATGCAATGGCTAAGAGCTACAGCTGCTAACCAAAAGGTTGGCAGTTCAAATCCACCAGGCACTCCTTGGGAACCCTATGGGGAAGTTCTACTCTGTCCTATAACGTCACTGTGAGTCGGAATCGACTCAATGGCAACAGATTTGGTTTCGGTTTGGTCATCTATGCCATATGAAAGATTTGGGACATTGACAAAGATTTTCGAAATCATTTTGAAAAGTTGACTCTAGATGTAGTGTAGAAATGGGTTGGATAGGGATACAACTGGATGATGGGAGAAAAGTTCACGGGTTATGAAATAATCTAGGAAAAAGAAGATGAGATTGTCATGGAGTGTTGGCATTAGAATTAGAGGGAATTGGGGGAGTATGGCTGTAAAGTACATGTATTTTTATTGATTAGCTATAGGAAGTAAAAAAGCATGGTACTCAAGATTTTGGTTCAGACAACTAGCTGTGTATTGACAGTGTATGCTGGGATAGAAAAGACTGGGGAGGAACTAGGTTTTGGGCTTTGGTGGGTGATGAGAACTATGTAGGAGGAAGAGGTGAGAAGGTGGATGATGATGAATTTATTTTATATATACTGAGTTAGCTGTAATAGTGGAAATTTATTATAGAGTTTTCACAAGACAATTATGCAGAGGAATCTGGTGCTCAGGAGAGAGAATGCGGCAGGAAATAGAAATTTATATTTGCCATAATACAGATGGTCATTGATTGCAGCCAAGGGGTTAGACAAAATCTTCTTTAAAAAGTACGTAGGCTGAGAAAAGAGGGCCAAAAATACAGCCCTTGTTTTTTGGAACATCTATATTTGAGAGATAAGTAGAGGAGGAAGAATAGACGTACAAAAAATGGTAGAAATAAAATAAGGAAATACGATTTTATAGAAACTCAGAGAAGAAAAATTTCCTTTAAAAAGACTAGATTACCAGTGTCAAATGCTGTCAAGAGATTATGCAAATTGCAAACTAAAATACCCATTCTATCTAGAAATATTGAGGACAAAGGAAAGAGCAGTTTCAGTAGAACTTTGGAGGCAGAAAAAAATATATTAGAATAGTTTTAAGGGCCAGTGAGAAATTAGGAAGTATGGTGGAAGTTTGGCTGGAGAGGAGAAAAATACATATATACCAGGTTTAGGATGATTTTTTGTTTCTTTTTATTTTTTGTTAGTTTTTTCTAATTGATTGGTCAGTTGATTTGTTGGTTATTCGGTTGTTTTCTAAGGAAAGTGGAGCAGCTTTAATTGCTATTTGGTCTCTGAGAATGTATTGTTGTAGGCGATCCAGATCTAAGCAGGAGGAATTGTCCTGACATAGGATAAGGAACAGCTTTTCAATTGTACAAGAAATTGTACAAGAAAGGAAGACTGACCAAAGGTAAGTTGTTGAATTTGGTAGTAGGAAGTCATGCACTTTTACACGTGCTGATTACTTTATCCCTTGTAAGACAAAAAGTTATCTAAAATGAGTGAGTGAAACATAGAGTCACTGGTTTGAGAATTCAGAGAAAATTTAGAATAGAATTATGGAAGATAGGAGGTGAGGTGGCTCATGGGATTGTTGCCATTGCTAATAAGCCTAACTGAGGTTGCTGATTATGAATCTATAAAGGCAGCAGCTTGTATGATTTTCTCCAACAGTGCTCAGCAGCCTGCAGCTAGGCATGAGAGAAATCAAGAATCCTGGATTCACTAAGGAATGGAGGTTTTTTTGGTTTGTTTGTTTCGTTCTGTTTTTTTACTTTTTTTGTTGTTGTTTTCTAAAACAGGGCTTCAGAAGTACAATCTGGGCATTGGCAAGATATCAGATGGTATGATGAATCTTTAAATCTAAGGTGAACAGGGATGGAAGTGATGATAGGAGACACCAGTGATGAACCCTGAAATCTAAGGCGAACAGGGATGGAAGTGATGATAGGAGACATCAATGATGAACCCTGAAATCTAAGGCGAACAGGGATGGAAGTGATGATAGGAGACATCAATGATGAACCCTGAAATCTAAGGTGAACAGGGATGGAAGTGATGATAGGAGACATCAATGATGAACCCTGAAATCTAAGGCGAACAGGGATGGAAGTGATGATAGGAGACATCAATGATGAACCTTGAAATCTAAGGTGAACAGGGATGGAAGTGATGATAGGAGACATCAATGATGATGATAAAGCAGAGGGATAGTAGGGACCAGAGGTCAAAGAAGACAAAGAATTGCTGTAATGGTGGGACTGAAAGAACAGAGGTGGAGGTGACTGGAGTCAATACATGGAATGGCTCCATTTGTTATTTCAGGTGTCATAGTTCGGGAAGAAGCCAGAATGTGGTCATACTAATACATGACCGGTGTGGTGCGGAGTGATATTTACAGGAAATGAGGAGGTCAAAGGCCTTGATGTAAGATGTTGAAAAGGCAGGTAGAGAAAGGGTCTACTCGATGAGCTAAAATTATCACTGAATGTGAGGGACTGACTTGAAATCTCATCAGAGGTGGCAATAAAGAAGAGGGATAAACGACATTATGTTCAAATGGTAAGAATGATCTTAACAAAAAAGGAAGGGGTTATAGGACAGTAGATCTGACTTGACCATTGCCGCTGAGTTGATTCTGACTCATAGCAACCCTATGGGACAGGGTAGAGCCACCCCATAGGGTTTCCAAGGAGTGACTGGTGGATTCAAACTGCTGACCTTTTGGTTGGCAGCTGTAGCACTTAACCACTACGCCACAAGGGTTTCCTAGGAGAGTAGAGGAGTGTGCTTTAACCTCAGCAGTGGGGGATGAAAAGGACCAAATCTAGTACCCACCCGTGGACGAGCCCAGGTATGTGAAATATTGAAGGGTGTGCAATCCTCCGGGGAGAGCCAAATTACCAAATGTTTTGGGAAATTTCCCTGAAGAAATTAATAGTTTAGGAGTGTCTTGGTTATTTAGCGTTACTGAAACAGAAAAAGCAAGTGGGTGGCTTTTACAAACAGAGATTTACTTTCTTACAGTTCAGGAGGCTAGAAGTCTGAATTCAGGGCACAAGTTCTAGGGGGAGGCTCTCTCTGTTTCCTCTGGGGAAAAATCTTTGTCTCAGCTTCTCTATCCCTGACATTCCTGGGTTCATTGGAGAGCGCCACATGGCATCTGTCTTTCCCCTATTTGTGTTTGCTTCTCTCTGTGTCTAATCTGCTCTCTTTCTGTCTCAAAAGTCACTAGGTTTCAGACACATCCTACACTGATATGGCCTCATTAACATAACAAAGAAAATCCTATTCCCGAATGGGATTCCATCTACAGGTATAGGGATTAGGATTCCAACACATGTTTTCAAGGGACACATTTCATTCTGTAAGGAGGAATGATTGTTTATTACAGAATAGGGCTTCCAGGGGTACAAGTGGATGACTTTAAGGTGGAAGAAATGCCACCGAATATCACGGTAGTGAGTTTACAAAAGAGAATAGAAGACATAGTGGGCTTTCATGCTAGAAAAACAGTGATATGGGGCATAATTGTTTAGAAAGCTGGTTCTGGAGGATGGGGTGCATAGGGATCACTCAGAATTCATCCAAGGTGCAAAGGGAGCTCCAGGGTGTGATAGGCGGTGGAATGGTATTTTTCTCTTGTGGTGAGGATGCACAAGGGGCAGCAGACGTGCATTCCTCATCTCTACCCGCAGCAGGAGACAAATGAGCAAATCTCTCTGGAGGGCTGTGGTAAGCGTCAGAGAGCGACAGCATTTATGGCCTTAAATGGATACCAGTTTTATAGCTTAGGGATCTGGGGATTAGAGAGTTTATGCAACTTGATGAAGGTAACGGAGATGCTGATATGCTCTTTCTATCTTTCTTACCCACCAAGCCATGGCATGTCAATAAACAGGCTGAAGATACAAAGCCCTTCTTTTTGTTGTACTTTAAGGTACTTAGAGAAGCAGTCTTCACAATTAAATGAGCAAGTATTATTACATCTCCTACTCAGTTGCACTGCAGAAAATTTATTTATTCTTTAAAGTCCAACATAAAGTCATCCTGCTCTTCGATGTTTTCTTTGTACCCTAAGTAAGATTTAATGGTTCTTTCTCTTATATTTTTATAACAACATTCTTATGCTTCTAGATTGTATTTTATTCCTTATAATGACCTTATTTCCTAATTTCTATTAAAGATACCATGGATTATAAGACATACCACTGATTTTGTAGCCAGTGTTTTTAGAGAAAAACAGGGAAAATAGTTCCATCACATGTAAGATGCCCCATATTACAGGAATGATATGATTTCAAAAATAAAAGTGCAATTGAATCTATTTGTATCACAAGATGATAGCTCTGGATCTATTTTAATTTCCCCTATACCCAGTATAATTGGAGACCTGGTGGTGCAGTGGTTAAGAGCTCAGCTGCTAACCAAAACGTCTGCAGTTCGAATCCACCAGACACTCCTTGGAAACTCTATGGGGCAGTTCTACTCTGTCCTAGGGGGTCGCTATGAGTCAGAATCGACTCGACAGCAATGGGTTTAGTTCTTTTTGTTTGTTTATGTCAGTATAATGCTTTATTCCCAAGAGTTACTGAAGTAAAAAGCAAGATAATTTTTCCAATGGTTCTCAGTCTGAAAGAAATAGAAAAACAAACAGGATTTCAGGACTCACCTATAGTTCCTTACAAATGCACTAGTTTCTTGCTATCTAAAACAAAACCTTAATTTTTTTAAACCAACATCTGGAAGTCCCCTAAATCTGGTCACAACTACTTGCTTCTTCCACAAATTCCAGCCTCCAAAACATTCTTTGGACTTTCCTGGGTAGGCAGCACATTAATCTGGTAATACCTTGGAGTTAGAAAGATCTGATTTAGAATCTTAACTCCACCCTTTGGAATGTGTGACCTTATCCAAATCAGGGAGCTCCTCTAAGCCTCTCATTTCTTATCTCCAGAATGAAGACGATAATAGTACTTATCCATATGCTTGTTGTGCGGATTAAAAAGAGCTTATTGTAGCACTTATTCAACGAATATTTAAGTTCTTACCAGGCTCTGTGTTGCAATTTCTCTGTGCTTCCATGATTTTTTCACAATATGAGAAATTATTTTCCCCATTTTAGAAAGACTAGCTGGAATTTTAGTTCCTCTCTGAAAGTGTCCCTTACAATCCTTGTCAAGTTCTCTCTGAACTCCTAGAGCAGTTCTCATCTGTAGCAATAATCTTCATTTAGCCTGGCATTGCCCGGCACTGCTGCTATCATTTCGTTTGCATGATTGCTTCTCTTCAATGGTAATATTGACTAGTAGAAGGCACTGATAGTGTTACCCTTGTATGCCGTGTTCTTAGCGACTGACTTCTCTATACCCAGAACCCACTGCTGTCAAGTCAATTCTGACTAATAGTGAACCTATATGACAGAGTAGAACCGCCCCATAGGGTTTCCAAGGAGTGGCTGGTGGATTTGAACTGCCAATCTTTTCGTTAGCAGCTGATCTCTTAACCACCGTGCCACCAGGGCTCCGACTTCTATACAGTCCATGCTTAATCAGAGTGATGGAGCCCTGGTGGTGCAGTGATCAAGGCACTCGGCTGCTAACCAGAAGGTCAGTGGTTCGAACACACCAGCGGCTCCACAGGAGAAAGATGTGGCAGTCTGCTTCCATAATGATTTACAGCCTTGGAAACCCGATGGGGCATTTCTACTCAGTCCTTTAGGGTCACTATGAGTCTGAATTAACATGACCGCAGTGGGCTTGGTTTGATTTTGGTAATAAGAGTTAAGGAGGTGGGTGGCACAATCAGTTTGTAATAGGCTGTGGCTGTGAACCTAGAGGTTGCTGGTTCAAACCTATGAGCAGCTCGCAGAAGAAAGGCCTGGCAATCTGATTCCTTAAAGATTACAGTCAAGAAAACCCTATGGAGCAGTTCTACTTTGTAACACATGAGGTGGCCATGAGTTGAAATCAACTCGATGGCAACAAGTTTGGTTCTGGTTGTTTTAGTAGGAGTTTGTTGATCAATAAAGCCGTTAAGGAATTTGAGAGGTATTTTTGAAAGAAATAATGGCTTTTTGGTACTTTAGAAATTTTATTGCAGAGGCAGCCTAGTTTCATAAACTAGAAAGTCATCTTACATATGATTCATTCATTTTATTCAAATACACGTCTACCAGACTCTTTTCTTACATATTAGTTGGCAATATAATCTGAAGAAGTCAAATGATAATGTGTGGACAAGTCAAATAATTTGGACAAGTTAAATGATAATAACTCTTGAAGGTGATAAAGATGCTGCCCCTAAATTACACTGACCCCATTCAGCTTTTCCTCTTTCTTCTATTCATTAGCAATGAAGGTGTTCAAAGATACGACCTACTGTGTTTTTTCTCCAATCTGTTTAAGGTAGCTTGTCCATGGATGTTTATAGTCCCAGTAGTGCTTGGGGTTAGGGAAAACCTAAGTTTTAATGAACACTTTCCTTTGAAAAGATACCAAACGTTAGGTTCATAGTACTCATTGCCTAGCTTTAGCTGTCTCAAATGGCAGCTGGTGCTTTTATTACTGTATAAAATACCTGACTGCTTTCGTAATAAAGAAGCTAAAGATCCCACTGCTCTCTTCCCAGGGAGAGGGAACAATAAAAATGCCATTTAGTAAACTCTCTCCTTTCTAGTTAATAAAATACACCATGTAGGAAGTGAGAGAATCAGTTGATTTGGCCCTTAGAGTCTTCTAAAAAAGAAGAAAAGCAGTATCGTCTCCCTAATTGTTTGATTGTTCCGTACAGCTTCCAGAATAGAAAATGACTCGGCCTCGTTTTCAAGACCACAAGATGCGGTCTTTTTGCTGTGTGCTGTGGTAAGATCCACGCTGGTTTGTGAAGCTGCTCAGGCTGCAGGAAGGTGCCTAATTGTAAAATATCTGAGTCAATGGAATGTTTATTTAACTCCCGATTTGAACTCTGGAGAGTCTTTACCAAAAAAAACTCACTAAAACGGGAAAAATAAACCACACATCTACCTGCCAGAGCTTAAAATAAATCAAGGTAAAGCAAAAGAAATCAATCGTGATTCTAATCAAAGCAGGAATGTAAAACAATTTACTATACCACAAAACCACATTTATTTAGCCACCGTCTATCTGGAATTCACAATAATTTATGTAGGGCTTAAAGTTTCTTTGTACCCCCTTTGAGAAAAGGGCTTACTAAGTAAATGAGAAGCATAATCAAGGATTCAGATTTTCTTAACAGATGTAAAGTAAGCCTTCACAGATGTCAAAGTATCAATTTTCATAATTTTCAAGGGGGAAGGTCATTTAAAAATCTTGTTACGGAACTTGTATGCTGGGTCTTCAACATATGCGTCCAGCATGGTGCCAGGTGTGGAGCAGCATCTAGAGTCATTTAAGTTATGGAGGCATAGACCCAAGAGCATGACCTCTGCAGCCACATAACCTGTATGCTAATCTCCACTCCATTCTCCACAGACAGGCAAGGTCTGAGCAGAGCGTGGACCGACTGACTTTTGCCTTAGGTTTCCTCATGTGGAAAATGGTATAATAATGGAGCCTACCTCAAAGGTTTTATGGAGACTAAAGGAGTCAATATATCAATATATGTTACACAGTTTGACAAATGTTTGCCATTTAGGGGAAGCTTTTTTTTTTTTTTTTTTTTTTTCTTTACTATTAGGACATTTCAATGGCTGAAATATCACAATAGGTGCCATGGAGATGATTTGGACTCATAGCGACCTATGTGACAGAGTAGAACCGCACCATAGGATTTCCTAGGCTGTAATCTTCACAGGAGTAGCTCAGAAGCTGCTGGGTGGGTTCAAACCACCAACCTTTAGGTTAGCGGAGGAGTGCTTACACATTTGCGCCACTAGGGCTCCATAGGACTTAAAACCAAACCAACTGCCATCGAGTCAATTTTTTAGGGACCCCACAGGGTTTCCAAGGCTGCAAAGCTCTACCGAAACAGACTGTCACATCTTTCTCCCGCGATGGTGCCTGTGGTTTCGAACCACCAACATTTTTGGTTAGCAGTTGATGGCTTTAATCACCACACCAAATTAGACATAAAACCAAAACTCGTTGCTGTCGAGTCAGTTCAGACTACAGCAACCCTATAGAACTGCATTAAATGATATGCATAAGACTGAAAGCGTGTATCAGAATGCATATGACGGTTTGTGTCACTTCATTTCTCCACGAAAGATAGAAATTCCAAAAATATGCTCAATTACTTATCCCTTCCTTCCTTCCTTTCTTTCAAAAGATAGTTAAAACAGATTAATATTTGTGTAACTTTTTCCTTTTTAAAAAAATTTCCCAGTTTTGTTACTCTACCACCATTCAGACAGGGGAGGGAAATCCCTTTGACAAAGGTCCTTTTGTTGGCTATGGGCTAGAATGGATGTGGGTGTGGAAGGTTGGAGGTTGAAGCTGGGAGTGGGCTGAACTGCTCTGCATCCGAATGTGGGAAACCTCCAAGACAGGAAGAGGTGGAGAAAGAAAGACAAGGAGGATGCAGCTAGAGCCTGAGAAGCAGGACAGTGAGGCCGGAGAATAGGAAAGGCCCTTGCCAGTGCCTGAAGGGAAGAAGACACTGTAGAAGAATCACTTTTCTCACGTTTTTGGAGCAGCTACATTTTTTTAAATGAAAAGAGATACTGAGTTGGGGCAAGGCAAATATAAGCCCTTAAAAAAAAAAAAAAAAAGGTGGATATAGAAACAAGTTAAACCAATCATTAAAGATTTAATGTGGATGGAAGCCTGGAGACCACTCATTAGAACCTTTCCTCATTACAAATAACCAAACTGTTCTGCCTCTTTAGTATTATACAGATGGAGCAGAGAGGTTCATTCAGTTCAGAAGAACTCCTGCACACTTGCGTGCACAAATACAAAAACCTAAACCTGTTGCCTTCGAGTCTTTTCCGACTCAGCAATCCTATAGGACAGCATAGAACCGCCCCGTAGAGTTTCCAAGGAGGGGCTGGTGGATCTGAACTGCCTTTGTTTTTGGCTATTAACCACTGTGCCACCAGGGCTTCTGCACAAATACAGATGGTTTGAAAACATGTGTTATGCATTGACTTGTGTCTCCCAGAAAGCTTTGCTGAAGTCCTAACCCCTGTACTTGCAAATATGACACTGTTTGAAAATTAGAGTTTTCTTTTGTCATGTTTATGAGATCATACCAGAGTTAGGGTGCTTCCTAAACCTAATCACTTCTAAATGGTGTCTTTTAAAAAGTGCACATACAGGGGGAAGATGATGCTAAGGGTGCCAAGGAACTCTCAGGGTTACCGATAGAAAGGACCCTCCCCTACAGCCAATGTCCTGATTTGGGCTCACTCATTGCCGCCAAGTCAATTCCGACTCATAGCGACCTACAGGGCAAAGTAGAACTGCCCCATAGGGTTTCCAAGGCTGTAAATCTTTACAGAAGCAGATTGCCATATCTTTCTCCCGTGGAGTGGCTGGTGGGTTCCAACTGCCGACCTTTCTATTAGCAGTCGAGTGTTTTAACCACTTCACCACCTGGGTTCCAGTTTGGACTTATAGCCTCCAGAACTGTGGGACAACAAGGTTCTGTTCTTTCAAGCCACTCACTTGTAGTATTTGTTATAGCAGCACAAGAAAAACTACAACAACATAAAACTAGTTTAAATTTGTTCAGGAAAGGTGATTGTGCTTCAATGTGTATTGTACATTTTTTGAATTCCATTAGAAAATTTAAACCATTGCTGTCTGTGTTGCAGGTTTGTGAGTCTCTGTGCGTGTGTGTGTGTGTGTGTGTGTAAGAAAGAAATTAGAATAAGTTCATCTAGAGTATATTTTAAATTAGCAAATGAAAATATACTTTCTTTTTAGGAGAAATACCTGAGGATTGGTCACGTGAAAAAGAATGATTAAACAAGGTCTAGAAAGCAGAAGGAAAAAAAAAAAAAAAACTTAGTTCAACAATAAGGAAATGGCAGCAGTCCAATGCTCCAATATTTGAAAAGAAGCTAATAAAAAAGATCTCAGACTTACAAGTTGACCTTATTTTATTAAAAAGCTTGTATCTCTGATCCATCTGGAAAGGGAGGGATTATTTAATTTAAGGACAGAAAAGGGGAATATCCTAAAACGATCAAAGGATCACCAATGCTTTTGCCAGATGGACTGTGTGTTATTAAGAATATTTAATAGTCTACACTTAAATGCTTAGAACGGAGGTTTTATCAGGTTGATATTTTACTGAAATTTTAATTGAATAATTAGTCTAAATTCTAAATCAGGAACTAAAATGAAGATCTTATTTAAACGGAATAACTGAGGGCATTGGATGACTTTAATTAGATTGCTAATTGATTTTGTCTTTAATTTCTTCACTGACTGATTATAGTTCATTCACTTGCAATGGTTGTTAATTGGTGCTAGTAGATGATCCCATATACTGAAGTTGATATTGTTTGGACTGTTGCCATATTTCTTGTCATCACTACTGATCATTTTTTATAATACAGCACTGCTCAGTTGTGTTGATCCTGATTAACAGTTGCTGAATCTAAGTTAAATATGTTTCTCTATGTGTCAGTTATACTTTACGATCTTCTTATATCCTCCAAAGCTTTTAATAGCTAATTTAACAAATTTCACACACATGAAATATTTTTGATTATTCTCGTTAGCAAAGAAAAAATATAGCCTACATGAATATGATGAAAATAGTGTCATGCAAACTAGGATTGTTCATTTCAATGAGTTAATTACGTGTTCTCAGCCTTTCTCTATGGGGTGCTCTTATCTTCAGCCTAACAGACACAAAATGTGATTGCGTGTAAAGAAGTACAAATAATCACAGTGGCAATTTAGTTATCCTCCACCATGGAAAAATGAAAGGTTTTTCTTAATCGAGTTTTTTGTACATAGCTGGCTTTTCCAGAAAGCTAAATTTTATGCCTTTAAATGCTAATTTCAAAATTTATAGCCGTTTTTATGGATATTTAAATAACGTTTCAGCCACTTCCCTGCCTTTTTAACCAGGGAATACTGAACATAATTTAAACTTTCATTGATGACTGAGGGTCCAGCAAATGAATACAAATTATCTTAACCTCCTGGAATTAAAGGCCCCTGGAGGCCAGAATGTTTTAGCGTAGTTTGTGCTGTGGGGAACTTTGCCATAAAGGTACCAGAGCTTATGAACAATGCGTACACCATAGTTAAAGACGTGGAGAGTCAGAGTTTTGTTTCAAGGACTTTAGCTTTTAGGGAGCTCTGGTGGTGCAGTGGTTAAAGCGATCAACTGCTAGCTGAAAGGCAGTGGTTCAAAACCACCAGCAGCTCTGTGGGAGAAAGATGTGGCAGTCTGCTTCCACAGAGATTGACAGCCTTGGAAACCCCATGGGGTCGCAACTTAAAAACAGTAGGTTAACTGTCAATCCAATTGTTCTAGCAAATTTTGATGTGGAAATCAGTAAAGCACCGTAGAATACTGGGTATTCTTATGTCGGGGAGACACTCCTTAGCCACCCTGAAGTAGTGGAGGTTTACATAATGCAGGCCCAAGCAACAGTTGTAGGAAGTACTCAAAAAATTCAGGATTGCATTCCAGTAGAACTTCCTCTGTTGAAGTTCTCAACCTGCAGGAATTGAAGCAATTGGAAGAGAAATAGCATGACTAGAAGACATGCTGTTATAGAATTCAAATTGTCTGGGAAAGCTTCTGGATCTTTAAGCAACTTCAGCCAGTGGGAATGGATTCCCTCTGCAATTAAAATAAGATCTGGTATGAGGAAGTTAATGGGATTTGTGAAAGCGAATAAGTATATTTGACGGGTGTGAGTCTGGTGATAGAAGCAGGATAATGAGAAAGTTATGCTAGACCAGGGCTGGTACTTCAACAGTCATTTAAACTAAGTCTTCCCTAATTCTCTAGTGAAGAGGAATTCAAATGAAGCACTAGAAGTATAATATATATGTTGATCCTTATTAGTGTTAATCCTTCTCCATAGTAATCTCATACAGTAATCCCACCACTTACATTTGCTAGAAAAATCCAACTTTTACAGACTTGCCCTATGTTGTGGGGACTTCTGATGAGATTATCTTTCCCATTTTAGAGTTTTGAAAATCCTGTTAGATATATCTGGATATAGGATATGTGAGGGGGGTATACTTTGTGTGTGGCTGTGTGTCTGCACCATCTGTGAGTAAATGATAACCAGTTCATTCTGTAATGTGCACTTTTGTTTATCTCATTTTATTCTTCTTTTTGTAATTTCTCTGAAGCGTCCCTTGAAGAATTTTTAAGGAAAATTGTTTCTTAAAGAATAACCCATTCTTAAATATTACATTAAAAGTCCAAATTTGAGATGGCATGATTATTTTATAGCGTCCTGATTAATTTTCAGACAAGGAGCCCTGGCGATGCAATGGTTAACGGCTCAGCTGCTAACCAAAAGGTCAGTGGTTGAAATCCATCTGTAGCTGCGCAGAAGAAAGGACCTGGAGATCTGCTTCCATAAGGATTACAGCCTAGGGGAACCTATGGGGTAGTTCAGAGGTGACTCGACTACCCACAACAACAATGTTCAGACAAATACCTGTTCCATCTCATAGGTGGAGACGTCTATTTTCTTCTTCACTTTCTCCTTTAAAAACAATTTTCCTAGATTTTACCACCCGCACTAACCTTCAGGAATCTCTCTGCTTCATCAAACCTCAATTTCTTTGCAAATCCCATCTTAAAGGTGATCATTTTTACTCTTCCTGGCAACCTGCATTTCTGTCTTCTTTAGTTAGTTCTGTGGACGAATGCCTGACATAATTTGTTGTAACCTGAAAATACTCTTCTTGCTGCAATCTGTTCCAAAAGCAAATGCATTGATTAAGTAGGTACATAGGAAACTCCAAATTATAAGAAGTTAAGCAAGAATTATATCTGATTAAAAATATAAATAAGCTATCTAGCAAGGTGTTAAATCCAGGGTTCCCAGTTTCCAGGTTTCTTTTCTTCTTTTTTTTTAATTGCTTTCTTAAAAAAGAAATACTAAGTGAATTTGTTAATGAGGTTTAACTTTCAAAAAAAAAAAAATTATTGGAGAAGAGAGTCTTTCCTACAGTAGTGAAAGTGTATTTTAACAATGCTTTAGAGATTTCTTATTGGACATTAGAATTTCTTTTCATATATACACAAGTGATTGGTAATATTTTATCATTCCTAACATTTCAACCAGGATTTTTTTTTTTTTTAACTCCAGTCTAAAAAGGACATGGGATTAAAGCAATTTTTATAAATCTGAAAACATCTGTTCCTCTTGCTTTATTTAATTTCTCCACTTATGTTCTTATGTGTGCTAAAGTTTGTTAAACTATTTTCAATAATTTTTGCTTCAAAAATATAAACAATTAGTACAAGTGAGCAGATCAAACAGGTGATGTAGGTAGCAGAATCTGAGAAGCTGCAAGAAGGTAACAGGGTATATAGCAACTTAAAATTCCTCAGGATAGATCAATGTCATTGACTAATAGATTTACAGAATTCTCATCTTGCATCATTTTAATATTGCCTCCCCTAAAGTAATTCCAGAGTGTTGCTGTTGATTGTATCTGTGCAACTAATCTATCTTCTCTCTGAAGGGTTCCTGCAAATTTCTTCCTTTACTATCATTTATCAAAAAAGGAAAATGTAGCAAAAATCACCTGTAAAGATAAATTATTAATCTTAACAGCTCTCTGTAATTAGGAACAAGAGTTTTGAGATGGCACCAAGGAATAAGTAATTATAAATCAGATGATGATAACATTTAATGCCAGAGTTTAAAAATTGTTTATTTGTGACTATTACTAGTAACTAGGCATACAATTAGTTTAACACTTTTGGCTTTGAAGAGTCCTAGGACAGAAAATAATTGATTAAAATTCGATAAGGGATTTATTTGTATTCTCTAATCACTTGTAGTGGTTGCACAAAAAGACTAAAAATTGACTAAAAAAAGTTGAATAAATTACACTCACAAGGCATTTTGCATTGTTTTGGTTCATATTTTTCATTCAATGCAAGTACTTACAGTACCTAAATTAATAGGCTGCTAAGACATTCTCTTGGCTATAAATATATAGTTTTAATAGTTTGATGGAAATTTTACCAACTCGCAAAGTCCAGAAATGGAGAGCAAGCTAAAGTCACCATGACTGAGGACATATGTAACCCATTTTAGTACCGAATTCGTCTTTCAAAGAGAGGATGAAATAAAAGCAACCAGCTGTAAAACCTTAAAGAAATTATCTGACATAGAAAATTGGATGAAAGACGGAGTGAGTATTATTTTGGAGACACTGATACGTTTTGCATGTATGAAGGTTTAAGAAAGAAATCTGCCTTTGACTAAAGCCCAGAGAAAATGAAAAATGTATGAATGCTTCTATTAGAGATTATAATTAAGAGCAGGATATGAGAGATGGCATCACGACTTACAGTGACACTTGAAATGGACAAAAATCATATAATAAGGTTTATAAAAGAATCAAAATTATCATTCTTTCATAACTGTACTTTGAAGTTTATTTAAAATAATTCTGCATGATATTTCTTTTCTTCCTTATCAGAAGATCCTAGAAAGTTAGATACCAAATGTCTTGAAGAAATAAAGCCGTGATAGGTGTGCATAATGATTTAATTATGCTACTAAGTTCAAATACAAGTATTAGTCGAGGGAGTTTTCAAACAGATATAAAAAAGTACAAAATTATTTGTATTTTTTAGTCATACAAGTGATACATAAATCTTAATAACAAGGTGAAAGCTGCTAGAAGTCATCAGGAAGTCGACAGCTGTTGAACAAGGAACAGGAGAATCTCTGAAGATATAGGAGAAAAGTAGTCCTGCTATCATCTTGTATTTCCTTCTCTTGCCTAAGGAAACATCAACTGAAGGACTAACCAAAATGATACAGATTTGAAGACACTATTAATTTTGTTAACTATAGCCCAACAAGACCCTCAACTGCTTCCTTTACAGTCTAGTTTACAGTATAAGTTTGTAAGATAGAACCAATTATTTTTTCCAATGGATTTCTCACTAGGAAACCACAACCTGCCCTGCCTCAAATCATCTGCTTCTGTAGGACTTTATTTTCCAGGTCAGGTGTTAAGCCAATCAAAGTATGGCCCCCTCTCATTTTGATTAACGGCCCTATGTGGGAGCCAGAAGTCATGACAGTTGTATGGAAGCAAGATACAGTTTTGTGATTTTTTTTTTATTATTATTATTATCTTTTAACCACTAGATCTGATCTGAGGCTTTTATTGAGTCTGTTCCCTTGAGCCTTTGATGGACATTCTTTTGGAAGGGCCAAATGCAGTGTATCTGTGAACAGGAAGATTCCGACAAAGGTGAAATCATTTTCCATATTGCCAGAACTATGCTCATTAAAGTAGATCTCATTCATTTATATAATATTAATAATTCAACAAAATTATTTTCCCATTCTATGACTCTTCCAGAGAATGTGTTGAATTCAGATTAATTTGAATGCTGGAGTACATTCCTGGCCCCTGTTTTCTGTTTTTTTCCTCCTATCATAAACACTCATTGTCCTAAACACTCCTACTCCGTTTGCACTGAAGCTACAGTCCATAAGGCCTTCATGACCTACCTAATTCCTCAGAAGAAAGCTTTTGTTTCTCACCATCTGACATGATAAAGCATCCTATTGTTTATGACAGGATAAAAACACAAATATATCCCATATTGAGAATACCAATGTCAGTCTATATTCCTAACTGGAAACATATGAAGCAATATTCAAATGTAAAATGAACCGCTGCAACTTTGTGCTCCCAACTACGAAAACATTTTCAAAACAATAAACAGTTTATAGCAAAATAAAAGAGGACCTAAACATTGTTTCTAAACAATTGTTAGTTTTCAGAGAAGTTGTCATGAGTTTCTCAGACATGTAAGAACCTGTAAGGTGAAAATACAGCTAATATAAATGTTGTCAGAAATGGGTGTCAATGCTTCTTGATTTATAATGGTAGTGGAGAGATCAATGTTTGAGATATTTTTCAAGACACAGTAAGCAAAATTAAACTACCATGCCCATCAGTAAAATGCAACACTATACTCACAAACACTCAAGTCCAGGGAGCCAATATTACACCAATATTAAAAACTCCTTTCTTGTGATTTTAAGACATTATAGTCACTGAACCATAATCTAATATAGAAAGCAGAACAAATATTAGCCCTTCGATGCCAGTGTCTTCAGCCTTGCCACAAATGGCACACATCCTCTCTGTGCGACATATTCTTCATGTAAGTGGGTTGTACTCAGGTTGGAAGCCCTGGTGGAGTAGTGGTCAAGTGCTACAGCTGCTAACCAAAAGGTTGGCAGTTTGAATCCACCAGGTGCTCCTTGAAAACTCTATGTGGCAGTTCTACTCCGTCCTATAAGGTTGCTATGAGTGGGAATCGACTTAACGGCAATGGGTTTGGTTTTTTTTTGTTGTTGTTTTGGTCCTCAGATTTAAACTGTAACATGCATTTCTTTATCCTAGGGAATTATAGAGGTCACTGTGGCGTTAAATCCATTCCACTTCGCCACCATTGTGTTGTTTCCAAAATGTTTAGGAATGATGGGCCATAAAGCTAATCAACGCACCTCATTTACTGTCTTAGTGAATAGTCTAAGCTCAGTGATGGATGTGGGGGTTGGTTTGGGAATAGGATTATAACCTAAATCAAGCCAATTAAATATCAGGAGAAGTTTTCTAAGAGTTTCTGAGACAAATTTCTCACACTTAAGAGAAAGCTTCAGGAAAGTTACAATGTCTTTTTCCTCCAGACATTATCACTTGAAGGGGTGTGGCTAAGCTGTCCTAAATTCCAGTCTTATAGGGCAAAGGCCAGCCATGGCAGAGGGTGGATCTGAGAGAATCTTTGGGAACCAGAGCCAGGGCCAGTGTTGAAGCCAACTGTAAAACCTCACATCCACTGTTTTCCAGTTTTGTGAACTTGTACATGTTTTGCTTCGACAAGACTTTTGTTTGCCTGCCGCTTTGTTTTTGTAACTTTTTGTAAGGTAGTTTTGTAAAAATATCTTAGAAGATACAAAAATTTTGATTGTATGCTTTAGCATTAAACCAAAACCCTTTGCCATAGAGTCAATTCTGACTCAGTGACCTTATAGGACAGAGTAGAACTGTCCCACAGGGTTTCCCAGCCTGCAATATTTACAGAAACAGACTGTTATGTTTTTCTCCTGCAGAGCAGCTGATGGGTTTGAACCACAGACCTTTTGATGAGCAGCTGAGTGCTTAACCACTACCCCACTTAGGCCTCATTAAAATAATCTTTTAAGAACAACTCCCTTAGAAGAGAGAAACATGACTTCCGGACTAAATAAAACCTATGTCTAGAAATATCTGAGCAGCAATTGAAGCTATGATCAATAACCAATGAAACTTAAGCTTGTTCATGTTTGGTTTTGATTTTTATTCAGTCTTTTACAGTCAGCATGTACAAAGACCTCCCTTTAATCTCTGTAATAGGGTACAGAGATATGAAATGAGAACCCATATTGCACTAGACATGGCCAACCTCCCTACTTTCTTCTAAAGAAAACATTCTTGGTGATATAGTAAGATAATTCACACTTCACATAAAAATAGTGAGGGCCATTGATTTCTATGTTCCTGTGGGAGTTGATGTTTGTATGGACACATTTTTCTAACTTTTTCTCAGTGAAGGTCCTGACCTGCGGTTATGCTTAAGAGTCTGGAGAAACGGTACTGTTCAATCTCTCTCTGCAGCCTATGCTTTTTTCTTAAGATGTTCATTTGGGCTAATATTTTCATTTCTCATTGGAAGAAAATCTACTATTTCTCTTCATGAAGTAATTTTGATGATTTAAGTTGGCTGTTTTGAATAAACTGCAGAAATCCCAT
The DNA here is from genome assembly GCA_030035585.1 of Dugong dugon. NCBI lineage: Eukaryota > Metazoa > Chordata > Mammalia > Sirenia > Dugongidae > Dugong > Dugong dugon. The sequence goes on along the minus strand of CM057478.1, from coordinate 7,972,654 downwards.
AAAAGGGTTAAAAGCAGGGAAGTGTGGGGCCAGGGAAGTGGCCTTCTCCTAAACCATATCCACAAAGCAACAAAGCACGTTTACTTCTCTCTGTGGCCTCATATCCTCTGAATGTCACTTACACGCATGCTCCAATATGCTTTCTACATGGTGCACTTAAATGAACATGAGGAAATTCATGGAAAGTTTCCCTCACCTGCAGAGATAATCGAGTACAATCTGCAGATCAAGGCAACTATGCCTCCATTTTCCTTTGCCAATCCCAAACCTATTTTAAGGGAAGATTGAAGAACTCAAACTTTTTTAGGGCCATCCAGGAGTGTTGCTCCAGAGACAAGTTTCTAAATTAAGTGATAGTTTGATAAAGCATAGGAATAATTATCTGAGATAAACACATCCACATGTTCACTAAACACAATACCATTACACTGTAGAATAAAATAATAATATAACAAGAATATGATTAATAATAATAACCATAGCATACATATCTCAACATCCTCTCTTGAAAACCCACACAAAGTCTTGCTGTTAATTATAATTTCACTATCTCTACTAGGAAGAGTTCCTGAACATATTGCAAATATTAAGAAAACTGAGGATAGTTAACAGTTGTTGAACGGAAGGTACTGACATAATTTAGGTACTAAGTATGTCAGGATTATAAAATAATGGACTAAGAAATATCATGTCATTACAAAGCAATGTAGATCAAGGACAAACAAAACTCTTACTGCCGAGTTATAAAATTCTGAAAATGGATCCACTGTTTTTCAGATGAACGTTAGGAAATAATTTATGTGTTTTGAAATTGCTTCCACTTTACAGAATCTTCCATATGCCAAATAAAGCATAACATTAAATGATAAATATCATCATACTTCCTAATAAAGATGTGCATCGCTATTTCAGAGAAGCACCCACTTAGTATTAAGAGTACTGATTCAAGTATATGGGCTGTTAATTTTCTGTTTATGTAAGCAAGCTGAGCAGAGTGACAGCAAGAATGGGCTTATAGCGGGCCATTTAAGGATACGTAGCAAATGAATCTTAATAGAAAATGGGAATTTCATGCCCCAATTGCAGGTAAAATGCCTTTATCAGTGACAGTAGCATTTTATTCTGTACAACGGTCACACATGCCATATTATTAATTCTATTCAGACATTATTAAAGGTATTTGAAAAAATATAATGTATAGTACATTGAGTTTACAACACAATTAGGAAGATTTTGAGTTCACTGGCTTCTGTTTTTTATACCTCTATTTTTTTATGATTGTAATAATAATAGTTATTCAATATTAAAATGTTTCAAAATAGATAATATAGAAAGTGAATTACCTTTATAATCTCACCACCCAATGAAAACTGCTGTAAAATTCTTACATCCTTGTATTTCTCTCATATACTAATAAAAATGAGATCAACTGCACATATTCTTTTGCCACTGGTATTTGTCACCTAATGGTATATATTAGATACTGCTCCCCCTGGGTACATTTAAATATATTTTTCATGTTATTATATTGTAGGATTATATCCATAGTTTATATGGCTGATGATATACAAAAAAAAATCTATCTTAGGTTGTCTTCAGTTTTTAGTAAAATAAACAGTCTGGAATTAAAATCTAATTATGCTTCATCTTTTAACCACTGTTAGAGATGTTTTTAAACTACTAGGAGTGGAAAGGCTGGATAAAAATCAATGAATATTTAAAGTTTTAGAGTGCCAAATGCCCCCCCAAAATATGTCTCACATTTTCAATATCACTAAAAATGTGTATTCACTTCCCCATGCCTATGCCAACTCTGGATATATATATATTTTTAATGTTACTAACTTAAAATTTAGAACATAATCTTTTATCAATTTGAAATATTCTCATTCTTCATAAAGTTGATCAGCCATAATTTTGTATGTTTGGATATATTATTGTATAACTTGGCTGTTTACAGGGCACACGCACTTATCTGTTTTTATTATTAGTTTAATTTGAGCTGTGTGTGTATATATATAGGTATTATAGAGAGAATGATGACAAATAGCTCTTCATAATTTTTTTTTTGCTTTGAATTTTGAAATGAAATTTTATTTGTTTAATTTCCCTCAAAAGCCAAGTATTAAGGACATTGTCAGAAACAAATTCTGAATTAACAATGAGAAATAAAATTGCCATTTACTGATGATTAAATTCTAATCTGGGGAGCAGATAAAGAATGGGAGGGCTTTGGTATTAGTGAGTCTGACTCCACTTTCTCAATTCAACAGAGAACAGAAGAACTAAAGCTACCCCCCACAATTTAACTTTTATTTTACTATTTTTCCATATATTGTTTAAAGATTCATGCTGTACATGTCTTGGAATTTATTTTTATTTATTAATATAAGGAGAACTTTCCATGCTTCTGTTAATTCCTAGAAAATATATGTCTTATGCTGGGTTCTCTAGAGAAGCAAAATTAGTAAAGCATATAAATACATATGCAGAGAGATTTATATCAAAGAAACAGCTGACAGAATTGTAAAGGCTGGAACGTCCCAAAAACAAGGATTCAGCTAGAGGCTTCTCCAGATTCACATAGCCGCAGGGGCTGGCAAAACCAAGATCAGCAGGTCTGAGAGCATGGCTCTTGCTCACAGGCTGTGAAAATCGACGAATCCCAAGATTGGCAGGCAAGACGGCAAGGCTTCTCCTGATTCATGTAGCTGCAGGGGCTGGCAAACCCAAGATTGGCAGTTCAGAGAGCAGGGCTCCACTCATAGGCTGTGAAGATCGATGAAACCCAAGATCAGCAGACAAGCTGATAGCTCAAGTCCCAAGAACCAGAGGTCAGACGAACAGGAGGCAGCCACAGGATCCAGAGTGAGCAAAAAGCCACAATGACTGCTTATATTCGGATGCAGCCAAACTCCTTTTTAACTGATTGGCTGCTCACAGCAGATAGCATCATGGGGGTGAGCACATATAAACAATGAGAATCATGGACTGGCCAAGCTGACACACAATCTTAACCATTACAATATATTATAAAAATATTTTAGTTACATGATGTTCTATTATATCTATAGACCATCATTTTTTATTTTCTTATATATCGCTATTGTTAAATATTTAGATTATACACATACATATACAAAATAAAGTACTACAAATGACAATCCAATTGACAAGGTGGTGCAGTGGTTAAGAACTGTGGCGAACTATGGTTGCTAACCAAAAAGTCAGCAGTTCGAATCCACCAGATGCACCTTGAAAACTCTACAGGGGCAGTTCTCCTCTGTCCTATAGGGTCACTATGAGTCAGAATTGACTCAAAGACAATGGATTTGGTTTGGTTTGGTTTGTATGCAGGTCCACAAACCAAAGTCTTTGTGTGAAGTTTCAGAGCTTTTGGTATTTTATAACAGTCACACATTGCATAGTTTATGTACAAAGGTAATAATTTATATATTCCATATATAAAATAACATTCCAAGTTAGATCTGGGGAAATATCTTACAATACAAAAAGTTAATATTTCTCCAATGAAATTTATGAATATGTATAAAGAATGAGATGTTGAAAGAATACAAACATTTCATGTCAGTTCATATCAGCTTTTGAAAAGTTTCACCTTTAAAGTCCTTTTGATTGTGGAATTATAGTTATGGGATTGTGGCCTCTATATATTGGATATACTCTTCTGTGTTATTTCCTTACTGTCAATTACAGTCAAACAAAAATTCAAAGTTATAAAACTTAAAGTAATACTATTATAAAACCTCTTAAAAATTATAATAATACACTAACAAAAAAATATCATATGAGAGTTCCAGCAAAATGATGTTCTAGGCAGAAGCACCACGTCATCCCTCCACAGCAAAGATCCAAAAAACTAAGCCGAACAGAGAATACAACAACCCTGAAACACTAAAACATCAAATGAACAGATAAAGAACTCAGCCAAGCACCAAACGGAGTGAGAAAACTGACAGAGAATGGACAGCAAGGAGATATTCATGCAGAGGTCCCTTACCAGCTAACGCACCATGGATCTACCATCTTGGACTCCTATTGGAGACAGGAAACAGGGGGTACGAGAAAGCAGCCTCAAGGAGCATCCAGTGGGAGACAAAACAACTGCTCCACACATAACAATCTCCCCACTGCATCCTGCCTACCTGCACTATGCGCTTGACATCACACCAACAAGCAGCACAGGCACGGCCTAATGGAACCTGCCCTGCGCTGATTACTGACCCGCCCTGGTGGCTGTAGTAGGTGCCACAAATAACCTGTCCCACTAACTCCTCTTCAGCTAGACCTGCCCTGCAGTACCATATCTGAGTGACTGATCCTGCCAATTGGAGAAGGAGGCGAAAAATATTGTGCCCACAGACGAGCAAACAACAAAGAAAACACAGTCTGCCTGCTTAGACATAGTTAAATTAAAAAAAAAAAAAAAGGATGAAACAAACAAATCTACAATCAGTAAACGAGAAAAATAACTACTGAATGCCCCGAAGACAGCAGACAATAGCAAAACATTTACAAAAACAAGACAGGATGGTTCCAGCAGGCGTCCAAAAATAAAACACCAGATGACTCTCCAGTGGAAGAAAATGCACTAGAATTACCTGATAGGGAATTCAAATCTCTAATACTCAGAATTTTCCAAGAGCTGAGGCAAAAAGCTGACAAACATTAGGAAAAAATAGACAAATTCATTGAACATACAGACAAAAAACTGGAGGAACTCAGGAAAATAATGCAGGAACAAAATGCCAAAATAAATTCACAATTAGAAATTATACAAAGACAACAATTAGAAATCCAAAAGATAAACAACAAGATTTCAGAAATACATGATGACATAGAAGGGCTGAGAAGCAGATTTGAAACAGTGGAAGACAGGATCAGTGGAATTGAAGACAAACACTTGGATACAACTCTGTTTGAGGAAAACTCAGAAAAAAGAATAAAGAAAAATGAAGTGACCCCGAGAGTTACGTGGGACACACTTAAAAGCAAAAATTCAAGAGTGATTGCAATTCCGGAACGGGGAGAAAACAGAAAACACAGAGAGGATCATTGAGGAAATGCTTACAGAAAACTTCCCCAATAACATGAAAGATGAAAAACTGGCCATCCAAGAAGCTCAATGAACCCCATATAGAAGAGACCCCAAAAGATAATCACCAAGGCATATCATATTCACACTCGCCGAAACCAAAGATAAATGAAGACTCCTGAGAGCAGCTCATGAAAAACAAGAAGTCACATACAGAGGAGAAACAATAAGACTAAGGTAAGATTATTCAGAAGAAACCATGCAGGCCAAGAAGGCAATGAGATGACATATACAAAATCTTGAAAGAAAAAAATTGTCAGCCAAGAATAATATATCCTGCAAAACTCTCATTCAAATTTGATGGTGAAATTAGGTCATTTCCAGATAAACAGAAATTAAGGGAATATGTAAAAGTCAAACCAAACTCACAAGAATTATTAAAGGGAGTTCTTTGATCTGAGGACAAACAGCTTCAGGTCACAGGCAAAACCTAGGATGCAGGATCGTAACAGCCAGATACCAATCAAGGAAATGAACTCTCGAAGACTATCCAAAACCAAAAGAAATATAACAGGGAATCAGAGCAGTTAATCAGTAAATGACAACAACATCAAAACAACAAAAGAGGGAATAAACGACATAGCTATAGAACCTTCTAATGGAGAGGAAGGCAAGGTGATACCAAGTCATGGTAGACTGCTTCAAACTTAGAAAGATAAGGGTAAAATTCATGGTAACCACAAAGAAAGTTAACAAACATACTCATAAGAAAAAGAGGAAAAACATAGTCTCAGCAAAAACAAAACCTAAAAAAAAAAAAGAAATGAAAAAAAACCCACAAACAAAAGTAACTCAGCACAAGAGAGTAGGAAGAAGAATGAAAACTTCAGCACCACAAAAAAAAGCACTGCAAAATGACAGCAACAAACTCACATCTATCAATAATTACACTGAATGTAAATGGACTCAATGCACCCATAAAGAGATGGAGAGTGACCGAATGGATAAGAAAACAGGATCCATCAATATGCTGTCTACAAGAGACACACCTTAGAAACAAAGATGTGAATTTATTAAAAGTCAAACCTTGGAAAAAAATATATCAAGATAAAACTACCAAAAAAGAGCAGGAGTGGCAATTCTAATCTCAGATAAAATAGACTTTAAAATGAAAATGAAATCTACAATAAAAGACAAAGAATGACACTATATAATGATTAAGGGGAAGATCCATCATGAAGACATAACCATAATAAACATCTACGCACCCAATGACAGGGCTCCAAAATACATAAAACAAACTCTAACAACACTGAAAAGAGAAATTGACAGTTCCACAATAATAGTAGAGACTTCAACACACCACTCTCAGTATAGGACAGAACAACTAGGAAGAAACTCAGCAAAGATACAAAAGACTTAAAGGGCACAATCAGCCAACTTGACCTCATAGACATATACAGAACACTCCATCCAACTACTGCAAAGTACACATTCTTTTCCTATGCACATGGAATGTTCTCCAGAATAGACCAAATCTTAGGTCACAGAGCAATCATCAACAAGATCCAAAACACTGATATAATTCAAAGTATCTTCTCTGACCACAATGCCATCAAGGTAGAAATTAACAATAGAAAGAGCAGGGAAAAAAAATCAATTAATTGGAAGCTGAATAATACCCTGCATACACATCAGTGGGTAATAGAAGAAATTAGAGATGGAATCAAAAAATTCCTAGAATCAAATGAGAATGAAAACACATCATACCAAAACCTTTGGGACACAGCAGAGGCAGTCCTCAGAGGACAATTTATAGCAATAGATGCACATATCAAAAAAGAAGAAAGGGACAAAATCAAAACATTAACTACAGAACTCAAACAAATAGAAAGAGAACAGCAAAACAAGCCCACAACCACCGGAAGAAAGGAAATAGTAAAGATTAGAGCAGAAATAAATGAAACAGAGAACAGAAAAACAACAGAAAGAATCAACGAAACTGAAAGTTGGTTCTTTGAAAGAATCAACAAAATCGACAAACCACTGGCCAGACTGACAAAAGAAAAACAGGAGAGGACACAAATAACCCAAATAAGAAATGAAATGGGGGACATTACAACAGACCCCACGGAAATAAAAAGGATCGTAAAAGAATATTATGAAAAACTATACTCCAACAAATTTGAAAACCGAGAGGAAATGGATAAATATCTATAAACACACAGCATATCCAAACTATAACCAGGTGATGTTGAAAAATCTCAAGAGACCTGTAACAAGAGAAAAGATTGAAAAGGTAATAAAAAAAAACTCCCAACCAAAAAAAGCTCTGGCCCAGATGGCTTCATTGGAGAATTCTACAAAACATTTACAGAAGAGCTTGTACCAGTACTACTTAAGCTATTTCAGAGCATAGAAGAGGAAGCAACACTTCCAAATTCATTCTATGAAGCAACCATAACACTGATACCAAAACCAGGCAAAGACGTCATAAAAAAAGAAAATTAAAAAACAATATCTCTCAGGAATATAGATGCAAAAATTCTTAACAAAATTCTAGCCAACAGAATTCAGGATCATATTAAAAAAAGTAACACACCACGACCAAATAGGATTCATATGCAAGGATGGTTCAACATTAGAAAATCAATCAATGTAATCCACCACATAAATAAAAAGAAAGAAAAGAATCACATGATCATCTCAATTGATGCAGAAAAGGCATTTGACAAAGTCCAACACCCATTCCTGATAAAAACTCTCAATCAAATAGGTATAGAAGGGAAATTACTCAACATAATAAAGGGCATCTATGCAAAACCAACGGCCAATATCATTCTTAACTGAGAGAGGCTGAAAACATCCCCCTTGAGAACAGGAACAAGACAAGGGTGCCCTTTATCTCCACTCCTATTTAACATTGTGCTGGGAGTCCTAGCTAGAGCAATAAGGCAAGAAAAAGAAATAAAGGGCATCCAAACTGGTAATGAAGAAGTTAAACTCTCCCTGTTTGCAGATTATATGATACTATCCATAGAAAACACTACCGACTCCACTAGAAAAGTACTGGAACTAATAGAAAGATTCAGCAGAGTGGCAGGATACAAAATAAACACACAAAAATCACTTGGATTCCTACATACCAATAAAGAGAATGATGAAAAGGAAATCAGGAAAACAATACCATTTTCAATAGCCCCTAAAAAGATAAAATACTTAGGAATAAATCTGACCAGGGATGTAAAAGACCTATACAAAGAAAACTACAAAACACTACTGTGTGAAACCCAAAGGGATCTACATAAATGGAAAAACATACCATGCTCATGGATAGGCAGACTCAACATTGTGAAAATGACAATTCTACCCAAAGCAACTTACAAATTCAATGCAATCCAGATCCAAATACCAGCAACATTCTTCAAAGAGATGGAAAAAATAATCATTAACTTCATATGGAAAGGGAAGAAGCCCCGAATAAGTAAAGCACTACTGAAGAAGAATAAAGTTTGAGGACTCATAATACCTGACTTAGGAACCCACTATACAGCTACAGCAGTCAAAACAGCGTGGTACTGGTACAAGGACAGATACATTCACCAATGGAACAGAATTGAGAACCCAGATATAAATCCATCCACCTATGGTCACCTGATCTTCGACAAGGGCCCAAAGTTCATCAGATGGGGAATATAAAGTCTAACTGGATATCCATCTGCAAAAAAATGAAACAGGACCCATACCTCACACCGTATACAAAAACTACTTCAAAATGGATCAAAGACCTGAATATAAAGCCTCAAACTATAAAGTTCATAGAAGAAAAAATAGGACCAACACTTCAGGCCTTAATACATGGCATTAACAGGATAAAACCATAACCATCAACACACAAAACCCAACAGATAAACTAGATAACTGGGATCTTCTAAAAATCAAACACCTATTCTCTTCAAAAGACTTCACAAAAAGAGTCAAAAGAGAACCTACAGACTGGGAAACAATTTTTGGATGGTACAAGTCAGACAAAGGTCTAATCTTCATAATCTACAAAAAAATCCAACACCTCTACAACAAAAAGACAAACAATCCTATCAAAAAATGGGCAAAGGAAATGAATAGACACTTCACCAAAGAAGAGATTCAAATGGCCAACAGACACATGAGGAAATGCTCGCGTTCACTAGCCATTAGAGAAATGCAAATTAAAACCACAATGAGATACCATCTCACCCCAGCATTACTGGCACGAATCAAAAACACTGGAAATAACAAATGTTGGAGGGGCTGTGGGGAGATCGGAACACTTCTGCACTGCTGGTGGGAATGCAAAATGATACAACCATTTTGGAAAATGATATGGCGCTTCCTCAGAAAGCGAGAAATAGACATACCATTCGATCCAGCAATCTCACTCCTAGGACTATATCCTAGAGAAATAAGAGTCATCACTCAAATAGATATATGCACACCTATGTTCATGGCAGCATTGCTCACAATAGCAAAATGATGGAAACAACCTAGATGCCCATCAACAGGTGAATGGATAAACAAACTGTGGTGCATACACACAATGGAGTACAATGTAACGAGAAAGAACAATGAATCTGTGAACCATGTCATAACATGGATGAAACTGGAAGACGTTATGCTGAGTGAAATAAGTCAATCACAAAAGGACAAATACTGTATGGGACCTCTATTGTAAAAACCCATGAAAAAATTACACAAAATGTAACAATCTTTGTTGGTTACCAGGGATGGGAGGGTTTGGGGGGAAATACTAAATAGGCAATAGATTAGTGGTATCTTGGGTGAAGGGTGAGACAGTACACAACACAGGGGAAACTAGCAAAACTTGTACAAAGAAAGGTCATGGAAGCCCCATAGACACATCCAAACTCCCTGAGGGACTGAATTGCTGGGTGGAGGGTTCTGGGGACCATGGTCTCTGGGAACATCTAGCTCAATTGGCATGACACAGCTTATAAAGACAATGTTCTACATTCTACCTTGGTGAGTAGTGTCTGGGGTCTTAAAAGCCTGTGAGCGGCCATCTAAGATACTCCACTGGTCTCATCCCTTCGGGAGCAAGGGAGAATGAAGAGATCAGGATACAAGGAAAAGATTAGTCCGAAGGACTAATTGTCCACATCTACCAAGGCCTCCACCTGACTGGGTCCAGTACAGCTAGATGGTGCCCGGCTACCACCGCTGACTGCTCTGACCAGGTTCACAACAGAGGGTTCTGGACAGAGCTGTAGAAGGATGTAGAGCATAATTTTAACTCACCAAAAAAAAAAAAAAAATTTACTGGCCTAAAGGAGACCGGAGAAACCCCAAGAGTATGGCCTCCAGACACCCTTTTAGCTCAGTGGTAAAGTTACCTCCAAGGTTCACTGTTCACCCTGGGAGTGGACAGCCTCATAAAACCAACTGAGACTACCGAGGTACAGGAGTCCAGTGACAAGGCCAGAAAGCAGAACGGGACAAGGAAGCTGGTGATAGGGAACCCAAGGCTGAGTAAGGATATTGTTGATGTGTTGTGAGATTGTTAACCATTGTCATAGGGTAACATTTGTAGTAACTGTTAAATGAGAAACTATTTTGTTCTGTAAACCTTCATCTTAAGTGAGAATAACAGAACAATTCGAAGAGCGTAGTCAATGTCACTGAACTGTGCATGTAGAAATTTTTGAAATGGTGTATCTTTGGCTATGTGTATTTTCACCAAAAAAAAAAAGTCAAGAAGTTAGAGGGTTGACATGTTGTGGGGTTGTTAACCAATATCATATAACAATATGTGTACCACTGTTTCATAAGAAACTAGTTGTTCTGTAAGCCTTCACCTGAAGTACAATAAAAAAAAAAAAATACTGTCATATGCTGGGCACTTGTCTCAATATATTGACTGATTTAATTTTCACCCTCCAAAGACACCCGTGTCATAAGAATTTATAACATTTCCATTTTATAGATGAAGAAAGGTAGAGTGATTATGCCTAAGGTAATAGCTAGAGAATGTTATGATCTGACCTTGTTCTTAGACAGTTACTCTCTACAGTGATATTTTGTTACTCTCGCTTTCAGTATGGATTTGAACCCTATAAATAATATGCCTTGCAAACATTTTTCATGATTGTATTTCTATGACCTATATGAGAATGGCCATTTTGTCACCTCTTTGACAAAAAACAGACGTTTTTACTTTCTAAAATATTACTAACTTGATAAAACCAATACCTTATTTTTAAAAATTTTTATCTCTGGAATTTTTGTAGAGTTGACCTGTTTTATTTTTTTGCCATTTATAATTCAGGTTGTATTTTGTTATGTTTGATTGTTATTTGCAAGTATTTTTTGTTGTATTACTGGAGTTACTTTCCCATTGCAATTTTTTTCCTTGAAATTCTCTCACATTTCTTGGTTTCTAAGTATTTATTTTGTCTCTCCCTCCATTCACTTAGCCCTTTGGCTGTGAAGAAAATGTCTTCAGCACTGGCTTAGATATTCCTATTTCTTTTATCTAATTTGACCACTGTGGATATGCAGTATGAGTGGACAATAAATCTTTGTGGTATGAAGCTCCTGAAATTGTTCAGTGTGTGATACCACAGGCTACCATGTTGCAGCCTGTACTCACTTATACAGGTTAAAGGCCAATGCACGTTTTATCTCTTTGATCCACAGAAGAGTTCAATGAAATACCAGACTAAAGGCACACAGAAACATATTTTTTTCTTCCTGATCTTGTCACCTCACCAGCATTCCCCAACCCCACTACCAAGATTTCCTGTAGCTTAAATTATATAATTTTTTCATCTAACATAACAATATTTTAGTTTATTTGTGGGGATATGTGCCATTTAAACATGGCTACAGTATTGACAACTTCAGCCCCTCAAAGGCCTCTATCCTGCACAGGACATGTTGAGACTTGTCAGCAACACGTTGAGACTTGTCAGCGATGAGAAGGAGATTAGGCACGACTTGTTTTCCCAAACCTACTGTCCCGTTACTGATTGTTTACCTGAAGTCTTCTCCCTTGCCCAAATGTTATTCACCCAAAGCCCATTGTTCTGTTATTTGCTTCACTGTTTGCTGTATTGACTATAAATAAACTCCTGGGACTGAAGCTGGGCTTGACTCCTCTGAGTGACCCTCCTTGGCCCCACTTTTCTGTAAGGGTTGTGCAGTTGGTTACTGTCGCCGTCGCCGTTCCAACAGATGGTGCCCCGTGTGAGGGAGCTGTAGACGCCCTCGCACTCAAATCCCTTCAGATGGTGAGTATAGGACGCGTCCATTTCATGCTGTTTAAAGGCACAGCCCAAGGGCAGCGGGGCTTTCCCGAAAGCTCTCAATTCAGGCTGTTTAAAGGCACAGCCCGAGGGTGGCGGGGCTTTCCTGAAATCTCTCAATTCAAGCTGTTTAAAGGCACAGCCCGAGGGTGACCGGGTTTTTCCACGTGTGGAATTTTCCCGGGCACTCTTAGATCAGGCTGCTTTAGCCCAGAGCAGCGGGGCTTTCCTGACCGCTCCTGAGGGATTTCAGGGTTCAGGCCATGAACTTTCCTGTCATTCTTTCCTTCATTTTCCTTTTCCTCATCACTATGGGGAATTCTCTTTCTCCTGAGCAGCGTCAACACAAAACCCAGTTGTCGGGATTGTTAAAAGCCTCTAAGCTTAAGGTGTCAGAAGAAGCTCTTACCCAACTTCTGCTTTTAATTGAATCTGCCTGTCCTTGGTATCCCTTGTGGGGAAATCTTGATGTAGAAGCATGGGAACATATCGGTAGCATCATTCATGACATGGACATCCCAGCTTCAGTTCTTATTGCTTGGCATCACTGCCACCTTGCCCTGCAGCCCTTACAGGCAGCTCCTTCAGCTCCCACCCCTAGTAAAGGAAATATTTATGACCCTCCTCCTTCCACGCCTCCTGAGACTGATTCCTCACAACATGAGTCTCTTATGGAGAGGTGTTTGAAGGAAGGCTATGAGAAAAAAGGGCTTTCTGCCTATCCTGTCCTTCGGGGATCAGGACAACCCCGTCATGATGGCCTTCCTTTTCAAGTTTTTAAAGAACTTCATAAGAGCATAGCAGAAAATGGTTTACAGAGTTCCTTTACAAAAGGAATTGTAGAAGGTCTAGCACAAGGATGTGAGATGACACCCTGGGATTGGAATGTTTTGATGTGAACAGTCTTAACTCCTGCCCAATTTAGTGTTTGGAATCAAGAATATAAGGAACATTGTAGCTTTTATGCTATGGACAATTTAAATCATAACATCCCTGTTAGTGTTGACATGCTCTCAGGTACTGGGACCTATTCCACTCCCCAGGCTCAGAGTCAGATGAACAGGCAAGCATTCAGTCAAGCCTCTGATGCTGCTACCAAAGCCTGGAGTAAAATCCCTGATTCCAGGACGCCCACCAGCTCATTTGCCACTATTCATCAAGTGGCAAATGAGCCTTACATTGATTTTATCAATCGTCTCCAAATGGCCATTTCCCGACAAGTAGATAACCAACAAGCAGCTGAAGTTCTTTGTCTCCAGCTTGCTTATGAAAATGCTAATGCCAACTGTCAGGCTGTTTTAGTTCCTTTAAAGGCACAAAATCCTCATCTAGCTGAAATGATTAGAGCATGTCAAAATGTTGGCACAGAAACTCACAAGGCACAAGTATTAGCGGCAGCTCTCCGCCCATCCACTGCCACCTGTTTTGGGTGCAGTAAACCTGGACATTTTAAGAAACACTGTCACAGTTTAAAAAACAAAAATGCCAACACTAAACTTCCAGCCCAAAAGTGTCCCCGCTGTGGTAAAGGCTTTCATTGGGCTAACATATTCTGGGTTTCTCTATGCTACAGCCCTTTCTGGAGAATGTTCTACTCATGCCCGTCGTCATTTCACCCAAGCCATTGCAACTATGGGATGTCCCCAAGCCCTTAAAACTGATAATGGTCCTACATATACTTCTGCTAAATTTCAACAATTTCGTGCCACTTTGAATAGTCTTCATACCACTGGCATTCCTTATAATCAAGGTCAAGCCATAATTGAACATGCCCATCACACTCTCAAACAGCTCTTAAATAAACAAAAGGGGGGAGATGATGGGTCTAGACTATTTGACCAAAATGAAAGACTTGCCAAAGCTCTTTTACTTTTAACTTTTTATCAGTTGCCATAGATGGTCGTACTGCTGCAGAACGACATTTTATCCCCTCTGACACCCGACCTCGCCCACAGGTCCTCTATAAAGATCCTCAAAATCCCTCTGTCTGGCAAGGACCTGTAGAATTACTAACTTGGGGGTGAGGGTATGCAGCTGTTTTGTCTCCCACAGGTCCACTTTGGATTCCCGCCAGATTAGTAAAATCATATCATGACCCAGCGACAGCCACCACCATTCCGATGGGAACCACCGCCATCATCCCTCCCACAGAGCTCCGAGTCCAGTCCCGGGTTGCCGCCACTGCCCAGGCTCGCCGGCCCAGTCGCCTGGGGTGTCGCCGCCCAGGACGGCCCCGCCTGTAGGCTCTGGGCAGGCGAGAGCGGGCTCTGTGCTCCGGCCGCGACTAGGGGTCCCAGACCCACCCTGTGCTGCGGCTCCCCCATGCGCCAGCACACTCTGCCCTGTGCCTCCGCCCCTTCCCTTCTCTGAATTGCAGCCATCACCCCTTTGGTGGCCGCCATCTGACCTGACTCCAGAGCTACAACTGACACCGGCACCCCTTCCCCCAGGGATGAACACTGAAGGGCTGCCATCCAACCGAAAATCACCCCTTCCCACAGGGATGGACACTGAACCATGGAGATCTGCAATACCGGTAACATGGGGAGGTCTGAAAGCCCTCTCCTCCAAAGCTGAGCATATCCTCTCAACTACAGGTGCCCCACTTACACCTGAAAACCTGTTTCTAGCTATGGTTTGCCTCGTGACAATCAATTCTCAACAGTCATCCTATATTATCTTGTTAATCATTAATTTGTTAATCAGTAAGTTCCCAATGAAAAATTGTTATGTATAAATTCCTCTATATTCTCTGCCTCTTCTAGACCAGATGCTTTTGCATAGATAGGTTTCCAATTTAGATGATCCCCTTACAATTAATAATGAATTTGTATAAATGTTTGTTTGATTGCTAATGAATCTTTGTGCCTTTAAGAATGTTAATCTAGTGACTATTGAGTAATAGTGTTAAACAAGAGATCGATCGGTAGAAAACCCATTGGTCCAACAATCAGGATGTGTTCGATGCAGGGGGTTAAAAATATTTCCCTTGCGCTGACCCTGTTCCGAGTGTTTGCCCTTTAAGCTAAATTGTTGCTGCACAGTGAGTCAATTTCAACACTGAGATTCATAAGAGCCTTGCTCTAATTTAGTACCTGGTGAAGAGCCAGATGGTATCCGGTGGTAAACCAGCACCGTGAGTTTAAAGAGCCTGCCATGGCCACCATCTAGAAGCCCAACTAAGTCCCGGGATTAAGTAATAACTGGTGAAAAACCAGATGGTATCTGGTGGAAAATCAGCACTGTGAGTTTAAAGAGCCTGCCATGGCCGCCATCTAGGAGCCCAACTAAGTCCAGGTATTACTCATCGCTATGCTACTTCTCCTCCTTAAACATATGGACACAAGGACTCACAAAAATTGTCCATACATCAGCCAGGCCCTGAGATGTAGAAACAACAGCCAAAATGTTCTTGACAAGAAAATTTTACTTTATCCTAACGGGCATTTGTTGGACCAGTGAAAACCCTCTTGATTCTTATTCCATTAATTAAACAAAAGGGGGGAAATGTGGGGATATGTGCCATTTAAACATGGCTACACTATTGACAACTTCAGCCCCTCAAAGGCCTCTATGCTGCACAGGACATGTTGAGACTTGTCAGCGATGAGGAAGAGATTAGGCACGACTTGTTTTCCCAAACCTATTGTCTGACTGGCTTGTTTACCTGAATTCCTTCTCCCTTGCCCGAAACTTATTGTTATTCACCCAAAGCCCATTGTTCTGTTATTTGTTTCACTGCTTTCTGTATTGACTATAAATAAACTCCTGGGACTGAAGCCAGGGGTCGACTCCTCTGAGTGACCCTCCTTGGCCCCACTTCTCTGTAAGAGTTGTGTAGTTGGTTACCGTCGCCGTCCCGACATTTATTTAATACCGTTTTTATTAGTTCTCTTCCCCTTATTTTTTCTTACTCATTACATATACGTATTTGTCCAAGTTTTCCATCCTCCAATCACTTCTCTTTTTTTGCTTTCTTTCATTCTGTGAGAGCCCATTCACTTTTACCTTTCATAATGCTAACTATCACCTCTGTGTGATAGTTGCATACGTATATGCATTCTCTACAATACCTACTTATACATCTCTAGCCCAAATAATCTTTCTTGGTTTTCACTCCTCTACTTTATTTACATTCATTGCTCTATCAATACTAACCACCCAGTTGCCGTCGACTCAGTTCCAACTCACGGTGGGTGACTCCATGTATGTCAGAGTAGAACTGCTCAATAGGGTTTTAATGGCTGTGATCATTCAGAAGCAGGTCACCAGGGCTTTCTTCCTAATCACCTCTGGATGGGTTCAAACTGCCAACATTTACTTTGGTAGCCCAACGCTTAATCATTTTTTCCACCCCGGGACTCTACCAATACTAAAGAAATACTCAATTAACTCTTTTGGCTAAGGAAGACCATGAGTGTGTAATAGTATCAATCTATATTGCCAAGTTATGCCTTTGCTTTTTAGCTGCCTCTTGACCATTAGTGATTCATTAGCACAACACAGTTCCCTGTAGTTAGTTCACTCATCTCATTGCCTGACAGTTATTTTTTGAAATTCTCCACATAGGTGAACTAAAATTTGTCTCCCAGTGCTGCCAAACTATTCTAGATCTGCCCATTGACATAGAGACAGGGTTAATAGTTTTATTACATGACAAACCTTTAGCTATTGGGTGAAAATCTTTATGTACCACACTCTGAGGCAATGCCTCGCGCAGATATTCTTCTTCCCTACCCATACGTATCAATTTTTACTCTCTCACCTCACAGTGACTTGTTTATCCATTCCACAGTTTGAATTTTACAATGTCAGGCTAATTGAATCTCCTCAGGTAACAATTAGATCATCTGTTCAGACAGTGAGGTGGAGTTGGTGGTGACAAACACAAGCCCATTAGTATTTTGTAAGATGATTTAGAAGGGACATATAAGACAATGAAATTGGAAATGAATCTGAGCAATCCAAAACAGCAAATAAGTGACTGTTAGTAATTTAGCATAGGCTTGGAAAGAAAATAGTATGTCAAAGAAAAGCCAAAAATTAACAGGAATGAGCCCATAAAGGCATAGTTATGCAGCTGCTAGTCACCCATCATGTTTCTTCAAATACTCCTGCATGTACAAGTGTTCACCAGTATAATCTGCCAGGAAAGGCCATTTATATTTAAATAAATTGATTTCAAATATGCCCTATACAACTTTAGGCTACTAAATGGTATACTTTCAAGTTTCCCAAACAATGAAATTATTTTCTCAAAAATAAGATGCAAACTCCTTCAGGAAACTGTTGTTGTTAGTTGCCATTGAGTGGCCTCTGACTCGTGGCCTCATGGACAACAAAACTGAATGTTACCCAGTCCTATACTATCTTCATGATGGTTGGTATGCTCCAGTCCATTGTTGCAGCCCACTGGAGATACTGAGGGTCATTTTCCAGCACTGTTGCTGTTAGCTGCCACTGAGTCATCCCCCAACTCACAGCGACCCCACACACAAAGGAAGGAAAGGTTGTCTGGTCTAGTGCCATTCTTATGATCAGCTGGGGATCAGAGCTTTGTGATCCATAGGGTTTTCATTGATTTTTCAGATGTAGATTACCAGGCCTTTCTTCCTAGTCCATCTTAGAATGGAAGCTCTGTTGAAACCTGTTCAGCATCATAACAACACAAAAATCACAACTGACAGTGATGGCTGCACATAAGTACATTAGCTGAGAAATGAATCTCTAGCGTGGAAGGCAAGAATTCTACAACTGAAGCACTAATGGCTCCTCTCCAGCACTACATGGGACAAAATTCTGTTGTTATCCATAGAGTTTTCATTAGATAGCTAGATAGCCAGGCTTTTCTTCCTAGTCTTAGTCTGGAATCTCTGCTAAAACCTGTCCCCCATGGGTGACCCTGCTGGTATTATAAATACTGGTGGCATAGCTTGCAACATCATAGTAACATGTAAGTCACTGCAGTATGACAAACTGACAGGTGGTGGAGGGAACTCACTTCTGCAAAATTTTGTTTTAAAAAAATAGCTATCTTAAAAAACATTTTAGTAGTTTATAAGAAGTTACACATTTGCATTACAAGTTGAATCTGAATTCTACTCCTCCCTTAAATAAGTGTCACTGCAGTAGCTACAACACGGAATAATGAGTTCTTACTGAAAGGAGGCCTGGTGGCTCAGTGGTTAAGAGCTATGGATCCTAATCAAAAGGTTGGCAGTTTGAATCCAGGTGCTCCTTGGAAACCCTGTGGGGCAGTTCTACTCTGTTCTCTAGGGTTGCTATGAATCGGAATCCAGTGGACGGCAATGGGTTTGGTTTTTTGGTATACCTAGTCAAGGGAAAAAAAAACTATGCATGATTAGGGAACACAATTTAGTACGAATAAAAAGGAAAAGTAAAAAGCCAACATTATGGATCAAGTTCTTTTGTCAGCAAGTTGAATAAGCCTTTTAGGATTATTTCAGGAACATGCATGCAGATTGAAATAGCATCAATTTAATTGGCAGCCAATTCACTGATTTCCATTAAATAGATATCCACATTATGAATTGCAATGAGAATTAGATTTGCTTTCACAGGCAGTAATATCTGATCTAAAAAGATGTAAGGGAAAAAGGAAAATTTTTGCCCACAAAATACGGACTTACACAGAGAAATACTTTCTCATAATTATGCCTTTATGAGCTCATTCCTGTTAATTTTTGGCTTTTCTTTGACATACTATGTTCTTTCCAAGCCTATGCTAAATTACTAAGAGTCACTTATTTGCTGTTTTGGATTGCTCAGATTCATTTCCAGTTTCAAGAGCTAGTCTTTTACAAGTTGCTAATAATTTTTTATTTATAGATAGGATTTTTCCTTTGCCAATATATGATTATTTATTGCTATCTTCTTCAGTTTAATTCCTTACTCCCTCAAATATTCACTCAAAATATAAACTATTGTAAAGTCTACTCAAATCTGAAATATCTGTGAAAAAAATTAGAAACAAAATATAACTTCTGATCCAGAAGTAGATTACAAATATTTAGGAACTGTCTTAGTTATCTAGTGCTGCTATAACAGAAATACCACAAGGTGATAGCTTTAACAAAGATAAATTTATTCTCTCACAGTCTAGGAGGTTAGAAGTCCGAATTCAGGGTGCCAGCTCCAGGGGAAGTCTATCTCTCTCTGTCGGCTCTGGGGGAAGGTTCTTGTCATCAATCTTCCTTTGGACTAGGAGCTTCTCCACTCAGGAACCAAAGGATGCGCTCTGCTCCTGACTCTTTGCACTCTGCTGAACTCACAGAACAATCTGGAGAAACCTGACATTTTTACTTCCACATCTTTTCGTTCATATCTCAGCCTTACATGGATGTTCTTTTATATCTTTACTAATCTTCAGTAACCCACATAGTTTTTGCACATAATTTTCTTAAATATCTATGAGTACCTATTTTTTTTGTTATTTTGTTAAAAAGGGATATTTCTTTCAATTACATATCATAATCCTTTCTTGTTGCTCTTTTAGAGATTTTATTCATTTTTGTATATGTATTTATTAAGTATCAACTTTGTGAATCTCTTAGTTCTCTGAGCATGGATGAGAGGTTCTTCAGTTTTCTAGACAGACAATCATAGTCCTGGCACATAAAAATTGTTCTGCTTCCTTTCCAATGCTGGTAACTCTTGCTTCCCTCCCCCACCCCCGCCCTTGTACTACATAGATGAAGACCCCCTGGTGCATATGGAACAGAAGCTGTTAATCAATGACCTTATTTCAACATTTACTGTAACACTTGCTTTAAAATTTTCAGTAGATTTATCAAGTTTAGCAAGTCCTCTTCTAGTCTTAGTTTTCCAAGTTTATGTAATGTATGTTGAATCCTTTTTAAAATATATATTGTTTTCTCTTTGTAAATGTTACCTCTCTGAAGCACATTGGTTGATTTCTCTAGTTTGTATCATAATTGTGTTCCATTCTTTTACTTAGATTTTTTAAAATCTGTATACATAATTGAAATATCTTTTAAATTTTCTTTTTACTATACTTGTGTGACATAGAATTCAAGGTTGAATTAATCACATCAGATGATTTCAGTAGCTTTCTCTTTTCCTCCATTCGTTGATAAGTCATCAAAGTGATAATAAATTGGAAGAGTAATGAACTGATAAAGAGTACAGCTCTGGAACCCTCTGCATTTAACTTTTCTGGTGTCCATTTTTTCTCATTTGTAAAATGAGAGGAATAAGCGAATCAATCTCAATGGGTTTTGTAAGATTAAATCAGCTACGAACTTAAAACAGCATCTGGATATGGTAAGTACTCAATAAATTTTAGCCAATTTTTAAACATATGTTGGTCCATAAAACATAAGAAGATTGTGAGAGTAAGTCAAATAATGTTACAGTCTGGATAAGAGGTTTAAACTCTATGTAGACTCATTATGAAAAATAGAAACGTTATGTTAAAACAAAATGTTAAGCATGACTGATGGAAAGTCCCCTCTAGAAGTATCAACAGAGGATCACTGTTCATGGTGACCCTGTTAAGAGGAAGGAGACCCCAGAAACAACTCATTCACAGAGTGTGGCTATATAGGTGAAGGATGTATAAACTGATTCCTATCTGAGAGGAATGGATAGCCGGGGAAGGCGTACTTTGTTTCAAAATGGTAGACACTTGATCATAAATGATGCTGATAAGGAACTTGTGTAGAGTGAAAAAGATGGAAAATATAGAAGAGGGCACGAGTGAAGCAAGGATCCTGAAAGATGGGAAACGTGAACCAGAGAACTGGCAGAAGAATTTATAAATAGCAAGAAAGAAGAAAAATTTTCAGGTAGATTTAGAGAAGTTTTGAGTATTTTGGTAGAAAAGAATCTGAGTTACATCCGACTAATAAGGGTCCCTTTGTTTACATTGTGACATAACAGATAAGACCAAATGTCAAAAGTGAGAGGAAAGATGGGGTGCTAGAGTGACTATAAAAATAAAGATACATGGAATACTGATTTTTTAAGTACTCTCTTGAATTATCTTTTTTTTTTTTTTCCTCTGTCAAAAGTCATTACATTGCACATGGCCCCACCAGAAGACTGGAACTTGCAACAATTGTTTACTATGCATGAAAACAGCAGTTCATGTTCACTATGACACCAGACGTGTGGTTTAGGTAAATAAGAAGCCGTATTAAAAAGACAAATCAGGTGTGCTTATTTTTTTAAAATTAATCTCAGCCTGATCATTAAAACAGAGCATATGGCTTCATAGTCTTCATTTCTTCTAAGATCATTAACTTTTTTTTTTTTTTTTAATCTAGATTTCCCTAGAGTTACAGCGTATAAAATGACTGGTAAATTGGATTGATCTGTGAAAGTCTAGTCAGGAAAACAGAACTCACGAAAGGCACTTTAAAACAGACTTTAATAGGCAATTCTGTACAGGCAAATAGGCAATGATGAAGGCAATCCAGAGATTAGCAGGAAGCCTAGTACCACACCCTCCAGTGTGTAAAAAAAGGCAGGAAGCAGTGTTAATAGAACCCAGATTTTGGGGCTGCCAAGTGGGAACTAAGCACAAGGGCTGGGGGACTAAAATCACAGGAAATGCATAGCCCCTGACAAGAGTGCAGCCCACGCAGACAAAGAAGGGTAGAGTAACCTAGCCTTTAGTTTCATCCTTCCTTCCATTTCTCATCACCTATGCCCCCATCCAAACCCAGCCGCAAGCCAAATGGCTGGAGATCCTGGAAGGAGTAATTTCTTGTGATTCACAGTCCAGTAGTGGAAGTGTCAAGAACAATTCTGAGAGCAAATAAGCAAATAACTAGCACAAGAAGGTTCACGTATGTTATGAAAGAAAAGTACAATTGATTTTTATTGTCAGGTATGTATTTACACACTTTCCTAAGAGGAAGAATATTCTTATGTCATAAAAATAAGGATAGGATCTTTTTTAATATATTTTATTCCTTGTTAATTACTTTCCAACTAAAAAGCATCATTAAAACAAACAAAGAGGGAGTCCGGCAAGATGGTGCTCTAGGCAGAAGCACCACGCCGTCCTTCCACAGTAAACATCCGAAAAACTAAGCCAAACAGAGAATCAACAATCCTGAAACCACAGAACATCAAATGAAGAGATAAAGAACTCAGCCAAACACCAAACGGAGTGAGAATACTGAAAGAGAACGGAGAGCGAACAGAGATTCATGAAGAGGTCCCCTACCAGCTAACGCAGTGCAGATCCACCATCTTGGACTCCTATCGGAGACCAGCAAATGGGAGAATGGGAGAGCAGCCTCGCGGAGCATCCAGTGGGAGACAAAACAGCTGGTAATTTGCGGTGTGCGCTTTCCCACCACCCACCCCTCTTTGCTCCGGCTGGGGCTCCCCTGCTTCCCGTGGCCAAGGTCCCTGGGCCGGGGAGCACCGGTTGCTTGGATTGCGCGCGCCCAGGCCAGCAGCTCTCTGGCTGCCATTTGTTGGCTGCTGGTGTTGCTTCTTCTGCTGCCTCCCCCTCCTTTTGCTCGGGTGCCTGGTTCCGAGCACCGTCTTTGCCCTTTCCTGAAGGACTATGGGGCTACATTCGGGTGTGTGGCTGCCTCCAGGTCTGGGCTGCTGCACTGGTGAGATCCCGGGGCTTTTGTTCGTTTGCTCCTCTGCATCCCGTGGCCCCAGTCTCTTCACCGGGGTCCGCCGGCTGCTTGGATTCTGCACGCCCGGGCGGGCGGCTCTCTGGATGCTGTTTGTTGGCTGCTGGTGCTGCTTTTTTTTTTTTTTTTTCCTCCTGCTTCTTTTGGTTTCTCGCTCGCCTCTCGCTGCCTCCCCCTCCTTTCACTCAGGTGCCTGGCTCCGTGCACCCTCTTTGCTACTTTCTGAGGGTCCCCAGAGTGCAGGCAATTTGTGATATACGCTTTCCCACTCTCCACACTTCTTCACTCACAGTCGGCCTCCTCTGTTTCCCACAGACACAGTTTCTTGTCCAGAAACACCAGCCCGCACTGGCTGGCTCTCTGACTGCCATTCGTTGACTGCTGGTGTTGCTTTTTTTTTTTTTTTAATTTAATTTAATTTAATTTTTTTCTTTTTTGATTAGTTTTGTTTACTTTTCCCTCTTTTTCCCTTTCGTCTTTCTTCATTGCTCAATTTCTCATCTCTCTATCTGTTCCTTCTCTTTCTGATCCCTGAATATCAGGCGTTGTATACCTCTGTGCCTTCTGGCCAGGCTGTGCTGTGAAACCTGAGACCGACTTCCCCAGACCTCATAGCTGCATCAGTGGGATCCCTGGAAAATTTGCAGTTCTTTCACTTTTCTGATTTTTATTTGTTCATTCTTTGCTTTTCTTTCTCTTCCCCCTTCTGGTTTTCTCCATTGCATAGTCTCTAATCTGTCCATTCCAACGGCAAGCTTCCCTAGCATTCTTTTATGTTTGTATGTTTTTTCACTCCTGCTCCTCTCTCCTCTCCCATATCCAGCTTAGCTTCACACATAACCATCCCCCTGCTGCATCCTGCCTACCTGCACCGTGCACTTGACATCACACCAACAAGGTGTGCAGGCACACCCTATTGGAACCTGCCCAGCACTGACTACCGACTGTCCCGGTGGCTGTGGTGAGTGCCACAAACAACCCGTCCCAGTGGCTCCTATTCAGCTAGACCTGCCCAGCTGTACCACAAGGACGAAATAAAAAAAATCTACAATCAATAAACGAGAGAAATATGTACTGAATGCTCCGAAAACAGCAAAAAATATCAGAACATTTACAAAAATAAGACAAGATGGCTCCAATAGGCGTCCAAATTAAAACACCAGATAACTCTCCTGTGGAAGAAAATGCACTAGAATTACCTGATAGGGAACTCAAATCATTAATACTAGGAATTTTCCAAGAACTGAGGCAAAAAGCTGACAAACATGAGGAAAAAATAGACAAAATTATGGAAAATACAGACAAAAGATTGGAAGAATTCAGGAAGATGATGCAGGGACAAAAAGCCAAAATAAATTCACAACTCGAAATTATACAAAAACAACAATTAGAAATCCAAAAGATAAACAACAAGATTTCAGAAATGGATGACGTCATAGAAGGGCTGAGAAGTAGATTTGAAACCGTGGAAGACAGGATCAGTGCAACTGAAGACAAACACTTGGAAACAACTCTGTTTCAGGAAAACTCAGAAAAAAGAATAAAGAAAAATGAAGAGACCCTGAGAGTTATGTGGGACACAATTAAAAGCAAAAATTTACGAGTGATTGGCATCCCAGAACAGGGGGAGAAAACAGAAAACACAGAGAGGATCATTGAGGAACTGCTGAAAGAAAACTTCCCCAATATCATGAAAGATGAAAAGCTGGCCATCCAAGAAGCTCAACGAACCCCATATAGAAGAGACCCAAAAAGAAAATCACCAAGACATATCATATTCACACTCACCAGAACTAAAGACAAACAAAGAATCCTGAGAGCAGTTTGTGAAAAACAAGAAGTGACATACAGAGGAGAAACAATAAGACTAAGCTCAGATTATTCGGCAGAAACCATGCAGGCAAGAAGGCAGTGGGATGACGTATATAAAATCTTGAAAGAAAAAAAATTGTCAGCCAAGAATAATATATCCTGCAAAACTCTCATTCAAATTTGATGGTGAAATTAGGTCATTTCCAGATAAACAGAAACTAAGGGAATATGCAAAAGTCAAACCAAACTTAAAAGAATTATTAAAGGGAGTTCTTCGATCTGAGGACAAACAGCTTCAGCCCTCAGGCAGGACCTAGGACCTAGGACGCAAGTTCACACAAACCAGATACCATTCTAGGAAATGAACTATCGAGGACTATCCAAAACAAAAAGAAATACAACAGGGAATCAGAGCAATCACTCCAAGGATGACAACAACATCAAAACAATGAAAGCGGGAACAAACGGCAGAGGTATAGAACCTTCTAATGGAGAGGAAGGCAAGGCGATACCAAGTAAGGGTAGACTGCTTCAAATTTAGAAAGATAAGGGTAAAATTCATGGTAACCACAAAGAAAGTTAACAAACCAACTCATAAAAATAAAGACGAAAAACATAAAGTCTCAGCAAAAACAAAACCTACAAAAACAAAAGAAATGAACACAAAATCCACAAACAAAAGTAACTCTGCACAAGAGAGTAAGAAGAACAAAGAAAACGTCAGCACCACACAAAAAAAGCACTACAAAATGACAGCAACAAACTTCCGTCTATCAATAATTACACTGAATGTAAATGGACTCAATGCACCTATAAAGAGACGGAGAGTGGCAGAATGGATAAGAAAACAGGATCCATCAATATGCTGTCTACAAGAGACACACCTTAGAAACAAAGATGTGAATTTATTAAAAATCAAAGGTTAGAAAAAAATATATCAAGCTAACAACTACCAAAAAAGAGCAGGAGTGGCAATTCTAATCTCAGATAAAATAGACTTTAAAACAAAATCTACCATAAAAGACAAAGAAGGACACTATATAATGATTAAGGAGATGATCCATCATGAAGACATAACCATAATAAATATCTACACACCCAAAGACAAGGCTCCAAAATACATTAAAAAAAACTCTAACGGCACTGAAAAGAGAAATTGACAGTTCCACAATAATAGTAGGAGACTTCAACACACCACTCTCAGTAAAGGACAGAACAACTAAGAAGAAACTCAGCAAAGATACAGAAGACCTAAAGGACACAATCAGCCAACTGGACCTCATAGACATATATAGAACAATCCATCCAACCGCTGCAAAGTATACCTTCTTTTCCAATGCACATGGAACTTTCTCCAGAATAGACCTCATCTTAGGCCACAGAGCAACCCTCAACAAGATCCAAAACATTGAGATAATTCACAGTATCTTCTCTGACCACAATGCCATCAAGGTAGAAATTAACACTAGAAAGAGCAAGGAAAAAAAATCAACTACATAGAAACTGAATACTCCTCTGCTTACACATCAATGGGCAATAGAAGAAATCAGAAATGGAATCAAAAAATTCCTAGAATCAAATGAAAATTAAAACACATCATACCAAAACCTTTGGGACACAGCAAAGGCAGTCCTCAGAGGACAATTGATAGCAATAGATGCACATATCAAAAAAGAAGAAAGGGACAAAATCAAAACATTAAATACAGAACTCAAACAAATAGAAAGAGAACACCAAAAAAAGCCTACAACCACCGGAAGAAAGGAAATAGTAAAGCTCAGAGCAGAAATAAATGAAATAGAGAACAGAAAAACAACAGAAAGAATCAACAAACCAAAAGTTGGTTCTTTGAAAGAATCAACAAAATCGACAAACCACTGGCCAGAGTGACAAAAGAAAAACAGCAGAGGACACACATAACCCAAATAAGAAATGAAACGGGGGACATTACAACAGACCCAACCGAAATAAAAAGGATTATAACAGAATATTATGAAAAACTATATTCCAACAAATTTGAAAACCTAGAGGAAATGGATAAATTTCTAGAAACACACAGCCTACCCAAACTACAACAAAGTGATATTGAAAATCTGAATAGACCCATAACAGGAGAAGAGATTGAAAAGGTGATAAAAAAACTCCCAACCAAAAAAAAAGCCCTGGCCCAGATGGCTTCACTGGAGAATTCTACAAAACATTTACAGAAGAGCTTGTACCAGTTCTACTCTAGCTATTTCAGAGCATAGAAGAGGAAGCAACACTTCCAAATTCATTCTATGAAGCCAGCATAACGCTGATACCAAAACCAGGCAAAGACATCACAAAAAAAGAAAATTACAGACCAATATCTCTCATGAATATAGATGCAAAAATTCTGAACAAAATTCTAGCCAATAGAATTCAGTATCATATCAAAAAAATAATACACCATGACCAAGTAGGATTCATACCAGGTATGCAAGGATGGTTTAACATTAGAAAATCCATCAACGTAATTCACCACATAAATACAAGGAAAGAAAAAAATCACATGATCATCTCAATTGATGCAGAAAAGGCATTTGACAAAGTCCAACACCCATTCCTGATAAAAACTCTGAATCAAATTGGTATAGAAGGGAAATTTCTCAACATAATATGGGGCATCTATGCAAAACCAACGGCCAACATCATTCTTAATGGAGAGAGGCTGAAAACATTCCCCTTGAAAACAGGAACAAGACAAGGATGCCCTTTATCACCACTCCTATTTAACATTGTGCTGGAAGTTCTAGCTAGAGCAATAAGGCAAGAGAAAGAAATAAAGGGCATCCAAATTGGTAATGAAGAAGTTAAACTCTCCCTGTTTGCAGATGATATGTTACTATACATAGAATACCCTAAAGACTCCACGAGAAATCTACTGGAACTAACAGAAAGATTCAGCAGAGTAGCAGGATATAAGATAAACATTCAAAAATCAGTTGGATTCCTATACACCAGTAAAGAGAACAATGAAAAGGAAATCAGGGAATCAATACCATTTTCAATAGCCCCTAAAAAGATAAAATACTTAGGAATAAATCTGACCAGGAATGTAAAAGACCTATACAAAGAAAACTACAAAACACTGCTGCATGAAACCCAAAGGGATCTACATAAATGGAAAAACATACCATGCTCATGGATAGGCAGACTCAACCTTGTGAAAATGGCAATTTTACCCAAAGAAATTTACAAATACAATGCAATCCCGATCCAAATACCAGCAACATTCTTCAAGGAGATGGAAAAACTAATTACTTACTTTATATGGAAAGGGAAGAAGCCCGAATAAGTAAAGCACTACTGAAGAAGAAGAATAAAGTTGGAGGACTCACACTACCTGACTTGAGAACCTACTATACAGCTACAGTAGTCAAAACAGCCTGGTACTGGTACAACAACAGATACATTGACCAATGGAACAGAATTGAGAACGCAGATGTAAATCCATCCACCTACGGTCACCTGATCTTCGACAAGATCCCAAAGTCCATCAAATGCGGAAAAGACCATCTTTTTAACAAATGGTGCTGGCAAAACTGGATATCCATCTGCAGAAAAATGAAACAGGACCCATACCTCACACCGTATACAAAAACTACTTCAAAATGGATCAAAGACCTGAATATAAAGCCTCAAACTATAAAGCTCATAGAAGAAAAAATAGGACCAACACTTCAGGCCTTAATACATGGCATTAACAGGTTACAAACCATAACCACCAACACACAAAACCCAACACATAAAGTAGATAACTGGGATCTTCTAAAAATCAAACACCTATGCTCTTCAAGAGACTTCAGCAAAAGAGTCAAAAGAGAACCTACAGACTGGGAAAAAATTTTTGGACAGTACAAGTCAGACAAAGGTCTAATCTCCATAATCTACAAGAAAATCCAACACCTCTACAACAAAAAGACAAACAATCCTATCAAAAAATGGGCAAAGGAAATGAACAGACACTTCACCAAAGAAGATATTCAAATGGCCAACAGACACATGAGGAAATGCTCGCGTTCACTAGCCATTAGAGAAATTCAAATTAAAACCACAATGAGATACCATCTCACCCCAGCATTACTGGCATGAATCAAAAATACTGGAAATAACAAATGTTGGAGAGGCTGCGGGGAGATGGGAACTCTTATGCACTGCTGGTGGGAATGCAAAATGATACAACCATTTTGGAAAATGATATGGTGCTTCCTCAGAAAGCTAGAAATAGACATACCATTCGATCCAGCAATCCCATTCCTAGGAATATATCCTAGAGGAATAAGAGTCGTCACTCAAATAGACATATGCACACCTATGTTCATGGCAGCATTGTTCACAATAGCAAAAAGATGGAAACAACCTAGATGCCCATCAGCAGATGAATGGATAAACAAACTATGGTACATACACACAATGGAGTACTATGCAAGGAGAAAGAACAACAATGTATCTGTGAACCATCTCATAACATAGATGAAACTGGAGGACATTATGCTGAGTGAAATAAGTCAATCACAAAAGGACAAATATTGTATGAGACCTCTATTGTAAAAACCCATGAAAAAGTTCACATGCAAAATGTAACAATCTTTGTTGGTTACCAGGGATGGGAGGGGAGGGGGCAGAATACTAAATAGGCAATAGATAAGTGGTATCTTGGGTGAAAGGTGAGACAGTATACAATACAAGGGAAACTAACACAACCTGCACAAGGAAAGGTCATGAAGGCCCCATGGACACATCCAAACTCCCCGAGGGACTGAGTTGCTGGACGGAGGGCTCTGGGGACCATGGTCTCGGGGAACATCTACTTCAATTGGCATGACACTACTTATAAAGATAATGCTCTACATTCTATCTTGGTGAGTAGTGTCTGGGGTCTTAAAAGCCTATGAGCGGCCATCTAAGATACTCCACTGGTCTCATCCCTTCGGGAGCAAGGGAGAATGAAGAGAACAGGATACAAGGAAAAGATTAGTCCAAAGGACTAACTGTCCACAGCTACCAAGGTCTCCACCGGACTGAGTCCAGTACAGCTAGATGGTGCCCGGCTACCACCGCTGACTGCTCTGACCAGGATCACAACAGAGGGTTCTGGACAGAGCTGGAGAAGGATGTAGAGCATAATTCTAACTCACAAAAAAAAAAGACGAGATTTACTGGCCTAAAGGAGACTGGAGAAACCTCAAGAGTATGGCCCCCAGACACCCTTTTAGCTCAGTGGTGAAGTTACCTTTGAGGTTCTACTGTTCAGCGTGGGAGTGGACAGCCTAGTAAAACCAAATGAGACTAACGAGGTACAGGAGTCCAGTGACAAGGGCCAGAAGGCAGAAGGGGAGTAGGAAGATGATGATAGGGAACACAAGGTTGAGTAAGGATACTGTTGATGTGTTGTGAGATTGTTAACCATTGTTATAGGGCAACATTTGTAGTAACTGTTAAATGGGAGGCTATTTTGTCCTGTAAGCCTTCATCTTAAGTGAGAATACCAGCACAATTAGAAGAGCGTAGTCAATGTCACTTAAATGTGTACGTAAAAAGTTTTGAAATGGGGTATCTTTGGCTATGTGTATTTTCATCAAAAAAAAAAAAAAGCTGAGAATTTAGAGGGTTAAAATGTTGTGGGGTTGTTAACCAAAGTCATAAAACAGCAGTGTACTACTGTTACAGGAGAAACTGTTTGTTCTGTAAGCCTTCACCTGAAGTACAATAAAATATTAAAAAAAAAAACAAAGGAAAAAAAAACCCGTTGCCCTCCAGTTGATTCCAACTGACAGGACATAGTAGAACTGCCCCATAGTGTTTCCAAGGAGCGTCTGGTGTATTCAAACTGTTGACCTTTTGGTTAGCAGCCGAGCTCTTAACCACTGCGCTGCCAGAGCTCCAAAGCATTATAAAGAACATTCTAAATATCATTTGCTAGAGTGACTGAAAATTAATTCTTGTCACTGCATCTTGCTACTTATCAACTTTGTTGATGTCTGTAAAAATTTGACTATCAAAGGGTAGTACAAAGCAGTAAGCTAAAACAAAAAATATATATTTATTCATTTAAAAAATAATTAGGTGAGAATCTATAAGGGGTTGGTGGACTTAGTAGATAACATATACATCAGTAATTATTTTTTAAAACATCCATGTAACTTTCTAAAATGTTTCCCGCAGGTTATTTATGAAATCCTCATATTCAAAACGAGATTAAACTATTTATTCTTTATATTTTTATAATACTAATATTTTAAGTGTAAACCAATAGGATTATATATGAGATTAGGGTATTTCATTAAAATTTCAGCTGGTATCTAAATTCATTTTTCTTCCTTTTGTTTTTTACTTAACATAAAAACAAATTACATGTGATCATTCTCTTCCTCATTCCCAAAGTAGTTTTAAAGCAATTGTACATTTTTGGAATTATTTCTACATCCCATTAGTTCTACATTAGTTCTTCTAAACTTCCCATGATGCTACAATCTCACAGTCACTTTGCATGAACAATTTCTGACTCATTTACAAGTTATAAACTTTCAGTGTGGAAAATTAATCAATCCTTCTGATGTTACCTCGTCTGAAGAAAGATTAAACCATGATTAGTATGTGTAAGGAATCAAAGAATTGTATGCATAGCATTGTAAAAGCCAGCCAAGAAATGTTTTCCCATTATCTTCAACATTAAACAAAAATTATAGCTACTGTGAGTGCTAATAAGAATTCGATAAACAGGGACAGATATTTTCTACCATTTTTAATTTGTTTCACATCATATACTATCATTTTTGGTTTATAGATGATAAAACTATTTTCAAGATTATTACCAAAATAAAACGTAACAGATTAAAAATATATACATTCCTGTTCTTTGTAATGCCTTTGCTCAAAATGAATAGCTCATTTCAGAATATTATGTGGCAAAATGTTATCAAAAGTTTCAGCACATTTATTAATTTTATCATTATTGAAAATAGTTCTGTTTTCAGCAGTTGAGTTTCAGAAAGGCACTTGGTTAATGAAACTTTAAAATAAGTCTGTAGTATGTTCATATTACATTTCTGTAGTATGTTAGATATTGTATGGTCAAAGATTCAGACATAGCATATCACATGTGGCAAATACACCAATTCTCCAGTTTGCCGGAAATGTTTGTTTATAACTTCCTTTAAAAAGTATATATATTAATTTACAGAGTTATCAAATTTCCCAGATTTTCAATGATGCCCCAGTTGTTAATAGTCTGTTTAGTTTTATATAAAGAAAAACCTCAAAAAGCCCTTGAATTTAAATATGTAGAGTGTTTTTCACGTAGAACAGCTCGTAAATGCTGTATAAATATAACAGTCCGTGAAAGTGTGGCAGTGAGGTAAAGATGATTGGGTGTAATATAAGGTAATTATGATAAAATTCGCAGGGACACCATTGTAAAAATTAAACCCAATAGAGAGTTTACCACCAAGCCAACTACCACAATGAGCCTAATCCCAGGGAGGAAACTCAGAGAAATGGTGTAAAACACATGCTTCAGAGTGATCTACCCAACGGGCAAGGAAGTTGGGTTATTTTCAAGTCAGTCTCTCAGTCACTTCCTATCACTGAGGGTTGTTACACCCAGTGTAGATGGGGCTGGCTATTGACTTTGCAGGGCCCAGTGCACAATGAAGAAGTGGGGCCCTGGCCAATCTCCTCCTGCCAGGGTTCTGCCATCCCAACCCAAGGTGGAGGGCGATCCCCAAGGAACTGCAAGTTCCCTTCCGGAACATGCTTGGTACCTAGATGGGAGGAGGCAAGACAGCCCTGCTGAATGAGCCCTTAGTTGACAGCCTGGGCTGGGATACCCCATCTTCCATCCAAGGATGCTGCACAGTGCAAGAACTACCTTTCCTGCACTTTGCTGAAGCCACCACTAGGGGGTGCAAAGTATAAGTAGAATGCATGTGTATGCCTCCCTTCTTTTTTTCTATCATGAGGTCTAATAGTCCCTGCGTTTTTTTTCCTTTTAAATAATGGAATGGCTATTTATTTATATATCTAATCACTGCATTGCTGCTTCAACGGTAGACTTCTCGCCGCCCAGGCGGAGATCCGGGTTCGTTTCCCGGCCAATGCTTTGCATGACCTGTTCTTTGGGGCTCTGGTGGCATAGTGGTTTGGGTTCTTTTTCCCACACCAGTAAAGTTTTTCTGTTTCAAATTACCGCCTTCTTTTTCACGTCTATTATTATTGTTTTATCCATTTGAGCATCATAAACATAACAATTGTTGAAAAGTTATTTTTATTTTTGTCTGGAATTAATAAATTGACTAATTTCCATATGGGTTTTGGAATTTTGTTTTTCATATTCTTCTTGAAAAGTTGCTTCTCTCCCTCTCTTCTTAGAATGTCTTATTTATTACCCATGATTCCAATCATTTTTCCTCAGACAAAGTTATGTATTTGGCCATTTTATACATTCTTTAGGGAGCCCTGCTGGCGCAATGGTTAAGCGCTTGGCTGCTAACAGAAAGGCTGGTGGTTCGAACCCACCCAGCAGCTCCTCAGGAGAAAGGCCCTGCAAAAACTCAGCCTAGAAAATCCTATGGGGTGGTTCTATTCTGTCAGTTCTGTGGGGTCACTATGCGGGAACCTAACAACAACAATATGCATTTTTTGCAATATAATTTTTCCTTTCTCTGCCCCTCTCTCTTTAACCCTCTCATCCTAAATGATCTATTGTTTCTTCCAACAAACCCTTTTTCTCTCAAGCCCTAAATTAGTATTTATGCTGGAAGATTGAGAATTTTGTCCAACAGTGATGGTAGGAACATGGCTGATCTGGGACTCCACAGCTGGCGGCTTCATCCAGATCCTGCTGCTAAGGTTCTGCCTGTGTATTCCTGATATAAACTGTAGCTGTCCACTCCTCCTGGTATACCCTGTAGCTTTCCAGTCCTCATGCTACAGGCTGTAGCCTCCCACTCCTTCTGATACAGCTGTAGCCTCCCACCCCTTCTGATACAGCTGTAGCCTCCCACCCCTTCTGATACAGCTGTAGCCTCCCACCCCTTCTGATACAGCTGTAGCCTCCCACCCCTTCTGATACAGCTGTAGCCTCCCACCCCTTCTGATACAGCTGTAGCTTCTCACTCCAGAGACACCAACAGCCTGGGCATGGTGGCAACCGTGGTAGCCTCTTATAAAGGTTGGGGAAATTCTGCTTCAGGTTTTATTTTGTAGCATTAAATATGACTTCTTCTTGTTGTTGTTAGGTGCCAATATGACTTGGGTCTCCAAATTTACAAGAAACACTTCTAGTTCCTGGTTCTGTACAGTATACATACTCCTGGGCGCCTGAAACCCTCTCTGCCCCTACAGCCCCATAAGTAAAAAAAAAAAAAAAAAAAGAAAACCCATTGCTGTGGAGTCAATTCTGACTCACAGTGACCCTATAGGACAAAGCAGAACTGCCCCTGAGGGTTTCCAAGGAGCGCCTGGTGGATTTGAACAGCTGACCTTTTGGTTACCAGACAAGCTCTTACCCACTACACCAGCCCCCTTTAACTTTAATTGCTGAGTTGTTCTTTCTCATATGTCTTATTTTTGCTTGTGATGTGTCAGCACTGTTTTGTTCTTATATTTTGTCTATCATTGCTATCTGTTTTGAAAGAGGCATGGGGTGAAGTGATTATCTTCAAAGCATAAATCTATGAAACTATGTATACCAAAAGCATTTAATCTCACACAATGGGAAAACATTGAGGTTACATTATTTGCTTTAATTTTAAATACGTTAATGACAATTCACAATACCCTTTATGTGAGTGGCCAAGCTACAGGACTCACTGCCCTGGGAACAATTCAGATATTATGCCATTTGAATCATATATAAACACTGTGAGCTGCTTATATTTAGCTCTATTTTATACCTGATAAAATCTAAGTAAAATAAACTAAAGTGGCTTACCTGATGTCAAAAATTGGGAATTGGCAGAGCAAAAATTTTGAAATTTAATTCTAAATCTGACACATTTTGCATCACACCATAGTGAGTCTGAAAAATTTTATTAAAATTTAAAGATGTAAATTATATTTCAATTAACAGGATTTTGATCTCAACATATATGTTCCAAAGCCAATGCTCTACCCAGACCACTTGTCTGCAACGTGTAACACTTAGCAAGTGCTTTTGGTTGTAAGTCTTTTTTTAATGTCTAACTTTGCTACAGAACTCATGATTGTTAGAAGAAATTTACTAGTAAGTTATGCTGGAATTTTAAAAATCACTGGAGACTATAATATTTTTTCTGTGATTTGGAATAATTTAGAAAACATTGTAATTAACTCTTGAAGACTTTGGATAAAACTCAACTGTGAACCCATCTGTGGTAGAGACCCACTAAATGCTCATGAAACTTATTGCTTTCTCCAGGATGTACACCTGAACCACTAT
Source organism: Dugong dugon (assembly GCA_030035585.1). NCBI lineage: Eukaryota > Metazoa > Chordata > Mammalia > Sirenia > Dugongidae > Dugong > Dugong dugon. The sequence continues at coordinate 7,937,398 of CM057478.1, read as the reverse complement.
AATGATCCTCTCACATGGAGCTGTGACTCTGTCTTGTACTTCGCATGTGAGCCGAACAGATGGGTTACTTCCAAGGTAGTTTTTCTGCTTAAAGATACCAGGGTTACAGAATCAGTGAATCTTGAATCACTGAACCAGTCCTTGGAGAAGAGCCACAAAAGAGACTTACCCATCCAGAACACCCCTGGATATATCTAGGTGAGAAGTATACTTTTCTTTCCCAGTATTTAAAAAAATATTATTGTAGTATGTATATATATATATACATACATATACATGTGTGTATATATATATATAATAAAATGTGCTATTTTAAGCACTTCTAATTACATTAGTTACATTCACAATGTTATGCAACCATCATCAATATTTATTTCCGAAAATCTTTTATCACCTCAAACAGAAACTCAGGATCCGTCAAGCAATGACTTTCCATCCCCCTCACCCCCAGCTCCTGGTAACCACTAATCTACTTTCGTCTCTATACATTTGCCTATTCTAGACATTTCATATAAGCAGGATCATATAATATTTGTCCTTTTGGGTCTTACTTATTCCACTTAGCTTGTCAAAACAAGGTCCTGAAGATTTACCCCCATGTGTTCTTCTAAGAATTTTATGGTTTTAGTTCTTATATTTATGTTGTTCATCCATTTTGAGTGAATTTTTATGTATGTGTTGTGAGGTATGGGTCCAACTTTTCTTTTACATGTAGAGAGATCCAGGTGTCCCAGCACCATTTTTTGAAGACACTATTCTATCTCCATTGAATAATCTGGGCACCCTTGTTGAAAATCAAATGGCCATAGATGTATAGGTTTATGTCTGGACTCTCCATTCTATTCCATTAGTTTATATGCTTATCTTTATGCAAATACCACACTGTTTGATTACTGTAGATTTTTTTTTTAGTAGATTACTGTAGATTTTTTTTTACAGTACATTTTGAAATGAAGGAGTGTGAGTCCTCCTACTTTGTCCTTTTGCAAGATTATTTTGGCTATTCAGGGCCCCCTGCAATTCCGTATGAATTTGTGGATCAACTTTTCTATTTCTGCAAAAACAGCTGTTGGAATTTTGATGGGAATTGTGTTGAATTGTTGATTATTTTGGGTAGCAATGACATTTTAAAATTATTAACTCTTCCAATTAATGAACACAGGATGCTTTTCCACTTCTTTAATTTCTTTCAGCAATGTTTTATAGTTTAGAGCGCACACATCTTTTACCTCTTTGTTTTATTCCTTGGTATTGTATTCTTTTATTCTATTGGTAATAAAATTAGTTTCTTAATGTACTTTTCAGATTGTTTCTTGCTGGGGTATAGAGACACAACTTGCTTCTTTGTGTTGTTCTTGTACTCGGCAAGTCTGCTGAACTCATTTATTAGCTCTGGTGGCTTCCTTGTGAAACCTTCAGGATTTTTTATACAAAACATAATGTCATATGTGAATAGAGTTAGTTTTACTTCTTTGCCAATTTGGAAACCTTTCATTTATTTATTTTTTATTATCTAATTGTTCTGGCTACAACTTTCAGTACAAGGCTGAATAGCAGTGGTAAAAGCCAGCATCCATATCATCAGAAGTAAACTTTTTAACCGCTGAGATTTTAAGGGTGTTGCAGCAGATAGCATTAATTACTCTGACATTCCTTGGATATTTTTAAATGGTGAGTAAGTAATAATTTTCAGTGTTTTATTATGTTAATTGGTTTATTTAAGTTTTTCATTTCTTCTTGGGATGTTTTTTTGAAACTCGCACCTAGCTATGAAAACAGTACATTTCCTGTAGATTTTCTAATACATTACCACGAATTTGCCAGCATAATAGAGATTCCAAATTCTAATAAAATATTCAAAAGCAGAAAACAATAGGCCAATATTTATTTTGAATATAGAGTAAAAATTGTAAATTAGAATACAGGAATATATCATAAAAGCAATATCCAATGGGTTAAGTTAGGCTTATTCCAGGAAATCAAAAGTAGCTTAATATCTGAAAATTTATCAATATGTAACTGATGTGTTGAATATATGACTCAGGATGAAATCAGAACTTTGCCCTTATGCTTCTTTAATATTTACACACACACACAGGGTTATAATTCCAATGAAAATCAGGCACATCTGTAGCTTTTCTGATCATTCTTGGGTACTGTCTTTAGTCATCTAGTGCTCCACTAACAGAAATACCACAAGTGGATGGCTTTAACAGAGAAATTTATTTTCTTGCAGTCTGGTAGGTTACAAGTCCAAATTCAGGGCGTCAGCTCCAGGGGAAGGCTTTCTCCCTCTGTCGGCTCTGGAGGAAGGTCCTCGTCATCATCAGCCTTCCCCTGGACTAGGAGCTTCTCTGCGCAGGAATCCGGGGTCCAAAGGACGCACTCTGCTCCTGGCATTGCTTTCTTGGTGGTATGAGGTCCCCAGGTGTCTCTGCTCACTTCTCTCCTTTATATCTCAAAAGAGATTGGCTTAAGACACTATCCAGTCTTGTATACCTCATCAGTATAACTGCCTCTAATCCATCTTGTTACATCATAGTGATAAGAGTTTACAACACCTAAGGAAACCACATCAGCTTACAAAATGATACACAATCATACAATACTGGGAATCATGACCCAGCCAAGTTGACAGATATTTTGGGGGGACATAATTCAATCCACGACAGGTAGTAAATAGTTTACAGTCACTTTAAGTCACAACAAAACCTGTGAATTAAATAACAAGGCTCATTTATTTATCAGCTTCACCTGACACTTAAAATGAAAACTTTTCGTTCCTATTCTGAGGGCCCAGACCTGCAGTTTGCAACTGTCTTAGGGAAAGGAAACGCAGCTGGCTCCTGCCCTCCTTCCCGCTCACCTTTTCTCTTAGTTTCTAGGCACAGTTTTGGACATTGTGGGGACAGGGAATGATAATTCTCCTTGACAGGAAAGATTCATTCTCTTCTGCATAAAGCTTATTTTTCTCTCCTGGGTATATTTCTTGTATTGTTTACAGATTTTTGTTCCTGGGGATCTTTCTCCTGCAACTTTCAAGCTATGAATGAAACATTCCATTTCCTAAGCCTTGATTCACATATAGCCCATACCATGCAGGCTCACACTGTTGAACTATTTCTTAAATGACCCACATCTAAAGCAAAACCAAAAACCGAACCCATTGTCATCGAGTCAGTTTCGACTCATAGCGACCCTAGAGGACAGAGTAGAACTGCCCCATAGGGTTTCCAAGGAGCGGGTGGTAGATTCAAACTGCCAACCTTTTGGTTAGCAGCCGAGCTCTTAACCACTGCGCCACCAGGGCTCCTTAGATAGCTATAGTGTTGTATAATAATAAGAGGACAAATTCTGGAGGCAGAGACCTTAGATGTTATTCCCAAGCTCTGCTATACCTCAAGTTGTATAACCTCCAGAAAATTACTTACTAAGTGTCATTGTCCCCAAGGAAATAATAGTAATACATACAATCTACTCACGTTAAGAATAAGTGGGAAAACGGAAGCACAATTCTCAGCACAGTGTTTATTACCCGGCATTGTTATTACCACTATATGCATTACAGGTAGAGTCTGTGACGCTCCTGGTGTTCCTCACTCAGTATTTCATTTCCCTACAATATAATAAATAAGTTTAACTGGTCACTAGAAAAATGTGAATGGGAGTAATGAAATGGTGTGATACTATAAAGCCTACAAAATAAAACAGACACTATCAACTTTGCAATAATAAATTGTTAGCATAATTTTTTTAAAGTATCATTCAGGAAGTATCTTTGGGGAGGTCACTATTATAACAATAATATATTATAGAATTATATTGCTACTTGAATGAATAAATGTTAACTGTTGCAAAAAAACATTATTTTTCATTCTTTCCTTAGGATGTTAGAAAATGTTAATTAACTCTAGCACATGAAATAAAGAAAATATTTTAATTACAGGCATATCTCATTTTATTGTGCTTCACTTTATTTTGTTTCACAGATACTGCATTTTTTACAACTTGAAGGTCTGTGGCAACCCTGTGTTGAGCAAGTCTATCGGATCCATTTTTCCAACAGCATGTGTTCACTTTGTGTCTCCATGTCACATTTTGGTGATTCTTGAAATATTTCCAACTTTTTCTTTATTATGATTATATCTGTTATGGTGTCTGTGATCAGTGATCTCTGATGTTGCTACTGAAATTTCTTTGGGGCACCACAAACTGTACCCATATAAGACAGAGAACTTATTCAATAAATGTTGTATGTGTTCTGACTGCTCCACTGACCCGCAGTTTCCCCATCTCTCTCCCTTTCTTTGGGCCTCCCTATTCCCTAAGACACGACAATATTGAAATTAGGCCAATTAATAATCCTACAATGGGCTCTAAGTGTTCAAGTGAAAGGAAGAGTCACACATCTCTCACTTTAAATGAAAAGCTAGAAATGATTAAGCTTAGTGAGGAAGGCACGTCAAAAGCTGAAATAGGTCAAAAGCTAGGCCTCTTGTGCCAAACAATAACCCACGATGTGAATGCAAAGGAAAAGTTCTTGAAGGAAATTAGAAGGCTTCTCCAGTGAACACACGAATGATAAGATAGTGAAACAGCCATATTGCTGATATAAAAAAAGTTTAGTGGTCTGGAGAGAAGATCAAACCAGCCACAATATTCTCTTAAGCCAAAGCCTAATCCAGACTAGCCCCTAACTGTCTTCAATTCTATGAAGGCTGAGAGAGATGAGGAAGCTGTAGAAGAAAAGTTTGAAGCTAGCAGGGATTGGTTCATGAGGTTTAAGGGAAAAAACTATCTCCATAACATAAAAGTGCAAGTTGAAGCAGCAAGGGCTGATGTAGAAGCTGCAGCAAGTTATCCAGAAGATCTAGCTAAGATAATTATGAAAGTGGCTACAGTAAACAACAGATTTTCAATGTAGACGAAACAGCCTTATATTGGAAGATGATGCCATCTAGGACTTTTACAGCTAGAGAGGAGAAGTCAATGTCTGCCTTCAAATCTTCAAAGGACAGGCTGAGTTTCTTGTTAGGGGCTAATAATACAGCTGGTGACTTTAAGTTGAAGCCAATGCTTATTTACCATTCTGAAAATCCTAGGACCCTCAAGAATTTTGCAAAATCTACTCTGCCTGTGCTCTATAAATGCAATAACAAAGCCTGGATACAGCACATCTGTTTACAACACATTTTACTGAATATTTTAAGCACACTGTTGAGACCTACTGTTTAGAAAAAAAGATTCAAGATATTACTGCTTATTGACAATGCACCTTGTCAACCAAGAGCTCTGATGGAGACATACAAGGAGATTAATGTTGTTTTCATGCCTGTTAACGTAATATCCGTTTAGCAGCCCATGGATCAAGAAGTAATTTCAATTTTTAAGTCTTTTTATTTAAGAAGTGCATTTCAGAAGGTTATAGCTGTCATACATAGTGATTCCTCTGAAGGATCTGAGCAAACTGAATTGAAAATCTTTTGGAAAGATTTCACCATTCTAGATGCCATTAAAAACATTTGTGATTCATGGGAGGAGGTAAAAATATCAACATTAACAGGAGTTTGGAAGAAGCTGATTCCAACCCTCATGGATGACTTCGAGGGTTCAAGACTTCAGTGGAGGAAGTAATTGCAGATGTGGTGGAAATAGCAAGAGAACTAGACTTGTAAATGGAGCCTGAAGATGTGACTGAACTGCTGCAATCTCATGATAAACCTTCAACGAATGAGGAGCTACTTCTTTGTGTTGTTGTTAGGTGCTGTCAAATCGGTTCCAACGCATAGTGACCCTATATACAAAAGAATGAAACACTGCCTAGCCTGCTTTTTATGGTTGAGCAAACAAAGTGGTTTTCTGAGACAGAATCTACTCCTGGTGAAGACGCTGTGAACACTGGTGAAATGACAGCAAAGAATTTAGAATATTACATACACTTAGCTGATAAAGCAGTGGCAGGGTTTGAGAGGATTGACTCCAATTTTGAAAGAAGTTCTACTGTGAGTAAAATGCAATCAAACAGCACTACATGCTACAGAGAAATCTTTTGTGAAAGGAAGCGTCAACTGATGTGGCAAACTTCATTGTCTTAAGAAATTGCCACAGCCACCCCACCCTTCAGCAGCCATCAACATCAAGGCAAGACCCTCCACCAGCAAATAAGATTACAACTCACTAAAGGCTCAGATGATGGTTAACATTTTTTAGCAATAAAGTATTTTTTAATTAAGGTATGTACATTATTTTTTAGACATAATGCTATTGCACACTTAATAGGCTACCAGTATAGAGTAAACATAACTTTTATATGCACTGGGAAACCAAAACAGTTGTGTGACTCACTTTATTGCAATATTCACTTCACTGTGGTGGTCTGGAACTGAATCCACCATATTTCCTGTACTTTACTTAAACATATATTGAAATCATTATTTCTTATAATTGACTATTAAGACAATCCTTTGTTTTCTGTAGCATTTGAAATGTTGTTTATAATTTAGAAATCCATATTTCTAGTGTTTTAAAGGTTTTTATTGTCAAGAGGCAAAAATCAGATTCAGAAATAAATAGCTTGTGTCCAATATTTCGCAAATTATTCTTTGTATGTGTCTCGTTTGTAAGCAACCTAATCATTACCTGGAAACGTATTTTTCACTTTTATGTTTCAGCTACAGTGAATTCAGGGAAATGTGACAAGGGACCAGTTGTGGTAATGTGGTAATTAAGACTTGAACAGATGTCAGAATTAATAAGAGCCTCAAATGAAGCGTATGAAATAAATGCTCGCCTTCAGCTGGTTTGGTGGGCCTGGTTTCACTGGTAATGGTATCTAGAACTAGTTCAATCCCTGATAATGAACAAACAAAAAGTTTACATAAACCTACTGAGAAATTTGTGAACTACCTGCATGTTTTGAAAGCAAAATTTCACAGACTTTGAAGACTCTTGGGATGCATAGGACAATTAAAACAGAAAGGACTGTCTTTTTTTTAAGTGCCGAATTTGAAGAATGATTTTTTTTTTTAAGTCTAAAACAGAATTTAATTATCTGTATATTATCATCTTAGGTTAAGACTCTTAGCTTCCCACTCAGCTCAGTAAATTCATTAGTATTTATAAAGCATTTAAAACAGGCCCTGGTATATCATAAGTGCTATACGTGTTTGTATAATCATCATCATCATTGTTTTTATCCACTGAGAATCTATAATAACTAATTAAAACAAAAACACTGAGCATTTTTAGCATCTTCTCTACTTCTGTCTTCTTTCTCTTTGCTCCAAAGGAAGACATGCTATGGAATACTTCAGACTAAGCAATATAGAATTACAACTCAAACACTAAATTTGACAGCCTTCTCATATACAACTTCCTTTCTCCTGCTGAAAATGTGAAATCATCTAGCCTCATTTGAAGTGTGTGTGTTGGTGGGGGGGGGAGGGGTGTTACAGAAACCGAATTAAGAATGACATTTCATGAAGATAGAATATTCTTCAACAGTTTGTATAAACGGTTTTCTATTTTTGTTTTTACAATGTATTTCATTACTTTACAGTAGGTTTTATTATTCTGGCAGTGCTTTCATTTCAAGAAGAGATTCATTAATGCAATTTTTTTAATTGTGTAATTCAGAAAAAACAGCATTCAGAAACCCTTTGTAGAACAATACTTCACAAAATAGACCTGATTCGCCCTGTATGATAAAGTGGGGATCTAGCGTTACATGATTTTGAGAGTTTCCGGAACAACTTTCAGCAACGTCACCCACCAAACATTCCAATTTTATAAATGATAATTTTTCAGTTATGTAATGTTAATTGTGCAAATAGCCAATGAATTCAAACACATCTACCAAAATAAAAACCCACTAAAACATTTTTCCAGTTCATGTAATGGTTTTTCAAATGTCAAGTTTAAAAATACATTTTTCAAAAATGGCACTTTAGGCAGAAGCACAACGCCATCCCTCCATAGCAGAGATCTGAAAAACTAAGCTGAACAGAGAACACAACAATCCTGAAACCCTAAAACATCAAATGAAGAGATAAAGAACTCAGCCAAGCACCAAATGAAGTGAGAAAACTGACAGAAAACGGAAAGCGAGGAGAGAGATTCATGCAGAAGTCCCCTACCAGCTAACGCAGTGCAGATCCACCATCTTGGACACCTATCGGAGACCAGCAAACAGGGGGTATGAGAAAGCAGCCTCACGGAGCTTCCAGCGGGAGACAAAACAACTGGTAATTGGTGATATATGCTTTCCCACCCTCCACCCTTCTTCACCCCGACTCGGCCTCCTCTGCTTCCCGCAGCCACGGTCTCTTGAACGGGAAACAGCAGCTGCTTGGATTCCACACACCTGAATGGGTGGCTCTCTGAGTGCCATTTGTCAGCTGCTGGTGTTGCTTTTTTTCCCCCTTCTTTTTATTTCTTCCTTGCCTCTCCCCACCTCCCCTCCTTTAGCTCAAGTACCTCGCTCTGTGCGCCATCTTTTCTTCTTCCTGAGGGGCTGCAGAGCTCCAGTACTTTGTGATGTACACTTTCCCGCTCTCTACACTTCTTCACCCACACTCAGCCCCTTCTGCTTCCCACGGACACAGTTTCTTGTCAAGGGGCACCAGCCCGCACTGGCTGGCTCTCTGAGTGCCATTTGTTGGCTGATAGTGTTGCTTTTTTTTTTGGCTACTTTTGAGTTCTTCTTGCCTCTCGCTGCCTCCTTCTCCCTTCACTCGAGTGCCTGGCTCCGTGCGCCATCTTTGCTTCTTCCTGAGGGGCTGCGGAGCTCCGTTCGAGTGTGGAGCTGCTTCCTGGTTTGGGCTGCCATGCTGGTGGGATCACAGGACTTTTGTTCATTTGTTTGTTTTGAATTGTTTGTTTGTTTTCTTTTCCTTGTCTTGAGTTGGGAGCCCTTTCTGACCAAGCTGAGCTGCGTGGTAGGGAGACTCCCCTTTAACTTCCACAGACATGCAGAGGGATCCCTGAGAGCATTTTTTTTTACGTTGGTTTTTTTGTTTTGTTTTTTTGTTTGTTCTTTGGGGGCCATTCTTGTTTTTTTTTTTAAAATTTGTTTTGTTTTCTTTTTCTTCTTTTTCACTTTTTGTCTTTCTTCATTGCTCAGTTTCTCATATCTCTATATCTTCCTTCTCTTTCTGTTCCCTGAATACCTGGCATTGTATGCCTCTATGCCTTCTAGCCAGGCTTTACTGCAACACCTAAGAGCGACTTCCCCAGACCTCATAGCTGCACCGGTGGGATCCCTGGGAACTTTGCAGTTCTTTAACTTTTCAGATTCTTATTTATTCATTCTTTTCTTCCTCCTCCCCTTTTTGTTTTTCTCCATTTCATAGTCTCTCATTTTTACCCTCCAACGGCAAGCTCCCCTAGCATTCTTTTTTGTTTGTTTGTATGTTTTTGGCTCCAGTTCCTCTCTCCTCTCTCCCATAACCATATTAGCTCCACATATAACAATCTCCCCACTGCATCCTGCCTACCAGCACCGTGCGCTTGACATCACACCACCAAGCATCAAAGGCATGGCCTATTTGAACCTGCCCTGCACTGATTACCGACCAGCTCTGTTGGCTGTATTAAGTGCCACAAACAACCCGTCCCAGTAACTCCTCTTCAGCTAGACCTGCCCTGCTGTACCATATCTGAGTGACTGACCCTGCCGGTTGAAGAAGGAGGTGAAAAGTATTGTGCCCACAGATGAGCAAACAACAAAGAACACACAGTCCGCATTCTCAGACATAGTCAAATCTTTTTTTAAAAAAAGAGATAAACAAATCTACAATCAATAAATGAGAAAAATAACTACCGAATGCCCCAAAGACAGCAGAAAATAACAAAACGTTTACAAAAACAGGACAGGATGATTCCGGTGGGCATCCAGAATAAAACACCAAATGACTCTCCTCTGGAAGAAAATGCACTGGAACTACCTCATAGGGAATTCAAATCGTTAATACTCAGAATTCTTCAAGAACCGAGGCAAAAGCTGACAAACATGAGGAAAAAATAGACAAATTCATGGAAAATACAGACAAAAAATTGGAAGAATTCAAGAAGATGATGCAGAAACAAAATGCCAAAATAAATTCACAACTAGAAATTATACAAAGACAACAATTAGAAATCCAAAAGATAAACAACAAGATTTCAGAAACGGACTATGTCATAGAAGGGCTGAGAAGTAGATTTGAAACAGTGGAAGACAGGATCAGTGAAACTGAAGCAAACACTTAGATACAAATCTGTTTGAGGAAAACTCAGAAAAAAGAGCAAAGAAAAATGAAGAGACCATGAGAGTTACGTGGGACACAATCAAAAGCAAAAATGTGTGAGTGATTGGAATTCCAGAACTGGGGGAGAAAACAGAAAACACAGAGAGGATCATTGAGTAACTGTTGACAGAAAACTCCCCCAATATCATGAAAGATGAAAAGCTGGCCATCCAAGAAGCTCACCGAACCCCATATAGAAGAGACCCCAAAAGAAAATCACCAAGGCATAGCATATTCACACTCGTCAAAACCAAAGACAAACAAAGAATCGTGAGAGCAGCTCGTGAAAAACAAGAAGTCACATACAGAGAAGAAACAATAAGACTAAGCTCAGATTATTCGGCAGAAACCATGCAGGCAAGAAGGCAATGGGATGACATATATAAAATCTTGAAAGAAAAAAATTGCCAGCCAAGAATAATACATCTTGCAAAACTCTCGTTCAAATTGGATGGTGAAATTAGGTCATTTCCAGAAAAACAGAAATAAACGGAATATGTAAAAATCAAAACAAAGTTACAAGAATTAATAAAAGGAGTTCTTCGATCTGAGGACAAACAGCTTTAGCTCACAGGCAAAACCTAGGACGCAGGATTGTAACAGCCAGATACCAATCTAGGAAATGAACTCTCAAGGACTATCCAAAACCAAAAGAAATACAACAGGGAATCAGAGCACTTAATCAGGAAATGTCAACAACATCCTAACAATAAAAGAGGAAATAAATGGCATAGGTATATAACCTTCTACTGGAGAGGAAGGCAAGGTGATACCAAGTAATGGTAGACTGCTTTAAACTTAGAAAGATAAGGGTAAAATTTATGGTAACCACAAAGAAAGTTAACAAACATACTCATAAAAAAAAAGAGGAAAAACATAAAGTCTCAACAAAAACATAACCTCCAAAAACAAAAGAAATGAAAAAAAAAATCCACAAACAAAAGTAACTCAGCACAAGAGAGTAAGAAAAACAAAGAAAACGTCAGCAACACAAAAAAAGCACTACAAAATGACTGCAACAAACCCACATCTATCAATAATTACACTGAATGTAAATGGACTCAATGCAACCATAAAGAGATGGAGAGTGACAGAATAGATAAGAAAAAAACAGGATCCATCAATATGCTGTCTACAGGAGACACACCTTAGAAACAAAGATGTGAATTTATTAAAAGTCAAAGGTTGGAAAAAAATATATCAAGCTAACAACTACCAAAAAAGAGCAGGAGTGGCAATTCTAATCTCAGATAAAATAGACTTTAAAACAAAATCTACCATAAAAGAAAAAGAAGGACACTATATAATGATTAAGTGGATGATCCATTATGAAGACATAACCATGATAAACATCTACACACCCAATGACAGGGCTCAAAAACAGATAAAACAAACTCTAACAGCACTTAAAAGAGAATTTGGCAGTTCCACAATAATAGTAGGAGACTTCAACACACCACTCTCAGTAAAGGACAGAACAACTAGGAAAAAACTCAGCAAAGATACAGAAGACCTAAAGGGCACAATCAGCCAACTTGACCTCATAGACAGATATAGAACACTCCATCCAACCACTGCAAAGTACACATTCTTTTCCAATACACATGGAATGTTCTCCAGAATAGAGCACATCTTAGGCCACAGAGAAATCATCAACAAGATCCAAAACTCTGAGATAATTCAAAGTATCTTCTCTGAACACAATGCCATCAAGGTAGAAATTAACAATAGAAAGATCAAGGGAAAAAAATCAATTACATAGAAACTGAATAATACCCTGCTTACACATCACTGGGTAATAGAAGAAATTGGAGATGGAATAAAAAAATTCCTAGAATCAAATGAGAATGAAAACACATCATACCAAAACCTTTGGGACACAGCAAAGGCAGTCCTCAGAGGACAATTGATAGCAATAGATGCACATATCAAAAAAGAAGAAAGGGACAAAATCAAAACATTAACTACAGAACTCAAACAAATAGAAAGAGAACAGCAAAACAAGCCCACAACTACCGGAAGAAAGGAAATAGTAAAGATCAGAGCAGAAATACAAGAAATAGAGAGCAGAAAAACAATAGAAAGAATCAACAAAACCAAAAGTTGGTTCTTTGAAAGAATCAACAAAATCGACAAACCACTGGCCAGACTGACAAAAGAAAAACAGCAGAGGACACAAATAACCCAAATAAGAAATCAAATGGGGGACATTACAACAGACCCATCTGAAATAAAAAGGATTATAACAGAATATTATAAAAAACTATACTCCAACAAATTTGAAAACCTAGAGGAAATGGATAAATTTCTAGAAACACACAACCTACCCAAACTACAACAAAGTGATGTTGAAAATCTGAACAGACCCAAAACAAGAGAAGAGATTGAAAAGGTAATAAAAAAACTCCCAACCAAAAAAAGCCCTGGCCCAGATGGCTTTACTGGAGAATTCTACAAAACATTTACAGAAGAGCTTGTACCAGTACTACTCAAGCTATTTCAGAGCACAGAAGAGGAAACAACACTTCCAAATTCATTCTATGAAGCCAGCATAACGCTGATACCAAAACCAGGAAAAGATGTCACAAAAAAGAAAATTACAGACCAATATCTCTCAAAAATATAGAGGCAAAAATTCTCAACAAAATTCTAGCCAATAGAATTCAGGATCATATCAAAAAAATAATACACCACGACCAACTAGGATTCATACGAGGTATGCAAGGATAGTTCAACATTAGAAAATCAATCAACGTAATCCACCACAGAAATAAAAGGAAAGAAAAGAATCACATGATCATCTCAATTGACGCAGAAAAGGCATTTGAAAAGTCCAACACCCATTCCTGATAAAAGCTCTCAATCAAATAGGTATAGAAGGGAAGTATCTCAACATAATAAAGGGCATCTATGCAAAACCAACAGCCACCATCATTCTGAATGGAGAGAGGCTGAAAACATTCCCCTTGAAAACAGGAACAAGACAAGGATGCCCTTTATCACCACTCCTATTTAACATTGTGCTGGAAGTTCTAGCTAGAGCAATAAGGCAAGAGAAAGAAATAAAGGGCATCCAAATTGGTAATGAAGAAGTTAAACTCTCCCTGTTTGCAGATGATATGATACTATACATAGAAAACCCTAAAGACTGCATGAGAAATCTACTGGAACTAATAGAAAGATTCATCAGAGTGGCAGGATACAAGATAAACATTCAAAAATCAGTTGGATTCCTATACACCAGTAAAGAGAACGATGAAAAGGAGATCAGGAAATCAATACCATTTTCAATAGCCCCTAAAAAGATAAAATACTCAGGAATAAATCTGACCAGGAATGTAAAAGACCTATACAAAGAAAACTACAAAACACTGCTGCATGAAACCCAAAGGGATCTACATAAATGGAAAAACATACCATGCTCATGGATAGGCAGACTCAACATTGTGAAAATGGCAATTCTACCTAAAGCAATCTACAAATACAATGCAATCCCGATACAAATACCAACAACATTCTTCAAAGAGATGGAAAAACTAATTATTAACTTTTTATGGAAAGGGAAGAAGCCCCGAATAAGTAAAGCACTACTGAAGAAGAAGAATAAAGTTGGAGGACTCACACTACCTGACTTGAGAACCTACTATACAGCTACAGTACTCAAAACAGCCTGGTACTGGTACAACAACAGAGACATTGACCAGTGGAACAGAATTGAGAACCCAGATGTAAATCCATCCACCTACGGTCACCTGATCTTTGACAAGGGCCCAAAATACATCAAATGGGGAAAAGACAGTCTTTTTAACAAATGGTGCTGGCAAAACTGGATATCCATTTGTAGAAAAATGAAACAGGACCCATACCTCACACCATATACAAAAACTACTTCAACATGGATCAAAGACCTGAATATAAAGCCTCAAACTATAAAATTCATAGAAGAAAAAATAGGACCAACACTTCAGGCCTTAATACATGGCATTAACAGGATACAAACCATAAACATCAACACAAATAACCCAACAGATAAACTAGATAACTGGGATCTTCTAAAAATCAAACATCTATGCTCTTCAAAAGACTTCACCAAAAGAGTCAAAAGAGAACCTACAGACTGGGAAAAAATTTTTGGACAGTACAAGTCAGACAAAGGTCTCATTTCCATAATCTACAAGAAAATCCAACACCTCTACAACAAAAAGACAAACAATCCTATCAAAAAATGGGCAAAGGAAATGAACAGACACTTCACCAAGGAAGACATTCAAATGGCCAACAGACACATGAGGAAATGCTCGTGATCACTAGCCATTAGAGAAATGCAAATTAAAACCACAATGAGATACCATTACACCCCGGCATTACTGGCACGAATCAAAAATACTGGAAATAACAAATGTTGGAGGGGCTGCGGGGAGATGGGAACTCTTATACACTGCTGGTGGGAATGCAAAATGATACAACCATTTTGGAAAATGATATGGTGCTTCCTCAGAAAGCTAGAAATAGACATACCATTCGATCCAGCAATCCCACTCCTAGAAATATATCCTAGAGAAATTAGAGTCGTCACTCAAATAGACATATGCACACCTATGTTCATGGCAGCATTGTACACAATAGCAAAACGATGGAAACAACCTAGATGCCCATCAACAGATGAATGGATAAACAAACTATGGTACATACACACAATGGAGTACTATGCAACGAAAAAGAACAACAATGAATCTGTGAACCATCTCATAACATGGATGAAACTGGAGGACATTATGCTGAGTGAAATAAGTCAATCACAAAAGGACAAATATTGTATGAGACCTCTATTGTAAAAACCCATGAAAAAGTTCACACACAAAATGTAACAATCTTTGTTGGTTACCAGGTATGGGAGGGGTGGGGGGGAAATACTAAATAGGCAATAGATAAGTGGTATCTTGGGTGAAGGGTGAGACACTACACAATACAGGAGAAACTAGCACAACTTGTACTAAGAAAGGTCATGGAAGCCCCATCGACACATCCAAACTCCTTGAGGGACTGAATTGCTAGGCGGAGGGCTCTGGGGACCATGGTCTCGGGGAACAGCTAGCTCAACTGGCATGACACAGCTTATAAAGACAATGTTCTACATTCTACCTTGGTGAGTAGTGTCTGGGGTCTTAAACGCCTGTGAGCGGCCATCTAAGATACTCCACTGGTCTCATCCCTTCGGGAGCAAGGGAGAATGAAGAGAACAGGATACAAGGAAAAGATTAGTCCAAAGGACTAATTGTCCACAGCTACCAAGGCCTCCACCGGACTGAGTCCAGTACAGCTAGATGGTGCCCGGCTACCACCACTGACTGCTCTGACCAGGATCACAACAGAGGGTTCTGGACAGAGCTGGAGAAGGATGTAGAGCATATTTCTAACTCACAAAAAAAAGACCAGATTTACTGGCCTAAAGGAGACTGGAGAAACCTCAAGAGTATGGCCCCCAGACACCTTTTCAGCTCAGTGGTGAAGTTACCTCCGAGATTCACGGTTCAGCCTGGGAGTAGACAGCCCCGTAAAACCAAATGAGACTAACGATGTACAGGAGTCCAGTGACAAGGGCCAGAAATCAGAAGGGGACAAGGAAGCTGGTGATAGGGAACCCAAGGTTGAGTAAGGCTATTGTTGATGTGTTGTGAGATTGTTAACCATTGTTATAGGGCAACATTTGCAGTAACTGTTAAATAAGAAACTATTTTGTTCTGTAAGCCTTCATCTTAAGTGAGAATAACAGAACAATTCGAAGAGCATAGTCAATGTCACTGAACTGTGCATGTAGAAATTTTTGAAATGGTGTATCTTTGGGTATGTGTATTTTCACCAAAAAAAAAGATGTTGAGAAGTTAGAGGGTTGATATGTTGTGGGGTTGTTAACCAATTTTATAAAACAACATGTGTACTTCTGTTTCATGAGAAACTATTTGTTCTGTAAGCCTTCACCTGAAGTACAATAAAAATCAAATATATAATAAAAATAAAAATAAATTGCTATAAAATTTAAATAAATAAATAAATAAAAATATCTTTTTCTTAAATATAGAAAAATCTCATATTTATATGACTAGGTATAGTCTGTAATCACAGAATTTCATATCTATCACCTGTGCCTCAGAACATATTCCCTGACCAAACAAGCAAAGAAAAACATCTAATTGTCAAATAGACAACATAGTATAAAGTATTATCCTGGAACAAGATAATATTTGAATATAATAAAAGATGTTGCTTAGGTAAAGACATTGACAATAGTACTAACAAGTTCAAGGAAGGATTAATGATCTAGTAACGGGATTTAATCACATAGCTACTCTATAGGCATACTCAGGCTTAGGATTTTCCTCTGGTTAATAGGATCTTCAGATCTTCTGGTCATTGATCTGGTCATTCATTCATAAAATAGAGGGTAAACGAAAATGAAGAAAACCTCCAGTGAGATTAATTGGCACCATAGCCAAAACAATGGGCTCAAACATAGCAGTGATCATGAAGCTGATGCAGGACAAGGCAACATGTCCTTCTGTTATACCTAAGGTCACATGGGTTGAAGCCTACTCCAAGACAACTAACAACAACTACAATCATAATAGTAAATATTTCAGGTTAAATTCAGTGTTCCGCCCTCAATTTTTATCCATATCGAAGTTAAATCCAGATTTCCAAGGTTCCTTAAGGGTGGCTTGGAATTGTTGTCATATGTATCCATGTTTATCTCCTTTTAATTTTTAAGTCTGGACTCATGTCAAGAATAATAATATGTTTATGGTAAGGGCAATGTTAGTCTTCCATGTTGTTAGACTATTACTGGGTGCCATCCAGTCTTTTTCGACTCAGTAAAACCCAGGTGACAGAGTAGAACTGCTCCATAGGGTTTTCTAAATTGTAATCTTTATGTGAACAGACAGTCAAGTCTTTTACTTTCAACGTCTCTAGGTAGGTTCGAACTGCTATTCAAAAGACCTAGTTTTTTAAAGGAGATTCTTGAAAATATAGTGCTGTCTTTATATAAGGAGTCCCTTGTGATGCAAAAGGTTAAGTCCTCTACTATTAACTGAAAACGGTGGCAGTTTGAAATCACCCAGAGATGTCCTGGATGAAAGGCCTGGAAGTCTGCTTCTGAAAGGTCGCAGCATTGAAAACCCTGTGGAATATAGTTCTACTTTGCTACACATAGGGTTGCCATGAGTCAAAATCAACTGGATAGCAACTGGATCTTTGTGTACACAAAAGTGTCTCTAAAAGTCCTACCAAAGCCATAGTAAGGACATGAGACAAGTACATCAGTGTAGAATTACTAAAGTAACTACTCTTAAATGTTGTTTTTAGGTGCCGTTGAGTCAGTTCTGATTCATAATTGTCCTATGCATAACAGAATGAAATGTTGTTCGGTTCTGTGCCATCCTCACCACAGTAGGTATGTCTGAGCTCACTGTTGCAGCCACTGTCTTAATCCATCTCCTTGAGGGTACACTACCTGTCTGTCAGTTTGTTGTACTGTGGTGGCTTGCATATTGCTGTGATGCTGGAAGCTATGCCACAGGTATTTCACATATTAGTAGAGTTACCCATGGTGGATAGATTCCAGCAAAATTTTCAAACTAAGACAGACTAGGAAGAAGGACTTGGTGATCTCCTTCTGAAAAATAAAAATTAGCCAATGAATACCTTATGGATAGCAGCAGAACGATGTCTGATAAAGTATTGGAAGATGAGATCTTCAGGCTGAAAGGCACTCAGGATACAACTGGGGAAGAGGTGCCTTCTCAAAGTAGAGTCGGCCTTAATGACATAGATGAAGTAAAGATTTTGGGACCTTGATTGGCTAATGTGGCTTGACTGAAAAGGAATAGAAACAGCTGCAAAAATCCATTAGTAAATCAGAATGTGGAATGTACGAAGTATGACCCAAGGAAAATTGGAGTCATCAAAAATGATTTGGAATTTTGAAGATTGATATCCTAGGCATTAGTGAACCAAAATGCACTAATACTGGCCAGTTTTAACTTGGACAATCATATGGTCTACTATACGGGGAATGACAAATTGAAGAGGAATGGCATTGCATTCATCACCAACAATAACATTTGTATATCTATCCTGAAGTACAATGCTGTCAGTGATAGGACGCCATCCATATGACTACAAAGAAACCAGTCAATACAACTATTATTCAAATTACGTACCAACCACTAATGACAAGATGAAGAAGTTTAAGATTTCTACCAACTTCTGCAGTCCAAAACTCATCCAAAATATAATTAAGATGCTTTGATAATTACTGGTGATTGGAATGTGAAAGTTGGAAACAAGGATTAGTAGTTGAACAATATGGCCTGGTGATAGAAATGATGCCAGAAATCACATGATAGAATTCTGCAAGACCGATGACATATTCATCGGGACTACGTCTTATTTCAACAACATAAATGATGACTATACATGTGGACCTTGCCGGATGGAATATACAGGAATCCAACTGACTGTATCTGTAGAAAAAGATGATGGAGAAGCTCAATGTCGTCAATCAGAGCAAAGCCAGGGGCTGACTGCAGAAGACATCATCAACTGCTCATTTGCAAGTTCAAGTTGAAGCTGAAGAAAATTAAAACAAATCCATAAGAGCCAAAGCGGACTCCTGAATACATCTTGCCTAAATTTAGAGATCATCTCAAGAATAGATTTTACTCTTAAATAATCATATACTAATAAATGGGTAAAATACTTCCCATTGCATTTCTAAAGGACAGCTAAAACTACCTAGAACTATTCAATAATTCATTTCTTTGTGTACAGGAAATGTGTAATGGTCTAGAGACCCATTGGTGATGTCACAAGGAAAAAAAAAAAAAAACTAAACCCATTGCCATCGAGTTGATTCTGACTTGACAAAACAGGGCATGTGGCAGACAGGAATCAAATCCATTGTATTTTATCCTAGCGCTGGTCACAATGCTTGGCAACTACAGTAAAGGGGCAACTACTCTAAACTGAAGTAAGAGGAGTTAAGGAAGTGACTTTTAACTTGAAGCCTGTGTAGAAAAATGGTAGGAAGAAAGAGGAGGGATTTTGTGTGAAGAATATTTCAGGTAGAGAGGATAGCACCTGTGAAGGTGAAACATCAAAACTGAAAGAAATCTGGCCAGAACCCAGAGTTCAGTGATAGAGAGAGGAGATAGGTAAGGCAGGAAATTTCAGATCTTGTAAGACCTTACAAAGCATGATAAGAATTATGGACTTCATCTTAAAAACAATGGGATGCAGTCGTGATATGAATCATGTCCCCCCAAAATTCATGTTCCCCAGAGCCTCAGAATGTGACCTTATTTGGAAATAGTGTCTTTGCATATGTGACTAAGGTAAGGATTGAGATGAGATCACAATGGATTAGGGTGGGCTCTAAATCCATTGAGATTTTCTGTATTACAGATACAGAAAAGGTCACATAAAAAATACAGAAAATAAGGACAAGTGAAGACAGAAGCAGAGACTGAAGTGATTTATCTGCAAGCTGAGGAATGCTAAGGATTGCCAGAACCACCAGAAACAAGAAGAGAAGAGTGGGGGGATTTTTCCCTCAGAGTCTCCAAAAGGAACCAATCCTACCAATATCTTGATTTCAGATTTCTGATTTCCAGAACTGTGAAAGGATAAATTTCATTGATTTAAGCAATTTTGTTGATTTAAGTTTATGATAATTTGTAACAGTAATCATTAGGAATTAGTAACACTAATGTCACTGAAATATTTTGAGCAGGGGAGTCATGTAAAATGATTAATATGGCTAGTATTGTGAGAATGGAGTGCAGAGGGGAAACGTAACAGGTAGAAAAAGACTGAAGACTTCAGATAGTAACCCTCGTCAGAAACAATAACGAAGATTAGAATCAGAAGCTTGTAAGACAATGCAACAGTGTTGCTCCTGGGGGAGAAAACTGCAAATGTGTGGTTATCATACGTGTTATGTGTATGTCCAATATGTTCTGGTTGCCAGAACAATAGGGAATGTTTCAGGCATGTACCGTCTGGTGCTCAGGACACTAAAGTCCTACAATTTGGGGAGATCCTGTACAATTAAGGAGCCCTGGTGGCACAGCGGTTAAGCGTTTGGGCACTATCCAAAAGGTCACCATTTCAAATCCACCAGGCGCTCCTTGGAAACCTTTTGGGGCAGTTGTACACTGTCCTATAGGGTCGTTATGAGTCAGAATCGACTCAACAGCAATGGGTTTTGTACAATTAAGACTTGTCCCACCTATAATCTTCTGCTGTTTTTAATAAGAAACATAAATCTTTTCAGTGGTATAAATGCCATAAGAACAGAAGTACCAAACCAGAAGAGAAGAAATTCTGTTAATATTTCTATATTATTTTTCATATTATGAAAGAAATGCAATGAAAATGTCAACAGGGTCATACAAGTATTGCCTAATTATAGTAAATGAGTGCCTCATAAATTACAAATTAGATGTGGAACGCACAGGATAATAAGTAAACAACAACCATATTTTAAAAACGGAGTTTTTCCAACTTTTTTTTTTTCTGTAAGGATGACATTTAGAAGAAACACTTAGGGGGAAAAGAATCTACAGTCTCACAAAGCCGTTATTCTGGATGGTAAGGGTCAATGACTTAGAGACTCAGCTGGGAAAATAGATGATATGTAAACTGAAAGATTAAAGATGCTTTTTAACGGGAGGCTGTGATCCATCATTTACTGCAAAACCCAAACAAGAAACAAGTATACCTACTGACATTCAACACTGCATTCTGCCTGCCCAAGAGCACACACTTGTTTATAACCTAGTCGCATTGTATCAAACTGAAAACACATTTTACAATATGGCAGTAGTTATCTAAAGCTTTCCAGGCTTGAAAGAGTAATGAGAACATACATGTGGTTAGGTGGTGGCTACTGCTGAAATATGCTTAGAGCTTTTGATGCCATTGTTTGTGGTATTCTTGATTTTTTAAATTAGTTTTTTTTTGTAATTTTTTACAATTTCTACTAGAAAATTATGGCTAAGATGTCTTTCCTTCGAATTATTTGGAGTGTTCTGTGTAGGCTATTGTCCATAAACTTGTTAAATACCTCAAGAATAATCTTTCAAGAATTCCTTTTGAGATGAAGCTTACTGTTGTCCTGATCAACAGGGGAAAAGAAATCTGGAAGCATTCTTATTTCAGCTTTATACCTATAAATTCTACCACTCAGTTTTGCTGCTTAGACTATTAGACTCATGCATGAAAGTCAACGTGATGAAGAATGTATATTTCCCTTCCTTTCTAAAATGTATTTCTATAACATTTTCCCCAATTTCATTTTAGAAAGATACATTATTTTTATCCAATGAGATAGTAAAGATAAAATTTATTAATCATTCAGCTTTTTCTGGATGCAGTTTGCACTGTACTAGGCCCTGGTGGAGCACTGGTTAAGCATTTGGCTGCTAACCAAAAGGTCGGCAGTTTGAATCCACCAGCCACTCCTTGGAAACCCTATGGGGCAGTTCTACTCTGTCCTATAGGATTGCTATGAGTTGGTATTGACTCGACAGCAATGGGTTTGGTTTTTTTGGTTATCCTATTGACATTTCTTTTGAGCAGCAGTGTCTTTTAAATTGATTCTGATTCTGCATATATTTAATATTTATCACCTCATATTCACTACTTGATTAGGAAGATGTTGTTTGGTACCATAGTCTATATTTATTTTGGTTGCTAACAAAAAAAATGTAATACTTGCTTCTTTACTCCATTCAGTTTGGTTTAACAAACACTTACTGAACAGCTGTTATCACAGATGCCGGATATACGCACAATAAAATTAGTAAGATGTAGGCCCTTCCTTAAGAAGATCACATTCTATGCATAATAACTGTTGTAGGTTGGGCTCCCTAGGACGCAGACCCTGACACAGAGATTAGTGTGCAAAAAGTTTATTAAAGACGAAGGGAAAAAAAGCAACGTGGAAAACTGGTCACAACAAAGAATTCACCCAAAACCATGGTGAGGTCTGAAGTTGAGATGGCCTTCAGAGCTGTCCCAATTTTTGGAGAGAGGGCTGCTCTAATATCCCTTCATAGGACAGTCATTTAATGATGGCTGCTCCAGAAAAGGAGGCATGATCTTTGGCAAGCAAGCTGCCTGTAACCTGGCACAGTCTCACAGCTGAGAGCTGTTGGTTAACAGCACCTCCAGCAGTCTAAGTTTCTCAGTCCTGAAGGGGAATCTGGGATATGCTGCATGGCCTCCACTACAGCACCTGTTTAACTTTTTATAAGTTAGAGTGCTCTTGAAGGATAACAGAAGAGACTATGATTATATGACAGAAAATAACATGTGAAAAGCCATGGGAAAGGAAAAATGGGATAAGTTCAGGAGGCAAGAAATAAAATAAAAAATGCAGGCTGGAACCAAAAAATGGAAGGCTTTAGTTTCTTGTTGAAGGTCTATACGTAATTCGACGATACTGAGGATATTAGTTAGAAATGTGGTAAGACTGCATATGTACTTTAGAGAGATGAATCTGATAGGAGTAGATAGAAGGAACTGCAGGAGGATGTAGAGATGATAATTTCAAGAACTGTGAGGGATCTGAGATTTTACCCTGCTAGCAAACCAATGAATTAGTTGGCTACTGTTTCATGGACACTGGCAGAAGATATGAGACTCCTACATCAGAGACAAAAATGTTATTGCTCATAGCAATAATCAGCAACCGGTTGCTGTCAAGTTGATATTGACTGATTGAAATACCGTCTGTTGTAGAGTAGAAATGTGCTCCATAGGATTCCCCATGCTGTGACCTTTTGGAAGCAGATCACCAGGCCTTTCTCGCTAGGTTCCTCTTGGTGGGTTCTAACCACCAACCTTTCAGAGAGTAGCTGAGTGCTTAAACCATTTGCACCACCCAGGGACTCCTGCTCATTTCAATACAAGTAGCCAATATCATTATTTACACCATTTCCCTGAGCCCAGTGCCCACTGGGCAATAAGAGGAGGTCATGTGACACTTGCACATGCCTTGGATTGCATTATAAGAAAGGAAACCTGAGCTTAGGAAAACCATTTTATAATGAACATAAGCCTTCCTATCTTTGCCTTGGAGGGAGACATATCTTTATTATGTTGGAGGAAGTCATTGCCTCTATATTCCAAGGTTATTAATTGCAAAACATTCAGAAACACCAGAAGCTCATTGAGAATTTCCTTCTCATTGATAAGGCCCATTTTTTTCTCTTTCATTTTTCAGTTCCAACCTGGATTAGCAATACTATTGAATACACCTTTTTATGTCTGTCTGTCAGTGTGGACAGTTACATGTCATTAGCGCTAAGGTTGTTTTATGAAAATGAAATAGGTGTTGTTCATGTAAGAGATGATGAATTTACAGTTAAGATGGCACTATTCTTTTGGATTAACTGAAGTGATTTCTTTAACTTTATATTTTATATAGCTACCTAAATCATTAATTAAGAAATTGATTTACACTATTAAGTTTACTATGTATATATGTATGTGTGTTTGTATATATATATATATATACCCATGGTTAAATGCTTGCCTTCTAACTGAAAATTTGGCATGATGAACTCACCTGGAACCTCCACATAAGAAAGACCTGGTGATCTGCTCCCTTAAAGATTATAGCTTAGAAAACCCTATGGGACAGCTCTATTCTGTCACATAGGTTGGCTATGAGTAGAAAATTGACTCGATGGAACCTAACAATAACAACTGTAATAAAGTTTATTCTGTGTGTGTGTTTTCATATATAAAACCCACTGCTGTTGAGTCAATTCCAGCTCATAGCAACCCTATAGGAGAGAGCAGACCTGCCCCAGAGATTCCAAGGGGCACCTGGTGGGCTTGAACTGCTGACTTTTTGGGTAGCAGGTGTAGCACTTAACTACTATGTCACCAGGATTTCCATATATATATGGGTATATATATATATATATAGAGAGAGAGAGAGAGAGAGAGAGATACTTCAAGCCTCGAGCTGCAATATTGAAGGATTCTATGGGAAAAATATTGAAAGATGCAGGAAGCATCAAAAGAAGACAGAAGGAACACAGAGTCACTGAACCAAAAAGAATTGGTGGATGTTCAATCATTTCAGGAGGTATCATATGATCAAGAACCAATTGAACTGAAGGAAGAAGTTCAAGCTGCATTGAATACATTGATGAAAAACAAGGCTCCAGGAATTGATGGAATACCAATTGAGATGTTTCAACAAACAGATGCAGTGCTGGAGGTGCTCACTTGTCTATGCCAAGAAATTTGGAAGACAGCTACCTGGCCAACCGACAGGAAGAGATCCATATTTATGCCTATTCCAAAGAAAGGTGCTCCAACAAAATGCAGAAATTATTCAACAATATCATTAATATCACACGCAAGTAAAATTTTGCTGAAGATCATTCAAAGGCAGTTGCAGTTGTACATCAATAGGGAACTGGCAGAAATTCAAGCTGGATTCAGAACAGAACACAGAACAAGGGTTATCACTGTTGGTGTCAGATGGATTCTAGCTAAAAGCAGGGAATACCAGAAAGATGTTTACCTGTGTTTCATTGACTATGCAAAGGCATTCAACTGTGTGGATCATAACAAATTATGGATAACACTGCCAAGAATGGGAACTCTGGAATACTTAATTGTGCTGATGTGGAACCTGTACATAGATCAAAAGGCAGTGGTTCAAACAGAACTAGGGAATACTGCGTGGTTTAGAGTCAACAAAGGTGTGCGTCAGGGTTGTATCCTTTCACCATATCTATTCAATCCGTATGCTGAGCAAATAATCCAAGAAGCTGGACTATATGAAGAAAAATGGGGTATTAGGTTTGGAAGAAGACTAACTAACAACGAGTGCAGTGGTTAAGAGCTCAGGTTGCTAACTAAAAGTTTGGCAGTTTGAATCCACCGGTCACTCCTTGGAAACCCCATGGGGCAGTTCTACTCTGTCCTATATGGTCACTATGAGTCAGAACTGACTCAACATCAATGGGTTATTATGCAGATGACACAACCTTACTTGCTGAAAGTGAAGAGGACTGCAGTCTTCAGTGTGCATTACACCTCAACATAAAACAAAAATCCTCACAACTGCACCAATAAGCAACATCATGATAAATGAAGGAAAGACTGAAGTTGTCAAAGATTTCATTTCACTTGGATCCACAATCAACACCCATGGAAGCATCAGTCAAGAAATCAAACTATGTATCACATTGGGCAGATCTGTTGCAAAAGACCCCTTTAAAGTGTTAAAAAAAAAACAAAGATGTCACTTTAAGGACTAAGGTGCGTCTGACCCAAGCCATGGTGTTTTCAAATCACCTTATATACATGTGAAAGCTGGACAATGAATAAGGAAGACAGAAGAAGAATTGACGTCTTTGAATTATGGTGTTGGTGACGAATATTGAATATACCAGGGACTGCCAGAAGAACTAACAAATCTGTCTTGGAAGAAGTACAGCCAGAATGCTCCTAAGAGGCAAAGATGGTGAGATTTTGTCTCACATAGTTTGGACATGTTATCAGGAAGGACCAGTCCCTGGAGAAGGACATCATGTTTGGTAAAGTAGAGGGTCAGCAAAAGAGAGGAAGAACTTCAAGGAGATAAATTACAACAATGAGCTCAACCATAACAATGACTAAGAGGATGGCACAGGACTGGGATTTATTTTATTCTGTTGTACATGGGGTCTCTGTGAGTTGGAACTGACTTAGTGGAACCTAACAACAACAAACAACATTGTCCTTTTGGGATTAAGCAAACTGCCACCTTTTTAATTGTTGCAAAGCCTTTCTTTTTACCATGAGAATTAAAATATGAAAAATTCAGACCTTTTCCTACAATCTCAACATAAATAGACAGACTTTATAAATTACTATGACTTCCAAAAAAATACTGAGAAAGTCCTGTGACCTGAGTCTATTTCTAGCTACATCACATGCTCTCTTGTTGGATCTATTGAACACTTACATCAATAATAAACGGAGAGTTCTGGTCTCTTTGATATCTATCATCTTTCCCACATTTAATATACTATGGTCCTATAAATCATGACATAGTTCTAAAAATGATGTGCAATCTCGATTGGATTTTCCAGCTGGGTTTCTCTTGATAATTTCTCTACTGAAAGTAGAAGAGACAAAACTCAGGAGATTGACACTGCCAGTTTAACGTATCTACACCCAGGTGCTCCCATGACTTGCAATACTTCAACACTAGGTGTCCTATTTTCACAGATGATCTGTTATTTACCTTCTGAGTGAGGTTCTAACAATTCTGCTGGTACTGAACACAGTCTCCCTCCATTTTAGAATTTGAAAAAGCAGTCACTTCTCTGAGTTCTCAATTTTTAATACATAGATATTTTTTTCAAACACAAGCAGTTCATTTAAATTTTTTCACTGAAAAGCTATTCAAATTTTCCTGACCACATCCCTCCATTTTAAAAAAAAGTTTTAGGTAACATGGTGCTATAGTCAGAAGCACCACACCATCTCTCCACAGCAAAGATCAGAAAAACTAAGTCAACAGAGCCACACGTCAATCCTGAAACCCTAAGGATCAAATGAAGAGATAAAGAACTCAGCCAAGCACCGAATGGAATTAGAAACTGACCAAGAACAGAGAGCAAGGAGAGATACATGCAGAGGTCCCCATCAGCTAACGCAGCATGGATCCGCCTTCGCGGACTCCTATCAAAGATCAGCAAACAGGTACAAGCAAGCAGCTTCACAGAGCTTCCAGCAGGAGACAGAACAACTGGTAACCAGTGATATAAGCTTTCCAACCTCCAACCTTCTTCACTCCCACTTAGTGTCCTCTGCTGCCTTCAGCCATAGTCTCTTGGCCAAGAAGCAACTGCTTCACCCCAGTGTCACTTGGATTCCACAGGCCTGCACTGGCTGGCTCCCTGAGTGCCTTTTGTTGGCTGCTGGTGTTGCTTTTCTCTGCTTCATTAGATTTCTTTCTTACCTCTCACCACCTGCCCTGCCTTTCTCTCAAATACCTGGCTCCGTGTGCCATCTTTGCTTCTTCCTGAAAGGCTGCAAAACACCACTCAACTGTGAAACTGCTTCCCGGCTCCTGCTGCCAGGTTTTTTTGTTTCTTTGTTTGCTCTGATTGGTTCTGTTCTGATTTGTTTCTTTGTTTTCTTGACTTGGGAGTCTCTTCTAGCTGGGCAGTACCGCACAGCTTGGAAGTTACTACCTTACTCTGCACAGACACACAGGGACATCCTTGGGGCATTTCTTTTTTCTTGTTTTTTTTTTGTTTGTTTGTTTGTTTTTGGGTTTTCTTTTTTTTTTTTTTTTTTTTTGCTTCTTTGTTTTCTCTTCTTCTCTCTCTTATTCCCTTTTTGTATTAATTCATTTCCAGTTTCTCAATTTATTCATTTTTTTCCTTTACCCTTTTTTAAAATTTTTTGTTATTCCCCATTTCTCAGTCTCTCATCTCTCCACTCCAATAGCAGGCTTCCTTAGAACTCTTTTTTGTTTGTGTGTATGTTTTTGGCTCCTGTTCCTCTCTCTTCTCTCTCATCTTTACCATACCCATCTTAGCTCCACACATCACAAGCTACCCCCTACTTCCTATCTACTTGCACTGTGCACTGAACATAACACTCCCAAGCAGCACAGGCACAGCCTACTGGAACCTGCCCTGCACTGATTCCTGGTCTGCACTGTCAGCCCTGGTACGTGCCACAAACATCCCATCCCAGACACTCCCCTTCAGCTGGACCTGCCCTGCTATACCATACCTGAGTGACTGACCTTGCCCATTGGAGAAGGAGGTGAAAACTATCATGCCCACAGATTAGCAAACAAAGAACACACAGCTTGCATGCTCAGACATAACCAAATAAAACAAAAAAGCAGGACAAAACAAACAAATCTACAATCAATAAATAAGGAAAATAACCACTGAATGCCCTGAAGACAGCAGACAATATCAAAACATTTACAAAAACAGGACAGGATGGTTCCAGTAGGTGTCTACAATAAAACACCAGATGATCTTCCAGTAGAAGAAAAGGCACTAGACCTAACTGATAGAGAATTCCAATCTCTGATATTCAGAATTATCCAAGAGTTGAAGCAAAAAACAAAAATGAGGAAAAAATTAGACAAATTAATGGAAAAGGCAGACAAATTCATGGAAAATACAGACCAAAAAATGGAAGAATTCAAGAACATAATACAGGAACAAACTGCTAAAATAAATTCACGACTAGAAATCATACAAAAAGAACAATTAGAAATCCAAAAGATAAACAACAAGATTTCAGAAATGGACAGTGTCATAGAAGGGCTGAGGAGCAGGTTTGAAACAATGGAAGATAGGATCAGCGAAATTGAAGACACACACTTGGATACAACTCTGAGGAAAAATCAGAAAAAAAGGAACAAGAAAAATGAAGAAACCCTGAGAATTATGTGGGATACAATCAAAAGCAAAAATGTGTGAGTGATTGGAGTTCCAGAACAGGGGGAGAAAACAGAAAACAAAGAGAGGGTAATTGAAGAATTGCTGACACATAACTTCCCCAGTATCATGAAAGATGAAAAGCTAACCATCCAAGAAGCTCAATGAACCCCAAATAGCAGAGACCCCAAAAGAAAATCACCAAGGCATATCATAATTACACACGCTAAAATCAAAGACAAAGAATCCTGAGAGCAGCTAGAGAAAAACAAAAAGTCACATACAGAGGAGAAACAATAAGACTAAGCTCAGATTAGTCGGCAGAAACCATGCAGGCAAGAAGGCATTGGGATGACATATATAAAACTTTGAAAGAAAAATACTGCCAGCCAAGAATAATATATCTTGCAAAACTCTCCTTCAAATATGATGGTGAGATTAGGTCATTTCCAGATAAACAGAAATTAAGGGACTATGTAAAAACCAAAGCAAGCTTACAAGGCTTATTAAAGGGAGTCCTTCAATCTGAGAACAAACAACATCAGACCACAGGCTGAATATAGGACACAGGATTTTACCAGCCAGATACCAACCTAGGAAATGAACTCTTAAGGACCATGCAAAACCAAAAGGATTAGAACAGGGAACCAGAGTGGTTAATCTGCAATTGACAACAGCATCAGAACAATAAAAGAGAGAATAAACAATGTAGGTATGGAACCTTCTAATGGAGAGGAAGGCAAGGTGATATCAAGTAATAATAGACTGGTTCAAATCTAGGAAGATAAGGGTAAATTTCAAGGTAATCACAAACAAAGTTAAGAAACCTATTTATCAAAATATAGAAGAAAAACATAAAGTCTCAGTAAAAACAAAACATAGAAAAAGAAATGAAAAACAAATCTACAAACAAAAGGAACTCAGCACAGGAGAGTAAGAGGAACAAAGGATATATCAGCACCACAAAAAAAAAGCACTACAAAATGCAATCTCACTCCTAGGGATATATCTTAGAGAAGTAAGAGCCGTCACACGAATAGGCATATGCACACCCATATTCACTGCAGCACTGTTCACAATAGCAAAAAGATGGAAACAACCTAGATGCCCATCAACAGTTGAATGGATAAACAAACTATGGTGCATACACGCACAATGGAGTACTATGCAATGATAAAGAACAAATGATGAATCTGTGAAGCATCTCATACATAACTTGGATGAAACTGGAGGACATTATGCTGAATGAAATAAGTCAATCACAATAGGACAAATATTGTATGAGACCTCTACTGCAAAAACTCATGTAAAAGTTTACACACAAAAAGAAATAATCTTTGTTGGTTATGAGGGTTGGGAGGGGTTGAGGGGGAACTAAATAGACAATAGATAAGTGGTAACTTTGGTGAAGGGTAAGACAGTACACTAGACTGGGGAAGCCAGCAAAACTTGTACAAGGAAAGCTCATGAACGCTCCATAGACACTTCCAAACTCCCTGAGGGACTGAATTGCTGGGCAGAGGGCTGTGGGGTCCATGGTCTTGGGTACATCTAGCTCAATTGGAATAACACAGTTTATAAAGACAATGTTCTATATTCTACCTTGGTGAGTAGTGTCTGGTGTCTTAAAAGCTTGTGAGCAGCCATCTAAGATACTCCACCGGTCTCAACCCTTCAGGAGCAAGGGAGAATGAAGAGAACAGGACACAGGAAAACGATTAGTCCAAAGGACTAATGGACCACAGCTACCACGGCCTCCACCAGCCTAAGTCCAGTACAGCTAGATGGTGCCTGGCTACCACCACAGACTGCTCTGACCGGGATCACAACACAGGGTCCTGGACAGAGCCAAAGAAGGACGTAGAACAAAATTCTAACACAAAAAAAAGACCAGATTTACTGGCCTGACAGACTGAAGAAACCCCAAGAGTATGGCCCCCAGACACCCTTTTAGCTCAGAGATGAATTTACTCTCGCGATTCACCATTCAGCCGGGGATTGGACAGCCCCATAAAACAAAATGGGACTAATGAGGCACAGCAGTCCAAGGATAAGGACCAGTAGGCAGGAGGGGACAGGAAAGCTGGTGATAAGAAACCCAAGGTTGAGAAGGGACAGTGTTGACATGTCATGGGTTTGTTAACCATTGTCATAAAACAATATGTGTACTGTCTGCTTAATGAGAAAATATTTGTTCTGTAAACCTTCATCTAAAGTACAATAAAAAAAATTTTTTTTAATATTTCTTACAAGAATAAACAGTGACCCTGTAGGACAGAGTAGAACTACCTCATAAGGTTTCCAGGGAACAGCTGGTGGATTGGAACTGACAACCTTTTGGTTAGCAAGCAAGCTCTTAATCACTGTCCTACCAGGGCTCTGAATAAATATAAAGCATGCAGTAAACTGCCTACAGTTTATAAAATTAATTATTTCTAAAAAATGTTCAAGAAACCTGTGAAATAATGTCTAAAAATAAAACTCTGAAATGTCACTATAAATTTACTTTTGAAAGTTGGAAAGTATTTAGCCAGGACGTTTGGAACTTATCACATTCTAGAAACGAATGTGATTAATGGAAATAGGACACTAAAATAAAAACAATGAAGTCACTGCACTTCAGAGTACTACAATTTTCTAAGAAAAAATTTAAAAAGCCATTTTTAAAGTATCTGTTTGAAATCATTAGAAAGCTGATAAGTCAGCAAAACCCAGAAAGACTAAGTCTGAAGCAATGTGAAAACCACAGTTATATGTGCTAAAAATCTCAAATAGCTTTATTCCTAGCTAATTCTGGGCATAAGTAAGAGGATGAAAATTCGGGGATTTCCTGGACACAGAGATTACATATTTAGTAGAGGTGTTGGCACCAATGGGCTCAAGCATAACAACCGTTGTGAGGATGGCACAGGACCGGGCAGTGTCTCATTCTGTTGTACATAGGGTTGCCATGAGTGGTAACCTACTCGATGGCATCTAACAACATTGGCAGTCTTGTAAGACAAAATTACAAAGTAGAAAATTTGAGGACATTCAAGTACATAGCCTGTTCTCCCATCTAGATAGTCACTAAATTTCAAAGTTGCACAGAGTAGGGGATTAAAAGCATAAGTCTCAAACCCCTGAAAAGCCAAGAGCTGTTTTCTGGTACTCTAACGTTGATGAAATAGCAAATATTAAAGTTTAGAAGCTAGTGCGGGAAGCCCCCTGATGAACACATTGGGCTCCTCATTGAAATCCCCAATGGGTCACACCCTAAGAAAAAGGACAAAACAAATGTCGACGTGGCTTTACCAACAGTGAAAACCACTCTAGACCCAGCTCGTTCTGTGATAGGAGTAAGGTGGTATCTTTCTAGCAGAGGAAAGGATGAGCCATTGTCTGCAGAAAAATAACGTTATCTGGAGCATTTAAAATACACAATGACCAACACTCAATAAAAAATTAAAAGGCATGCTAAAAGACAAGACGATATAGTTACAAATAAAGAGATATGGAAAAGAAAGAAAGAAACATTTTCACAAGCGATCCAGATATTGTAGTTAGCAAACAAGGACTTGGCTGCTAACCAAAAGGTCAGCAGTTCAAATCCATCAGCGGCTCCTTGGAAATCCTATGGGGCAGTTCTACTCTGTCCTATAGGGTCACTATGAGTCAGAATCGACTTGACGGGCAACGGGTTTGGGTTTGGTTTGGTTTTTTGGATGGTAAAAAAAAAAAAAAAAAAAAAGCAAAGGACAAGATGGAGGAAATGAAGATTAAAAAAATATGAATGAATTGGAATCTCTAAAAGGAAGCTAATGACCATTCCAAGAAAAAATCAAAAACTCAATTTCTGTATAATATATCTATTGCTGTGTAAAAACGCTCCAAGCTTTGTGTCTTAAAAACAAAAACAAGCATTAATTTTTCTCACAAATCTGCAATTTGGTCAGAGCTTAGTGGAGATTGTTCACCTGTGCTATGTCTGATATCATCAGTGTAACTCAAAAGCTAGGGATGACTTTGCGGCTGGGGACTGAAATCATCTGAAGGCTCACTGATTCAAATGCCTGATGATAGACAGTGACTGCTGGTTGAGACCTTCCCCTGGGGCTGTCTCCTGAAATATCTATGTGTAGTCCCTGTATGTTGCCATTTGTCTTCCTCACAGCCCAAATGATTTTGTGGTTAATTCCTCCAAATATTTAAGGAAAAATATAACACTAGTCTTTCTCTCTCTTTCTCTGGGTATGTTTAATTCGTATATTAGAAATTTGTATACATGAAAAATATCTTTTGCATTCTTACATCATTTGCTGTATTTTCTCAACACGTCTTTCGTGATGTATAGTTCATTCATTTTTACGGCTACGTGATAGTCTGCTGTGAATACATACCACAATCCATTACCCATTTTCTTAGAGGTGGATATCAGGACCATTCCTTTTTATATATTACAAAAACGTGCTGCAAATACAGCCTCACACTTGTTGGTTTGTCTTTTCCTTTCATTTATGGTGCTTTTGAATTAATACTTAACTTTAATTTGTATGGTTGAACATTTATGTCTAAGAAGTTCTTTTCAAAATCAGTGAATTTCTTCTATAGATTAAACATTTAGTATTTAAGTCTGTAGCTTGCTTGAAATAATTTTAAAATATGCTGTAAGTGGTAAAATTTCATGTTTTCCATATCACATGGATAGCCAAAAGTCCAGGATTAAATATTTCATCCTTTTTCCCACTTATTTTTAATGCCAACTCTGTTATGTGAATTTTCAACACATAAAGCGGTCTGTTTTTAGCTGATTATTCTGTTCAGTCGATCTGTGTTTCTATCCTGAGGCAATAGGATATGGAATTAAAGATTGTATGTTTATAATCAGCCTTAATACTTCAGTCAAGTCTGCCACTCTTGTTGTTTTTCTGTCTTCTACATCTTGGCTCTTCTTGGTCCTCTGTTCTTACACCCACACACACAAACACACACACACACACACACACACACACAATCTGTTGGAAGTTTTATTAGAATTAAATGGTATGTATAGACCATTTTGGGGAAATGGACTATGCTAAATTTTCTTACCCATGAATATGTTTTATCTATCTTTTTTCATTGTCTTTCAGTAATATAACTTTCAACATAATGGTCTTGTAGTTCTTTAAATAATTCTGTCCCTAGTTATGTTTTGTTTTCACTGTAAATATTCACTTTCTAAAAAATCTTTTTCTAGCTGTTTAGTGCTGTGATTGAAATCTAGCTACCTCTCTAAATGCTCTTATTAATTCTATTATTTCATATGTAGATTTTCAGGGATTTTCTTTATAGACTATCATATCATTGGTAAATAATGTCAGTTATGTTTCCTTCCCACGGTTTATATATTTAGTAAATTTTATTGTTAATAAGGTAGCTATGACTCAAAATTATAGCATTTTTCAGTCATTATAGGTATACATCATAGTTATAAAATAAACAAATGTTATATTTAGATATTAATTAAGATATTCACTATACATTTAGTATACCAAAAACCAAACCCACCACTGTCGAGTCAATTCCAAATCATAGGAAGTCTATAGGACAGAGTAGAACTGCCCCTAGGGTTTCCAAGGTTGTAATCTTTATGGAAGTAGACTGCTACATCTTTCTCCCAAGGAGCAACTGGTGGGTTGAACCACCAACCTTTTGGTTAGCAGCCCCTGGCTTTAACCACTGTACCACCAGGGCTCCTTACATTTAATATACAGAGATACCCTTTCTCAGGTTAAGAAAGTCATCTTCTATTTTTAGTTGAATAAGAGCTATTATCATAATGGTTTTTGAGTTTTATCAAATAATTTTTTTTTGTCTGTTTACTGATGTGATCGCGTGGTGTCATCACTACAGTCTGAATTCATTAGTAGATTTCCTCATACTAAACAAACTTGGCATATCTGTATAAATGGAGTCATGAGGCTTTTATATTTTTTACACATTTCTTGATTCAGTTTGCTGTAGAGACATTCTTTTTTTCTTTTAAGACTGAAATTGGTTTATAATTTCCTTTTTTCGTGTTGCCTCTATCTAATATACTATGAGGCTATAGGAAAATTGTCAAATAACAAAGTATGTTTCTAGTTTTTTGTTTTTTCTCCTTATGATCTAGTGAAGTCTGAATAAAAAGGAAAGCGTTTGTTGCTAAAATGTTTGGTGGAATTTTTAAAATATTTTTTGTGAAAAAAATTGGATATGGGGTTCTGTTTATTTTACGCTTATACAGAAATTCTTATTTTTAACTTCTGCGTTTTTCTATTGTGCATCAGGTGAAAGTTTACAGGGCAAATTCGATTCT
Source organism: Dugong dugon (assembly GCA_030035585.1). Classification (NCBI taxonomy): domain Eukaryota; kingdom Metazoa; phylum Chordata; class Mammalia; order Sirenia; family Dugongidae; genus Dugong; species Dugong dugon. The sequence goes on along the minus strand of CM057478.1, from coordinate 7,902,305 downwards.
AATTCAATAGTTTGCACATAAACTGTTTCATGGCCTTGCTTCCATTCCCCACAGTGTGTCAGCATTCTCCATTTCCACCCTGATTTTTTGTCCTACATTTTTCTCCTGCCTCTCCAGGACGCTCTGTTGTGATCCCAGTCAGAGTCCTTGGTAGTGGTAGTCGGGCACCATCTAGTTCTTCTGGTCTCAAGGTTGTGTAGGCTGTGATTCCTGTGATCCATTAGTACTTTAGACTAATTGTTCCCTTGAGTCATTGGTTTTCTTCACTCTATTTTGCTCTGGACAGGAAGAGACTGATAGTTGTAACTTAGATGGCTGCTGGCAGTCTTGTTCAATTGGGTTTGAATTTATTAATGTACATGTGTTTAACTATTACTTTACCTTCATTAGTATCTCTGCACGCTCTGCACCCACTTAAGTTATACCCCTATTTCTATAGTTTTACTTGATCAATCTTGCAAAACTTTTTAAATTATTTGTTTTTATTCAAAGAATACATTTTTCTTTGTTAATCCTATTATACTTTGTTACCTATTTCATTAATTACTTCTCTTATATTTATTAGATTTTCTCAAAATTTTTTCAGTTTATTTTGTTTTCTCTCTTTCTGGTTTCTTATATTGGGTATGTAGCTCATTAATGTCTTACTTTTGTAAGCATTTCAGGTTATAGATTAGCCTCCATATTATTGCTATAGTGTTATCCTTCAAATTTTAATATGAATTTTTAAAACTTTCTTCTTATTATTATAATTTTAGTGTTTAGTATAATCTACTTTTTGACCCTGGAATGATTTATAAGTGTTTTTAAGATTTTCCAAATATTTTTCCCAGTAAACTTTTTTCCCCACTGATTTCTAACTTAATCCCAATTTTGTTTTTGAATGTGCTGTGAAAGATATTCTTCACTTGAAATTTTGATAGTAGTGTTCATAGCCTAGTACAACAGTTTAAAAAAATGTCCATGTGTTCTTGAATAGATTGCATATTGTCTGGTGTGCGTGTGTGTGTGCGTGCGTGCATATGTATGCACTCAATGTTCTATTTGTGTCTACTATATTAAAGTGTTAATTGGGTTGTTTGAATATTTTATATCTTTATTGATGCTTACTTTTCTTGGTACTTCAGTTGCTGAAGTTATTTGTTAAAATCTCCCATTTTCTGCCAAGATTTTCTCTTTGTAGTACATCAATGTTGGCTTTACTTAATTGAAGCCATTTTATTAGTAGCATACAACATTACAGTATTTACATATTCATGGTGAATTCAAAATTATATTACCATGAAGTAAACTTTATTGTTTCCATTAATGCTTTTTGCACCAATGTCTATTTGTTGAGTATTAATATTTACAGCATCATTCTTCCGGTTGTTATTTGTTTAGCACCTCTTTTTCTTCCCTTTCTTTCCAACTTCCTATAGCCTTATGTTTTAAAGCATTCCTCACAAAGAACATACATCTAAAATGTGTTTTAATTCAATATGACAATCTTTCTCTTTTAATAAAGAGTTCATTTCTAGTCCATATATTGGATAGACTGATACAGTTGGATATATATCTGTAACTTTATTTTATGCTTTCTATATGTCCTGCTTATGCTAAGCTTCCTTTCTTTTTCTTCTTTCTTAATGTCCTTTGGATTTTTCTCTTTTTTTGCATTTTTTTTCTTCTTTCTTTAAGTGTGGAAAATATATACACTTCATTGGTGTGTCATGGATTGAATTGTGTCCCGCCAAAATGTGTGTCAACTTGGTTAGGCCATGATTCCCAGCACTGTGTGGTTGTCCTCTATTTTGTGATTGATGTAATGTTCCTATGTGTTGTAAATCCTAATCTCTGCCTGTGGTTAATGAGGCAAGATTAGATTATGATCAAGAGGATTAGGGTGGGATGTAACATACTTACTCAGGTCACATCCCTGATCCAATGTAAAGGGCGTTTCCTTGGGGTGTGCCCTGAATCACCTTTTATCTTCCCTTATCTAAAAGGAAAGGGAAGTGAGCAGAGAGTTGGGGACCTCATACTACCAAGAAAGCAGCGCTGGGAGCAGAGTATGTCTTTTGGACCTGGCGTTCCTGTGCAGAGGAGCTCCTACTCTGGGGGAAGATTGATGACACGGGCCTCCCTCCAGAGCCAACAGAGAGAAAGAAAGTCTTCCCCTGGAGCTGATGCCCTGAATTCAGACTCTAGCCTACTAGACTGTGACAGAATAAACTTGTGTTTATTGAAGTCATCCACTTGTGGTATTTCTGTTACAGCAGCACTAGATAACCAAGACATGGTGTTTTAGAAATATTAATGTACACAATCACTCCAGTAAATCTAAAATAATATAATATCTTCTCCTTTGAATAATTTGACTTTGATCACTCACCTCTTTGTGTCCATTATTTTAATTATTTTTAACACCAAAAATTACATATTTTTTTTTATAAAACTGATATTTCCTTTTAATTTTACACGTTTACCATTTTCTTTCCTTTTCACTTAGATATTCCTTTTCAAATTAATTTTCCCTAAGTACATTCTTTATACATTTTAATGGTGAAGTTCTGTTATTTTCTGAGTTTTTGTTTTTCTGAAATTGTCTTTATCTTGACTTTGTTCTTGAAAGATCAGTATATAATTCTAAGTTGGCATTTTTAAAGAAGTTACAATGAAGATGTTGTTTCTGTTGTAGTTGCTGTTCGTGGGTGCCATGAAGTCATATAGTATTCTGACAAAATTCTGGCCCCAACTTTTAATAATATGAAGTTAGTTCTCAGTCTTTTTTTTTTTTTATTTATTCTTTTTTTTTTTTGGCAGGGACTGTGTATTTTCTGTCTAGATGTTCTAAAGATCTTTGGTATTTTTCACTGTGACTAATGGCTCTAGTGAGTTTCATTTTATTTATTCATTTTTAATTCATTCTGAATCTGAGGACTTATGTCTTTCATCACGTATCTTTTTTAATGTTGTAATTCCCTGGACCCTTTGCTATTATTTTTTCTTCTTATATCTTGTTATCCTCGTTATTTCCTAACCTCTCTTTCACATATTCCACCTTTTTGTCTCTCCACACTTCATTCAAAATAGTTTCTTCAGATTTTTAGTTCATGTTATTCAATCTCTCTTCAGCTGTTTCACATCAGTTATTTAACCCATTCATTGAATTATTCATTCAAGTAGTCTAATTTCTTCTTTGTCACTTTTATAATATATTGTTGTATATTCTTATATTTGATATCCTTTTTTATTCATTTGGTCTATTAAACCATTTGTTTTATAATTTGTATCTGAGAATTCCAAATTCCGAGGTTTTTTCCCTAGTCTCATTCTGCTTTCTGCCCCTCTCCTACATCCTGATCTCTTGCACCATGCTTTTTTTTCTTTCTGCATAAGTTTTATGATTATTTTCACTATAAGCATAACCAAATAAGTTTGTCTGTGGGAAATCTTCGAGGCTTGAATTGAAATTTCTTTTCTTTAAAAAGAATTTGTGTTTATTTTCTTTATGAGACATAGAAACTCCAGCAATTAGGAGCACTTAAATGTAAATTTCCAATATTAATGTTTTTGGGCCACTTAATCAAGAGCCGAGAAAAAAACAGATACATTTGGTTGTTATATCTATGCAAGATGTGTGTGTGTGTGTGTGTGTGTGTATTCATTACACATTGTATTTATTAAAGGGGAGAGATTATACTTCCAGTATGAAAACACATACACACACAAACACACACATTCCAAAACCTTAAATAATTTAACAAACATGTTTCATTGCTGGCAAATTTACCTCAGGTTTATTTACTCATATGGTATTAATTTACACCAGGGCCACAGCCACTGGCATAATTAAATTACTTTATAAGCTACTTATTACAGCTTACAATTGAAGTTTAGCATATTGTCAGAGCTAATAAAACCTCAACATCCTTTCACTTCTACGACAAGTACTACAGGTTTATATCCCAAAATGATTTTCTTCTTTGTGACAGCTTCAAAAGAAATAAACAGAATCTGCGCCATTCACTGTCATTTTTTTTTCCAGAAATTGTGTTTTCATTTGAAGATGGTTTTCCTTCTAAAGTTTTCACAAATGAAACAGAGAACGAAAACATTACAAAGGTCTTTGTTGCTGTTGTGTATACATTACTTTGTTTCCCCACGTCTCATTATTACACAAATGAATCTTAGAGCTCCAAATTAAAATTGAAATGAGCAGGAAAAGGTGCTAGGTGAAAATGTATAACATTTCAATTGAAATTTTTCTAAAGTCAGTTATTAGAACTCTCCAATATGATCACCACCCTATGGAGTTAAATGTGTAAAATTAGAATTGATCAGTTCATCTGAAATTCATAACCAGGACATGTGTGGAAATCTCTCTGCTCTCATGCTCTTTGACTGCACAGAGTATCTGTACTCTGAAAAGATCTGGTGTGTAACATGGTCCTTGGTACATATTAGGCTACTCATAGAAGTGAGTCGATTGAATAATGCAGCATCTATTTGTTCCATCCTGACTTTCCAGACTAATTGAACATGAACCTGGGACATGTAGATCAGAAGAGAGTCGTTGTGATTCTTCTATTAATCATTCCCTCACCATGCCAATTTTGGGTCTCTGTAGACAGAACCGAGGGACAGTATACAGTGAAGAAAGCAGTCATTTATTTCCCTATATTAGTTCATCTTTGTGGTGGTGTTTTGTCAGCGACATCTCTTGGCAGCATGTAAAGGAATACAGGGGATGAGAACGCTCATGTCCTGAAGAATTGAAAGAGAAGGGAGTGAGGTGTTTGATGTGGGGATGCAGTCTGTTGCCTCTGCTCTGCACTGCACATCATCTCAGTGAGCAAGGCAGACCAAAGTGACCCTAACCATGCACAGTGCAGAAATTATTTTACCTACAACCTATAACTCATACATCCTGCTCCAAAGCAAGTTTCTCAACTATGACAAGTATAAGCAAATGGCATCTGGGGTTTTTCTTCAAAAAAAGTAGCACCACCAAGTTAAAAAAAAAAGGGGGGGGGTAAAATAAGTGAGTAATAAAAGTGGTAATTACAAGAGGGGTACAAATATGACGCACACAGAAATAGAGACAACAGAAAAATTTGAAGTGGTAAGCAGGGGAGGTTGGTTGCATGCATATACATAATTAAATGTTCAATAGTGAGAACAATTCTGAAGAACAAAGAGTGAGACAATAGCCATGTATTCACCCTCTTTCCATCTTTTCCACTTCCCAACATCTAATCTATTATCCACAGACTAGATAGAGCAGTGTTTAAAATGTAAGCAAGAGGAATTCTGTGAAGATGTAGACATAAATAGACCATTGTTCCGGTGCTCCCCCACAAATACAACATGAAATATAACAAGGAAATGACACTAGGCTTTGAGTGACTCTGAATCTGAGAGCCGAGAAAAGCAGCATGGAGCTGCAGACAGACAAGAATCAAGGACCCGGTGAGTCGCATACAGTAGGAAAACCACTTCTCCTACCGTTCTTGCCGCTCCTCCATCCTGGTGGACGTCCAGCTGCTGTGAATGGGGGAAGTGGCCCCAGAAAAAAAGCCTGTTTCCCTAGCCACCACACCTCCTGCCTGTACAAAGAGACGGGACCCCAATCTTTTGCTCTAAAATCAACAAAGCAGACGTCCCAGGAGTCCCTTTGAAGTGTGCCAGCCCCTCCCCAACCTGGACACTCAGCTGCAAACCTACAGTAAATTGCTACCGAAGGCCCCCTGCAGTGCAGTCCACTCTCATAGTTAACACTCTACCTGCCTTCCCTTTGAAATCAACAGGACAGACCTCCTGGGGAGTCACTTTTGGTCTGCTTGCTTCCCCCTCGTGTCATCACTGAGGACAGCTGACTGAGGCTGCTGTGTGCTAGGAAGCAGGCATCTTGAATGCAGGCCACATCCACAGTCAGTATACTATGGGGGGGAGCTCTGATAGCAACAAGACAGACCCCCTGGAGGTCTATTCAGAGAGTGATAACCCCTTTGTCACCTGGACACTGTCATCTACAAGCCTACAGTGAACTGCTACAGAAGGTCCCTGGAGTGCAGTCTGCTCCCATAGTTAGCACTTTACCTGTCTCTCTGGATACCCCATAGCTCAGGCTTCTGAAACCAACAGGACAAGCCTCTCTGGGGGTCATTTAGGTTAGTCTGTCCTACTTCTAGTTGGTGCTGAGTACTGCTGTCTGAAGCTGCTGGGTGCTAGGAAGCAAGCATCTTGAGTGGAGGCTGCATTCACAGCCAACAATCTACCAAGGGTACTGAGAGCAACAAGGCAGACCTCCATGGGAATCTAATCAGAGCATGACACCCCTCCACCACCTGGGAACAGCTGGTTGCCAGGGTATTGAAAACTGCTACAAAAGGCCATTGAAGTGAAGTCTGTTCCCACAGTCAGCACTCTACCTGCCTCCCTGTGCACCCCATACTTAGGCTCTGAAACCAACAGGGCAGACTTCCCTGGGGATCAACTTGGGTTAGTCCGCTTCCCCTTCTGAGCAGCAATGACGACTGTTGACTAAGGCAGCCAATATACTATCGGGTGGGCTCTGACAGTAACAAGTCAGACCTCCCTAGGGGTCCATTCAGATCATGACAATCCCTCCCACACCAAGTAACTGTCAACTATTGTACTCACACAAACGCCTACAGAAGGTCTCCTACAGTGGAGCCAAGAGGAGGGTCACCTAAGAGGAGACTGTTCCTCCAATCACTGCAGGGACACTGGGGCTCTGAAATCAACAAGACAGTTCTTTTGGAGGTTCTTCTGGTGGAGTGACAGCCCTTCCTCCTCCTGAAACTGAGAAAAGTTAGCTGTCCTTCCCCTGAAATCCAGCTCAGATAGAAGCAACCCCTACAGAGCAAGAAGGGAAGCCTCAGGCAAAACAGGAGGGTAACACCCAACCCTGAAGGGGGCTTGCTGGGTGTGGGTTCTCTGGCTTAAAACGTGATCAGAGAAACAGAGAAGGAAGGGAGTTATAATCAGATAAAGAGAGGACGGCACCCTCTAGTGGACAGATTGATTAGTAAATAATATCTCGCTGAGTGGCTGTGCCACCTGGTGGACAGATTGATCACAGCATGTTTTCTGGTTGATCACAGCATGTTTTCTGGTTGATCACAGCATGTTTTCTGGTGTGTTTGGGAGAGATTGAAAGTTGAAAACCGAGATCTGGAACTTTCAAATCCTAATTAAACTAGGAAGGGAAAAGGAGCTATCACAGAGAGATAGGGGAAACAATAAGCAAAGGCTGAAAGCTCTGCCCATCTATGAGATTTTTGCAGAAAGTAATGCTGGCAAAACCACTGAATACTGGGGAGAACTGAGAAACTTAACACCCTAAAAATTCCAATGCCCCAACAAAAAAATCACAAGACACACTAAGAACAGAGAAAAATTACTCATCCAAATGAACATAATAAAGGGAATGAAAGTGCATCTAGGGATGACCAAATAATGAAAAAAATGGAAGAAGATAATACAACAATATTAAACATAATTAAAGACCCAAGCAAAAACATGTACAAAGATCTAAAAGAAAAAAAGGAAAACAATGCCAGAACAAAGTGAGGATCTGAAAAAAGAAATATTGCAACTGAAAAGGACAATAACTGAAATGGAAGGACTTACCAACTAATTTAATCAGGCAGAAGAAAGAAACAGCAAATTAGATGATAAGAGTTAAAATTACAGAAGCTGAAGAGCAACAAGAATGGTGACTCAAGAACGCTGGGCACAGTTTAATGGAATTGTGGGACAACCAGAGACCTAACATACAGAGCATGGGAGTTCCAGAAGGCGATGAGAGAGAGAAAGGAAAGAAAGAATATTTGAAGAAAGAATGACAGAAAATTTCCCCAATCTAATGAAGGATATGAATCTACAAATCCAAGAAGCTCAAAAAACTCCAAGCAGAATAAACTCAAAGAGTTCTACACCAAGGAACAACACAATTGTTGTTGATGTTATGGGCCATCGAGTCAGTTCTGACACACAGCAACACCATAGTTAGGCTCTCAAAAAGAAAATGTAAAGAGAGACTCCTGAAATCAGTGAGAGAGAAGCAAACAGTCATATGGAAAAGATCCCCAATAAGACTAAGTGCCAATTTCTCCTCAGAAACTTTGAAGGCCAGCAGGCAATGGAATGATATATTTAAAGAGCTTGAAAAAAAGCAAAACAAAAAACTGTCAACCAAGAATATTACACCCAGCAAAACTATCCTTCAAGAATGAGGATGAAATTAAAACATTCCCAGATAAACAGAAGCTGAGAGAGTTCATATGCACCAGACCAGCCCTACAACAATACTAATAAGAGTTCTGTAGATAGAAGGGAAAAGATACTAGAAAGTAATTCAAAGCTATACATATAAAAGAAAGATCCCTAATAAAGGGAAATGCATGAACAAGTATAAGGACTAATAATAAGGTATTCATGGTTGATAATTCTAATTGTGTTGTCCTTCATGTTTCTTAATAACAAATACATAAAAACAAGGATAAAATTAGGTTACAGGCACATGAAATACAAAGACATAATTAATGATAACAACAATAAAAGGTGGGGAGAGGAATAGTATAAATACAGAACTCCTTGTGTGTTACTGAAGTTAAGCTGGTACCAACTTATCCTAGAATATTATAAAGACAATCTGTTAAATGTAATGTTTATGGTAACCACTAAGAAAAATATCTAAAAAACATGCACAAGAGGAAGGACAAGAGAAGCAAAATGGCTCACTACAATAAACCAACAAAACACAAAAGCAAGCAGTAATAAAGGACAAAGAGAAAGAAAGCTTAAGACATACAAAAAAATGGCAGAAGTCAGGCAGTTCTTATTGGTAATTACAGTGAATGTAAATGGACTAACTGCTCTAATCTAAAGTAAAAGAGTGGCAAAATAAATAAAAAACAAAACAAAGAAATAAAAACCAGGATCTAACTCTACGCTGTTTACAAGAGACATACCTTAGACCCAGGGACACAAATAGGTTGAAAGTGAAAGGATGGAAAAAAATTCCATGCAAATAATAACAAAAAGAGAGCTGGGGTGGCAATCTCAGTATCAGACAAAGTAGACTTTAAGACAAAGTCTCTTAGAAGAGATAAAGATGGACATTATATAATGACAAAAGGGTGAATTAATCAAGATTTTACAATTATAAATGTATATACACACAATATCGGAGCACCTAAATGTGTAAAGCAAATATTGATAGAATTGAAGAGACAAATAGACAGCACTACAATAATAGTTACAGACTTCAATACACCACTTTCAATATAGAACAGAACATCTAGAAAGAGGATTAACAAGGAAACAGAGGACCTAAATGACACTATAAACCAAGTAGATTTAACAAACATATATAGAACACTCCACCCAACAACAGCACAACATACATTCTACTCCAGTGCACATGGATCATTCTCCAGGACAGACAACATTATAGGTCACAAAGCAAGCCTTGGCAAATTTTAAAAGACTGAAATTATACAAAGCTTTTTCTCTGACCTCAACGGAGTGAAGCTAGAAATCAATAACAGAAAAAAACTTGGAAAATACACAAACATATGGAAATTTAACTACACACTATTATTAAACTACCAGTGGGTCAAGGAAGAAATCAAAAGAGAAATTACAAATTTCTTAGAGTCAAATGAAAATGAAAGCACAGCATACCAAAACTTACGGATACAGCAAAGGCAGTACTCAGAGGGAATTTATAGCAATAAATGTCTACATGAAAAATGAAGAAAGATCTCAAATAAAAAGTCCAACTTGATAACTCCAGGAACTAGAAAGAGAAGGGCAAACTAAGCCTAAATCTACCAGAAGAAGGAAATAACAAAGAATATAGTAGAAATAAATAAAATAAAATAAAAATAGAGAAAATCGATAAAAGCAGAAGTTGGCTCTTCAAAAAGATCAATAAAATTGACAAATTTTTAGCTAGACATACAAAGAAAAAAAGAGAAAAGATGCAAATCACCAAAATAAGAAACAAAAGAGGGGGCATTACAACAGACCTGATAGAAATAAAGAGAATTATGAAAGAATATTATGAAAAACTGTACAGAAACAAATGGGCTAACCTAGATGAAACAGACAAATTCTTAGAAGCACACGACCCACTCAAACTGACTCAAGAGAAAATAGAAAGACTCAAAAGACGGATAACAAGTGAAGAGATTGAATAGGTGATTAAAAACCTCCCAACAACAACAACAAAATAGTCCTGGACCCAGGGACAGACTACCCAATAAGCGAAGTACACACAGGCTTACTTACTAGGGTGTGGTGAAACCCACGTGTAATTGTGTATAGATTACTAAGTAAACACAAGTAAGCCCTGCATACCTTGCTTACTATAAGCCCGTGCATACCTTGCTTACTGGTTAATCTGCCCCTACCTGGACAGATGGCTTCACTGGGGAATGCTACCAAACATTTAGAGAAGAATTGACACCAATATCATTTAAACTCTTCTAAAAGATAGAGAAGGAAAGAATACTCCATAATTCTTTCTATGAAGGAAACATGACCCTGATACCAAAACCAGTCAAAGACACCACAAGAAAAGAAAACTACAGGCCAATATCTCTTACAAATATAGATGAAAAAATCATCAACAAAATACTGGTGAACAGAATCTAATGACATTAAGAGTCATACACCATGACCAAGTGGGCTTTATTCCGGGAACACAGGGATTGATCCACATTAGAATATCAATCAGTGTAACACACCACATCAATAGAACAAAGGAAAAGAACCACATGATCATCTCTATGGATGCAGAGAAAAACATTGGATAAAATTCAACACCCTTTCTTGATGAAAACCCTAAAGAAGATTAGAATACAAAGGAAATTACTCAGTATGCTTCAGGGCATATATGAAAAGCCAACAGCCAACATCATACTTAATGGAGAAAGACTGAGAGCTTTCCCTGTGAAATCAATAACAAGACAAGGGTGCTTGCTCTGACCACTTCTATTCAATATTGTATTAGAAGTCCTAGCCAGAGCAATAAGAAATAATAGGTACCCAGACTGGAAAAGAAGAAGCAAAACTATCTATTCACGGATGTTATGATCCTGTATATATAAAATCCCAGCATCTACAAGAAAACTTCTAGAGTTAACAGAGGAATTTATCGAAGTTGCAGGGTACAAGGTCAACAGACAAAAATTAGTTTGGTTTCTATACAACGGCAATGAGAAATCCGAAAGGGAAATGAGGAAAACAATTCCATTTACAATAGCATCTAAAACAATAAAATACCTAGGAATAAGTCTAACCAGGGATGTGAAGGAATTAAACTATGAAAACTATAAAACACTGCCAAAAAGTATTAAAGAAGACTTAAATACATGGAAAGATGTATTAAAAGATGTTCATGGATTGGAAGACGTAATATTGTTAAGATGTCAGTACTACTGAAAACCATCTATAGGTTCAACACAATCCTGATCAAAATTCCAACAGCCTTCTTTACATAAATAGAAAAACTAATACTCAACTTTATATGGAATGGCAAGACCCAAATAGCTAAAGCAATGTTGAAAGAGAAGAACAACATCGATTTTGAAACATACCATTCAGCTACAGTAATCAAAACAGCCTGGTACTGGTGTAACAACAGACACATAGACCAATGGAATGGAAATTAAGAGACCAGAAATAAACCCATACATCTATGGTCAGCTGATTTTTGACAAGAGTGTTAAGTCCATTCGATGTGGAAAAAAAGAGTCTCTTCAATAAACGGTGTTGATAAAATTGAATTTCCACATGCAGAAAAATGAAACAGGACCCATCCCTTACACCCTGCTGTCATTGTAGAAAACAGTGAAGTGGTTCCTCAAAAAACTAAAAATAGAACTACCATATGATCCAGCAATTCCACTCCTAGGATATACTCAAGAGACTTGAAAGCAGAGACTTAACAAGAGACTTGTAAACCAATGTTCATTGCAGCACTCCAGGATGATTGTAGACCATCTCTCCCAGCCTGTCTTCTGTTCAAACATTCCATGCTCTCTTCCTCCAACACCTTGTACCTAATCTTCCTGCCATGACTTTGTTTTCCCATGACTGTACACATGCCTTGTCCTACTTCTGACACTTGAGAAACCTCCTCTGGCCACCCTGACCAAAGTAGGTTTCTCCTCGCCCAGTTTACCACCTTTGTAACATTTATCACAAGCTGCGTAGTTACTCTCCTCCCATTTTGTCTGCCCGTTTTCTGTCTGTCCCATAAGAATGAGTTCCATGAGGTTTACTGAATGCCTGCTGGGTACCACATTACTCTCAGAGCAAGAGACAGAAAGATGAGTAAGACACACAAAAATATTTGCATCGTATGGTGCATACCTGCTGTGAGAAAGGTTCATTAGCAAACTCCACCCATAAATGCTTAAAAGCAACACTGAGGTTATAAATGCAGCAAGCAGATAATCCTGCCCAAAGGGCACCAATCATATTACCACTTTTTGACATTTTGATTATTTAAATAGTCACTGTTTTTATATAGTGGGGATTCTAATATCTAATTATGGAAGCAAATTGTAGATATTAGACAGCCTTGAAATATTCTTAAATTCTATCTGAACTGCATTTTTGCATTGGCATCACCCAGCTTGCTGATCAAGAAATCACACAACGGATTGCATTCAGTAAATCTGCTGCAAAAGACCTCTTTAAAGTGTTGAAAAGCAAAGCTGTCACTTTGAGGACTAAGGTTGTGCCTGACCCAAGCCATGGTATTTTCAATCGCCTCATATGCATGCGAAAGCTGGATAATGAATAAGGAAGACCAAAGAAGAATTGATGTATTTGAATTATGATGTTAGCAAAGAATACTGACTATACCATGGACTGCCAGAAGAACAAACAAATCTGTCTTGGAAGAAGAACAGCCAGAATGCTCCTTAGAAACGAGGATGCGAGACTTCATCTCGTACTTATTTGTTATCAGGAGGAACCAGTCCCTGGAGAAGGATATCATGCCTGGCAAAGTGTAGGGTCAGCGAAAAAGAGGAAGATCCTCAAAGAGATGAATTGACACAGTGGCTGCAACATAGATTCAAACATAGCAATGATTGTGAGGATGACACAGGACCGGGCAGTGTTTCTTTCTGTTATACATAGGGTCCTATGAGTCAGAACTGACTCTACAGCATCTTGCAATGACAACGACAAACTTGTCATTCTTTTTTTTTTTTTTTGTTTCTTTGTATACCTCCCTAAATATATCACAACCACTTACTATTATTAGGTTAATGCAACAAGTCATCCGAAAATTTGCTCGACTGTTCTCAGTAAGGTCTCTATAAACCTAAAGCAGCATTTATTAATATGCTTTTATTGTCAGTAGGATGTCCAGTTGCCTGAGATTGCCTCAAAATTTATCCTGAGTACTTTTTAGATTTTGAATACAATAAAAAGAAAAGTTTCATAAGTATACATATATTCTAAAGCAAAATAATGTCTCTAAATCAGAAACCAGACCTTGACCCAAAACTCACAAGTCAGACTCAAAAACAATGAATTGAGAATCTTTTTTTGTCAGGGTGCCCTCAATTCTGTTTATGATGTTTATATATTTTATGAGCTCTTCGCAAAAATCTAGACACAAATATCACTTCACTTACGTCATGCTGTTATTTTTATTTCGTTAAGTACAGAGAAACTCCCAAGAGAAAAAGAAACTTTGTGTCTGTTATATATGTCAATAAAATATATCATCAAAAAACAACATCGGTATCTATGTACTTTACAGAGACTGCATGAAATGAATACTAAATAGATCAGAATTTCCCTACAAGTAGCTCTTACTGGACATTTGAATGCTTGAGTGCGCACAAAAGCGTTATCTTCAATGCAAATTCCTAGCCAATTATATTACTAGCATCTGTTTCAATGACACTTTTTTATATAAATTTTAGAATCTAAATATCAACATACTAAATGTGTCTGGAGAGTTGGTTGTAAAGGGGAAAGTTTATGTTCTTTACACATTCTGTTCAAATGAACCCTTAAGAGTTCAGCTCCTTCAAAACTTAACTATCTGAACAAGAGGGCTAATTCTGGCCGTATTCTCAGGGGGCCATTCCCTAGGTATGACATTTGATTCAGTAAACACAGCCCTGCTACTAATATTTTCTATACTCTTCTTGTACTTCTGATTGAAAGAAAACTTTGAACAGGCCGTAGGGGGAAAAAAAAATATTGTAAGGGAATTACTTATCTAGGGATTAGTTCATTATATTATTTATCAATTAGTTTTAGCAAAAGCCAAATTATTAGGTAGAGGTGAGATTATAGTTTTCTGAATACCCTTGTGAGGGTTTAAATTGGTTAAAACTCAGACCTTAGTGGAGAGATAGATAAATGATAGAAACCTATATAATAATAATTCATCTTCCCCCTCACACTGAGAAGGGAACTTAAGCCTAAGTCTCCTACCTGCCTAAGAAAGATTAGAAAAGTATTGTCTAATTTTTCTTGAATCAATAAATATATTTGAAAGCAACTCAAAGTCACAAACTTTGGACCAAGTCCTAGGATTATAGAATAATACAAACTTTTCTCTGAAAATGCCATTAGAAATCACCTTGTTCAAGACTCTCACTTAATTCTGAAAGACACTGAGATCCAAACAAAATATTTACCTAGAGATCAACTAAGAAAATAAAATAATAATAATAATAATAATTTCAAGACTTTTAATTTTGCAGTCCTATTATATTAGGGCATAGCAAAGTGTCCTAAATATGCCAGCCACTTAATATTTTAGTTGAATAAATTTATTCTAATTCCAACATGAAGTTGCATATGCATGTTTTCCCTAGAATAGTAAAAATCTAAAATTAACAGTTAGGTATGGTAATTACAATTCATAAATATTTGTGGGTGGACCTTCCATGTTGTAAATTATAATTACGCATCCTTTAAGAGATGCTTAAGAGATCCGCTGCTAACCAAAAGGTTGGCAGTTCAAATCTACCAGCCTCTCCTTGGAAGCCCTATGGGGCAGTTTTACTCTGTCCTATGAGTCGGAATCGACTCGATGGCAAAGGACTTTTTTTTTTTTTTGGTTTTTATTTTGTGCGCGGCTATTACTGTAAAAAACATTTTTGGTAATAATAATAATAATACAGGTATGCGTCACTTAACATCCATGATCCGTTCTATGAAATAGGACTTTACGGAATTTGTGCATTCTGTGAACAGCATATTTTATACAGAAGAGAGGCACGCAGGATGGCCACCAGTCGAACCCGGCACCCATGCCACTGCCGTGCTGAGGGACCAGGCGAAACCCCCTCCCACACCTGAATGTTTCTGAAGGAGGGCACTGGCAATAAAACAACTATCCCACCTTGAGAGCAATAGTGGAAGGTATGGAGTATCAACAACCGACGATATGTTTTGTTTGTTTGGTCAGCTGTACCCCAGTAAATAGGTGTCTATTTTCAGAACCAGGTGTTCGGTATTTCTTCTCAGGCACACATAGATATTGGTTTTGGGGGCTTACGCCGAATGATGGATTTAGCATCTGATCCATGACTTTGTCATAAGAATCCAGAAGTTGGTCAGGGTCAAATGTCCTGAGCATTCTTCCATCCTGTCCACCCCACTGGCCACCTGTAGCCAGTGACCCATTCATGCTGCAGTATAAGATCCTCTGTCCAGTCTGGGATATAGGTCTTGTGGCAGCTGCATGCAGAAAACCTCCAGGGTGCCTCAAGTGGCTTGCACACAGCCTCTTAGATGCAGCCTATATTGTCCATTTCTTGACAAAACAAACTATCCTTTAGGTGAAAGCAAACGAACCAAGAAACCCTCCTTATTCCTCGAACTAATTTAGAGCCATTTGGTAGGTGGCTGCTGGACAGACTGGGAGAGAAAGACTTCACAAGATGCAGTAGTTTTTCCCAGCAAAGCAATCCAGCCTATAAATTCGGTTTACCATCCTTACTGCATCAGTTAAGATAAGTAATAGAATTTCAAGCAAACCTATTATGCAAAAAAAAAAAAAAAAAATGAAGACAAAGGCGGTATACAGATTATTAGGTTAATGACAAAAGTGGGCAAATACAAAAGATCACAGCTACAAGGCACACAGAATGTCATCAAAATTTCTGGCTCCAACCTTCCTATTATGCACACCTTACACTTCCTATTCCCATTTTTCTCTGTGCCTATACATTTCTATAAGTTATTTTAAATTGACTGTTACATATTGTTTTCGGTGTGTTAAAATTGTAGCACAAAACAGACACTAAAGGGTTCAAATATTCCCTGAACAGCTCAGAGCATGAGTCAAATATACTTATTAATAATAACTACAAAAGATCAGAATATGTTGTTGTTGTCGTTAGGTGTCATCAAGTTGGTTCCGACTCATAGTGACCCTATAGAACAGAGTAGAATTGCCCCAGAGGGTTTCCAAAGAGCACCTGGTGGATTCAAACTGCCAACCTTTTGGTTAGCAGCTGAGCTCTTAACCTCTTTGCCACCAGGGCTGCATAAAAGCCTACAGCACCCGGGATTCCCAAGCAGAATCCCTTCCAAGTACTAACGAGGCCCAATCCTGCTTAACTTCCGAGATCAGATGAGATCTGGCATGTTCAGGATGGCATGACCGCCTTGTATATTGGTTATAGTGAGTATGTTTAAATCTAAAATGCTGTTTCTAGCTCTGTTCAATAGATGTGGCTCTCCCCACCTTCTCTTTCTTCCTCCCTGCTTCACTGCCCCCTTCCTTCTAAATGTTTACTGAATACAGGCTATGAAAAAGCAGAGAGTTTTCACATGGCTTTCTTAAAGATTCATGAATAAAGTCATCCACGTCCCTTTGTGAACTTCTGCTTAGAATGGTCTTCAGTGAAAAAAGGCTCGCCATCTTGAAGCAAGAGTGTCAATGACTTTTTCTAGACAGAGAAGAACCATAGAAGTAGGTAGGGAGCCTGTTGAGTCAGGTTCTTTTCTCAAAGGTAGGAAAACCTGCCACACTACAACAGAAGTACCTCGGCCACCTGAAGGCTCAATGAAATAAAGAACTTCCTCAAAGCCATTGTGGAGCCTCAAATTATGGTGACTGTCCAACTGGCATACACCCAAAAATGACAACATAAAAAGGCCACTTGTGTTTAAAGTGCTCCCCAACTGTCAAAGATACAAAGGAATTTTTTCCTACCAGTCTGGCATCTTATAGAAGATTAAAACTCACTGTGCATAAAGGGGGAAAATGCACTTCACTTCAAGAGAAGAACGTCTGGAGGGAACCAGCTTTATTGCAAGGTTAATGGTTTCCTAGTATAACGTATGCCAAACTTTTCGAAGGATGGAGCTCAAATAGTACTTGCAGGGAACCCAACGCAGCACCCGTAAGGCCAAGAGTTCTACAAGGAGCAGTTTCAGCAAGGAGACACGCTTTGTTCACAATGCAGATAGATTGCTAGTTCCACATAACTATCCACAGCAGCTCTTTCCAAATCCTAGTGGTTTCTAGGTTTATATGCATATGTATCTATTATAAAGTCTCATATTAATGAGGCAAATATGGTTTCCAATTTATTCTGAAATGACTGTAGATTAGTAAGACTGACATTGAGACGGCTGATTTTTAAGATTCTTCATTTTTAATTTTCTGCTCTCATCAAACACTGAAAATTTTCTTAAATTTCCAGGTTATTAAAAACATCTTTATATTCTGTAAGAGAATATTCTTAGTAAGTGATTATAAATTTTTTGTATAATGCGTAAACAATTCAATTTAGCACAGCTGCGCTGTAGCTATCAGACTGGTTTCTTGTTTACTCTGATAGATACTGCCTCAGCCTGTCAGATTCCACATCTGCATTTATCTGTATAGAGGTTCTAGGGCTCTCTGCTATCAATATTGCTTAGCCTCATTTTAATTTCCTGAAGAATAACTTATATAGGCAACCTTACTACCCATTTTTCCCCTGACTTATTTATTTGTATCAGTCATTCATTTGACAACCCAATATGTAGTATTTGGTAATAAGAGAATCCAAAGATGACTCAGACATGAATGTTGTCTTACTACAGCACTTTTATTTCCATTCCCTCTCCTCTTCTACCTTCTCTTAACTGCTCCCCCTTCTCTTTTACCTTTCCTGAGAACACAATTTGATCTGCTTCCTCTAATTCCTTTCACAGTTGATGGTAAGAGTTACGTTTGTCAACTACACAGTATGTGACTAATAGGGTCCTAAGTGCTTTCCGTGAAATTTTTCAATTTATTCTCATAATAAACATAAGATAGATGAAATCAGCAGTACTTACAGAGGAAAAAACAATAATTTAGACAAATAGAGTGGCTTGTCCTACACCACACAAAGAGTGAAAAAGCAAATCCAGGACACACCCGTGATTGCGTGACTCTGAAGTTGACAGTTTCCTTATCAGAGAGTCCTGAGGACACTCTTATTTGTTCCCAAGTTCATCTTGTGACTGGTAAATATGTCATTCCCATTCTCCATTTATTGCTTCACGGTGTAAATTTGTATTCCATTTAGATTTACTGATTCTTGGTAGACAGGAATTGTGTCTAATAATTATTTATTTGCACCCTATATAATTTAGCTTAGATGTTGATAAACAATAAGTTTTCCATTAATATTTACATTTCGGAGGTGGGGCAAAGATGGCAGAGTAGTCAGACGTTGCCAGTGGACCCTCTTACAACAAAGACCCAAAAAAAACAAGTGAATCGATTATATATGGCAATCTGGGGGCCCTGAACATCAAAGGCAGAGCTGAGGAACCAGACTGAGTGGCAGAGGGAGGGACAGACGGTTCAGAAGCACCAAGGAGTTGCCAGACCTGACACGGTGAGAGCCTGAGCCCTTCAGGCCTGATCAGCTCATGGGTGAGTGGTGAAGCAGGCAAGCAGCAGTGCTCAGGAGGCGCGTTTTCCAAACGGGGAGAGACTCAGTGGCAGAGAGTCTACACGGCCACCCAGAACCAGCGAGATGCAGCCCTCATCTGTGAAAGGTAAGTACTTGTGTACGGCCAAGATGCTTGCAAGCGGCCATCTAAGATGTATCAGTTGGTCCCAACCACCTGGAGTAAAGGAGAATGCAGACACAATGACACAAGGAAAGTATTAGCCCAAGAAACAGAAAGGGCCACATAAACCAAAGACCTCATCAGCCTGAGATCAGAAGAACTAGGTGGTGCCCGGCTACCACCAGTGACTGCCCTGACAGGGAACACAACAGAGAGTCCCAGATGGAGCAGGAGAAAGGTGGGGTGCAGAACTCAAATTCTAGTAGGAAGACCAGACTTAACGGTCTGACTGAGACTGGAGGAAATCCGGAAAGCATGGTCCCTGGATTCTCTACCAGCCCAGAACTAAAACAATTTCCAAGGCCAACTCTTCAGACAGGGATGGGACTGGACTGTAGACATAACGTGATACTCGTGAGGAGTGTGCCTCTTAGCTCAAGTAGATACAAAAGACTAAACAGTCAGCTTCTGTCCAGAGGTGAGATGGGAAGGCAAAGAGGGTTAGGAGCTGGTTGAACGGACATGGGGAATCAGGGGTGGAAAGGAGGAGTGTGCTGTCACAGTATGGGGAGAGCAATTAGGGTCACATAACAATGTATGTATAAATTTTTGTAGAGGAGACTAATTTGAAATGTAAACTTTATTTAAACCACGACAATAAAAAAAAATAAAGTAAAACCTTTCAAACAAAAAAAAATTCACATTTACATTTCATTGATTAGAACTTCCTTAAAAAATTCTAAATCTATACAGCATGTAGTCCCTTCTCTTTGCTTCTTCATCTCAAGAATTCAGTGTGAAGTAATTAAACATGGTTTGCATGATATTTGGGCTTTGCAAACAGAAATTTAGTGTTCTTATAAATTCATGAGATTTAAAATAGACTCTATGAGTTTCACTGGATTCCCTCTGTAGCATTTTAACAATTATTTAAATGTAATGATACTTAAATAATCAAAATCATTATGAATTTACACATTTTACTGGTATCCATAGCATGGGGTAATACAAGTGAGTATGGTACTCCTCTAATATACAATAATAGCAGACTAAATTTTCTAATTCCTTTATTACCAGAAAGAAAAATCAATACATTAATTAGCACTTGGCAAACTCATAAGCATAGGAATCAAGAACTAATGCCAATATAGCAACAAATTGCCTCTTATTATATACATTTGATTATCAGTAAATCTTAACAATTAAAATTCTTTAAAAATGAATTCTAGAGTGGCAAGTCTACTCATCACTCCAGAACTTGGTTTCTTCAACTGAAATTATGGGGTTTGATTGACTTATTAATGTTCTTTCTGTTCTAAATCTCTGACTCCCTGAATTAAGGACAATGAAAAAAATATAATTTTATGGTTGATTTAAGGGATGGATCATCAGATTTGGAAGTACTCCCTTTGCAAATCGTCTGGGGTGTGAATGGGGATTGAGGTCACTGTCAGATAAGGACACTGTTGTAAGACAGCAGCCTTCTTTCGGAATAATCTATTTACATATATTTTCTTTATGAACACAAAGACCATGAAATCTTGATTAAAAAAATGTTATCAATTCACAATTTAGATGCTAATTCCACAGCCTACATATTCATAACCCATGGATTTTCAAAGGCATTATGACTTTCATTTCTTCCTCCACTTTCATTACA
This sequence comes from Dugong dugon, assembly GCA_030035585.1. NCBI lineage: Eukaryota > Metazoa > Chordata > Mammalia > Sirenia > Dugongidae > Dugong > Dugong dugon. The sequence continues at coordinate 7,881,577 of CM057478.1, read as the reverse complement.
AAGGATGATAGCCCTAGCTTTTCCAAATAGGAAATTCCACTGCTCCTTCCACTGTGATCGGTGTTAACAATATTTGTGCTATTCATTTCACTTCCGTTCCCTAGCCCTTGAATCTAAGCATTGGTCTTAAGAGAAAGAGTGAGTCTTACAGTAAGCTTAGTCACAAAATTCACTTCTCCCTTTTAAAATTCAGTTATAATGCAATGTGCAGGTTGTATTTATTCAACATTGCATTTAATTCACACCTACACAGAGGATTTATTCTGTGAATTTCAAAGCAATAGCTTACGGTATTACCGTGGATGAAAATCTGGCCTGGTGCGTCCTAGACATCTCATGCAAGCAATAGTATACCACAGTCTTGGGCGGTGGGGCATTGCTTAGCAATGTGAGGCAAAGAAATGATGTGCAGTGTGATGGGTGGCACTGAAGGGTGGTAGGAAAGATGGATCAAGTTTCAGCACTCCACACTAATAGGGCAGAGACTATAGAGACTCCACGTTCAGCAAACAGTGCCAAGGACGTGGCATAAGAAGACGCTGAAATGTTCCTCACTCAGCATTGCCTGAGACTGGACACTGAGGCGTGACTAAGTAGGCATCGGGAAAGACCCAGAAAATGGTCAGTTTTTTAAAAACGGACCTTTACTAGTTATTGAGGTTGCTAGTTATTAACCCTGGCTGTGCAGTGGGTAAGCACCAGGTTGCTAACCGAAAGGTCGATTGTTCAAACCCACTAGCTGCTCCATGTTAGAAAGATGTGGCAGGCTACTTCCGTAAAGACTATAGCCTTAGAAACCCTATGGCACAGTTCTAGTCTGTCCTAGAGCATCGCCATGAATCAGATTCACTCAGTTGGCAGTGCGTTTGTGGTTTTATGATCACTGGTTATTGATATCACTGGTGGTGCAGTGGTTAAGAGCTCGGCTGCTAGCCAAAAGGTTGGCAGTTCAAATCCCAGCCACTCCTTGGAAACCCTGCGAGGTAGTTCTACTCTGTCCTATGGGGTCGTTATAAGTCGGAATCGACTCGATGGTAACGGGTTTGGTTTTCTGGCTTAGTTATTGACAGGGAATGTATAGAATAGGCTTCAAAAACTTGAAAGCAAAACAAGCAAAAAACAAAAAACTTCTACTCAATATCTTTGATGCATTTTGAAGCTTATAGGTAAAAAGCAGCTTTTGATCTAGAAACAATAAGTGGGTTTGTAGATACATGGGATGTGGAAGACCAGTGAGCAAAATAACAAGCATCAAATAAGAAATTTGTCAATTATGCATGGTGCATCCATTTAACAGACTCAGAGACATATTGTTGTTTAATAATTACTAAGCCTTTTTATCATTAAAGTAGATTCTATATTTTCCTATTTTCAGTCATCAAGAAATATGTAAAAGAAAACACTGTAAATTTGGACCCTTCTTAAGAATCACTGGACTGAAGCAGAACTCCATTTATTTCACCACGTGTCAACTACATATATGTTCATCCTTATTTGGCCAAATTCTCCTGGAAAACGTTTTGATCAGAAGTTATGAAACTGTTTGACCTGAGAGTTGACTCTGTAATTCTAAATTATTTACTTAGTGGTAACTGACTAAAATAATGGATGTGACTGAATAAGAGAACAAAGAGTTTTTTTTTCCCCCTCTAGAAATCCATTCTCATAATAAAGGCCTAGACACTAATGGAAGGAATAATTTACACACACCCACATACAGAAAACAAATTTCTATAATTATATGCCCCTTTGTGGCCTAAGCAACATGGTTTTCCAGAAACCATTACTTTTATAGAGTCAACAGAACCTTCTTAATATCTTTCAATCTATGACATATGCAAAAATTTTTAAGTTATAAGAAGTCATATCATTTAGAATTCCTAAATGGGAACCATAGGTGAGAAAAAACAAATTCTGAAAATTAATCAATTAACTATATGCCCTGCTTCAATGTATTTTGGTTTTCCACCACCATCATTGGCTTTTAAATATTGTCTGTCATTTTTACATAATTGTTCTTAGTTTACAACAAGTTCGGGTCATGACAGACTTTTTATGGAAAGGATGACGTTGTTAACTTGCAGACATAAATGAACATTCCAGATTTTTTTTATTACTGTAACTGAGAATAATTTCTAGTAACAAACTGTATTGAAAACACTAGATATATATTTATTTCTGATGTAAAATGAGCCACATCTTACAAAAATGCTCTTGGCCTAAGAAAAGTCAACCTATTACTAATTTTGCATTGTTTAATTATAGCAACCTGAGAGGAAAACAGATCAACAGCTGAAGTAGAAAAATGTCTACAATTTAGCTTCTAGGACACCTCCAATTAGTCAGTGAACCAATGCTTTCTACATCGAACAGATGTTCCACACCTTTTCCAAGTAGTGAACAGGTTTTTGTACCCACTTGGTCTACTTATATTGTACTTGGCTTGTCTTCAAACTTCAGGTAGATGACAGCTTTCGAATGAAATGGGACATTTCATTATGCCAACAACAAGAGCCACATTAGTGTACACATCACTTTGCTCATCAAAAAACCAAGTTCTTTACTAATCTCGGGACATGGCATTTAATCCTGGGGATAAGTGGGTTTTTGTTTGTTTGTGTAGTTTTGCTTTTGGTCTAAATTTTCTGGGCAGTAGTGCTGGCTATCCACAGATATAACAATTCCTGTGGATTACCCATGGTAAATCCCACTTTCATATTGTCACTATGCCTTCATTTACTGTGTGACATTAAGCCCGTTTTTGGCAAGATCATTATCATTTTTTGTTTCTGACTAAACCAGTAAAAAAGAAAGAAAAATCCCTGACTCCTCACCTACCCAAGTAATAAAGGAACAAAACTGTTAGTCACAAAATTTATCTTCACACCTGCTCAGGAATTTTTAAGGCAGTAGACCAGAAATCTTATAGAGACAAGCTTATTCAGGATTCTGCTTATGCTAGCTGGTCTGAAGATTGAGACATAAGATAAAAGAATTATTAAAAATAGATTGAGAATTAGTGCTTCATCATTCAACAACATCAGTGCAGCTTTATTAGCTCATTTGAAATACCATCAAGGACTCAGTTTATCAGACCACAAGTAGTCTGTTGTGCACCAGCCTTTGGTTTTCTCTGTTATCATCTCCTTCTGTCATCACCAATATATGAGTTGGCTTTATCGTCACACAAGGCCAACTATACACACTGCTGTTGTTAGGTGCCATCAAGTCAGTTCCAACTCACAGAGACCCTATGTACAACCGAACAAAACACTGCCTGGTCCTGTGCCATCCTCACAATCATTGCTATGTTTGAGCCCATTGTTACAGCCAATGTGTCAATCCATCTTATTGTGGGTCTTCTTCTTCACTGACCTTCTACTTTACCAAGCATGATGTCCTTCTCCAGGGACTGGTCCCTCCTGATAACATGTCCAAACTACATGAGATGAAGTCTTGCCATCCTGGCTTCCAAGGGGCATTCTGCCTAGACTTCTTCCAAGACAGACGTGTTCGTTCTTCTGGCAGTCCATGATATATTCAATACTCTTTGCCAACACCATAATTCAAAAGCATCAATTCTTCTTCAGTCTTCCTCATTCACTGTCCAGGTTTCATATGCCTATGGGGTGACTGAAAATATCATGGCTTGGGTCAGGTGCACCTTTGTCCTCAAAGTGACATCTTTGCTTTTAAACACCATAAAGAGGTCTTTTGCAGCAGATTTGCCCAGTGCAATGTGTCTTGTGACTTCTTGACTGCTGCTTCCTTGGGTGTTGATTGTGGATCCAAGTAAAATGAAATCTTCGACAACTTCAGAATTTTCTCCATTTACCATGATGTTGCTTATTGGTCCAGTTGTGAGGATTTTTGTTTTTTTCACATTGATGTGTAATCCATACTGAAGTCTGTAGTCTTTGATCTTCATCAGTTAAGTGTTTCAAGTTCTCTTCACTTCCCACAAGCAAGACTGTGTCATCTGTATATCACAGGTTGTTGATTAGTCTTCCACCCATCCTGAGACCAAGTTAGTTTAATATGAGAAATTGAACACTTTGAAGACTATGCTTTTCAAAATATCTACTCTTCCTAGATTGGCCTCACTGAGACTTTGATGATACAGGTAGGGGTTACAGATCTAAGCTGGAGTCAGTCCTCCAGCACTCTCACATCACACTCAGACAACTTTTTGTATTTACTGCTGGAATCTTTTACAGCCTGAAGAAAAGAGACCATAGTCTGCCTGTCCCATGCAGGAAAGAACAGGACAATAATTTCTCTTGGGAGTTGGGAGACCACATAATGCTGCTGGGGTTAAGAGGGTTCGTCAGGATTTGGGAGCATTGGGATATGATGGACATTTTGGGGGAAGAAATGTTAGGCAGATAAAACAAGGGAAGAGTAAATCAAACTTCAACCCCTCAGTTTTGCACAATTGCCACCAGCAGATTGAAGGAGTAATTGTTTACTACAAACTGGAAAAAGGAAGAAAAAATATTAACATAAAATGTAATATTATAACCTTCTCTCTCGTTAGTGAAAATCTAAAAGTAGGGTATTGTTGCTTATAGCCCTTCCTGGTTTTACCAAGAAGATAATGTCACCATTAGTCTCAACTCTTCTGTGAATGTGAATTCACTGTTCTAGTTTATCTTATTATTATTATTATTTTGGTGTGGATATACACAGAAAAACATGCATCAATTCAACAATTTCTACATGTAAAATTCTGTGACATTGGTTACATTCTCCAACTTGTGCTACCTTTCTCAATATCCTTTTCCTAATTGTTTCACAATCATCAACACCAACTCACTGCCTCCTAAGCTTCTCATCTAGCCTTTCAAGTTATTGTTGTCAGTTTGATCTCACAGAGATAATTCTTTCAAGTACACAATGATCAAGGTGGATATTCTACTCCATTAAGCTAAACTATTGTTTGGTTGAAATATAAATTCAAGGGATAGTTTTGGTTTAAGCTTTAAAGATTTTTCTCAGGGCAATAGTTTCAGGGCATCACCCAGCTTCCATGGCTCCAAAAAGTCTGGATTCCATGAGAATTTTAAGTTCTGTTCTGCATGTTTTGATTGTTTTCTAATTGTTCTCTAAACATTTACATAAATTTGTAGACATTTCAAAAATAAGTCACAGATCAAAGTAATGTTGTAAACTCATTTTCATCTACCTTCCTTCATCAATAAGTTTTCAAGAAACTGAGGATTCATGTCATCTTTTACTAATAAATCAAGAAATCCTAAGCTACAAAATATACTAACCTCCTTGTCACCAACATTCATTCATAACACTATGGATGGGTAGTATTTTTAGATCATTTACATTGAAATGAGGAAATTATTTATCTCAGCAGACATCAAGTTTCTAGACTTTAAAAAATCTAAATTACAGTAAAAATATATAAATATATATCTGCCTCTATTATAAAATTGTACTAGCATGTTTATCCCAATGGTTTTCCACCTTCAGAGTGTATCAAAATAAACCAAAGAGCTTATTAAAGTGCAGATTCTTGTGGCCCAATGAAGATTTAGCAAATTTTAATCTGGGCTATAGCTTAGGGAAGCACATTTTAAAAAACTACGTGGTGATTGTAAAAACCCTACCTTAAAGATATAAAATACTATAATCTGTAAATATTCTTTGAGACATTTCAGTATTATACGATTGAAATACTATATTAACTGAATCTTTCAAGTGTAATTGGCTATCTAATCTTGGGTAATTGTTGGTGAAAACTGTCCCTAAAATCAAGTATTCTATGTCCAGGAACACCACGGAGCAATGAGAGAGTAAAATGATGTTTGTAAGTAATGTGGCTGATGCTGAGCCAATATTTATAGAGAACAATTATTTTCCAAATGATCAGTAGAGTGTTTACATTTTATCTCCAATTGTAAACATTTATTGAGTAATTATCTTACTTGAATAAGTTAAAATACAACGCATATTGTATTGTTTTATGCAATCTGTGTAAATTATAGAAAAAAAGTCTCAATTAATCCCTAGGAATCTCAGGACCCAGCATAGAGCCTAACATCACCATCCCATTGCCCTCGAGTCGATTCCGACTCATAGCAACCCTGTAGGACAGAGTAGAACTGCCCCATGGGGTTTCCAAGGAGCACCTAATAGATTCAAACTGCCCACCTTCTGGTTAGCAGCTGAGCTCTTAACCATTGCTCCACCAGGGCTCCATTGTATATACATTTTACACTCTGCACTAATATGTGTTGAATAAGTTAATAGCTTAATGAATTTGATTCTAACTATTTCACATTTATAGACACTAGATCAATTTCAATCTCTACTTCTTATAGCAGTGCAAAGAACAATAAAAAATAAAGTAATAAAGATTTATTTCTATTTCTCTTGTTGTTGTATGCTGTTGAGTCAATTTTAACTCACACTGTCCCCATAGGACAGAGTAGAACTGTCATATAGGGTTTCCTAGGCTGTAATCTTTATGGAAACCGACTGCTACATCTTTCTCCCACGAGGAGTCAAGTACTTAACCATTGTTCCACCAGGGCTCCTTTGTATTTCTCTTTGGAAAGCTAATAATTAAGATGTTTCATTCAAATAGCCGATCTTTTTATTTCAGGTGTCCAAAGCTAAAAGGTTTGACAGAGCTCAGGTTCTTTCTTTAAAGTTAAAATTATACTTGTCAAAAAGCAGGAATATTCCTATTTATCCATAATCTCAAAACACTATATTAATGGAGGATCTTTTAAAATCTAACAAATGACTATCTTTAACAACAGAATAGGATGAAGGTTATAATGGATGGATGATGTCAGAATTTTTCCCCGCTATAAGTACCATGCCATTTTCCACCTTTACCTCTCATAACCATACTTATTTAATGCTTCCTTCTTTTAATGCATATACAGCACCTGGAGGCTCTTGCTAAAATACAGATTCTAATTCATACATCTATAGAAGGACCTGGGATTCTGCATTTCCAGCAAACTCACAGGCGATGCTGATGCTGCTTATTTGCAGACCACATTTTGAGCATCAAGGGTTTAACATATCTGGAAAAGTTGCTGAATTTGGACCCTGTAAATTTGGATACAAATTCTAGATCTGTGGTGGTCTAATTGTATGATCTGATATAGTTTTCCCACAGGCCCTGGTTATCTCTGCCCTAAACTATAAAACAAGGTGGTTGGGCTATGTCACCAAGGTTTCTCTTCCATTCTCTAGCATCCTATGATTTACTTGGGTCTTATTTCCCTTTACTCATTTTTAAAGTGATATTGGCAAAGAAAAGCATGCCTATGAAGTTGTGCCACGAGCTCTGGAAGGACTTTCTCTGTATAAAGTCCTCTGCCCATTCCTTGAACAGCTAAGTAGACACCCCTGCTGTCTAGACAGGACACCTCCGCCACAAGCTGTGTCCAACCTGGCTTCAGATGGCTTTAGTCTCCGAGAGGTGCTCAGCAGGCTCACTGGCTTTCAGCTTCCCTGTGCAGCTGTTCACAGTTTGATAATGAACACAGTCAGTAATCTTTTTTTTTTACAACACCCGGTTTCCACCAAGCACAATTCACCTTTTGGCAGTTGACGATGGAAAAAAGGCGTGTGCCATGTTATACACTGCAACTTCATTTGCATATCTTCAAAATTGCTGCTGTAACCTTGACCAAACAGTAGTGACTTTAAAGAATAGCACACAAGATGCCATAAAAGGAAGTCTATTTATACTTATGTATACTATTTATATCATGGGAAAGCAGTTGTAGGCTTCACACATACACACCTACTTTTCCTAAATATTATTTACAGTCTCCTATACAAAAGCATGTTTAATTCTATTGAGGTATCCCCCATGAACCTATGTCTTCCTGCAACAGACTTCTTAACTGAAATACAAGGCTCTGTGATACAGTTGTACGCACAATTAAAAAAAAAAAAATTCTCACTAGATGTAACAAGATATCCGATAACAAATGTATTCAGTTAAAACAAAGCTCTTTTTTTTTCCAAAGCAGTTATCATTTTCCATTTAGCAATAATAAAGCTGCTAATTTTTAGAACAACAATCTAATTAGACTTTTCTAAAATGGGACTTCTTGGAAACAAATTTCATTAACTGACAACATACAAATGTGAATTGAATACTTTGGTTTTATTTGCTATGTACTTTTTTCCAGCTTCATTCACTATGGGCGTACTTTTCCTTAGTTATCTTTTGATGCGTTGAACAGACAGTGGGTACGGTATGTTGTGCACAGTAGGAAAGGTAACCAGGAATGGGTAAAGCACAGTTTTGCTCATCATTCTTCCCTTTTCATCATTTCATAACATCCAAGTGAGATTCTAATCTGAGTAACCTCAAACAAAATATCAGAATATTTTGGCATTTTTTGCATATAAGGCAATAATAGATATAATCATTCTGTCTCAAAATACTAATCTATACAGCTTAACTTTCAGTCATTAAGAGTTGGCAATTTAAGAAATCCAAAAAAAAAAAATTATAATATCATTACACAGAAGGGTGATTACCATGTTAAATCTATAAATCTTCATTTTATTAACTTAACTGATAAACCTGTATTTTCAGTAAATCCAGGGGAAGATTGTCAACAAGAACATCCTGCAAAACCTTCTGACATGTCTGCAATCAAGGATGCTCAATAAAACCCTGCTGGACTAGACATATATTAAGAACGAAAGCTGTCAGAACGGCTGGCCACCGTTAAACAACAAAGTGCAGTTGAGTAACCACCTACAGGCAGGACTGAAGAAATTCTTTGCGAACACCATCTACTAGCAATTCAGACAAAATGGCATCGCTGAGGGTTCCTGGGAAGAATTAGGATCTAGCAGACTAGCCTGATGTGTACTTCTAAAGAGATTTCCACTAAAGACACAAGCAAAATCATCACTACAAAAAAAAAAAAAAATGGACAGGCTCTGGAGAAAGCTTCCTTTTGCCAAGTTGAAGGCTAATCTCAGGCAAAGTTTTGCATCCAATTGAAAGTTTACTGCATATTTCTCATCAGTGTGAAATGGCTCTAATCCATAATACTCTATACCAAAGATGTGCATTAAATTATTTTTAAATGGCAATGCACAAAACCAGGAAAGTCTGTACTACAGACTTTTCTTGAGAGGGCACATTAATTAACATTTCAAGCTGGTTAACATTTAATATTGTTTATGATCTCAAACCATTTTTCATATTTCAGAAAGTGCTTTCATGTACGTACTTCATTGGAGGTGCTTATCAACCCAATTAGGGACAGAGGGAATGCATTATTGGTAGATAAAGAAAATTAGGCTAAGGTTCAAATAACTTACATCCAGATCATCTGCTTCCATCACACTGCCTCTGAATATAATGATGCAAGAGGACAGACACCTACCAGCAATTCAGTACAAGGTGCGGAAGAAGAACGAACACTAAGACAGAAGCTTTCTGGAGGCCATACAGGGACCCAGCCTCTGCACTCATTTAAAGACCACAAACACGTGTGGAGATGGACGCACAGCCTGGGAGAGTCAGGAAAATCAGCTTAAAGAGCACTATACTTCACCTGCCAAATGATGGCTTAGTTTAAATTAACAGATACATGTTGAAGACTAAATTCTGAAACTATAAGGAATAACAAATACTGATTCTTAGAAATGAGGATTTATCAAAGATTTCTTCTTCCACTACAGTAAAACACCAAAAAACCCAAGCCCGTGGCTATCAAGTCGTTTCTGACTCACAGTGACCCTATAGGACAGAGTAGAACTGCCCCATAGAGTTTCCAAGGAGCAGCTGGTGGATTCGAACTGCCAACCATTTGGTTAGCAGCCTGAGCTCTTAGCCACTGTGCCAAGAGGGCTAGTACTTTAAATCTAGACACTCAGCTAGTGTGACTTTGCTGATGATTTCATTCACTGAGCAATACTGGTAAACAAAGAGAGAGGTTTTTGCACACAAGACTTTATCTGATGTGAATAATCAGTGGCAGATTAAGGGCATCTGTTCGGTACTTTGTTAAAACGGATGTCACTCCTTTCATTTAGACCTAGGTTAATGGTAGCACAACCTTTTATGGACAGAGTAGACAGAGATTCATTCATGGAAAAGATGCAATGTGAGTTGGGTTTTTAACGCTTGAAAGGATTTGAGTAACTGCAAGGGAATAAGAAAGGCAAGAGCCATTCCAAGTGAGATAAACGATTTGAGTGAAGGCACAGAGGTTAAATATGAAAGATACATTTCTGGAATAGTGCTTACACAGGAGAACAAAAGAGAAGTGAGCTTTGAGGAATAAATGGGAGCAAGGATGTCCAGACAATGCTGACCTCAACAAGAGAAGGTCTTGAAGATCTGCAAGGGAAGCATACTGGTATCATCGAGAACCGATAGAATACTGTAGATAATTTGTCGCAGTTGAAATATGCAGAAAAATAAATCCTGGTCAGTGGAGTTAAGACTAGTAAATCTAGTAATTAGAAGTTACTATGTCCTGGTGGCACAGTTGTTAAGAGCTCGGCTGCTTACCAAAAGGTCGGCAGTTTGAATCCACCAGCCACTCTTTGGAAACCCTATGGGGCGGTTCTACTCTGTCCTATAGGGTCTCTATGAGTCAGAGTCGACTCGAAGGCAACAGGTTTGGTTTTTGGATTTTATACCCCACAGGACAAATTTGACATTAAATGAAAAGAGGAAATCTTAATGTTTAAACTATCTTAGGTATAAAATAAAATGACAAATGATGATATCCTGTGATACTGAAATTAAAAAAGAATAGAAGTGACACATGTGGAATACACTAAACATGCCGAGCATTCCTCTTTTATAAATTTTTCTACAAATTGAATCAATAAAAAAGTTAAAGGGATATGGAAGAGCTACTTGTCACACACAAGAGCACAGACAGGCATTCACTCATTCTTTTTTTTTATTTTTTATTTTTTCCCATACAAAAATTGATACGTACATTGTTATGTGACCCTAATTGCTCTCCCCATACAGTGACAGCACACTCCTCCTTTCCACCCCTGATTCCCTATGTCTATTCAACCAGCTCCTGACCCTCTCTGCCTTCCCATCTCACCTCTGGACAGAAGCTGCCCGTTTGGTCTCTTGTATCTACTTGAGCTAAGAGGCACACTCCTCACGAGTAACACGTTATGTCCCACAGTCCAGTCCCATCCCTGTCTGAAGAGTTGGCCTTGGAAATTGTTTTAGTTCTGGGCTGATAGACAATCCAGGGACCATGCTTTCTGGGTTTCCTCCAGTCTCAGTCAGACAGTTAAGTCTGGTCTTCTTACTAGAATTTGAGTTCTGTATCCCACCTTTCTCCTGCTCCATCCGGGACTCTTTGTTGTGTTCCCTGTCAGGGCGGTCATTGGTGGTAGCCGGGCACCATGTTCCCACATTCTTGATAGCATTCTCTTCTTGAAAGACCCCAGCTGTTTCATAATTTTATTTCCTAGCTGGAAACCCAGCAGTCATTGTTAAGACTACTCCTTGTGCCTTCTGGCCTGCAGGCTCTGGAGCCAGACTGCAGTGAATTCAACTGTGGCTCCATCCTTACTAGTTAAATGACCAGGAGCAAATCAATTAAACTCCCTGACCTCAATTTTCACATCTTCTATGAGAAAATAATAATAGTAATGACTATATTACAGGATTTTTGTGAGGATTTAATGAATTAAGAAATACATGATTTAGAACAGCATCTGATACAGACTAAATACATATTAATTTTTTTTTATTTTGTAAATATCAGTTGTGTTTTCATTCTCCAGTAACAATTAGGAAACATAATTTGACCAAAAAAAAATCTAGTTAAAATAGAGTTAATTTTAGGTACCTAAGAATAGATGCCCTCATTCTTCAAATTATTCAACAGTAATTTATTATGAGCAATTTATTGAGTGGCTACTCAGTCTGGTACTGGTCTAGATATCAGGAATGCCATCATGAACTAAAACAGTCAGAAAGTGACAATTACTCTGAAATGAAGAAAAATGTGCAAAGAATGGACAAAGAATGATGATGGCCTCCTAATTTATATAAGATGCTAAAGAAAAAGACTTATCTGTGACCATGGCATTTGAACTGAGACCTAAATGATATGAGAGAGGTATCCATGCAAGGATCACTGGGAACAAGGAGGGTATTCCAAGCAAAGGGAATCACAAATTAAAAGGTCTTGAGACAGGAATTTGATTTTTCAGTTATCTCCAATAAGAAGAACAGTGTAGTGGGAGCAGGATGAGCAACAAGGGACGGGGGACAGTGGTAGGAAATGAGAACAGAGAGGTGGCCAGGGCTAGACTATGCATGGTGTTATGGAATAGGGTAAAAGCTTTGGTGGAGTGCATGTAGGATACAAGATAAGAGAGAAATCATGTACAACATCAAAATAGGTACCTAATTACTCTACTTACAAGATATCTGTAAGAATTTTATGCAGATAATTGTTCATAATATTGAAAAGTATAAAAGAAGATATAGTACATTCATTCATGAACTCAATTTTGTAGAGGAAGAAAATTCTATGTAAATTCAAAACTTTTCCAACCTGAATCCACAAATATCCTTAGATTATAGAAAGATTTTTTTTTTAAATGGAAAAGTAAATAATCAAAGATAGCAAGAGAATCTCAAATAAACAGAATAACACTGAAGGCAGACAGTTTTTTTTATAAGTCTATCATTTGTAATTGAGAAACATTTGCAGCAGCACATCAACAGGGAATTGCCAGAAATTCAAGCCAAACTCAGAACAGGACGTGGAACCACGGATATCATTGCTGATTTCAGATGGATCTTAGATGAAAGACAACAATATCAGAAAGATGTTTACCTGTGTTTTATTCATTATGCAAAGGCATTCAACTGTGTCGATCATAACAAATTATGGGTAACATTGCGAAGAATGGGAATTCCAGGACACTTAATCGTGCTCATGTACTCAGACCAAGAGGCAGTCGTTCAAACAGAACAAGGGGATACTGCGTGGTTTAAAATCAGGAAAGATGTGTGTCAAGGTTGTATTCCTTTCACCATACTTATTCAATTTGTATACTGAGGAAATAATCTGAGAAGCTGGACTATGTGAAGAAGAACGTGGCATCAGGATTGGTGGAAGACTCATTAACAACTTGCAATATCCAGATGACACAGCCTTGCTTGCTGAAAACGAAGAAGACGTGAAGCACTTAATGATGAGTATCAAAGACTACAGCCTTCTGTATAGATTACACCTCTACCTAAAGAAAACAAAAATTCTCACAACTGGACCAATAAGCAATATCATGATAAATGGAAAAAATATTGTCAAGGATTTCATTTTACTTGGATCTATAATCAACACCCATGGAAGCAGAGGTCAAGAAATCAAACGACACATTGCATTGGGCAAATCTGCCGCAAAAGACTTCTTTAAAGTGTTAAAAAGCAAAGATGTCACCTTGAGGACTAAGGAGTGCCTAACCTAAGCTGTAATATTTTCAATAGTTTCATATGCATGTGAAATCTTGACAATGAATAAAGAAGACTGCAGAAGAATGGATGCCTTTGAATTATGGTATTGGTGAAGAATGATGAATATACCATGAACTGCCAGAAGAACAAACAAATCTATCTTGGAAGAAGTATAGCCAGAGTGCTCCTTGGAAGCAAGGATGGTGAGACTGTGTCTTACATACTTTTGACACATTGTCAGGAGGGATCAGTCCCTGGAGAAGGAAATTATGCTTGGCATAGTAGAGGGTCAGTGAAAAAGAGGAAGACCCTCAATGAAATGGACTGATACAGTGGCTGCAACAATGGGCTCAAGCATAACAACGATTGTGAGCATGGTGCAGGATCCAGCAGTGTTTCATTCTGTTGTACATACAGGGCAGCTATGAAGCAGAACCGATTCGATGGCACCTAACAACAACAACACCATGTTAACTGATAAAAATCATAATGGAAAGCAACAAGTCTATCATTGTACCATCTAACATTTTAAAACAGAAAATGTAATATTTATGATTGATGGATAAATATGCATATAAGAAAATTATATAAAAATACCTAGGTATGATACATAGCAATTTTAGCATAAAAGTTTACTGGGGGAGGGGTTAAGCAATGGAAGAGGGACAGGGGTATCAGAGTGTAATGTTTTATTTACTTTAATAGAGGAATGATGTGAGGTAAATAAAGCGTAATGTGAATATCTGTTTACTTTTAGTTATGGGAACTTCTGTACGTTGGGTTATCTTTTTAAAATTTTGGATGCTTCATAATTAAAATTAAAAAATATTTAATGAAAAACATCTTTGGCTACATAAATACTGGAAGTGTATTATAGTAGAGTTTTTCAGACGTACTTTTATACTGCTTTTCATCAAGCTAATCATTATGATCACATTTCTACAGGAAAAATTTCCTTTTAACAGTCAAAGAAGCCTATTATTTTGCCCCTCAGTAACCTACAATCAATGCAAAGATAAGCGAGATGCTTTTTGCTATTATTTTTTGAAAGTATATGTTTTTATTAACAATTAAAGCTCCAATTAAACAGATTACTAGAAAAGGGATTTTCCCACAACAAGAATCACAGAAGACAACCCTAAAGAGAGATGTTATGAATTGAATTGTGTCCCCCCAAAATAGGTATTGAAATCTTAGCTCCTCTATACCTATAAATATGACCCTGTTTGGAAATATAGATTTTCTTTTGTTATGTTAATAAGGTCATAAAAGAGTTGGGTGGGTCTTAAACCTAATCACTTCTGTGTTATAAAAAGATCAGAATAGACAGAGACACACACAGAGGGAAAGACAGACACCATCTGAGGACCCTTCCTATAGGCAAAGGAATGCCAAGGTTTGCTGGAAATGCCAGAAACTAGGAGAGAGAGCCACAGAAAAAATTGACATGCCCAAGACCCTTAGTTGGAGTTTTAGCCTCCAGAATTGTGAGAAAATAAATTTCTGTTCTTTAAAGCCACTCATTTTTGGTATTTTTGTTACGGCAGCACCGGGTATAGTAACCTAAGCTGGCTTAAAGAAAATACATGAAAATAGAAATAAAAGGCATTCCTAGTCTAACGTAGTCTCTTTGATCCACACTATATCAAAGCCAGAAATCTGTGGTGGGGGGGGGGGGGTTATATATGGCGAGAATCTTAAGATACCTTATTTTCCCTACTTTCTAAATCTAATGAATCACCACACTTTACTTTGTTGTTATTGTTTCCTAAAGATTTTCTACTCTTTTCCTTTCTCCATTTCTCTTTTTCTTTATTTCTACTATTCATGTTCTAATTCAGGCCATTATCTTTGACAAGTGCCACATGAAACTTTTCAAATTCTAGAACATAATCCTTACAACATGTGGTGAACTGACTATAGTGGACCCCCGGATTCTCACATACCTATACAGAAATCAAGGGGTATACCTATGCCTATACGTATAAAACACTAAATGATTTCCTTTTACTTGGATCCACAATCAACACCTGTAGAAGCAGCAATTAAGAAATCAAATGACATATTGCACTGGACAAAACTGCTTCAAAAGACCTCTTTAAAGTGTTAAAAAGCAAAGATGTCACTTTGAGGACTAAGGTGCGCCTGACCCAAGCCATAGTGTGTTCAATCACCTCATTTGCGTGTGAAAGCTGGACAGTGAATAAGGAAGACTGAAGAAGAATTGATGCCTTTGAAGTATGGTGTTGGTGAAGAATGTTGACTATACCATGGACAAACAGAAGAACGAACAAATCTGTCTTGGAAGAAGTACAGCCAGAATATTCATTCGAAGTGAGGATGGCAAGACTGTCTCACATACTTTGAACATGTTATCAGGAGGGACCCGTCTTTGAAGAAGGACATCATGCTTGCTAAATTGGAGGGTCAGCAATAAAGAGGAAGACGTTCAATGAGATGGACTGACACAATGGCTGCAACAGTGGGCTCAAGCATCACAATGATTGTTAAGGATGGCACTGGACCAGGCAGAGTTTCGTTCTGTTGTACATAGGATGCTTATGAGTTGAAAGCAACTTGATGACACCTAACAACAACAACCTATGCTTTTGTGTTAACTTCTTTCCCCATGAGTGTGGGTGAACCTGTTATTTTGTTCTAAGCAGTGAAGTATGGCAAAGGATATCTCTCCCATAATTACATTATATTTATAAGATTCCATTTTGATTGATTTTATCTCCATTGCTGACTTTGAAGAAGCAAGCCACCATAAAGGAAGTGGGCATGTTGGAATAGCCCATGTGGCAAGGAACTGAGGATAGCCTCAAGATGCTGAGGTCTGTCTCCAGCATCTAAAGAAACTAAAATCCTCAGTCATACAACCACAAGGAAACAGATTATTCCAACACCCTGAGGATGCTTGGAACTGGATCTTTCCCAGTTGAGCCTCTGATGTGACTGCATCATCAGCCAACAGCTGAAGTGTAGCTGTTAAGACCCTGAAGCAGAGAACCTAGCTAAATTGTCCCTGGATTTCTGACTTAGAGAAGCAGTAGTAATGGTGTGTTGTTTAAAGCTGCTAACTGTGTGGTAATTTGTTATGCAGCAATAGATAACTAATACACTATGTTACATGAAAGTTATAATTTTATCTGTCTATGTGATTATCCACATGAACTCCTTTAGATGAACTCCTAGCATAGTTCCTGACACATAGCAGGACTATAATGAATACTCACTAACTTGAAATGTAGATTTCATGGAAAAGTTTAAATTCCAATGATTATAGCAAAATTTGAGTCTTTCAATGTCTTTCACTTTTCTTAACAGGGTTAAAAAGATGGAGAAGACTTCCGGCAAAATGGCACTCTAGGCAGAAGCAACACGCCATCCCTCCACAGCAAAGATCAGAAAAACTAAGCCAAACACATAAAATAGCAATCCTGCAACCCTAAAACATCAAATGAAGAGACAAAGAACTCAGCCAAGCACCAATGGAGTGAGAAAACTGACAGAGAACAGACAGCGAGGAGAGATTCTTGCAGAGGTCCCCTATCAACTAATGCAGTGCGGATCTGCCATCTTGGACTCCTATCAAAGACCAGCAAATACAGGGTATGAGAAAGCAGCTTCAAAGAGCTTCCAGTGGGAGACAGAACAACTGGTAATTTGCAATTATGCATTACCACCCCCACCCTTCTTCACCTCTACTCAGCCTCCTCTGCTTCCCGCAGCCACAGTCTCTTGTCCGGGAAGCACTGGCTGCTTAGATTCCACCCACCAGCCCTGGCCGACTCTCTGAGTGCCATTTGTTGCCTGTTGGTGTTGCTTTTTTTCTGCTTCTTTTGATTTCTTCCTTTCCTCTCACCTTCTCCCCCTCCTTTCGCTCATATACGTGGCTATGTGCGCCATCTTTGCTTCTTCCTGAGGGGCTGTGGAGCTGCATTCCAGTGTGGAGCTGCTTCCCGGTCTGGGCTGCCGAGCTGGTGGGATCTCGGAGCTTTTGTTTGTTTGTTTATTTTGGGTTGTTTGTTAGTTTTCTTTTCATTTTCTTGAGTTGGGAGCCCATTCTGGCCAGGTGATGCTGCGCAACTTGGAGCCTACCCCCTTGGCTTGTGCAGACGTGCGGAGGGATCCATGAGAGCATTTCTTTTTTTGTTTCCGTTTTTTTGGGGGGCTTTCTTGTTTGTCTGTTTTTTTTATTTGTTTTGTTTTCTTTTCCCCCTTTATCCCTTTTTGTCTTCCTTCGTTACTCAGTTTCTCATCTCTATATACCTTCCTTCTCTTTCTATTCCCTGAAAACCTGGAGCTGAATACCTCTATGCCTTCTAAACAGGCTGTACTGCAACACCTGAGAACAACTTCCCCAGACCTCATAGCTACACTGGTGGGATCCCTGGGAGCTTTTCTGTTCTTTTTCCTTTCTGATTTTTATTTATTCATTCATTTCTTTTTTTTTTCCTTATTTTTCTTCTTCCCCTTTTTGTTTTTCTCCATTTCATAGTCTGTCATCTACCAAATCCAACAGCAAGCTCCCCTAGCACACTTTTTTGGTTGTTTCTATGTTTTTGGCTCCCGTTCCTCTCTCCTCTCTCCCACATCCACCTTAGCTCCACACATAACAATCTCCCCCCTAGATCCTGCCTATCGGCACCCTGTGCTTAACATCACACCACCAAGCAGCACAGGCACAGCCTACTGGAACCTGTCCTGCACAGATTACCAACCTGCCCAGATGGCTGTAGTAAGTGCTGCAAAAAACCTGACCCAATAACTCCTCTTCAGCTAGACCTGCCCTGCTGTACCATATCTGAGCGACTGACCCTGCCAATTGGAGAAGGAGGCAAAAAGTATCATGACCACAGAGGAGCCAACAACAAAGAAAACACAGCCTGCCTACTCAGACATAGCCAAATAAAAAAAAAAAAAAAAGAATGAAACAAACAAATCTATGATCATTACACCAGAAAAATAACTACTGAATGCCCCGAAGACAGCAGAAAATATCAAAACATTTTAAAAAAAAGGACAGGATGGTTCCAGTAGGCATCCAAAATAAAACACCAGACGACTTTCCAGTGGAAGAAAAGGCACTAGAACTACCTGATAGGGAATTCAAATCTCTAATACTCAGAATTCTCCAAGAGCTGAAGCAAAAAGCAAAAAAAATGAGGAAAAAATAGACAAATTCATGGAAAATACAGACAAAAAATTGGAAGAATTCAGGAAAATAATGCAGGAACAAATTGCCAAAATAAATTCACAATCAGAAATTATTCAAAAACAACAATTAGAAATCCAAAAGATAAACAGCAAGATTTTAGAAATGGATGGTGTCATAGAAGGGCTGAGGAGCAGATTTGAAATGGTGGATGAAAGGATCAGGGGAATTGAAGACAAAAACTTGGATACAACTCTGAGGAAAACTCAGAAAAAAGAACAAAGAAAAAATGAAGAAACTCTGAGAGTTATGTGGGATACAATCAAAAGCAAAAATTTGCAAGTGACTGGTATTCCAGAATAGGGGGAGGAAATAGAAAACACAGAGAGGATCATTGAAGAACTGCTGACAGAAAACTTCCCCAATATCATGAAAGATGAAAAGCTGGCCATCCAAGAAGCTCAAAGAACCCCATATAGGACAGACCCCAAAAGCAAATCACCAAGGCATATCATAATCACACCTGCAAAAACCAAAGACAAACAAAGAATCCTAAGAGCAGCGATATACCTGTTACTGGTATATCAACAGATACATTGACCAATGGAACAGAATTGATAACCCTGATGTAAATCCATCCACCTACAGTCACCTGATCTTCGACAAGGGCCCAAAGTCCATCAAATGGGGAAAAGACAGTCTTTTTAACAAATGGTGCTGGCAAAACTGGATCTCCATCTGCAAAAAAATGAAACAGGACACATACCTCACACCGTATACAAAAACTACTTCAAAATGGATCAAAGACCTGAATATAAAGCCTAAAACTACAAAGTTCATAGAAGAAAAAACAGGACCAACACTTCAGGCCTTAATACAAGGCATTACCAGGATACAAACCATAACCATCAATGCACAAACCCCAATAGATAAGCTAGATAAGAGGGATCTTCTAAAAATCAAACACCTATGCTCTTCAAAAGACTTTAGCAAAAGAGTAAAAGGAGAACCTACAGACTGGGAAAAAAATTTTGGACAGTACAAGTCAGACAAAGGTCTAATCTCCGTAATCTACAAGAAAATCCAACACCTCTACAACAAAAAGACAAATAATCCTATTAAAAAAATGGGCAGAGGAAATGAACATACACTTCTCCAAAGAAGACATTAAAGTGGCCAACAGACACATGAGGAAATGCTCACGATCACTAGCCATTAGAGAAATGCAAATTAAAACCACAATAAGATACCATCTCACCCCGGCATTACTGGCACAAATCAAAAACACTGAAAATAGCAAATGTTGGAGGGGCTGCGGGGAGATCGGCACTCTTATGCACTGCTGGTGGGAATGCAAAATGATATAACCATTTTGGAAAATGATATGGCGCTTCCTCAGAAAGCTAGAAATATACATACCATATGATTCAGCAATCCCACTCCTAGGGATATATCCTAGAGAAATAAAGAGTCGTCACTCGAATAGACATATGCACACCTATGTTCATGGCAACATTGTTCACAATAGCAAGACGATGGAAACAACCTAGATGCCCATCAACAGATGAATGGATAAACAAACTATGGTACATACACACAATGGAGTACTATGCAACGAGAAAGAAAAACAATGAATCTGTGAAGCAGCTGGAGGACATTATGAAACTGGATGAAACTGGAGGACATTATGCTGAGTGAAATAAGTCAATCACAAAAGGACAAATATTGTATGAGACCTCTATTGTAAAAACCCATGAAAAAGCTCACACACAAAAAGTAACAATCTTTGTTGGTTACCAGGGATGGGAGGGGTGGGGGGGATATACTAAATAGGCAATAGATAAGTGGTATCTTGGGTGAAGGGTGAGACAGAACACAATACTGGGGAAACCAGCATAACTTGTACAAGGAAAGGTCATGGAAGCTCCATAGACACATCCAAACTCCCTGAGGGACTGATTTGCTGGGTGGAGGGCTGTGGGGACCATGGTCTCAGGGAATATCTAGCTCAATTGGCATAACACAGTTTATAAAGGCAATGTTCTACATTCTCCGTTAGTGTGTAGTGTCTGGGGTCTTAAAAGCCTGTGAGCGGCCATCAAAGATACCCCACTGGTCTCATTACTTCGGGAGCAAGGGAGTGTGAAGTGAACAGGATAAAAGGGAAAGATTAGTCTGAAGGACTAATGGACCACAGCTACCATGGCCTCCACCAGACTGAGTCCAGGACAGCTAGATGGTGTGCGGCTACCACCACTGACTGCTCTGACTGGGATCACAACAGAGGGTTCTGGACAGAGCTGGAGAAGGATGTAGAACAAAATTCTATCACACAAAAAAAGACCAGATTTGCTGGCCTGCAAGAGACTGGAGAAACCCTGACAGTATGGCTCCCAGACACCCTTTCAGCTCAGTGGGGAAGTCACTTCTGAGGTTCACCGTTCAGCCAGGGAGTGGACAGACCCATAAAACCAAGGCACAGCAGTCCAGGGACAAGGCCAGAAGGCAGAAGGGGACAAAGAAGCTGGTGATGGGAAACCCAAGGTTGAGTAAGGATAGTGTTGATGTGTTGTGAGGTTGTTAACCATTGTCATAGCGCAACATGTGTACTAACTGTTTAATGAGAAACTATTTTGTTCTGTAAACCTTCATCTGAAGTGAGAATAGCAGCACAATTGGAAGAGCGTAGTCGATGTCATTGAACTGCGCATGTAGAAATTTTTGAAACGGTGTATTGTTGGCTGTGTATATGTTCACCAGAAAAAAAAAAAAAAAATGGTCCAGAAGGGAGAGAGTTGACATGTCGTGAGGTTGTTAACCAATGCCATAAAACAATATGTGTACTACTGTTTGATGAGAACTATTTGTTCTGTAAACCTTCACCTGAAGTGCGATTAAAAAAAAAAAAGATGGAGAAGATTTTTTCAGGTCTTCCATATCTCTAATGGGAGATCTGCTCAATTTAAGTGACATCTCCTTTGATAAGTCTCCTTTCTATTTTTTTTATAACACTCTATTCATGTCTCTTTTGCAATGTGTGTATGAATCTTTGATTTTTTTTTCTGTCTTATAATAGACTTTGAGGGTTGAAACTAGATTTTTTTCTTTTCAAGTCCCACTGATTAATTTAGTGCTGAGTACATATTTGAACTTAATGAAGCTGAATGATGCTAGCACAGGAAAAAGATGATTGACTAAATACAGATTAGATTTCTTGGCTTTCTAAGTACCCAAAATTTATACTAGTTTTTGGCTTTTCAGGGATGCAAAAACTCTTTGAATCTCTGCATTGTTCTCAAGCTTCCAGGGTTACTCTGGACTCCTCATTCAACAAGAAGGACACCAGTAGACACACCAAAGGATTTTCATTGCAAAACAACTAAAAGTTATGGTTATAAAAAAAATATGGAACCATGGGATTTCCAGTTCTGTGTATTCTCCTTTAATAAGAATTCACAATTATTCTTAGCCTTTATGTTTTTACCCCTGACATCAACCATTTTTAGGGTTCATACCACTTAACACTTTTTTTCTACCTCTAGTGAAATTACTGCAAAATCCGTTTGAATTTGGCATGAAAAATAAAAGTAAAGATGAGTATCAAATAATCATATTTTATTTGAGATAGGGCAATATGTTTTTTTTTTCTCTTTTTGCAAAGAATAATCTTGAACCTATAAAAGTCAAAAAAGTAGATTTTATATAATAATATGGTATATTATATTACTAACTTCATTGGAATTTGATGAAAGTTATTCTTGAGATACAATAATAAAATACTAAGACAACTCGGCAAAAAATATTTAATAGTCCAAAAACAGCTCAAACATGTAACTCTATATTATGATTATAAAAAATTTCAGGATTATTACCTATATTTGATAACTGTAGTAAGATTTTTTCCACATATGAATAGGCAGACTTGAGAATGAATGATGATCAGAATTTTGTGATAGTATTATTATAAACTGAAGAACAGATTTACTCTCACCTTATTTGATTCCTTAATTTCAAATGTATTAAGGTACACTAATATATAATATCTCTGACAATTTGCTGCAAAGCAATGTCTTTGTATCATTACACAGAAAATTAAATGAATTGGAAATGTTATCAAATTGATGATAATGTTTGTGAAGTCCACACTTTATTGTGTCCAAAATTAGGATACTTCAAATTATCAAGTGATTTGCTGATGTAAGAAAACTTCATTCTTAAAGAATGTCTGCATTCAGACATGTAACAAGGTCATTTTACAGAGACTTCATATAAGATACATCCACTTCCATGTATTTATGAGCATGGTAGGACCATTCTCATACATGGTTGTGTAGGGGCTTTTAAAATTAAGGTGCCTGGCTTTTCTGAAATGGTTGGTTCAGGCTTGGGCCTGACTCCAAGGAAATGTTTTCCACTGTAACTAGGCTACTGAAACAAATCTAGTCATGCAGCCAAGGAAATGTTTTTTTCTCTGTAGCTAGGCTACCAAATGTCAAAAGTACATCATAGAAATCCAGGGGAAGGAAGATATTGACAGTCTTTATGTAAAGACATTTTCTAAAGAACTTTGCCTTATGCAAGTTAATCTTTACCCTCTGTTCTCAGAAGATCTATCATGTAATCATCTCGTGACCGCTTTGTGACCCCCTTTGCCTGCATGTATTTCTGAAAGTATGCACTGCATCGCCCCCAACCCCCTAAATCCATATACACTTTGTAATCAAGTTAAGGTAAACACATTGTGGCTTCACTTTGTGTCTCCCTGGTTCTGTGTTGAATTCAACCTCAAATCCCTTTGCTTTTATTTTAACAGAGTACGTGTTCTACTCTTTGACACTGTAAAGCTAATTTTTTTGAAGATATAATTCTGAAATTAAAACAGAGCAGTATTATGTGCGGTCATTCCACTATAATTAAAATAATTGTCTTTATAACTAAATTGCAACGTGCATGAATGAGTTAAACCACAAACATCTAGCTAGACCAAAATCAGAACTTGAATGGAAGCTGTTTCTTCCCCCAATGGGAACACTTTAATTAAACAAACAATAAAGAATCTTAGAAGAAAAAGTAAGGTTGTAAGTTTTTTCAGAGAACTTTCTGTCTCAGAAATATTTCTTTTCCAAGCTAAACCTCTGAGAGCTATAAAACTCCTCTAACTGCACCATGAGCATTCCAAGGCCTCTGAAGAGCATCACAGAGATAACTTTTCTACAGTTTTAGATCAGTACATATTGTGTAATAAAAAAGTAACAGACCACTGGAAATTCAGCTGGAAAACTCTGAAAGAGTCAATACAAAATTTTTATTTTAAAAATTAAACTTTGGGAAGATGGCAGAAATACTAAGAGCTTAATGTAATGAGCACATTGGTGTTGCTTTCTTAAAAGCATCCAGGTCTGTGAGAACCAATGTGGATACAGAAGCAATTGTATGGGTCAAATGTGCAGAGCCTGGATGATGTGCTATTCTTTCATATCACTAAAAAAAAAATAATAATAATAATAATCTGTTGCCATCAAGTCAATTCCAACTCATGGAGAACCCACGTGTTACAGAGTACAGCTGCTCATAGAATTTTCTTGGCTGTAAGCACAACAGAGGCAAATTGCCAGGCTTGTCTTCTGACATGCCTCTGTGTGGGTTCAAGCTGCCAAACTTTCAGCTAGTAGTCAAGTTTGTGCCACCCAAGGACTTATTCTTTTGTGGAGAAGACCTGATCTTCTGTAAGCTTCATTACTGTCTATCTTTGAGCTTTGCCTTTCCCATTGTCCTAACTCTTTAAATAAGCTTGACTTTCCATCTACGTTAGCAAATCAGGATTGATACTATCTTTGCTGCTCCAGTACCAGAATCTGATGTACCTAAATAACAGAGACAATGTTATGTTTTATCCAGACCATCCTATCACCTTTCTTGGCCCACAGCTAAACTATGCTTACCAGTCTTCCCTGAAGCCATGGGATTAGGCTTCGTACAACGAATGCGACAGAAGGTATGTTTACTATTTATAGGACTAGTGCCTTAAATACCTTGTGCAGTCCTCCAGGCTCTCTCTTGCCCTCTATTTACAACATGGATGTTGAAGGTCACGGTGACCTTGGCATCATACGTACAAGTTGCAGAGCAACTCTCAGCCTGAGTTCTTAAATAACTCTGTGGAGCAGAGTATCACTACCCTTAGCTTTCCACACTGGATTGAGATATGAGTAAGAAACAAAATTCATATTGTATCAGGCTACTAAATTTGGGGGTAGTGTGTTACAGCAATCAATAAATGCAATCTGGGCATTTCCACTGGCTTCCAATATTAATACTCTTTAGTTTGCACAGGATGCATGATAAGTTTCAGGTTTGTTTCCCATCTTGAGTGTACCCCATTAGTCATCTGAGATTCACAGCCTCCAGACTTTAACCAACTTAACCATGCCCATTTCTTGCCAGGTCCTACTCAACAAGAGGACATTCTTCCAAATATATTCCTGCTTTAATTTAGAACCCCCTACCAGCTACTGTGTCCCTACCCAATAAAGCAGAGTCCTTACAGATAGGCACATTTTGTCTCTAGCCATGTTCCATTGGGCGTTGAGATTTGGACTTTCGTATATTCAGACTCTCACTTCAAGGCAACAGAATGCCTTCCATGTAACAGGCATTGTGCCGTTCTTTAGCAATACACAGATTAATGCCACTCAGTTATGCTTTTCCAGAGCTCAGAGTCCAATGGAGGACAACTGATTCATACTGATTATATTACAATATGATGAGTAGCCTAACATTTTCTGTATGAATTGATTCTCTTTTATCTCAGTACTCTGGCCCCCTTGCTCTTCCCTGGATGTGTCAGGCATACTCTTACCTCAGAGATTTTGCATTTGCTGTTGTTTCCTCTTTCCCCAGAGAGCAATGCAGCTGGCTCACTCACCTCGGCCAAAGTTTTGCACAAATGTCACATTGTGAAAATCCTTTATGGACCACTCTGTGTGAAATTATATTTGCCCCTCCCTGGCCCTTTGGAAATCTTAATCCCCCTTCCATGTTTTCTTATTATTATTTTCATAGCCCTTGTCACCATCTGACACACTATGTACTTTACCAATGTATGTGCTTATTTCCTGTATTCTATAGAAGCAAGAGCAGGGATCATTTGTGTGTGTTTTTTCAACTGCTACATCCCTAACTCATACAAAGTTTTTGGCATATGGTACATATTCGATAAATGTAAGTTATTTTCAAATAATGCATTTGCTCTATTTATAAAAAACATTCCCAGTTAAGTGAGCTCCTTTAAGTATTATTGAATTCACATCACCTTATATTAATATCCTGTTTTTGAGATTGGGTAAACAAGATAAAAAACCAAACCCATTGCTGTGGAGTCAATTCTGACTCATAGCGATCCTATAGGACAGAGCAGAACTGCCCCACAGGGTTTTCAAGGAGCAGGCTGTTGGATTTGAACTGCCGACTTTTTGGTTAGCAGCTGAACTCTTAATCACTACGCCATGAGGGCTGCAATCTAGATAAGCACTCCTTAATTTTATCAGTAATTCTTAAGGTTTTTTATTTATCAAATTTGTTGTATTAAAAAAAGTAAGAGTAACTTAAAGAAAATAGTAGATGATAGAGTATTATTCTGGTAGCTACAGGCAGAAGAGTTGTAAGTAGCTCCCGAGTTGTAACTTCCAGTCAGCCCTCAGGGTCAGTTGAAACACAGCTTAGTGATTATGGTATTAAATTGAAACTCAGGCTGTTCTGCAACACCAGAACAAGAGCATTTTATTGACCTGATGCCATACTATATTTTTTAGAACTGTAAGCCAAGCCTTGCTATAACCAGTAGAAAAAAGAAATTAAGCACTGTCTATTATTGCAAAAAGATGACTTCAAAGCCTGTTTCCATCACCAATAGTTTTAACGTGGTGTCCCTCCATATCAGTGTATTCACTGATCTGTACTCGCACTGTTCCTCCCTTCTACTTTCTCTCTCTATATATATTGTGTATATTCATGTAATACCTTACTGCTTTTCATGCCAGTTGGTCTTCGAGATTTTTAAAGAATTTGAACGATGAAATAAGTAGTTTGAGGTTTGAGGGTAAATAAACATGATTATGTGCCTCGAGAATATAAAAATTAAAAAAAAAACCATCTAACATGGTTTTCACTGTCTTCTGTAATATTTTTACCGTATTAAATTGGGTTGGTACCAATTGATACATCTTAGATGGCTGCTTGCAAGCTTTTAAGACTCCCCAAAGGAGAATGAAGAACACCAAAGACATAAGAAAAAATATTAGCCCAAGAGACAAAAGGGTCACATAAACCAGAGACTCTATCAGCCTGAGACCAGAAGAAGTAGACGGTACCCAGCTATCACCAATGTTGGCCCTGACAAGGAACACAACACAGAATCCCAACAGAGCGGGAGAAAAATGAGGAGCAGAACTCAAATTCACATAAAAAGACTAGACTTAATGGTCTGACTGAGACTGGAGGAACCCCCGAAGCATGGCCCCTGGCCGCTCTGTTAACCCAGAACTAAAGTCATCCCTGAAGCATACTCTTCATATAAAGATTAGACTGGACTATGAAACATAAAATAATACTCGTGAAAAGTGTCCTTTTTAGTTCAAGCAGATACAAAGACCAAACAGGCAGCTCCTGTCCGGAGGCAGGATGAGAAGGCAGAAATGGACAGGAGCTGGTTGGATGGACACGGGAAACTCAGGGTGAAAAGGGAGAGTGTGCTGTCACATTATAGGGATTGCAACAAGTGTTACATAACAATATGTGTATAAATTTTGGTATGAGAAATTAACTGGAGCTGTAAACTTTCAGCTAAAGCACAATAAAAAACTTAAAATAAATGTAATACAAGGTTAACAGTTTATTTAATAATTAACATTTAAAAAGGAGTCTATATTAAATGGTATGGCACATTATCATCAGCTAATGAAAATAAATTTGTTGTTAGGTGCTGTTGAGTCAGCTCCCATTAACTGTGACCTTCTGTGTAACAGAACGGGATGCTGTCCAGTCCCGAGTCATCTTCAGAATCACTGGTATGTTTGGGCTATTGTGTCAATCCATCTCATTTAGGGTTCCCCTCATTGTTGCCGACCCTCTACTTCACCAGTCATGATGTCTTTTTCTAGAGGTTGATCTCTCCTGATGACATGTCCAAACTAAGTAAGCAAAATGAAGACAATAAATAGTAGTCATACAACCAATGTTCCAAGAACTGAATTCTGTTTAGTCTATTCCAAGGGTCCTGGCTTGAGCACAGGCAGGAGGAGGTGTGACTAGTTCCCTGTCCCTACCCTTCAAATTATTCTGGAGTGGCCCAAGAAACAGAATTCAAAGGCAAAACAAAAAGTAATCATTGGAAATATAACTCAACTAAGACATCAATCTAAAAGGAGTAATGTAGAAAAAACAGAACTAAGAAAGAACCGGTCTATTTCATGAATCCCTGTAGCCAGCACATTTAGTGATAAACATTTTTATTAGCTTTAGTTTGTCCAGCCTGTATTTTTAACAGGTGAAATAAATTGTGCTCAAATTCTAATAGCAACATTGTGTTTTCTGGAGTTCATTAACAGAATGAATTCTATTTTCAAGCGTACACTAAATAGTTGTTAAAAATTAGTAGCAATAGAGAGTGTGGATGTAGAAAACTGTAAAACAATACATTATCAAAAGTTTATTTGTAATTAAATTTAAAGCATGTATTATTAGTATGTATAGGAGGAGCAAAGGAAGAACAGCATATTTATTTAAGGATATTTTATGTATAAGTGGGAATTTCTTAAACTAATCATTAAGAAAGTTATTGTTCCAATCTCATAAGAGCATATAAGGGAAATAAAAGTATACAACAGTGCCACACATAATTAATCATCACATAAACCACACACACACACACATACATTGTGAAACTGTAATTTAAGTCATAGCTAAATAAATAACATGGACAGTAAATGTTACAGCATTAAAAACTTATGGAAAACTATAATTACACAGAATTTTAACCTAGCTTTTCTTTGAAAACAAACATACACAGTCTACTTTTTTCCTTTAACTTTCCTCTTGTGTTTTGTAAACAAATACTAAGTTGGAAAACTTCAGGGAGATTTACATTTTAAGATGACAGTAATGGACCAGCTGTTTGTTTTTGTTTTTAATGAAGGATTGCAGCAGGTGAATTTAGTAAAAGCAGTCCAAATATTCCATAAGAACAGCTGTGTCAAGTAGTGGTTTAAAGCTCTTGTGAAACTGTAAGAGCCCATCGATTTAGGAAAAGTAGAAATTTAAGGAATAATTGGCAATAAAGGGTAACTTTAAGAATAATTGGCAATGAGTTGATGAATTTCACAGCTGAAGTTATTCAGGCTACCAATTGCTGGAGCTTTTCCTTAGAAAACAACAGAGACTATGATCGTCTTTGGCATGTTTCATTGATCAGAGTAATGATAATGTCCCATATGGCACAATATTTTGTGCTCTATCATGTCAGAGTGTATGTGTATATATGTTAGGTAGATACAAAGGTGGGCAGATAGGATAGGAAAAAACGGGTGTGTGCACGTGTACGCATAAATTGATTAATGAAGTTCATACTATTTACCCTAAAATAAAACAAAAATACAGTGAACACAAAAGGTGGAAATAACCACAATATCCATCAGCAGATGAATAGATAAACAAAGAGTAGTCTATACATACAGTGGAATATTACTCTGTCATGAAGAGAGATGAAGTCCTTGCGTGTGCTACAACATAGATGAATCTTGAAAACATTACGCTGAGTGAAATAAATCAATCACAAAAGGACAAATATTGAATGGTCTCATTAATATAAAATACCTACAATAGGTAACTATATAGAGATCAGGGTTTAATGTGATTACTAGGCGTCGGGGAGGAAGTATGGTAGGAATTATTGTTCAGGAAGCATTGAGGTTTTGTTTATGGGGATGGAACTTTGGCAAAGGATATTGGGGATGACTGTACAACAAGACTGATGGAATTTATCTCACAGAATTGTAAACATAAAAAATATGGAATTGGCAAAATGTTGTGATATCTATATTTTCACAATAATAAAACAAAATGAAAAAAAACACAATGAAAAAACAATAAGTGTTTGAGTTTCTGGCATTCTGGCATTGATCAAATCAACTTTTTTCTTACTCCAAACAAAATACTGGCTTTCGTTACTGGTTTAAAATTTATAAGTTCCAAACTGTATAAATTTGTATATAAAAAGACATATACAAATATCCATGTAAGCATAAACGCATGAATCCTAACACTTTCCACACCCTTTTATTATTATTCTAGTTATTATATAATAGTATAAAGACACATGCCAGTCATGACATTTTAGAAGTGTCACAGTTTAAAAACACTCAATATCTCAAAATTATTATATAAGATGAATTATTTACAATGGATAGATTTATAATTAAAAAAATTTAAATATGTGTACAACTTTTTAAATTAATTGGAGGATTTATTCTATGCTAATATGCTTACAAAAACTATTTTCTTATGTGTTTGCTGCTTTTTTACACGGTCCAGTTAAGTGGGTGTTATTTTTATAAGAATTATTCCTTTGCAGAACATGTCAGGAAATTAGAGAATATTTAAGTATTTAAAAATAGGTTTATTTTAATTCCACACAACATTGGGTTTGGAAGAGGAACATTAACTCATCTGTATGTGTGTGTGTGTGTGCATTTGTGTGCACGCACACACACACATGCCTGCATACTCACGTGCTCACGTGTGACAACCATTAAGCAATTGTACATCGATTCCTATTTACTTCTACTTTCACTGTTGTTTTCTAGAGTTAGTGTATAATATTGTCAAACATCCTTCCAGTATTTACAGAATTTATCATATGATTTATTTTTTAGGGTTATTGCACTCCTGGTATAAACCCTTCTGGTTTATTGATCATATTATTTTATTCTTTTGACTATTTTATCATTTTGCTGGATTAATTCTAATATTATTTAGTTAGGAATTTTACATAGGGTTTTCAAGGCTGTGACCTTTTGGAAACAGATCTCCAGACCTTTCTTCTAAGACACCTCTAGGTAGATTCTTATCGACAACTTTTCAGTTAGTAGCCTAGCGCTTAACCATTCGGACTACTCAGGAATTCCACAAAATGTATAGATCCCCCACCCAAAGGTCATGGAGATATGCAGAAGGAAGATGGAAATTCCTTTGCTTCTAATTTCTCTCATCTCCTACATTAATCATCCGTCTTCCTGGTTGGTACCAGGGCGGACATCCCCAAACTCTCCCTGGGTGGTACGTGGTGTAGAAAAGAGACGTTCTTCCACGCCTTCATCCAAGCTTTGGCTGAGCCTTGTTTGGAGATCTGAAGAGCCTGGTGTTTAAAGGCAGCATGTGGGAGACCCTGCCTGGGTCAATAACAAAGGGCTTTTCAACAAGAAAATGAAAAACTGAATTGTGACTCCACAACACATCATTATTTTTTCCGCACTTGAAAATAAAAATAAAAATGATTTTCCCCTTAACTAATGTTCAAGTAACATTAATATTCAAGTATTTGGAAATAAAAATACATATGAGTAGACTGACTTTTTCACAAGTTAGATGTGGGGCTTAAGTTCTGGGCCTTTATTAAAAGGAATCAGTAGTACAAAACATAGTAAGATAAAAGCTTGTCTCAGTTATCTAGTGCTGCTATAACAGAAATACCACAAATGGATGGCTTTAACAAACAGAAATTTATTTTCTCACAATTTACAGGGCTAGAATTTAGAGCCCTGGCTCTAGGGCAAAGCTTTCTCTCTCTCTCTCTCTCTCTCGCTCTCTCTCTCTCTCTCTCTCTCTCTCTGCTGTCTGGTATAATCTCTTTTTATATCTCAAAAGAGATCAACTCAAAATACCCTCTACACTAATCCTGCGCCATTTACATAACCAAGACAACCTATTCTTAAATGAGATTATAACCACAGGCACAGAGGTTAGGATTTACAACACATATTTTGAGGGGGACATAATTCAATATATAAAGCCCAAGTACAAGTCAAGCTCATATTTTAAAACATCTACATCCTTGGTACTTTCATCATTCTAGGAGAATAATTGATTCCAATGCATTTTCAACAGTTTAGATGAAAGAATATATAAGGCTTTGAAGTTCCTCTTATGCACAAACAGTGTTTCCATATGACAGCCTCTTCCCTATGTCAACAGAATCATTGTCGTTATAACAGAAAAACATGGCAGCTTCTATGTAAAGTGGAGAAGTAAAAAATACAAACGTCTGCAAATCAAGTACTTAACTTCAATATCTCCACTGATAATTTTTCCAAAATAATCTCCCAAATTAAGTAATTTACTCATATGTAATAATTAATTTTGATTAAAAATAATGAAATCATCTCAAACGTAAAATACAAACAGCAAAGTAGTAAGAGTGTGCTTGTTATTGCATCTTCATTTAAGTATTTTTTGCCTGACTTATTTTTTTTCTTAAAATGGACATAATCTTTCACAAAGAAGGAACTCTTCATTTCCTTTACATATATATTTTCTCCTATAATTCATTTTTTTTATTTATCATTGGTAATAGATGCATCTGATATCGATAACCAAAGAGTGCACAAATAAAATTTTGTGAAAACTCAGAGTGCTAATATCTTGGAAAATAGCAGAAACTGAGGTTCTTAGCACCCATTTTCATTAACTATGGTAAAAGATTTTTTCTCATCTGCGGAACCTCAATGATGAAAAACATTTGACTTGTTACTTTTTGTGGCACTAACTTAGCAAAGATGAAGTACTATATTTAGATGGTCCTTTTGTATTGAAAACACTAAAAAAAATTTGGTTTAAGGTTTAAAGATTATATTAGGGCAATAGTTTCAGTGGTTCATCCAGCTCCCATGGCTCCAGAAAATCTGGATTCCATAAGAATTTTAAATTCTGTTCTGTATGTCCCCCCTTTTGATTAGGTTTCTTCTATAGAATCTTTGATCAAAATGTTTAACAATGGTAGCTGACAGTTGTTCGTGGTGGCAATTAGCCACACATTCCATCTCCTCCTCCTATTGCTGACTCTCTTTCTTCCTCCGTTGCTCCAGGTGAGTAGAAACCAATTTTTGTATCTTGAATGGCTGATTGCAAGTTTTTAAGACCTCAGGCACTAAGCAATAAACTAGAAGGTACAGCAGAAGCACTAAACACATTATTAGGCCAATTGATTGGGATGTCCCATGAAACTACGACCTTAAAACTCCAAACCAAGAAACGAAATCCCATGAGGTTTTTGGTTGTACGTTAGAACCTCAGTAGCTACTCTTTTTTTCTTCTTTTCCTTTCTTTCTTTTTGTTGTTGTTGTAAATATACCACACAATTTTTTTTTTTAACACTGGTGATGCCACCTCATAGGTAGAATATGGTTATTTTTTTTCCCCCTCAGAGGTAGACATTTCATATGAAATAGTAGAAAAAAACTCAAGGGAGTTTTCTTGTACAATAATCGTCCTTCAGTAGGCACAGTAAGTGATATTTTTACTATCTATTTCTATTTACGTATGTCATATGTGCAATAACTGTACAGTCTTCTGGTCTACGGGGTTTTAATGGTATCGCTGGTGTTTTATTTTTAGTTGTTCTTTTTATTATTTGCTTTTCCTTCTACACAGTTTAAAAATGCTTTATAAAAATAGCAAGAGAAATAAACTAGAAAGGAGTACTTTTAACTGTTTTAATCATTTTAAGGGTTTTAATTAATATGTATCTTTACACCTTTTTTCGGCAATTTAATTGCTGAATATCGTGCTGAAAACACATTGTTGATGAAGGGGATAGGTCACATCATGTTTTTTTAATGTACTAAATCCATACTTTTTAAAACATAATTTGCACATTAGTCAAATCATATACACTGGAAATATAGAATTTTCATTACTCTGAGAAAAGATCTTCAGTGGTAATGTTACTTCAGCGATTGTCACAGCTAATATTTTGTGAAAAGTTCATCTACTGCTTTTCATACAGTTTAAATTTGTCTCCCATTCTTTGCATACCAACTAAAGTTTTCACACTTTATTCTGATTTTTAAAGAACAATATAGAATTATATTACAAATAGTTTCCTTTGGACAACTCAAAAATATCAGTCAGTAAATTCAGAATTGAAAGGGGGAGGCTGATTGTGGGTGGCAACAGTATGAACGTATTTTTGCTTTATAGCCCATTGTCGTATCAATAAGACACATCCACTTATTGAACGGTGGAAATAATAATAATCCACATTCAAAAGATTATCCTCCTGGTATTCATGCTGTGTCTATCTGGCCTAACCATTAGTGCTTCCTTCCATTATACCAGCTGGAATCCTCTGGATATTCACACTTTTCTTGCTCTTCTTAGTCCGTCAGAGCCCAGTTTCAGTTCCATTTAGGAAAATTTATCTGGTTCTCCAGTAGCTAGTTTAATTGACTTCTGAACCTTAGTCTGCGCATATTAATGGCTTCTGATCATAATAGGAAAATGTACATGAGATAGGAAGAGAAGTCAAATGCCTACCGCCACTTGACTGTAAGAAAAGATTTGAAGATCTTGCAAATTAAAAAACTTGGCAAAAGGCACATTCCTACTTTAAAAAAAAAGGGATATGTTACTTTTTAATTCCAGAAGAAACTTATTATAATTCAAATCACCTGATCTCAGTCTATTAACACAAAGCAACCATTTTAGCAAATTAGCAAAAACATTCAATATTTTCTTTAGTTTCCTTTAGAGATTTTCTTATTAATAAAGTTTACATAATGATTTTAGTTTTTCATATTTTCATGAAAAAACACATGCTTGAGTCTAGTGTTTTAAAGATTAAGTAGATGTATTAAAAGTAGAAATTTAAACCTCATCCACAAATGGATTTATCAAGAAAAGATTCTTAGGTGACTGATAAGCACTGATTAAATTAAAAGGATATATTCCCTTCTTTCAAGTTACCAATAATTAAAAACATCTAAGAGTGAAACATTTTGAAATGGATGGATTTTTATACCAATCATAAAAGTATTCTTTACAAAGCCAGTAAACTATACAGATTAAAACATTCCAAAATTAGTTTTTAGATTATGAGACACACTTTCATACTCTTCCTGAAAAAAATAAAATTGAAGTGGGATGCTTCCCCTAATCCAATAGACAATCCCATGATTTATTCATCTTGCTACACCACAGCAAACTGACAGATACATAGATGATACATAGACCCCGTTCATTCGGAGAATGAGTTTATTTAAAATGCCTCTCACCTACCCTTTCCTTGTTGTCTTTTTCCCCACGATATCTCTGGATGTAAGACAATTTTCTGCACTGGGATAAGCACACATACATCAGATTCTACACTCTGAATTTATCTCTCTTCTATCCTCATCAAAATTTCCCTTCAGGGACAGAAGGGGACAAGGAAGCCCCCTGGTGATAGGGAACACAAGGTGGAGTAAGGATATTCTTGATGTGCTGTGAGATTGTTAACCATTGTCATAGGGCAACATGTGTAGTAACTGTTAAATGAAAAACTATTTTGTTCTGTAAGCCTTCATCTTAAGTGAGAATAACAGCACAGTTGGAAGAGCATAGTCAATGTCACTGAACTGTGAATGTAGAAATTTTTGAAACGGTGTATCTTTGGCCATCTGTAATTTTCATAAAAAAAAAAAGGTTGAGAATTTAGAGGCTTAATACGTTGTGGGGTTGTTAACCAATGTCAAAAAACAACATGTGTACTACTATTTCATGAGAAACTATTTGCTCTGTAAGCTTTCACCTGAAGTACAATAAAATATATATAAAAAAAAAAAAAAAATTTCCCTTCAGGGATCTTAGTTCTTGATGCACTAGTACAATTTACGGTGGCTTAATATATTGTTTACTCCCTCTTAGGATCAATGGCTTGTCATTTACAGAAACTATGATGATTCAATAGAGGTATTAAACCAAAAAAAACACTGCCACAGAGTTGAGTCAGAACTCATAAATTATAAGTATACTATCTGGGAATTATTTGAATATATTATGAATAATTTTTTTGGAACATCAGTGACTGAAGTACTCAAAGAATGGCTAAGTGAAAATTTTGAAAGACAAGCTATAGCACTGACATAGAAGATAATCATTTGTTAGTTTTAGTACAAACTCTACCCTTCAAAAAATTAACATTGTGTATTAAGAATAGACCTCAACTTGCTGATTAAAGAAAAAAGCAATTCATTCGTTCTTGTAAAGATTGATTATACTATGTAAATATTACTTAGAACTGTATGCAATTAAGAGGTCAGTTAGAAATCTGTATTTTTGTTAACCATAAAAAGTGTAAACATGACTTCAATTTGTTAACAATTGTTCATAGTGTGTAAGCTCTAGTATTATTAACTCATTGAAATATAGAATATGGTGAGTGGGGTAAACTAATTTATACATACACACATTTCTTTCATTGTTTAAATAAACTGTTTAATTTTCTTTTGTTTTACTATTATTATTATTTAGAATACAGACTCCTGTCATCTATAACTTGGGTCTTTACCATTAAATTTTGCAAGGTGATTAATGCTAATTATGTGTTCATGTGATCACTAAATGAGTGCTTTTGGTGACTATAAAGAGAATATGGAGAGAATGTCCAGGTAGATATAATGTTTTGATTTGTTGTTGTTGTTTTGTTAATATTACCACTGCTTTTCATTCAACTTATTTGACTGCATTCTACTTTGCCATTCTATGACAGGTTTCCCCCTTGTGGTACAAAATTTACTTGCAGTACACATGAAACATCCATGTACATGAGTCAGAGGTGAGCACAATCCAGAACACTGAAAACAAGGAGAAGATCAAAACAAGGTGAGGGAGGAAGAGAAGGGGAAGAAATAGTTGAATCAAAAATGAGGTGTCTTTATTCTGTTTAGGGGCCTGGTGGTGCAGTGTTTAAGAGCTATGACATGTTATGGCTCTGCTAACCAAAAAGTCCGCAGTTCAAATTCACCAGCCACTCCTTGGAAACCCTATCGAGCAGTTCTACTCTGTCCTACGGTGTCGCTATGAGTTGGAATCAACTCGACAGAAATGGGTTTTTTAAGTCTTGTTTCGGTTGGAGTGGATCAGTAAAAAAAAAAAAAAAAAAAAGACACAACTAATTATTATTTGTAGGAACGAAATATGTTATTTTAAAGGGGAAAGAACTATTAATTTATAATAAAATTTTCAGAAGACATTTATTCATGTATTCATATTTCTTGGTGTTCTACTGATATATGAAAAATTTACTATATTTATTTTCAATATTCTAACACTCAAAGCCATTGCCAATATTTTAAAATCATAGCTGAGTAGGCAAAATAGTCAAATTCTACCTCTGACACTTCAGCTATTGTTTTAATGTACAACAAACAGTAATTTGTTTCAGTACTGAATAGTTAGAAGATAATGACTTGGCTTATAATGCAAACAAAAACTCATTATAGTTTTTAACAAATAGAAAAATACTTTAATATAATGTTATAACATGTTAAGATTTTTTGAAAGAGATTTGTTTCTAACAATTTTCTTTCTCACTATTTCCCATTTCAAAAGGTCTAATGCAAACCTTAAAATCAAATATTTATAAAATATTATTGGAAAGTTCTCTATTCCTGGACTTTACTTCTGTTCTCAGTTACATTAGGCCTTTGGGGTGTGCAAAATGCTTACTAATAATTTATTCACTGTGTCTTATAACATCATGTGCAACAGCACAGCAACTAAGGTCATTATGATTAATTTCCAGATTGAATGAAGTCATGAAAATAGAAGAAAAATGATCTTTCACAGCTCACATTTCAAGGTGAAAGACGGCGTAAAATATATAGAATATTTTATCCTAAGATGCTATGTCTAACTTTCTATCTTTTCTAACATTAGACCACCTATGGTTCAAAGAAGATCAGTAGTTTCAATGCATAATTTCTACTTCTTGTAAATCAATAAAAATATAACCATTGCCACTGTACAAAGTGATACTTGACTTTTGGCAAATTTTTGGTCCTTACTCTTCACCTCTCACCCTTCAGGAGACATCAGTCTCCTTAAGTTTTACTATTTCACACTTCAGTTAGAATGTAAGCTTCCATTTGATCATAGTAGACTCTGTTCACCTTTGATTGCCTGGGCATCTTTAATGATTATCACGCAGAATGACATCATATAGTTCATCTTCCCTTCTTAAATACTCTTTCTTCCTATATACTCTGCAAAAAAAGATAATTCAGAACAAAAACAGTAATTATGCTGATTATAGGCCCCAGAAGCAATTATTTCAAAACTATGGTATAGCTATATTTTGAGTGTCCCTTACCCTTTGTCTTCTAAAATAATGCAACCAGTGTCTCCATATATACTAGCCACACCATCTATGTCCGTCATTCGTTCTGCAGTAGTACTGAATAAAGGTCCTGTCACAGAATAGATGCTGAAGACTAAAAGTTCATATCCTATAAGCTACCACTTGACCTTTGTCAATAACCAGCCTGTCTACCTGCATTTCTTGATAACTTGTCTCACTTGATATAATTCCTTGACAACGTCTTAACTCCCTTGATATAACTGCAATTGCTAGCATGTCTCTTTCATCTGTCTCTGTCTCCACACATCATCTGTACACATTCTAATGTCCCTTCAAAACACCACTTGATTTTCCTTGCTTTGAGACTCATCCTCCTTAATCAAGTTACTGCATGTTCTCACCAGTCATCAAATCATCAACGCTTCCTCTAGTCTCATTCATATAATGAATCTGCTCTTGAAGATGATGAAAGCCAGCATTCATCCTTCTTGTTGACGTCTACTGCATTTCCAAATCTATAGACACCTGAATTCTTAATATTCTCCGCTTCATGCTTTCTATGATGATAATGTGCCTCCCCACATCTATTTTGTCTTTATCTTCTGATTAAGGAAGTGTTCTTTTATCTCTTTACTTCTCATCCTCTATATGTGTTACCTTACATAACTCATCCCTCTTAAAGCTTAACTAACTTCTTTGGCCATGGAAACTAGGTCTCCAGTCAAGAAATTGCTGGCTTGAGTTACTTATTTCTTGCTACCTATATAACCCTGCCCCCTGAAGCTCATCCCATACCTTCCATCTTAAATAAAATGGGCCACTTTCCGACTCATTTCTCTAAATATTCTATAGCAATATAATCTTAAAGATTTATCACAACTAGGAGTCTCTGGGTGGCACAAATTCTTAAGTGCTCAACTAGTAGCCAAAACATTGATGGTTCTAACCCACCCAGAGGTGCCTTGGAAGACCGGCCTGGCAACATGCTTAGGAAAGGTCATAGCCTTAAAATCCTATGGAGTAGTTCTTCTCCACACACACAGGGTCACCATGAGTAAGAACTGACTAGACGACAATCAACGAAAACAGCAACAAGGAGTTTGTAAGCATGTTTTAGTTTTGTGTTCTTTATTGCAATATCCTGCCAATCATCTGGGTTCTTCTTTCCTAGAGTAATTAGTTTGTTGAAGACTATTGAGTTTGGGACAATATTCATGCTTATTTTTCCCTTCCCAAATATAATTCCTAATATTGCTGTAACAAATCTCTCTTCTTTGCTAGGTAGTAGATATCTTGAGTAATATCTTAGATGAATTTCCTATACTTTTAAACCCTTTTGAAATATAAATATTTTGTTTAGAATTCCAAAAGTAATTCTAATTTTAAGTGTCTCTCCACCATTTTTGGTCAGGCTCATAGCTTCAGGGATCTCAAACCAGTTCCCATGAAGTAGATACCAACTCCTAAAGAAGACCCCATGTGTGTTACAGTAGAACTGTGCTCCATAGGGTCTTTAATGGCTGATTTTTCAGAAGCAGATCACCAGCATTCTTCCAAGGCACTTCTGGATGGGATGGAACCTCCAACCTTTTAGTTATTTACACCACGCAGGGACTCCCCAGGGATCTGAAGTGGTCGGCTTATGCTGTCCTCCTCCCACTCTAGCACCTAAAAGAATAGAGAAGGACTGCACATGTCTGGATCCTGAGATGCCTACTGGCCTCCTCCATTTTCAAAGAATAATTCCTTAGATTGTATGAGGACGGGTGGAGAGGGGAAAAATGTTTCTTTAATTAACTTCGCTCAGTGTTGCAGTCCTCTCTTTGCTGGTTTCTATAGTTTCTCTGCCAGCTTCTCTGGGTGCAGACGCCCTCTTAGGGCAGACATGCATTGCTGGCTCTGGATAAGTACATGAGCATTCTCAGAGGGCCTTGGTGGGGTCTCCAACACATAGCTCCCTTAGTTCTTGGGTTCCCCATTCCTGTATCTCATAGTCTCTTGCCCTAAGGATTTCAGGCCGTATACCTCCTTCAAAGTTTTCCTAAATAAACTCTGGGAAAGTGTGGGTATTGGCTGGTTTAAGAAGGTCCAGTTCTGCCACATTTTAGTTGGCCCTTTGTGATCTCTAGTTCTCCAAGTCTTTGTGGTTCTCTTGGGCCCAGCTTTAAACCTTAATCGCCAGTCCTAAAGCAGTTAAGCATCGTGTTACAATAGTGCCTCAGTTTACCTATTTCCCTTTCTTCTTCTTCAATCTTCCCTGCTTGTTGCAGACATCCTGTGCTCTGAAA
The DNA here is from genome assembly GCA_030035585.1 of Dugong dugon. Taxonomy (NCBI): domain Eukaryota; kingdom Metazoa; phylum Chordata; class Mammalia; order Sirenia; family Dugongidae; genus Dugong; species Dugong dugon. The sequence continues at coordinate 7,841,279 of CM057478.1, read as the reverse complement.
TCCTGCTCTATCATTTTGCTCTCTTGTTTATTGAATTCAATTCATTTTTTTATATTTCTTGAAACATATTCAAATCTTTTATTTAGCGGTCCTTTTATTGGCCATACATTTTTTAACTTCTTGTGGAATCATTTAAGCCTGGGGCATTCTTCCTATATTTTGAAAACCTTAAAATTTTAATAATTTCTAGACCAGTCTCAATCTTAATAGATTATTATTTTGTTTCATTTACCTCAGGACACATTTATTTTTTAATAATTACCTAATTATTTTCAAAAATTTGTGCCATAGCCTTAACCAGATTATGAAATTCTCAAGAAAAGGGAATACGTTTTCTAATGCTTTTGGATTGTGAGTACCAACCATGAGACTTGGAGACTGATTTTAAATAAGTGAAAGCTTTCACATGGATTACCTTTTTGTGACTAAATGGCTGAGCACTGAAAATGCTTTCAGATTAAACCCTAAATGGTGAGTCTTTTTAATTGTAGAATTACAGAATTCTGTCATAGTGAATACAACATGGTATAAGTGAACATTTGGTTGGAGGATGAAACTATTTGTTTTATTTAATAATTACTGTTATAGTGATATTATATTCCATAACCCTTATTTAGCATAATAAGGTAATAAAAATATCTGATATACTCAGAGTGGAAGTCTAAGAATAAAATGATCCTTCTGGTCTTTTGACAATAAGGGGAAGTTCTGAAGCAATTATATGAAAAATTAAATTCATTCAAAGTAATTATTTTAATAAAGCCTTGATGCAATAAATGATATAATCATTAGCATTCATTATATATGTATATATATATATACATATATATGTATTAAAAAAATTGCTGTTGAGTTGATTCTGACTCATAGCAACCCTACAGGACAGAGTAGAATGGCCCCACATGGTTTCTAAGGAGCGGCTGGTGGATTCCAACTGCTGACCTTTTGGTCAACAGCCAACCTCTTTATATATATATATATATTTGTTAACCTTGGTGGTACTCTGGTTAAAGTGCTTGGCTGCTAACTGGAAATGTCCACAGTTCAAACTCATCAATGGCTCCACATATGGCAGTCTGCTCCCATAAAGATTACAGCCTTGGAAACCCTATGGGGGCAGTTCTACTCTGTCCTATAGGGTCGCTATGAGTCAGAATCGACTCAACAGCAATGGATATGTATATATTCTTTAGCTCCAGGGCGATAAGAATTAAAATCAGCACAAAGCTGAATTCTATGAGGTGGAGGTCAGATATACCTTCACTCTCCAAATTTTTCACCATTTCTGACACCAGCCATCCCCCCCACCCTCCAGCACTGTCTACTTCTCAGCTGGGTTCGATAATTCATTGCAATGGCCACACAGAACTCACAGACCATACTTACGATTGTGTTGTTTATTAGAGAGGTAACAGGCTATAATTAGGCAGGGGCAGATTACCCAATAAGCAAGGGAAACAAGGGCTTACTTGTGCTTACTTACTAATCTGTCGTGAGCAACTTCACATGGGTTTCTGTGACATACTGTCCCAATTTCTGTCACTTGTTTCAACTCGTGAAATTTTTCATGACAGATTGGTAAGTAAGCACAAGTAAGCCCTTGCTTACCTTGTGTACTAGGTAATCTGTCTTTGTCGGGGATTGTAAATTTGAAAAGAGTTTTTGATACTGTAGGAAGGTGCTGTGTGGTTGGGAGAGACATGCCAGCCATAACTAGAAGCAGAATCTTTGATGTGATGAAAAAAATGTGAAATTGTTCACTACAGATTATCAGGTAAGAAAGGTAAGCACTTGTGCTTACCTTGTCTACTGGATAATCTGCCCCTGCAACCAGGGATCAGGATCAACTTGAAAATAACAGGATACAACTCAGGAGACAGGATACAGTTCATCAATTAGGACAGCTTTTAACCAAAATAGCTCTCAGCTTCTTCTTGGCTGTTCCCACCAGTAGACCCTTCATTCGGCAGTGCCTGCTGCCAGGCAAGTGTTACGGCTTTTTAGTTCTTCCAGTAAGTGCCTAGAGGCACCCTACTCTGCAGGCAAGCCTCCTGCCCGAAGGCACTCAACTCTCTCGCTCAGTGGGCTGGCAAGCCTGCCGCAGCCGTCTGCCAGTTTCGTGATTCTCACCACTCATATTGCTGCCCCCATTTCTCTGTCACTCTTACTGCTGCACTGTCTCACACAGCCTTGTGCTGTCTCTCCCATCTTCAGTGTTACAGCTCTCTATTCTGGGTCTGGGAAGTTCTCAGGGCAGTGACCCCAGGTCCAAAGGAGACACTCTGCTCCAGGCTCTTCTTGATGGTAGTGAGTTCCCCCTCAACCTTCGTGGGATTGGCCTTTATGTAAGCCTACTCCTTGTCAATTTTACGGTCCTCCCTCCAAGACCATGAACTGACCAATCCCCTCAGTAGACCAAAATCACTTAATGTGTATTAATTAAAAAAAAAAAACCAAACCTGTTGCCACTGAGTCGATAGTAATCTATAATTCCCACAAGGTCACTTAATCCATTTGGGTGGTTTTATGCACTTATTTGCATAGTAGACTAACCAGTTCCTTTGCAAGACTGTGGTCTAGCCAACCATTTTGGCAGAATTATAAATCCAATGTCAGGAGGGCCATATATAAGAGAAACCCACTGTGCTCTGTATATATTTATTTGTAATAGGTTTTCTGTCTGGTTTCTCAATATACAGAGGTCCAAATATTAGCAAATATCATTTGAATAACAGAGGTCTCAAATTTAAATGACCAGAATCTGGCTTTTCCTTTTTATTTTGTGTGTATATCATACATAAACATATAATTTAACTACATGGATACAGACTGATGTACTAATTTCTAAATAGTGAATTTTAGGGAAAAAATATGTGTCTGAGCTACATCTTCCCAAAATGGAATCTGTAATATAAATCGTGCCATCTATTTTCATATCCACAATACTAGACTGTGCTACATCAAATAAAGGATTTTCCTGCTGCTAGAAAATGGAAAGAACCCTGACATCTCCACTTTTATTAGTTTTTTCATTTTATTTCCAGACGTACGGCTTATTTGATAGGAAGCTGGGTTTCTGGTTCACTGATATAGGAAAAACTCTGTAAATACACAGAGCCATAATGTAACCAAAAGATTAAAAAACCCTTTGAGTGGGGAGAGAATTTTTTTTTTAATGCTTTTACTTGTTAGGAGTAACTAACTTTGGAAGTTTTTACCTAATGTAGTTAGGTAACATAAAGAGTATGTTTCAAATTCACATATGAATTTACTTTCAGAACGTTTAAAATCTGCTTAAAAATGTGTCCATTCTTAAAATATTTAAAAATCATGTTCATCATGAAATGGAAATATACTTAACTGTTATAAATATTTAAACACCTGTAACAGGAAGTACAATTTGCCTTGGTGAAAATATCAAAAATTGAAATAATAGAAATTCCCTAAGTATATTCACTATATTTATACCTTTTTTGAAATTCAATTGCTTGTCTTCTTCGTACCAAGACTGGGTTTCTGTATATGAACTAGTTATTCAGGAAAAATTGGTTACTAACATTCATGGCAGCTATTGGAAACCAATATATGAAGAATAGCACAGCCGATCCATAATCTAGCCTAGTGTTATTTTAAGTTTTGCACATATTAGATTCTGAAGGAATATATATATATATTTTTCATGGCTAAGTACAGGTTGCCAATTGGTTAATTATTTTTAACTAAATCATATTCTTATTTGAAAATCTTTAAAAAAAAATTAGGTGAAAAGTAAAAACGTATCTTCAAAATGAGATCATATTTTAAAAAACAAAATAAAACACCTTTGTGTCTGAATCTAAATATCTGGGAAAAACATGACCAACATTCTTGTCTTTTTCAATCTTTCCCGCTATTGTCATTCCAATTGCTCCAATCACTTTTGCAGCTAGAGAAAGAAAAAAGAAAAGTACTGCACCCACTTAATCACTCTCCTTTAAAAAAAAAAAAAAGTTTCCAGTCAATTCCGACTCATGGAACCCTATGTGTGTCAAAGTAGAACTGTGTGTGCTCCACAGGGTTTTCAATGGCTGATTTTTTGGAAGTAGATCTCCAGGTCTCATGGTGGATTTGAACCTCCAACCTTCCGGTTAGCAGCCAAGCTCATTATTATTTGCACCATCAAGGGATTCCTATTACTTTCCATCATGAGGGTTTTTTTGTAATACATTTTTCTTTCCCCCTACGTTTACTGTGATATAATTCTCCTGCAATGATATTCAGTCTTTTAAGTGTACAGATTGATGGGTTTTGGCAATTGTACATTATCATACAGCTACCACCACAAGCAAGATATAGATCATTTCTAGCACCCCACAAAGCCTCTGATCTAGTTTTGTGCTCAATCCTCTCTGAGATCCCAGTTCCAGGTAACCAGTGATCTGATTCTGCAGCTATAACTTTGCCTTTTCTAGAACCTCATATAAGTGGAACTATAGAGAAAACCCTCTTCTGGCTTCTTTTACATAGGATAATGCTTTTGAGAGCATCCATATTTTTTGTGTATCAGTGGTTTATTCCTTTTTATTGATGATCAATATTCAATAGTATAAATGCAACAACAATTTATTTATCTATTCACTAGTTGATGGATATCAGTGTCTCTAGTTTTCAGTTTTTATGACTAATGAGGCTAGGGACATTCACACACATCTTGTAGGTATCTGTCACCTCTCTTAGGTAAACATCTACAAAGAGAACGCTGCATCACATGGCAAAGTATATGTTTCCTGCCAAACTATTTTTCAAAGTGACTGTATCCTTTTGCATTTCTGCGAGCAATGTATGAGGATATCATTTTCGCAACCTCCTCACCAGCGTTTGTTATTATAAGCCTTTTCTTTATACCAGTTTTAGTAAGTATGTCACTGTAGTTTTAGAAGGAATAATGATGATAAACAGCTTTTCAGGCCTTTCATATATCTTATTTTGTGAGCGTGCAAAACTTCTGACTACTGTATTTTTACACAGATAATGCGTGCCTTCTACGTTGTTTGGCAACCGCGCGCTCCTCCCACCAGGTATTTTCATAAGCGTCACTATGTCAATTTTAAGTGTGCAAATTGATGGGTTTTGGCAATTGTACATTATCATATAACTACCACCACAGTTAAGATATAGATCATTTCTAGCACCCCAAAAAGCCCCTAATGTACTTCTGTGCTCAATCTTCTCTCCCAAATCTCAGTTCCAGGTAACCACTCATCTGGAGGACATGACTGGCAAATAAACATAGAAGGTGCGTGTTATTTGGGTAAACATATCATATTTCATCATAGAATTGTTTGCCTTCCTATTGTTGATTTATAAGTCTTCTTTACATATTTTGGAAACAAGTCTTTTATCAGACATATTTTATTTAAACATTTGTTCTTAGTCTGTGGCTTATGTTTTCATTTTCTTAACTGTGAATTATCAACGTTTTTAAATTTAGTAATTTCTATCTTTAACCAATTTTTTTTCCTTTTATGCTTTGTGTTTATCTGTGTGGTTTTTCGTCTAAGTTCTATATAAAAAAAATCTTTACCTAACCCAATGTCACAAGATTTTCCACTATGTTTTCTTTTTGAAGTTTTATAGTCATAACTCTTATTCTATGATCCATTTCAAGTTAACTTTTGTATACACATAAGATGAAGAGTGAAGCCTCCTTATGTTCCATATGCATATCCAATTTTTCCATCACTATCTATTTAAAAGACTACTTATTCCACGATGAATTACCTTGACACCTTTGACAAGAGTCAATTAACCTTACAAATTCTGGTTTTAATTGCTTTTTTCCCATTCTATTTCTGCTCTCAATCTCTTTTTTGTTTTCGAGGGGGTTATAAAAGCCCTTTTATAAAGCCATTTTTAAACAAAACAGAACAAAAAAAGTTATAGAAAAAGAATAACTTGCTTCATATGTTCCAAAAAGAGGAAAAAAATAAAGGGACAATGCCCACATGCGCAACAATAAAGGGTTCTTTTTCTTATTTTTTTTAAACACAAAATACAAGCAAAGGATACACATACTTAAAACACAGTTCAGGAGCAGACACACAGTCCTGGAAACCCTTCAATAAAAGCAATGCAGAGGTTTGTTTTTCCTTTTGTCTATGCTGATAAATACAGAGACTGGGATATGTGAAAACTAAGTTTATCACAAAGGACCATCACACAAGTCTACCAATGCATGTTGCGTCTATAGTTCACAAACACGGTCAACAAAATCATGTTCACTTCAACCGCATTTCATTTAAATTAAAAAGAAAAACAACTTTTAAATAAAGTGGTTACATTCAAACTTTAACTTCTTTAGTACCATCCTGCAGATTCCAGCACTGTAAAGGTATTGCAAGGATGCCCAACCCTCTGGTATCGGATCGCATATGTAGCAACATCGCAGTATGAAGACAGGGATGCCTTAAGGACTAATTAATACACGGGAGCAGATGCTCTCTTTTACCCTTCCTGCTTAGAATGTAAAAGCTTAAGAATGAAAATCAAGGAAGACTGGGAGATTGGACTGTGCTCAATCTCTTGATTTCTACTTTTAGTTCTAATATTTCTTCTGTTTACTTTGTGTTGAATTTACTATTATTTCTCTGATTTCTTAAGTTCCAAAATTAAGTCCTCCCCTTTTAATAAGGGTGTTCAGTCTATTAGTATTTCATGTAATTTTGATGTGGTTGGACTGGGGTTTATTATTGTATTATTTGTTATATAATTGCCCCCACTTTGGTTTCGTTTCTCCTTTCTCGCCTTTTTTATTTCATAAATTTTTATAATTGAATTTTAAATTTTGGCTTTTTTTTTAATCTGTACTTCTCTTTGATCATTTTCCATTGGTTTTCCTAAGGATTACAATATGTATTCTTAAATTTTCATAGTCTGTTGTTGTTAGGTGCCCTCTCCTCAGTTCCGACTCATAGCGAGCGATTCTATGGACAACAGAAAGAAAAACTTCTGGTCCTGCATCATCCTCTTAATCGTTCTTATGCTTGAGCCCACTGTTGCAGCCACTGGGTCAATCCATCTCGTTGAGGGTCTTCCTCTTTTCCACTGACATTTTACTTTACCAAGCATGATATCCTTCTCCAGGGACTGGTCCCTCCTGATAACATGTCCAAAGTATGTGAGACCAAGTCTTGCCATCCTCACATGTAAGCATTCTCAATCTGTAAATATATTTCATCAAATTTTAGAAAATCTCAACTTCTATGTCTTTAAATACTTTTTATACCTATTTATTTTTTTTCCTGCTAGAAAATCAATCGCACATATGTTAGGCCACTTGATGTTATCTAACAGATACCAGAGGCTCTGTTCATTTACGTTTTTTCTTCTTTTGCCTTAATAATTTCTATTAATCTCTTTTTTCATTTCTATTGCTGTGCTATGTATCCAGATATATGATCTCTCTGGAGTACCTGTCCTACTCTCATGCTTTGGATCCTTGGCTGATGTTTCATATATTCTACTCGATTCTTGGAAGTCCCTGGGTGGTGCAGAGGTTAATGGGCTTAGGTGCTAACTGAAAGTCTGGACGTTCGAGTCCAACAAGAGGCAACTTGAAAGAAATGCCTCATGATCCACTTCCAAAAAATCAGCCACTGAGAACCCTATAGAGCAGTCCTACTCTGACACACACAGCGTTGCCATGAATCAGAACTGACTGTAGCAACCGGTTTACTTGATTCTTGAAATCCCCATGAAAAAATAAGCCTTTTCCAGTTTCACCCTAAACAAGCACACAAAACTCTTGGAACACAGTTAGCTAACGTCTGACAACGTGCTCTTTAGCATTTGCTTGAGCATCATTTTGTCAAATTATTTAATTAAATGTATGTACTTTAAGTTTATTATAGATATTTTAGGTAATCCAGTACCAAATTTGTCACTTGAATCTCTGAGCTTTGGTCCCTCACATTCAAAAGAATAGCTTGGGTTTGAGGATCTCGACAGTCTCTCCTTCATTTTAATGTCAAATTGTACCATAAATAAGAATAAAGTATGTTCTCTGCCTATGTAATCTTGTATGATTATTTAAAGGGCAGCTCTTCTATTGCTGTACATATTCTAAAAATTAATTATTCAGGATGACGTTGGCAGTGTACACCAGTTATCCCTCACCTCATCCTCACATGGGGAATGAGCATTTTCTTAACTAAAACCTCTGCCCTGCTCTACATGGACTGTTTGTCAACTTCTCTAGCGTGACACTAAATCAACTGGCAGCACATTGGTGATGTAAATCACAGGCTAATTTAGTTGTCACTGTGTTGTGACACTTGGTTAAAAACACTTTTTAATTGTGACTATAAATTATACATGAACAATTCTTAGTGACAGTCTTAATACTACATCTGATTATTTCACCCAAGGGGGAATAGCAAGCATCATCAACAGGAAGCAAGTATACATCTGAAACCTTCTAAATAGCAATTTGGAGAAAGGAAACGCTAATGATGCGTTCTGGGTTAATTTCAACCCAAAACTCTTTGGGTAGGGAGAAAGAGAAAGAGAAAAAATAGCTTAAAAAGGAGGAAGCTCTTCGGAGATTTCTGGGCTATGACTTGTCAGACCATGGGTCAGAAACATAGATTTCTCTCTTTGCTCTCCTACTATAAAACATAAAAACATAATCTGAGATTTCTGTTCCTTGGTTTTACATTCTGTAGAAATGTGCTCCTTAAACTTGGCAGATGTATCTTAATACTACAGAAAAAGTGAGTAGACTTAGAAGAAAAGTGATTTTTCTAAGCAGCTATTTGGCCTTGTGTGTTCTTATGTATTTCAAAATCTGTATTTCTTCATTTTTAAAGCACTGGTTTTTAATTATGTGAACCAGTTAAGTGAACTTTAATTACCATATTAAAAAAGTTTATGTAGGAAGAAGGATGTCTAAAATACTTATTTGTACAATTAAGGAAAATCTGAAGGATGCAATAAAAATTAATCTAAATTCATTCTCCCTCTTCTGGAAGAACAACTGAATATTTTCTGAAATATGAATATTCTCCATTAGTACTATCATATAATTCACTGAAAAGAGATAGACTTTTCCTTAAATCTAGGCCTCAAAGTTCAGTTTCTTTGTCTCTGAAATGAGGATAGTATTGTCAGTCTCACAGAACTGTTCTCAGACTCTAATGAGATTGCCTTGGCAAGTGGGTAGGCCACTGGCTAGCGTGCTATAATATTCAATACATGCTAATATCCCTACAGCTGCAATTCTTAGCTTTCATGGATAGTGGATAAATTCTTGAAGCAGTGAACTTGCTCCTTATGCTCCAGGGAGCTCTCAGATGCCCTGAAAGTCTTCCAAAGACCCCCTAGGTCTTTCCACAGAACCCTGATCTAAGAGAAAACCTCACCACCTCAATCCTAGTTAAGACTCTGAAATAGAGAAGCAGTTAAGTCGACAACAGGTTAAAAAGAAAATGAAAGCGGAAGCAGTCCCTTATCTTTCACAGTAACATTAAAGCAAGTAAAGGTATAACCAATGGCCAGATCAAGAAGAGAACACACAGTATTGCCTGCAATCTCTAGAATAACGAGAAAAACCTGGGGAGGCCTGAACGATGAGTAAGGAAGATTAGACATCTGGAGCTAGGCCAGATCTTCTAAAAAGGAATAGTCCAACTGAGATCGCACCAGCAGACAGTATGAGCAAGGCATACTAGCATACACTACCAACTGGCTGACCATTCATCCACACATATTTATTGAACATATGCTATGTGTCAGGTACTTCCTTGGAGTCCTCGGGGACAAAGATGAAAGATGCTCAATCCTTGTTCTGGATGAGCTCATGTCGAGGTGTTCCTCCAGCGAAGAACTATATGTTATATTCTGTGAGAGAGGCTCATGGTGATAATCAGCACGGGTATGCAGGCGTTCATTATCATCCAACTTTGGCAGCTATACTGGAGTATACTAAAAATAATCCCCTTTGTTATTTAGGCTGTTATAATTTGCCTTCAGCTGACTAGACTTTCCTGGCAGTAAAGCATTCTGTGGGTGATTTATAAAAAAAAATCTTTACAAGACAATGAATTTGTATCAACCTAGTGGAGTTTCAACCCAGAGATTTCCTAAGGTCTCAGGATTTGGGTTCAAGCAAAAATAGATGTAAAATTCTGATATTTTATGTCACCGAGTTCTGTAACAATGTTGTTAGGTGCCGTCAAGTCAGTTCCCACTCATGGCAACCCTAGAGGACAGAGTTGAACTACCAACCTTTCAGTTAGCAGCCGAGCTCTTAACCACCAAGCCACCAGGGCTCCTCTCTAATAACAGAATTATAAAAGGTTTATTCTTTTTAATGTAAATAATCTATCTCCCCAGAAATATTTCTCTTTGACACAGAAATTATAACTTCTGTACGTTAGACTGCTCTTCAAGAAATGAAAATCAGTTGTTGAATCCAGAGCCTCTGCGATTTGACTACTAGAAGCAAACGTCTGAAGACCTGGCTTAAGGATTCTGAGGATATGTTTAGGCACAGCAATGTATGCCATAGTATAGGAGAGAGATGGTCAAATTACCAGGACTTGGTTGTCTGGAAGGGGTGCAACGCCAAGTTTACCATTGTTGGAATGGTCAGAAAAGGTGCCAATGTCATCTCTGTTCTATAGTGTCTATAAACTTATCCACATACAAATGTTCAACAAATCTGGATGGATATTACCGTAAATAAAAATGTCCTACTTATAAAATTAAGTGCTAACATTTTGAAGAAATTTGAGTAGCTCATCCGGTATGGTATACAAAGTCAAACAAATTTCGTTTTCAGTTTCAGCACTGCAACTTCGACTCTGTCTGATTGAAAGGAAATATCACAACCTTATAACCAGTTGCCATGGAGTTGATTCCAACTCATGGTGACCCCACGGGTGTGAGAGCAGAACTGGGCTCCACAGGGTTTTCAATCACTAATTTTTCAGAAGTAAACTGCCAGGCAGCTGAGGAAGTTAACCATTTTTATCTCCCCGGGACTCCATCTTAATATTAGTAAACCTCAATCTCTCTATCTGTAAAATCAGATAATGATTCCCCCTTCATTCCTTCATTTCTTCATTCACTAAACAACCTTGTCAGGTGTTGTCTGGGTTTCTTGAAATTGCACAATGAGCAAGACAGACAGAGTCCCTACCTTTAGGGGACATAGGGTCCAGCAGGATTGGTAAGAATTAAAACTTGTAATAATACGAAGTGCTTGGCATGCAGGAAACTCTCAATAAATGTTATTTGCAATTATTATGCTATTGATATTCTTATTACTATCATTATGAAGAAAATATAGGATTTTTAAAAGGAAAGAAAATAATCTAGTTTTCCCCTAGAGATAGCACATTTAAAGGGACGATAATTAAAACAAATGTGCTCTTGTAAAAAACATTTGGCTCACTAGACCCAGGAAATTATGATACGTAGATGTGGATAAAGGTTGGAAAAGCATACACTCACTGCTAATAGTGATAGCCTCTAGGCAGGGACCTAGAATGGAGGGGGTAGGAAAGAAGGAAGAACACATAGGCTAACTTTCCCCTAGAATATTTTTGCTTTTTTTTTTCTTAATAACAAGCATATTTTACTTTTGAAATTAGTTTTAAATAAAACAAAGTCTTTCTCCTGGACTTGCCACTGGCATTAACAGTTGGGTGCTATATGCTAGCTGTCAAAATATTGGAAAGCATTTAGTATATTATTCTCCTACGTTGCCAAACGTGGTGGAATATTTGCAAAACATACCGAATGTGAGCAACAGAAAATGACTTGAATTTTACATCACACCTGTTCACTACAACTGCTCTACTAAAAACTTTCTTAGTGATAACATATTAGAAATCACTGGCATTGCAAGTGGGATTCTTTTTTTTTTATATACAGTTAATATGTCAAAAGAACAAAAAAGAATTAATGTATTTGAATTACGGTGTTGGCGAAGAATATTGAATATACCATGGACCGCCAGAAGAAGAATAAATCTGGCTTAGAAGAAGTATAGCCAGAATGCTCCTGAGAAGCGAGGATGGTGAGACTTCAACTCACATACTTTGGACATGTTATCAGAAGAGACCAGTCCCCGGAGAAGGGTGTCATGCTTGGTAAAGTAGAGGGTCAGTGAAAAAGAGGAAGACCCTCAACGAGATGGATTGACACAGTGGCTGCCACAAGGGGCTCAAACATAGCAATGACTGTGAGGATGGGCACAGCACCAGGTTGTGTTTCGTTCTGTTGTACATAGGGTAGCTATGAGTCATAACAGAATTGACAGCACCTAACAACAATAAAATGTCAACATCATTTCAATACTAGTAACAAGTCTGTCATTTTTTTCTTCATTGTAACTCAGTTTTTTCTCACCACAAATGCAGTGACAGTCAACCCTAAATCATTATAATAAGGCAGTATCACAGTAATCTGATTCCTCAGTGTGATGGGCATCATCCATACATAGTAATTTAGTAATCTAATCTTCCAAAAAACAAATTTCATTCAATGGGATGATTTTACTGTAGATTCAGTCTAGATTGATTTGATATATAGCATTACCTGCATGAAAGTTCAGAACCTTCCAGGTTCTTGGCTAGGTTTTTGATTTGTGTACAATGTAAAATTGTATAAATATACAGTTTACTGAAATATAATTACATGAATCCAAAGATGGAAAATTGATTATTCTACAAGTAGGTCAATAAGAGACTAACATAATACTTACCATAATTTGCTTCTCAGCTAAAATACCTTCTTTTTATGTTTAAATTAACTAGATGATCTTAAATATTTTCCCCTCCTCAAATAACTTCACCACACAGAAGTGCCATTAGTTTTTAACCATAAAATATTAATGCCTCCTATGATATAAAGCAAAGTCTATATATGTATTTTTTTAACATTGTTTCTTGGGTTTTTTTCACTGAGTAATCCCTGGTGGTGTAGTGGTTAAGTGCTCAGGCTGTTAACCCAAAGGTAGGCAGTTCGAATCCACCAGACACTCCTTGGAAATACTATGGGGCAGTTCTGTAGGATCTGTCCTGTAGGGTCTCTATGAGTTGGAATCGACTCAACAGCAGCGGGTCCGGTTTTTTGGAATCTATTGGCATCGATCAAAATTTAACAGCTTCAAAGTTATAAAGACCCCAGTCAAGTTGGGTCTTCTCATTTCTTTGGATCGCATAAATACCAAGGATTGAAGTGTGGATTACCAAGAAATTTGTTTTACTTCAGACTGCACGTTTTTATATTTTGGCAAAGAACTATATAATAAAACACAGAATTTGTTTGGCCTAGAGAACAAAACATTATGATATTTTCATTCAAATAGACTCTTGGCCAAAAGAGTAAAAAATAATATGTGTGGTCATTTTCAAAGACATTTATGCTCTTTTTGGTAGGTATTTAGTTTTATTCAGAAAAAAAATTTTTTGTTTGTTTAGTACCTTATTTTGCCCTTCCAAATGACAGGCTGAATCTCTTTAGGACACAGCATTTCTTGTTTTTATTAGCTTCCTTTGAGTCGGCTCTGCCTCAGGGTGGCCTTATGTATAACGGAACTACACACTGTCTGGTCCTGCACCACCTCCAAGATCTTTGATATGTTTGAGGCCACTTTTGAGGCTACTATGTCAATCTATTACATTTAGGGGTTCTCTTGTTTTCAATGACCCTCTGCTTTACCAAATGTGATGTCCTTTTCTAGCAATTGGTTTTTCCTGATGACATGTCCATAGTAAGTAAGACGAAGTCTCTCCATCTTTACTTCTCAGAAGCATTTCAGTTGTATTTCTTCTAAGAAAACCTTACGGACACTGCATAAGTCTTTTCAGACATGGTTAGATTTGGGTAGGGCTTCATTGGATGATGCCAATCAGCACTCAGCATCCACCCTACCCAACAAAGTCCTCATTGATAGCTTGAGGAGAGGAAAAGCAACAAAAACAGTCTAGGAGAGCTGACATGTTTGCAAGGCTTCCAAGAAACAGCCTACCTGAAGAGTCCAGAGGAGTCCACAACCAATCCCTCTCCAGTTGGTTGTGTGAGGCTATAAGTATCAAAACTGCTGCAAACATTTTCTGTTGACAAGGGGTTCTTACGCAACTATGCAGAGAGGTGACGGAGAGACCTGTCTCTTACTGCCATCTTTTGAACCAGTGAATCACACCTTTCCCGAAGCTATCATTGTCTCTGGAATTTAAGTTATATGAGCCAATGATCCCCAGCCACACTATTTTTGTTCTTCTATAACTTTTTTTCCTTGTAAAGTTTAGTGTAAAAAAAGATGACTAAAGTAGCACTCGTACTATAATAATAGGAGCACGTATAAGAAAAAAATTGATTCTCACTGAGGTTAAGGTACAAGGGACATAATCCTAAGAAATTTATTGCAACATAGTCAGCAAGCATTATATTGACAAAAAAAAATAAAATAAAAAATCCATAATGGGCATGGATCTGTCAAGCAATTTTGCACTATTTCAGAAAGTAGGCTAGTTAACGACAAAAAAAAAAAAGAAAAAAAAAACTTCCTTACATTCAGTCCTATAGAGAACTCTACAGAAACACATGTCATATGACAATCTGCCCACACATGAATATAGTCACAACCTTATTTGTGACTCAGTAAAAAAAATAGTAAGTAAATTCTGTCTTTCTTGTTTGATAATGAGTAAAATACTTAGTAAGCAGGAAAAAAAGAAAAAAAACAAGTAACCTTGGGTAAAAGCATTATACGTTATTCTCTTTTCAAAAGTCTCCTGTTGTATGATTATAAGAAATTACACACAATTCACAATATACCAACCTCACCAGAAACATTTTCTAGACAAATGTCATTTGAAAGAATTTTACCAAAGATCTTTTTCAGAATAATATTATGCATCAGTTCCACTGACAGTCATCCATAGTTCTTGCCCCCCAAATTCATTTATGCTTTCTTCACAAACATCTTCCCCACTATTACTATAACAATTTCGACTTTCACCCAACCTTTCCACACCAGCCTCTGCAACCAGCATTCCTTGTCAACAAACAGTCCAACAATCTCATGCTCTCCAAAGAGTCCTTCCTTTCTAATATATCCATCCCTCTGCTGCCAAAGTGATCTCTCTAATCCAGTCTCAGGACATGTCTCTTTATCACCCAAAATTTTTAATGATTTTCACTGCATATAGTCTCGGTATAAAATCTCCGTCCTTCTTAATCTTATGTAAGTTTACCTGAACAGGTTCACAGTCAATCCATGTTTTGAATTTTATGTTTCAGTCCCACTGAACCACTCATAGTTCCCCACACTCACCAGGCTCATACACATCTAAGACTTTGGGCATCCTTTTCCATCTGCCTGGATTATCTTACCCCCATTAACCCACATTGCCTACTCTCCTTTTCACTAATTAATAGTTGACATGACACATTTTTACTTGTCTCTCAACTTTTCAACCAATGATATGTCTTTCATGAAAACATCTCAGTCTTCCTTGAGAAGCCCATTTCAGGTTTTCCTTCTTCTATCTCCCCACTTCATTCTGTACATATCTCAGTAAAATAATGATGTTGTTTTCCACTGATTGTTTTCTTGTCTCTCTCTTCATTGGATTATTAATTCTTTGAGAGGAGAGAGTTATTCCTTTTTCTTTGGATTCTCAGCTTCTAGAACTATGCCTACTATATTGCTGCTGTTGTTAACTACCACAGAGCTGGCCCCAGGTACATGGCAATCCCAAGAACAATGGAACGAAACACCCCAGTCCTGCATAACCCGCATGATCAGCTGCAGATCAAACTATTGCGATCCGTAAGGTTTTCATTGTCAAATTTTCAGAAGTGATATTCAGGCCCTTCTTCCTAGTCCTTCTTAGTCTGGAATCTCTGCTGAAACCTGTTAAGCAACATAGCAACACACAAGATTCCACTTACAGACAGTGGTGGTGGCTGTGCATGAGGTACATTTGCCAGGAATCAAACTTAGGTCTCCCACATGGAAGGCAAGAATTCTACCCCTGACCCACAACTGTCTCCATATGCTTAGTATTAGTAACTGCTTAATGATTATTTTCTCTACATCCTTATCTTAAATGAAGCTGGATATTCCTTGAGGAAATAGCAGCCGTTATGACTTTTCTGTCACTTACGATGAACAGGGAAGGATCATGGCATCTGCATTCTCTTAGATTCCTTCTAGAATACTCCACACAAATCTGCTACAGTAGTCTCTTTTCAGTTAGCTTCTTGGTATCTTCTAACAAGTTTTGTAATGGTAATTAACAGACTAGCTACTTAATCGTTTATGGACAAGTTGGGTCTTCACCCACCACACCAAAACCACCTCTGTTCCAGTTCTTCCAGACCTCAAAGGCTGCATAAAGATGTTCTGCCAAGGTGGCCAGCCTTACAATGTTTGTATTACCCCATATCCATGGCCCCATCAGGAACTCTGCAATCATCTAGATCCAGTCGACATCAGAAAAAAAAATTTCCTATCCCAATTACCAATTGCAAACTTATTTCACTTTATTCGTCCCACAAACCTACTCATTGATGTCATTCAGTCTTTTTAGTCACCTCCTAGCTTCATTTTAATTCCTTAATATCTCAGACACTGTGACCAATAATCTTGACGATCATATAAGCATTCTCAATTTATTTTCTCCTTGCCCATGTCACCCACCCTACTTAACGAAAACTCTGCCTTTACCACTTCTATCACAAGAATATCAAGTAATTTAGAAAAAGGATTGTGTCTTATTTATTTTCATAATCATCTCTGGATTCAGCACAGTACCTGACATACAGAATAGCCTCAGTGTTTCTTAAAATGGAGTCCAAAATCCTTTATCCTGCTAGATACACTAACACAAATATATACACTGGTTTTACTAAAAAATACGATGTTTTGTCTCAGTTCTATAATAGTATGTTCACTTGGTGCTCACATTCTGGTAAGAGATTATTCCATACCTTTCACCACACTTGTAAAGTCTCCTTACCTCACCTTCTCTGCAGATGCTAAAGTCTATTAGCATTCCACATCTCTTCTCCCCACCTAGGATTTTGCTTTATCAAGTATCGTATCTCTTTTAAGTATTTTCCAATTTTATTTTTTACTGGGCTCCTCTTCCCAAAACACGAAATTCCTCAGATTATCTACACATAACCAATGCAAAAAACAAACAACAGCTTTTGATTTATAACATTAAACACATTGATTTTTCTAAGATCAATCCAGATTTTGGAAAATTACACATTTTCCCAGTCTTTGATCTATAAAAAGTTTACATAACTCCATATTGAAAATGAAAAGGTGAAATAATTGGTTTGTCATTGTCACATCAAACTTGACGAATTCACAAGTTATTTTCATTCAATGGTAGCACAGCTAACCAAGTGTAATTTACCATGAATTGGAATTCTTAGGAAATTTTTTTTTTAATTGTACTTCAGGTGAAGGCTTATAGAACAAATAGTTTCTCATGAAACAGAAGTAGACATGTTGTTTTATGACAGTGGTTAACAACCGAACAACCCTCTAACTTCTCAACCTTTTTTTTTTTTTTTTTGGTGAAAATACACATAGCCAAAGATACACCATTTCAAAAATTTCTACATGCACAGTTCAGTGACATTGACTACGCTCCTCGAATTGTGCTGTTATTCTCACTTAAGATGAAGGCTTACAGAACAAAATAGTTTCTCATTTAACAGTTACTACAAATGTTGCCCGATGACAATGGTTAACAATCTCACAACACATCAAGAATATCCTTACTCAACCTTGGGTTCCCTATCACCAGCTTCCTTGTCCCCTTCTGCCTTCTGGCCCTTGTCACTGGACTCCTGTACCTCATTAGTCTCATTTGGTTTTACGGGGCTGTCCACTCCCAGGCTGAACAGTGAACCTTGGAGGTAATTTCACCACTGAGCTAAAAGGGTGTCTGGGGGCCATACTCTCAGGGTTTCTCCAGTCTCCTTTAGGCCAATAAACCTGGTCTTTTTTTTGTGAGTTAGAATTATGCTCTACAGCCTTCTCCAGCTCTGTCCAGAAACTTCTGTTGTGATCCTGGTCAGAGGAGTCAGTGGTGGTAGCTGGGCACCATCTAGCTGTACTGGACTCAGTCTGGTGGAGGCCTTGGTAGCTGTGGACGATTAGTCCTTCGGACTAATCTTTTCCTTGTATCCTGTTCTCTTCATTCTCCCTTGCTCCTGAAGGGATGATACCAGTGGAGTATCTTAGATGGCCGCCCACAGGCTTTTAAGACCCCAGACACTACTCACCAAGGTAGAATATAGAGCATTGTCTTTATAAGCTGTGTCATGCCAATTGAGCTAGATGTTCCCCGAGACCATGGTCCCCAGAGCCCTCTGCCCAGCAACTCAGTCCCTCAGGGAGTTTGGACGTGTCTATGGGGCTTCCATGACTTTTCCTTGTACAAGTTGTGCTAGTTTCCCCTGTATTGTGTACTGTCTCACCCTTCACCCAAGATACCACTTATCTATTATATATTAGGAAATGTTTTTGTTTGAACTTCTTTTTTGAGAAATGTCTTTTGTTAGGTATGGCTTAAATTATTCAGTTTATTATATTTTGTTAAGTCTCCTTATTTTCTACCTTGCAATGTCTAAAGAACCATTTTGCTATCAGAAGTATTTGAAATATTTAAAATGACTTTAACTTCTTTTGTTACTATTACAACAACACTGTAGAGAAAAAATATGACATAAAAAAAGACACTCAGTTTCCAGTTCCAGACTGGCCATGATATAACACGATGGTAAGCAGAAAAAGTCAAGTAGACCTTCTATATTTCAACAACTTCATTTGTTTAAGAAAGAGTTGGTTGAATGAAATAATCTCGACACGCCCTCTGGTTTTGGCAGCCTATAATCCTGCTTGTCCACATCACTATATTGTTGTCCATCTTTTATAAAAATCAGTTCATCCTCACAAAAGTGAACTTGAAATCCACACATATGTTACAGGTCATCAGCATTTCAGAAAATTCCTAAGGATTACACAGAAGCAAATAAAACAATACCAAAGCCAGCAACACAAAGTAAAAGTATCTTAAATTCGAATATGGACAATAAATAAAACAAGCAAATTTACTGGAAAATATCCATGAGGAATTTCGCCCAGTGAATATTTGCAGGCAAGGAAGGGTCCCCAAATTTAATATCTATAAACACAATGATCAAGATTTAATTCTTGATGGAAAATATTTTCCTACTCTGATGTATTGGTTTGTGAGACATACATGTCAACAGAGCTGTGACAGAAATAAAGAATACCCAGTGAAGGGCAAGAATTATATTCATGATACCAACACATGAAAAGGAAGACAAAGATAAGAACTCAAAGAGGTCAGATGAATAACCATAGGTAGACAATGATTTAGATTTATATCGGCACCCCCAATCTTTGATCAGGAGACCCCAGGCTAGGCCACTCTGTTTTAAAAAGAGGTGATCAAATCCGTATTTTATTTGTAGAGTGAATAAATACATCCTTGCACAGATAAGTTACTCTATTTATAAATAAATACAGATGTCCTTTATCATTGGCAGTTTTTCCTAACTACCACCAAACCAAACCACAAATGACTCCAAATGTTCTTTCTTGTCTATAATTTTAGATAGATAGATAGATATCTTCAATTCAAATAATTTGTCTGAAACACAGACTGTGTAACCTTGAGCACTTGCTACAGCTTCTTCTTCTCAAAAATAAGAACAATTAAAAAAAAAAAAAAACCAAACCCGTTGCCGTCGAGTTGATTCCAACTCATACTGACCCTAAGGGACAGAGTAGAACTGCCCCATAGAGTTTCCAATAAGTGCCTGGTGGATTCGAACTGCCAACCTTTTGGTTAGCAGACATAGCACTTAAACACTATGCCACCAGGGTTTCACACTAAGAATAACAGCAGTATCTAATAATACCTACTAAATTAGGCTTTTTTTTTTTTTTTCAGTTTCCAAATGGTTATTTTATCAGATTGTTTGAACAGTAAATTTATCTTTGTTTGCAATCCAAAATAGTTACCTGAAGTTTGCTGTTTTGTGTGTACGTGTGTGTGTGTGGTTACTTTTATTGTATATTTGTTTTCTAAACTCTTTGGCACAGTTTTCTGGGGGCATTCAGACTGCCACAGTACAAATCAGGAGAGAGCTTTCCTTTCGTCCTGCCAATTCTGAGCATTTATAACTTTTGGTTTGTCTGGGTTGTGGCTTTTTTTTGTTTTGTTTTTGAAGTCTGTATTCTTTATTTGTAACAATAGTATTTTTATTTTTAAATTAGGCTATTTTTAAAGGTCAAATGAGCTAATGAATGTAAAGAAGTTGTAAGTATGCCTGTGACATAGTAAATAATAAATAAGTGTTTTCTTTCATTCTTTCTATTGAAGAATTTTGAGTGAAGAAGAAAAATCTTTTTGTGCTTCAAGGTTAAGCTCTGAGAGTAGGCATTCTAGAACTGATTCTCTAACGCTTTTTCAATTGCATTATCAATGAACTCTTAAGATTAATGCCACAGTCCGTTCCTTAGAGCTGTTTCTACAACAGACTGGCCACCTGAAATATCCTTTAATTTACTGTAGTCTCTCCTGTGCAGACATTAGTCCTGGTCTGATGAAATGTGAGTGTGCGTTCAGGCTAAGTACAGAGTAAATAACAATTGAAATGGGAGAACTCGAGGAAGTGGTAAAGATAAATAACAGTGGTCAAAAGTCCATATTCATAAAATTTGAATATGTGAAAATACATTATATTTATTTATTGAGGCTCAGTAAAAGCACCCAAAGACATAGATGTTCAACACATTTCCCTTAAAGGAGAGAAAGAAAAGTCAAGGAAAAAAAAAAGAACAGATGGCATCCAGAGAGTAAAACAAGAGATCAGGGGAGGTAATTCTCAAAGGTCAGATTTATATTGTTAGGGATTTGTTATCCAGAGGAAAGAAAGCAATTATAGAAAGCATTTGCATTTACCAGCATTTGATCCCATGTGGACCTAGTGTTATGTAATTATATATAACACTAAACAAATGCATGTTATTTTTTTTTTTGCCTTACTGTTGCTTTGTTTGCTTGTTTCGTTTTGTTTTGCAGATACTTACCGCTACTTTTGACCCAGGAAGCATTTTGCCTCAGGAAAGGGGAAATTGAAACAAAAGAGACCTCTGATAAACTTGGAGACAGGAAGTTAACTTTTTTGGCCTTTTTAGCAAGAAGGAAGCCAGGAAAGACAGGCGTTGTCCATACGGGGTGTGGGGGGGAGAAAAAGAAAGTAAATATATATATATTTTTTTTTTAATTCCTTAAGCATCCATTTAATGTATGTATAGGTCAACCTACCTGCTGACAGAACATTTTCCTCAGAGTATGGAATGTCTGAGATAGATAGCTCTCATTTGATTGGTGCCCTAAGAGGAGAAGGATGGGGAAGAAATAGAGAGACAGAATCTGACTCCCCAACAAGGGCCGTGGGAGAGAAGGAGTCAGAGGTAGAGTCGAGAGCCCTCGTCTTTCTCAGATGCACTGTTCAATTGTGTGTGTGTGTTTAGACTAGTTATAGTTTAGACTAGTTATATTGTCAATCGAAATTTAAGAAATAATTCCTACATCTCATTTTCATGTTTAATTCCTCTACCTGCTCTTAAAGACGTGCCATTATTGGGTACTTCCAGGCCCTGGGAGTTCCCAAATGGCTCAGAGTATTATCAAGCAGCTGCTAACTGAAAGGTGGGAGGTTCAAGCCCACCCAGAAGAAC
Organism: Dugong dugon; assembly: GCA_030035585.1. NCBI lineage: Eukaryota > Metazoa > Chordata > Mammalia > Sirenia > Dugongidae > Dugong > Dugong dugon. The sequence continues at coordinate 7,819,486 of CM057478.1, read as the reverse complement.
CTTGGAAGAAAGGCCTGGAGATGTACTTCTGAAAAATCAGTCATTGAAAACCCTGTGGAGCACAGTTCTACTCTGACACACATAGGGTCACCATGAGTTGGAATCCATTGGACTGTAAGGTTTTTTGTTTATTTTTGCCAGGCCTTCATATCGCTGTCTTCACTCTCCCATAACAAACACAAGCTCATTCCAGTTTCTTTGACTTCATCCATCGCTCTAAAATACTCTTCCCTCTAATTGCCATCTGTCCTAATTCAGCACAGTCTTTAAGGCAAGATTTTCAGTTTAACTGGTTCACCAATCTTACTCTGATCATTAGCGTCCCCATTGGCCTTCCCTTCCAATGAATTTCGGAGAGTTGAGTGTGTAAACAAAAAAGTAACTAAGAACTTACTGTCTTGCTTATGTTATTTGTAATTGCTGTTTGTTAAGTAACTTCCTAAATCAAAAACTATTCAAATGCAGACTATATGGTTTATACTGGTGTATTTTTAACCTGACTAGTCTAGAAAAAAACGAACTGTTTGAAAATGTATGGCCATAACTTTGTAAATTCCTTGGCTTGTTTATCAGTGAGGGATTTTATCAATATGGAACCAAGGGATGGATAACCCTCTGCAGTATCCACAATAACATTGTTAGTCTATATTCCTTTTTTCTTAATATTTTCAGATTATTTAAAATATATAATTTCTCATTTTAAATGATCTTTATAAAAGCTCCAGAATAAGAAACGATCTTCTGTTTATAATTAGTGTCTAGGACAGTTGCTTGGAGATGGTGTTAAGGAGATTCATATATTGGATTCAGTCTCTTTTGGAGCTGATTCATTTTCAGAGACAATACCAAGTCACAGACCTCAGTCCAATTGGCCTGCAGGGTTAGGGGCATCAGTATCATGTTGGAGGGACCCTGTAAAGGGATGCAGATTGTATACAATTGTTAGCAATTACAAAGACATCTTAAAGTTCTTACATGCTCGATTTGAGTCACTTTATAAAAGCAGCAGAATGATTTTGGATAGTCCATAATTTTTGCTTGAAATAGGAAAAAAAAAAATACACACAAGAGCTTTAATTTTCAACTTACTGCAGGAGGCAACTGACAACCTGGTTTATATGGACTTAACAGACTATTGTAATAATGCTGTTATTTTTGACAAAAGTACTCTCAACAATTGTCAACAGTTTGCTTTAAAAGTAACAAATCTGTGTATTATTTTCTCCCTGGGAAAATGCTCTCTCCATTCTTTTATTAGTTCTTTTTTACCCTAGCCCTGCAATTCTCTTTATTCGGGTTCTGTAAATAACCTGTTCGGTAGGGACTGACCTTTCAACGCTGCTTTGCCCTTTCCAATTCTACTTTCATCTGAATCTCTTCCCACCCTATATTTTGTCATCGTTCAAGTCTTGTCTTTTTATTTTGTGCCTGCTTCAGCATAAGTCTGAATTTGAACATGCAATAGTTCTCACTGTTCCAATTAATTGGCTCACCTACCCTTTAGGTAACCTATTCTCTGGTCTCTTGTGTTAATTAACACCCTCTCCTCCCAGCCATTTCTCAATATGTAATGATTCAGTGGGGAAGAGACGAAGGAATAACAAATATCTGAGTCAGGAGGTATAAGGTGGCTGTCTGATTATCCTCCTCAGGCTGCAACCACCTAGTGCAAGATTATTTCAGAGAACAGCAACAAACAAAAAACTGTGGTGTAGGTGATATTCCTGTCAGTCCTCAGGGATCTAGTTAGAGGAGACATCTGATTATTTCTACAAAGTAAACTTGTTTTAGCGCAGTAGTAAACATTTGTAGTAAAAAGACTAGAAAGCAGCCTAAACCATGGAGGTTCACAGGAGAAGCAGAGACACCAAGGATCTAAGGTAATTCAGCGAAGTGGTTACGAGAAGAGCTGTCAGATCTGAACTAAATGAAACATCCAATCCTCTCATTTTTTGTGATGTTTGCCCTAGATATACGGCATCTACAATTTGAGGGTGGATTTACAAGGTGTTACTGACTCCTTGCTACACAGCAAGCTCTTAACAAATGGCCCACCGTCTGGAAAGAACTCAATAACATTCGCTATATTATTATTATAGGATAAATACGAAATACAGGGAGTCCATGGGTGGTACAAATGGTGAACGTCTTAAACGGAAAAGTTCCAAATTGGAGTCACGTGCGACAGTGGTAAGAATGATGGGGCCAGCATGCATTCCCAGGATGTAAACCATTTGTTCATGGGAAGAATGTGTCAAGATGTAAACAATTTTTTCCCAGGAAAAATGTGTTCATGACTGCAATATATATAACCAAACTGGCTTGCCCTACTCACCTAGGTGGTAACTCACTCCCTCCTAGCCAAGTGGATGACCTTTACATTTCAAAGAACTTCAAGCTGAAGTTGATCTTATCTATAATCAAACATTAATCCCCTACCTTTCCTTTGTTCTCTACACATACAGACCCCTGTCTCCACTGGACTAACAGAGTACTTTGTAATTTTATTTAGCACTGCCCAGCTCGAGCTATTTTATTCCTCAATAAAACTTCTTTTCTTTCACTCCTAACAGAGTATGAGATTTTCTTTTTTCACAACGTGTTTTGCTGCTAACCAAAAGTTTGGCAGTTTGAATCTGACCAGAGGCTCCTCAGAAGAAAGGCCTAGAGATCTATGTCTGCAATCAATCACTGAATACCCCATGAAGCACAGATGGGCTTGCCATGAGTTGGAGTCAACCTGATGGCAAACGGTAAGAAATAAGGATGCATTAATGTTTCTTCAGGATGTAATGGCACTTGCCATAAACAAAATATTTACCAAAATATTTGCCAGAAATATATATTCTTCCATGCTAAGTTGAGGTTTCAGATAAAACGTGTCATTATCTTCTGGATTGCTAAAATAGCTTGTGTGTTTATGTTCCATTATACATTAGTATTGACTGAAAGGGGAAAACTTTTTTTTTTAAATTCTGGGAAACCATGAGGTTAAAACCATCCTTTAGAATAGATACCTTGTCCATAGTTTCCATTTTGCCTCATCAACTTGAAGGTCTGTGATAACAGGAAGCTCAGTTTATTCAAATTTGTTTTCCAGTGGGTACTAGGTGCTTGATTGTTGGTTGAATAAATTCATAAGCCATCTAGTTATGTTCAAGTGTACTATAATGCTAACTGGAGTTTTCATTCCAGCTCCTATTTTATTTTTTAGAGTAGCTATACAAGACATATATAGACAAATTGTAGACAGATGTAGAAAAGACAGATGTAAGAGACAGAACCTTGTTTATATAATAGTTCTCCTTCTTAAGAACTCAGTGATCTGAGGCAAACAACTCACTTTTTCTTCACTGTCTCTAGTGGCTGCATATAATAATTCTCAGTAAATACCAGATTTGTTCATTACTCCCTGTCCTGCAATCCTTCTTATGAGCCATTAACTGTTTCTTTACTTATTTGAACCAACAAAATTGTAAAAGCAAGCAGAGGATATAAACCTGAAAACATTTTGTTTTTATATTCACTAAGGAGTCTTGAAATACAAGAAAACTTTTACAATATATCTTAAGTTGTTTTTTTTTTTTTTAATTGACACCAAGAAGGTAGGACTATTTAAGTTAGAACAAAGGCTCTAATGCTCAAACAATTCCAGATTCTGATATCTGATGATAATGGAAGGTAGAGAAACCAATGAAACATGTAATGAGACAGTACAGAAATTGCAGGCTGATTTTGAAGTTCAATACTTGTTAACATCCTTGCATAAACTGAAAAGAATATAATAAAGCTGTTAAAATAAAACTAGCTAAATATAACAAAGCCTCATTATACAATAGCTGGAGTCCCTGGGTAGTGCAAACGGTTAAGCGCTGGACTACTAACCAAAAGGTTGGCAGTTCAAACCCACCCAGAGGCACCTAAGAAGTAAAGCCTGGCAATCTGCTTCTGAAAAGTCACAGCCTTCAAAACTCCATAAAGTGCAGTTCTACTCTGCACACATGGAGTCACTGTGAGGCAGAATCGACTCAATGGCAACTGTTGGTTGGTTGTTTTTTGGGGGGAGGGCTGTTTATAGAAGTTGACTATTCCCATTTCCCTGTAATACTCCAAGTTTATGACTACTCACCCAACATAATTATAAGTAGTATCCTCTTTAACTTTTGAAAATAACTTGGTTTGGATGATAAAGTATATGATTACTTACCCAGACATGGGAGCCCTGGTGGCACAGTGGTTAAGAGCTCACCTGCTAACCAAAAGGTCGGCAGTTCAAGTCCACCAGCCGCTCTTTGGAAACTCTACGGGGGCAGTTCTACTATGTCCCACAGGGTTGATATGAGTCAGAATCGACTCGACGACATGGGTAGTATGGGCACGCAAATATGACATGGCTTAATAATCATAACCTAAAAGCAAAAACACCTGTGACAGATGGCATATATTTAGCCTATATTACACTTGATAGCCCTACTCCAAAGAAGAGTTGAGAGCTAAAATGTTTCCACTGTCTATCACGGCTTTGACTATAAAGTAGATTATAAACTAAATAATGTTTAACGTGACTGGTATTATATGAAAGCAGAAAGTTAAAGGCAATAGATTTGAGCGTTTCATGTTGCAATGGAGACAGATGAGTCACATTTTGCTTGTTCTTGTCTTACAATATCTAATCTGCGCTAGTTTTATTAGTGAATTTCCAACATCAAGAGCTTAATGGAGAATTAATTTGGTTTTTAATCACTATTTTATTCTCATTTTAATTAGTTTTTTTCCTGATTCATTATCCTTTGTTTTTTACAAAAAAAGAAGAAGAAAGGGGCTAAGCGCTTACGTTTATCGAAAAGTTATCACCACTAGTACTTAACGTAGCACTTAAAAGCGAACCAAACTTAGTTAAGAATTAGTGGGTTACTCTAATTATTTCACTTGGACAATATACTAGATAATTCTAAGAGTCTTTGCATCTACTCTCTGAAAGAAGATAAAAAAGAAAAGAACAAACAAAACATGTTTTAACTGTGCCAGAACGCTGAAACTAGGGAGCGTGAGCTGCCTGCTGAAGCTGCAGGATTTTGGTAAAGGTCTGTCACAGTCTCTGATTCATGCCTGATGTACTCTGAACTTCACTTAACATCGCATGCTAGCTGATTTATGGTTTGAAATGAAATATCTTCTGCTGTCCTAATATACTGCAGTAGGCTCCTTTCTACCAAAGTCATTTATTACAACACTGTTTCTCTGTTTAGAAGACAGACCGAAAATAGCAATTCTATTTGTATTTTGAATCTCAAAAAGATGCATAATCTCTAGTTCCCCTTAAAGAAGTTCCTTGAAGTCTGTGTCCACAAGAAATCCCTGGACCCTGGGAGAAACAGTAAAGGAAACACTGCAACTAAAACAAGTAACCTCTATGAACACTCACACTGAGATGTTGAAAGCAGAGAAACAGAGGCAGCTCCATTTTGAGGTGGCAGCTACATTCTAAGAAAATAGAGGAACTCAGACTTTGTAAAGTAAATAAAGGAACTTACTCCACTCAGAGCGGTGGAGTGGCTCAGTGCAATTAAGGGAACTAGGGACATGAGGGAGCCCTGGTGGTACCATGGTTAAGAGCTCTGCTGCTAACCAAAAGGTTGGCAGTTCGAATCCACCAGCCACTCCTTGGAAACCCAATGAGGCAATTCTCCTCTGTCCTACCGGGTTGCTATGAGTCAGAGTCAACCCGATGGCAATGGGTTTGGTTTGGGTTTTTTTAGGGACATGAGAGAAAGCAGAAAAAATAACCAAATGGAACATGTGACTAGCAAGCTCAAAGAAATAATGTGAAATAGAAGAGACTGGGGGCTGCTTTGGAAAATCATTCCAAATTTGATTGAAACTTGGAATCAAATCTGATTATAATTACCATACAAACTCCTGGTTGCCTCCAAAGGCCATGGGGCCTGAGGGAACACGTGATTCACAAAAGTTATCTTCTGCTTGCTGAGCAATCATTTGTTTATCGATACCAGATGTTAACAAGGACAGTTCTTATTTACAGCTCAGGAAATGCATGATGTTTTTAGTGAAATTAAACTGTCTTAACTGAACTTACTACCAGAGTGGATCTGTGGTGTTGGGTATCTTTCCCATAACAAATGTCTCTGCCCATTGTTTCAAATAAGGCTTTCCCCAGCCATGTGACTTCCTTGGGGTTTGTTTGCTTGTTTTTGTACTTTACTAACTTTATTTGTTGACACATCACTGCAGCTCTTAAGACTGAATAAATATTCTCCTAACATTAAAAAAAAAAACCTATAATAACACCAAAATGAATTCGCATTCAAGTAACTGGCAAGTTAATTCAGACTCTTATAGATCATACTTGTTGTTCACCTTTGATTTAATTTATAAGTTATTTTTTTAATTTACATTATTTTAATAAGTTTATTTAATTGTATATTTTATTTCACTTTTACATAGCTTAATAATAACCCATTACTATCTTATCATTCACTAAGAATTTGTCTGAAATTAGTTTAAAGCATTTTTCTGCAATATAAACATAAATAATCTAAATATCAAAATTTGTTCCATAGCAAGTGATCATCAACACACCTCAGTGCCATGTCTACTCTTAAAATAAGTAAGAGAGAAGCCACAAGCCCTTGGCAGGAATCCCTTTATTAATCAGAAAAATGAAAAAAGAAATTTTTGGAACCTACTTTTCCCATCTAGATATATCTTATTATAATAACATTAAGATTATGTTGTTTTCCTTTTCAAAAATCAAAAAAATACTACTTTCAGCTATTTTTTTCCACTCTTGATTTGCCTCAGTACTTAAGCTGAACTGGATAATTCACTGTTGCCCAAATACACAGTCGTCATGAGTCGATTCCAACTCACGGTGACCCCCGTATGTGTCAGAGTAGAACTGTGCTCCATAGAGTTTACAATGACTAATTTTTTTGGAAGTAGATCACCAGGCCGTTCTTCTGAGGCACATCTGCATAGACTTGAACCGCCAACATTTTGTTTAGTAGCCAAGCACGTTAACTGGTTGAACCATCCAGGGACTCCTGCCCAAACATACACCATAGTTTCTGATCCCTGAGTTTTTTGTTTTTGCTATATCATCTTTATCAAGAAAAATGGTTCCAATCCCTAAAGGCTCATAGTGAAGACTACCATCTCCATCAAGCCTTTCTTGCATATCCTGTAACAAATGTGAGTTTTCCTCCCTTTGAATCCATATAATACTCTAGTTGTACCCTTCTGGCATGTTGCATATTTGGTCTTTGAATTATAGCAGGTCCAGGTCTGAATTCAGATTGAGTTAGTCCCATACTTGATAGCTATATCACATTAGCCAGTTCATTTAAGTTTCTTGGGCTTTAATTTCTTTATCTTTAAGAGAGCTAGAAAAATATCTTTCTGCAGAGCCGCTTTTGGGAACAGAAAGAACATGTCCTTGGTACTATAGATGTTTGGTGACTATGCTCATTTTCCTGCCACACTCCAACGTCACAAAAGTCTGCATGCTGTTTGAGGTTACAGTCTGATAGTTAATATTTTATTTCCTGAGGATCTAGTACAATAACTTTTCTATAATGAGACTGTTTTTTAAAATTAGTTTCTTGTTAGATGGTGTATTTATTTTCGTGGGAGTAACCTATTGTTTGGGTTTTCTGTCTTTTCTCTTCTGGAGAAAGAACACAGTAACACCTGTTGCAGATCTCTCCTCTACCAACTCCACAGGGCAGTACCAGAAGTTAGCATTGTTTTACAGGACTCTATCTCTCAGCCATAGCTGATAGACAAGGAACAGGTACCTAGCCCAAGCCTGGCCAATGAAAACATTTCCCTAGAATGAGTTTTTCCTGAGAATTTTAAAAAAGGAGATTAAAATGAGAGTCAGTTCTTGATTTATTTTTGATGGAAACTGTGGAAGATCAGGGTCAAAGCTATGGTTGACCATATTTTGGGCCAGGTGAAGGAAACCAATGACCAATGTGAAAGAAGGAAGCTATATGCAGACAATGAGGCGTCTGTGTTCAGTGGTAGAATTCTCGCCTTCTGTGCAGGAGACCAGGGTTTGATTCTCCGCCCATGCACCTCATGCGCAGCTACCACTCATCTGTCAATGGAGGCTTCCGTGTTGCTATGATGCTGTACAGGTCTTAGGGGAACTTCCAGACTAACAAAGACTAAAGGAGATTAGGAAGAAAGGCCATTTAAAACTCTATGGATCACAGAGGTGCGAAGCGAAACCAGTGAGTCGGGGGCCAACTCCATGGCAGTTAACAACACAATACAATTAGAAACAAAAAATGCAGTCATAAAAATAAAGGGAGGGTCCTGCCATCATTCGGCACCCTGGTTCCAGGTTTTCCTGAGGCCTGACTAAACTGCTTTCTCCATCATTTGTTAACTTAAGCGTAGCTTCTTTACCTCAAACTGGAAGGTTCTGGACTTTTCCGTAACTCTAATAATGATGCCATATCCTTACTTCAACCCTGCATCTCATGAATTACTGAAGACTATATACATACAATGGAGACCAGGTGGCGCAATGGTTAAGCACTAAGCCGCTAACTGAGGTCGGTGGCTTGAACCCTCCAACTGCTCCATGGGAGAAAGATGTGGCAGTCTGCTTCTGTAAAGGTTACAGCCTTGGAAACCCTGTGGGGCAGTTCTACTCAGTCCTATAGAGTCGCTATGAGTAGAAATTGACTTGACAGCAATAGGATTTTTTAGTTTTGGGTTTATATACCTAAAGGGAATCCCTGGGTGGTGCAAACAATTAATGCACTTGCCTTGAAATTGAAAGGTTGGTGGTTCAAGTCCACCGAGGCCCCTTGGAAGAAAGGCCTGGCGATCTACTTCTGAAAAATCAGACATTTAAAACTCTTTGGAGTACAGTGCTACTCTGACACACCTGGGGTCACCATGAGTTGGAATTGACTCAACAGCAACTGGATTTTATTTATTGCTTCGTTGAATTAATAAAGCACTGGAAGCAATGTAACATAAATGGGTAGACCCCTTTTCTCTCTGGGCAATTGGGATGATTAACTACAAAAGGAGAAAGCAGATTGTTGAATCACTACTGTAAAGTTTTTATAGGCACTAAAAATCAGCACGAAGAGAAATATGGCTTTTCAGGGCTGTGTTAGTAGAGGACACACAAGATTTAAGAAAAAAAACAAAAACAACCAAACCCGTTGCCATCGAGTTGATTCCAACTCATAGTGACCCTATGGGACAGAGTAGAACTTCCCTATGGAGTTTCCAAGGAGCGCCTGGTGGATTTGAACTGCTGACCTTTTCATTATCAGCCTTGGCACTTAATCACTAAGCCACCAGTGTTTCCAAAAAACCGGTTGCCATCAAGTCAATTGTGACTCATAGCAACCCTACTGGACAGACTGGAACTGCCCCATAGGATTTCCAAGACCCTTTGATTAGCAGTCAAGCTCGCTACTACCGTGCCACCAGTGCTCCAGACCTACAGGCCAACACAAGATAGGGCTCATCAAATCACACCTTTGCCGCCTAGCAGGATTCTGAGAGTAAAGAACGCACAGAGATATACTCTCTGCTGCTTTTGCTTCCAAATTTTCTCCTAATTTAAAGCAAGCTACCTTGAATTAAAATACGGAAGTGCAATTTTATTTATCTCTTTGATTAACAAAATTATATAAATATCACAAATAGTGTAGCAAAGCAAAACAGCTTAGTGAAGATTCAAGTTGGTGTAACCTTCATACACTGAACAAGTAAAACGCAGTAGACACCAATGGACGCATTCATTGAGTTTATCTTAACAGATTGGCTTTTCCAAGATCCAATATGGCACTTTTTTTTTTTTTTTTTTTTTTTTGGTGATCAAGAAAAAAACACGATTTTTTGTTTTTAATTTAAAACAAGTGAAAATTTCCCAAATGACCTAAGACACACACACACATACCCACATACATCTCAGGATTCTGTATGATTTCAGTATGAATTTAATTCTGTTATCTTTCTGCTTATATTTGTGCCATCATCCATTACCTTATTCATTCATTTACCTATTAATAAATATTTATTGAATGCCTGCTATCTGTCAGTCATCCCTGTAGATGTAGTGAGTCAAAAAATAAAAATAAAAAAATAATGAAGTCCCTATCTTTATTTAATTAGAGATTCATCCAGCTGAGAACCTCAATCATCTTAGTTCAAATGTTATTTTTCTGTAGGAATGATTTTCATATCTATTTCATATAAACTGACATTACTTTTGAGATAAAAGAATCAGCCTTATATTTTTATCATTAACACAAGGCACTACATTTCAATGATAAATATAGTTACCTTGCTTAGACCATAGTTCAGCTATGATTTCAAGCATGATCCAAGGCAAATTTTGTCAGGTGTACCGTATATTGTATCATTTGGCAAGAAAAGCAAATGTTTCTGCAATACGTTATAAATTAGCACAGTGGATGCACTCTGCGCATAAAAACAAAAATGCATTTAAATATATGTAACATAAAGATGCATGTAAATAAACTTAAAATGACACCTGGCTGGGAATTCAATGTGTCGTGACTTGAAAATAATCTAAAGTTTACACCTCAGACTTACAGGACAACATCACTCTGGAGGATGTAACACTGGATTATTTACAACACATTTAACTTTGATCATCACACTTCTCTCTACTAGATTTTTAGATCGGTCAGAAAATGGGTATCCTGTAGATTTCTTCTGATGGCTCGTGTTGATTATATTGTCGTTAAATTTTAGTGACGATGTGATTATTAAAAGATGTGACAAAACTGATGATCATCGGAACACGGTATTTTCATCATCTGAGCTAGAGTTTCAGAATCTCTAGATTTTTTTTATGAATCTAAGTTTAGCTTATTTATGTGGCTATTTAATAATTCCACTACTCTTCTGTCAGTTTGTTCTACCATGATGGCTTGGATGTTGCTAGGATGATGGAAGCTATACCACCGATACCAGTAGTTTCTCCAATGGTGGAGAGATTTCAGCAGAACTCCAGGCTAAGACAGACTAGAAGGAAAGGGCTGGAGATCTACTTCTGATAATTGGCCAGTGAAAACCCTATGGATCCCAACAGAATATTGTCCAATATCGTGTTAGAAGATGAGGCCCCTAGATTGGAAGGTAGTCAAAATACACAGTGGCTGCAACAGTGGATTCCAGCATGCCAAAGATCAAGATGATACAAGACAGGGCAGTGTTTTGTTCTGTTGTGTATGGGGTTGCCATGAGTTGGGGCAACTAATAACAATATAATAATTAAATATTAGACAGACTTAATTTCCCCTCAAATCATTATCTTGTGTGTAGATTGTACAGGGCTACTGCATTCCTACATTTTCTAAATATTTTTTGCCTAATTTACTATTAGTTGATAATTCCATACAAGGGCACAATCAAAACTACTAATGTCATGCCTTGTGGATCAGTGGGAAGTGGATGGCATGGAGGACATTTCCTAGAGAAGGAAATGGCCAAAATAAGCATTAAGTATTGATTATAAGTTAAACTGATCGATGACTTTGTTCCAATTATTTAAGTCTACCTAGATTTTTTTTAATGCAACTGTTCACTATTTTATTACTACTACATATTTATATAATAATGCTACAATTAATTGATTTTATTTTTATTTGTGTAATAACACTTCATATTCTTCCTGGTACGTTACCTGGGGGAAAAATGGTCAAAGGATATATACTTACAGAAAATACTTTGATACTGACACCAAACGGTTAAGATTTGGTTTCAGTTGTTAGTGGCAAAGCACCCTAAATAATAGTGACTTAAACTAGATAAAAAGTTATTTTTCTCTCATGTAAATAAACAGTCTACCATCAGGGACATGTGTACTGGTGATCCATCATATATTTAGCTTATACCTCATCACTGAAGAGGGTTCTTTGCACTCTGGCCTTCATATCTACATCCCTGCCAAGAGAAAGAAAGAAAAGTGAGAAGAATATGTTATCTAGCTTAAGGACATTGCTGGGAATTATTCATGAAATATCTGGGCCATTGACATATTATTGACCTGGACTTAGTCACATGATACACTGCTCATAAGAGAGACTGAAAAATACTATCTTTATTCTGGGTGGTCATATATCTAACTAAAAAACAGTTGTTCTGCTAAAGAAGAACAATAAAGTAGATATTGCTGGACAACGCTCATTCTCTGTCACTCCGAAAATAAGAATATATATATTTTTTTATTTAGCACATAAACATTAAAATATTCCCTTGTCAGTTCGAGGTGCTGTGACAGATGTATAAATGATATTTATGTTAAAGAGCTAAAAAACTCTTAGGAAGGCAAGGAATTTAGTACATTAAAATTGCAATGCAATGTAAAATGTATTAGGATCTAGAATACAGATGACTTGTGAGTAAGATGTCCAGAATACCTGGAGAAAAATCAGCGAAGTTGGTAATATTTAAGCTAATACTAGAAGAAGAATGGGCAAGATGAGTCAAACAAGAGGGAGAAGGTGGATAGGAAGGCAAAAACAGGTATTTTTAAGAAATACACTTAATAACTATGTTTAAAGATTATTGGTTATTCATGCAGTTCCATTCCTCAACTTTAGCCTAAGGAGCCTTTTTAGCCCTAACTGCACTATTCATTTCTTCATTCCTTCCTTCCATACATAACAGAACCAGACACTGCATCCTGCATTAGGATTCCATAGTCCTGGTCCCAAAGATTAAAATTTAGGAGAGAATATGCTCCAGTGGAGAAATATTTTCAATACACCAATCAAGGTGATTTCCAACAGTATCTCCTACTACCTTCTAATGCTTTCCCATTTACACACAGCTGCAAAAGTGGAGGAGGTGGAACGTTCTCTCTCCAGCAAAGTTGAGAAAAGAATTACGAGTTATCAAAGAATAGGCCTGCTTTAAGAATTTTGTGTTCTGAAATGACACAAGCCTTGCAAAATATTTCATGAATAATAGCAAAGCCTCTCTAATTCCCAGATGAAATAAATTTTCCTAATGAGGGAAAAATGAGAGGAGAGAGTTTCAAGTTGGGTATTTGTGCTCATGCAGAACTTATACATAGACCAAGAGGCAGTTGTTTGAACAGAACAAGGGCATACGACATGGTTTAAAATCAGAAAAGGTGTACATCAGGGTTATATCCTTTCACCATATTTATTCAATCTATACACTGAGCAAATAATCTGAGAACCTGGACTGTATGAAGAACATGGCAGATGACACAACCTTGCTTGCTGAAAGTGAAGAGGACTTGAAGCACTTACTGATGAAGAGCAGAGACTACAATCTTCAATATGTATTACATCTCAACATACAGAAAACAAGAATCCTCACAACTGGACCAAGAAGCAACATCATGATAGACAGAGAAAACATTGAAGTTGACAAGGATTTCATTTTACTTGGATCCACAATCAACACCCATGGAAGCAGCAGTCACAAAATCAAACACCGTGTTGCATTGGGCAAATCTGCTGCAAAAGACCTCTTTGAAGTGTTAAAAAGCAAAGATGTTACTTTGGGGACTAAAGTGCACCTGACTCAAGCCATGGTGTTTTCAATCACCTCATATGAATGTAAAAGCTGGACAATGAATAAGCAAGTTCAAAGAAGAACTGAAACATCTGAATTATGGTGTTGGTGAAGAATATTGAATATACCATGGACTACCAGAAGAATGAACAAATCTGTCTTGGAAGAAATACAGCCAGAATGCTCCTTAAAAGCAAAGATGTCAAGACTTCATTTCATGTACTTTGGACATGTTATCAGGAGGGACCCGTCCCTGGAGAAGGACATCATACTTGGTAAAGTGGAGGGTGAGCAAAAAAGAGGGAGGCCCTCAACAAGAAGGACTGACACAGTGGCTGCAATGATGGACTTAAACATAGCATTGGATGGTGTAGGATCAGGCAATATTTTATTCTGTTGTGCATAGGGTCGCTACGAGTCAGAACCTACTCGAGAGCACCTAACAGCAACAAATTTAAGAACAAATTTGGCTTTTCACCTAAAAGCCACCGACTGGGGAGGGAATGATTTGGAAACAACCGGAAAGAGGGCTTTGCCTTCATCCACAATGGAGTTTGGGATGACAAGAATGAGGAATATTTCTTGTGTGTGGTATGTAGCCACAGCCACAGAGCAGTGAGCAGATGTACATGACAATGTTCATGATAAGGAATGCAGAGGATTCAGCAGTCACTTCAGTGGACCAATAACTGAAAAGAAGGCAGGATCTTTTCAGCAAAGCTTAGAGTGATAATAACCCCAAACACCACCTCCCCTTCTTCAACACACCTAGTCACTATGTAAAGCTCCAAGGTCTTTGATATAACCTTAGGATCCCTGGAGTGATAAAAATTAAATTTCTGTTACTTTAAGAATTAGTGTTGAAATCAAAGATTATTCTGTGACAAAAATATAAGGTCATTTTTTCTATAATACATGATATAGTCCATTGCAATTTTCATCTGCTGTGCAGACAAAATAAACAGTAAGTACAGCACCTGACAAATGTACAAAACACAGAGAGAGGCATTAAATCTAAACTTGTGCAGTCAAGAATAAGGATCTCAAAAGGAGAGATGTCTAGGATTAAATTGAAAGGATAAACAAGGAGAAGAAGAGGGTATATGAATAGCATATGAATACTTATTCAATCTGTATACTGAATAATCTGATAAACTGGACTATATGAAGAAGAATGAAGCATCAGGATTGGAGGAAGAATCATTAACAACTTGCAATATGCAGGTGAATCAACTTGGCTTGCTGAAAGTGAAGAAGACTTGAAGCATTTCCTGATGAAGATCAAAGACAGCCTTCAATATGGATTACATCTCAACATAAAGAAAACAAAGATCCTCACAATTGGACCAATAAGCAACTTCATGATAAATGGAGAAAAGATCGAAGTTGTCAAGGAGTTCATTTTACTTGGATCCACAGTCAACACCCATGGAAGTAGCAGTCAAGAAATCAAACAATAAATTGCATATAAAAATGATATATGAATAGTAAAGCTGAAGACACTGATGTGAGAGACCATCGGGGAAATGAAAGAATCTTTATATAAATGGAGTAAATATTGAGTTGGAATAGCAGTAAGAGCTGTTAGGGAGGCAAGCAGAGCCAAGATCACACAAGACTTCATTAATTTCTCCAATACCTCACAGAGAATCTAAGTGTGTGATGTTGTTAGGTGCCAGCGAGTCGGTTCCAACTCATAGCAACCCTATGTACAACAGAGAAAAACATAATCATTGCTATGTTTGAACCCATTGTTGCAGCCGCTGTGTCAATCCATCTCGTTAAGGGTCTTCCTCTTTCTCACTGACCCTCTTCTTTAACAAGTATGATGTCCTTCTCCAATGTCTGGTCTCTCCTGATAACATGTACAAAGTGTATGAGATGAAGTCTCGCCATCTTCACTTCTAAGGAGCATTCTGGTTGTGCTTCTTCCAAGACAGATTTGTTTGTTCTTCCGGAAGTCCGTGGTATATTCAATATTCTTTGCCAACACCATAATTCAAAGGCATCAGTTCTTCTCTGGTGTTCTTTACTCACTGTCCAGCTTTTGTATGCATGTGAGGCACTTGAAAATACCATGGCTTGAGTCAGGCACACCTTAGTCCTCAAAGTGACATCTTTGCTTTTTAACACTTTAAAGATGTCTTTTGCAGCAGATTTGCCCAATGCAACACGTCGTTTGATTTCTTGACTGATGCTTCCATTGGCTTGACTGTGGATCCAAGTAAAATGAAAACCTTGGCAACTTCAGTATTTTCTCTGTTTATCATGATGGTGCTTATTCATCCAAAATCAGTGATATAAACCTAGTAATTATAGACAGTTATTCCAACTGTATTCTTTAGACACAATATGTTAAATATGATTATAAAAGAATTATGAAGAGTACTTACAAAATTTTATATTTTCACAAGCAAGCAGCAAATGTTAACAGTTGGAAGATATTTCGGTGCTTTTTCCTAAAGAAGAGAATATTCTTTTCTCAGGTGTATCATTATTTAATACAGGTAATTTGTCCTACTAAGAATTTTCACTGTGGGGGACTTGCTCAAATGTGTAAATTTAATAATATTTTCTAACTAACGATGGATAAGTGTTAATATTTCATTATATATTAAAGCCTTTACAGAGACTTTAAAACAACTAACTTACTTCTTTGCTACTTGAATTATGGAAAGATGAAACAGACTGTCCAGAATGTAATGAGAGCAAATCAAGAAGTAGATCAAAAAGTTTGAGGGCGAAAAGATAGGCTAGATGGTCATTTTAAAGAAAATAGGGAGAAAATTACCAAGAATACATGAACTGGAGTTACCTTCTTTCAGAAATTCTCAAACCTTTTTTTTTTATTTACAAAAATACCACCCTTCTTTCTCAAGCTAAGAAAAAACAGACAACCATATTTATCTTAAAGTTGAACCCAGAGTTCTACAATAAATTCCAAAAAAGGTAATTGACACTGATCATAAAAAGATATGTTTATTGATTAGTTGTCCTGCAGTCAAGGTAAGTCAAAAATAATTCTCCCTATTTATCACCACTTTTCACTCTAGGGCTATATAATCCTTCAGAGATGATATTTCATTTAATTTCCAAATGACTGGTGCTCTACTTGTCTTCAAGTCAGCCTTGAATTCTACCTAACGCGAGGTAATTTTAGGAGGATGAGATGCCTAGCTTTCCTACGTAAAAAATTACTTGAGATTACAGTTTTTAAAGTAAAATATTCCTTCTTTCAGATGACACATTACTGTATAGTTCTGTCAAAAATATATTTTCAATATTCACAATTATGCATTTTTGACAATTTTACTCACATTAAAGTTTTTACTTATAATCCACAAATTTTAATTCAAAACCTACTCCTATCGGTCCTGAGTAAAAGTCAGATAAGGGCTAATCGAATCAAATGGCATTAATATACTTAAGGCTTTTAACACTATCATATCTGGTTAATTGACTCAATATATACCACTGACAAAATATAATTTAATGAAATATTAAAAGAAAAAAATAAGTATTACTAGAGTCAAAATACTTGAAATTTCATTCTTACATACAATACAACATTCTTTATAAAGTGCAATTGGCCTTTTAATAAAGCATGATTTCAATAAATTAAGTTATTTGCATTCATAAATCCTTGATCTAATGCACTGATCTTCTTTCTTAAATAAAATGTTAATTTCTGCTTACTTATATTTTCATCTATAATAACTAAAATATAGTTTTCTGAATTCTAAAAAACTGTGTTTTATACATAATAAATATATTAAGTTGTATTTAGAATATTTGAATTTCAATATATTTTATTAATAAGTACCATATCTTTACACAAATAACAGGCAACTTCTGCATTTGTCAACCACACCCTGCCCCCCTGTGAGGTATTTTTGTAAGCACAGTATGCAAATTTTTTTACCAAAAAGTGTTAAAAAAAAAAAAACTCCCAGAGTGGTGCTTACAAGAATACCTCTTGGGGGGAAGGCGCAGTTGGCAAACAAGTGTAGAAGATGCGTGTTATTTGTGTAAAATATGGTAATCAATAGGATATTTACTTCATTGATATTTCATTTTTCCTAAGCATGTGTAAAGTTCCACCCCAGTGCAATCGCCTGGTAATATTTTTCCATAAAGAGAAAAAATTAAGTTGATACAAGAATCAACTTCATTCGAATCCTCTTTTTCCATCATTCCACATACGGCTATGCTAAAAAATGGAACAGGACATTTCAAAAATTATCTCTCAAATAAAATTTTGATTTGTCTCTATAGACCTTTGCTTGTTACATAATCACCATAATATAGAATTAATGAAGCACAATAGACATCTAGGTTGAATACTGGTTCTGTTATTTACTTGCTGAGTGTTTGTTAACAAGTTTTTAGTTTCTTTACCAAGTTTTTTCTCATCTCTAGAATGGAGAAACTATTATCTACCACATAACGTCATTGGAAATAATGAATAAAATTATGAACACAAAGCATTTAACAAAGCTGATCATACTAAATGCACATAATAGGCAGAGGCCACTGTTAATATTGCTAGTGATTTAATAGTAGCATCAGATGTATAATCTATTTTCCAATGCATAGTTTCGAAGAAATACCATCAGAAATGTTTTAAATGATTTTGAGTGCCAGTTATACATAACATGTGACGTTTATCCCCTTGAAGTTCTCAGAATTACCTTGCAAGGCAGGTTTACACAGAAATACCTATAAAACTTCTTAAGTTCAGTAAGTGATATACACAGTAAAACAGATAAATGACATGAGGTTTCAGATCTGGTGAGAGTGCTCGGGAGCAGTAGCATCAGATGTATAATCTATTTTCCAATGCATAGTTTCGAAGAAATACCATCAGAAATGTTTTAAATGATTTTGAGTGCCAGTTATACATAACATGTGACGTTTATCCCCTTGAAGTTCTCAGAATTACCTTGCAAGGCAGGTTTACACAGAAATACCTATAAAACTTCTTAAGTTCAGTAAGTGATATACACAGTAAAACAGATAAATGACATGAGGTTTCAGATCTGGTGAGAGTGCTCGGGAGCACCTTCACAGAGGAAGTGACATTTTAGCTGAGTCTTGAAAACTGAGTAAAATTTCACGGATAAAATAGAGGTGAAAGACCATTCCGGGCGGGAGGTGGGGCGGGGTATAGTTAAATGCTCTTAGTTCCAAAAGTGTTTGAGAAGTGGAAAACAGACTGATTTGATATGAATGAAGTAAGTACGATTAAGAAAGCCCACTGATATTAAATTGTGAAGGGTTGCAAATGTCGATTAAATTATTTTAATCGACTTCCATTTCCAGCACTGGCGGAGTCACTGTTACTTAACTGGCCCTCCC
The DNA here is from genome assembly GCA_030035585.1 of Dugong dugon. Taxonomy (NCBI): domain Eukaryota; kingdom Metazoa; phylum Chordata; class Mammalia; order Sirenia; family Dugongidae; genus Dugong; species Dugong dugon. The sequence continues at coordinate 7,800,553 of CM057478.1, read as the reverse complement.
ACATAAGTGACTTTAAAACTGGACAGATTATATGGACACTATTTCCAAGCACTGAACAAGGAGCAGTGCCACACTGTGATCACTGGGGGAAGGAAAGCACAGGAAATGAACCCAGCTCATCCTGGCTTCCTGTCTGGGGGCACTTTCCAGAAGATGGAATATTGCAGTGTGCCCAGATCGAGAATAGTGGCAGGTGAGCTGAAGAGGCTTAGATTTAAGATTGAACCTGTAGAAATGAGTGAATCTGTAGGACCCATGATTCAAAAGAAGAGAGTTAAACAGAGAGGTGCCCAACAGTCTTCAGAGAAGTTCCCTGTGAGTCTTTGGCTGGGAGATTAACTAAACCTGTACTGAGAGATATGATGTGAGGCCTAACAGAGAATTATGGCTGCAAGCTAAAAGCTAAACAGCGTTAGCAGAGGTTGTTCCTTTCTGAAAGACACTGGAATTCTGGCCCAACCGACTGGAGAGACATCACTGGGCAACTCAGACATTACTTGAGATGTCAGAAAGGCCAAACTGTAGGAACAATGAAACATATAGTGTAGTAAGGGTCATACCTTAGGACAAAGCACAAAACCAATATAGGTCCATCAGAACAGAGAATAAAACCAAGCCTCACAGAAAAGAGTATCCACCAATAATTTGCCTGTTGATTAAATAAAATTCAACACCTGTTAAGAAGATGACACCACAGCTCACTATACCATGACATTCACAAATGCTACTACATATTAAAAAAATATTAAACATAAGAATGAGCATAAGAACTTCAAAATACAATTTTTACAGTAGTCATTTAAAACTATTTAAAATAGTCATTTTCTGGTAGTCATGTTCTAGGTTGTATAATGATTATTTCAAACTGAAGAAGTCTAGAATAATGACGACTGAAGCCAGATTGACAAATGTGCCTCAATGAAAACTATGATAATATAGGACTTTTCTCAAATAGTAGCTCTAAACATTACTAGTCATGTGGTGCACGGAAGTTTAATTAGCTCTGATTCTCAGCATCTTTATCAGCACATGGATTTAATATGTTTTTCTTGAGAAAAAAATATGGTAATGTTTAAACCGGACTTAGAACACGCTGTGTTCAGTCAGTGGTGAGAATTGTTATTATGGGTTATTTAATGAAATAATTGAGTTACTGTGTTTCTATGCCTTCTTTGTTGTGGCTGATGTGTGCCGTCAAGTCAATTTTGACTCATACAAATCCAACAGGACAGAGTAAAACTGCCCCATAGGGTATCGGATCCTAGGTGTAATCTAGAGTGGACCAAAAGGGAAATCACCCAAAACAGCCCATTCCAGCAATGTTTGAGTGAATATTGTTCTTAGGAATTCTGAGTACCTAAAGGTGGCAGTACATGCGCTCTCGATAAAATTGTAAAATACTTAGTTTTCATTTACCTTAAAATCTAAATAATAATATAAGCATATTATGAGCCACCTACATAACCATAGCCCAGAGTGTTAGTCTCTGGGTTTGCATTTGCGTTACCATCAGCTGCAGTTAATAGTACCCCTGTAATCCTAGCAGATTATAAGAAAAGAAGAATGGGACACATATAGATACATCTGTGGCAAACAAAAACCATCTGATATCAGGACTACTCTGAAAATTAAGGTTTCTGAGTAGAACTGAATTATGAAAGCACACTTTAATATTTAAAAAAAAAAAAAACCAAACAGACCCACTGCCATTGAGTCAATTCTGACTCATAGTGACCCTATAGGACAGAGTAGAACTGCCCCATAGGGTTTCCAAGGAGTGGCTGGTAGATTCAAACTGCCAGCCTTTTGGTTAGCAGCCTGAAATTGTAAGCACTGTGCCATCAGGGCTCCACATTAGTATTTACATGTCAACATTCTTGAAAGTTTATATATGAGCAGGGAATCTATTTCGTATTATAAGTGAAGATGTTATTCCTGAAAACTTTAGTTCTGTTCTTAAGATTAAACAGATTTTTTATTGAATATTACTGATACCTTAAACCTGGTATGAACTTTTGTCTTGGTTATCTAGTGCTGCTATAACATAAATACCACAAGTGGATGGCTTCAACAAACAGAAGTTTATTCTCTCACAATCTAGTAGGCTACAAGTCCAAATTCAGGGCATCAGTTCCAGAGGAACGCTTTCCCTCTCTGCTGGCTCTCGAAGAAGGTCCTTGTCATCAATCTTCTCCTGAACTAGGAGCTTCTCTGTGCAGGAACCCTGGGTCCAAAAGATGCACTCTGTTCCTGGCACTGCTTTCTTGGTGGTATGAGATCCCCGTCTCTCTGCTCACTTTTCTCCTTTACATTTCAAAAGAGGTTGGCTTAAATTGTAGAAGAATCTTATAGATTAAGTCTACATAACTGCCACCAATCCCATCTCATTAATGTAGAGATAGGATTTACTACACACAGGAAAATCCTATCAGATGACAAAATGACATCCATGACAAAATGACACAATACGGGAGGTCAAGGCCCAGCTAAGTTGATAGATATTTTGAGGGGACACAATTTAATCCATGACAACTTTATACATTCTTTTGGTGTTGTAGCTGCATAAAAGCAGCATAAGAAGTTTATATTAAGTTTTATCGTTGTATACATGTAACTAATAATATCATAATATTAACTTAGTTGATATTTGGAATATGTAAAAATTTATTATATGTTTCTAATGATATCTGTGTATTCGCTGAGTTTAAGAAAACTGAGATGGAAGGTAGGTTTTTTTGTGTTTGAGAATTGTGAAAGAGATATAAAATAAACACATGGGTATTTTTTAGCCATCAAACTTTAGCGTATAAAACAAGGTTTTACTTACTTGCTAAGAATACTTGAGTAATATTTTAAAATTCTATAGGCTTCAGATTCCCCACTGGAATAATGTGTATCCTAACATATATCTCATTGGATTACTGTATAGGATTAAACACAATTTATACAGTAAGCATTTAGAATTTTTGTTTCTTCATTTTCTTCTCCACCAGATAGACTACCGTATTTTGAAATACTCTACTTCAAAAATAAGTTCAACTGTCAATAGAAAGATTATTTAAAACTCCTTTGCTAGTGGTTCCTAGGTTTAACCTGATATACTAATAAAATAAATGATTGATAATACAGTAATGTATTTTGTTATTTCAGAGAAATTGTCTATACTTGAAAACAGGCAGCAAGTTTAGTCTCTCTAGTTCATAAGTTCACAGAAGCTCCTGCAGTGCAGAATTGGAAGATAATAGATACAGATTTAATACATGACTTAATATATGTACTGCTTTCTCATACCCACAATTGACTATTAAAGAAACAAACAAAAATAGACAAAAAAAAATCAGTATCTCTAGTAATTGAAGAAAGTACTAGGAATGCTGTAAGTATGACTGTATTACTCATTTTCCACTTCTTACGTCATCGATCTAAGCATTGGTATCTTTCAGTGGTTTCATTGAACAGTTCAAGACATTCAGTTGAGCTCTGAAACAGATGAGCTATAGACGTAGTTCACTAATTCCTGACATGATTAAGTGTAAACGTGTTTACCCATGTCTCCATGTCCTTCAAAAACCTATGCATTAGGGTTTCCCCTGCTTCATCTCAAATTAAATGTGACAACTACAAAGCAGCCATTTTCACTTTACTGTAAACTTAGATTACCAGAGGAACAAAATCACCTTATCATCTACTTCCCAAATAACAGCTCACCAAAGCTTGTCATTTTACTTCTATATACCTGACAAAAGTGGAAGTTTTCTCTTTATCCCTAAAATCACACCATTAATCATTTAATTTTTCTCTCGTTTTTGATGATGTTGACTATGTTTCTGGACTCTCCGGTGGATTACCCATGCACAGCACTAGCTTTCCCTAGTTAAACCTTACCACCACTAAAATGGTTCTACACCTGCTGTAGAATTTTATCAGCCCACTCCTTATGGCTTTTCTGGGACTTAGGGCCAAGATGCTCTGTGTTTAATCCATCATCACAACATCCTGAACCATTTCTCTTACCCTGCACTGTTGTGCACAGTTTTTCCACGATTTTGCTCTATAGAAATCCCTTCTAACATGCATTCTAAAGTGAGCATTTTGCCAGGTAATATCCCACCCTAGAATGTGTCTCAAAGTTTTTCTGGAATAAAAGACTGGGAAACAAGGAGAGACTAGGATTGAAATAAGATAATTCGAGCTCACTTATAAAAGCTGAATTTGCAAAAGACTACTTTGCTAATTATAGTCAAGACATTCAGTTTTTTCACTTTCTTATACACATTCCTATATCTACATGCATATGTTATTTATATACTAACTTCCAACCAGGAGTTTTATAATATACAAGGTTCCTGGGCTTATTGATTTTCATTCCTGCAGTAATTAATTAAGCACCAAGCATCTATGTACGTGCATGTACCTGCAGTACACTGACTAGACGACAAGCACCATGACAGCAGACCTTGTGTCTTCTCTAATCGCTGCTTATCACCTAGAAGAGTACTCAGTAAATACTTCTTGAAAAAAAATCAGTATATTTCTGTTGTTATTTGCTGTTGAGTCAATTCTGACTGCTGGCAATATCATGTGTTACACAATAGAACTGCTAAATAGGGTTTTCTTGGCTGTAATCTTTACAGAAGCACATCCCCAGGCCTTTTCTTCCATAGTACCACCAAGTTGGGTTTAAACCATCAACCTTTAGGTAGTCATTGAGCACAACCGTCTGTGCCACTTAGGGACATTGAGTGTATTCTAGACTTCCTGAAATTGCTTACCAGTTTAGTCTCTGGATACAGAAGAGATAAAAGAGGAAAGGAAACTTCTATAAGGCCTTCTCTAACTCATCTTCCTTTATATCATCAGTTTCGTTTACTCATTCATTTATTCATTCAACACTTAGCAGGTGATGGATGTGGTATGTCATTGGCAAGGTACTCAACAAGCAGAATATGAGACAGAGATTGGGGATGCATGTAAGTTACAAAGGGAACACCCTCAGGGGAAAGGAATGAAGGGGCCAGTATAAGAGAGGGGAACCAATAATATTCTAGATGATGCTCACGTACAAAGAAGAGCAACAGTACCAGGAGTCTACAAGTAAATAGCAGATCTCTATGATGAAATCAATTTTGTGAAGACTGATGCATAGATGTTGACAACTGAAATAGGTGTAGGCATTTTCCATGTTCAAAATATGACTTCACACCTAAACTTTGATTCTGCTATGCTCTTGAAGCAAGTCTGGAGGCCTATCATTTGTCCATTGTCAATTGTCATTCCTTGCCTGGGGAAGGAGAGGGCAAAGCCACCAGCTTTGGCCAAGAGCAGTTTTCCTGAGAATGTGGCAGCCGCCACATGGATCAGTAGGGCTCCAACAGGGTGCACTACTCTGTGTTGGGCATTGCCAGATAACAGGGGTAGAGAAATGAATAAGATCTGCCCTCTGCCCTCAAGAAGTTCACCAAACAGTACACATTTTTCATCAAATACTCATTATTTGTAATTTTCTTCTTCATTTGACTGTACATTCCTTTAAAAGCAAAAACTATCTTATTTGTTTCTCTTGTTCCAGTGCTTCACTGCGGACTCCAGAGATAAAGAAACAATGAAAGGAGAAAAAAAAGAAGGTGGTACAAGAAGGATCTTTAAGAAAAAGAAAGAGAAAAGGGAAAATGGATAAAATAAAGGGAAAGAAAAAAAAAACAAGGAAAGGTGGAAGGATGAGGAAGAGAAGCAAAGAAAAAGGCGAGGTAAGGAAAGAACAAAAAAAAGAAGGAAGGAAAATAAAGAAACACAAAGTAAAAAGGGAAGAAAAGGCAGAATGAGACAGAACGTACAAAGAAAGAAAAGAAAAGGAATAAAAAGATAATACAGGAAGGAAGAAAAGGCAAGGAGGAAGGTAAAGGAAGATAAGCAGAAGTGAAGAAGAGGCTATGAGAAGGGGAAAGAACAGGAAGACAGTGCTGGGTTTCTTTGTTTGTTTGCTTGTTTTTTGGTATTTCAGTCAATGAGGTAGTGTTGCCATTCTACGTATCTTAAGGAAGTAATACAATATATCTGAGAGAAAACGCATTAGGAAGTGAAAAAGAATAATTTTTAACCTCTCACAGTTCTAGACTTCTTATAGTTATTAGTTGCTATAGAATTGGGTCCAACTCATTGCAACCTTACGTATAACAGAACAAGACGTTCCCCAGTCCTGAGCCATCTTCAGTATTGTTGGTATGCTCAAGTCCACTGTTTTGACCACTGTGTATTTTGAATGCCTTCCAACCTAGGGAGCTCATTTTTCCAGGACTACATCGGGCAGTATTCTGTTGGGATCCAGAGGGATTTCATTGGCTAATTGCTGGAAGTAGATTGCAGGCCGTTCTTCCTAGTCTGTCTTAATCTGAACCCTCTGCTGAAACCTCTCCACCATGGGTGACCCTAATGGTATTTGAAACAGCAGTGGCATAGCTTCCCGCACCATGGCAATACTCAAGGCACCCAGCAGAACAAACTGACAGATGGGTGGTGGAGATTTCGTATAGAGATGTACCGGAAAATGACCTCCTTCTTTGTTAGCATGACTCTGGAATTCATAGGGTATTTGGTAAATAATGGTATGTTCCAGAAGGTCATTTATAATTTTCTCTATCCACATAAACATCCACACCCATTTTTTATATATAATTGATAGTTGACAATAATTCCAAAAAGTAAAATATGTGGATGTTTTTAACTTGTGAAACTACTGTATAAACAATTAGTCTGTTACTTTCTTCACCTATGCTGCTTTGCTAAAATGTTTTACATTATATAAACAAAGAAAGCTGACATTCATATTAAACCTATGATAAATGCTTTGAATAGCAAATGGTGGCGGAGTGGTTAAGAGCTCGGCTGCTAACCAAAAGGTAAGTAGTTTGAATCTACCAGCAGCTCCTTGGAAACCCTATGGGGCAGTTCTACTCTGTCCTATACAGTCGCTCTGAGTGGGAATCGACTTGATGGACACAGGTTTTCTGCATTCCATAGTTTTCCTATTTCCTACATTTGACTTTTTAGTTTTCAAGTGTCTTTAAACAGTGTCTGCTTGAACACAATTGTGAGGATGGCACAGGACCAGGCAGTGTTTTGTCCTGTTGTACGTAGGATCGCTATGAGTTGGAACCGACTCAACAACACCTAACAATAAGAGCAACGACAAATTGAATACTCCTCTCCCACAAACACACACACACACTCACAGACACATTGTTCATGTGGCAACAACACTTACATGCTAAAGAAGAGAACAGTTGCTTTGAATTAGAGCCAAGTGTTCATAAACCAAAAGTGGATAATAGTGATACAATCAGCCAAGTGGAAGTTGTGCCCAGAAGTGGACAGCTGAAAGAGAAGCAGGTATTTTTCATCTTTGAAATCTAACTTGTAACTTGCCCTTTGATTCTGTATGTATTTAATTCTCCAATAATTCCAATACAGTTTTGATATTTTCTAATATATCAATACTCAATATTTTGAAATGTTCTTTACTGTCTGTGTGACTGGTCATTGGAAGAAAATCAATATCATACTCTGATTTTGCAGTTCTGCACTAATTTACTTGGAAGAACACAATGAAAACTGTTGGGTGGAACTTTGTGCTTACCTTTTCCTGTAACATTTTCAAATGAATTCAAAAGCAGTACAGTCAAAAATTGATATTCTAATTATTTAACTTTGAAAGAAGTGCTAGCTGCTTTATGCAGAGAAATATCTATTCACACAAGAAGTAGAACAGTCACCTTGATAGATTCTCTTAGAAAAATCAAATTGCAGTGGTCTTTCTTAAAACACTTAAAAAGATGATTAAAACTCAGAACCAGCTTTGCTTCATTATGACTAGTTCGCACATAATATTAACTAAAAGAGCAAGTTCATCAATAAGTCCAAAGCAGATAGCAATTTTATCTCTATGTTAATAAGAAATCCCGTCAGAGTAAAGAATGGGCAGCAACTTCTAATAGAAAGAAATAATTCAGCTCACTCTAACTAAACTTAAGAGCTATCTAGAAGTGTTATTGCTTTCTTCATCCTGCAGACGAAGTTCAAAGAGATTGGTTGGCTCTACAAATAACTATAATATATAACTGTCTCTCAGGCATTGTCAAAAGCAATACGAAGAGGCTGATGAGCACTCTTCTGCTAGAGTTTCAATGAACCTTCTCTCTTGATTCAGTCCAAGTATCATTTATTTTTAAAGCAGTTGGTCACATCTTTCTACCGGGATGAAAGTCTTCTGACTGATTCTGCCAAAATATAGAACCATAACGACTGATAACAACTCCAATCTGGAAGTTGGTGATGAGCTAAGCTTGCAGTCAGCTAATAACATGAGATAAAAAAGCAAAGGACAGTATGAACTTAGTTCTATAATTTAAAGTACTTGTTACTTGGAGGATCAATGAGAAATAGCGAATAAACAAAAATAAATCTATTTTTAAATTCAAATTGTTCCCATATTTTACTTCAATTTTTGCCTTGTGAATTATACACTACCAGGGATGCCTTGAGCCTTTATTAAAAGGTCAACACTGATCACAAACACAGAAATGTGAAATTAAAACTCTATGATATCAGCATTCACCTGCATCACGCTGCTTGAGAACAACTTCCCCTGACTGTCAGACTGGCTAAGAAACTTAGAACTAGCCTGTGAAACCCTCCCACCATGCTCCTAGCCCCCAGTAGGTACTGATAAACGTAATTATTGCTTTGACTATTGTGACATAAATTTACCAATTAATATTTTGATATAATACGTAGGGTGAAATAATTTATGTAAAATTCTGTTTTGTGACACTTCCTCACGTTTATAATTTCCTCAAGAGCTGCTGCAAGAATGTCTTTGCTTGTATTTTTGAATATGTAGGACTTAAAGTCATTTAAGGATTAAATCATAATACCGTGCAAATGAAAAACATTTACACTCTTTGTGAAAGAACACAGAATCATTCCCCAATATCTCTGCTCCCAGGCTCCATGCAAATAATACACAACCCCCCCAAAACCAAACTCTTTGTCATCGAGTCCATTCCAACTCATAGGGACCCTACAGGACAGAGTAGAACTGCTCCATAGGGTTCACAAGGCTGTAAATCTTTACGGAAGCAGACTGCCACATTTTTCTCCTGTGGAGCAACTCGTGGGTTCGAACCACAGACCTTTAGATTAGCAGCCCAGCTCTAAACCATTGTGCCACCATGGCTTCATGGAAATAACACACAGCACTCCTCAGTTCAGTTACAGCCCCATGACTAACTGTTCCTTTTTCTCTCACAGACACTTTTCCAACTTAGCTATAGCAAATATTTCCACATCTTTTGGTATTATTCTCATTTAATCACCACAGAATTTGATCTCATGCTGGCCACTAGACCTGGTTCTCTAATCTTCTTTCAATGCACAAAGATAGAACAGCATAGTTCACTCATTATGAGAAAAGAAACATCGAAAGGACGGTAGTAGAGAAATATGAATACTGAAAAAGTTCCTGGCTTTAACTTGAACTTTCTTTTAATAATTTAAGACTTACTCATAATGAATCCATGACAGAGGTGCTTGACCTCTATGAACTTGACAGAAGAAAGTCAGACCTTTCTTTTCACCTAGCTCAAACTAAAATTATCATTTCCTTCAATTCTGAATGTAGGCAAAAACCATGGTAGTATTTTCATACCCTTGGCTTTATCACTAACAGAAATAAGATATAACAAATACTCTCATACGGCGTTACAGTTTTTGTAGGTATTTGGAAATACCATTTGTGGTTGCCATGACTTCAAGATTATGGTTGTTATTAATAAGGCCCACCATTTTAATGTGTTTTAAATGTGTTAATTAAAATCTGTTAATAAAGAAGCAAATAAATTATTAAACCACAAAATTTATTTAAACAGTTTGATAACTGTGGTCTACTATAATGATTTTGTAATCTTTTATATATAGGCCTCACCAGACTGTCAATAATGGCCATGACACTTTTGTATTAAGAACCTCTGGCTAAATGAACATGCTGCTTCCTAATGCGCGTTTTACACAAATGCCACTACACTAGTTGGACTCACAATAACCTGGAATGCAAAACTTCTAAAACAAAATATCAATAAATATGTCAATAAAGATTCAGTTTTAATCAAGAGATTGTTCCTAAAACCCAAGCTCCATTTTATTGCAACACACTTTTTTAATTTTACACTCCAGCTTTCCTTTATATATATACCCCACAGAGTTTCCAAGGAGCAGCTGGTGAATTTGAACTGCCGACGTTTTGGTTAGCAGCTGAGCTTTTAACCACTGTGCCACCAGAGCTCCATATATATAAACACACATACACATACACACACACACATGCATATATTTTTCATTGAGAAGGGAAAAAAAGGCATAGCTTTAATATGAGCAAAAATACCAATATTGTATTAACTATGTTATAAGGGCTTGCATGTGTTACATCATCTCCTAACTTCTTGAGGTAATTACAGTTAGTATCCCATTTTATACAGGAGGAAATTGAAGCATAAAACAAATAATAACAATTCATTAACTTACCCAGTGTCAGCTCCTAACTGGTAGAACTGGGTTCTCCGGCATCAATTCTCCTGTCTATTTCACTCTACTCTGGCTCAGAGATCAGTGAGTAAAGGACATTTCCAAGGGCCGAAAAAGAGGTGAAAGCAATTCAATTGCGGCTTGACAGACACTAAGAAATAGTCTAGGTCAGGAACTGATTGATTTAACAGAAATATAAGACATCTACTGAGAAGTTGCACGGACAGCAAAGGGGAACCCAGAAAAGGGGAAGGCATATCTCCCAATTTGCTTCTGACAAAACAATTCCATTTCTACTGGTTTCATGTTAAGCTTCCATATACATATATATATATATATATATATATATATATATATATTTTTTTTTTTTTTTTTTTTTTTTTTTTGCTGGAGTGGTTGCTTTTAAATACTTAAATATTAAAAATCGTATGGATTTTGTCTTTAGGAAATATTCATAGCAGATTTCTTGAAAATATATTTAAATAACAATGCAATATCATTTTAAAAGAATTTTATTGGCAAAAAAATTGAATAATAAAAGGCAAGTTGACCTTATGGTAGAGTATAAATTGATGCAAACTTAAAGCAAGACACAAACAAAATCAAATCACTGAATATACTCTGGCCGTAAATATGTTTCACATTCATCAAGTACGTTCACTTACAGGATTTTGTCTTTAAAAATAATTTTTTAAGATAGTATGTAATGTGGGAAACAGTTCTTTTGACTTTATATATAATATTTTATCAATACGATTACTGCAAAGAGTAAATATGGACTGAAACGTGATGCTTATCCATCAGGAAATGTGATCACTTTGTTGGCACAACTGATTACCTATGAAAGATACTGTCCTACTTATAAAGTGGGTATGCAAAGAACTTTGGAAAATTTTATTATTACTAAGATAACAAAGAATATACAAAGCAAAAATGTTTCAAGACAATAATAAAATATATTCTAATGTACATTCCAAAATTAAATATTTTCTGAGATCCACAGCTCTCTGAAAATTATTTTAAAATACAAAATCATTGATTCTTAAAAACGAACGAAATATTTATAATTTTAGCATAGAATCATGGTTCTCATTTGCAGTTGCTATTTTCTACCTTGATAATTCAAAGACAGTTTTGTTAAAAATAATAAGAGAATACACATGCAGATCTTTTTTTTTTTTTTTTACTATATATGCTTTAGAACCTTAACTAACTAAATATTTAGCTAAGCTATAATGGAGTTTCAATTTAATCTTAGATTGGAATGAATTAAATGAATCACTAGGGTTTCTGCTTAAAATAACAGGGATCAGACCTACTGATCTACCGTAAACAACTAGGAAAACAGAAAAAAAAAAAACATAATAAAATTGGTTTTCAGACATTATACAACAGGTAGTGCAAGACTATGATCCCTAAGGGAAGGAAAACCAACAAAGTGAGCACTAGGATTGGTCCATCTTACTTCCTGAAGGAAATTTCCAAGTTGAAGCACAGAGAAAAAGAACCCAAAGAATCCCACTGTCTCTCCAATTTGAGGAAATAAGAGGTTAGGGATCTCAAGGAAGCTAGTTGTTAGAGAGGAGGGAGCTGTAAAGAGAAAGAGCCTCGGGGATTTTATAAAGGATCTTCCCAAGTCAATGGCCAAGTACTTTGCATGTACATACATGCAAAGAAACTACCTGAGGCTGAGGAAAGAATATCCAGAAACTACTAGGCTAAACAATTCTGGGAATTCACAAAAGGTTGGGAATAATTTGTGTTTACTCCAGCCTAAGAAGCAAGACCTTTTTAGACATGGAAGACTGGGCAGAGAAGGGCATTTCCTTAGAAGAGGGGCTAAATTAACTATAGACCCAAGACTGCTCTGGACGCACCTAACAAAGCTTAAAAGAAAGCATCAAAAGGAAACAACTGATTCTAAGTAAGTCAACTGCACTAAATACTCTTATGCTATTTAAAGAAATATGACAAAATCCACCATCAAACAATATAAACCTCACAATGACTAGCATCTAATCAAGAATTACTAAGAAGCATGAACATATTACCCATACTGTTACTGTTGTTAGGTGCCATCGAGCTGACTCCGACTCACAGCAACCCTATAGGACAGAGCAGAACTGTCCCACAAAGTTTTCCAGGCTGTAATCTTCACAGGAGCAGATCATGAGGTCTTTTCTCCAGTGGAGCCACTGGTGAGTTCAACTGCCGACCTTTTGGTTAGCAGCCAAGCACTCAACCACTCCACCACCAGAGCTCCATATTACCCCTAACCAGGAGAAAAATCAATCAACAAAAACAAAGCAAGAATTTACAAATACAATGAGATTGCTGTGTATGTGTATGTGTGTCCATGTGTGCATGCATGTGTGCGGGTACAGAATATATATACATGTATTCAATACGTTCAAGTAGGTAGAGGAAAACATGAACATGATGAGAAAATAAATCAAAAATATTTTAAAGGATGCAAATGGAAATCCTAGAGAAAAAAACTAACATATCTAAAATGAAATTTTAGATGTATGCTATTTAGAATGGAATATTCTCTAGCAGTTGATAAATCTTATTTAAAAAGTTATTTCTAATGATATAAAAATATTGACCAATTTGTCTAAGGATATATATTTGCATTGTAAACAACTCTATATCTTGTGTGTATGTGTGTATGTCTGTTTGGGTGTGCTTCCCTTTCTAGGTAATAATTAGAGCCATAAGTCATAAATGGGTATAAGAAAATAGCTTTCAGGTTTTAAAACAATTATCTGAAATTTAACTAAATCTTAATTTTAAATGACAAACAAAAATCTCATTGCAGTTCAAAACAAAGCTTCGTCAGTAAGTAAAAACCCCTTGCCACTGAGTCAATTGCTACTCATAGCAACCCCATAGAACAGAGTAGAAGTGCCCCATAGGGGTTCCAAGGCTGAAATCTGTATGGAAGCAGCCTGCCACATCTTTCTCCTGCAGAGCTTCTGGTGGGTTTGAGCCCCTCACGTTTCAGTTAGCAGATGAGCACTTTAACACTGCACATCAGGTCCCCTTTTGTTGGTAAGTAAACTTTATTAATATTATACTGAGCATCTAAATTTATGCTCACATTCAGTGCAGATTATATCCTGATTTCTTAAGGTCAACGGGCATTCTAGTGGATGTTTCTGTTTTTAAAATGTTCTTTTATGTGAGAATAACATCAGTTGCCTTCCCATAATATCACTGGGGTAACAAGAAAATTTGAAAACTGTGGAATAGAATAATCATTTTTTTGTTTCTTTAGTTTCACAAAAATTCCTAGAGATCTTATATCAGAGTTCTGAGAAACAAAAGTCACAAGGAAAAACGGCTACTCTTAAAGTACAAATATGTCTTTCATGATCTTTTTTCTCTTTTAATTTTTTTTATTGTATTTTAGATGAAGGTTGATACAACAAATAGTTTCTCACTAAATAGTCAGTACACATATTGTTTTATGACATTGGTTAACAACCACACTTCCCTTCTCGGCTTTCGAGGACCTTTTCATTGGTGAAAATATACATAGCCAAAGTTACACCATTTGAAAAATTTCTACATGTACAATTCAGTGACATCGATTACATTCTTCCCATTGTGCTGCTATTCTCACTATCCTTTTCCAAATTATTCCATCACCATTATCTTCAACTCACTGCCCCCTAAGCTTCCCATCAAAGCTTTTGAGTTGCTGTTGTCAATTTGATCTCACATAGGTAATTCTTTTCTTTTTTTTTGTACCTTAGATGAAGTTCTGCAGGACAAATAGTTTCTCATTAAACACGGTACACATATTGCCCTATGACACTGGTTAACAACCCCACAACATGTCAACATTGTCCCTTCTCAACTTGGATTTCCTATCGCCAGCTTTCCTGTCCCCTCCTGCCTTCTAGTCCTTGTCCCTGGACTGCTGTGCCTCATTAGTCTCATCTTGTTTCATGAGGCTGTCCAATCCCCAGCTGAACTGTGAACTTCGGATGCGACTTCACCACTGAGCTAAAAGGGTGTCCGGAGGCCATACTCTCAGGGTTTCTCCAGTCTGTCAGGCCAGTAAATCTGGTCTCTTTTTTGTGAGTTAGAATTTTATTCTACATCCTTTTCCTGCTCTGTCCAGGACCTTCTATTGTGATCCTGGTCAGAACAGTCAGTGATGGTAGCTGGGCACCATCTAGCTGTACTGGACTCAGTCTGGTGCAGGCTGTGGTAGATGTGGTCCATTAGTCCTTTGGACTAATCTTTTCCTTGTATCCTGTTCTCTTCATTCTCCCTTGCTCCCGAAGGGGTGAGACCAGTGGAGTAGCTTAGATGGCTGCTCGTAGGGTTTTAAGACCCCAGACACTACTCACCAAGGTAGAATGTAGAACATTGCCTTTATAAACTGTGTTATGCCAATTGAGCTAGATATTCACCGAGACCATGGTCCCCACAGCCCTCCATCCAGCAATTCAGTCCCTTAGGGATTTGGAAGTGTCTATGGAGCTTCCATGACCTTTCCTTATACAAACTGTGCTGGCTTCCCCAGTATTGTGTACTGTCGTACCCTTCACCAAAGTTACCACTTATCTATCGTCTATTTAGTTCCCCCCCATCCCCCGTAACCAACAAAGATTGTTTCTTTTTTGCGTGTAAACTTTTTCATGAGTTTTTACAGTAGCGGTCTCATACAATATTTGTCCTTTTGTGATTGACTTATTTCACTCAGCATAATGTCCTCCAGTTTCATCCATTTTATGAGATGCTTCACAGATTCATCATTGTTCTTTATCTTTGCATAATACTCCATTGTGTGTATGTACCATAGTTTTTTTATTCATTCATCTGTTGATGGGCATCTAGGGTGTTTCCATCTTTTCGCTATTGTGAACACTGCTGCAATCCATATGGTTGTGCATAGGTCTCTTTGTGTGACGGCTCTTATTTCTCTAGGATATATTCCTAGGAGTGGGATTGCATTTTGTAGTACTTTTTTTCATGGTGCTGACGTTTTCTTTGTTCCTGTTACTATCTTGTGCTGAGTTCCTTTTTTTTGTGGGTTTTTTTTTTTTTCATTTCTTCTATTTTTGTAGGTTTTGTTTTTACTGAGACTTTATGTTTTTCTTCTTTATTTTTGATGAGTAGGTTTGTTAATTTTCTTTGTGGTTACCTTGGAATTTACCCTTATCTTCCTGGATTTGAACCAGTCTATTATTACTTGGTATTGCCTTGCCTTATACCTACGCCGTTTATTCCCTCTTTTATTGTCCTGATGCTGTTGTCGTTTACAGATTAACCACTCTGGTTCCCTGTTGTAATTCTTTTGGTTTTGCATAGTCCTTAAGAGTTCATTTCCTAGGTTGGTATCTGGCTTGTACAATCCTGTGCCCTAGATTCAGCCTGTGGTCTGATGTTGTTTGTTCTCAGATCGAAGGACTCCCTTCAATAAGTCTTGTAAGTTTGGTTTGGTTTTTACATAGTTCTTAATTTCTGTTTATCTGGAAATGATCTGATTTCACCATCATATATGAACGAGAGTTTTGCAGGATGTATTATCCTTGGCTGGCTTTTTTCTTTCGTTTTATATATGTCATCCCATTGCCTTCTTGCCTGCATGGTTTCTGCCAAATAATCTGAGCTTAGTCTTATTGTTTCTCCTCTGTATGTGACTTTTTGCTTTTCTTGAGCTGGTCTCAGGATTCTTTGTCTTTGGTTTTAGCAAATGTGATTATGATATGCCTCAGTGATTTTCTTTTGGGGGTCTATCCTAGATGGGGTTCGTTGAGCTTCTTGGATGGTCAGTTTTTCATCTTTCATGGTATTGGGGAAGTTTTCTGTCAGCAATTCTTCAATGATCCTCTCTGTGTTTTCTGTTTTCTCCCCCTGTTCTGGAACTCCAATCACTCGCACATTTTTTCTTGTGATTGTATCCCACATAGTTCTCAGGGTTTCTTCATTTTTCTCTGTTCTTTTTTCTTATTTTTCCTCAGAGTTGTATCCAAGTGGTTGTCTTCAATTTCACTGATCCTATCTTCCATCATTTCAAACCTGCTCCTCAGCCCTTCTATGACACTGTCCATTTCTGAAATCTTGTTGTTTATCTTTTGGATTTCTAATTGTTGTTTTTGTATGGTTTCTAGTTGTGAATTTATTTTGCCACTTTGTTCCTGTAATATTTTCCTGAAGTCTTCCATTTTTTGTTTGTATTTTCCATGAATTTGTCTGCCTTTTCCATACATTTGTCTACTTTTTCCTTATTTTTGTCTGCTTTTTGCTTAAACTATTGGATAATTCTGAATATTAGCGATTTGAATTCCCTATCACTTAGGTCTACTGCCTTTTCTTCTACTGGAAAGTCATCTGATGTTTTATTTTGGATGCCTACTGGAACCATCCTGTCCTGTTTTTGTAAATGTTTTGATATTGTCTGCTATCTTTGGGTCATTCAGTGGTTATTTTCCTCATTTATTGCTTGTATATTTGTTTGTTTTATTCTGTTTTTTTGTTTTATTTGGTTATGTCTGAGCAGGCATGCTGTGTGTTCTTTGCTGTTTGCTTGTATGTGGGCACAACACTTTTCACCTCCTCCAATGGGCAGGGTCGGTCACTCAGGTATGGTACAGCAGGTCAGGTGCAGCTGAAGGGGAGTTGCTGGGATGGGCTGTTTGTGGCACATACCAGGGCTGACAGTGCAGACCGGGAATCAGTGCAGGTCAGGTTCCAGTAGGCCATGCCTGTGCTGCTTGGGAGTGTGATGTTCAGCGAATGGTGCAGGTAGGCAGGAAGGAGGGGGTAGATTGTGATGTGTGGAGCTAAGATGGGTATGGGAAAAAAGAGAGAATGGAAATTGGAACAGGAGCCAAAAACGTACACACAAACAAAAAAGAGTGCTAAGGGAGCCTTGCTACTGGAGTGGAAAGATGAGAGACTGAGAAATGAGGAAAAATAAAAACGAAAAAAAAAAAGAGAACAGGTAAAAGAAAAAATGAATAAATCGAGAAACTGGAAATGAAGAAAGACAAAAAGGAAATAAGAGAGAGAAGACAACAAAACAAAGAAACAAAAAAAACCAAAACCCAAAAAACAAGAAAAAAGAAATGCCCCCCAGGGATGTCCCTGTGCTTCTGTGCACAGTAAGGGAATAGCTTCCAAGCTGAGCAGTACTGCCCAGCCAGAAGTGGCTCCCAAGCCAAGAAAAGAAAAAGAAAACATACAAATCAAAACAGAACAAATTAGGGCAAACCAACAAAAAAGCCCTGGGGGTCCCACCAGCGTGGCGGAACAGGCCAGGAAGCAGCCTCACAGTCAGTTGGTGTCCCACAGCCTTTCAGGAAGAAGCAAAGATGGCACACGGAGCCAGGCATTTGAGAGAAAGGAGGAAGAAGTAGTGAGAGGTAAGAAAGAAATCTAAAGAAGCAGAAAAAAAGAAACACCAGCAGCCAACAAAAGGCACTCAGGGAGCCGGCCAGTTCGGGCAGGTGGAATCCAAGCGACACCGGGTTGCTTCCCATCCAAGAGACTGTGGCTGCAGGAAGCAGAGGAGGTTAAGTGGGGGTGAAGAAGGGTGGGGGGGGCAGGAAAGCCTGTATCGCTCATTACCAGTTGTTCTGTCTCCTGCTGGAAGCTCCGTGAAGCTACTTTCTCGTATCCGGTTTGCTGATCTCCAATAGGAATCCAAGATGGCAGATCCATGGTGCGGCAGCTGATAGGGGACCTCTGCATGTATCGCTCCTTGCTCTCTGGTCTCGGTCAGTTTCTTATTCCATTCGGTGCTTGGCTGAGTTCTTTATCTCTTCATTTGATGCTTAGGGTTTCAGGATTGATGTGTGACTCTGTTTGATTTAGTTTTTCTGATCTTTGCTGCAGAGGGACGGCGTGGTGCTTCTGACTACAGTGCCATGTTGCCCGGAAGTCTCTTTCATGATCTTTAATGGCACAGTTGAGTCAATTTTTGAGAACAAATGATGGATTTGTTCTGAGTCATCCACACTCAGTCCTCTAACCCTTACTGTACAGCTGGGGCTATGAAAACATTTGCCCAATAAAAGCTAGCTTACTGGAAAGTACCTACCACTGCTTGAAAAAAGTAATATACTTTGAAGCAAATCCCACCAATCTCTTAACCAAAAACTATGTGAATATACTTTAACATCCTTATTTTAGATCAGTACAAGAGTCATTTACTGAACTTTTATGTGTCAAGAACCATACCAAGAGTCAGGAAGAATCAGAAGCACAGCCCTAACATCAGCAAGGTTGCAGCCAATTAGCAGATGATCAGTGTATGTACTATGAGCCATGGTAACAGTCAGTGGAGGTACTCACTATTAAGAAAGATTCTACAAGGGATGAGGTCTGAGCTGGCTCCTGAGTAGGAAGCAGAAGCACAGCAGGTGAAGAAGTAACAAAGGGAGCACTAAATAGAGATATTTTTCTAAACTATATATACTTTGGAAACCCTGGTGGCATAGTGGTTAAGAGCGATAGTGGTCCGCTAAACAAAAGGTCAGCAGTTTGAATCCACCAGGTGCTCCTTCAAAACTTTACGGGGCAGTTCTACTCTGTCCTATGGGGTCACTATGAGTTGGAATCGACTTGATGGCAATGGGTTTGGGTTTTTTTAATATATATATACTTTGAAGATTAAGATTTATATTAAAAATAACATTATTCATATTACTGGCCCAGTATAAGACCTGTAATTATTATGTTTATTAACTAAGTATTGTTTCAAGACACAATTTGTATTTATTAATACAAAAATAAATCAATACATACACACATTAACAGAAACTAGGAAAAACAAATCATTAGCAATAAAGTTGTATTGAAATAATGGGAAATATCAGAAAATACCCAAAAAATAACTAAGTAAAAGCAGAATTCAGAATATCATCTCTTTCATTACAAAACAAATGTGAAAAGTATTATGGTGAGTATTCTTGATTTGGAAAAGCGAATAAAGGAAAACTAAAAGTGTACTAAAACCTTATCTACAGAGAATGGCAGAGTCTAAAAACCAAAAAAAAAACCCAAACCCACTGCCGCCCAGTCCATTGCATATTAGGTAAGAGAATGTTAGTATCGTGGGCAGTTAGGATGATGAATGCGTCCACAATTTATTGGGGATGAATTACACAGTGTGACACTCTGCCTGTATTAATTAGAGTATCACGAGCGGCTGTCACAAATAAACGCCAAATGCTAGTGGCTTAATAGACCACAGTGTTTCTTCTCATTAATGTAACATTTCAAAACAGCTGTTCCTGTGTGAAGGGTAGTTTTCCTTCTTGCAATAATTCAGAGACTCAGACTCCTCCCATCTTGTGGCATACCATACCTTAGCCCTTTCTAGTCTTCTCTACACCTCCTGCTGAGGGGAAAAAGAGGCCTGGGAGGGACATCTGTTTCCTCAAAACTCTGCCTAGGAATGGCATACATTCCACTAGGAAGAACCAGTCGCCATTAGGAAGAACCAGTCTCATGTCCACATCTACATTCAAGGGCGTGTTGGGAAATGAAATCCCAATCAGGGCAGCAAATTTCCAGCAACAGCACCACATTATGGAAAAGCAAGCATACACTTTAAATTGTACCTTGCCATAAAAACATTATCAAATGTGAGTCCAAAGTCAAATATCATTAACAACATGTTCTTTTTTTCTTCTGATGCAGAAACCAACCCAGTATCATACACTATCAGCATCTTCCTGCAGTCTCCTTTAATCTGAAAGTCACTAGCTTGTCTCTGCCAGGTTTTCTCTCAGAACAGAGAGACTAGGATGCATTTTGTCTTCTAACCACAAATTACCCAATCAAACAGAGTAATTCTGGACAGAAAAATAAACACCATTAAAAGGCACCGGCTTCCCACCTATTTGGAAGGTTATCAAAGTACCCTCATTTCTCTTAGTAACTATTGCTAAACAAATGGATGCATTAATATTTGAACCAGCTGCTGATTAAGTGTATCAGTAAGTCATTTCAACATTTGGATACTGAAGGTCACCAAGCATTCTCCAGAGAATGGAGAACAGAAGATTAACGTCTACAGGTTGGAGACAAGAAAAACAGCAGATATGCTGGCTACACTATTTCTTGCTGATTGTCTGTAACGGAGCAAGAAAGGCAGTGGACTGTAGAGATCTCAATCAGTCGGAACAAGCAACTCAAAAGAAAATCCCTGCCACAGCAACCATTTCTGCCTAAATTGCTTGTTATCTTTACAAAGCAACCTTTCTGTGCCATTTATTTATATGTTTTCTATTACCCCGAGTGCAATTCTCGATGTTATAGCGGTTCTTAGGGAATGGTTTTTCCTAAACAGTAATCAGAGTTTCCTCCAATCTTCTGTTGTCACAACCCCACACCCTGCACCCACAAGTTCAAAGCGTTTGGGGTGATATCTACCGATCCACTTCTATAATCAATCATATCGATGAATTGCCTCAAGACATTAGCATAATCAGCCTAAAGCTTTTCCAAACCTCACATCTGTGTGAAAACGCGGCTTACAACAGAAATGAACCGTTCAAAAGGGAACAAGAAACGCAAAGTGTGACGAGTTTTATCATCCCCACAGAAATTTAGCAGGCTTCGAAAGAGCCAAGATTTCCCCAGAAGATAATGATGCCGCTTGCATCAGTGAACATAAAAGGGATAATGCTGGGTATCTCATTTTTCAAGGAAAGAAATACTCCTCAGATATAAATGGCAAAGTGGTAGCAAATTTACCCAAAAGGTGAAGATAAGGATAAAGTGAACACTTTTTAAACTGTGATAAGCCTTGATCTTCATCTTCCAAGTTGAGGATGTCACAGACGCCAAGCCCTGTAACCAGCAAACAAACTAGACTGAGAAAGAGTGACATTCCACTTCCAAAATTTAAGAGATAACAGTAACAAATATTTATGACCATAAAGCTATCCTACCCTTAAAACATCTGAAATTGCATTGTCTCATTGTCTTATTGTTCGATAATGGCGTGCCTGCCAGTGGGCGGACATTTATACACGTGCAGAGCTGGTTTTTAATTGTACATGGTTTGAACTTTGCATGTTTTCCATATTAAATTCTAGTCGAACTTCAGAGAAAGATTTTTTCTTTCCCACTTCTCCCAGCTACACAATTTCTGCATCAGTACTGACTGCCTAAATACTACTGTTTTAATCACTAACAGAAAGTCAGCGCTGATTCTACTGTGGGTCGTCAAAGGATGAAGAAGGATTCTCCCAGCTGCCATGCAGTAGCTTTTGCAGCATATTCTGTGAACTTCTAAAATATGTAGGTTTTTCTTTGTTTTTATCAGTAAATTTTCAGAAACAGTATCTTCATCCTCTGTCAGCACCAAATACACTGCACACACACACAGACACACACGCACACACACACCCTAAGTAGAACCCAGCCTCACTAGATAGCTGATACCATGGTAAACACCAAGTTTACCCACGTGAAGTAACAAGCACAGAATTCAAACTATTCTGAATATGTGAATAAACTGTAAAAAGCAGAGCATCCCAACAAATGTGAATAAATTGTTGTCCTTCCCAAACTACGCTAAGAGGGGGCAGAGAAGCTCCCCATCCTCGTAGGAATCTGTCTCCAGTCACTAGACTGTTTCATTGTCAAGGTTACCAACGAGTATGTCAAGAAACTTTTCATGGATGAACAATCTTGGATTTGGCACAAAAACAATAGATAAATGCAAGAAAAGCCTGACCCTCTTCTCTCCCCAGATCTTCCTTCCTGGCAGTGGTTTAGGCGATCTTTCAAACAGAATACTCCATTTTAGTGCACATAAGCAGTGTCCTGCTGTGATGCTTGCATGTGAGCTTCATGCAAATTTAGGTATAAAGAACATTAAAAAATGAACCAATAGAAAACGTCCTTACTATTCCATCACTGAAGCAGCCACCTCCACTTGCATTTTAATAAAACTAACTACATAGAAGGAGGAGTGGTTTAAGGAGGGTGGGATGGAAGAATCTTGTGATGTCATCTCCCAACCCATGGCTACAGTGTTGTTACATTGGAAATATGATACTGAGCAGGCAATACCTAAGACTTCGTAGCCTGAATTTGATAGAAAAGGTTGAAACTGAACAGAAACTGTGTCACCAAGCATTGGTGAGCATCACCCTCCAAAACTCCTTCCTTATGTCTACTTGAGGGACTGAGGGGAAAAATATGAAACTGCATAATTTATTGCATCCTTGAGAATTGCATTTTAGGAAATGAAGTTGTATGAATAATGACAAGAGATGTGGGAACAACTAAAATTTTAAAGGGTAGGCCCATCCCGAACATCCATGGAGCCTGAGTCAAAAGTGGAAACAAAGGTCCAAATACAACCATTTTTAAACATTAACATGTTATATATCAAGCTAAAATATTTTTCAGTAAGGTATGTTCTATTCTTCTCGCTTAACACATGTAACTTCATAATGACAAAATCAAAAGATATAAGCAAAGCTTGTCTTCTGAAAGTTAATAAAATATCCAAGACAACATAATTCAATTACTATTATACACATAGAGTATTCTGCTGATGGGATGGTAATGTTTAAGTGAACAATAAAATAAACACACACAATTCATAAATAAGTGCACATTTTATAAAATTATCTTCATGCGCTTATTTTAGCAAAATCACAAATGATCATGTTATAATCAAAATGTAAAAATAATTTTAGTTAAATTGACAGTAATTTCAAATAGTCAACATTTTAAGGACATCGTTAATGTTACATAATTAAAAAAAAAAAAAGAATCATTGCTGCTGAGTCGATTTTGACTTACAGAGACCCCACTGGACAGACTAAAACTTCTCCATAGGGTTTCCATAGCTGTAGGTAGTCTCTACAGAAGCAGACTGCCACATCTTTCTACCTCACGGCAGCTGGTGAGTTCAAACAACCAGCCTTTTGGTTAGCAGCTGAGCACTTAATCACTGCACCACTAGGGCTTCCTGTTAGTGTTTTTTTTTTTTTGGTTTTTTGTTTTTTTAAAAAAAAAAGAAATCCTCTGCTAGGGCAGTAGTGACTGAAATTATTAATAAAATTTGTATAGAAATATTTATTTTCTGAAGTGAGCCCCAAAGTACTTATATATCATTTAATCATTATGAGTTTATATAAGATAAACTATTATTTTAAATTGAATAATACAAAACCTTATAATTTACTCATACAATTGCTATCATTTATATCATGATCTAGTTTCAGCTGGTATTTCTTAAGTTCTTCTACTGAATTTTTTAATGCCATGATTTTATAAAAACAATCAAAAATAGCAATATGTTGGCCAGTGATTTAACTTTCTTTCGTTAAGACAAAATCTTGATCTGTGCTGTTGTTGTGTACCATTTAGTCAGTCCTGACTTGTAGCAACCCTATACATAACAGAGTAGAACTGCCCTATAGGGTTTCCTGGGCTGTAATTTTTACAGGAGGAGATCACCAGGTCTTTTCTCTCTGGGAGCCCCTGGTGGGTTAGAACAGCTGACATTTTAGGTAGCAGTGAGCATTAACCATTGCCCACCAGGACTCATTTTGCTCTATAATAACCAGAAAGTAGTCTATAAAAAGATCAGTTTGCAGATTATTTGCAAGTGAATACTCTTCATAGTCATGGAAACATTTTGATTTTCTTATTCTAATCCTCTTATATTATATTGTAATACCACTTCTGTCGTATATTTTGCAGTAAGTTTCTTTCTACTTAGAAACATCATCTTAGAAAGACTGTTAATTCTTTCAAAAACAAACTAGCCAAACTTAGATTGGTTTGACATTTTATGCAAATGTTTTCTAACATTATTAATATTAAGCCACAATTGTAGCAAATAATTAGGCTATCACAGACTCAAAATAAATGTAGTTTTCTGCCCAAAAAAAACATGATTTACTCTGTATAACTTATAGTTGGCATTCCCATCATTTGCCTGAGAGTGGTCGTAATTTTAGTAAGTGTTTTATCAAAATGTCTCATGTTTGGGTAGATACAAAAAAATGTTCTATGTAAGATCTGAACTGTATCAAGTAATGTATTCACAAAGATACAGTTGAGGCTGCATCTCTCAGTAATAAATCCAAACTGCCTCACATATGACACAAATCTGGATTTGGGGCCAAAAATTTAACTTGTACACTCTTCTTTACCAACAAGTTAGTACCATTTTATGTCTTTAACAATCTTTTAAATCAATGCATGAAACTCAGTTGTTTTTTTTTTCAGTAATTCACTTAAGCCAAAGCTGTGATTTTTGAAAAACAATGAAAACTGTCATTGATTTCAACTTCCTTGTTTTCTATGAATGGTGTTTCAACTAAACACACAATAAGTGTTAATTGTTCAAGTCAAATTTGTTATGAACACAATTGAGTTGAACTGAATCATATTTACTTTGCTAATTTCCTTTGTGTTTTCTCATTTATCAAGCATTACATTTAATAATTTCATTTTCAATTCTTCAGCCCAATGATCATTTGCTTCATTTTGTTTGTTCATTTTTTAACTGTCATATGTGTTCATCTTGTTGAAATAAACAAGGAGATCTAACGAAGGAAAGATTTCTCCTTATTAACTTAGGTAAGACAGGGAAGCCAGTCTCTTAAAAGATGCTTCCAAGGATTCAGCAGGGATGGAATCTTAAGGGAGTTTTTGGTGGACTGGAGACACTCTGAGAACACGTACCAGCAGTTACTGAAACAGAAATCATAATGTTTCCATTATTCTGGAAAGTAAGTTTTCAGTAAAACAAGATGTTGGTTGCCTTGATCAGGAAAAAAAAGAGCCGCTCCCTGACACTAGTACTTATTTCTCAGTAACTTAGCTGTAAGTCAACACCAAGCAGAATTTTTAAGCTGGAGTCAATGATGACAGAGAAAAATATTATAAGTAAAAGGGGATTCAAAGTAGTTCAAAAAGATACAACCTTTTAAGTCATAAGTCGCAATGTGATGAGAAACAAGAAAACGGATGCTTGGTCTGGCACCTCTGAATAGTTATACTTTGCTACGCCAAAATCTGTTGCAATTATGAAATTTGAAAGGAAATATTTAAAGAGTTGATTTGTCTTTTTTTGCTTATTCCACTCAAAAGCCTCCCCGCACTCCTAGGCAGTGTTTTCAACAGTCATCCGCCGCACAAACCACATAATGTCCTGGCCTTCAGATTTGGGCCTTTTGCTGGAAAGAACAGGGGTAGGAGAAGTGGGAAAGATTGCTTCCGAGGCTTGAATAGGAGAATCCCAAGAGAGACGTCCAGTGCTCTGGAACAGAGAGCAGGTGCCCAATGTGGCGTTCTAAGCAACAGAGGAGCCTAGTGCATCCATAACGCATTTATTTCTGCGTGTGGGACTGTGAAATGCAGAGCTCACCAATGTGGGGCCCTTGGCTGAGGGTGGCACTATTTTAGGAATTACTTCTCTTTGAACCTGGGCCATTCACAGTTAAGATAAAGTCACTCCATCAAAGTAGAAGTAGATATTGCCTATATTAAAAGGGCCAAGATTATAAAAGGTTATTTCCCTCTTAATCAAAGTTGTTTGTAACTCTTAGTAGAATATATTTGAAGCCAGCCAGCTGGTTACTTTGTGTGCCACGTAGTTAAACAGAAGAGTAAAAGCTTGTTGCCATCAAAATAAATATCCCTGGCTGGCGCTACTTCAGAAATTTACCTAGCCTAAGGTCATTCTAAAGTAATGTAAATGCATCATTAAGCCACAATCCTCTAAAACACTAAAATACTTAGATACATTACAATGGAGCAGGATGAGCCAGGAGAGAGGGAAAAAAACTGTCAAGATACGATCCATTTAAATTACGCCAAAAAAAAAAAGAAAAAAGGCAAAGCCTCTAAGTCTCATGGATAAGTTATTGCTAAAATGAAAGGCATGATAAAGTGCCTAAATAACATGATACATCCAGGTTTATTTGGTCGAGAAAGATTAAGAAAACGAATCTTGGGTTTCACTTTTCTGCTTGTGGATTTTCATTCACTTAGCTTTAACCTTGGTAACTCAAAAGTTTCATGTTCATTGTCATTACATTGCTTGTCTTATCCTTTTTCATTTCCTTGATGGCTACCCCTTCTATTTCTAGCCATCTGTGTGCCACAATTATATTCGTGTGTGTATGTGTGTGTGTGTGTGTCTCTCTGTGTGTGTGTGTCTGCGTGTGTTTGAGGTGAGGCATAAAAAGGGAGCTACCAAGAACAAAGCTGACAGACACACAGAAATTAAGGAAGAGACAGTAAATTTGATAAGTTTATGAAATATAACTTAATTTCCCTTCATAAAACAGATGCAGAAGACATATCTTATAAAGCCTTGCCTCCCATAGACAGTATGGACCAATTAGTAAAGCAGATAAAAAAAAAACAGAAAACAGAGGATCGTGGAATCATATTTACATTTATGAACAAGCTTGAAAACTCATTCATTTCTAAATACTGAAAGCAGATCCTAAGTGGATGGGAAGCACGCAGTATTGAAAGAAGGGCTCTTTGCTTCCTGTTAGGATGATGGCATGACAGTCAGCTATATACATTTGTTTTCCTCCAAACCTACAAGTCTTCTATGAACTCTGTTATCTAAGTTACTACCTGAAAACTGTTTCTCTACTTTTATTTCTTATGTCGATATTCATCACTTACATAGCACGTCAGGGCTTGGGCACTGCTACAGGCCAGAATAGTCAGTACAGAAAAGAGAAAAGTGCCTGAGGAACAGCAAGAAGGATTCTAGGTGGTAGAATGCGCATTCTGGAGTGGTGATGCAGCCCCGCCCCAGCAGAGCAATTTAAAAGGCAACTGTGCTTTCTTTGGAGCCCTGGTGGCTGGTGGCGCAGTGGTTAAGAGCTTGTCTGCTAACCAAAAAGGGCGGCAGTTTGAATCCACCAGCCACTCCTTGGAAACCCTTTGGGGCAGTTCTTCTCTGCCCTATAGGGTTGCTGTGAGTTGGAAGCAACTCAACAGTAAGTGGGTTTGGTGTTTTGGTTTGATGCTTTCTTTGTTTCTGTGACCTATGGTGTTCCTCACTGTCGACCATCAAACTTCTGGATATTTCCCTCTAAAGAATTATGGATTGAGGATATGAGTCCATTCTACATGTATGTCATATTTATCCTTTATATTGACAATTATCACATCTGGCCCACCATTTTGGTGCCTAGTCTAAATTCCTTACATCTTATGAAGTTTAACACTACGCAAAAAAAAAAAGTTACCTTTGACTAACGTTAAAAAGTCATGTTTTGAACAGATTTCATAAGTGCTTATGTTCATGAGATTTTGTCACAAGGAAAAACAGTGGGCTACATTTAACACAACAGCTATTTGTTCATTATCTATCATGTCATGGCCCTTGGGGAGAGAGAAGCTGGAGAGAGATTTATTGTAAACAGCCTTTGATGCTAACTTACAGGAATATAAAGGGCTGCGTGAGTTTGAAATAAAAGACAAAGACAGAAATGATCAATTTAGAAATTCTCAGTTCATAAACAAATAGATAAAAGTGTGAAGGAATAAACTACACAGAGAATTCTTAATGAGAGAAGTTATAGCAAATTAGTACAATGTTTATCCCAGTGCTTCCTTTCAGCCTGGAATATACAGCTCTCATTGTCTAGGCTAGGAACACACCAACGTATCAAAGAGAAAACACGGGTTTCCCTGAGCACTGAAAGTAGTTTCTCTGGGATGATTTGGCAGGGAAGTCAGGTATTTCTAAATGGAGAATGCAGTACATAATTAATGACATTCTCATAAGCATTTTTCCTTTACATTATTTTGAGACAATCTCAAACTTCAGAAAAGTTTGAACTGTTAATATGGTTGTGGACATATGTCTTATTGCTTGGAATATTAATATTCCCCTACATAATCACAATAGCCGTACTCGTCACCATTGGGTCAAACCCATATGGACTGAGTAGAACTGCTCCATAAGGTATTTAGGCTGTGACCTTTCTGAAGCAGATCTCCAGGCTTTTCTTCTCAGGTGTCTACTTGTGGGTTCAAATCACCAACCTTCTGGTTGATAATGGAGCACTTAACCATTTGCACCACCCAGGGACTCCGCGTAATCACAGTACAACCATCTAAATCAGGACATTAACAACTGGTATATCACCATCATCATCTAAACCACAGATCCCATCAAGTTTCACCAATGGCCCCAAAAATGTCCTTTACAGAATCATGCATTGCTTCTAGTTGCCATGTTTCTTTAGTCTCTTTCTGTGTTCAATAAGTTGATTTGTCCGGATTTTCATGAGGTGGGCTTTCTGAAGACGGCAGGCAAGTTATTACACAGTATGTCTGTCAATTTGGGTTTGTCTGACACATCATGTGATGTGATTCTCATTACACATCTTGGGCAGGAATATCACAGAAGTGATGCTGGGTCTTCTCACTGCATACTATCATCTGGCCCACAATTTCAATTGCTCCTTTGCTCGCAATCTATTTAATCACTTATTTAATTGTGACATCTGCCAACTTCCCTCATTTTAGCATTGTTTTTTTCCCTTTGTAATTAAGTATTTACATGCACATAGTTGCACCTACATTCATTTTTATATCTACATTAAAACAACAAAAACAACGTAACTTCACACGGATACTTGCAATTCCAGTCCAACACCACAGGCTTCCTTCTAGTTATCTCTCTTTCCATATTCCTCTTTCTCCTTTTATGTGTTTGATCTGTTATCTTCTATTTACACCAACTTCCTTCACAACCACCACCCAACAACCTGTGAAACGGCCTCTATCACTTCACCAGGGTTCTGACGGCCCAAGTCAGTGGTCTTCGGGTGTGGAAACCCCTCATCGGCTCGGGCTCTGACATCCTGCTGCTCGAAGGTCCAAAGCAGACACCCATTCAGCCCTGTGTGGACTACAACAGGCTATACTGGGTCACATGCCACACCTGGGCAGACACTCTCCTGACACTGCCTAGACCCTATCAGCCTGTGCCTGGGTCACACGCCACACCCGGGCAGACACCCTCCTGACACTGCCTAGACCCTATCAGCCTGTGCCTGGGTCACACGCCACACCCGGGCAGACACCCTCCTGACACTGCCTAGACCCTATCAGCCTGTGCCTGGGTCACCCTCCTGACACTGCCTAGACCCTATCAGCCTGTGCCTGGGTCACACGCCACACCCGGGCAGACACCCTCCTGACACTGCCTAGACCCTATCAGCCTGTGCCTGGGTCACCCTCCTGACACTGCCTAGACCCTATCAGCCTGTGCCTGGGTCACACGCCACACCCGGGCAGACACCCTCCTGACACTGCCTAGACCCTATCAGCCTGTGCCTGGGTCACACGCCACACCCGGGCAGACACCCTCCTGACACTGCCTAGACCCTATCAGCCTGTGCCTGGGTCACACGCCACACCCGGGCAGACACCCTCCTGACACTGCCTAGACCCTATCAGCCTGTGCCTGGGTCACACGCCACACCTGGGCAGACACTCTCCTGACACTGCCTAGACCCTATCAGCCTGTGCCTGGCCTCTATCTCCTCACACAGGCATCCTTCTCACCCTGGTAGGGCCCCAACATCCCTCTGTGTAACACCACTGTTTCTCCTCACCCCAGTGTGGATGCCTGCCACGCCAGGCCCCACCAAAGCATCTAGGACTACCTCGTTCAGGAAGGAGAAGCAAAAGAAAGGAGGTGCTTACCAGAAATAAATACCAAAGATATTCTATTATTGCTGTTGTTATTATGTATAACATCTGTGAAGTTTAAGGGCAAAATATTATATAATAGGTAGTAAGAGCCTCGGTTAGAGTCATGTGGTCAAAATATGTAGCTATCTGGTATTCTGGATAAACTTTACAGAATTTGAGGATACATATATGTAATTTCTCAGACGATCCTGATCTTTCAAGTGCTATCTAAGCAGACTTTGTAAAGCTGCAGATTAACAGATAATTTTTAAGAATTACACAAATATAAACAATGTTTGTTTGGTAGATTTTGAAACCAAGTAGAAGCATTAAATACACGTGTTTCCTGTGCAAATATTCTAACTTTGCCTCATTTATACAGCCATTGGTTTTATAGATCAAAGAGAAATCATACAAATCTATGACTTCTTTCAAACTAAATTGAAAGTCATTTTGAGATTACTATGATTTGCAAGTGTCTTTTGGGAACACAGCCTAGTATGTGTTTAGAGATAGCCTATTTATTACTTCTGGAGTTGTCTTGTTGCTTGCAGCTACCCTGAGCGCAACTTAAGGCTAGGAAAAATTACCATTGGCAATATCCTGCTCCCAGAATATTCTAGTTTGATTGATTCAAGTCAAGTCATATTGCTGTAGGGTGGACCCCAATCCAATATGACTGGTGTCCTTATAAGAAGGAAAAAAAAAAAAAGCAGAAAGAGAGACACACAGGGATGAACATCCTGTGAAGACACAGAGACAGACACAGACAGGAGAAGACAGCCACGTACAATGGAGGCAGAGATTGGAGTTAGGCTGCCCAAACCAAGGAACACCTGGAGCTACCAGAAGCTGGAAGAAACAAGGAAGACTCTTCCCTTAGAGGCTTCGGAGAGAGCGTGGCCCTGCCAACACCCTGAATCTGGATTTCTAGCCTCCAGGACTGTGAGAGTTGTTTTAAGCCACCCCGTTTGTTATACATTGTTAATGCAGACCTATGAAACTAATACAGTTGGAAACCTGCAGGTTAAAAGAAACTGCATACACAAAAAGGTCCCCGGTTGGTGCAAACGCTTTACTCTCAGCTACTAACCAAACGGTTGGCAGTTCGAACCCAGCCAATGGTGTTGGTGATCTGCGTCTGTAAGATTACAGCCAAGAAAAACCTGTGAAGCATGTACTGATGAAGATCAAAGCCTACAACCTTCAGTATGGATTATACCTCAACATAAAGAAAACAAACATCCTCACAACTGGACCAATAAGCAACACTGTGATAAATGGAGAAAATATTGAAGTTGACAAGGATTTCATTTTACTTGGATTCACAATCAACGCCCATGGAAACAGCAGTCAAGAAATCAAACGATGTACTGCATTGGGCAAATATGCTGCAAAAGACCTCTTTAACTTGTTAAAAAACAAAGATGTCACTTTGGAGACTAAGGTACACCTGACCCATGCCATGGTATTTTCAATTGCCTCATATGCATGTGAAAGCTGGACAATGAATAAGGAAGACCTAAGAAAAACTGATGGGTTTGAATTATGGTGTTGGTGAAGAATATTAAGTAGCCCATGGACTGCCAGAAGAACCAACAAATCTGTCTTGGAAGACGGACAGCTAGAACGCTCCTCTGAAGAGAGGATGGCAAGACTTCATCTCACACACTTTGGACATGTTTTCAGGAGGGACCAGTCCCTAAGGAGGATGTTATGCTTGATAAAGTAGAGAATCAGTAAAAATGAGGAAGACCGTCAACGAGATGGACTCACACACCGGCTGCAACAATGAGTTCAAACACAGCAACAGTTATGAGGATGGTGCAGGACCGGCCAGTGTTCCGTTCTGTTATACATAAGGTCGCTGTGAGTCGAACTGACTCAACAGCACCTAATAACAACAATCGTTCTACTCTGAATTACATGGGGTCAATATGAGTTGGAATCAAGTTGACAGCAACAGGTTTTGTTTGTATTTTTATATACACACTAAAAAGCTAGAGTGTTTAGGGATGCATGGTTGGGTGATAAATTACGAAGAAAATCAAGGAAGTTATTAGCATAAATTTCAGGATATTTTTACCCTTAGTGAGGAGGGTGGTTGCGATTGGAATGTGGAAAGTACAGGATTTCTGGTGTGACTAGAAGATTCTGTTTCTTGACTGAATTTTTGGTAACACCAGTGTTCTCTTTATAATAATTAATTAAACTATACATTTTTAATGTTATTTTCTGTATCTGTGGTTTATTTTACAATATGTAAGGTAAAGAAGAAAAAAAGTAGAACTGGATTAAAAAAATCCAAATGACATACTGCTTACACAAGACACACTTTAAATATTGTATAGTTTTAAGAGATAGCACTGAAACGGATATAGCAAAAACTCACAGAAAAACATGTAGACATAAACAAATGAACAATTATAATCAAAGACTTAAAAATACCCAGGACCTCATATAAAAGCAGATTTAAAAAAAAACCTTGGCAAGGATTAGACAGTTTAAACAACTCAATAACATCTAACCTAATTAAAACATATATACATAGCAAAGGAGCCCTGGTGGTGCAGTGGTTAAGAACTACAGCTCTTAGCTAAAACGTCAGCAGTTCGAATCCACCAGTCACTCCTTGGAAGCCCTATGGGGCAGTTCTACTCTGTCCTACAGGGTTGCTGTGAGTTGGAATTGACTCTACGCCAGCGGGTTAGTTTTTGGGTTGCTATACATTACAAATGCTACGTTCAGAATACAGCTTCCTGTCGTGTACAAATAAATCTAACAAAATAGAATACACGCTGAGCCATAAAGGATGTCTTCATAACTTTCAAAATATTTAAATCATATGGAATGTGTGCTCTGACAATATTGGAATTAAACTACATATAACTTTCAAAAAATAATGAGAAAAACCACAAATATTTGCTTCTATGTAATCCATAGGTCAAAGATGAAAAGGCAAGGGACATTTCAAAGAAAAATGACAGGTACTTAAGTGGGAAAATACAGTTTGAAATGGACATATAACAGAAGAAGAAGGGCTGGATATCAATAATTTAATAATTGACTTTGAAAAGCTAGAAGAGAAGAACAAATAAAGCCCTAAAAATGTAGAGAAATAACGAAACTCAGAAATCAATGGAATTTTTTTTAAAAAAGAGAGGGGAGCTAGTAATTGCTTCCTTGAAGACATATAAAATCAATAGCCCCTGTGACAAGAGTATTAAAAAGAGAAAGAAGGCACAAATTATCAAAAACAAAAATGAAAAGACATTATGGATTCTACTAACACTCAAAATATACTAAGAATATACCAAGAGCAACTTTATATTAACAATTTTGAAGATGAAAATTAAGTGGTAAAAGTGGCAAAAGATTATTTACCAAAACTAACAAAAGAAGAAATAGAAAGTCTGACTACTCCTATATATATAAAAGAAATTAATTTAAAATATAAAATCTTATTAAAACAACAAAAATAAACTTATTCTATGCCTAGATAGCTCCAACACTGAACTCATACAAACATGTAACAAAAAAAAAAAAAAAAAAAATCAGTGTTATACAAACATGAAAATAGAATAGAAAGGGGAGAAACACTGCCCAATTCATTTCATAAGACTAGGGTAATCTTGATAATAAAACATGAGAAGAGGATTAAAAAAAACAAAGAAAAAATATAGGCCAACTACTCTAGAAACATTGTCACCCAAATCCTAATTAAAATATTAGCAAATCAAATCCAGTAATATTAAGTTAATTCTAGAATTTCAAGATTTATTTAATATTCAAAAATTTATCAATCTTATTAACCACATTAACAGAAAAAAATGAAAATAATCATATGCTTTCTTAATAGCTGCAGAGAAAGCATTTGACAGAATTCAATATCTATTTATGAAAAAAATTATCAAACTAGCAATAGATATAAACTTTATTTTTATGATGAATGGCATCTACAAGTAAAATCCTACTGAATGGTACAATATTAAATTTTTTTTTCTTAAAATCAGAAACAAGACAAGGATGTCTGCTATACTAGTACTATTCAAAATGTTAACTTTAACTTTAAAAAATGTAGAAGTAGAGGCATGTTACTTTTATATATTAAAAACTAAATATAATAAAATTTACATTTACTTTATATTCAATTTCAATCAAAACTCTAGTAGTATTTTCTTCTTTTTTTAGGTATTGACAAATTAATACTTAAAAGTACATGGAAATGTCAAGGATGAGAAAATTAAGACAAGGATAAAGAACAAAAATAACAGACTTAAGTATACAGATATCGAAACCAATTTAATGCCTCTGCAATTAAAACAGTGTGACATTCAACCGGAGATTAACAACAGATGAATAAAATAGAATGAATTATTTAGAAATAGATCCACGTATATTTGATCACAGGATTTTTTGCTAACGTATTAAATGTTATGGACAAAAAAGGTCTTTTCAATAAGAAGACACTGGATAAATTAAATATCTAGATATTTAAAAAAGAAAGGAATCTTGCTACTACCTCACAACACACAAAAATATATTCCAGAAAGCTCATATTTATCTAAATGTAAGTATTAAAATAACACCAAAAAATCTTTTTTTATTCTTACCCAAATGATAAAGTTAGAAAATATATAATTTTATAACAACAGTAAAACCGAATCCACTGCTGTTGAGTCTATTCTGATGCATAGTGACCCTGTAGGACAGAGTAGAACTGCCCCATAGGATTTCCAAGGCTGTAAATCTTTACGGAGCAGACTGCCACATCTTTCTCCTGCTGAGCGGTGGGCTGGTGGGTTCGAACCACTGACCATTTGGTAAGCAGCTGAGCACTTTAACCACTGTGCAGCCATGGCTCCCTGATAACAACAGTAATCCAAAAGTTAACCAACAAGAACAAATTTATCAAAAATTAATTTGTGTGAAACCTTTATGGTGAATATTACAAATCTTTCTTCAAAGAAATTTTTAAAATCTTAAAGAGATATAGCTTGGTAAAGAGATATAATTGTTACTGTGTAAACAGCTTGTCACCCTAGAATATAAATTATCCCTATAATTTATCTGTGAAATCAGTGCATTTCAAAACAAAATATTAACAGATTCTGTGGGTACTTTGACAAACTGTTTATTGTTTTAATGTTTTAGTTTTTTTTTACACAAGCACAGGGCCATAAATAACCAAAAAATTTTCAATTAGAAGAACCAAGTGAAAGGACTTGGTCTACCAATTATCAAGTCTTGTTAAATCTATACAGTTAAGAAAGCTTTCATAGGCCCAGGCATACACAAATAGGCCAATTTAAAAAAAGAAAGAAAGAACTCTAAAGAGGTCCACAAATATAGAGAAACATAATGTACACTAAAGTTAGCACTGATAATCACAAATAATGAATTGCTTAGTCAATAATTATATTGGGAAATTAACATCAATTTACAAGGAAATGAAACAAAATAAGACAGATCACAGTTTATACAAAAATGAATTCTAGGTGCAATAAAGGTCTAAATGTGTAAGCTCATGAGGATAATGCTGTTATCATTTCAGAGTGTGCAAGCTGAAATCACATTAAGTAAGCAATTTGCCCAAAGGTAGGAAGTCTTGAATTTCTAAACTGAGACATTGTTCTCCAAGCCCCTGTATTATACAGATTGCATTATAAAAAAAATTGGTAGACAGTTTGAAACACAAAAGAAGATTGAAAGCATTGAAATGACAAAAAAAAATAATCTTTGCATGACAGCAAAGTATTCAAAATCAAAAGACAATCTGCTGACTGGCGTAAGAGTCACATCATTTGTAATCCAAACAAGAGATAATATTGTAAAAATATAATTCCAAGCAAAAAATAAAGAAAAAGGTATGTGTCTTAGATACCTAGTACTGCTGTAATGGAAATACCACAAATGAGTGGCTTCAAAGATCAGAAACTTTCTCACAGTTCAGGAGGCTATAAGTCAGAATTAAGGGCATGGTTCTAGGCAGAGGTTCTTCCTTGTCTATTTCAGCTTCTAGTAGCTACCAACAATCCTTGTGGCTGCATCTGTCTTCCTAGTCTGTCTTCCTCTTCCCGCTGTGTGACATGCGTCTGCATCTATTCTGGTCTTTTTATAAATCAGAAGTGATTAGGTTTGGTATCTACAGTTCATTGGCATGACCTCAACTGACTGATAGATCACATTATATGAAAATATGGTATATATATCATCAATCAGAACAAGGCCAGTGTCTGACTGTGGAACAGACCATCAATTGCTCATATGCAAGTTCATGTTGAAGTGAAGAAAATGACAGCAAGTGCATGGGAACTGAAATATGACCTTGAATATATGCCACCTGAATTTAGAGACCATCTCAAGAATAGATTCAACACCTTGAACACTAATGACAGAAGACCAGAAGAGTTGTGGAATGGCATCAAGGACATCACACATAAAGAAAGGAAGAGGTCATTAAAAGGACAGGAAGGAAATAAAAGACCAAAATGGACGTCAGAAGAGACTGTGAAACTTGCTCTTGAACGTAGAGTAGCTAAAGCGAAAGGAAGAAATGATGAAGTGAAAGAGTTGCACAGAAGATTTCAAAGGGCGGCTCAAGAAGAAAAGGTAAAGTATTACGATGAAATGTGCCAAAGACCTGGAGTTAGAAAACCAAAAGGGAAGAACACGTTCAGCATTTCTCAAGCTGAAAGAATTGAAGAAAACCCCGAGTTGCAGTACTGAAGGATTCTATGTTCCGTACTGAACAACAAAGGAAGCATCAAAACAAGATAGAAGGACTACACAGAGTCACTGTACCAAAAAGAATTGGTAGACATTCAACCATTCCAAGAGGTATCACATGATCAAGAACCAATGGTACTGAAGGAAGAGATCCAAGCTGCACTGAAGACATTGGTGAAAAACAAGCCTCCAGGAATTGATGGAATACCAATCAAGATGTTTCAACAAACAGATGCAGTGCTAGAGGTGCTCACTCTTCAATGTCCAGACATTTGGAAGACAGCTTCTGGGGCAACTGACTGGAAGAGATCCATATTTGTGCCCATTCCAAAGAAAGGTTATCCAATAGAATGCAGAAATTATTGAACAGTATCATTAATATCACACACAAGTAAAATTTTTCTGAAGATCATTTAAAAGCACTTGCAGCAGTACATCAGGTAACTCCCAGAAGTTCAAATCAGATTCAGAAGAGGACGTGTAACAAAGGATACCATTGCTGACGTCAGATGGATCTTGGCTGAGAGCAGAGAATACTAGGATCATGTTTACCTGTGTTTTATTGACTATGCAAAGGCATTCGATTATGTGGAGCATGTCAAATTATGGGTAACATTGCGAAGAATGGGAATTCCAGAACACTTAATTGTGCTCATAAGGAACCTGTACATAGACCAGGAAGCAGTTGCTGGAACAGAGCAAGGGGATACTGCATGGCTTAAAGTCAGGAAAGGTGTGCGTCAAGGCTGTATCCTTTCACCATACTTCAATCTGTATGCTGAGCAAATAATTTGAGACGCTGGACTATATGAAGAAGAACGTGGCATCAGGATTGGAGGAAGATTCATTAACAACCTACATTATGCAGATGATACAATCTTGCTTGCTGAGAGTGAAGAGGACTTGAAACACTGACCGGTGAAGATCAAAGACTACAGCCTTCAGTATGGATTACACTTCAACAAAAAGAAAACAAAAATCCTCACAACTGGACCAATAAGCAACATCATGATAAATGGAGAAAAGACTGAAGTTGTCAAGGAGTTCATTTTACTTGGATCCACAATCAACGCTCAAGGAAGCAGCAGTCAAGAAATCAAAAGACGCATTGCATTGGGCAAATCTGCTGCAAAAGACCTCTTCAAAGTGTTGAAAAGCAAAGATATCACTTTGAGGACTAAGGTGCACCTGACCCAAGGTATGATGTTTTCAGTCACCTCATATGCATGTAAAAGCTGGATTATGAATAAAGAAGACCGAAGAATTGGCGCCTCTGAATTATGGTGTTGGCAAAGAATACTGAATATACCATGGACTGCCAGAAGAGCAAACAAGTCCATCTTGGAAGAAGTACAACCAGAATGCTCCTTAGAAGTAAGGATGGCAAGAGTTCATCTCATGTACTTTGGGCATATTATCAGGCAGGACCAGTCCCTGGAGAAGGACATCATGCTTGGTAAAGCAGAAGATCAGCAAAAATGAGGAAGACTTCAATGAGATGGACTGACACTGTGGCTGTAACAATGGACTCAAGCATAATGATTGTGAGGATGGTCCAGGACCAGGCAGTGTTCAGTTCTGTTGTACATGGGTTGCTATGAGTCAGAACCGACTTGATGACACCTAACAACAACAACATGGAAGATGATTACTTGACATTAGATAGATTACATTACATTAGAAGCCATGGTGGTGCACAGTTAAGCTCTCAGTTGCTAACCTACAGTTTGGCAGTATCAACCACTCACCACCTTTGCAGGAAAAAGACCTGGCTATCTGCTTCTAAAAAGATTATAGCCTAGAAAACCCTATGGGGCATATCTACTCTGTCACGTGGGTTCAGTATGAGTTGAAATCTACTTGAGGGCACCTAACAACATCAACATATTAGATTACATTATGGAAGGTACTCTGCTCTACCTAAGGCTACCTGATTTAGTCAGATGTAACTACTCCACAACACCCACTAGACTGGTGTTTGTCTAACTGGATACCAATGACTAGCCAAGCTGACATATAAAATTAACCATCACAGTATGCTATAGGAAACTGACAGTATTATATTCTTATATGCCTAGGGAATTGCTTAACTTTCATTGTTACCCCCAAAGTTCATACATTTTCCTCTCTGTTGGTAAAAACTGAACATGACAGACAGCCAATGCAGAATCAAAAGGAACAGCAAGAAGCGGTTTCCAAAAAGGCAGTATACAATTCGAATTAAAAGGAATCAGCTCTTCTTACATAATAAAAAATATATATATTTCCGTCAAACATTTTTTTTCAAATCAGAGCACAACCCAGCTTCTTGTAGATCTGATATCAAGTTAACTGTCTCGTTGCCCACACAACTGAAGGATACTCTCTGTTGCCGCTGAGTCAATTCTGATTCATAGCAACCCTATAGGAAAGAAAAGAACTCCCTCATAGGGTTTCCAAGGAGCAGCTGGTGGATTTGAACTGCCGATCTTTTGGTTAGCAGCTGAGCTCTTAACCACTGGGCAACCAGGGCTCCAAGCGATACTAGGAGAACGAAAATTTTTGAAGAAGGAAATTCG
The DNA here is from genome assembly GCA_030035585.1 of Dugong dugon. Lineage (NCBI taxonomy): Eukaryota > Metazoa > Chordata > Mammalia > Sirenia > Dugongidae > Dugong > Dugong dugon. Next base: position 7,761,008 of record CM057478.1, on the reverse strand, counting down.
AATACTGTTACCGTTATTAGTAACATTTTGTGATACTACATGGCTAAATAGTAACACCATCTTACCTTTCTTTTATGCTCCAAATATTACATAGAATATAATAAGGTGCCCTGGTGGCATAATGGTCAGGCACTCAGCTGCTAACCAAAATGTTGGCAGTTCGAATCCAACTAGTGGCTCTACAGAAGAACGACCTAGTGATCTGCTCCTGTAAAGATTACAACTTGGAAAACCATGTGGGGCAGTTCTGCTCTGTCACATGGGGTTGCTCTGAGTCACAAGCAACTCAACGGCACCTAACAACAAGTGTACAGATATCTCAGTCAATATCCTCCTCATTTTTCCTATTAATTGTTTGCATACTATATTACAAGTACTATAAATGTTTTCATCTATGTTTACAACAAATCAATAAGGCACTTATTGTTACTATTAATCATCACTATTTAAAAATGAGAAGACACTATAAAAGAAATCTGACAGGTTTTCTTGTTTTGTTTTGTTTTGCTTTTTATCATGACAAGATATAAGATTCACTTAATCATTAGGACATAATTAAGCAATTAGTCACCAGCAGACATATACTGGTAAAAATACAAAAAATTAATTTTGACTGTTACTTATTAATTTTGTATATCTATTTTCTGTTCTCTCAATGTGTCACAGTGAATAATTAGATATTGTTAATTGCTTTAAAAATTAATACTATATCCACAAATGGTAGAAATACAATATAATGATCTATGCCACTACAGATATCAAATGTTACATACTATTTAATAGCCAATGTACCTAATTAATATATGTTACAGCTCACATATACCATCTAATTCATACTGTTAAACTATAGCTGTAAATAAAAAATGCAAAATAATCTAGCACCTTACGTACATATGTTAAATAACAAACTGGTATATGTACACATGTACACACACACACACCTCGTACCCACAACCACACCAAAAAATCTAGTTGAATTTAGGATGAAATTGTCTATTCTGCTGTAACGCTTTGTATATTTTTGAAAGTAGAATACTGTATTCTATTCTAGTAGAAGGATAAGTGGAAAACCACAGAAAATTAAGCAGAGAAAATGCAATCATGACCTTATAAATCCTTTCCGATTTACTCCTAATCTTTAAGATTATCTTTTTTAAAAAATCTAAACACAGAGTGACAATACCAAGTACATACAGAATACTCTTTGCCTGTCGATAAGTGGTAAAACTAGGGGTTGTCCTTAGCTGTGATGACTTTGATTCTCCTTGCTAAATGCTGTAAAAATATTGCAGGTTATGGCTAAACTTGTTCTCTACAAGTTTGTTCAACTGAAATAACTTTACCAGCTACACTCGGGGGAAAAAACTAAACACACACACAAACAACAATAATAATAGGCACTCATCCTGCTCCCTGGTTTATTAATTTTCTCTTTAGAAACTAGCCCTAAGTACTTTACCTAAACATATCTAACTTTTATGCCTCTTGACCTTAATCCCTCTTACCTGGGCCAACATGAGAAAAGACCACTTTTCATGGTGATCCAGGGATACATGTTTAAAGGGTGTATCTGCCCCTTGTCAGCACTAGTATTTTCTACCTCGTTCCTAAAATCTATTAAGCATCAACTATGGTAAATGTATGCAAAATGTAAAAATCTATTAACCATGGCATAACGCATAATGTCAATGAACCAAACGCAATAGAAAGAACTCCATCACATCCATAGGCTTGTTTCTTTATAAACGAAGGCTTTTGGAGAGTTTTCTAGGGTCACTAGCCTAAATTTTCCAGGCCAATGAGGGTCAGGTTCCAACATGATATCTCCAAAAGACAGAAGCACTAGTAACATCTTTGCAAAACAATGTTGCTACGAAGGAAAACTTCATTAGACTCAAGAAAATTAAGGCTTAAATTAAGCCCAGGTTGGAATGTTAACTTATTGTGTGGTTTTCGTAAATAACCTTGCTTAGTTTCCACATCTGACTTCTGAGTTTGTTAGGCTATTTTTTTCATTTTGCAGTGGGAGTCACTCATATTTGGGAGGTGGGAAAACACATTCACTTTAAAGCACTTAAGTTCGGAAACACAGAATCCCCTGAAATCTGAGCCTTAATCTTTTACAATATAGCATCTATCTGCTTGCAAACTGGCTGCCAGTTGTTACCCAAAGTCAAAGAACATGAAGATTTGGTTTTATGGGTTAACTTAATAAGTGAAAGAAAATTTCTTTTGATTTTTCAAGTAAAGAGCCTTCTTAATGATAAGGATATTAAAACATGCACGCAAAGTATAAAAAGGAAAGATAAGTACATATTTTGCTAAACACCTCAAATAGTAGTTGACATAATTTTGCTACAGCCTTGTGTTTCTAGAAGTTAGATAAAAGTATGGATTAAAGCAATATCGTCCTTTAACAAGGAAAATAATAAAGCATATTTTAAAATAATTCATATAAATATATTTCTTTATTTAATAGACTGGACTGAATGTTTACTGAATTAGTTAAAGTTTGTGCTAATATAAACCTAGGCTATACTGTGCTAATACACACCAAGACCAATTTAACAACAGAGAAAGCTGAGGTTACATTATAACTTAGAACGTAATATTAGCAAACAGTACAGCTGAAGAGTAGAAAATAAATTTCTCCTCATGATAGTACATAAAATAATTCCATGTGATGTTCAAAATGCCTGAACCAAATAAAGAAATAAAAGGCAAATGAAAAATACAGAAACAACTATTAAAAAAGTGATCCAATTAACTCAGAAGAGTTAAGATTTTAGCGGTGTATTGAGGTAGTTAATTGCAGAATAGAATTCTTTTTCCTCTATTTTGTTGTTAATATTTGCAGTTTCAACAAATTCTGCCTAGATGTAATGCATATTTAAGCAATTAATTAAAATTGGGTTAAGATCATTAGAAATGCTAAGAATCCATCCATATGTAATATTTATTCTTGGAAATAATTATTTTTACTAAACAGAACAAATTTGTGAAAAATATGTCACCAGTCAATAGCAATTCATTAAACAATGATTGTATACTGTGCTGCACAATTTACACCGTATTTCACACTTATAATAAAAGAATGCTTTTTGCAGTATTACACTACAGATCTCACACACTATTGCTGTGTACTTACCTGCTCCTAATGCTGCTCACTGCATTACTAATCAGACCATACGTGGAACAGGACTTAGGGGAGAATCACCAAAATGAGATCTGGCCCATCGCGTGGCATTTTATTCTCATCAAAGTGAACATTTAGGGCAGGCTTAAAAATGTAAAAAGTAATCCCCAAATATGTAACGTCAGGAATATGTGAGGATAGGTGATCCTAATCATTTTACTCTGATGATTGTTGGACTTAGAAGCTGCTGTTTGTCTAGAAATGCATGTATATCAACCACAAATAGTCACCTCCAGCTAGTGGGAGAGACTTGGGATCCTTTAATTTTATGGCTCATCTGTAGGCATCCATGGTAATCATTGTCATTCACAATTTGTAAGTGTTGTTTTTGATAGTCATGGTTCAATTTCTTACACTTACTCAAATAAACAGAATAAGCCCAAGAATAAAATTGTCACTAAAACGAGAAACGAACATATTCTTCAATATTTTCTTTCAATATGCTCACATCTATCAGTTCTGATAATGGCCCTAATTCATACATACATATATATAGATATAGATAAGATATAGAGGGTCACTATGACTTGGAATTGACTTGATAGCACACAACAACATATATGTATATATATATGCTATGTCTTAAATATATTATGTCAACGTACATATTCTGTGCCTTAAATGCCATGAGTAATAAAAATGTTAGACCTGAAGCAAAACAATAAGATGATATGAAATAAATTGTTTATAAGATAATGTAAGTTAATAGGAATATCCATTTAGAGATTGGTTAGGAAAAATATTTTAAAAATGAAAAGACTCTGAAAAAACCTATGAAAAATATCTGTTAGCATTCAAAGATAACAAATGTCTGCAACAAATATTTTAAGCTGCACCTGGCAAAAATTAAAAAAAAAAATACAAAACTCTATTCTTTAAAGAAAATCTACACATTTGATCTGGAAAAAATAAAAAGGAAAACCTCTTCCATGTGAAAATAACACAGAAAATTAGAATCTGTATATGGATTTGTATATGTATAAAAGATAACACACTCTTCAATCATCCAGAGTAAATTAAAATATTACAATAAGAGTGCTGGCAAAGTCAAAATGTATCTCAAATAAATAACAATATAAAAATGGAGATACTTACAGAAACAAGGTAAAACCATAGAATGTACTGTAAGTAGGAAAAGTACTCCTTTAGTGTTTCAGTCAGACACATTCCTCAAAAAATGTGTATTCATTTTCTCATAATAATTAACATAATATTCACGGACTTATTTTTTTAGGTGACGGCACCAAGTTTTTGCACTCAAACTTTATGACACGACTCAATGTGTAACGTAGGAATCATTTTTGCCCAATTATAAGAATATGTTTAAATGAGATTTTTACTAATAGATGCCATTGAACGGGATACAGATCCAACTTGAACACTTCTCTCTAATGCTTCTGTGCATCTTTTTATATTGAATACAATATAAATTTTATATTGAATACAATCAATAATCCTTCTTTTATTGAAATCATTTTAATACATATTGAGACAGATACAAAAGTAACTGGAGTGAAAGAAGGTGAAAGTTAGGTAACTAGACAGAGATGTCAGAATGAAAAGTTCAAAAGTTCAAAGCAGATCATAACACTAGTACAAACAAGAAATGATATAACTGAAGTGCTTGAAGTAATTTAGCATTATGAAGAATGCTGTGGAACCGTATCATCAAACACAACGCTATTTAATTATCAGAACAGTCAGACATTTTCCCCGAAGGCACTGCATTTAATATTTCTCTACCAAAAAAAGCTTGTCATATCTTTTCTAGCCCTTATATTTTTCCCTAACCTATATCATAAATTATAGCCTTGAATTTTCTTCCTTCTTCTCCCTGCTTCCGTATCGCTGCTATACAAATGCTAATTAATATGAACGCAGGTAAATCAAGGTATACAATTTCTCAGAAAGGGGAACTGTTTCAATGAGAATCTGCCCTAGAAACTTAAACTAATAGGAGCCCTAAAGTGTGAAGCATTCCAATTAAGCGAAACCCCTGGAAAGATATCAGTCTACACTTTTAATGAAGCATACTGTTTGGTGGTTCCTTGTAGCTTGTGTTAATGAAATCTACAAGTATTTTTTGTAGATTAATAATGTTGTAAAAAAATTAGGCTTTCCTGAAGTGTCACAGTAACTATCTTAGAGTCGTAGGTCTGCCATAACAAAATACCACAAAGTGGGGTGGCTTTGAAGAACAGAAATTAATCCTTACAGTTTGGAGGCTGGAAGTCCTAATTCAGGGAGTCAGCAGGGCTCTGCTTTCTCTCTGTTGACTCTGAAGATCCTTCCTTGTCTCTTTCAACACTGGTGGCCCCAGGCATGTCTTGGCATTACTTACCTTGTAGATGGATGCTCACATATTATTTTCTTGCTGTGTGTGTGACTCTGTTTTCCTGTCTGTTCTTCCCTTTTAAAAGACACCACTCAGAAAAGACCAGGATTAGGATCTATGCTACTCCAGCATGACTTAACTGATAACATCTGCAAAGAAATACTCTATTTCCCCAAACAAGGTCACAGTCATAAGGACAAGGGTTAGGACTTCAACATATCTTTTTAGGAGACACAACGTAATCTATAACAGTGTTGTTGGTAGGTGCCATCAAGACAGTTTCAAAACCTAACAACCCCATGTACAACAGAATGAAACACTGTTCAGTCCTGCGCCATCCTCACAATCCTTGTTATGCTTGAGCCCATTGCTGCAGCCACTGTGTCATTCCATCTCATTGAGGGTCTTCCTCTTTTTTGTTAACCCTCTACTTTACCAAGCATGATGTCCTTCTCCAGGGACCTCATCCCTCCTGATAACGTGTCCGAAGTACATGAGACAAGGTCGAAATCCTGGCTTCTAAGGAGCATTTTGGCTGTACTGCTTCCAAGACAGATTTGTTTGTTCTTCTGGCAGTCCATGGTATAGTCAATATTCTTCACCAACACCATAATTTAAGTGCATCAACTCTTCTTTGGTCTTCCTTATTTATTATTCATTTGAGGGACAGAATTTAATCCATAACAGTACTTGTTTGAAATGATTCACATGTGGTCTACTTTATACTGAAGCTATGTTATAGGTGTTGCTATGATTAGAGAAAGAGCACATTTAATGATTAGATTTTGTGTCATTCAAACAGAAACAATGAGATACTGAGTGGTTCAGAATTGTGAACGATATACAGCAGGGTTGTACCTTTTCACTTCACTTATTCAATTGGTATGCTAAAAAAAAATAATCCAAGAAGCTAGACTATATGAAGACCACAGTATCAGGATTGGAGAAAAACTCATTATCAACCTGAGACATGCAGAAGACACAACCTTGCTTGTGAAAAGTGAAGACAACTTGAAGCACTGACTGATGAAAATTAAAGACTACAGTCTTTAGTATGGATTATGCCAGAACATGAAAAAAAATGAAAATTCTTACAACTGGACCAATAAACAACATCATGATAAATGGCGAAGAAATTAAATTTGTCAACAATTTCATTCTACTTAGATCAACCATATTCATGGAAGCAACAGTCAAGAAATCGAATGATGCATTACTTCGGGCACATCTGCTGCAAAAGAACTCTTAAAAGTCCTAAAAATCAAAGATGCCACTTTGCTGACTAAGGTGAAACTGACCCAAGCCATGGTCATTTCAATTGCCTGGAGAGTGATAAAGGAAAACAAAAGAAAAATTGATGCATTTGAACTGTGGTGTTGGTGAAGAATATTTTAGATACCATGGACTGCTAGAGGAATAAACAAATCAGTCTCAGAAGAAATATAACCAGAATGCTCTTTAGAAGTGAAGATGGGGAGACTTTATCTTGCTTACTTTGGATATGTCATCAGGAAAGACCAATTGCTGGAAAAGGACATCATGTTTGGTAGAGGGTCAGCGAAAATGAGGGAAACTCTCATTGAAATGTTTTGACACAATAGCTACACAATGGACTCAAACATGTCAATGATTATGAAGAAGGAACAGGACTGGGCTATGTTTTCGTTCCGTTATACATGCAGGCTCCATGAGTCAGAGTGGACTGGATGGCAACTCACAACTACACAGATTCAAGAGAGACGCAGTAGGTAGAATTGCTAGTACTTAGCAATCAATTAAATTTGAGAGTAAAGATAATAAAGGTACCAATTATGATGATTGACTTCCCGACTTAAACATCCAGAAAGATAACGCTGTACTTCATTCGGACAAGAGACACAAAAAGAGAACAAGTATAGCATGTGGAAGGGAATTATTAATTTAATGTTTGACATTTTAAGTTTAAAATATTTGTTTTTAGATTTCAGGTTGGTATGTGGGTCAGATGCTTAGGAGGGAGTTTTGGATTCGAGATAATGATTTGGGAGTCATCAACGTAAATTTGATAACTGAAATTATGAGAGGCTGTATCACATTCACCTGCAGAGAGTGGAGAAGTAGTAGTTGTACAGATCCCAGAAGAGCAGACAATTTTAATGAAAGGGAGTCTACGAAGAACATTGGTAAATGTTTTCATGCGTGTGTTGAGGGGCACTGGGCAGTGGGGATAGGGAGTTAAAGTAGGAGTTTGCACAGCGAAACCTAAAATACCAGAATCACTTGACAGTTTTCTCTTCAGTTCTCTTCTCTGTTTCCCAACGCTGCTTTTCCCAGCTTCTTCTCTCCTCAAATCCACCCCACCATTTCTTCTCATCAGATGAGGTAAGAAGACTGTTTCAAGTAGGAGTGTCCAGTGACGTTATGTCAATAACATGACTAACAAGACGTGCCTTCGGGTTTAATTAGCAAGAGGTTGTTGGTGACCTTTGCAAAAGCGGTTACTGTAGACCAGTAGGAGCTGGATTCATCAGAGGCACTTAGAAGTGGGAAATCGGGAAATGGACGCATCACGTTTGTTTATCAGAAGGAAAGAGATAAAGCAATAGCTGTGGTGCTGAGGGGTGTTTCTGTTTGCTTTGCTTCTGCTCCCCTCTTTCCTCCCGTAATGGGAAAAATGTAAGTTTAAACACTAATGTAAAAGATGGCTCACAGAGGAAAAGGCTGAAAATCAAGGAAGGAGAAAAAAGAAACTAATAGGTAGAAGTCCCTAGTGACAGTGATAACCACAGCCTGCACAAGTTCTGGATTTATCCTAAATCGAGGGGCATGTTCCATAGTAAAGGGAGGCAAGGAAAGAAGTGGGAAAATGCCCATGCAAATGCTGGTGCTTTTTCTGGTTTAATGACAGCATGTCTTGCTCTCCCAACATAAACATCCTCAACGGTGAAGAAGGAGGCCATCTGCTGAGCATGTCAGGAGAGGCAGTGTCCTGGGAGATGTGAGAAAGTTGGAAAACACAGCTCCGGAAAACAGAAAAGAGAGCTAAAGAGGAAAACATACAGTGATTCTTTACTAGTAGTTTAGGTTTCATGGGACCAGTTTGTACTTTTAACTTACAAGAGATTGTTTCCCTGAGGTGACACAACTAAGCAATATTTACTTTCTAATTACATAGTCTGGAATAGGTTAAGGCTCCCAGTACGGCAAACAACAAAACAACAACAAAGAGCAGGAGCACAAGCCTTAAGCTAAATGTCTCTCCTCTCACACACATTTCAATAACTGGAAATTGCAGTTTGCTTCAAAAGAACCTTTTTTTATTATTCATATGACTCAAGTTTTAAAGTGTTTTAACTTCCATATTTCAGGTTTGTATGTGGGTCAGATGCTCAGGAGGCAGATTTGGATGAGATAACAATTGATCAAATCAATACCTAGGTGAGATTTTTCTTTAATGAACATTTCCAAGGAAGAAGGGGAGGAGAGAAGACTCTGAGGAGGAAAAAAAAAGGAAAGAGGTAAAGTGAGACAGTTGCTTATATTTCTAGTCTTTCTTGATCATTATCCCCTTGATGTTTACATTTGCCTCTCTATTCTCTGTACCAGAACTCAAGACCTTAGGCTTGCAATGATAGACTCTTCGAGAAAATATCGTTTCCTTTGACTTGTGTAAAGAAAGTTAAAAGTTTCTACAGAAGTCAAAAGGAGAACAATCCCATTACTTTGCCATTAATGACACCTTTCTGTTAGGCTATCTAAAAGGTGATTGCATTCACTCAGCCAGGGAATCGAAGCATTACTACATCCCCGTCATCATCTTGTTGTATACCACTTTCCATTATTGCGTCTTCCCAGTCAGCTTTTTTTCTTTTTTTGCAAGCACTAGAAGAGGGAGTAAGAAAGCACTTCCTTTGTCAATGTTTCTCAACTGGTCTTGATTTTTCCAATTCTACCTTACTATCAGAAGCAACGAGAAAAACAGCGTTAAAACTCAAGTCATATAAAATAAGAAAATACGACATTAGACCCTAAAGACATGTTTAGATAATCCTCTTGAGGAGTTTAAACTGATTGAATGACAATATAGAAAAGATCTTTTTCCCCTGAGGGTAGAATACATGTTCAGCAATCAACACCATGTTGACAGAATAGACTAAAAACATGGGAGTGATAGAATGTCATCAAAACATCCTTGGGTGGTGATTGCATATGCTGGGAAGAGCTAAATTCTCTGTTGAAATCTACTTTGCTTCTGATATAAAGGGCTCGTATGAGCCCTTGGTTCAAGATATGTCAGCTTTTCAAACTAAGTACTGTCTTATTTTCTGTAAGGGCTACTCAAGAATAAAAAAGTAAACGGAAAGAAGCTAAAGGTGCTTTGAAACATATTTTAAAGAGCCTTCATAAAATATTTGGATATATTTAAAAATATATATCTGAAAAAGGATTCCTACTCACAATGGGCCATTAAAAAAAGGGTGCAGAAGCCTGCTTTTCCAATCTGAACTTTCTAAAATTCTAACAATAATAGCTAACACTTTAAAATTGCTTATTATGTGTCATCCAGTTCTCTAAGGATTTTATGCATATTGACTTCTGTAACCCTACATCAACATAAACAAATAGACACTACTACGTACTGATTTTAGAAACGGGAAATCTAAGGCATAGAGAAGATATGTAACTTGTCAAAGGTCACACAGTTAGTCCGTAACAGAATTTGAACTAGAACCAGGTAGTCTCACTCAAAACGCTGTGCCCTTCACCACTGTGCATACTGCCATTCAGATTCGAGTATTTAATGTATTGTGTTGCTTTGGTCTACAATATTTCCAATGTAGCTGTATTTGACGGTAAATTATAAATATTGCCAACACTTTGTTATTGGTGGAATAATCACTTCATCATTTTGACAAGTTCAAAATATCTCCTTGCATTTGTAAAACGGCGTCGTAATATTACATAAACCATGGATGTGTTAGAAGACTTCAGAGCTTAACACTATGCCTGGTGCACTGTAAGAGTTCAATGTATATTGTTTTGACTTTTATTATTACTATGACCTTTTTTATTACTACTTCTATTATTATTATTTTATTACTACTAATCTAGTGTCTTGTAATTTTTGGTGACTTAATACTACTGTCTCCTCACCCTTATAATAAATCTCACACCGCCCCAACTTACTGTATGTAATCCCTTTCTCTTTTCCTTCATACTGTATATTTGATCATGGTCTGCATTTATTTTGACAAATACACTGCTAACTTTTTGGGCAGGTGGCCAGAGAGTTTCTTGACATCTCCACTCAGTATTACAGTCCCCAGTCCTTATTATAGAATTATATTTAACTAAAACACACATCTAACTATCTATCTAGCATCTATCTCGCTAACACATCTATGATATATCTATATTGCTTCACACTTTGCAGAACACTTCACAATGTTTTAATACCTTTCCAAATTAGTAAGATAATTGCATGGGGGAAAGATCTGACCCCACTGCCAGGATATACATTCAAACTATCAAAAGCACAGGCTCTAAATTTACTTGGTCAGATCCTAACAGCCTTTTCTTGCTTCAGTCCCTCCGCTTTATTTCACTTGACTATCTTCAGCCTCTTTTGGGAATGCCCTTTCATTCTTTCTCTCGGGCCCTTGTCCTTCCGACTTCACTTGCCTCCAACCATGCTGGATCCCACGTTCAGGCATTTATGTCAGTGCGGACCTCATCAGCACCTCTTATCTTAAAATAGAAGATATTTTACTTTTGCCATTTATTCTTTTGCAATTTCTTTTAAACCTCTACAACTGTGGGTCACTACAATCAAGAAAGTACCAGGGGCTAATTGCCAAGCCTAATTATGTTTTCTATGTCTTCACTTGCCTTAAAAATTGCAGCTTGTAATACTGCTGATTGATTTTTCTTTCTATGAATCCAGACTGCATGGACTCAAGCAAAAGCCTTTGTGCTCTACCAAAAAAAAAAAAAAAAAAGAGTTGGCATCGAGTGGATTCTGACTCATAGTAACCCCACAGGACAGAGTAGAACTGCCCCATAGAGTTTCCAAGGAGCGGCTGGTAGATTCAAACTGCCGACCTTTTGGTTAGCAGCTGAATGCTTAACCACTGCACCACTCAACTGATAATTCAGTTATATAGAAGTACCTATTTCAATTAATTTTGGGGAGGATTAAATTAGTTAATATACAAAAAATATATAGAATGAGGCCACACATAAATATCACACAATAAATGACACATTCTCTACCTCTTCTAAATTCTAATTTGTCGTGTATTTCTTATAAAACAATTTATATAGCTGACCCTATATTATAACTGTGTATGCACCTTTTTTTAACTAATAGAGCATAAGCTAATTAAAAAAATACTTTATATCTTCAACATTTATTTCCATCAGGGTCTAGCACAGTATCATGTACATACTGCATACCCAGTAAATACCTATTCTATCAACAATACATGGACAAATTGATAGTGATATATTGTATATGTTTTATTATATCTGTATTAAATTTACACAAAATTTTGAGCCTATTTAATACCTTCAACAGGTGTCCTAAAAACTCAGAAAAGGTACTGACTGCCATTTGTTAAGCTTCCCTTAACGATTAATTGTGTGCCAGGCAATTTATCTGTGTTGCCATATGAGAAAGCGAGGTTCAAAGATGTTAACTGACTTATGCAAGAGTGTATATTTTGGTAAGTGGTGAGACCAAGATATGAACTTGGCATATATGATTTTTCCTCAGCCTAATCCCAACCTTGTCTAATTTTTATAACAAGAAGCAGCTCAATATTCCACTTTACGGAAGAAGGAATCTCTGTCGAACGGATCCAGAGACTATATCATTTTCTTCTTTTTCTAAATACCCATCATACATATAATGAGTTCTGTAGTGTAGTGCTTGTTTCTTTGTTTCATGAATATCATCTGTATCTCTCAAACTCACTATTTATAAAATTAACAATGGGTGTGATGTAATATACTCTATCTGTATCCCTGAACTGCACTGAAGGGAATAAGAAATGGGGAGAGTCACTATAAAGAAATGTTGCTTCTATTTTTTATTTCTACCCAATACGTCAACTCCTGAATAATTTTCAGTGCAACATAATCAGTAAATAACTTCAGTCATTTTTAAAATATGCAACAATGTGGAAAAAATAGTTTATGATTAACAATCAGTATTTAAGAATTGGGTAAAAAATTAGGAAAGAAAGACCTTTTATTTTCTAGATCCTATTTTGAGAGGACATTAGTGTGAGATAGCTTTAATTAATTTGGAGTCCTAAATATACTTTATTTTTTCACCCATTTTATTTATTTGTTTTTATTTTTGTCTCTCAGTTGGAGTTTCATAGTAACCAACATTAGCATACCCACAGAGGATGGTGGCAGTAGTTATCTTTAAATAAATCTCATATATGTATATATATATAAGATCTTTATATAAATATAAAAACCAAACCCATTGCCGTTGAGTCGATTGTGACTCATAGCGACCCTACACGACAGAGTAGAACTGCCCTTACTATTTCCAAGGAGTGGCTGGTGGATTCGAACTGCCGACCTTTTGGTTAACAGCCGAGCTCTTAAGCACCACGCCATCAGGGCTCACTGTGCCAGTAGGGTTCCATATATACACATATCCTATCTAAATACATACTCTCAGTGGCACAAATTGTGTGTACTTACTCTCTTTTATTGCTCATTCAAGCATCATAATTACATTTTGAGATAATTTAGGAATCGTTAGCTCCATGGTGTGACAGATGGAGGATATAAGGAGAGTGAGTGTCTCTTTATTTTATGATAGCTTGTCTTTACCTTTACTGTTATCTTCAGCATCTTCTCGTACTTGCACATTTGTACCTTTGATTCCATAAGAGCACTTTTTAAGCACATAGGTGGACATGAAGGAAGGGGGATAACGTGGTTTTATCAGATGGTTTGAAGGATCTGATGCATCCAGTACTCACCTCTTCACCACACAGAAGCCCAGCAAGTGAGAAATGGGAGTGACTGCAGGACAAAACACATCCAAATCTGATTCTATATGACACTTACATTGCATACTGTCTTTCCCTTATTTTTGATCTTTATCTCCTCCTCGAATGTCATTTATAAAGTCCCTTAGCTACATTTCATCTGCATAAAAATGTTAAAAGATGAGACATAGTTGCAAACTCCCCTAGAAGTCGTTAAGGCTATTACCAACGAACCTTAAAAAAAAAAAAAAAAAGTATTCTCTGAATGTTCTTCTCTACAAGGCTTAAATCACCCAAACATTTCTTGTCCTTTTTCTTTTTGGCTTCTTTTATGAAAAAGAAAAAAAAAGTATAGGAGGCTAATTGATTCAGCACAGCTTGTTCAACTCAGCAATGAGCAGGAAAAGAAATTTACCTCATCTTTTACCAGCATGTGAACAGAAGACAGTATTTCACATTCTGCCTCCCCGGGGCAGTGTGATGAACTAATCATGGAGACATCTACAAGGTCACGGCAAATAATTAAGACACTTGTTACAGTGGTCTGTGTGGTCTGGTCCTGTAGCAATTCTGAATAGATTTTCCATAAATTCAAGAAAAGTTCTCTAAACCCCTAATTTAAAAGCTGCATCTTAGTTAATTAAAACCAGTATGGTTCAAACCAATGCATCATTTCACATCTAGTGCAGTAATAATGGACCATCCTGAGTGTGGGAGGAGGGGAAACCTTCATTTTTCACTTTCCCTGAGCTCTTCCAGTATCTAAGGTGTTGGCTGGAAAAAGAAACATGGGCATACTTCACAGCTTTAACGTTCAGTATGAGAAAGGCAAGCATGGGACCCTGCGCATACACTGGGTACCAATTATCTGGTATTTTCACATCATAAAGCAAATTTAAAATGCTACAGGAAGAATCATCTCAGCCAAAAGGAAGAATCGCCTAAAAGCGTGAGCATGACTAACACTGGAACAGTTGGACAAGGTTGCTGAGGAATCTCTTCTACCAGACACACATTTTTTTTTTCTCTAAACCCATTGCCATCGAGTCGATTCTCACTCATAGTGACCCTACAGGACAGAGTAGAACTGGACCCTACTGGACCCTACAGGACCCTACAGGACCCTACAGGACAGAGTAGAACTGGACCCTACTGGACCCTACAGGACCCTACAGGACCCTACAGGACAGAGTAGAACTGGACCCTACTGGACCCTACTGGACCCTACAGGACCCTACAGGACCCTACAGGACAGAGTAGACCTGCCCCCACAGGGTTTCCAAGGAGCGCCTGGTGGATTCAAACTGCTGTCCTTTTGGTTAGCAGCCGTAGCTCTTAACCACTAGGCAACCAGGGTTTCCCTTTTTTTTTTCCCCTAGTGGAGATTTAATCACGCACCTGTCAAGTACAAAACAAAACATTATCTCACAATATTTTTCATCTCCAATAAGTGAGCTGATGACTTTATACATCTTACACATGACAAGCACAATTAGCCCTGGTTCATAAATAAAAATTCTGAAGTAGAGCAAAACTTGCAAAAGGCGGAACCTGTGTAAGGCGGAAACCTGTCAGAGAAGGAAAACTCCAATGGTGGCCACCAATGGAGAGTGATAGAAAAGTAGTGAGGCTGCACCCTGTCAAAGGCGGAAAACTTGCGAAACCCGGAAAAACAAGGCAGTCCCGTGGAGTTCCGGCTCTCACAGGCTTCACTGCACAAAGAAGTAAGATGGGTCCCCAATTTCAAAGTGACTTGAGGGCGTCCTTGCTTTTTTTTTGTTTTGTTTGAAAATGTGGCAGAAAATTCACTCTAACCATAAGTTTCTGAACTCTTTCTGAACAAGCCTTAAAATGTCTGATTTTAAATTATGGGATGTTGGCCCTCATTTCTATTTCAGAAACTGCAAAATTCCTCTTCATCTTCTCCATACTTTTGAATTATTTCCAAAACTCATGCTACTTGCAATTTACTTGCTAAACTACTATTACACCTCTAATTATGTTTTTAGTGAAGCTCTTTAATGTGTATAAGGAAGAGGAAGCGTTCTGGAGTAGGTTTTACTTACTACACATACTTAAATACAAGATTAGGAAGAGACTATAAGAATGCCTGGATGCCCTCTTTTTTTCTAAAATATTGCCTTGTTCTATATATCATCCTAAAGCACAGCTTAAGACCTAAATGTGTAAGCGGGCTTTAATTCAAACACAGCTGGAACTAGAGATGAACAGCAAGGTAAATGCTTAAAAAGAAAAAATGAAATTAAGAATTTCTGTACAATAGACAAACCAGCAATCATTCTCAGTTAAATATCATACTCATTATCAAAAGATGATTTTTAAATATACCTGTATAATTCTAAGTAGCATACATGAGACCCTTACACCATCCCAATAAGAACAAAAAAGAGACAAAATCAACTGAAGAAAATGACTCTGAATTATGAGAATGTTATAATTTTTAAAAAACAATAAAGTATTTTTAAATTTTTTTAAAACCTTAAAATATCAAAAGCTTACTATCTGTTAAGGTGACTTGATTTCAGATTTGCAGAGCCCAAATTATTAAAAAAAAAAACAAACTTGTAATGGTATTGTGTCATCAGAACTAATTTATCAATTCTCCTTGGTTTTGTGAGGGGAAAGAAAAAAAACACCCTTAGATGACTAATTTGAGAATTTCAATTTCTTTTTTTTTTTTTCTTTTGTGTTTTATAGAGGGGAAAATGTTTATTATTATGAAGAATTATCATAAACTATTACTTTTAATGTGAAACTATAGTTCAAACAATCAATTTCAAACAGTATAGTAGACTTGAGAAGTGCCTGTGTTAAATACTAAACTGCATAATCATACACAACAATTTCTATAAAAGTGGTTTTTTTTTAAATTTCCCTATCAATTTATCTCAGATTGCACAGCAAACATAATTTATACTGAATAGTAGATAGACAAATTTTTAGTAATGTGCTCTGGAGAACACAAACTAAGAATATACTTGGAAAGTATTAGCCATTCCATGATTTTGAATTTCCATAAACTAAATTATTTCCCTGTAACTCACAGTAATAATTAAACTATTTTAAAGAGTGAATCCTTTTTGGCTCCTGTGAGAAGACCACCCCACACATAGACCACGTCACACTTAGAATGAACACCTAGAATGGGAAGTGCCGTTTCACACATAACTGTTGTTAAAAATAGACTGCTCATTTGGGGCATGTGACTTGTTTTGAATAGCTTCAGTACTTAAACTGCTGTCAATGCCTCAGTTCAGCACATGATTCTTACCCTCAGCATTTTACAAGTTGAAGTTAAACGTAAGAATAAAAAATGGCTTTTGAGGAGCATTTAGCAATTAACCACGTAAATGCCTTTTAAAAATAAACTGCTGATTTAAACAACACATATTACCCAACAGTCAAATTACATGCTTCATTTGGAAGCCTATGTATTTAGCTGACTTACTAAGACGTTGAAAGATAGATGCATTAAGCAAAATATTACATCACAATATTAAGCCTGTTTAATTCATCTTTATAAGTCATTTTTTATTTGGTCAAGTATATATATATTTATGACTTAACTCTCATTTATGCAAAACTTATATAACAACGTCAACATATTCTTATTTTCTTTCCAATTATACTTAATAGTGGAATAAATCCACTTAAGGCTTAACTTTTCCTACTTTACAATGAATTCTACCTTTCAATAAGTTATCAGCTAATTTCTACCGCCTTTGTTTTTTAGCTTTAAGAAAGTATTAGTTTTAAAACCATTACTTAGGGAAAATATGCTAAAGCCCATGACATAGTCATTCTATGGTATATCACTACCTCTTCTTCATTTCTTAGTTTCTGTTACCTAAGATTATTAAACCGAAATGTCACAGGATATCCACCAATCTGAGTTATTTACTCTACAGTGCATGAAACTTGGAGAAACACCTCCTTCACTTGCGATCCCATGCCTCTCGTACCCATTGCTTTATGCCCCAACATTATGTCTCACCTGTACTGCATAGGAACCAGAAACAAGGAAAGTGTTTTGGAGATTTTCATGACAAGTCAGGGAATTGAAATGCCACATTTTATTTTGTATGCCATTGTCAAACAAATTTCTTATTAGGGTCAAAATCAATACAGTCAGTGTGAAAGTTGTAAAGATCTCATTAATTAGATTCATTAGTGTTTTATGTTAGCGACACCAGTAAATACTTCAGAGGGTACTTGTTAATTGAATTAGCAAAACTCAAGGAAAAATAATTCTGCTTTTGTAATTATTCGGTCAGCATTGGAGTGGAAATTTTTCGTAATGATGTACTGACTACTAATGTTAACAGACTCATGTTTTATATCAAGAATTGGGGAAATAAGCGATCTACATAGGATTAAAAAAAATATTTCATATCCAAAGTCCCCATCTTCTTTTTCTACGAGTTCGACAAAACAGAATATACTTCAAACAAAGGTATAGTCATATTAGAAAGGATGACAGAGTTCAATAACTGAAGGAAAATATGTCAACATTTTTCCTCAAGATTCCAATCCATTAAAAAATCCATAAACAACCAGTTACCTTTAAAGTTTAGAGCCTGGTAATGACCTCTTGTCATAAGGAAAAAGGAAATTATTTGCATATATTTCAAAACTAACTACTCTTTGTGTAAAAAATATTAAACTTTGTTAAGTATAGAACAAATATTTAATTGTCATTAATTTTTATTGCTTTTATCTAGAAATGAACTCTTTAAACATCTTCTATGTATAGAAGGTACATAGGGTACATGGGTGATGACCCATGAAATTAAAAATATTAATATCCCAAGGTGATGCCTAGGACTAACTGAAAAACTATTATATCAATACCATGAAGGCTACATTCTACTGTTAAAAAATTAATTATATAGCTGTTGTATGTATTAATAAACAAGTAATTCAGCAATTTCATATTGAGCTTAATCAACAATTTGTGAAGGATATTTGGCATTATCGTTCACTAGAAGTTATTTTGATCCATATTAAATTATACATACTAATGAATTACATACTAAGTTAAGAAAATTACCATATGTTATTTCCAATATGAAGGAAAGCTTTTAGCAACAAAATGTTATCACCAGACTGTAAAACTGAACATTCTCAGTAACTCTGCCTGTACATCCCACCACACCACGTTAGCAACAGGGGGGATGAAAGACAGACTAAGTTTCCACAGTAAAAATCTGTTGCTAAGCAAAAATTACAGCCAAAATAGAAAAACTACAGTTTGATTTTTTAGAACCAGTTCAAAAATGTAATGATTTAATTGACCAAATTCACTGTAAGACAGACACCAAAACTAGATTAAAAGGATAAACAATCCGAATGACTGAACTTAACGCCAAACCCACTCCCATACCGCACACACAAATAAACAGATCCCTTTCATTCACCTCAAGCCCAAATCCACCTAAGACAACCGTAAAAGATTGTTCTCTTCTTCTTCAGCTTTCATATCCTTCTTTTCCTAGCTTACTTAACGTTTCACAAAGTCACTGGCTGGGATCTTGGAACAACTGCTTGCTCAAACTACAAAGTCTCTAGAGTTGTACAATACCAGCTCTATAAAGACTTGGAGGAAAACCCACTGCTATCCCACACCTGCTTCCTTGTGTCCCCAGGGTTGCATGTCTTACCAGTCCTCCTGTGATCTTTCTCTGGGCGGTACTTACCTGCTGCTCCCCAGGCTCTGGAGATTTCACCAGGTGCTTATCCTTGTACAGAGACCAGAGACCAATATTGGGCAGGAAAATTAAAGCCACCATGAACAACAAGGTCATCTGCAGAAATCTCTTCTGTTTCCTCTTCATTGCAAATGATACCAGAGAAGACCAGTTAAAGGCGATCGTCCCTTGACTGGTTCTTGAATTTAATGCCAAAGTCCTTTTCGCTGCCCTGCGAAGCACCAGAAACCGAGGAGAAGCTAAAAACTTTTGTTGCGTGCTCAGCACCAATCTGCAGGATTCAGAGGGAGTTGGCCATCTGCAGAACAAACGCACAGTTACTTTCCCCCCAGAAAACTATGACGAAGGCATTAGCTATTGGCTTAGAAGTAAATGATTTGACTGAGGAAATCATTAAGCATATCGACCTCCATTAGTATAAAGCAATGGGGTAAATATGATCGTTTCATAGACTAATCCTAAGTTATGGAAAAGTCAGTAGCATGCCAGATACTTAAGGAAAGTGGGGAGTATCCCCCCTCCCCCTTAGTGTGGGAGTACTCGGTCCAGGAGCAGCGGGTTAGGAGGACTGCGTGGGAGGAGGCGGCTCAGCCCCATCAAATGTCAGGAGGGAAAGTGTCCGCTTTTGACACTGTAACACCACCTTCCTCGTTTGTCTTTCCTGAACGTTTCCTCCGGTGCTTTCTTTGAAATAACCCACCAGAACTCCAGTCCAACTCTCGCTGGAGCCAGCGTGCCTGCGGGATCCAGGGATCCAGGGACACGGGATCCGGGGCTGAACTCCTCTTTGGGCAGAGGTCCACCAACTCCTGGTCCTCTCGCGCAGTCTGAACACCCTGCAGCCAGTGGCTCCGCCACCTGGGAACCTGGCGGAAAGGAAGCTACAGATGTCAGCGGAGTCCAGTCAGGAAGTGCGGACGCAGCCACGTCGCCTCCTCGCGCGGTCCTCGGAATGTGATCCTTCGCCAAGTGTGCGCCCTGCCCATCAGTCTCTTCCCGTTCCTCCGGTGACGCTCTCACGCTCCACTGTTCATCTTACCATTCTTTTCCAGAAACTGAAGGAACCCGAAGAAACATCCCCGGCACCTACAGGGCGGTTTCCAGTCTCCCCTCCCGTAAAGGGGCGGAGGGTGAGAGCCCGAGTCTGAGCGGGCGTCCGCGGGGAGCGGCAGAAGGCGACCGCGCGCCGCGCGTGCTCCCCGGGCCCTCCCCGCGCCCCCCGCGCGCCCCGCGCGCCCCGCGCGCCTCGCTCCTGCTTCTGCGGAGCCGCGGGCTGGTGGCGGCCACATGCGGGAGCCGGGCAGGGAGGGCGGGCCGCCGGGGGCGGAGGTGGACAAGCCCGCCCTGCTTTCAGGTCCTACATAAACAGTCCCAGCCGCGGGGACGTGCAGGGCGAAGACGCCGCCAGAGGAGGCTTTGGAGCCGCCAACCTACCAGGAGCCTCTCTTTCTGTGCCAGGGCTTTACGGTTACGGGGCAAACGCGGAGCAGCAGGGACACTGGCCCCCCGGCTCATCTCACCCAAAAGGCGCCAGGCCAGAGATCCCGAAGGCAAAGGCGCTGGCTCCCCGTGGGTTTCCGCCGGATTCCTCCATGGTGCCAGCGGAAGCGCTGCGAGCCCGGGGCGGCGACGGCGGTCGGAGGCCGGGCCGGTCCCGCAGAGAGGGAACCCCCGGCGCAGCGAGTCCCGCCGCTCAGGCCATGTACGTGACGGGAAAGGAGGCAAAGGGGATCCCAAAGCGAGGCAGGGTTGAGGCTCAGGGTCCTCAGACAGCAGCTTCTGGAGCGACACCGCGGAGACCCGGGGCGGCTCCCCTGGAGTCTGTGAACATTCGGGTCCTGGTTAAGAGCTGGCAGTGCCACCCCGCTCCTCCCCCGCCTGCACGCCAGCACTCCGCGCTGCTTCTCGCTGCGAGGCTACCTGTCCTTGCACACGCCTCCCCCATGCCCGAAAACTGGGGATAGAGATGAGCCTCTGGCAGATGGGACTGCTCCCTCTCCCCAACATACGGATACACTACCACCCTTGACCACAAACAGGAACCTGTGGCAGCCTCTCCAAGGAACCAGCGTGCCTACTCCCGGTACTCCAAACGTCAGGAGCTCTTATCTGCTGAAGGAGCGGGGACTTAGGTGAGGCGACAGACGTGCATACAGCACAGGCTGTATTAGCCTGTCTAGACCCCAAACAGGAGCCCTGGTTGCGAAGTGGTTAAGCTCTTGGCTGCTGACGGAAAGGTCATCGGTTCAAACCCACCAGCCTCTCTGCTGGGGAAAGATGTGGCAGTCTGCTTTTGTAAAGATTTACAGCCTTGGAAACCATATGGGGCAGTTCTCCTCTGTTCTAAGGGGTCGCCAGGAGTCGCAATGGACTCGCCAACAACGGGTTTTCTTTTTAAAGCTAAAAAGAAACGCCATGGTCACCTCTTTGTTACTTACAGCCTACAGTTAGATGATGCTTAGATGCTCGAGATAGGTGAGGCTGTGGGCTCCAGAATGTTATTTTCTCTCCACCTTCCTTTCTGCTCTTCTTCACTTCTCTCCCTCCCTCCAAACCCCCCCCCCGCCCCTTCTCTCTTTCTCGGTGTCTCACTTGGCATAGAATAAGTGGGAAGTTATGCTTTATCTCTTCCAAGTATCATTTTAAAATGTATTTGAGCTTCGGATCGACTGTACGACTGCGTGATAAAAAGCTTTGTGCCATAATTGTTTCTGTGAATCACTTGCATTCAAAGCAGAGTACATAAATGTATTTAATAAACTGTTTTTGAGTTTGTCTTTCTTTACGTAAAGACCGATTTATGTTTAAAATTGTTCACAAGTGCAATTTCGGAATCAAAAGCCAGGGATTTACACACACACACATGCCTTGCCTTTGGTACTCTGTTATTTTTTAACCTTTTTGTCTCTTAGCAATCACAGTTCTGAAACATTGAAATATGAATTCTGGGAAGTAACATAGCGGAGAGGTTTTCTGGAACCACTGGTCCTAAAGGAAAGGAATTTGGAGAATTATTTAAATATATTGGATATTTTCTGTCTTATGGATAGAGTTATTAACAATTTAAAATATAAAAGAGCTAAAAAATGCAATGGAAATTAAAAAGAAAAATACCACACATTTAAAATAATACCAATTTCTACCTGCCAAAAAAAAGGAAATCCTGGATCGGAGCATATTATTATCCTACGTAATAATACAGTAGCCCTGCAGACAGAGAACATTATTAGTTAGAGTGAATGGGTGTAATACCTACTACTTCCCCATCAAGTACATGCAGTATACAATGGCAGGAACAGAAAGGAGAAAATTCTTAGTTCACTCCTGCATTTATAGTGTAGCTCCAGAGCATCATTTTCACTCTTTAGGAATTCCTTTTTCTCTTTCTTTTCTCCTTGATTTAGAGGATAATTTTCGTTCTCTCTTCAATCTGGCCTTTAACAATTCTACATGTAAATTACCAGAAGATGATGATGGTTCTAACTCAATAAAATTGCTATTTTAGGTTGTGTTTACAACCAAAAAATCCTAAATGCCAATACAATTGATTTTTAGGTCGCTATGAATCTGAGTCAACTCAACGGCACACAATAACAACAACATGCTCTTTTAAATTGAGTATTAATATTGATATAAGGAAATTATATCTTCAATATAAAAAATCCCATTCCCCTTTGCACCCTCATTCTGTTGTGATTCAACTGGCACCTTCAAGTAATCAGAGTCCCTTGTCTGGCTTTTAAGAGGACTTGGATATTGTTTTCTCCTTCTTGGAAAGCAGGTCCTTGGGATACTACCTCTTGGATCCCATCCCCCATACTGTGAGAAGCTCAGACCATGTGGAGGAGAACTGAGGGGCTCTAACTAAACAGTTCCAGATGATCTTCCAGCTAACGGTGCCAACTACCATTCATGTGAGGGGGCCATCTTGGTCAGTCCAATCAAAATTCCAGGTGACTGCAGCCCCAGCCTACATCACAAGAAGCAGAACCTCCCCAGTGAGTCCAGTGAAAGGCAGTTCTGCAACATCCATGGGACTAGGCCAGATGAAGGGTAGGGTGGGGTGGCGTGGGTCATATTGATTAATCTTTCAATGAGAGAATTGACAAAGAATGTGTGACTGTCTTTAATCCACTGTAGATATTCAGAGTCACAGAAGTACAAATTCATAAGGCCTAACCAGATTGGAAGGAACCACTGTGGTGCAATAGTTAAGCCCTTGGTTGCTAAATGAAAGGTTGGCAGTTCAAACCCACCCAGTGGCTCTGCAGGAGAAAGCCTTGGTGATCTGCTTCCTTAAAGGTTACAGCCAAGAAAACCCTATGGGGCAGTTCTACTGTGTCACACAGGATCACTATGAGTTGGAATCATCTCCAAGGCATCTAACATCAACACCAACAACCAGATTAGGAAGTGGTTGATGGGGAGTGGCAGGAAAAGACCTCCATATGGTGGGTCCAGTCAGATTATTCAATTGCTACAAAGATAGTAAATTGACTTTCTTTTAGTTTAAATTTAGTTTATTATCTTATTTAAAAAAAAAAACAGTGAAACAAATGGGACATAATTGGAAAGAAAAGCAATCACTGATGATATTGCCATATGGATAAATAATTTTAAATTAACTGGTTTAAAAATTTACATCTAAAAAGATAACAGCTGGTGAAAGGCTATTACTTCTGAAACCAAAGAAAGATTATAAGCAATATTCTGTGGGTTATATGTTTTTACCCCAACACTGGACACTATAAGGTAACAAACTAATAAGCTTTGTTATTAAATATGATAACAAATAATACTGTAAGAGAAAATTGACTCTACCCTTTGTGTGGCAGAGTAGAACTGCCGTGACCCTCCAGAAGCAGATTGCCAGGTCGTTCTTCTAAGGCACCTCTGGGTGGGTTCCAACTGCCAACCTTTCAATTAGTAGTCAAGCACTTGACTGTTTGTACCACCCAGGGACTCCAAATAAAATAGTACATTATTTACATTTCTAAGTACTTATTGAAATTTATCGTGAAACAATACCTTGATTAAACTTTCATCTTAAAATGCTATTTTTTTTTTTGTTTCATTTAGACATAAGTTTTTTCCAACTTTCTGAATTTTCAAGATTGGTAAGAGAAGCCTTCTATCCACTACTTTTTAAGAAAGAGAAAATTTTAAAAATGCCATAAGCATTTTTTTATATTGAATATTCAAAATCCATGTTATTTAAATATCAACACAATATTTAGGGATATTGAATAAATGAGATTTTTTAAATTTAAATTTATTGTTTTTACATTTTGAGACATATCTATATCAGTTCAACAGACATTTATTGAATACCTTTATGATCCAGGTATTGTTTGAGGTACTGGAGATACAACAATGAATACCACAGTAAGAAATCTCCACCTTTAGACAATTGACAGCCAAAACAACTCAAGTGCACAGTCTGAAGCTAAAAAGAGACAGGGAGAAAAATAAGGCGAGGAAGAGGACTTGAGAAACCAGGATGTAGAACGATGCAATTCCAAGTAAAGTATACTGGAAAGTCTTTACCAAGTAGATAACATTTGAACAGGTACTTGAAAGAAGCAAAGAGGTGAACAATGAATGTTATAAGAAATGGAGTTCTAAAAGGGGGGACAGTAAGTGAGAAGGTCCTGAGCTGGAAGATTGGGTCTGGATCAGAGTGCTGTGAAGGGGAGAATAATGGGAGGTAAGGTCAAGGGGACACAGAATGGGGAGCCAGATCAGATGATGGAGTCCATGGTAGAGTTTTTTGGCTTTTAGTCTGAGTGAGATGGGAAGCTCCTATAGGGATTTCAACAGAGACTAACATGATCTGACTCCATCTTTAACAAGATCATCCCGGCCGCTGTGTTGAAAACAGATGATAGGGTAAAAGTAAGGAAGCAGAGACTAATTGCAATGTTCCAGAGGTAACGATGTCTAGCATCAGGGTGATAGCAGTAGAGATAAGGAAAACTGATTAGATTCAGGATCTATTCTGACTGTAGAACTGTACTGAATGTTGATAGACTTAATGTCAGACATGAAAGAAGGAGGTGGCTCAAGATACTCCAAGTTTTGGGTCAGAGCACTCGCAAGACTGGATGTGTCCTTTACTGAGATAGGAAGACTGAGAGAAATTGGCCTGAGGTGGAAGATGGGTGTTTAGTTTTGGACGTATTGAATTGACATGGTTAATAGTGGAACTACTGATTAGGTAGGTATTTTTGGTATAAGATTTTGGAGCTTAGCGGGGCTAAAAGGGGCATGAGTCTCTGTTGAAGATACAAATTTGAAGTTCTGCGACTCCTTAAAGCCACGAATTAGAATGAGACTACCAGAAGAGTGAGAGCAGATAGATGATAGACTCTACAAAGCCTGGGGGATGAGGAGAAACCAGCGAAAGACATTGAGAAATAGTGGTCAGCTTGGTTTCAGGAGGGCCAGGAGAGTCAAATGTAGACATTGTCTCAAACAGGAGCGAATGATGAACTGCATAAAACAAAGAAAAAAGATGAGGGAAAAGTCATCACTGGATTTAGCAATTGTAAAATTTCCTTATCTTATTAGGAAGGAGAAAAGTTAGCTGTACCAAGTGCAGCCAGAAGTAGCAGTTCAGACACTAGAAGGGATGAGCTCTACAGAAAATCTGATAGTAGAGTTTTAATTAACATAATTATGTTAAGCACTTAATGACTAAAGCAAGGAATGTATTTAATTTTGTGCTATACAAGCATATTTAGCTCTGAAGACAATTATCAAAAGAAAATGGAAAGATTTCAAATATTACTAGTTTATGAGAATTTAAATTATTTTCTTCCTTATTGTGAAGCTAAGACACAATGGATTTTAAACTCACTGCATATAAGCCTCTCAAACGTCTAATGATAATTTTAGAAAAAGATGCTAAAAAGTCATTGGGTCAACCATCCTTGCCTTCTGAACTTGTCTACTGAACTTGAGGGTTGATATTTATTCACTTACTAATGTGATTAAAGAATTTAACTGAGTAATTGTTGTTGTTGTTAGATGTCATCATCCAGTTGATTCCCACTCATGGCGAGCTTACACGTAACAAAACAAAAGGTTATCTGGTCCTCACAGCCGTTGCTATGTTTTGAGTCTATTGTTGCAGCCACTGTATAAATCCTTCTCACTGTGAGTCTCCCTCTTTTTTGCTGACCCTCTACTTTACCAAACATGATGTCTTTCTCCAGCAATTGGTCTTCCTGATAAGATGTCCAAAGGAAGCTAGACAAAGTCTCTTGCAAGCCTCACTTCTAATGAATATTGTGGCTGTACTTCCTCCAGGACAGATCTGTTTGCTCTTCTGTCAGTCCATAGTATATTCAATATTCTTCACCAACACCACAATCTGAATGCGTCACTTCTTCAACTGTCTTCCTTTTTCATAGTACAACTTTCACATATCTATGAGGTGACTGAAAATACCACGGCTAGGGTCAGGCACACTTTAGTCACCAAAATGACATCTTTGCTTTTTAACATTTCAAAGAGGTCTTTTGCAGCAGATTTGCCTAGTGCAATACATAGTTTAATTCCTTGACTGCTGCTTCCATGGGCATTGATGTTGATCCAAGGAGAATGAAATACTTGACAACTTCGATTCCCCCCACCCCCCACCCCACCATTTATCATGAAGTTGTTTACTCATCCAGTTAGTTGTAAGGATTTTCATTTTCTTTATGTTCAGGTATAATTTACTGAAGGCTATAGTCTTGTACCTTGATCAAAAAATGCTTCAGATTGTCTTCACTTTCAGCAAGCAAGTTCATCTGTATGTCTCAGATTGTTAATGAGTCTTTCTCCAATTATTCTTCGTATAGCCCTGCTTCTTTGATAATTTTTGTTAGCCTATAGGTTGAATAAGTAAGGTGAAAGAATACAGCCCTTCTACGTACCTTTTCCAATTTTAAACCACCTAGTGTGCCCTTGTTCTGTTCAAAGAACAGCTTAACTACTGTTGCAAAAACCAGTGCTCAAACATCTATTATCCAAAAAAAAAAGATAACAAGAGTTAAAAGATCACAGGTCTCATGTATTTTTGCCCACTTAAGCTCTGGATGTCTGGGAGGATCTAATTTACCCCTTCTGAAACTTCTGTTAAAGGAGTCCTGGTGTGCAGTGGTTAAGCACTCAGCTGCTAACTAGAAGGTCAGCAGTTCAAACCCACCAGCCACTTCAAAGGAGAAAGATGTTGCCATCTGCTTCCATAAAGATTACAGCCTTGGAAACTCTATGGGGCAGTTCTACCCTGTCCAGTGGGTTTTTATGAGCTGGAATATGAGTTATGAGTTGAAATCAACCCACCGGCAATGGGTTTTTTTGTTCTGTTTTTGCTTTCTGTTTGGTTTTGAAATTTCTATCAGCATGAATCTGCAGCAAAAATTTTAACTAATATCCTCTAATATTCTTAAATTAAAATTTTATCAAAAGAAAGAGATGGCCAATTACACACAGAATGATGTACTGAAGTGTTGGTGGGGAGGCAGAGATGGGGGACAGGGAGAGTAAGTGGGAGAGAGACTAGGGAGAAATGGAAAAGGGAAATTCACATGCAGTGCATCTTTAACTCCTTTGTAAAATCATCACCATATATCACTATCAAATTCTATTCAACTGTCATCTCTCATTGTTTCCCTATTCATTATCTGATTCTATCTGAACATCTCAAGTCTGATTAAACCTAGCTGTCAAAAAAAGAAAAAGAAAAAACACTCAGAGTAAAAGTCCTCATGTAGCTCGGCCAGATATGCCCACGAATACCAACATGACATCAACAACTCTTATACATAAATTGTAACCATACCAAGGTAGAACTTGGGATTTCACCTCCAGACAAATGAATACACCTTCTGAGATTCCAAGCTCTAAAAGATGTGTTTAGTCTTGTTGGTGATAGTGAAAAGGACAAGGTAAGTTGGTATTCAAACCCTATTTTCTTTACTCACCATCCCAATGATCTTGGACAGACAATTAACTATCCCATGTGTCATCTTCTTAAATTAGGAGGAAAATTTGCCTATTCATATCAATTATGATGATCAAAACAGTCAACATGTAAAGATGCTTTGTGAAATGTTAAGAATTTTCCTAATATAAAGTCTCATTAAAAAAAAAAATAAAGAAAGAAACAAGCCCACTGCCGTCCAGTCAATTCCAACTCATAGCGACCCTATAGGACGGAGTAGAACTGCCCCCAAAGAGAAGAGGGTGGATTCAAACTGCCAGCCTTTTGGTTAGCAGACAAGCTCTTAACCAATGCACCACAAGGGCTCCTAAGTCTTATTTATTTAGACAGAATAGACTCATAGTAGGTAGGCAGATAATGGATAACATTGACAGTTAATCCCTTATTTTGGCAAATCACAGTGGGAATTGTATTTAATTCAATAGTCAAAAACAGAGGATAGGCGTTCCTCCAAACTGAATCTATTAGTAGCACTTATTTTAGGCTAAACTACAAAGTATCTTGTCTAAGTCATTAATGATTGAATTATAGTAATACTTCATTATTACTAGTGTTAATATATGATTAGTTACACTACAGATAATATAGTTTGTTATGTGCTTATTATGTTTCAGGCAAATTGTTGAGCACTTTACATTCATTATCTAACTCAATCCTTACAAAACCTTCATGTTGTCTCTACTGTTAATAGGATTTTTTAGTAATTTTTAGTAATAATTATCCCCATTTTTGCCAAAGATCATTCTAAAGCAGCTGCAGCAGTATATCGACCGGGAACTGCCAGAAATTCAGGCTGGATTCAGAAGAGGACATGGAAGCAGGGATATCATTACTGATGTCAGATGGATCCTGGCTGAAAGCAGAGAATACCAGAAAGAAGTTTACCTCTGTTTTATTGACTATGCAAAGGCATTCGACTGTGTGGATCAAAACATTTTATGGATAACATTGCCAAGAATGGGAGTTCCAGAACACTTAAACGTGCCCATGAGGAACCTGTATATAGACCAAGAGGCAGTTGTTCAGACAGAACAAGGGGATAGTGCATGGTTTAAAGTCAGGAAAGGTGTGCATCAGACTTACATCCTTTCATCATACCTATTCAATCTGTAGGCTAAGCAAATAATCCAAGAAACAAGACTGTATGAAGAAGAACGAGGCATCAAGATTGGAGGAAGACTCGTTAACGACCTGTGTTACGCAGATGACACAACCTTGCTTGCTGAAAGTGAAGAGGACTTGAAGCACTTACTGATGAAGATCAAAGACCACAGCCTTCAATATGGATTACACCTCAACATAAAGAAAACAAAAATCTTCACAACTGTACCAATAAGCAACATCATGACAAATGGAGAAAAGATTGAAGATGTCAAGGATTTCATTTTACTTGGATCCACAATCAACACCCATGCAAGCAGCAGTCGAGAAATCAAAAGATGAATTACACTGCGAAAATGCGCTGCAAAAGACCTCTTTAAAGTGTTGAAAAGCAAAGATGTCACCTTGAAGATTAAGGTGCACCTGACCCAAGCCACGGTGTTTTCAATTGCCTCATATACATGTGAAAGCTGGACAGTGAATAAGGAAGACCGAAGAAGAATTGACAGCTTTGAATTGTGGTGCTGGCGAAGAATATTGAGTGTATCATGGACTGTCAAAAGAACGAACAAATCTGTCCTGGAAGAAGTACAACCA
Source organism: Dugong dugon (assembly GCA_030035585.1). Classification (NCBI taxonomy): domain Eukaryota; kingdom Metazoa; phylum Chordata; class Mammalia; order Sirenia; family Dugongidae; genus Dugong; species Dugong dugon. The sequence goes on along the minus strand of CM057478.1, from coordinate 7,731,064 downwards.
GAATGCTCCTTAGAAGCAAGGATGGCGAGACTACATCTTACACATACTTTGTCTATGTTGTCAGGAGGAATCAGTCCCTGAAGAAGTACATCATGCTTGGTAAAGTACAGAGTCAGAGAAAAAGAGGAAGACCCTCAACGAGATGGATTGACACAGTGGCTGCAACAATGGGCTCAAGCATAACAATGACTGTAAGCATGGCAAAGGACTGGGCAGTGTTTCGTTCTGTAGTATGTAGGGTCGCTATGAGTTGGAACTGACTCAATGGCACCTAACAGCAAAAACAACATCCCCATTTTAAATAGAAGGTAACTAAGGCTTAAAAGATGAAGAAACTTGCAAAAATGCACTAGCTTGACTGTGGGAGATGTGGAATTTGAATGCACATCTCTGATTCTGACATCTGGGCTCACTATATTAAAATTTAAGTCTAAGTACTTTGGTGAAATTACTTGATTTTCAGTTTTTCTATAATATGTTGAGATGAGCCTTCAAACAAAGTTTTTGCATTCTTTAAAGAAAACTTCAAAAGAAAGTAGTTTCAGGAGAGTAATTTATGACATTACATTGGACAATGCTTATATATTTTCTTGCTGATGCAGTTTTCTTGCTGAAACTTCTTTGGGAATTTGTTGCATGAATTCAAAGCCTGGATTTGCTGTCGCAATTCATGAAAGATGCCAAAACAGCAGCATTCTGTCAAAAGTCTTGTAGGAAGCAGGCTACAAAGTGTACTCACTGTGCACCAAGATATCCCCCCTCCCTTATATCTTGTCATTAGCAGAACCTACCAAGTTAAAAAAAAAAAGAAAGAAATGAAGAACACCTTTCATTAACTCTGTTTCATTAGTACTTCAATTTTATAAAGTTTTATTCATGACTACCTTTTTATCTCATGTAATGAAATGGAAATACATATTAAATCTGTATATATGCAAATATGGAAGCTTGTCTACATATTAAGAATGAAGGTCTAAAGTTTTTTTTATGAAAAATATGATAAATTTACCAAATGATGGATACCTTTCTATCATAATAACTCAAGGAAACAAATAAAAAAAACTCATCCCTAGCATACTGTAAGTGCTTAATAAATATTTTTGAATGAATGAACATATGAATGAATGAATACCTGAACATTATCATTGTCAATAGATAATATATAATCTCAGTGTCGGAAATACTCTCAAAAATCCCTTACTTTATATCATTCTTCAGCTTGTACCACAACTACATGCTCAAGAGATTATCAAGGTTTTGTTAAAAGACATTAGCAGTGAATACTTTATCTCCAAGTAATCTATGCCTAGAAACCTTGGTGGTGTAGTGGTCAAGTGCTACAGCTGCTAACCAAAAGGTCGGTAGTTGAAATCCACCAGGTGCTCCTTGGAAACTCTACAGGGGCAGTTCTACCGTGTCTTATAGGGTCGCTATGAGTCAGAATTGACTCGACAGCAATGGGCTAGGGCCCACCCAGTATCCGTCTTATCCCTTTTCCACATGGCATCATTTTCAATATGCCATAATGTCCTATTTAGTCAAGATCATCCATAAAGTCATTGTACCGTTACCAGTATCTTTTACTTTTTTGGGGGGGAGGAAATTAGTTAGCTTATTTTTTCGTGAACATGTCAAGGAAACTTGCTAGAGCCAACTAATATGTTCTAAGGTACATAATGTGTGGCCATTAATCTGGTTAATGCATTTCTTTACATCCTCATCAGGAAAAAAAGGACCAGAAGCAGTTCACACTGACACAAGAAGTAGACTATCATACATTGATATTCTTGCTCACGGCTGTGTTAAGTCTCCTTTGGTCTGTAATAATATAGTTCCTAGTGAACTGTCCCATCCAGATTTCCTCAGTACATGATATTGGTCCACTTGACTACACCAATAGCATCATTCTAAGCCTTGCAAATGAGCAAGTGACTACCTAGCTCATTGAAAACATTATAAGGCACACATGGTCCAGAAGGTGGGAAGAAAAAATCCTTTGATGTTTCAAGAGCCTACCATATTTGTGAGATTTTTAGAGATTCATTGTCCTAAGAATGCCAGGATAAAGTAAAGAACAAAATTTTTTGTCTCATATCTTCAAAGTAAAGAGTAAATTATTAGATCCCGTATCTCCCATCGCAAAAAAGAATCACAATGTCTAGCAGGTGCCCGAGGGTTTTGAAGATCGCATATTCCATGTAGGAATACTGATCAAGCCATTACTGAAAGACAAGAAGTCTGCCAGCTTTGAGCTGAGAAGGACAGGTCTGCAGCAGTTCCAGAAGGTGGTGGAAGTAGTTCTGTCATTCAGGCTATATAACCTGGCAGATGCTATAAGACGTATCAGCGATGGGAAAAGATAACTTCCGGCATTCATGGCAAGACCCAAAAAGAGAATAACAACATCAACCCATAGGCTTCTAGAGAAGGGCCATGCAGTCTGAAGCAGAAAATAATAGTCCTCTTGAAAAAGAATTCCTGGTGGCTACTGTGTCCTGGTAGAGACAATGCCTGACCATGAGAGGGTAACCATGCTGCCATAGATTCCCAGCTTGAGCTGTGTTGTGTCAGATCCACCAAATCATAGTTTCAGGTGGGAACAGCAGCAATCTTTCAGAGGATGTATATGCTCCATCTGGGATTGGGCACGAGCAAGGTCAGAGGACAAACATGCATCCAAGACATCCATGTCACTCACCACTGTTGCATGGGTACCTATGGCCACATCTACCAGATGGAGGAGGAAGAATGCAAACTTGGTTTGTGGAAATTGGCCAGTTTGGTATGTGAGTACCAGCTGAAATTGGTCTGTCTGCACAACTTAGGGGTAACTCTAATATTCAGCATTGAGGATAAATCCTCCCAATGGGCGGAACTTCAGGCAATGCACTTGGCTATCCATTTTGTTTGAAAAGAAGTGTAGTCTAAGGTAAGATAATATATATAGGCTCATGACCAAAAAACAAAACCCAAACTTGTTGCTGTCAACTCAATTCCAACTCATAGCGACCCTATAAAACAGAGGAGAACTGTCCCACAGGGTTTCCAAGGAGTGGCTCGTGGATTCGAACTGCTGACCTTTAGGTTAGCAGCCAAACACTTAACCGCTGCACCACCAGGGTCCCGTATAGACTCATGGTCAGTGGGAAATGTCTCAGCTCTTAGGGTCCCAGAAGGAGAAGTATTGGAAGATCAGGGAGAGGGCGACCTGGAAGAGAGAAATATGGATGGACCTGTGAGAGTGGTTACAAATTGCAAATATCTTTGTGTATCTTGTCAGTGCCCACCAGAGAGTATCTACTATGGAAGTGACACTGTACAATCAATTAGATCAAATGACCCTACCATCTGACAACAGTCTTTGATTATTCCAGCACTGGAACCATGTGCTAATGAACGGCCATGTTGGCAAGTTTGGAGGCTATGCTTGGTCTTAACTACATGGACTTTCTTTCAGTCAGGTTAAATTGGCTGCTGCCACTGCCTAATTTCCAGTCTACCAGCGACAAGGACTGATGCTGAGATACTGATATAACCTGTTGCCATGGAGTCAATTCCAACTCATAGCAGCCCTACAGGACAGCATAGAACTGCCTATTAGGGTTTCCAAGGCTGTAATCTTGAGGGAAGCAGACTGCTACATCTTTCTCCTACAAAGTGGCTGGTGGGTTCAAACTGCCAACCTTTCAGTTAGCGGCCTGGTACTTAACCACTGCTCCACCAGGTCTCCTGAGATACAGATATGGCACTATCCAATTACTTAATATCAAGTCGGTTACACTGGATTCCTTCCAATCTGGAATGGCCAGCAGTTTATTTTGACTGGAATCAATTCAAGTATGGGTTTGACTTTCTTGCCCTTACTGCCTTAACCAGCACAACTATTACAAGGCTTCAGAGTAAGCCTCACAACACATTATCATATATAGCATTCTGTTGTTCGAATGGATCCAGTTTAAAGAAAACGTGTGGTAGTGGCCACATAACCGTAGGATACACCTATCCCGCAAGCAATGGGACAATATTTTGAAGACAAATATGAAGCTCCACCTTGGAAAAGATACACTGAGAGAGTTGTACACTGACTATTAAAATATTTAGAATGCATGGGTCTGGGAAACAAGTAGGAGTTCTACTTCCGGAATTTTTGTTTCTTACCCTTGTACCTCTAGTCTCTGCCAGTCTAGACGTCCCGATTCTCTGATGAAAACACTTCCAACAGGGCATAGAGTGAAAGTTCTTTTAAGCTTCAAGCTGTTGCTGCCACCCAGTCACTTTGTGCGTCTGTACTAAGAAACCGGAAGTCAAGGAGAGGATTAACTATCCTGTTGATAACTGACCCTGATCATCAGAATTGGCGGCATGACTAAGATGGCTGACACAGGTTTGAATCAGACTTCCTTCTGCTCCTAACCTCCACTTCTGCTTTTGGACCATGCATGGAATTTTCCACTCTTGTAAAGTTTTAATTACTCCTCTGGAGCAATCAAGGAGGGAGCAAGAATGTGGTTAGACATATGGCAAAATGTTACCTATGGAGGGGATCTTGTGACTCTACTTTGAAAGACTGCTTGCATAGATTGTTCTCAGAAAAAATGTTAAAATGGATAGGCTGATGTAAAGAAAGATTTCTTTGTTCCCCTAAACTGTATATAAAATCCCTCTCTACCTAATACCCCTTTGGAGCACTTTCCACTTACTCTTAGTGCTGCCTGGTTCAAAGGGTTCTATTCTTCAATAAAACCCTATTGTTTGTCTATTTACTGACTTCATATTTAATTTTGCACTTCAGTAGCAAGGATACTCTTGGCACCCTGGTAACCCACTGCAGCATTTTTTGATGCTTCTCTGTCCAAATGTGACAGTGAATGGGTACGTGCAGCAGTCACCACCTGAGAAGTGCGTGGTTACCAGGGCTCAGATTCCAGAAGGAGGAGTGCTGGGAAACCCTCCAGGTAAGCCTCTTAGACTACCTACCATGGGTGCCACCAAGGGTAAGGAGACCTAGAATGGGTAGCAGAGGACGAGATGACAAATATCAGTTATGGATCTGAGATCAGCAGCAGCAACATGGTTTTTAATCTGTCCTGCTAACTTGCCTCAGACGTTTCCCCATGTTGAATATGAAAATTAATAGCAGACGTTTTACTTTGATTTTAAGGTTTTTCTTATCCACAAAACCAAAGATTAACCAAAAGAGCCCGACCCAAACTGTAAAATCCTTCCAGAATCTTCTCTATAACAGTGTAAATTTGTTTTATTCTGCTAGAAAAGGAGAGTTGTCAAACATTACCTCCTAATTGAAATCTCGAAAGGCTTCATGGCTGCAGGTGGCGGGAGGGACACATTATTAGCAGCCAGGACAGAAGTAACCGGATATGGGTGGATCTCAGTAAAGAGGGAGGGCAGGGTTCACTCAGTCTTGTTAAGATTGGCCCATGATTGCTCTTCTATGTTTCTCCCTCCTCTTCTCTTTATAAGCCTCATTTTACCTAGCTTCCTTGATCCATTTGCTTTTTCTGGAATCAAAATAGTTTCCCTATATGCATATAGAATGACTGCTCAGAATAAACCTTCTGTTCAAATTTTGGTGAGTTTCGATTATTTTTAACACCCATGAAAAGAGACTAACCTGAGCCGTAGAGAAGCTGTTTTCAGATGAGGTCAACTCACTGGTTGAAGCAATAGGTGGATTGTAGTGGATGCTGTGGTGTGCCACCCAGATCCCACGCTGTGCCTTTCATTTCTCGAGCTGTCAGAAGTCTTGGCTGCAGATGACAAACAGCTGAGTCCCTCTGGGGGAACTGCGCTTCTCCAAAGGAGGTTGTCTCCTGTAAGGCTCTGCGCCATCACCACTGCCACCAGCTCTTTTCCTCCAGGAGGTAGCTTATAATCAGTGGTTGAGCGGGGAAAGAATACAAAGGTTCCAATGGAGAAGACTCTAAAAGGCTATCACAGTTCTAGGACTTTTCACGGGAGCACCTGAAATCTCTGTTTCAACTGCATCAGAGTTCAATTTCTCACTCTGTCTCCTTCCCTCACGCTCAGTGATGTCCTCTAAAACACTCCCTACTAACCCTCCTGCACAGAAGTCTCAGTGCCTACATCTGTTCTTAACTATGACATATATTCAGCTCAGAATATGTAGAATCATTTTTTCTGTACTCATATTTTATATTCTACAGCAACTACAGTATTTTCTTCAGATTACAAGCATATATTAAGCAGTATTATGAAACCGCTTTGAAGACATTTTCTGAAAATGACTTAAGGACTTTTCACGGTCCCTGTTTAATTAACATTGATAACGTTCTTTATATAAAGGATTACTTGGGGAGGAATTAAAACAATATATCAACAGGTATAATGACTGCTTTTAATGCTGAAACATTGAAATAAAATCCCCTTAATATTAAGTCTGTACTATTAAAACCTCATATATTACCGTTAAATCAGCAGTTGAATGGTTGGCCTTTCCTACAGTATTCACTGAGATAACCCAGGGAATTGTGAGCCAGAAAAGCTCACTTTTAATGGTTAAAATAGAAGTGTGCATTTAGATTCACAGTAAGTGTAAGTAACATCAAATAAAAAATGGCACTATTTTTACTTTCTTATTCTAGGTTTTCTTTCTGCTTTGAGTTTGTGCTGGCTCAGATCTACCTTGTCAAGATAATGGCCCACAATCTGCCACTCACTCATCATGTTATGGCGTGGACTTAAGGAAACTGACAGTTTCCATGAATAACAATCATGCATTCAAAGATGTCTCCGGAAAAGGGCATTTTATTGACGTAAAAGGACCAAGAGCTTTTTACCTTTCCCCCTGGCCTTGGTCTCATGTAAGGCGGAGTATAGATGAGCCTATGCTCACTTGCCTTCATCACTGCATCAAAGGACATCAGAATTAAACCAGAGATCTGTCCATGAGACTTACTGTGAATACTTTCTGGGTAGATTTTAGTATGGTCTCAAAAAAAAGAAAAAAAAAAAAAATTCACAATCAGTCACTAAATGACAAAGAGATGTACTTGTGAGAAGCCATAATTATGTACTGGCTAACTCTTCAGCCTCTGGTTTCCTATACACTCATTTCAAAATACTCCACAAAAAGGTAAGAGGCCTGTGTATGAAATCCCAACTCAATTCCTAAAGTCTCTGAAGGTACATCAGGATCCCTACATATAATATGAGACATGAACAAATGATCCCTTTATTCAAATAACTGAAGAGGTCTGTTTACTTCTGCTACAAAGTTCCTTCTTCCATTCTTTCTCCATGTAATTCTTCAGCTCCCACTATGTGTTGGACGTTCTTGTAGGCAACATGCGTATAGTAGGAAAGAAAACAAAGTTCTGTGTCCTCACGGATCTTACTCTCTAGTCTGGGGACACAAAAAATAAATAAAACAATACATAATGAACTTCATAATATTTTAGACAGTGACCAGCACTGTAGAGGAAAAAAATACAGCAGAGAAGAGGGGGTGTAGATCACTTTGGGCACCACAGTGAGAAATACAGGGGCCAGGCAAGCCCTCGTTGAGAAGACAATAATCGAGCAATCTTGAAGAAGCAAAGACAGTCAGGAATATATTTAGGACAGAGCATTTCAAGACCCTCAACGAGATGGATTGACACAGTGGCTGCAACAATGGGCTCAAGTATAGCGACGATTGTGAGGACGGCACAGGACCAGGTAGTGTTGCCTTCTGTTGTACACAGGGTTGCTATGAGTCAGAACAAAGTCAACGGCACCTAACAACAACAAAAACATTTCAAGCAAAGAGATCAGCACATGCAAATGCCCTGGGGTAGGATCTTGCCTGATAATTTATTTAGGAAAAGCATTGTAATTACTCCTCCATTAAAAGACCTATTTCCTCCTTCTGCCACAAATATTTCTTCTAGTTTTCATTAAATAAGAACTGTAGCAGTAAGTAGAACAATTGACAATTGTTTTCTCTGGTGGCAATAGCAATTTTTCTATACAAGTGTACGTATATACATTTATATGTTGGTATGGAGTCCCTGAATGGTGCAAATAATTAACATGTTGGTCTGCTAACCGAAAGTTTGGAGGTGTGAGTCCACCCAGAGGTGCCTCCGGAGAAAGGCCTGGCGTCTACTTCTGAAAAACCAGTTACTGAAAATCCTTTGGAGCTGTTCCACTCTGACACACATGGGGTCACCATGAGTCAGATCAACTCGACAGCAACTTTTTAAAAATATATACATATACACACTTATAGCCACTGCCGTCTAGTCAATTCCTACTCATAGTAACCCTGTAGGACAGAGTAGGACTACTCCATAGGGTTTCAAAGGCTGTAAATCTTTACAGAAGCACACTGCCACATCTTTATCCCACAGAGCAGCTGGTGGGTTCAAACCACTGACCTTTTGGTTAGCAGGCAAGCAAGCGCTTAACCACTGTGCCACCAGGGATCCTCGTACACACTTACATGTTTTATATATTAATATACACCATAAATATGCTCTTTATGTAAAATATATCTAGTAAATATAGGTAAATATCTGCTCTTATATATATAAACAACAACAACAAAAAAAGCTGATTCCAACTCACAAAGACCTTATAGGACACTGTAGAACTATTCCATACGGTTTCCAAGGAGTGGTTGGTGGATTCAAACTGCCAACCTTTGGATTAGCAGCAAAGCTCTTAACCACTGTGCCACCAGGGCTCCAAAAGCTAGCTAACCCAACCTAAAAATCCCATAGCTGTCAAGTCGATTTCGACTCATAGCGACCCTGCAGGATAGCGTAGAACTGCCCCATAGGGTTTCCAAGGAGTGGCTGGTGGATTCAAACTGCCAACTTTTTGGTTAGCAGCCAAACTCTTAATCACTACACCACCAGGGCTCTCTTATACATGTAGCGGTGGCAAGTATGATGAGAAACACAGTTTTCTTCATTTTAGACTCAATGGGGTGTAAAGCAGAGACTTCCACAGGTGTTGTAAAATATGATGGTGATAATAATAATTAATAGTAATAATAATACACTAATGGCATACTTTTTAAAGAGCTTGCTATGTGTCAGGCACTTCTCTAAATGTCTGAATCTGTTCACACATTCTTATAACAACTCTAATATCATCTTCATTTTGAAGATGAAAAGGTTGAGTCGTGGGAAGGGTGAGTAGCTGTACGACGTAACCTAGTAAGTTGTGTGTACCTAGCAATTCACAAACTGGGAACACAGTGACTGCTACATTTTGTCTATTTGCCTGAACAGTGTGTATCATTCTTTGAACTCCTAGACTGTCTTGCTTATACAGACACAGCCATACTTGTTGCATTTGAGACTATTGAGGAGATAGGTTCTAATATGTTGGAACAGTTCTTAAATCCATGCCGCCTTTGCTGCAAGTTTCCCTTTCAACCTCTGTTGCAGGCATCACTAATCCATCACTGCACTCTCTCGGGCAATTCTAAAAAGCACTCACTCAATCATTTTCCACGGGGCTCTCGGTCAATGCCAACCATAGACTGAAGTTGGCAAGCACTGTGGAACCTGTTTGCCATCCTGCAAGTAGGCAACAGTGAGTCATCTAAAAGCATTTAACATGGAATTGACACATACAGTGATATTTTCAGAGGATTTCTGTATCAGCATTGTGGAGTACAGTTCGTCTTGAGAGAAGACTGAAAATAAGGATATCAATCAAGAGGCTATTGAAAATTCAGTTACGAGAGGACAACTTCCTGGAGGGAGACTTTAGCAGGGGGAATGGAAAAGAGGGGCCAGAGAAGGAACACGTTATGAAGGAAGAGTAGATATCCCTCCTGGGTATTATGGAGGGAGCAGGTGAGCAAAGAATGGCATTGCTTTGTCCTCTCAGCTGATCTTTAGCTTTGGGCTTACACTATGTGAGTTGCTTGTTGTAGCTGAATCAACCCCATCTCTAGGGAGAAGGATCTGTCAGCAATGTAGGTACCAGACAACAGGTTAAACAACAGGAACAACAAATTCCTATACTAACACTACTACTTATAATCAGAAATTTAATTCCTGCCCTCTAAGTAGGGAGCTCTTTTGTATTTTATTTTAGAGCATCGTATGACAGGAATGTAGTTTTCAGAGGGAATGAGGCAATACTAATACCAGAATTTCAAAAATCATGCATATTAATAAAAGAAAGGTAAATAAGTCACCCCGTAAATACTGATCCTGTCTCTGGCTACATAAATACACAAATCCTGAACTTACAAAAAAAGCATACCCTTATTTCTGTCAATAATATTAAATTAATACTTCAACCAATAATTGTATTTAATGAAATTATATATATGTTTTACATTCAACCATTAATACACTTTAGGTATCATTTATACAGCACATGCTAAATAAGATACTATGTCAATAAAAAGAAAGTAAAACTAAGTCATATTTATCCATTGTTCACAGTTTCAGGAACAATTCATGGATTTAGGTAATTGTTGAATTAAAGTTGAATTATGTAAAATCAGTTGAGTTCAGTTGATGAACATGCTAATTGGTAAAGTTACTGGCACGATATTTTCTGATCTCCAAATTGTAATTTTGTCCTACTTCAGAATGTGAACGGAAGTTGGAAGTTGTGGTTTGGAAATGACATATGCATTGTTGCATAGTTCTTTTTAAAAAATATGAATTATTTCAGACATAACAAAAAGTAAATCAGATAACCCTATGAACACCTTTCTTGCCACTACCTGGGTTAATAACTGAGTTACCAACATTTTCAAAGCCCTCCGTGTTATATGCTGTTTCTGAAGTTGTTGAATGTAACAGGTGAACATACATTTTTGAAATTGGCACTGCCTGTGAAACATTAAGACACACGCTTGCTGTTACTATAATTATTAAATATTTATAATCCAGCCTTTTTCAGACAACACATTGCTATTATGTAAATTTACAGTGCTGACTTAGTTATTAACCAGAGCTATATGGAAACAATACTCATATTGATTACAGGTACTGTAGATGTAAACAACATGTCTTGTCATTTATTTAGCTAACATATTTACGTACATGCCGAAAGTTGGAAGACGATGATAATAATGTTGGTGATTATCGCTTGCTCTGAAGAATAATTAAGCCTCCTTGATTCTCTCATTTAAATGCAACAATATGTATCGCGTGCCTTTTATGAGCCACATACCGTTACATGCAGAAAATACAAATAATAAGGATAGCATCAATGATATCAATTAGCGTTCATTTTAAATGTGCATGCTGTGTCAGGCAGTCTTGTAAGATTTTCCAGGTATTAACTAATTTTAGCTCAATCTCTCTGTACAGAGAAGGCAGATGTCACATACCTTGCCCAGAGTTACAGAGTCAGTATGCACAGTGTGCCGTCTAAGAGAGCAAGGTACACAGTTATCATCCTGTTCTTTATAGGAGGTTCCAGCACACTGTATACAAAAAATAATAATAATCTAGGCAAAACATTGGTAGCAGCACACACAGATGATGGAGTAAATCACTTCTAGAACGAGGCAACACATTTTCAGAAGGGAGCTCGCATGGCATTATGTATTATATGTATTTTGCCTGTGTCGTGACTTGAAAATAAATAATAAATAAATAAAGTAAAGATTTCCTTCTAAGTGTAGAAGACAAGAGGGAGTTCTGAGTGGATGGGCTATATGATCTGACTGATATTTTATAGAGGACCCACAGGGTAACAACGTTCACTAAGAGGCAGCACCGATGAAGAGAAAGTCAAGGAAGGCCTGAACTAAGTCAGGAATGACGTGAAAGGAGCGGAGGAGGCAGATTTGAGAAATATTTGGGACTAGAGATGGGGCAGGAAGAGGTGAACTGTTGAAAGGTGGTAAGAAGAGAAAACAGGCAAGAATTGTGTAATGGGGTACATTTGCAATCTTAACTAAGAGAGGGCCTATAACAGAAGCAGAAAGGAAAGGAGGGAGGGAGGGAGGGAGGGAGGGAGGAAGGAAGGAAGGAAGCCCCTCAGACTTTTGCACTAAAAATGAATAAACCCCATAGTTGGTTAACTCCAAATTTGGCTTTATGATAATGGTCAAGACTTGACTTACTCTGAAGAAGATATTTAATTATTACTATTATTGCTATTATTAAAAACTTAAAGGATATATGTTAATGGCCGTTTTTGTTTTTTGAGTCTTTTAAGATGTAGACAACTGTTGCTTTCCTCGAATATTTGGAAATGTCTCAAAACAGAGTTGTTCGACTATCTCTGCATGATGCCAGAATTCAGAATAAAAAGTAATAAAAAAAAAATTCAAGCACTCACCTACTGTACTAATTTGTTGAAGCCAAGTATGTGAATAATGGGAAATACCTTGATGACTGAATCTTCAAATTTTTAAGTTTCATAGTGCATAAATATAAATGGAGTTAACCATTAAGTATATTTGAAGCTAATCAATATAGTACTTTTCAACCTGCTTAACAAGTGACTATGAATTAATCAGTTCGATTAAGAACTCTGTGGTTTACCTATAAAATAGGTGTCTTGTTTTGAAGAAGGAGCCCTAGTGGTGCAGTGGTTAAGCGCTCGGCTACTGACCAAAAGGTTGGTGGTTTGAACCTAGCAGTCACTTTGTACGAGAAAGATGAGGTGATTGGCTCCATAAAGATTACAGCCTTGGAAACCCCCCCCGAGACAATTCTACTCTGTCCTATAGGATGACTATGAGTTGGAATCAACTCTACAGCAATGGGCTTGGTTTGGTTTGTCTTGAAGCTATTTCTACACAAGCAATATAAAAACAGCCATCTGAGAAAAACTGCAGGTTAAAAAAATCATTTATATTGAGAATAAAGGTTAATTTGAGTTTTTATTTCTTTCAAATCAATGATTTGTAGCTCTTCATCTTTGAATCTTCAACACTTAAGTGCTCATAAGAATATAATAAATGATGAATAAATGTAAGAATAATCAACCTAGCTAAACAGTTAATAGCACATTTTTATTTCACTGAGTCACTATACAATTATCTACCTTGTTAATTTTGCTGAGGTAGTCAGAAAGTTATTTCTTTTTATATGTTACACGAACAAATAAGGATACTGTATATAGTATTGAATAATGTTCAGATTCAAATGATTTTAAACTTCACTGTTCCTTCAGAGGCATATATATAAGCAATGATTTTTGATAAAGTAAAAATTACCTAGGTATAGAATAAGACTTTGAGCATTAAATGATGTTTCTTAAAAACAGCAGTGTGAGTTTAGAGAAATGTGCTTTCCAAATAGCTTTTACAAAGCCCCCCTTTAAAATCTACAAGCAATCATGCATATCCTAATAATCCATCCCTCCTCTTCTACTCTGCCTAGTTTTGGAATAAAAATCTAAAGACAAATTAACTTCCAAATAGCATGTATGCTTTTTGAAGAGATACATGCTGTATTTATCTGTCTATTATGGTGTTATAAATATTCCACAAAATAGGTAGTGGGGAGAAAAATAACATACAATTGATTTATAAATCAACCCTTTCTTTCTTATGGGATTCATATTATGTAAGATAGCAATTCTAAAACTTGCAGTTACTTGTCTCAGCTCCATGGTGGAGCCAAAGGCATAATCTTCACGTTTTCCCTTGAATTGAAAACAGCATCTATACAAATCTTGAGAACTTACACTGAATCATATAATAGTTAATATTTCATAAAATATGCTTACAAATAATGCATGACTCCAAGAATTTATTAGTAATGGAGTGACAATTCAGAGTCACAGTTTTACTCACCAGCTGGTGACTTTATTAATGCTATCAGTTATATCATGAGGATGCAGCAAACAATAGATCGTTTGGGGAATATAAGAAAAAAAGAGAGAAATACAGTTCTTATGGGACAATTTTTTCATTAATTTTTAGGTTGTATTCTTTGTAAAAAAAAAATCATATTCTGCAATCATTTTAAAATAGAGTGGAAAATGCGTATAAAGGATTTCTAAAGAAATAAAAAAAGAAAAAGAATTTTCTATTTTGTTTAAAGAGTTGCTAGGAGTTTACAAGGTAAAAGAAAACTGCTGCATGAGGCTTAATAACACTTCGCATTTAAATAGGACCTTTCACATTCAAAGCACTTTTCAAGTATAAACTAATTAATTCTCAGAACACTCCAGGGAGACTAATCAATCCTATTTTCACAGATAGAGAAACTGAGGCTGGAAGATTGTGTGACCTTTTTATTCCCCCATCAGTCAGGGAATGCCACATAAAAATAAAAAAGATAATCGAGAACTACCTGATGATATGTTGTAAGATCAAGCCTTTGTAAAGTGTTGTTGTTGTTAGGTGCCTTCCGGTGGATTCCGACACTTGGCGACCCTATGTACAACAGGACAAAACACTGCCCAGCCCTGCGCCATCCTCACAGTCATTGCAATGTTTAAGCCCATTGTTGCAGCCACTGTGTCAATCCATCTTGTTGAGGGTCTTGCTGTTTTTCGCTGACCCTCTACTTAACCAAGGATGATGTCTTTCTCCAGGGACTGGTTCCTTCTGATAACATGTCCAAAGTAAGTGAGATGAAGTCTTGTCATCCTCGCTTCTAATGTGCATTCTGGCTGTACTTCTTCCAAGACAGATTTGTTCCTTCTCTGGCAATCCATGGTATATTCAATATTCTTCACCAACATCATAATTCAAAGGCATCAATTCTTCTTCTGTCTTCCTTATTCATTGTCTAGCTTTTGTTACCGGGTGGAATGTCCAGGTTCTTACTCAGCATCACTCATATTGGCCAATAAACGAGAGACCAAGGTGGGAGAAAAAGAAAGTCACCTTTATTTCGTTGTACAAGGAAATGGAGTCAGTTGGAGCTGCTGCTGCCAACACTGCTGGCCAAGGGCAGGCAGGCAAGTTACTTTTAAAGGGGTTTTTACAAGTAGGGAGTTCATACAAGTTAGTTCAGCAACATTCTTAATCTTACTATGCAGGTGCAATAGGGTTTACATATAACTTCTAAGCAAAAGCAGGATTCAAATGCAAAGCTGGTGGGGAGTGGGGAGGTGCTGGAGGGAGCCCAGCAAAGAAAACAATTTTGCTATACAATGCTGTAGGGGAGGAAGTCAGGTAAAAAATACAGCACTGTGAGGCTGTCTCACTCCTTCCATTTCTTTTTGGACATTGGTCATTCGAGACCAGTGTCCATTTTGAACTATAGCCTGGCTTGGAATTCTCTGGCATATTTTCAGGGAGGGGCAAATATTGGACTGAGGCCTTTCATTGTGGCTACAGAACTCGGATTGTTTTACAACTGCTACTTACAAAATATTAAAAGAAAAAGAGTAGCCTTCATGCCCTGTTTATGTGAATGTCTCCCTAAAAGATTCTCTCTTTTTTTTTTCCAGATTGTCTTAGCTGTTGTCTTTATACCTTAGGGCCCAGTTGATGTGTCTTTATGAGTCTTTGTGAGTCCATCTCCAGCTGGATCACATTTTTTATGCTCAAGAACTGGGAATAATGACTCCTATATTATCTCCTAAATCATTCTTTTCTTTTGGTAGGAGATTGGAGATATTAATACCTGGACTTAGTTGAGCCCTTAGATGGCAGCCATGGCAGGCTCTTGAAACTCACAGCACTGGTTTTCCACTGGCTACCATCTGGTTCTTGACCAGGATCTTAAGAGTGATGTCAATCGCATTGCTGAAGTGAGCAGACTCAATGTACATCAACATTTTAGCCCAAAGCCTTCTTTTGTTTGCCCTTTAAGGTGTGTAAGACAATCGAAGATAAGTTTTATTATGCCTGATACTATCAGGATGCGGACCAAAATATTACTATCCCTTGCGGTAGTGATCTAGCCCATGTACTTATTCTTGATAGTAACCAACCAAATAAATCTGGTGTTTGTAAGGGTGTTACAGTGTGTAACCAAGTAGCTTGCTGTCTAATTCTATGTATGACCTGTTCTACATCTCCTGGGTTATTTAACCAAATGTGACCAGAGGTATTTGCTACAGCACAGACTACACTTTCTTGGGCTAATAAACAATCTAAGGTTATTCTGTTATCTCATGTCACCTTGACTAATGAGGTCAGAGATTACTGTTACGTTTTTATCTCATTAGCGACTTCATCTGTTATTTGTCTCATAATGATTAATAAATTTCTTAAAGATTTCTCAAATTCAACTATACCGTAACTAGGAATTAAAGCTACCAACCATACCCTGAGTGTAGGACCCATGGGATTCTTTTTGACTCTTGTTTTATAGTGTGTAACAATTTAACATTACCTTTTCAATATTTACTAGCATCATTACTATTAATATCTAAAGATAATCTTAAACTTCTCAAAATGCATTGCCCATACATTCACCAGGAATCTAGACAAGAGATCGCCCACGTAAACTCATTGTCAGTTGGAAAGGGATCATTTAAAAGCAGTATAGTTGGCTCTACCACACACAAAGTTTGTCTAGAGGAAACAGAAAGTATAGAAAAATTCACGTGTGACAACCAGATTTTCGTTAGAGAATACATGATTAACAAGATGATTGTCATGGATTGAATCGTGTCCCCCATAAATATCTGTCAACTTGGCTAGGTCATGATTCCCAGTATTGTACAATTGTGTACCATTTTGTAATCTGATGTGATTTCCTTATGTGTTGTAAATTCAATCACTATGATCTAATAAGATGGATTAGTGGCAGTTATACTGATGAAGTATACAAGATTAGGTAGTGTCTTAAGCCAATTTCTTTTGAGATATAAAAGAGAGAAGTGAGTAGAGACACATGGGAACCTCATACAACCAAGAAAACAGTACCTGGAGCAGAGCGTATCCTTTGGACTTGAGGTTCCTGCGCTGAGATGCTCCCAGACCAAAGGAAGACTGATGCATCATAAGGACCTTCCTCCAGAGCCGACAGAGAGAGAAAGCCTTCTCCTGGAGCTGATGCTCTGAATTTGGACTTGTAGCCTACTGGACTGTGAGAGAATAAATTTCTCCTTGTTAAAACCGTCCACTTGTGGTATTTCTGTTACAGCAGCACTAGATGACTAAGACAATGATATAGGATGGACCTCTCCTATTGGAGGTCTTCAATTAACCTATTTAAAACATACCAAGTGTTCTTCTTGAGGGCAAGCTGCCCCTCTTTGGTCTACCTATTAACAGTCAGGGATCACTTTCTCAGAAGCAAAAGTGTCACAAAACTGTTTTTATGAGGCAAGAACTTCTAATTCAAGAATTACAATATCTAAACCCATTAGTTAAATAATTTAGGAGACAGGAAGTTGGTTTCTTATATCTAGAAAGTAGGACCTTAAAACATCCACAATATTCCCACATAAAACCCATAGTTTCCTTTTGTTTACTCAGTCTTATGTAGTTAATTTCTGCTCCACGTGATTCTGGATCAGCCACAGTCTGTGAATCTGTCAGCTTCTGCATAGGAGTTCTGGAAATTTTATTCGGTCTAGTCACAGTCCTTTTCCCAAGTCCAATATAGTCCATCTTTTTGTTGAGATATTTTTGTCAAACGTTTTCAGATAAGTAAAAACTTAACATAGTCATGGTTAACTGATAAAAACAATGCTGTTATAGTGAAGGACCTGGTAGAAATTAATTGTAAGCATAACGTAAAGGCCAAATAAAATCAGTTAAAAACATTTAGATAAAAATATCTCTAAATATAACCCTTAACCGTAATTTTAAAGAGCTTCAGATATAATACATAATAATCTTGAGGCATAATACAATGTAGTCAGGATATACCAAGAATATACCAAGATTATTACATCTCTAAATAACTGAACAGTTAAAAAAAAAAAAAGCTTCTTAGGTAAATGATGTGAATTCCCCAATCAAACCATTGGCTTTGGTAAAGTGTGACCAAGTTAGCAATTAAGAAATAGTAATAAAATTATGATGTAATCTTATGTGTTTTCTATCTAATATTAAGCAAAAATACAAGAGGAAATACTAACATATAAATCTTACCCTAAAGAGAATCAAGCGTTTTTCTTGATTTTGACAAGGCCTTCCATGTAATTTATTAAATAAAACTTTTCAGCACTTTTCCTTTATTTAAAAAAAAA
Source organism: Dugong dugon (assembly GCA_030035585.1). Lineage (NCBI taxonomy): Eukaryota > Metazoa > Chordata > Mammalia > Sirenia > Dugongidae > Dugong > Dugong dugon. Next base: position 7,712,998 of record CM057478.1, on the reverse strand, counting down.
AAAAAATCTGTGGCTTTCCATGAAGTTTCAGAGTTGCCAAGAGTTTATTACAGGTCACCATGAAATAATACTTAAGTTATTTAACCCAAGATCTTAAAGTAAGAACTTCAGCTTTCTTTTTTTCTTTTCTAAAAGCCATGTGGCTTGGTTTTGTCTCAGGAGTCTTATTCTAATGAGAGGGCAAACCTTTGCCTTCAAGGCAGATTACACAAAGAAGAAATCAACTCTTCAACTCAGAAATCAAAGGAAGTTTTGTTATTTTAACAGCAAGAAACCCAATTCTTTGTTTTGTATTTTATTTAACATTAAAGCTCCTAAAAATCTCATAAATTAAACCACTAAACTTTAGTCAGACAGATAAAACTTTTGACCATCAAATAAATTTCTTTTTAATAAACCTCTTAAACATTGCCTTTGTTGCACACCTCTTATAGTGCATCCCTTTAAATGGCAAAAATGAACACGTTCATTAGCAGATCCAAATATACGTATATATATACCCTTTCTCTTGAGGCAGAAAAAGCAAAAATATATAAGCTTAAATATCTATAAATTCAATTTAACATCGATAAGTTACCTAAAAGATCTTAGAAATTATTTTAAGCCTGTATACCATAAAACATAACTATTGTTGAAAGAAAGTCTGTTTAAACACTGTAAGTGTTCGTTCAACTTTTACTATTTCCCATATTTTCCCAATCTAATTTTAGCCCTTAAAGATTTTATCAACTGGCTTTGGAAATCACAAAGTCCCTTCTCATCTCACCAATTCATTGATACGGATATAACCTTCAAGTGTCTGGCTAGGGTTGGAAACATTTTCCCAGGCCATTTCGGTGTGTCTTATTGTGATTGCTGTATGACCTTGGAGTCTGGGGGCTGGGGAACCCTGATGTTGTCCCACCCTCCCTGTTTTTGGCTCATGGTGGAAGACAAGATTAGGCCATTCTGATTCATGTACATACATTTAAATTGATCTAGGCATTTTGAAATGCTATCTACCCAGTAAATACCAAAGCTCTTTAGCAATTTTGTAAATGAATCCATCAATTCTTGGCTAGGGAGGCTGGGGGTTGGGGAAGGGGCCTTCCCAATTCATGTACATATGTTTAAATTGATCTAGGCATTTTGAAAGGAAAAAGATAACTAATTTCTTTCTCTTTTATTATTCTCTTGGAAAGTAGTTTTGCTTTCCCTTTATCACAACCTTTTATGTACCCAGTAAATACCAAAGCCTTGCAATTTTTTTTTTTTGTAGGCTTGCTTCTTTTTTCATACTTTGGAATGGTTAGTTTTAGTTTAAGACAAAATTATGCTTTTTCTTGAAATAAAACACATTTCATATAATATCTAGCTTAAGTTACTTCGAAAGGCTTTGATTTTATGATTGACTTAAACATAAAGTTTTTCAGTTTAGTTACTAAAAATCTAAATCATAAGACAGACACAAGACACAGTTTTTCTTGGATGAGGAAAGAACTGAGGTTCTAAGACAGCCTTACAAAAGAAACAGCAGTTCTCAGCCATCGCCTTCAACCTGATACAAGACAGAAACTTAGACATAACGCTCTAGACCAGAAGCAAGCTCTCACACCAAAAGGAGACAGAAAGACCACATAAAATCACTGAACAATACCACACAAAACAAAGACAAGGGGATTCTAGTTCTTAAAGTGTATATAGCAATTTTTGGTAAAATTGACTCAATTCAACAGAAATAACAGGTTTTAGATAAAGCTTAACTTACCGGAGCACCAGGTGGAGGGATACTATCGTGATTCTTTACCGAGAAACTCTATCACAGAACAGGTATAGAGCTACTACTTCTGTGAATTTGGCAAAACAGAGCGCTATATTCCAGCTTTTCTCTGAGCCACAAAACGAAACCTAATGAGGAACGCCGTAGGGTTTGGACAGTGTTTCACTTAGACCAACGTGTACTTTCTTTGCCGGAGAGTTTGCTCTTGTGACTACTTTATACTGTCATGGGAGTCTGTAATGCTCATGATGAGCACAGGCGACCACTCTAATGGTTTTCACTGGTTGACCCATGCCTGAATTTTTGTGGCTTATAGTGGTTCAGAGCTCTTTGAAAATGGAATTACCTCTTTAATGTTTCAAATGCCAGAATGCGGACGTAAACTGCAGTTCACCAAGAGTTACTGGATGTTACTCTTTAACAATCAAGCAAAAATCTAAGAAAGATTCTCCTTAATGAAACTACCGGTTTTCCAAACAAATAAACTGAACAAAACTTAAGAAAACATAACGAAAAGAACAAAAAGAACAAGCAAAAGCTTGTTTTCTAAGAGCACTCACCCTGTTGGTGTTGGGCATTGATTGTGAACCCAAGTAAAATGAAATCCTTGACAACTTCAGTCTTTTCTGCTTTTATCATGATGTTGCTTATTGGTCCAGTTGCAAGGATTTTTGTTTTATGTTGAGGTGTAATCCATAATGAAGGTTATGGTCTTTGATCTTCATCAATAAGTGCTTCAAATCCTCTTTACTTTCAGCAAGCAAGTTTGCATCATCTGCATATTGCAGGTTGTTAATGAGCCTTCCTCCAATCCTGATGCCCTGCTCTTCATATAGCCCAGTTTCTCAGATTATTTGCTCTGCATACAGATTAAATAAGTATTGTGAAAAGATACAACCCTCATGCACACCATTCCTGACTTTAAACCAAGCAGTACCTCTTGTTCTGTTAGAATGACTGCCTCTTGGTCTAAGTACAGATTCCTTATGAGCACTATTAGTGTTCTGGAATTCCCATTCTTTGCAATGTTATCCATAATTTGTTATGATCCACACAGTTGAATGCCTTTGCATAATCAATAAAACACAGGTGAACATCTTTCTGATATTCTCTGCTTTCAGCCAGGATCCATCTGACAACAGCAGTGATATCCCTTGTTACACGTCCTCTTCTGACTCTGGTTGGAATTTCTGGCAGTTCTCCGTTGATGTACTGTTGTAACCACTTTTGAATGATGTTCAGTAAAATTTTACTTGTATGCTATATTAATAATTTTGTTTGATAATTTCCACATTCAGTTGGATCTTCTGCATTTAGAATGGGTACAAATATCTGTCTCTTCCAGTCAGTTGGCCAGGTAGCTGTCTTCCAAATTTCTTGACATAGACCAGAGAGCACTTCCAGGGCTGCATCTGTTTGCTGAAACATCTCAATTGGTATTCTGTCAATGCCTGGAGCCTTGTTTTTCAACAATGTCTTCAGTGCAGCTTGGACCTCTTCCTTCAGTACCGTTGGTTCTTGGTCATATGCTACCTTCTGAAGTGGTTGAACATCAACCAATTCTTTTTGGTACTATATATTCTTTCCATCTCCTTTTGATGCTTCCTGCTTTGTTTTGTATTTTCCCTGTAGAATCATTCAGTATTGCAACTCGAGGCTTGAAGTTTTTTTTTTTTTTTTTTCAGTTCTTTCCGCTTGAGATATGCTGAGCATGTTCTTCCTTGTTGGTTTTCTATCTCCAGGTCTTTGCACATTTCATTATAATACTTTACTTTGTCTTCTTGAGCCGCTCTTTGAAATCTTCTGTTCAGTTCTTTTACTTCATCATTTCTTCGTTTAGCTTTAGCTAGTCTACATTCAAGAGCAACTTTCAGAGTCTCTTCTGACATCCATTTTGGTCTTTTCTTTCTTTCCTGTCTTTTTAATGACTTCTTGCTTTCTTCATGTATGATGTCCTTGATGTCATTCCACAACTCCTCTGGTCTTCGGTCATTAGTGTTCAGTGTGTCAAATCTATTCTAAATTCAAGTGGGATATACTCAAGGTCATACTTTGGCGCTCATGAACTTGTTTTAATTTTCTTCAGCTTCAACTTGAACTTGCATATGAGCAATTTATGGTTTGTTCCACAGTTGCCCCCTGGCCTTGTTCTAACTGATGATATTGAACTTTTCCATTGTCTCTTTCCACAGATGTGGAAAAGAAAAAAAAAAAAAGGTATTTGCTGTGAAGAAGTCTTTGGTCTTGCAAAATTCTATCATGTGATCTCTGGCATCATTTCTATCACCGAGGCCATATTTTCCAACTACTGATCCTTCTTCTTTGTTTCCAACTTTAGCATTCCAATCACCGGTAATTATCAATGCATTCTGATTCCATGTTTGACCAATCTCAGACTGCAGAAGCTGGCAAAAATCTTCAATTTCTTCATCTTTGGCCTTAGTGGTTGGTGCATAAATTTCCTTGTAGTCATATGGATGTTCTCCTATCACTGACATGTGTTGTACTTCAGGATAGACGTTGAAAGGTTCTTTTTGACAATGAACATGACACCACTCCTCTTCAATTTGTCATTCTCGGCACAGTAGACCATATGATTGTTTAACTCAAAATGGCCAATACCAGTGCATTTCAGCCTGTAATACCTAGGATATTGCTCTTTATGCATCCCATTTCATTTTTTATGACTTCCAATTTTCCTAGATTCATACTTCATACATTCCACTTTCTAATTATTAATGGATGTTTGCAGCTGTTTCTCCTCATGTTGAGTCTAGCCACATCAGCAAATGAAGGTCCCCAAGAGTTGTCTCCATCCATGTCATTGAGGTTGACTCTACTTTGAGGAGGCAGCTCTTCCCCAGTCATATTTTGAGTGCCTTCTAACCTGAGAGGCTCATCAGACAATGTTCTGCTGCTATTCATAAGGTTTTCACTAGCCAGTTTTTTTCAGAAGTAGACTGTTAGGTCCTTCTTTCTAGTCTGACTTAGTCTGGAAGCTCAGCTGAAATCTATTCACCAAGGATGACCTGCTGGTATGCGAAATACTGGTGGCAAATCTTCCAGTATCACAGCAACACACAAGCCACCATAGTACAACAAACTGACAGACAGATGATAAATTACTTGTATTGAAATCAGGAAAAAAGCAAAAAAATAATTTTACATGATTTTTCATATAATTTTATCCCTATCATATCTGGTCACTTAACAAGTACATTAAAATATTCTTTTAATCTTCTCATTACCTAATTGTCATTACCAAGAGTTCTGTCAATTTAAAGGTAAGTTGGAGACCTGGTGGTGCAGTGGTTAAGAGCTCAACTACTAACCAAAAGGTAGGCAGTTTGAATCCACAGCCTCTTCTTGGAAACTCTGTGGGGCAGTTCTACTCTGTCCTACAGGATCACTATGAGTTGAAACTGACTCAGTGGCAACAGGTTTGGCTTTTTTGGTTAGGCCTGTTGAATAGGAAATTTAATAACAGACATCTTCCTTTGATTTTAAGGTTTTTCTTATCCAGGAAACCAAATATCAACTTTAAAAAACTGCTCTGTAGCAATGTAAACTTGTCTTATGCTGCCAGAAAAGGATAATTGTCAAGCCATTACCTCCTAATTTAAATCTCAAAAAGCCTCATGGCTGCTGGTGGGTGGAGAGCCAAATTATTAGCAGCCAAGCCAGAAGTAACCTGATGTCAGTGGATCTCAGTAAAGAGGGAAGGCAGGGTTCAATCAATCATGTTAATATTTGCCAATGGTTGAACTTCCATGTTTCTCCCTTCTCTTTATAAGCCCCATGGAGCCATTTGCATTTTCTAAAGTCAAAATGGCCTCTCTACATGCATGTATGTAGACTAACTGTTCAGAATAAACTTTATGTTTAAATTTCAGTGAGTTTTTACGATTTTTTAACAGGTCATTATTAGAGAATGGAACCCTGGTGGCACAGTGGGTAAGAGTCTGGCTGCTAACCAGAAGGTCGGCAGTTCGAATCCACCAGCCGCTCCTTGGTAACCCTATAGAGTAGCTCTACTCTGTCCTATAGGGCTGCTATGAGTCAGAATTGACTTGATGGCAATGGGTTTGTTTTTTATTTTATTAGAGAAAGGACCACGTAGGAAGGAAATAGAAGGTACAACCCAGTGAACTTCATTATCAACTATGTAATTTACATAGTATTTATGTATACCCCACAATGACTAAATAATATATGGTCATTCATGCAGGCTAGTTTTGAGAACTATAAGCCATGCATGACTAAAAGCTATTCTCATATATGATACATCGATCAAGTCCCTTCCTCTTGAGGAGTTAGGTAGAAGAAGGACTAGACTGGAAGCTAAGGAAGGTGTCAATGAACTGGTTTCTAAAAGCCATACTTATAATTTTCTAGGACCTTTCATACTTTAAAACTAACTTCTCCCTGTCATGATTGATACTTTAACAAGTACATTAAAAATATTTTTAAACTTCTCATCATCTAATGTTCCCTTTAGCAAGAGATCTGCCAATGTAAAGGGAAGTTTAGTTCCTAAATTAATAACTTGTTCCTTATGATGTTGAGGATTTGTGATGTTTTAAGCATGGTGTTATGTACTTAAAGTTAAAGGGCTGGAAATATAGAATTAGATGATATAGTTCAGGGCATAAATGAAGTACTGTGAAAAAACACAATAGAATTTATTTGATAGATATATGATTGACCTGGCTTATCACATAATGAAATGTACAGTTATATTTCACTTTTCATAGAGAATAATAGAAGAAATGCAAGTATATAAGCTGAGAAAGGGGAAGGAAAGCAGATAATTTTCATGAGATTTGGAAAATCCAGACCGTCACTTACTCCCAGGATTTTTTTTTTTTTTTGCTTCATTTCTCCTTAAGAGTCATAAGTTCAAATCCTAACAATTATTGATCAGTGTTTTTTTTCTTTCCTTATTTTTTCCAGTTTTGTTCCATGTTCTCATTTATCCAGCCCATCCAGAGACTTGGAGCCCCGGTGGCACAGTGGTAAAGAGCTCAGCTGCTAACCAAAATGTTGGCAGTTTGAATCCACCAGTCGCTCCTTGGAAACTCTGTGGGTCAGTTCCACTCTTTCCTATAGGGTTGCTATGAGTCAGAATCAACTCAACAGCAATTGTTTTTTTTTGGGGGGGTGGTTTAAGGGTGTTTATCCAGTGTCTTAACTATTTAAATATATCAAAACAAGCGGCATTCTATATAGCAGCTCTCTTCTCTTTCCTCGTGTAATTTTTAGGTAGTTCTGTGATCACATAACCTCTATTTTTCATAGGTCATGGAGAGAAATAAACCAAGAAACCCAAGCACATTATTTTAAAAATATTTCAATACCAGCTATTGCTATTGTGTGAAACAGAAAGTAAATCTTAAAAGATAAATCAAACATGAACAAAACAGTTATAGTTAAAGAAGGATCTGTTTAACTTCCCTTAAAATAACAGTATTCCAGGAAGCCTATGATCTTTTCAAATTTTTTAATTCAGCTTTGCCTTGCTTTTATGGCCAAAGGTGTTTTTCAAAACTGGGTTGGTAGATCTGGAACCAAGTGAATCAATAATAGAATCAGAATTCAAATAGAATGCCCGCAAATGAGGTACAAATTTATTCTGTGTAATCCCTCACAGATTGACAGGTTGGCAATTTTTGTTTAATGCACAGTGGTCTTCACTTATAGATCCAATTGTGCATTCATTTATTGATGAATTCAATAAAACTTATTGAATAGTCTATGTCGTAGACCCTGTCTAGGAATAGAGAAGTCGTCTACTCTCAAGGAGTTTATCTAGGGATACACATCATTGCAATTAATGTGGTACAACTTGCAAGATTATAATAGAACACAGACAAGAAGTCTACTGGAAGAAACAGTAAGAAAAGAGCTGTTTCTAGCCATAATTCACAGGCGATATAATGTGAACTTTACCATAAAGAATGAAAAACATTTTAACTAATAGGAAACATGGTTGCAGGGTAGAGCATCAAAGCCAGCGGGAAACGTATGCCAGAGGCAAAGCTCTGAGGTTATGAGAACAAACTGTAGGTAACATCTTAGTTCTATTGTTCTTGCAGGTGCAGGTTGTAATAATTATGTGTTATTATAAAATCATATTATTTCTCCCCTCAAATTTAGCACTGCGATGGAAGATCAATAAAAAAGGAATGAACTTCCATCCATAGTTCTTTGTACCTCTAGGCATGAGAACACCTAACATTTCCTAAAAAACTGTCCTGTGTATACCAGTTATTCATCATAAAACATAGTGAGTTAGTGTAGAACAGTGGTGGTTCTTATCTGAGTAAAAAATAGAGAAATATTTTAAATGCATAAAATGAATACACAACTATATATCTAGACTGGACTCACTAAGGAAATCCATGAAACCCTGTAGTGCCCATCTTTGGCCTTCATTCAAGATCCCCTGATTAAGACCACATTTCTTTTAGGAAGTCATTGGGTAGAACACAAGAAAGAGAGAGAAGGAGGAACTTAACACATGTCCCAGGAACTGGGCGAGCACTTTATATGAATTAACTCACTTAATCTATTCTTTCCATATTTGAATGAGAAAACTGAGTTATGGGTAAGGTAAGTAACCTGTCTGAGGCCACACAACAAGGAAGAGATAAAGTCACTATTTGAATCCCACTTTATCTAAAGCCCATGTCCTTCTAAAGGTTAAATATCTTAAGTATTTTCTATTTAACCGATTGGAAGTTCCGTTACAGAAGTTCAGATCCCTAGTACCTCGTTGGAACTCACAAATTGCATGTTGACAGGTTTGTCTGGGTGGTTTACAAACAACCAGTTAAGTTTTGTCTTAATTATTAAAATGGCTGCTTATACTAATCAAAATAAAAATTCCAAGTTATAGATTGTTGTTGTTGTTAGGTGCCTTCAAGTTGATTCCAACTCATAGCGACCCTGTGTACAACAGAACGAAACACCATCCGATCCTGTGCCATCCTCATAATCATTGCTGTGTTTGAGCCTACTGTCACAATCACTGTAAAAATCCATCTCATCGATCATCCTTATTTTTGCCGACCCTCTGCTTTACAAAGCTTGGTGTTCTTCTCCAGGGACTGATCTTTCATTATAACATGTCCAAAGTACAAGAGAGGAAGTCTTGCCATCCTTACCTCTAAGGAGCATCTGACTGTACTTCTTCTAAGAAAGATATGTTTGTTTTCCGGGCATTCCATGGTATATTCAATATTCTTCACTAGCACCATAGTTCAAAGGCATCAATTCTTCTTCAGTCTTCTTTATTCACTGTCCAACTTTCACATGCATATGAGGCAAATGAAAACACCATGGCTTGGGTCAGGTGCACCTTAGTCCTTAAAGTGACATATTTGCTTTTTACCACTTTAAAGTGATCTTTTGCTACAGATTTTCCCAGTGCAATACGTCTTTTGATTTCTTGACTGCTGCTTCCATGAGTGTTGATTGTGAATCCAAGTAAAATGAAATCCATGACAACTTCAATATTTTCTCCATTTATCATAATGTCGCTTATTGGTTGCTTACTGTGAGAATTTTTGTTTTGTTTATGTTGAGGTGTAATCCATACTGAAGCCTGTAATCTTTGATGTTCATCAGTAAGGGCTTCAAATCCTCTTCACTTTCAGCAAGCAAGGTTGTGTTATCTACATATTGCAGGTTGTTAATGAGTCTCCTTCCAATTCTGACGCTGCGTTCTCTTCTTCATAGTGTCCAGCTTCTCGGATTATTTACTCAGCATACAGATTGAAAAAGTATGATGAATGGATACAACCCTGACACACGCCTTTCCTGATTTTAAACCATGCAGTCTCTCCTTGTTCTGTTCGAATGACTTTCTCTTCGTTTATGTACAGGTTCCACATGACCACGATTAAGTGTTCTGGAATTCTCATTCTTCCAAATATTATCCATAATTTGTTAGAATCTTTTTTTCTTTTCGTCCACTAAAAATTCTTAGTTTTATCAACAAAATTAAACACATATAAAACAACAACAAAACAGCAGGCGTGTATTTAGACACCATTTCTTTAAACTATTGAACCATTTACCAACTTCCATTGTCAATGGAGAGCTCTCTGGTTGTTTTCACAAAAATTATTCAGATGTTATCCATGAACAAAGAAAAGCTAAATGCAGAGACCCAGTATAAAGTTATTTTAGTAGGTTTTTCTATGTTTAGAAAACATATTTATAACACTGGTGTGCTTAAAATTTCCTTTAGGTTATTTATTAAGACTTAAACCTTAACCAAGAAAGCCATTTTATCAAAACTGAAGGATGAAAATTTATTTGTTCTCTTGCTGGTAAAAGCTTCTATTTTCCCTGTTTTTTTTTTTTTTTTAATACATGTTACAAAAATATATAATCTAACTCAGGAGCTGGAATTTAATGCTAATTTATTTCTCCTTGTTTTCTTTCTTTCTTAATCTTTTCGCCTTTTATATCTTCTTAGTATCTTCTGTTTAATTAATTATGAGTCTGTAGTTGGTGATTTTTCCACATTTATGTATAAATAATAAGAAATACTCTTCAGATTAAACACTGCTTACTGAATAGTTATATTTAGCAATAATTTTTTTCAATTCCCACGTCTAGCAATCTGTTTACACAAAGAGGAAAAAAAAATACATGTATATATTTTTTTTTTCTTTGACATATATATAACCAACTGGAGTTGAGGTCACCAATTAAAAACAAGATCCACACAGGTACTCAATAGTGCAGTGTTTACTTACAGGGAAGATAAGCCAGTAAGATCAGCTTTAATAGTGGGCACAAGTCCCCCACGACCAGCAGGTCACTCCCTGCAGCTGATGCTGGTTGCTGGGCTGCACATAGCTCTCTTATGCTGCAGGTGAAGGACCCCATTCTCTCTCTGACTGGTACAGATATGGCCATGGAATTGGCCAGGTGCCGTGTGACCCACAAGCATAAGCAGAATAAAAAACTACTCATTGTACCATAAAATAGGGAGATATCACCAAACAAGGCAGAATACCCAGTACAAACAGCTTTTTCCTTGTAAGATGTTCCAGGCCTGAGCCCCTGATTGAGCAGTCTGCAGAAGGCCGGTGTGGTGTGATGGCCTGCTTTTATATGGCCTTTCTCATCACCAAATGACTGGCAGGGACTATGCAAATGAGGTGTTTGGGGCCCATCAAGGGGATTGGATAGCTTGCTAATAATACTAAGGTTCATGGCACTCTTGTGGGGGTGGGTCCTTGCAAATAAGGTATATAGAACCCTAAGGAAGGAATTGGTCAGTTTTGCCATCCTGCTAAGCTTAAAATGACTCATCCTAGAGACAGAAAGGGAGAACCTGTGTAACACCAAGAAAGAAGAGCTAGGAGTGGGATGTAACCTTTGGACGGGAGATCCCTGCACTGAGAACCTCCTAGACCCAGGAGACGGGGAGAGAGCTATAACACCAGAGATGACAAGAGATGACCAGAAGCAGCGGCAGACAAACAGTGGCAGCAGAGGCAGCAGAACCAGGGGAACTGCAGGAGACGGCGCAGTGGGATTTTTAGCCCACAGAGCAAGAAAGCTGAGCATCTTCGTGCAGCAGGCTTACTGGTGGAGTGGAGTGCCTCTGGGCACGTATTGGCACTTGCCTAAGAAGGACAGAGGCCAGACCAAGGGACAGAGAGGCTGAGAGGCTGAGGGCTGAAGAGAGGCCTTCCTGTAGGCATGGCTGAGAAAAGGCTGTCCTGATTGAAGAATTGTATCCTGAGTCATCCCTGAACCTGAATTGTAACCTGTTACTTCCCTGATAAACCCCATACCTGAGTATGGTCTGTGAGTTCTGTGTGGCCATTGCAATGAATTATTGAACCCAGAAGAGAAGTAGAGACTGCCATGAGAAGGATAGCTGGGGTCAGAACTGGTAAAAGGTTAGAGGGTATAAGTATGTCTGACCTCTGCCTCATAGGAATCATCTTTGGGCTGGTAATGAATCTCCTCCCTCGTGAAATTAAAGGAAGTCAGGCCCCCCTACTGCCATGCCATTTTTATAGACAGGCAGACAGTATCTTTAGGACTGTTCTCACATATATATATATATGTGTGTGTGTATGTATGTGTGTATATATTTACATATATATACACACACACTTACATACACATGTATTTGTAAAAGGTACACAGTAAGTAATGCAGAAGAGCTACTTTAAATAGGAGCTGCATATCTTTTTTCTGTAGTCAAAATAGGGAAACTGAGATAGCAAATTTAAGAAGGATTTGTGCCAAGGTTGGCTTAAAGAATAATAAAAATTCGTTCAGGTGTTTTACGTTTATTCTGCTGAGTCTGAAAATTAGATTAGTTCCCGAAACTGGAATTGCTTTGTCTGAGCCCCACCTGAACATAAGGGTCTGGTGAAGCAAGGAACTAAGCCGGCCATCGTAATAGATAATGTCATGGGAACTAGCCAATAATGTTTTCTTTCTTTATTGGGTATTTGGATCATTATATAATGTGACTATACAGTTATAGAGTGACAATCTGTTTATGTAATCTGTTTTATTAATATTCTCTTGCATTACAATAATTTAGTAATTATATTATTTGTGATTATGGACCACATGATATAATAGAGTGGACTGTGTTTAAGTTTAGTAGCCATGATTATACCTGCTGCCACATTTTAAAAAATTAGTAAAATTATACATAATTATTCTAAACTTTACTTAGTCCTGTGTTAAAAAAGAAACTTCCTGTTTCAAAAGGAATTTTCCTGTTTTTTGACATTTGTTAGTAAAGTCTCCATTTATTATATTGAAAGTTCACATTAATCGTGTTGCTTAGCTGATTCATTTATCCCACATTTTAAACAGACAAACCACTACTGTGCTCCTTTGACCATCTATAATGTGAAGCTGATAAGGGCTAGCTGAATTTCTGAAAATGCTTATACCATCATATTGATTGAGGTCATTTCCCTTAATATTTCATCTTAATAACTATTCCCTATATAAACATCAGACAGGAGGGACGATTCTGATTTCAATGTCTGTCACCGTGATTTGTCCAGAAACCTAATGTACAGATTTGTACCTGAGTTCTAGGGATAAGAAGTGATGCAAGTTACAATTTGAAAGACTGTTTTATGTAGAAAATATTAATGAGATAACTGTCTCATAAGGGATTGCAACTTTGTTATCAAAGAAAAGTAATCTTTCACAAAAATAGCAGAAAAAAAATTCCTCCCAATTCCACATATAGCTTTAAGAAAGCATGCAATTGACACAGTGGAATTTTAGGTTGAAAAATGCATAGAAAAGGAAAAGCAGCACAGTGGTGTGCATTTTGTAGTATTCTAATATAATTGACCTATTGACCAGGGAGCTAGGCCAGACTTTTATGAAGAAGGCATGGGATTTTCTATTAAGGAGGTAGGGTCTTGGCATATGTTATACTGAACATCAGCGACGCTAAGAGAAGGTAAACTGCAGAGAGGAAAATGAGAGTTTGGAAAGGAGAGAAAGATCCTACTTCTCTCTTGATATCCATTTCTTAAATACAGACTCCAGTGAGAACAGCTGACTGGGTCTGTGCTCCTATAGTATAGGACCTAGCACTTGGAGACAGGGCAGGAAGTAAGACGGTGGCTTAGTTATCTAGTGCTGCTATAACAGAAATACCACAAATGGATAGCTTTAACAAAGAGAAATTTAGTCTCTCACAGTCTAGTAGGCTGCTAGTCTGAATTCAGGGCGCTGGCTCCAGGGGAAGACGTTCTCTCTCTCTGTCGGCTCTGGGGGAAGGTCCTTGTGATACATCAGTCTTCCCTTGGTCTGGGAGCATCTCAGTGCAGGAACCTCAGGTTCAAAGGATGCGCTTTGTTCCTGGCACTGCTTTCTTGGTGGTATGAGGTCCCCATGTCTCCCTGCTTACCTCTCTCCTGTTCATCTCAAAGGAGATTTGCTTAAAATGTTATCCAACCCTGTAGATCTCATCAATATAACTGTCACAAATCCATCTTATTACATCATAGTGATAGAATATACAATACATAGGGAAATCACATGGATCAAATCACGTGGATCAAAAAAAAAACCCTCTTTTTGGGAAGTATCTCTCTCCCATTTACCTGCCCCCTCCCCACACTGCTCCATGTCAGGCTTCAGGGATTGCTGAGCCTCCTGGGCTGGAAGTAGGATCTGTCGCATGCCCTGAGGAATTCTCCTGACTTTGGAGAAGGAACAAATTAACAAACAGGAAAAAAATAATCTGCCACATCCCCTAAGATGGGAACTCAGGGCAGACACAGCCTATTTGCCTAGGCACAGGAATAAGGAGTCCATGGACTTTGAATGCCTTTCACCCCTGCATAGACCTGTGTGGGCCCGTTTCAACAGCATAGGCCCTCATTAGCACAGCACAGCAATGTGCATACCTGAAACCGATTTTCATCTGTATCAGCTATAAGGGGGAGTAGCAGATTCATGACATTTTACACCACCCTGCCCATTAAGCAGGGTCCTCACCTACCCATGTGAGGGGCTGGAGGACTGGTGGTTCCACCTACTCCACTGAGTCACCCACAACAGGGGTTCAAGAAAAAGTGGTGCCTCCCAGTCCTTACAGCCAAGAGCATTGGGTGCCCATAGTTCACTTGCAAAACCCAACTACCTACGCACTCTAGGTACGGGGCCACATGTTCCACCCAGACACTCAGAGGCAGTGGTCAGCTCCCTGCCTTGATCAGCGCATGTTCCACCACTGTAGCCAGATACTTTTGCCTACTCCAATCACCCCTGCCTGTCTAGGACTTGAGGTGAGAGCCTTACACCACACACTTGATGACCGACGACCTGGATACCTGAGCTGAATCCACACAAGAAAAGCAAACACACTCCTGGGCTCACATACGTAGTAACAGTTCTAGCCAGCTGGAGACAGGACGTGAGAGCTTCAAAGATGCCAATAATCAAACTAGCCCACTCAACCAGTCTATTAAGGCATATCAAAACAAAACAGAACCAGAAGCTAGGACACAATAAGAAAACATAAAATAAATAAAAATAATAACTTATTGATGGCTCAGAGACCATAGTCAACATCAAATCATATAAAGAGGCAGATCATGATAGCTTCAGGAAGCCACCAAAACAAAGAAACAAGAAATCTTCTGGAGGAAGATAACTTCTTAGAATTATCAGAGGTAGGATTCAAAAGACTAATACACAGAACTCTTCAAGATGTCAGGAAGGAGGTCAAGCAAAACACAGAACAATCAAAGGAACACACAGACAAAGCAATAGAGGAGCTTGAGAAGGTTATACAACAGCTTAGTGACAAATTTAACAGGCTGCAAGGATCCATAGAGAGACAGCAAACAGAAATCCAGATTAACAATACAATTTCAGAATTAGACAACACAATAGAAAGTCATAGGAGCAGAACTGAGACAGTGGAAGTCAGAATTAGTGAGATTGAAGATAAAGCACTTGACGCCAACATATGTGAGGAAAAATCAGATAAAAGAATTTTAAAAAATGAAGAAACTCTAAGAATTATGTGGGACTCTATCAAGAGGAATAACCTACGAGTGACTGGAGTAACTGAACAAGGAAGGAGTAACAGAAAATACAGAGAGAATTTTTGGAGATTTGTTGACAGAAACTTCCATGATATCATGAAAGATGAGTAGATATCTATCCAAGATGCTCAAGGTAGATCCGAAAAGAAAGTCACCAAGACATAATGTAATTATACTGCCACTGTAGTCAAAACAGCCTGGTACTGTTACAACAACAGATACATAGACCAATGGAACAGAATTTAGAATCCAGAAGCAAATTCATCCACCTATGAGCAGCTGATATTTGACAAAGGCCCAAATCCATTAATTGGGGAAAATAGTCTCTTTAACAAATGGTGCTGGCATAACTGGATATTGATCTGCAAAAAACTGAAACAAGACCCATACCTAACACCATGCACAAAAGCTAACTCAAAATGGATCGAAGACCTGAATATAATATCAAAAACGATAAAGATCATGGAAGAAAACATAGGGACAATGCTCGGAACCCTAGCACTTGGCATAAACAGAATACGAACCGTCAGTAACAACGCACAAACACCAGAAGTGAAACTAGATAACTGGGAGATCCTCAAAATCAAACACTTACGCTCATCAAAAGACTTCACCAAAAGAGTAAAAAGACAGCCTTCAGACTGGGAAAAAAATTTTGGCTACAACATATCCAGTCAGGATCTAATCTCTGAAATCTATAAGATACTGCAAGACTTCAACTATAAAAAGATAAATAACCCAATTAAAAAATGGGTTAAGGATACGAACAGGCACTTCACCAAAGAACACATTCAGTTAGCTAACAGATACATGAGGAAATGTTCTTGATCATTAGCCATTATAGAAATGCAAATCAAAACTACAATGAGGTACCATCTCACCCAAACAAGGCTAGCATTAATCCAAAAAACACAAAATAATAAATGGTGGAGAGGTTGTAGAGAGACTGGAACACTTATACACTGCTGGTGGGAACGTAAAATAGTACAACCCCTTTGGAAATCTATTGGGCACTTCCTTAAAAAGCTAGAAATAGAAGTACCATACAATCCAACAATCCCACTCCTTGGAATATATCCTAAAGAAATAAGAGTCATCACATGAATAGACATAAGCTCACCCACGTCCACTGCAGCACTCTTCACAATAGCAAAAAGGTGGAAACAACCCAGGTGCTCATCAACGGATGAATGGATAAACAAATTCTTGTATATTCACACAACAGGATACTACACAAGGATGAAGAACAATGATGAATTTGAGAAACATTTCCTATTGTGGATGAATCTGGAATGCATTATTCTGAGTGAAATTAGTTAGTAGCAAAAGGACAAACATTGTATGAGATTACTACTATAAGAACTCAAGAAAAGGTTTAACCACAGAAGAAAACATTTTTTAATGGTTAAGAGGGTGGGGAGGGAGAGAGAGGGGAATTCCTTAATTAGATAGTAGACAAGAATTATCTTAGGTGAAGGGAAGGACAACACACAATATAGGTAAAGTCAGCACCACTGGACTAAACCAAAAGCTAAGAAGTTTCCTGAACACAAACAAACACTTCGAGTGACAGAGTAGCAGGGGTGGGGGTCTGGGGACCATGGTTTCAAGGGACATCTAGGTCAACAGGTATAAGAAAGCTTATTAAGAAAATGTTCTGCATCCCATTTAGGTGACTGGTGTCTGGGGTCTTAAAAGCTAGTGAGCAGCCATCTAAGATGGGACCATCAGTTGGTCCCAAACCACCTGTAGCAAAGGAAAATGAAGAACACCAAAGACACAAGGAAAATATTAACCCAAGGGACAAAAGTGGCCACATACCAGAGACTTCATCAGGCTGAGACCAGAAGAACTAGATGGTGCCCGACTACCACCAAGGACCACCCTGACAGGGAATAGAGCAGAGAGTCCCTGATGGAATAGGAGAAAAGTAGGGTGCAGAACTGAAACCCTAGTAAAAAGACCAGACTTAATGGTCTGACTGAGACTGGAGGAACCCCAGAAGACATGGCCTCTGGACTCTTTGTTAACCCAGAACTAAAACCATTCCCGAAGCCAACTCTTCAAAGAATAGACTGGACTATTAGACATAAAATGATACTTGTAAGGAGTGTGCTTCTTAGTTCAAGCAGATACATGAGAGTAAATGGGCAGCTCCTGTCCGGAGGCTAGATGAGAAGGCAGAAAGGGACAGGAGCTGGTTGATGGACATTTGAAATCCTGGGTGGAAAGGAGGAATTGTAGGAATAGCAACTAAGGTTACATAACAACGTGTGTATAAATTTTTGTATGAGAAACTGACTTGAGTGATAAACTTTCACCTAAAGCACAATTTAATAAAAAAGAAATCAAAGGATGTATTGCATTAGGCAAATATGCTGCAAAAGACCTCTTTAAAGTGTTGAAAAGCAAAGGTGTCACTTTGAGGACTAAGGTGAGCCTGACCCAAGCCATGGTATATTCAGTTGCCTCATAAGCATGCAAAGGTTAGTCAATGAATAAAGAAGACTGAAGAAGAATTGATGCCTTTGAATTATGGTGTTAGTGAAGAATATTGTGTATACCATGCACTGCCAGAAAAACGAACAAATCTGTCTTGGAAGAAGTATGGCAAGAATGCTCCTTGGAAGTGAGGATGGCGAGACTTCATCTCAAGTACTTTGGACATGTTATGAGGAGTGAACAGTCCCTGGAGAAAAATATCACGCTTGGTAAGGTAGAAGGTCAGTGTCATAGATTGAATCGTGTCCCCCCAAAATATCTGTCAACTTGGCTAGGTCACAATTCCCAGTATTGTATGACTGTGTAATCTGATGTGATTTCCATATGTGTTGTAAACTCGATCACTATGATGAGGTTATACTTATGACATCTACAAGACTGGATAGTGTCTTAAGCCAATCTCTTTTGAGATATATAAAAAAGAGAAGTGAGCAAAGACACATGGG
The DNA here is from genome assembly GCA_030035585.1 of Dugong dugon. Taxonomy (NCBI): domain Eukaryota; kingdom Metazoa; phylum Chordata; class Mammalia; order Sirenia; family Dugongidae; genus Dugong; species Dugong dugon. Next base: position 7,694,717 of record CM057478.1, on the reverse strand, counting down.
AATCTCATACCACCAAGAAAGCAGTGCCGGGAGCAGAGCATGTCCTTTGAACATGAGGTTCCTGTGCTGACATGCTCCCAGACTAAGGGAAGACTGATGTATCACAAGGACCTTCCTCCAGAGCCGACAGAGAGAGAAAGCCTTCTCCTGGAGCTGATGCCCTGAATTTGGACTTGTAGCCTACTGGACTGTGAGAGAATAAACTTCTCTTTGTTTAAGCCATCCACTTGTATTTCTGTTACAGCAGCACTAGATGACTAAGACAGTCAGCGAAAAAGAGGAAGACCCTCAATGAGATGGATTGACACAATATTTTCAACAATGGGCTAAAACTTAGTAAAGATTGTGAGGATGGTGCAGGACTGGGCAGTGTTTCCTTATGTTGTACATAGGGTTCCTATGAGTTGAAACTGATGGGACAGCACCTAACAACAAAATCCTTCACTTCCTTTCTTCTATTGTTTGAATTGCTGTTGTTGAGTGGCGTCAAGACAATTTTGACTGATAGCAATCCCATGTGTTACAGAATAGAACTGCCCCATAGAGTTTTCTTGGCTATAACCCTCATGGAAGCAGATTGCTAGGTCTTTCTCCCACAGAGCCACTGGGTGGGTTCAATCCACCATACTTTTGGGTAGCAGCTGAGTGCTTAACCATTGCACTACCCAAGCTCCTTATTGTTTGACTAATCCAGCACAATCCATCTGTACCCCGGAGAGTTAATGGAAAAATCTTATTTTCACCTTTGAGTATTAAAAGAAGCACAGCCATCATTTGGCCATTTTCGTGGTTACAACAGAAATTTCTGAGTCCATAGGAGCTCCAGGCTCTTTCCACATAGAGATTCCTCATTGTTATTTTCCATTATAATTCTTAGATAATGACTCTTGGTTTTTGTCACGGGGAAGAGTAGATTTATCTGCTTGAGCAGTAAGGATAGGCTGGATGATTTGAAGAACCTGCTGTAGAAGTGCAATGGTGGGGCAGGACCATGATCTGTTCGTTGCTATACCTAGCTGTGTTTTGAATAGACTTTTGATGTAAATGTGTTTTAGTGTCTATGCAAACAGAAAGTTTGAGTAATATCGAAGACGATCTGAAAAAAATAACTGTATCGTGGGTATGCAGAGATCAAGAGGAGCTGACTGATAACATGTTTGCACTGTAGATGGGAAGATGCACTTAATACTTAAAGTACCTGGGCCTCCGTTGATCAAATCTCCACAAATTTCTAGTCCATACAGTTAAACAATGAGATTAACTCTAAATATTCTAAGTCCACCTGAAGAGATCTGAGGCCTCCATTAGAGGAAAAGTTCAGATATATCTGATGTGACTGAAAATGGACACTGCCTTACTTACCTAGTGCTTACGTAACAGAAATACCACAGGTGGGTGGCTTTAGAGGACAGCAATTTATTTTCTTACAGTTCTGGAGGCTAAAAGTCCAAATCAGGTCTTCACCACATCATTTCTTTCCTTGTTGGTAGCTACTGGTGTTCCTTTGTTTGTTGACTTGTAGGTGATTCTCACATGCCGTCTGTCTATCTGTCTTCTCCTGTGTGTATCTGCCTCTGTGTCTAATCTGCTCCTTAGAAGTGATTACTTAGAAGTGGTTAGATTTAGAAACCACCCTACCTGTGTCTAAGCTAATTAACATAACTAAAAACCTCTTTTACTAACAGGATTACATTCACAAGTATAGGGGACAGGATTCCAACACATGCTTTTAGGCAGAGGGCACAATTTAATCCTTAATAGATGCTTACCTCATTGCCAGATAAACCATACATGAAGAATATAGGGTTTTTCTTTGCTTTGTTACCGTTGTCTGTGCTAGGTTTTATTCCCATGAGGCCACCCTCCCTAAATTAAGAATAGACACCCCTTTCCCCAATTCATTCCTCTCTTTTCTCAGCTTTTATTACCCACATTTAAACCATCACTCTTCAGAGTATTGGTGGCTGATGTAGAACTGCGATTACAAGCAGCATCCCAAAACCCAAACCCATTGCTGTCGAGTGGATTCCCACTCATAGCGACCCTATATGACAGCGTAGAACTGCCCCATAGGGTTTCCAAGGAGTGGCTGGTAGATTCGAACTGCTGACTGTTTGGTTAGCAGCTGTAGCTCGCCGTGGCTGTCAACCGCTGTGCCAGCAGGGCTCCGTACAAGTGGCACAGGTCCAACCAAAACCATCGGGACTGCACGTGCTCTAGGTGTGTGCTGTGGCCAGTGCCTGTATGGTCACGTGACCTGTATGACATTAGGTCACAGTCACCATCCTTATTTGAATATGATGATGCTCTAAGCACAGTGCAGTTCCCGGGCAGCACAGAAATGCATTAAATTGTGACAGTCATAAATATAAGAAACTGCTGGGTTTGCTTAATTCAGACATAGGTTTAAAGAATACGTTACATTTGTTGTGAAGCATAAAAAACTGCCTCCATTCATTTAAGTCAGAAGTTGTGATGTGGAAGTTAAGGGAAGATAAATAGCAATAAAGGTTACTGTAACTGTGAACAATATATTTATAATAGAAGAAACATTTCTGTGTACAAGAAGATAAGCTTTCCAACATCCTATGTACTGCAAAGCATATTAGTCATGAATATTAACTTGGAAAAGCATAGGTATGTGACACCAAAAGATTTTCCAATTTTCAGGGGATTTACTTTTGTCAAAATTGCTTACGCTGCAATCTAATTTTCAAATCGGAGACTAAATGATTATTCTCAGCCACATACAAAGTTTATATTTTAAAATTCTGAATGAGTGCAGTGACTTATAATCATTATTAAATGTTCTGTATATGAATTTATATCATATACAGTGTGGAATATATAAGCTTCTCTCATTTAGAGACAATGCAGCTCAGTAAAATAAGCCATGTAAACTGCACATAGGGATTGAATATTCTTTACAGTCATTGTTAACTAAGTGTATTGTTTCTAAAAATAATTTTTAAGATGTGAAAAATTGTTTCTGCATGTAGAAATAAAATAACTGTAAGAGAAAGACAATTCCAGTTGAAAAAAAAATTCAATTATCATGCTACTCGTTATTCATTTTTTAAATAATCTGTAGTAAGAAAAACTTTACTAATTTGTTTGCTTTTAAATTTCAGTACTCACCATGTACAACAATAGGGCTTCTGTTGTGTTTCAATGATGTACTTAATACTGTGATGTTCTTAGGATAATCGGGCTAATTATACCACGAGTTGCTGTTGAGTTGATCCTTACTAGTAGTGACCCCACGTGTGTCAGGATAGAACTGTGCTTCACAGGGTTTTCTGTGGCCGATCATTTGAAAGTAGATTGCCAGTCCTTTCTTCTAAGGCACCTCTGGGTGGACTCAAACTTCCAACCTTCTGGTTAGTACCTGAGCATGTTAACCCTTTACATCACTCAGGGACTCCAGGTATAATAATAAGAGAAAATCATGATCATCGGATACTTAGAAAGTCTTCCAGGAAGAATTTTTACCTCTCCTCCAGTGAGCACTTGTGTTTTTGATAGAAATACATTAAACCTAAATCATAAAATGAAAGTCTTTTCACAAGCTAAACAAAATAGAACAAGGTCATCAGAATTAGAAAAGCAGAAACAAATATAAACAAAAAATACAAATAGCCATTTAAAATATTTTAAGTTTTGGTTTTCTTATTCATAATGACAACATAAGCAGTATGCAACCTTTTGTTTCAAGAATCAGCCGTCAGTATTACAATGAACAGAGTAAAACAAAAGGAGGCTGCTGTGGTGTGAACATCAAATAAATGGTACTTGACAGTATAGTTGACAGTCCTAAGTGCCTCATGTCAATCTGTTGTTTCCTGCAGAGATGTTGTGGATTTTAATTAGTTATTGTCTGAAAAGCTTTTAGCTAAAATGTTCAAATAATTGCCGCAATTAGACCTGCCCACCCCCGACATTTCTCAACAGATGATGTGCCTGGTAGCCTTTTGGTGTTGCTGGCCCATGTGTTGTTCTCCAATCAGCCCTAAGCTTCTATATCTGCACTGTCCACTCTCTTCTTCATACGGAAACTGATATATAAATCCCATTGTGTTCTTATTCGTATTAGACTTCCTATTAATTTAAAATCAAATTTTATTTATTACAATTTTACCTACAACAATCAGGTATTTATATGACTAGTATTAGAACACATTGGGAATAGTGACTTTTTGAGAAAAATAAGTCATAAAACACAAGAAAAACAGAAATATCACATACTATTGGAACGGGTGATGCAAATGGTTAAGCACCCAATAGCCAAAAGGTTGGGTATTTGAACCCACCCAGAGGTGCCTCAGAAGACAGGCCTGGCAATCTGCTTCTGAAAGGTCACAGCCCTGAAAACCGCACAGTGCAGTTCTACCCTATGCATTTTGTATGGGGTCACCATGAGTCAGAATCAACTGGACAGAAGCTAACAACGGCAACAACTAGAATGGCAGAGTTGAACAAGTAAAGATTGTAAAGACTTAAATATTTTTGTTCCTTTGTTACATTAATCCTTACGACCATAGGACTGGTAAAATAACACATGTAATCCTCAAAAATATCTGTATTAGTGGTCCTCAAACTAGATACCAATTTCCTTGATGACACAGAAAGACTTTCAAAGCAGTAATAAGAATAATTTTAAGATTATCACCTTTTATCCTAGTATATTCTAAAACAGACTTTTTGAAGTTTACTATCGAATTTCCCATTCTAAAAAAGAAAGCCACAACCCTCCCTGATCCCAGATGTTACCCTGGTGCACTGCCTTGGGTTGTGAACATCTTCACGGCACCATACAAAGTAGAGTCTCCCTTAGTAATCTTTCAATGTACCATGAACTCACAGGTTCCTGAGTTTCCTTTACTATAAATATTTCTATGAAGGATGATGTGTCCTCTTAAAACTTACAATCTGGGCTCACATTGGGATAATTGGAACCCATCTATATGGAGAATAATCTTGGCTGCATATCAAGGTATTTTTCTAATCACTCTTCACCTGAGCAATAACCTATATTCTACAGGGAAGCTTGTAGCTCACTTAGATTACTAGTTCTGCTCGCTTTAGGCTCGAATAAATCAGATAACTTCAGAAAGTTATTAAGATTTTCACTCAGTTTGTAAATTTATGGAAAAGTTCTTTATAACGTTGTTATTTCCAGGCAGTAGAGTTTTACCACCATATAAAAGCAGAGATTAAAAGCTAGTTGACTGCTCAGCAAGGTTATAATTGTAATCGTGCAGGCTAATAGAGATGCCTGCCTGTAATGAATGAGTGTATTTATGGATCCTATAGATAGTTCTTTCAACAGCAGCATAGCAAAGTAGGATAATCCTGATGTTTTACCGTTTCATAGGTAATAACTGACTTTGCCTTCAAATGCTATTATATCTGCTTCTAAATATCTGCTGTGTTTTCCAAAGGATACATTAATTTCTTTTCTGGTGATATAGCTAGCTAGCTAGATATACTTAGCTATACCTATAGCACAAATGCAATTAAAAAAAAGAAGTCAAACACCTTTTTTAAAAAAGGAAAGGAAACAGTACCAATACGATCTGAATTGCATAGCTCTATAACACATAAACTGGATGTCATTGCAATTAGAAATACATTATGAAATGGTTAAGGAAAATTTATAAAGAAAGTAGGTACCATAGGTGTGATGCATATATTGAAAACTTTCAGACCTAAATTGCATTCCTCTTACTAAATGTCATGGATTGAATTGTGTCACCCCAAAATATGCGTCAACTTGGCTAGGCCATGATTCCCAGTAATGTGTGGTTCATCCTCCATTTTGAGATCTGATTATCCTCCATTTTGTGATGTGTTGTAAATCCTAGCCTCTAGGCCTGTGTTTATGGTCCCATTTGGGAATTAGCTGTCCATTATGTTTATGTGGCAAGATTAGGTCACGTTAATGAGGATTAGGGTGGGAGGCAACATCCTTATTCAGGTCACAGCTATGATCCAGTGTAAGGGGAGTTTCCTTGGGGTGTGGCCTATATCATCTTTTATCTTACAAGAGATAAAAGGAGAGAGAAGCAAGCAAAGAGAAGAGCCAGGAGCCGAGCACATCCTTTGGACTCGGGGTCCCTACGCTGAGAACTTCCTGTACTCAAAGGAAGATTGAGAAAACAACTTTCCCCCATAGCCTACAGGGAGACAGAAAGCCTTCCTCTAGAGCTGGTGCCCTGAATTTTGACTTCTAGCCTCCTAAACCTTGACAGAATGAATTTGTGTTTGTTAAAGCCATCCACTTGTGGCATATTTGTCATAGCAGCACTAGATAACTAGGAGACTTTGGTACTGGAAGAGTTTGGTGCTGCTCTAACAGATAACCTAAAATGTGGAAGCAGTTTTGAAATTGGGTAATGGGTAGAGGCTGGAAGAGTTCTAAGGTGCTTAATAGTAAAAGCCCTGGTGGTGCAGTGGTTAAGAGCTCAGCTGCTAAACAAAAGGTCATCAGTTCGAATCCACTAGTGGCTCCTTGGAAACCCTATGGGGCAGTTCTACTCTGTCCTATAGGGTGTCTATGAGTTGGAATCAACTCGATGGTAACAGGTTTGGTTTTTAACAGTAAAAGAGCCTGGTGGCACAGTAGTTAAGAGTTCAACTGTTAACCAAAATGTCGACTGTTTGAATCCACCACCTGCTCTGTGAAAACCCTATGGGGCAGTTCTGCTCTGTCCTATGGGGTTGCTATGATTCAGAATTGACTCAACAGCAATGGGTCAAGAGTAAAAGCCTGGATTACCTTGAAGAGACTGTTGGTGGAATTATGGACATCAAAGAAGACAGTTATGGTGAGGGCTCAGAAGATAGTGAGGAGAGCTGTAACACTGGAGATAGCACAGATGGTGATCAGCAGCAGTAGAGAAATGGCAGCAGCAGAACCAGGTGACTGGTGCTAAGTGGAGCGGGAGCTGGCCTATTGAGTGAGAGAGCTGAATGCCTTTGGGTAGGAGACTTCTTGGAGGAATGGGGTGCCTCTGGGTGCTTGTTGACAGAGCTAGGCTTGCCAATTCACAGAGCCAGAGAGCTGAGCACCTTCGGTCCCAGGCTTACTGGTGGAGTGGGGTGCCTTGTGCACTTCTCGGTAGAGCTAAAGAGCTTTGTAAGACTTGCCCCAGCAGGCCAGAGTCCAGGCCTGCCCAAGAGGCCTGAGGGGCCAAAAGCCCAAGAAACCAGGAAGCAGAAGCTGAAGAAACAAGGAGCACAGAAAGCAAAGCTACGTCGGTCTCAAAGGGTAGGGTCACCACCTCTGAGGTCTTAAATGGTGGACAGTGGCCTCTGTGGTTTCAAAGGGTGGGGCCAAGACCTCCTAGGTTTCAAAGCGTCAGATTTTCACCAACTCGGTTCCGGAGTATGGGGCTGCCATTCACAAATCCTAGGGGTATAGGGTCTGATTTGCTGCTTGAAATTAAGGGGGCAGGGCTGCCATGCCCAAGGGGCAGAAGAACAGGGCTTGCCAGTGCTGAGGGCGTGGGCTCCCCACTCAGACAGATTAGGATAATGGGGCCACCCAAAGTAAAGGGAGTAGAGCTGTCCTCCCGATGGGCCTGGAAGGTGGAGCTGAAGCCCAGGACTGAGAGTCCTCCGCCCAGAATTCAGACAGTATGGCCAACAGTCAGAGTCTGAAGGGCAGGGCCACTACCTAGATCATCTGAGAGAAGAGAGGATTATTTTCAAGCCCTGAAAGCTGACGTAAATTGTTCTGCTGGATTTTTGACTTGCTTGATGTCTGTTGTTCTTTCTTTTTCTCCAATTTCTCCTTTGTAATGGAAATGTTTGCCTTGTGCCTGTTCCACCATTGTACTTTGGAAGCAAATAACTTGCATTCTAGGTTCACAGATGAAGAGGAATTTTGCACCAGGGTGGAATTTGGACTTTGAGTTGATTTGAGACTTTTGGGATGAGATGATGGGGTGAATGTGTTTTACATGCGACAAGGACATGAATTTTGGGGGGCCAAAGAGTGAAATGTCATGGATTGAATTGTGTCCCCCAAAAATATGTGTCAAGTTGACTAGGCCATGATTCTCAATGTTGTGTGGTTGTCCTCCATTTTGTGATCTGATTAGCCTCCATTTTATGATGTTTTGCAAATCCTAGCCTTTAAGTCTGTGGTTATGGTTCCTTTTGAGAGTGAGCTGTCTGTTATGTTAATGAGGCAAAATTTGATTATGTTTAAGAGGATTAGGGTGGGATGCAACACCCTTAATCAGGTCAGAGCCCTGATTTGATGTAAGGGCAGTTTCCCTGGGGTATGGCCTACATCACCTTTTATCTTACAAGAGATAAAAGGGGAGAGAAGCTAACAGAGAGAGAGGGACCTCATTATCACCAAGAAAGAAGAACCAGGAGCAGAATACTTCCTTTGGACCTGGGGTCTCTGGGCTGAGAACCTCCTAGACTCAAGGGAAGATTGAGACAAAGACCTTCCCCCATAGCCAACAGAGAGAGAGAAAAACATCCCCAAGAGCTGGCACACTGAATTAGGACATCTAGCCTCCTAGACTGTGAGAGAATAAATTTCTGTTCATTACAGCCAAATACTTGTGGTATATCTGTTATAGAAGTATGTCTTAGGCTGGGTTCTCTAGAGAAGCGAAACCAGTAAAGCATATAAATATACATATATATATATAGAGAGAGAGAGAGAGAGAGATTTATGTCAAAGAAATGGCTCACACAGTTGTAGAGGCTGAAACATTCCAAGTCTATGGGTCAGGAGAGAGGCTTCTCCTGATTCACGTAGCTGCAGGGCCCGGCAAACAAAAGATCGGAAGGTCAGAGAGCAGGGTTCTTGCTCGTAGGCTGTGAAGATCGATGATTTCCAAGACTGGCAGGCAAGACCGCAGGTAAGCTGCTAGTGCAAGTCCCAAGCATTAGAGCTCAGATGAACAGGAGCTAGCTGCAGGATCCAGGGCTAGTGAAAAGCCCCTGAGCCCTGCCAGAATGTCCACTTGCATTCAATGAAGGCCGCACGTCCAAGGAAACTCCCTTTCAACTGATTGGCTACTCACAGCAGATCTCATCATGGGGGTGATCACACTATATCAAATCTCAACAAGGAAGTGATCACAACATCATACAACTCCCAAACCACTGAGAATCATAGCCCAGCCAAGTTGACACACAATCTTAACCATCACGCGGTACTAAATAACTAAGACTCCAAAAATAAGAAACGTAAGACTTAAATGCACACTGAAGTTGAGAACGCAAATGGAAAGGTAGTCACTGGCTGTTTACATGTAGAACAAAGCTGTAAGTCATGACATGGCTCAGCATTCTTTTGCCACAAATCTGTGTGCCAACTCCCTTAAGCATTTAGTAACTATTTGTTCTTGGACAAGTTATATGACTTCTAATTTCTTTGTTTATTCATTTGCAATATGTGGATAATACTCCCTACTTCACCGGAAAGAGGTAAGGTTAAAACTGTTGTTGGCATACAGTAAATGCTACCATGGTTATCTCTCATTACATATGTTTTATGAACCACAAATCAGGACACATGATATAACAAGTTCAGATGTTTTTATAGGACAAAGAAACTTGGACTCCAGACTGTTTTGGAAATTCTGGGACCTGTTTACTCTATAGATTTTGGATAATAATTTTCTCTTGAGTTTTATTTTATAAAATAGAATATAGCATCTTATTTTACAGATAAATCCATGATACGTTTAAAGTTGAAAACCAGGATTTTACCTTTTTATCTGTGAATGTTGTCTTCAGAATACCCCCCTCGGTCCTTGCTAACAAAAAAGAAAAGGCAAAGCTTAGGCTTCCAACTACAAAGAGAAAGCATGTCTTCTGGTTTCCAACCCCTCTACATAGATACACGAATAACTATAAATACAACCAGGGAATTAGAACTACAGAAAAATAAAACAAATGACAGCAATCAGTATTATAGATAAGGAGCCCTGGTGGCACAGCGGTTAAGCACTCGGCTGCTAACCAAAAGATCAGCAGTTCTAACCCGCCAGCTGCTCCATGGGAGAAAGATGGGGCAGTCTGCTTCTATAAAGATTACAGCCTTGGAAACCCTATGGGGAAGTTCTGCTCTGTCCTACAGGGTCACTATGAGTTGGAATTGACTCGATGGCAATGGGTTTGGGTTTAATATTACAGATATGTTTCTCAAATGGTAAAAATCCTGGCAGATGATGAAGAAAAACTGCTTAAAGCAATGTTTGCACTCATCTTTTTATATTTTTTCAAAATTTAATATATGATACTTGCAGTAAACAGAAGGTGGCAAAATCTCCAGGAATGGGTAGCATTCTACAATACTACAGTTTTGTTTTTCATTTACTGAATGGGAGGAACTTTATCATCTTCTCTGGCTAAACACGAAAACAAAGTTCTATTTAAAACAAGCCAAAAAAAACTGATAAAAAAACTAAAAAATTAAAATTACTATTAACCCCACCATACAGCAAAACACTGTCAATATTTTAATATATTTTTTCCTAATTTATTTGTGCATATATATGAGCATAGAGATATACATACCTTTATTTAAAAGAATTCAATTACACTATTAATTTTATTTGGAAATCTACTTGTTACTCAGGAATATATTTTAATCTTATCAAGTGGCATTTATCTGGTTTGAGCAGCCTCATAGATACTATTTCAAAAAAGCCAGTTTTTCAAAAATTAATGGATAGCAATATAATTTAAGATTTAAAATATATTTGTATAAATAATTAGTGAAATTATGTATGTTACATGGGAGGAATGTGTTCTTCAGAAAATCTTATAAATCATTACTGGAGGAGTCCAAAGATATTGTCTGAGGCCTAACAGAAATTTCTGATACACATTTGTTATTAGAATTTGGAAACGTATTTAGACAAGAGAAAGAGTATTATTTTCACTTCCAGGTATATATATTTCTGTGTAAAAGTACAAAGAAATGCATAACAAATATGATGGAAATTGATCCTGTTTTGCCAACACAAATCTACAGCATGATACCAACAGCACCACTGGCAGAATTATTTGTCATAACTCCTGATGCTTTTATATCCTGTGTGAATCAGTCATCCTGCTAGAACTTTTTAGATACTCTTTTTAGGGTTCAACATACATCTTCCATCTCTGTTTCAACTGATAATGCTGCCCATTCCCCCGAATCAGAGGTATTATATGGTTGTTCTGTGCAACATTGATAAAGTCAAGATCATTGAGGTAACTTCTCAGAGCCTAGAATAACCCCAGAATAGGCTGTAAACACATAGAGATACAAAAAAGGAATGTTTGACATTTACTTGTGTTTTTAACTTTGTTTCTGGGGCACAATAAAGGAGAGTTCAAATAAACAGTTAATTTGTATTCATGAGTCCCTACCCACCCCTTCTTCTTCTCTGCCTTTCTCATACCCTGAATTCTTCTGCTTTTATGCCCAGAGATTGACTAGCATTATTCAATATCTGCAGAAGGTAGGAAAGCATGAAAATAGAACAAAATCAGAATCATATTTAGCTTGTGGAGGAGGGAGAAAGACTAGAAGCCCTTATTCATTATTACTTTGTATGAAGAAAATTGAATAGCAGAAAGAACATATTAAGGTGCTAGAAATAGAGACCAAAACAATCTGTGGTTTTCTATACTTCTATGCTTACTTTTCTGAGATGGAAATATGCTTGGCATATTTTGATTATAATTACTCACTGAATTATACTGTCTGTTTTCAGTAAATGAACTATTTTACAACTCTCTCCAAGCAAGAATTGCTCTTCAATCCTTATTAAAAAAAAAAGAGATAGCTAAAATATGGCAGAGACCCATCAATCATTTACAAATGAAATTTCACTTCAGTTTGAAATTGGAAAGCCATTAGAACAACACATATAATAGACAAACTAACATGTCCCACTTTTAAACAAAAAGAAAGTAAACACATGCATGTCCTGTTTTTTGTGAGGCTAGAGAATATTTTAAAATGAAAACTAAAAGCTTCTATCCTTATTAAAGCTTTATTTAACACACTTGAATTGAGTTCCTTCTGTATGGTAGATGCTCTTTCCAATGAGTGCTGTTCAAAGAAGAATTGAATATTTTCCTTAATCACAAGGAACGCTGAATACAGTGCATGTATAATCTGATAAAATGATCTAACAGGAAAACAACCAAGAATAATTTATATATTGTCTTCTTTTTAGTTTTTTCCTCATTTGGGATCATTGTCTAGAAAATAATTTCTAATCATCTATTTTATTAATCCAAATCCTGGAAGAAATGCAGTTCATGGGCAGTTAGGCAGTTCTTCCTTACATTTTTAGGTGCTATTGAGGCTATATTTCTTGTTAACAAGAAATATCATAAAGAGAAATAGCCTCTGAGTTTAGATATAATGAAAGTGTGGATTTCAGACCTGTGAACTACATTTTCAGCTACACAATCTTTTATTACCTTATTTGTACCTGAGCAGTTTATTCTGATCACCTCTTTATGAGCATTTTTTAAAAGCAGATATTTGCCAGTGCTGTTTCTTATGCTACGCCTTTTTGTGATACGTCGTGAGGACAACAGGAATATCTTGTTGTTGTTGTTAGGTGCCATCCAGTCAGTTTCAACTCATAGTGACCCTATGTACAGCAGAACAAAACACCACCTGGTCCTGTGCCATCCTCACAATCGTTGCTGTACTTGAGCCCATTGTTGCAACCACTGTGTCCATCCATCTAGTTGAGGGTCTTCCTCTTTTTTGCCGATCCTCTACTTCACCAAGCACGATGTCCTTCTCCAGGGACTGATCCCTCCTGATAACATGGCCAAAGTACTTTAGATGAAGGCTCGCTGACCTCACTTCTAAGGAGCTATACTGCTTCCAAGACAGATTTGTTCTTTCTTCTGGCAGTCCATGTTATAGTCAATATTCTTTGCCAACACCTTCATTCAAAGGCATCAATTCTTCTTCGGTCTTATTGTCCAGCTTTTGCATACCTCTGAGGCAATTGAAAATACCATGGCTTGGGTCAGGCACATCTTAGGTGTAGTTCATAATGAAAGCTATAGTCTTTGATCTTCATCAGTAAGTGCTTCAAGTCCTCTTCACTTTCAGCAAGCAAGGTTGTGTCATCTGCATATCTCAGGTCCATTCAACTCTAAAACAATGGCTACATTTTTCTGTTGTATACTATCTTTGTACTTCATCCTGATTCCAAGCCTCTTTTTTTTTCCAGTTTTTATGTCTACTCTATCAAGACTCACTAACTTTTAATAAATTTATCTTCTTAATTAGAATCAACTTCTGTTGCTGGTAATCAAAGGAACCTAATTATTGCAAGGTCATTAGGAGACCCCATATTTTGAAAACAAAAGAAATGCTGAAAAACAGACAAGAGATAGGTTCACACTGATGAAGGAAACCAAATCATACTTAGAAAAGACCGCTACAAAATATGGGTGATTCCCGAGGGAATCCAAAACAAGAGGCCACCTATGATAAAATAGTAAGAAGCTCTAATGAGAAATACCAGGACATTGTTTGGGGAAACACATTTGTAGAACAAAATGCAAGGTAATGTGTAACTTCAAAACAATTCTTCAGGATGTGTGTCAAGCGGGAGAAAAAATGCTTTATGTAGTTTTGCGCACACAGGCACACACAGATATATAAATACAGCTAATGGTAAAGAGAATGCTCTCAAAAATAAAAACAGTTGTTTATTCTGGGAATGGAAAGTGGAAAATGGAGCAATGGAGATAATGACTTGGTGCTTTTAGATTTACATTGTATGTTTGGTATTGTTTGATTGTTTATAATATGAATATGGTCATGTGTAATTGTACTATTAAAATTGTGAAATAAAAACTAAGTCCTTAAAAAAGAAAAGATTCTGCTAATCTAATAAAAATCAATAAGCCATTTAATTACTAATCACAGGGCTTTCTATAAGTTCATTTTTTCTTTCTTTCTTTTACTTGCCTTTTCTGTTTCTATTGCCAACTCTTAGCTATATGAACAGACTCTAATTTCTTAAGATTTCTCTCTAAAATAGTGATTTTCATGGAATTGGATATGGAAGAGATGGCAAATGAAGGTTTAAGTGTATCTAAGTAGTTGTAGGAGCCCTGGTGGTGTGGTGGTTAAGCGTTTGACTGCTAACCAAAAGGTAGGCAGTTCAAATCCACCAGCTGCTCCTTGGAAACTCTATGGGGCAGTTCTACTCTGTATTATAGGGTTGCTATAGGACTTTCTTCTCTACTGTATATATTAAGAGACTGACTTTCTTACTGTATATATTGAGACTGACTTTCTCCTCTACTGTATCTGTATGCTAGAAATATTATATAAAGATGTGCTCCTGTACATATTTATCCAACTCTACATTCAGTGATGTCATGTTGGTAGTTGGAAACGACAGTGAAAACACTTATACCTTGGAAATGAGCAAATACTATGGATCAAAAATTTTCTCCCCAAGATCTGGTTATTATCCTTTACCCGAGCACCACTAAACCAGTCTCTTCAAAATCCCCTCTCAATCTTCCTCAACTCAGTGTCTTTCCCTTTCTCCCAGCTGCAGGCCCTTGGCTCCATCTCCTTGGTCAACATACCTCTCTTCATTAATTCCACATTACTCATACTTTTCCTATTACATGTCATTTTTCAGGGAAGCCTACTCTGACACACAGGTTAGGGTAAGTCTCCCTTTTAGATCATCCCATAGCACTGGCTACTTAATACACAAATCATAACTGCAATTAAATAATTATGTGTAAATTCTTGTTAATTGTATTGAACAAATATTTCTGTGCCATACTCTGTTCTTGGTACGTATACACACACACACACATATATAATCTTAGGTGGAATTAAGTGCTATGAAGAAGGTAAATGAGGTATCATGACAGATTGCAGAGAGATAGGGAGAGTGTTATTTTGCTTGGGAAGTGCTTTCTTAGAAAGTGGTATTTAAACAGAGATCCAAATCAAGTAGGGACATGAGCCAAGAAAAATTCCAGGGAAGAGTACTCAAAACAAGTCAACAGACCAACAGAAGTTCTTGAGTTTGGAATATTCTGGAAGAAGCTAGTTTGTTGGCGAGGAGTGAGGAACAGGAAAAGTAGAAGGAAACCAAGTCAAAGAGGTACAGGGGTATCAGCAGATTTAAACCACATAGGGACTTTGATTTTATTCAAAATAGGATGGATAGCCTTTGCAAGGACTTGAACACTGGGCATTATGAGCTTCAGAAAATTTTGTTCACTGCTGCATCCCAGTGTGTACAGCAGTGCCTGGAATATTATAGATGCTCAATAACTGTATACTGAATGAACTGATAAAACTATCAAATATGTGTAGTCATAGAATTTAGGGAGTGTAGAGTTTACTTACCGACGATTGCCAAATCACCTAATTGTTCTAATACATTTTTGTTTGTTCTGCTTTTAGGATTTCAGAAGAACTCAGTTGACTGAGTTCCACACTGATATCACACAAGCAATAATGAAAACTCACAAGCTCATCTCTGAGAAATCTGTTCTAGCTAAAGGTTACCTAGCACAAGCCCTCTTCATAAACAGCATGGTAACTTCTATCAATGAATAATAAGTGGAAATACAACAGGAATTTCAGCAAACCCTTATCTGTGGAGACGCTACTACATCCCTGCAGTCATCCTTAGAAAGCATGTGGAAAATAAGTCAGTGTTGTGGTTCTGATCATTTCAAGCAACCAAATAATCTGAGAAGCTGGACTATATGAAGAAGAACAGGGAATCAGGATTGGAGGACTACTCATTAACAACCTGCGATATGCAGATTACATAACCTTGCTTGCTGAAAGTGAAGAGGACTTGAAGCACTTACTGATGAAGCTCAAAGACTACAGCCTTTAGTATGGATTGCACCTCAACATAAAGAAAACAAAAACCCTCACAACTGGACCAATAAGCAACATCATGATAAACAGAAAAAAGATTGAAGTTGTCAACAATTTCATTTTACTTGGATCCGCGGTCAACACCCATTTATATATGGAGCCCTGGTGGCACGGTGGTTAAGAGTTTGGCTGTTAACCAAAAGGCTGGCAGTTTGAATCCACCAGCCACTCCTTGGAATCCCTATAGGGCAGTTCTACTCTGTCCTGTAGGGTCATTATGAGTTGGGATCAACCCAACAGCAATGGGTTTGGTTTGTTTTTTTATATATGTACATGCGTGTATATATGTGTGTATATCTATATAGAGATATATATGTATATGTATGGACTATGTGGGTGGCACAGTTTGTACTTGATTGCTAACTTAAATGTTGGCAGTTCAAATCCACCCAGGGGCACTATGGAAGAAAGTCCTGGCGATATGCTTCTGTAAAGATTACAGCTAAGAGAACCCTATGGAGCACAGTTCTACTCTGTAACACATGAGTCGGAATTGATTTGATGGCAATGTTTTCTTTGTTTGTTTATGTGTATATGTCTCCTGTATATATGTGTGTGTTTGTACGCATACATATATGACTTACAACATATCTGCGCTTAAAACTGCACTGAGAACCGTCCTCTTTTATGTACATCTTATTGTTAGTGGTATGTAGTACATAAAATGTTTCAGTGTGTAACTTGCTGATATTATCATTCTCGGATGTTCAATGTTATGTTTTACTGTTCAGAAGATTGCTGTATGGCATGCTATGAAAATTTAAAAAAATAAGGATATTTGACTTACATCAGAACCGATTTACGACGGAGTCCTCAGAATGGAACCCCATCATGAGTTGGGGACTACCTGTGTGTGTGTTGTTTTTTTTTTTTTTTTAGGAAAACTCTAAGACTCTCCAGTAAGTGAATGGTCAAAGGATATGAACAGATCACAAAATAAGTGAATTTTGGTAAAAAGCCATCTTATACTCTGCTACCAGTTAATCTTCCTGTATTCCACTGTCTTTGCTCAAAAACCCCAATAACTAAACAATGCCTACAGAATAAAATATTATCTCCTGAGCCAGCATTCTAGGCTAACTACTATCTGATTCTTAACTGTTCATCCATTCATTTATTCCTCATACAACTTTGGGAATCATTCAGGCCAGCCAAAATGGACTAGTTACCATTTCCTCAGAATGCCTCAAACTTTTTCCTTTGGTATCTTTTTTTTTTAAGCTTACATTTATAGAAGATTATTTTACAGCAAGCATAAAGCTGATTGTTTACACCTCATTTCATTCAATCCCAACAATAACCGTACTATCATTTCCATTTTACATATATCAGAACGTGGGCTCAAATTTGCCCCAAATGTGGGCACAACTTTGCCTTTGTGGCAGAGCTAGGATTCAGTTGCAGATCTGACTGACTGCAAAGTTTATGCACGCTTTTAACGCCAGTGTTACACTATGTCATTTTCTTATGTTGCAAATTTTTCTGAACATAATTTCTCCCTCCTGGTTGTCTTTATATAGTTTAATTATATTAAATATGCAGAAGAATTGAGTTTATTTTCATTTCTTTTTAACAACAAAAAAATCTATCATAAAAAGTAGTTACATGGATAAAATATGCATGATTTATGTTAACATCGCTTAAAAAATGCATCTACCTGAAGCTCCTTTTCCCTGTATTCTGAATCAATATGTTAGATTATATAAGCCATAGGTAGTGTCACTGAAAAGCGTATCCTTCCTGGAGGGTACAGCAAACAAAACAACTAAAATAGAAAAGGGTAGGGGTTTTCCTAGTAAGAAAGGGTTGGCCTACCTGAATGCTTCCTTCAAATGGGTTGGATGTTGACGAAAACGATTGATTTAGAGCTTTTAGGTAGAAGAAACAAGTCTCTGTAGAAAACTCAAAATTGGCATATGAACATACTATATCTTAAAATTCACTCTCTCGAGTTTCTAACTTTAATTTTTTTTTTTCCTCTCTGTATTCTCACACTTCTGACTTGGCCCCTCTGTTGTTCTATATTTCAATCTAATAGTTTGAAATGTTTTGTTTCTTGTTTGTAGAAGAAATCAAATGACACATTGCACTGAGCAAATTGGCTGCAAAATACCTCTTTAAGGTGTTAAAAAAACAAAGATGTCACCTTGAAGACTAAGGTGCACCTGACCCAAGCCATGGTGTTTTCAACTGCCTTATATGTATGCTAACGCAGGACAATGAATAAGGAAGACTGAAGAAGAATTTATGCCTTTGCATTACGGTGTTGAGGAAGAATATTAAATATACCATGGACTGCCAAAAGAGTGAACAAATCTGTCTTGGAAGAGGTACAACCAGAATGCTCCTTAGAATCAAGGATGGTGAGACTTCATCTCACATACTTTGGACATGTTATCAGGAGGGATCAGCCCCTGGAGAAGGACACCATGTTTGGTGAAGTAGAGAGTCAGCGAAAAAGAGGAAGACTGTCAACAAGATGGATTGACACAGTGGCTGCAACAATGGGTTCAAACATAACAATGATCGTGGGGATGGCGCAGGACCAGGCAGTGTTTCGTTCTGTTGTGCATGGAGTCGCTATGAACCAGAACCGACTGGATGACACCTAACAACAACAAGAACAACTACATAATTAGAGTCCCATTTGGCTCCTAACTGAAAGATTGGAAGTTCAAATCCACTCAGAAGTACCTAGTAAGAAAAGCCTGGAAATCTGCTTCTGAAAAATCAGCTATTGAAGACCCTATGGAATGCACTTCTACTCTGACACACATGGGGTCCCCAAGAGTTGGATTCAACTCCATAGCAACTGGTTTCCAGCACATCATTTTATCTTTCTCCTATTGAGTTCTGCACTGCCACACACTGCAGAAATAGCTATTTCGGCAAGTAGGGGCTTATCGATGGATCTTGGCATCTTGAACATCTAATAACAAGGACATTAAGTCTTCCTAGAAGTTACAGAATATGAAAATTCAGTGAGAAAATATTCACACTTCCAGAGTCTTTTTTTAAAACATATTCCTAAATGTTGGCAAAGTGTTTTGAATTTAAGAGTAAATTAGTGAATAATACATTTTCATCTGTGGATGAAATAACACTCATTTGTAAGTTTCTTTCCATTTCCCATACACTTCAAGGCACCCAGTGATAAACCTTTCTAGACTACAAAGTAATAAGTTAGTCAACGTGTCTCAATCTTCTGTCCCAACAAACCTTTCATTTTCTACTATACCCTGTAGTATAATCTTTCATTTTACAAAGTGCATTCATATTTACTTTCCAAAACCTCTGGGATTTACCTAAAGAATCCATTTTTCTTTTCTTTTCTTTCTTTCTTTCTTTTTTTTTTGAAGAACCTCATTTTTTATCAAGGACAAGCCTCAGCTTATTGTTCAGTTTTTCCCTACACTCTTCCGGATACTCATATAAAATAAATGAGATTAAATATGTAATTTATTTGGAAAATATATATCTATCCAATAGTCCTATCATTAAATATTATGCTATGAATAAAACATTTTTAATCGGTCTTAAATTACTACCAGGACAAAGCCCTCGACTGAAATTTGGTGATCATTGGAGTTTAATCAATAGCCACACTTGACCTTCTAAATTACTCTTCTTAGTCCACTGTGATTTACATCATGAATAACTGAAAAATAATATTGGGAAAGGGAACAACTTGGAGATAGTTATTTATAACTCTGAACTCCCCTTTTCAAAATTATACATTGTTTCATGACATTTTATTTATTGCTGTATCCATTTGAATTTGGGATAATATATGAATTAAAGACGTTTTTACCATGTTCAGTTGAAAAGGCTTGGTCTGCATATTCAATTAGATGATGTGCTTTTTCACTGTGAAATGATTTTTTATTAAAATATATAAGTAGGGCAAAAGGCATGGTGATTATATACGTAATAATAATGATAATGATAATCGTGATGATGATAAATTGGTAAAAAGAAGCACGAGTTACCTACACATGGAGAAGAAACTACTTTTGACATTTTGGTAAATTACTTCCTGGTTTCTTTGTCTCTCTTTCTCTCTGATTCTCTCACTCTTTCCCGATCACTTCGGTATCTCTCTAGAGCACACACACACACACACACACACACGCACACAGATACACACACAGGCACACACACACATTTTCTCTCTCTCGGTCTCTTTCTCTTACTTTGCCTCTATCTCTCCATACTCTTTTCTTTTGCTTAGAGAAGATTTGGATGGTATTCGTAACAAAAATATAGATCTGAATCATCCATAAAATATATAGTATATGCATAAATTATATATATGTATATATATTTTATATGTGTATAAATATTTTATGGATGGTTCATATCTATGTATGTATATATACCTACTAGGATTAAATAATAATTACAAACACCCATCTCATATTACTTACTGCTTTCTTTTCTGCAAATTAAAAGAATAATTAGACATACAAAGCATACCTGAAAAATATGTAACTTCTGTAACAGCAGAGTAAAATAGAATTTATTCTCCCCTTTTTTTGTTATTCTAACTTAATTTAACTCACAATGTTTTCAAAGTCCATAGTTGACAAGCTGTAAGCCATTGTGGATTGTGAAGAAACACTTCAGAAAATTAACAACAATAAAAATCTTATATTAAATCCTCAGTTTGACATATATTGGAGATTTTGTTTTCCTGGTCACAAACGATGACGTATTTCTGACTTGGTTAGATGCTTTGGATAACTCTGGTCATAAAGGAAAGTGAGTGAAAAACTATGTATTGACCAATGAAAATGATTTAGTATCAGAAACTAGAAGTAACATAATGCTACCAGATGGTTAAGAAGATTCTGTAAACATGGATTCTAATTCTACTTCTGTTAAGGAAATAGCTGTGCAAAGATAGCTCCATTAAACTTATCTAAGCCACAGTTTTATTTGTAAGATGAGAGAACTCAAGTAGATGATCAAAAGGACTTTCATTTTATTGTATGTAAAAAAATATTTAAACAATGGGCTCAAGCATAACAATGATCCTGAGGATGGCGCAGGACCAGGCAGTGTTTGATTCTGTTGTACATCGGGTCACTATGAGTCGGAATCAACTCAGTGGCCCCTAACAACAACAGCAAACTTCTTTTTCATTTCTTGAAAAGTATATAAATTCATATCTTGAAACAATTTTTAGAATTGTCCTCCTATTCTTATTCTTAATATAATTTCAAGTGAAATGTAGTTCTCTTATTGAGATTTAGCCAGTTAATTTGTTTTAATAATTTCTTCTTATTTTTAAGCAATATTATATTGCTTTTCTTGTCCGTATTTTTATCACTATTCAGTAAACTGAAAAAAAAAAGCTAATTATTACATTTGGTATGAGCCATGGGGTATTACTATAACATGCAAAATTAAAACGCCATTTATACTGTATTTTTAAGAGTTTGTTACCCAAATGGTTAAAATTGGAAAGTTGTGGTTCCTAAAATAGAAAGACTGAAATATATGAAAAATCAATTTGCTTTGACTAGCTCACTCAGTGATAATATCAGTTAAAGAAGCATTTCTTTTTGCCATTCTTGATTAGCAAAGATGATTTATTCTGAAAGAATTCCTAACTCCAATTCTTTTTTCGCAATTTTTTTTTTGTATTCTTAGGAAGATAACAGATAGGCTACCCATTATGAGTTGAAAATAAAAGTAAGACGTGTCAAATCTTCATTCATAAAGTCCCTGCATATACACAGAAGGTTATATCCATTTTCAATTCCTACTTGTCTTCCCAATTAGTTTTAAATTCATTTGTAATATTTCTACTTTTATCCCTATAAGAAACTTTTTTTAGCCAGTTTGCAAAACAAATTACTGTAGAACTTAAACAGTTAAATGTTATATTTTACACAGAAAATTTAGAAAATTTTCTTGCTATGTTCTTTTTACAGGCATATTCTAGTTTTATTGTGTTTCTCTTTACTGAGCTTCACCGATATTATATTTTTTACAAAGTGAAGGTTTGTGGCAACCCTGTGTGGAGCAAGTCTATTTATTGGCGCCATTTCTCCAAAGCATGCACTCACTTCGTGTCTCTGTGTCACATTTTGGTAATTCCCACAATATTTCAGATTTTTCGTTATTATTATATCTGCTATGGTTATCTGTGTTCAGAGATCTTTGATGTACTATTGTAATTGTTTTGTGGCCCCGCAAACCTTGCCCATGTAAGAAGGCAAACTAAATCGATAAATGTGTGTGTTCTAATTGCTCCACCAACCAGCGGTTCCCTCCTCCTCAGGCCTCCCTATTCCCTGAGACATGACAATATCGAACTTAGGCCAAGTAATAACCCTACAACGGCCTCTGAATGTTCAAGAGAAAGGAAGAGTCACATGTCTCTCACTTTAAATCAAAAGCTAGGAAATGATTAAGCTTAGTGACAAGGCATGTCAAAAGCCTAGATAGGCTGAAAGCTAGGCCTCTTGAGCCAAGCAGTTAGCCAAGTTGTGAACGCAAAGAAAAAGTTCTTGAAGGAAATTAAAAGTGCTACTCCAGCAAACACAAGAATGATAAGGAAGCAAAACAGCCTTATTGCTGATGTGGACAAAGTTTTAGTGGTCTGGACAGAAGATGAAACCAGCTGCAACATTCCCTTAAGCCAAAGTCTAATCCAGACCAGTAAGTCTGGTTTTTTTTATGAATTTGAATTTTGTTCTACATTTTTCTCCCACTCTGTCCAGGACCTTCTAATGTGACCCCGATCAGAGAAGTATTGATACTGGGCACTATCTAGTTCTTCTGGTGACAGGCTAGTGGAGGCTGTGGTTCGTGTGGTCCATTAGTTGTTTGGACTAATTATTTCCTTGAGACTTTGATTTTCTTCACTCTTCTTTGCTCAGGACAGGAAGAGACCAATAACTGTATCTTAGATGGCTCCTCGCAAGCTTTTAAGACCCCAGTCACTACTCACCAAAGTAGGATGTAGAACTTTGTTTTTATGTACTATCTTATGCCAGTTCACCTAGATGTCCCCCAAGACTATAGTCCTAAGCCCTCATGCCCAGTGACTCTGTCCTTCAGGGTGTTTGGTTATGGCTAGGAAGTTTTCATAACTGTACCCCCTGTGTGCTGTACTATATTCATGGATACATTTGCAGCACATACAAATGTGGATGTAGAAATACCCTCTGCCAAACCTGTATATGTTCATGAGTGTTCTCCCATACACCTTTCCACACCTGTTCAGCTTACGTATCTACCTATGTATCCACTTGTAATTTACTATCTGTTATTACTGTTATTGCAGGGTTGTGTATGTAGTAGTATTTACTGTTGTTGCCTCTTACTCTTGCCTGCATCTCAGTGTCTTCCTTTGCCTTGGTCATGTTGTTCTGACTTCCTGCATATTGTATGTTGTTTTTCCCTTCGCCCAACTTAACACATGTCTACTATCTAGTTAATGATTACCCTTGTCTCCCCCTCCCAACCCTGGTAACCTCAAAGAATGTTTCCTTTTTTGTGTAAATCTTTTCTTGACTTTTTATATGAGTGGTCTGATACGATATTGGTCCTTTTGTGCTTGACTTAATTTCACACAGCATAATGCCCTCCAGGTTCATCCATGTTATATTTCGTGGATTCATTGTTATTCTTTGAAGTTGCCTAGTATTTCATTATATGTACCAGAGTTTGTTTATCCATTCATCCATTGATGGACACTTAGGTTGTTTCCATCTTTGTGCTATTGTGAATAATGCTGCAATGAACATGGACATGCATGTATCTATTCGTGTCATGCCTCTTATTTCTCTGGGATATATACCTAGCAATGGGATTGCTGTATCATACGGTATTTCTATTCCTAACTTTTTAAGGAAGTGCCATATCATTTTCCGCAATGGTTATATCATTTTACATTCCACCAGCAGTGTAGAAGAGTTCCAATTTCCCCACACCCTCATCAGAATTTGTTGTTTTCTGTTTTTCTGATCATCGCCATTATTGCTGGGGTGAGGTGATATCTTATTGTTTTGATTTGTATCTCTCTAATGGCTACTGGTCGGGAGCATCTCTTCATGTATTTGTAGGTCACCTGAATGTCTTCTTTGGTGAAGTGTCTGTTCATGTCCTTTGCCCATTATTTAATTGAGTTGTTTGTCTTTTTGTTGTTGAGGTGTTGAAGTTTTCTATAAGTTTTAGAGATTAATCTCTTGTCAGACATGTTGTTGCCAAAAAATCTTCCCAGCCTGTAGGTTCTCTTTTTACTCTTTTGGAGAAGTCTTTTGATGCCATTAAGTGTTTAACTTTTAGGAGGTCCCAGTCATCTAGTTTATCCTCTGCTGTTTGTGCATTTTAAATTATGTTTGATAGTCTATTTATGCCATAAATTAGGGTACCTAGGTTTGCCCTTATTTTTTCTCCCATGATCTTTATCATTTTAAGTTTTACATTTAGGTCTTTGATCCATTTTGAGCTAGTTTTTGTGTGTGATGTGAGGTACGAGTCCTATTTCATTTTTTTACAGACGGACATCCAGTTTTGCCAGCACCATTTTTAAAAAGACTGTCTTTTCCCCATTTAATGGATCTTGGCCCTTTGTTAAAGATCAGCTGTCCACAGGTGGATGAATTTACTTCTGGGTTCTCAATTCTGTTCCATTGGTCTATGTGTCTGTCATTGTACCTGTACCAGATTGTTTTGACTACCGTGGCTGTATAGTAGATTCTGAGATCAGGAAGTGTGAGGCCTCCTAATCTGTTCTTCTTCTTCAATGTGTTTTACTTATTCAGGACTTCTTTGCTTTCTGTATAAAGTTAGTGATTAGTTTGTCCATCTCATTAAAGAATGTTTATGGACTCTGGATCGGGACTGCATTATATCTCTAGTTTGCTTTGAGTAGTATTAACATTTTCACAATGTAAAGTCTTCCTATCCAGGAGCATCATATATTTTTCCATTTAGGTAGGTCTCTTTTGATTTCTTGCTGTAGTGTTTTGTACTTTTCTTTGTATAAGTCCTTTATGTTCCTAGTTAAGTTTATTCCTAAGTAATTCATCTTTGCGGGGGGGGGGGGAGGGGGGGCGGGGCTGTTGTAAATTGTATTGTTTTCCTGATTCCTTTTCAGAGTTCTCTTTGTTAGTGTAAAGGAATCTGACTGATTTTTGTATGTTGAACTTGTACCCTGTCACTTTGCTGAATTATTCTGTTAGTTCTAATAGCTTTTTTGTACAATCTCTAAGATTTTCGGTCTACAGGATTACAGCGTTTGCAAATAAGGATACTTTTATTTCTTCCTTACCAATCTGGATGCCTTTTATTTTCCTTACTTGACCTGTTGCTCTGGCTAGGCCTTCCAGTAGAATGTTAAATAAAAGTGGTGATAAAAGGCATCCTTGTCTGGCTCTCATTCTCAAGAGGAAAAGGGGAATGCTTTCAGTCTCTCTCCATTCAGACTAATGTTGGCTATTTGTTTTGTATATATGCCCTTAATTATGTTGAGGAATTTCCCTTCTCTTCCTATTTTGCTGAGAATTTTTATCCAGAATGGATGTTGGATTTTATCGAGTGCCTTTTCTACATCTATTGATATGATCATGTTATTCTTTTCCTTTATTTCATTTATGTGGTCGATTACATTAGTTGAATTTACAAGGTTGAACCTCATATAACAATTTAATGGAAACATTATTAAACAGCTTGAAAAAAGTCATCCTTGTTTTTCTAAAAATTTCATGGAAATTATATCTGGAAGTATGCAAGCTATAAGGTTTTATTTGTTAACAAAGAACTTAAATTTTTAGTAACTGCAAAATAATTTTAATTATCCAGAAAGGACATGTTTAATTTCCAAAATGTATACTTGAAAATGAGACAGAAGAACTTAATAAGAACAGACTAACATATAATAACATTTCTGAATTAAATATAGTTAGTTTTAAGAGCAACTACACCTCGACTTTGGATTTTACCTTTTAACAGCGCTTCCTGGGTTGATGCTATGGGCTTGCTAATGGAAGTTTCTATGAACAGGGATTAAGATCAGGTTGTTTAGTAAAGGATTTGTAAATGCCCAGGAGATTAAGATCAGGTTTTGCATGTGGTGACTCTATTTTTTTTTTTTCTGGATTTTATACTTAGATTGAAACCTTTGTTCTTTTCTTGAGCACAAGTCTTAATTCTATGATGCTGCCCTTTCTAAATACTGTAGATGAAATGATGAGTATATACGTTAGAAAAATATAATTTACTCTAAACAAAAACCTTCAACATTCAACTGTGGACAGTTCTCATCGCAGAACATTAGAACACAAACAAGCAGAAAATAACTAAGTGAAAAGTATTAGTAGTTGTAGAAACTCTGAGAACATCTAGGGGCTGTGATCTCGTTGGATATTAGCTAGAAGTTTTGTAGTGATTTAGCATTTATGTAGCAAGTACACAGTCTCAAATTTAGATAGTTTATGTAGAATGGATGAGAGACTAACGGAAATTAATTTTTGGTGGGGTGGGAGGGAAGGGGGTGGGAAGGAGCTAAACTCCTGTCACCCCTTATTGGTCTGTTCAGATAACTTAGAGTTCGGAAGGCGTTTCCACATATTGAGAGCTTATAGTAAGGTGCAACTTTAACATTTAGAAAATTCTATCACATAAATTATTTTTATTCATATTTGTAAGAATCCTATGATTCACTAAGGTTATTATCGTTCTAGCAAAAGAGTAAACTAATGATTGGTGATAGGACTGTTCAAGCCCTTCCCAGTTGAAAGAACTTTTACTCACATCCTTTGTCTAATTCCGGGGCCATTTTTTCCCACCACAATACCTTTTTCCTCACAACTGTTTTCAATTTCATAAAGAGCTTTTTACTACTGACATTGGAATAGTATTTGTGATTCCAGAGTTATTTCACCGAGGTGGGTTTCTTTGTCTCTCACGAATCCAGGAGATTTAAAAGGAAGGAAGACAACTGTGCTTTTCTGATGTTTTGAGGCAGAGTGGATCCAGAGAAAAATATCAACACTTTCAAATTTGTCAAAGATAGATATGCTTTTTAAGTCCAAACTGGCATGGGATTTGTGATAGCTCATCTGTTCCTTTCAGTCATCTTGAAGATCAGTACTTATTTCTGATGTTGGTGATCATGTGATTATCTACATCAATCACTAAAATGATCACAAGGAACAAGTCAGACATACAGGAGCTATTTCATTTTACTTGTGATTTAGAGTAAAATATGATGCATGTCAATCAAAGTTTCCATGCCAAAAGCTGCTACTATGAGCCCAAGTCGTATTTTAATGATATTAAATGTACTTTTAAACCTTTATCATCAAATCTTGGGATGTTTAGATTAACCTTGGTGAATAACCCCGAGGAAGCTGTGACGGTAACTAAAACAAAATTTTTGTCCAAAGTCAGAAAGAAACCAGTGAGGGAAAAGTACAGAAAAAAAATTCGGATACCAATCCTCAAATATTAGTAATAGAAGCATAAACAGAAAAATATTTATAGAACAATAAAAATAAATATGTTTATTAAAAATATCTACGGATCCTACATGCTAAATATCAAAATAATGTTATCTATCACAAGTAGACAGTGAAGGTGAGAGGGAAAGATTATTATTGAGTGCCTCCTCTCTATAAAATAAACATACAGTGTGGTGAAATCTTGATCACTTAGACATTGCCTGTCATGGATTGAATTGTGTCCCCCAAGAATATCTGTCAACCTGGCTGGGTCATGATTCACAGTACTATATGATTGTGTAATTTGATGTGATTTCCTTATGTGTTGTAAACTCTATCATGATGGTGAGGTTATATGTGATCTCCTTACGTGTTATAAATTCTATCACTGTGATGAGGTTATACTGATGAGGTTTACAAGATTAAATAGTGTCTTAATCCAATCTCTTTTGAGATATAAAAGAGAAGCTAGCTGAGACACATGGGAACCTCATACCACCAAGAAAGCAGTGCTGGGAGCAGAGCACATCCTTTGGACCTGAGGTTCCTGTGCAGAGAAGCTCCCAGACCAGAGGAAGATTGATGACACAGAGCTTCTCCCAGAGCCGATGGAGAAAGCGTTCTCCTGGAGCTGATGCCCTGAATTTGGACTTGTAGCCTACTGGACTGTGAGAGAATAAACTTCTCTTTGCTAAATCCATCCACTTGTGGTATTTCTGTTGGAGCAGCCTGACTAAGTTTTATTGTGGATGTTAACTTCATCCTTTAATATAGTCATTCTGAATATGTTCCCTTCAGATAGACATAAGATGACAACATTCATGTGTTCACATGGAACACACATGTATGGTGTCTCTGGGTTATATATAGTTCTTAAGCTATCCAGACAGCAGATCAGAATGTAAGTGGGAGAGAAGAAAATATTTTTCTAAATAAAATTGGTATTTAATTCACTGTGACAAAAATCATTAAATGTTTATGGCAATTAGAGCGGCACTTTGTTAGATGAATTTGAGGAACGTAATTCTATAGTTACAAGAGATCTTAACGTATTTCTAGTGTCAGACCTTCTAGTTTTTGTTCCCACACTTGCCATGGTTATTCTTTAGGTATATGCTAAAAATAAAAACCAAACCCGCCGCTGTTGAGCCGGACAAAGTAGAACTTCCTCATAGAGTTTCCAAGGAGCACCTAGGGGATTCAAACTGCCGACCTTTTTGTCCGCAGCCATAGCACTTGACCACTACACCACCATGGCTTCCTAGGTATATGTTAGGGTAGGAACATGCAAGGGAGCAATCAATTAACATGGACTAGGTTGTCAATCACTCACAATAGCTATGAAACTACTGTAAAAAATGCAGCTGCTATTTTTAGGTGCCTTCCAGTCAATTCCGACTCATGTGACCCTATACACAACAGAACAAAACGCTGCCTGGTCCTGTGCCATCCTCACAATCGTTGTTATGCTTGAGCCCATTGTTGCACCCACTGTGTCAATCCATCTCATTGAGGGTCTTCCTCTTTTTCACTGACCCTCTACTTTACCAAGTGTGATGTCCTTCTCCACTGACTGATCCCTCCAAATAACATGTCCAAAGTATGTGAGATGAAGTCTCACCATCCTTGCTTCTAAGAAGCATTCTGGCTGTACTTCTTCCAAGACAGATTTGTATGTTCTTTTGGCAGTCCACGGTATATTCAATATTCTTCATATCCAATATTCGTTGCCAACACCGTAATTCAAAGGCATCAATTCTTCTGTCTTCCTTAAAGGCGCTAACAAAAAAAAAACCTGTTGGCTGTTGAGTCAATTCTGACTATAGCAAGCCTGTAGGACAGAATAGTACTGCCTCATAGGGTTTCCAAGCAGCAGCTGACGGATTTGAACTGCCGACCTTTTAACCAAAGGCAGCCATGCTCTTAAGCACTGTGCCACCCGGGATCCACTTAAAGGCACTAGAAGGTTGAAAATTATTCCTCTGAGATATCTGAAAGCAGAAAAAGTAGACAACAGCAACATATACTACAATTCTGTGATAAGTACGGTCCCAGGGGTTCACTTTCTGCTATTGCAAGATATTGTGGAGAAGATTCTGTAGGTGTTGTACTGGAGGAAGACGCAAGGAGCTCTTTTGGATATGAGAGAGCAGTTCACATGACTGTGAGAAGGCCCGGATTAATTTAAAATGATATCAGACAACTGGATACCTCTTCAGGTATGGTATATTTGTAACATAGTATCTATTTAGCTTTTTGCAGCATGAAAACACAGATTAAAACAGTTTAAGGATTATTGCTTTTTGATTGCTATTATTTGCTCTAATATATACAGCTTTTTCTCTGGCTTGGGTCATTGATACATGATTTGTAAACTCACCCTCTCAAACAAAAGATTTACCCATATTTTCCTTGTCTCCATGTGATATAGTCTTCTGACTTATATCAGCAAATGGAATGACCAAAAATAAGGGGATGAGTGGTAAAATAACCTAGGTGTAAGCTTTTCTATTTCTCTCGAACAAGTAGCTGAGATTTGCATGTGTTTTCCCACATTTCAAAATGTAAATTCGTTTCTTTTCCTTAAGTTAAAAACAACAAGGATATCACACCATGCTTTCACAACTTGTTAAATACAGATTTCACTTGTTCCCAAAGAAAAGCTCTTTGAAGTTTTGGAGGTGACCTGGATGAAAGCAGCTAAGGCCCTAGTGTTTGACTTTGAACGTATTATAATCAGAAGGAATGAATGCGTTTGTTATGGATTGAATATTGTCCCCCAAAAATATATGTTGTAAATCTTAACCTCTATGCCTGTGGTTAAAATCCCATTTGGAGTGCTCAGCACTGCTTTCTTGATGGTCTGAGGTCCCCATGTCTCTCTGCTCACTTCTGCCTTTTATATCTCAAGAGGTTGCCTCAGGACACAATCTAATCTTGTAGATTGAGTCCTGCCTCACTAACACAACTGCCACCCATCCTCCCTCATTAACATCACAGAGACAGGATTTACAACACACAGGAAAATCACACAGTACCAGGAATCCTGGCCTAGCCAAACTGACACACACATTTTTTGGGGGGACATAATTCAATCCATGACAGTTGTCTTTGTTATGTTAATAAGGCAGGATTAGTATAGGGTGTCTCTTGACTTATGAAAGAGGTTAACAATGGAGGAGAGGGGAGATGGGGTCAGATAGATGACAGGTCACTTGGAGATCTCCAAAGAACCAGGAAGCAGAAGGTAAAGAGACAAGGACCTTCCTCCAGAGCCGACAAAGAGAGAAAGCCTTCCCCTAGAGCTGACATCCTAAATTCGGACTTCTAGCCTCCTGAACTGTGAGGAAATACATTTCTGTTTGTTAAAGCCATCTGCTTGTGGTTGTAGGAGCACTAGATAACTAAGACAGCATCTCTCATTAATATTTTTAAAATATTTTTCTTATCTGAAATGAATAATCACTTTTTTGGTTTTTTTTTTTGTTTGTTTACTGGATCAGCAGGAACTGGACTATTTTTATCTTGCAAATGCCCATGGAGCCCTGTCCCCTCCAGATTCATGAGAGGTAGCTAACTTATACCTAACAGAACAAAATATACTGGCTCTGCTTATGTTACAATGCACCCTTCAGAGTGAGGCTTAAGGAAGGAGGAGAGAAGGCTTTAGGTCTGTTTCTTCCCCTTTTCAACTCCATGCACAGCACACACACACACACACACACACACACACACACACACACACACACACATCAATCACAAACAAGAAATACTCATTCAATGGATGAATGAATAAATGAATGAAGAGACCAAGACACTTGCTCATCATCATTTCCATCAGTAATACATATGGTAACAATTCAGAATTTTGGTTCAGATGGTGAGGGAAGGGTAGGTGGGAGGTGAAAAAAGCAGAGAAGGAGATAATAAAGGGGGGAAATGAAAGTGCAAAGGAAAAGTGGGCTGAAAACCTGAGTTATTGCTATAAAGCAAGACTTCGAAAAGCTGATAGATTTTCCAATTCAACTTCCTTGGTGTGCTCCCTTCGGTTAGATCGTCTATTTTCAATTTTCTTTCGTGTTCATTGGAGTATTCAGGTGTATCATCCAGGTAGTTTTGATAAGTTATAATGTATTTATAATAGTCCATTTCGTCAATATTCAAAACTTTTGGCATAGAACTATATTTCGTGTTGTTACTACTTTGTTTTTTTCCTTCATTCCCATTATTTAACGTCAGTTCTCATTTCAATGTGTTTGTAATGGCATCATCTCTCTTTCTTGATTAAATCTTGTCAACAAAAGTGTCTATTTTACTGATGTTTTCAAAGAAAAAGCTTTGGTTTTATGATTGAATTTGAGCTTTCTGTTGTCTTTTATTTTCTACTTTCTCATTTACTCTTATTTCGATTACTCTCTTTTCTACTTTTTTGAGTGTATTTCTTTTCTGTCTGGATCCTTATTTTCCAACCTTAGTTATTTTATATTAATGTTTTTGTTTTTATTTTGACAGGCATTTAAATTTTCACCTCGTTAAAATAGTTATGTATTAAAAATTTATTAATGAAAATTAGATTTCCCCTCTGTATGTTCCTCATTTTTACTCTCTAGAAAAAAATAAATCATTTTAAACTTTTTTTTAGCAGTTTCTTCTCTTACTTTTCTACGTACTGATTATTTATCAAATTGTACCAGTTGATACCTCGTAAGCATTACTGAAGTTGTTCCCGATGTTGACACCTGTCGATAATCTAGAACTCTTTGTTTTCTGTTTGTCTCCTGGAGCTATCTTTCCTGGAGTCCTCTATTTCCCTACTTTAATCTGGACTCTACCTTATAAAGGACAGCTGAGCAGCTGGCATCTTAGCAGTTCTCATCACTTCTTCCCTACTTGGGAACTGCTAGATTTGGGGTTCTATTTCTTCTTCATTCTAAATTATACTCTTGTGGAAGCACATCTACCTGCAGTTTCCTAAGAACTGGTTAAGAGATAGTAGCACTTAAACCCATTGCCATCAAGTTGATTCTGACCCATAGCGACCCTACAGGACAGAGCAGAACTGTCCAATAGGGTTTCCAACGAGCGGCTGGTGGATTTGAACTGCTGACCTTTTGGTTAGCAGCCGAGCTCTTAACCACTGTGCCACCAGGGCTCCAGTAGTACTTAGTCATTGAAATTTCTGAAAAAGTCCCAATAATTTTGCTTCAGAATTTTAGAAACATTGCTTATTTTTGCTGTTTAAAATGTGATACCACTTAACTCACATTTTTCTTATGTCATCTTTTATTGTTATTTATCTCCTCTAGAAACTTAGAGATTCTTTTTTCTTTTTTTTTTTTTTGCTTTTAAATTCACCACCTGTCCAGTTTGTTCTGCCTATTTTCTCCAACACTCTTGATTTCCTCTCTTATTTTCCATTTTTCTTTTTGTACTATTTACCCCTCCCCCTTTACTCCTTCCCTCTCACCCCTGGTAACCACTCATGAACTTTTGTCTCTATACATTTGCTTTTTCTTGTCTTTTCTTATAAGTCCTTTATACAATATTTGTCCTTTTGTGATTGGCTTGTTTCACTCAGCGTACTGTCTTCCAGCTCCATCCATACTGTATCAAACTTCATTTCCTCTACTAGCTGAGTAGTAGTCCATCGTATGCATGTACCACATTTTGTTTACCCATTCACCTGTTGATGGGCATTTAGGTTGTTTCTATCTTTTGGCTGTCGTGAATAGTGCTGCAGCAAACATTGGTGTACAAGTCTCTTTTTCAGTCTCTGCTTTCAAGTCTTTTGGGTATATACCAAGGAGTGGAATTGCTGGGTCATCTAGCAGAACTATTTTTAGTTTTTTGAGGAACTGCCAGACTTTTTCCACAATGGCTGTACCATTTTGCATTCCCACTAACAGTGGAGAAGGGTTTCAATTTCCCCACATCTTCTCCAACATGTGTCATTTTCTGTTTTTTTTTTTTTTTTTAATCTTAGCCACCCTACACCTTAGTGGGAGTGAAATGATATCTCACTGTGGTTTTGATTTGCATCTCTCTGAGGGCTAATTATGCTGAGATCTTTTCGTGTGTTTGGTGACCATTTGAAAGTCCTCTTTGGTGAAATATTTATTCAAGTCCTTTGCCCATTTTATGACTGGATTGTCTTTTTGTTGTCGAAGTTTTGTGTTTATTTTGGTTACTAGATTCTTGTTGGATACGTGGTTCCTGAAGATATTCTCCCAGTCAGTAGCTTATCTTTCCATTTTTTTGGTAGTCTTTTGATGAACAAAAGTTTTTAATTTTTATGAGGTCCCATTTATTTATTTTGTTTTTTGCTGTTTGTGCTTTTGTTATTATATTAGATAATCCATTGTTGAAAGCTAGGGCTGACAGCATTGCCTCTGCTTGTTGTTCTAAGAATTTTATGATTTTAGTTTGTACATTTAAGTCCTTAATCTATTTTGAACTTGTTTTTGTGTATGGTGTGAGGCTTGGATCCTGTTTCATTTTTAGCCATCTGAAAATTCAATTTTCCCAGCACCATTCATTGAAGAGACCTTTCTTTCCCCATGGAATGGACCTAGCACCCTTTTCAAAATTCAGTTGACCATAGATCTGTAGCTATATTTCTTTGAAGTGAAGTGAAAGCTTACAATTCAAGTTAGTTTCTCATACAAACATTTATACACACATTGTTATGTTACCCTAGTTTCTCTCCCTATACTGTGACAGCACACTTCTCCTTTCCATCCCAGATTTCCGGGGTCCATTCAACCAGCTCCTAACCCTCTTTGCCTTCTCATCTCGCCTCCAGACAGGAACTGCCCATTTAAGTCTCATGTATCTACCTGAGCTAAGAAGCACACTCTTCATGAGTATCATTTTATGTCCCATAGTCCAGTCTAATCTTTGTCTGAAGAGTTGCCCTCGGGAGTGATTTCAGTTTTGGGCTAACAGTGAGTCTGGGGCCATGTCTTCCAGGGTCCCTTCAGTCTCAGTCAAACCATTCAGTCTGGTCTTCTTACTAGAATTTGAGTTCTGAACCCCACTTTTCTCCTGCTCCGTCAAGGACTCTCTGTTGTGTTCCCTGTCAGGGTGGTCATTGGTGGTAGCCAGGCACCATCTGGTTCTTCTGGTCTCAGGCTGATTGAGTCTCTGGTTTATGTGAACTTTTCTGTCTCTTGGGCTAATATTTTCCTTGTGTCTTTGGTGTTCTTCATTCTTCTTTACTCCAGGTAGTTGGGACCAATTGATGCATCTTAGATGGCTGCTCGCTAGCCATTTTATTAGACATCGTCCTTGATGCCTGTGTCATATCAGGAGAATATTCCAACTTATTCTTGGAACCATCTTATATTCGGAGATGTTCCCCTGAGTAGAAAAACTGAGAAAAGGGGAGGATATGGCCTAAAAAAGGGGGGAAGGAATACTTAAGACACAGTGAGCTGTTGCTCATTTCTTTGTAAACAATAGCTGGATATTTATGTCTAAAATGGTTATCAGAACCTACCCTAAACCAAAAAGGTAGATTGTCCATGACAGTGTGGTACACTGACAAATGTATGCTGCGGAAATGAGTTAGACTTGGACTTCTTCTTGGCTCTATCACTTACTGGCTATGTATTCACTGGTATCTTACTTAATACAACTTGGTGTCTGATTCCTCTTATGAAAATACTGATGCTAATATTTACTTCATTTAGCTATTGTGAGAATTAAAAAAGAAGATGCAAACAGAGGTTAGGTACCATGCTTAGCGCTAATAATGTTGCAAAAATCATTAATTCCACTGTTTTTCCTCAGAATTTCTACAGCCTGGTGTTAAAAAAGAGAGAAACAAAACAAAATAAGCATAAACCAAGTCAGCATGACCTTACCAGTAAATAGCAAGTTTCTGTACCTATGGTTTAGAGATTCAGGGTAGAATCTTCAGAAAACTGGAGCTAGAATAGGCACAGGTGTTTCTTTTCCATACCTCCGATTTCTCTGATTATAAAATAAATAGGGGAACATTAGAGAATACACTAAAACTCAGACAAGTATGGACTAAGCACAAAAACTAAGCCATATCCTTCCATGTAAGAAAGTCACTTTTTTAAAATAGATTTTATTTTATTACCTCTTCTTTTTATTTTTTTTTTGTTTATTGTTGTAGTTTAAGTGAAAGTTTACGTTTCAAGTTAGTCTCTTATACAAAAATTTATACATACATTGTTATGTGATCCTAATTGCTCTCCCTATACTGTGACAGCACACTCCTCCTTTCCACCTGATTTCCCATGTCCCTTCAACCAGCTCCTAACAGTCTCTGCCTTCTCATCTTGCCTCCAGACAGAAGCTGCCCATTTAGTCTCCCCACGACTTTTCCAACATTTGTTATTTTCTGTTTTTTTGATTAGTACCAGTTACGTCAGGTGAGATAGTATCTCACTGTAGTTTTGATTTACATTTCTGTAATGGCTAATGATGGCATGTACTTCCTCATGTGTCTATTAGCCACTTGAATGTCTTCTTTGGTGAAGGGTCTGCCCATATCCTTTGCCCATTTTTCAATTGGACTGTTTGTCTTTTTTGTTGTTGAGATGTTGAAGTATTCTATATATTTTAGAGATTATCCCTTGTTGGATATGTCGTAGCCAAAATTTTTTTCCCAGTCTGCAGGTGGCTTGTGGAACCCTGGTGGCATAGTGGTTAAGAGCTCGGCTGCTAACCGAAAGGTTGATAGTTCAAATCTACCAGCTGCTCCTTGGAAACCCTATGGGGCAGTTCTACTTTGTCCTCTAGGGTCATTATGAGTCAGAACCAACTCGACGACACCTATCAAAAACAACATCAAGGTGTCTTAGGCTGGGTTCTCTAGAGAAGCAAGACCAGTAAAGCATATACATAAATATTTAACCAAAAGACCTGTTGCCGTAGAGCTGATTCCAACTCGTAGTGACCCTATATAGAGAGATTTATATTAAGGAAATGACTCATGAGGTTGTAGAGTTTAGAAGATGGGTCAGTCTGGAGGCTTCTCCTGATTCACGTAACCACAGTGGCTGTTGAATCCAAGATCGGCAAGTTGGACAACAGGGCTCTGGCTCACAGGCTGCGAAGATAGATGTATTCCAAGATAGGCAAGTAAGACGACAGGTAAGCTGCTAGCTCAGGTCTCAAGAACTGGAGGTCAAACGAACAGGAGCCAGCTGTAGGATCCAGTGCAAGCAAAACCCCAGGAGCCTTGCCAGAAAGTCCACTTATATTGGATGCAGACTGCGCCCACGTGGAAATGCCCTTTCAACTGATTGGCTACTCACAGCAGATCCCATCATGGAAGTGATCACATTGTATCAGATCTCATCATGGAGGTGATCACATCATTATACAACTGCCAAACCACATCATAACTGCCAAACCACAGAGAATCATGGCCCAGCCAGGTTGACACAGAACCTTAATGATCACAGTAGATTCTCTTTTTACTCTTTTGGTGAAGTCTTTTGATGAGCACAAGTGTTTAATTTTTGGGAATTCCCCAGTTATCTAGTTTATCTTCTGATTTTGGTGCACTGTTCATTATGGTTTGTGTGCTATTTATGCATTAGGACCCTTAGCATTGTCCTTATTTTTTCTTCCTTGATCTTTATTGTTTCAGGTTTTATCCTTTAGGTCATGGATCCATTTGGAGTTAAGTTTGGTTTATGGTGTGAGGTATGAGTCCTGTTTCATTTTTTTTACTGATGGGCATTTAGTTTTGTCAGCACCATTTGCTAAAAAGACTGTATTTCCCTGATTTAATGGACTTTGGTCCTTAGTCAAAGATGAGCTGACCCTAGGTGAATGGATTTACATCTGGATTCTGGATTCTGTATCATTGGTCTATGTGTCTGTTGTTGTACCAGTACCAGGCTGTTTTGAGTACCATAGTTGTATAGTAGGTTCTGAGATCAGGTAGTTTGAGGTCTCCTACTTTGTTCTTTTTCTTCAGTAATGTTTTGCTTATCCAAGGTCTCTTTCTTTTCCACGTGGCAGAAAGATGTTGCAGTCTGCTCCCATAAAGATTACAGCCTTGGAAACCCTATTGGGCAGTTCTACTCTGTCCTTTGAGTTGAAATTGACTTGACAACAATGGGTTAGATTTCCTTTCCGTGTAAAGTTTGTGATTCATTTTTGCATTTCATTAAAGAATGCTGTTGGTATTTGATTGGATTGCATTATATCTGTAAATAACTTTGGGTAGAATTCAAATTTTCACGATGTTGAGTCTTCTTATCCATGAGCACTGTACATATTTCTATGTACGTAGGTTGGTTTTGCTTTCTTGCAGTAGTGTTTTGTAGTTTTCTTTTGGATCTTTTACATCTCTGGTTAGATTTATTCCTAAGTATTTTTTTTTCTTTTTTAGGATCTATTATAAATGATATTGTTTTCCTGATTTCCTTTTTGAAGTTCTCTTTTTTGGTGTATAGGAATCCAACTGATTTTTGTATGTTAATCTGGTATCATGCTCCTCTGCTGGGTCTTTCTATTACTTCCAGTAGTTTTCTTGTGGAATATTTGGGGTTCTTTATGTATAGGATCATATCATCTGCCAATGGGGATAGTTTTACTTCTTTCTTTCCAGTTTTGATGCCATTCATTTTTTTCCTGCCTTATTGTTCTAGCTAGGACTTCCAACAAAATCTTAAATACTAGTGGTAATAAAGGGCTTATTAGTCATGTTTCCATTCTCAGGGGGAACTTTTTCAGCCTCTCTCCATTGAGAATGATGTTAGCTGTTGGTTTTGTATAAGTACCCTTTATTATGTTCAGGAATTTCCCTTCTACTCCTATTTTATTGGGTATTTTTATCAGGAATGAGCGTTGGACTTCATCAAATGCCTTTTCTGAGGCAATTGAGATGATCATGTGATTCTTTTCTTTTGTTCTATTTATGTGGTGGATTACACTGATTGATTTTGTAATGTTGAACCATCCTTCCATACCTGGTATGAATCCCACTTGGTCGTGGTGTATTATTTTTTTTAATATGCTGCTGCATTCTATTGGCTAGATTTTTGTTGAGAATTTTTGCATCTATATTCATGAGAGATACTGGTCTATAATTCTTTTTTTGGTGGTGTCTTTTCCTGGCTTTGTTATCAGGGTTATGCTGGCTTGGTAGAATGCATGAGAGAAATCCTCCCTTCTCTATGCTCTGAAATAGTTTGGTTAGTACTGGTGTGAGCTCTTCTTTGAATGTTTGGTAGAATTCTCCATTGTAGGCTTCTAGGCCAGAGCTTTTTTTTGTTGAGAGTTTTTGCTATTACTTCTTCAATCTCTTATCTTGTTATGTGTCTTTTCAAATTTTTTATCTCAGTGTGTGTCAATTTAGGTAGGTAGTGTGTTTCTGGAAATTTGTCCATTTCCTCTAGGTTCTCAAATTTCTTGAAGTACATTTTTTCAGAGCATTCTGTTATGATCCTTTTTCATTTCAGTTGGGTCTTTTCAATGTCCCCCATCTCATTTCTTATTTGGGTTATTTGCTTCATTTCCAGTTTTTCTTTTGTCACTTTGGCCAATGGTTTGTTGATTTTGATGACATTGTCAAAGAACCAAGTTTTGGTCTTGTTGATTCTTTCTATTGTTTTTCTTTTCTCTATTTCATTTATTTCTGCTCTAATCTTTATTATTTCCTTTCTTCTGATATCTGTTGGCTTCTTTTGCTGTTCTCTATTTTTTTGAGTTGTAGGACTAACATTTTGATTTTGGCCGTTCTTGTGTTTTGATGTGTGCATTTATTGCCATAAATTTACCTGTGAGCACTGCTTTTGCTGTGTCACAAAGGTTTTTGTAAGATGTGTTTTCCTTCTCATTTGATTCTAGGAAATTTTTGACTCCCTCTTTAGTTTCTTTTACTACCCAGTTGTTTGTCAGCAAGGTGTTATTCAGTTTTCATGTATCTGATTTTTTTCTCGCTCTTCTTGTTATTGATTTCTACTTTTATGGCATTGTGATTAGAGAGGATGTTCTGTGTTATTTCAATATTTTTGATTTTATTGAGGGCTGCTTTGTGCCCTAAAATGTGATCTATTCTGGAGAATATTCTATGTGTACTGGAAAACAATGTATACTTTGTTGCTGTTGGGTGGACTGTTTCATATATGTCTATGAGGTCAAGTTGGTTGATTGTGGCCTTTAGATCTTCTGTGTCTTTGTTGAGTTTCTTTCTAGATGTTCTTACCTAGACTGGTGTGTTGAAGTCTCCTACTATTATTGTGGAACTGTCAGTTTCTCTTTTCAGTGCTGTTAGAGTTTGTTTTATGTATTTTGGAGTCTTGTCATTGGGTGCATAGATATTTATAAGAGTTGTGTCTTCTTGGTGGATTGTCCTTTTAGTCATTATTTAATGTTCTTCCTAGTCTTTTATGGTTGATTTTGCCTTTATGTCTATTTTATCTGAGATTAGTATTGCCACTCCTTCTCTTTTTTGGTTACTGTTTGCTTGACTTTTTTTTTTCATCTTTTGATTTTTAATGTATTTAATATATCAAAAATATATTAAAATATTACATTAAATATATTTAATATATTAATATAGTTTATATATTAATATAATGCAATAATTAATATATTTTATATATATATATATAAACCTTTTTGCCTAAGGTGTTTCTTTGTAGACAGTATATTGATGGGTCATGGTTTTTTTTAATCCATTCTGCCACTCTCTGCCTCTTTACAAGTGTATTTAAGCCATTTACATTCAGTGTTATTATCAATAGGTTTGAGTTTATTGATGTCATATGTTTTGCTTTTTTTGTGATGCTGACATTTTCTTTGTTCCTTATACTTTCCTCTGCTGAGATCCTTTTGTTTGTGGATGTTCTTTTTGCTTTTGTTATAACAGATTTTTTGTTTACTAAGTCTTTATGTTTTTCTTTTTTTTTATTTTGACCAATAGGTTTGTTAACTTTCTTTGTGGTTACTTTGATATTTACTCTTATCTTCCTAAGTTTGAACCAGCCTTTTCTTACTGGTTATCATCTTGACTTCCTCTCCATTTGAAAGTTCTATACCTACACTGTTTCTTTCCCCTTTTGCTGTTTTGATCTTATCATCATTTACAGATTTCCTCTCTATTTCTCTGCTTTAAGTCTTTTAGCTTTGTTTTATTATTGTG
Source organism: Dugong dugon (assembly GCA_030035585.1). Classification (NCBI taxonomy): domain Eukaryota; kingdom Metazoa; phylum Chordata; class Mammalia; order Sirenia; family Dugongidae; genus Dugong; species Dugong dugon. The sequence goes on along the minus strand of CM057478.1, from coordinate 7,654,189 downwards.
TTCCTTACGTAGGTTGGCACCTGACTGATGCTCTCCTGTGTCCTAGACTCAGGTTTTTGTCTGATGTTGTTGGTTCTCTAATTGAAGGATTCCCTTTAACATATCTTGCAAGTTTGATTTGGGTTTTACAATTTATTTTAATTTTCTATTTATCTGGAAATGTCCTAATTTTTCCATTGTATTTGAGAGAGAGTTTTGAAAGATATATTATTCTTGGTTGGCAGTTTTTTTTTCTTTCAAGGCTTTATATATGTCATCCCATTGCATTCTTGCCTGCATAGTAATCAGAGCTTGGTCTTATTATTTCTTTGGTGTGTGACTTTTCCTTTTTCTTGAGCTACTCTACGGAGTCTTACTTTGTCTTTGGTTTTGGCAAGTGTGATTATGTCTTCATGACTTTCTTTTGGAGTTCATTGAGCTTCTTGGATGGTCAGCTTATGGTCTTTCATGATATTTGGGAAGTTTTCTGCCAGCAGATCTTCAACAATCTTCTTTGTGTTTTCTATTGTCTCCCCCTGTTCTGGAATTCTGATTACTTGCAAATTTTTGCTCTTAAATGTGTCCCACATAATTCTTGGGTTTTCTTCATTATTTTCTCTTATTTTTCCTCAAAAAAAGTGGGATCCATGGATTTGTCTTCAAGCTCACTGATTCTGTCTTGCATTGTTTCATATTTGTTCCTAAACTCTTCTATTGAGTTCTTCATTTCTGAAATTTTGTTTCTTATCTTTTGGATTTCTAGTTGCTATTTTTGTATGATTTCTAATTGTTTATTTATTCAAACATTTTGTTATTGTATTATTATTTTCCTGATTTCTTCTATTGCTTTGTCTGTATTTTCCTTTATTTGGGGTATATTTTCATTATTTTTTTTGTGTGTGTGGCTTTCCATGATTTTGTCTATTTTTTCCTTGATTTTGTCTGTGTTCTCCTTGATCTCTTTCCTAATCTCTTGGAGAGCTTTAAATATTAGTCTTTTGAATTCCATATCAGGTAGTTCCACTGCCTTTCCTCCTACTGAAGTGTTATCTGATTCTTTATTTTGGTCACTTGCTGGAGCTATCTTGCTTGCTTTTTCATATGTTTTGATATTGTCTGCTATCTCTGAGACATTAAGGTATTTTTTTCTTTATTTATTGTGTTTGTTTTGTTCTACTTTTTTTTTCGATATGTTAGGGTGGGTAGACAGGGCCTGCTTTGTTGTTCACTTGTCTGTGGGCCTGATAGCTTTCACCAACTTGTCCAGGTCTGCAGTGGAGCAGCAGGCAGGGCAAGCTTGCTTTGCTGTATGCTGGTTTGTTGAGGTGTCTGAGGATGGACTGATCAGGCACTGTCTGCTTCCTGATGTTGGTCCAGTAGTGTGGGAGTGTTTACAGCCCCTTGCCAGATGGGCGGGGTTGTCAGACAGGGAGTATTGTCATTCACTTCCCACCATCCGGCAGCTGGCTAAACAGTGGGAGAGGAGGGGCAATGTGGGTCCATCTCAGTGGTGGGCTTCAGCACTAGGGATGCTGTGACCTTGGTGGTCTGGCAGGGGTTGGTGGGAAATGGAGGGAGGTGGTGTATGTGGCTCTGTTAGATGGAGAAAGAAAAGGAAAAAAGAAAAAATGGTGGCATGGTGGGCGCTGGTGAGTGGCAGCAGGGCAGATCCAGGAGCCAGTGAGAAGGGAGGGGAGGTGATGTATAGGGCTAGGTGGGAGGGACAAAGAAAAGAAAGAAAAAAAATGGTGGCACATTGGGGGCCATCTGGTGGGGACAGGACAGACCCAGGGCAGCCGTGAGCTGGTGCACCAGTGGCTCTCTAGCCACTATGGCATGGTGGGGGCTGATAGGCAGGGGTGGGGTAGCATAAAGGGGTAGGTGAGAGGGAGAAAGAAAAGGAAGAAAGAGAAAAAAATAAAGAAAACAAAATGGTGGCACAGTAGGGCCCAGCAAATGGGGGCTGGCATGAGGGGAGGGAAGGTGGTGTACAGGACTAGAGGGGAGGGAGAAGAAAAGAAAGGAAAAAAAAAAATGGCAGTAAGGCAGGAGCTGGAGAGTGGGGGCAGGGTAGACCCCAGAAGGCAGTGGGCTAGTGGCTCTCTAGCTGTGGCAGCACGGGTGGGGTTCAGTGCTAATGTGGCGTACAGGTTAAGTGGGAGGAAGAAAGAAAAGACAGCAAGGGAAAAAGGAAATACAAACAACAAAAAAATATGGTGGTGTGGCAGGAGCCAGTGGGTGGAAGCTGGGTAGACCCAGGGTGGTGGCAGGCTGGTGACTTTCTAGCCATGGCTGTGCAGTGGGGGCAGGTGGAAAAGTTGGGGGAGGTGGTGTATGGGACTAGGTAGGAGGGAGAAAGAAAAGGAAGAAAGAGGAAAGAAATAAAAGCCACATGGCTGGAGAGGGCAGGAAGGCCTGAGGGAGAGCTTGTACTGTGGATCCCAGCCGTTGGGGCTGCCAGGATGCAGGGCTTCTTGCTTCAACTCCCTAGAAGGGTGACAGGTGGAAAAGTATGTTTCTCTGGTTACCGGCTGCTCTGTCTCCTTTTAGGAGCTCCATGAAGTTGCTTTCTCATACTCCTTGACTCGTTCTCTGTTTTCTGTCAGTTTCTTCTTCCATTCAGTGTTTGATCTAGCTCTTTACCCCTTCATTTGATGCTTAGGCTTCCAAGATTGATGTCTCTATCTATTTTACTTAGTTTTTCAGGTCTTTGCTGCAGAGGGACAGCATGGAGCATCTGTCTAGGTCACCATCATGTTGGCTCTGCTTTCCCCCAGAACTTTTTTTTTGTTGGAAGATTTTTGATCATTGATTCAATATCTTCACTTGTTACGGGTCTGTTGAAACATTTCTTTTCAGTCAGTTTGGGTAGGTTGTGAATATCTAAGAATTCGTCCATTTAGTCTAGGTTATCCAGTTTGTTGCCATACAGTTGTTCATAATATCCTGTCCTAGTTCTCTTTATTTCTATCGGATCATTTGAAATGTTCCCTCTTTCATTTTTTTATTTTTGTGATTTTCATCTTTTGTTTGTCAGTTTAGCTAAAGATTTGTCAATTTTATTGATCTTATCAAAGAACCAACTTCTGGCTTTATTGAGTCTCTTTATTGTTTTTCTGTTTTCCATTTTATTCATTTTTGCTCAATCTTTGTTATTTCCTTTCTTACAGTAGGTTTAGGCTTAGTTTGCTCTTCTCTTTCTAGTTCCTGGAGTTGTCAGTTAGGCTGTTAATTTGAGATCTTTTTTTTTCATGTAGGCATTTATTGTTAGAAGCTTCTCTCTGAGTACTGCTTTCTCTCTATCCCACAAGGTTTGGTATGTTGTGCTGTTATTTTCACTTGACTCTAAGAAATTTGTGATTTCTCTTTTGAGTTCTTCCTTGACTCATTGGTAGTTTAATAGTGTGTTGTTTAATTCCCATATGTTTGTGTATTTTCCAGGCTTTTTGTTGTTGTTGTTGATTTCTAGCTTCACTCTATTGAGGTTAGAGAAAATGCTTTGTATAATTTCAGTCTTGTAAAACTTACCAAGACTTGCTTTGTGACCTAAAATTTTGTCTATCCTGGAAAATGATCCCTGTGCACTGGAGTAGAACATATATTGTGCTCTTTTTGTGTGGAGTGTTCTATATATGTCTGTTAAGTCTAGTTGGTTTATAGTGCCATTTAGGTCCTTTATTTCCTTGTTGATCTTTCTAGGTATTCTGTCTAATATTGAAACTCGTGTATTGAAGTCTCTAACTTATTTTCCATTTTAAATGCGTTTTCTTTAAAATTTGTTGAAGATTTCCTTGATCTTATATTCCAATTCTTCTATCTATTATTTTAATATTATCTCTTATATTTTTTAATTTCAAGAACACCTTGTTATTCTCTGTCTTTTTCATAATATCATGTTCTTATTGTATGGAAGTCAACCTTTTCTTTCTTTTCTGAGGATATTAAAATTATTTTTATAGTTTTCTGAATTATCACCAACCCCTCTTTCTTATTTCTTTGCTTACATGATATGGTCTATGTCTTTTGTCTTGGAGTCTTTCCTCACTGGACTGATGATATTCATCTGCTTGTCATTCACAGTCAAGAATGATGACTGGTTATTCTGTGATGGTAGAGGCAGTGTGTTGCTTGATGTGCCTCTTTTTTGGGTCATCATTTGGTACATAAATTGCAAAATTGGTGGTGGCCTCCCACATGCCAATCTCTGGAAGATTTTTTCTCTAGATTTCTTCAGTTTATTTAGAGAAGTTTCTGCCAATCTCCCACTCTGTGTGTGCTATAGAGGAGCAAGATTGGAAGAAGTGGGTAAGATTGTCAGCCTATGTGTATGTCTCTATGTCAGAGAACGTTTTTGGGATTTCCCAAAATTCAAAATGCAAAGCTTGGCTTAAACCCTGTTTTGATCCACACATCTTATCCTACCTTCTGTTGAAGCACTTGTGTACCCAAGTCCACACTACATTGAATTTCTTCACAGAATAAACCTCAAACCTCTTACCTGAAATTGAGGATACCTTGGAAACAAGGGATAAGGGAGATAACTCAAAACTCAAACCATTCCGTACAGAATTTGATCCATTCTCCTTATCTTCAGCTTCATGCTCTACCCCTGTTTTCCATGGTATGTGTGTCTCCAAGACAAGAACACTGCAGAAATTCTGTGGGGAAATCTGGTTTCTTTCTTACAAGCATGCCTCTCACAGACACAGCGTGTTACTGTTTCTTCCACTCTGTTATATAAGTTGATACTCCTCCTTTAAATTTTTATATTCTAAAAACTCCAGTGTGCTAATTTTCCTGACTAAAAGTCCTTCCAATTCCAGGTTTGGAAGTATCCCTCCTGGGCATCTCAGTACCTAGAATGGTTTGATAGTTTTTGTTTACTTAGACATAAGGTGATCTTAAAAGGGGAGTGAGAAACTGGCCACCTCAGCAATGTCCTTGAGTGACACTAACCTGGGTCTGAAGTGGACATATCAGCAGAGACTAGACAGAACTATGTGGTAAGCTAATTTATCTTTAAGGCTCCACCTGACTTGTCCATCAGGCATCGTCCTCCCTTCTAAAACCATTCTTATTAACTGTGTGCCCTTAGTTCTTTCTAGCTCCGAGCAGGGAAGATAATCATACATAACAGAATCTTGTACAATTTAAGCAGTACTTCATGTCTCAGTACTCTGGATTCCTGTTATCTATATCCATGTTCCCCAAAATCAAATAAAAAAAATATAAAGAAAAAAAAATTATACATCCTCTTTCATAATGTATTAGGTGCCTTGTTCTCTGTTAAATAATAAGATGTGGATTAATCTGATAAACGAACCCCTCCTGTTAATGTTAGATAATGAATTCTCTCTCTTCAGGAAAACAAACAAATGAAGAATTAGCCTGGATGAAATGCCCCTATCTATCTAAACAATAAGTCTATTAAAGATAGCTAACAAACAAGTAAAGAATTTTTAACATAACAAGTCATCAAATAAACACAAATTTTACCAATGATTTATATGTAATTCTTAATGATTAAAATAGTGTGGTAAGTGCTATGTTATCAAAAACCCTAACACAATTGAATATTTCATTGTACAGGAAAACAGCTAGAGATTTAACTCATGACTTAAAACATTCATACACATTGACTCATAATTTTCTTTTCTAGGACTCTTTCTTGAAATAATGATCAGAATGAAGAAATATAATGTAAAGGTTATAATATATTCTTTGAGGCATTACTTACTATTTGAGCAACCTAAAAATGTAGCAGTGAGGGAGGAGTTAAAATGAACTGTAGTAAATCTATAAAATTAAATATTTTATTTACCACAGTCAATTATGTTTATAAAGAACAGTAAGTAAAAATAAGCCAAACAGAATATGTATATACAATTTATAGCAAATTGATTAACATAAACAGGTAATTTCCATTTTCTTCTTTAAATCTATCTATGTTATATATTTCTTCAATGAATCCTAATGTTTTTTACAATAACAATAACTTTTAAAAAGAGAGAAAGGATTGGTAGAATAAAGATTGGTAGAATAAAGGGTTGGGAATGGGTTATTAAAGAATGACATTTCATGTTTTACACATCTTTACTGATCTATTTATAATGAGAATGTATTGCTTATGCAATTAATTTTAAATAAAAATAAGCATATAGATTTTGGGATAAGAAAATTATAGATTTTGTAGAGAAAATATGAAATTTCTTCATTTGACTCATTCAAATATATTTTTAGCCAGTAATTTTCCATGTATGTGACACATTTGGTACATCTTAATATTTCGAGGCTTGGTTCAATGTAATCAACCTATCCATGAAGGATCATTTATTTCTACTTTCAAGGCTTCCTTCATGTGAATACTGAATACTCAATTAAATGAATTAAATCCTCTAAGGTCTGGAGTAATGCCAGAGATAGAAAGAGATGATTACATTAATCCTAAGTTTTGGAAAGATTCGAGACAAACCATGAATATAAATTATGTAATCTTTATGCACCTCACATTACTCTTAATAGAGAGGAATAAGGACATGGAGGGATAACTTAAAAAGGTTTAATCATTTCTGAAACAATATCATATATATAGAAGAATTTTTGAAGAATATATCTGACGAAAAGATTCCTCAATGAACTGCAGAACTTCTAAAGTCAGTGTTTTATGCATGAAGGAGCTGAGCTGTCCAACACCTACCTTCACATCCCTTGTTCTTCCATTTCCTTAACCCACCTGATATGGATTGCATAGTGTCCTCCAGAAAAATATTTTGAAGTCTTAATCCTCTGTAATTTTGAACCTGACTTTGGAAATAGTCTTTGAAGATGTTGTTAGTTAAGTTAGCATGAGGTCATACTGGAGGAGGGTGGGTCTTAAACCAATCTAAGTGGTATCCTTATAAAACAGAAGTGTCAGAGACAGACAAAGAGAAAAGAACGCCATGTGACAATGGAAGTGGATTTGGAGTGATCATCTACAAGGCAAAGAATGCCAAGGATTGCTGGTCATCATCAGAAGCTGGGAGAAAGTTATGAGATCTATTCTCCTCAGTGCCCTTAGAAGGAATCAAAACGGCTGATAACCTGATTTCAGACTCTTAGCCTCCAGAACTGTGAGGCAATACATTTTTTCTTCTTATAAGCCATTCAGTCTGGCTGCTATAGCAGTCCTAGGGAAATAATACACCACCTCACTATTTCATCTTGCAGCCTCACCCTGACCATGTTTTGAGTGAAAATTGCCTTATCTCTTAATCTCTAAACCAGTATTTTATGAAATCTCCAGCTGCCAGCCTTCTGTCTTGGATCACTCCTTCTTGTTTTTAGGACATTCTTGTCATTAACTTCTCTACTTGTCCTTATACCACAGTATTCTGCTGTATAGATTTCAGTTCCTAATCATTTTTGAATCATGGGCCACAATCTCAATTTCTTTTCCGCCAATACCTTAAAAACACTCCTCGAACAAACCCTGGACAAATTTAACTCTATCTTCACAATACTTGTGTCTTGATTGCTAAGCCAAAGTGGAGAAAATGACACAAAAGGGTGGGTTGATTATTTCTTAATTCTTGGTCATTAATGTCTACATGTCTCAATGCTCAGCCTCGAAATTTTACCTTTTCTAAATTAAATCCAATAATCGCATCTTGAAATAGACACTTCAAACATTATAGACTTATAACTTTGAGCTCTTCACATTCTCTGATTCCCTCTCTAATACTTTACACAGAAAATAGACACCATCACAGCATACTTCAATCAAAAAAAAAAAAAAAATCCACAAAATTTCTTACATTTCCACCCACTCCTTTCTTGATCTCTCCCTTTTTAGTGGAAGAATTCTCCTGCTCAAAGGCCAACCCTTTAACGGTTTTCCTTATACTCTGGATACAGTTCCCTCTCACGATAGTCTAGGGAAATATATTCCTGCTAAAGTAATCAAGGACCTTGGTGTTGCTAATAGAAACATTTCTGTCCTTATCCTACTTGTTCTCCCAGCAGGAATGAACACAGCTTTTCACTCTATAAACTATTCTGCTGGTTTTCATGACATTGTCTTTCATCCTCTTTTTCACTCTACTTTTCTGGTCATCCAATCTATCTTAGTCTTCTAGTGCTGCTATAACAGAAATACCACAAGTGGATAGCTTTAACAAAGAGAAATTTATTCTTTCACAGTTTAGGAGGCTGAAAGTCTGAATTCAGGGCCCAGCACCAGGGGAAGGCATTCTTTCTCGGTCAGCTCTGGAGGAAGTTCCTTGTCATCAATCTCCCCCTGGAGGACACACTTCCGTCCCAGGTCTGCTTTCTTGGTGGTAGGAAGTCCCTCTGTCTCTCTGCTTGCTTCTTTTCTTTATATCTCAAAAGAGATTGACTCAAGACACAACCTAATTTTGTAGATTGAGTCCTGTCTCATTAACATAACTGCCTATAATCTTCCATCATTAATATCATAGAAGTAGGATTTACAACACATAGGAAAATCACATCAGATGACAAAATGGTGGATAAGCAGACAGTACTGAGAATCATGCCGTAGCCAAGTTGACACATATTTTTGGGGGACGCAATTCAATCCATGACACCATCGCCATATTCCTTGATGACTTAATTATTTCCATATGAGTATTTAACCTTTGACTTATTTATGGCTTTTGAAAGACTTGGTTCAGTGACCTGCCTTTCTTACCTCATTCTCATCCAAGGCTTTCTCATGCACTTAAACATTTTGATTAAATATACGTATGTATGTATACACATACAGTTGTCCCTCGGTATCTGCAAGAGATTAGTTCCAGGACCCCGGCAGATACCAAAACCTGTGATGCTCAAGTCCCTTATATAAACCGTGTAGTATTTACATACAACCTAATCCTCCTGTATACTTTACATCATCTCTAGCTTACTTATAATACTTAATACAATGTAAATGCTACGTAAATAGTTATTTCATCACAAGTAAAGACTTGCTCTGGAAAGTAGTCTTTCTCTTCTATGAGTTTCTTGAGCTTTTCTGGGGATGCTGATGCTGCCTCGGCATCAGCCTATGCCAGTTAGCCCGTGATCTCTAAGTTCTTGAGGCTATAGAGTTTTATATAGTTAACCAGACATCCCTTACTAGTCTTAAACTCTTTCTCACTCTCCTCAACACCCTCACACTTAGCCTTTGAGGGATTGCTTTGACCACTTCATTGCTTTTTAGGAGCCTTTTTTTTTTTTTGGTTTACAGAAACAAAGGGTGCACACAACAAAAGCAGTGAACTAAAGAGATGCAAGGCAAACAGCGCTCAAACAATGAGTGCTGGAGAGTGACTGAGTTTGTGAAATAGCAGGAGGCTACAGCCGGGTATGCCTACACACCACTTCATTAGCATGTATTCAGCATAGTGCGCAGAGCATGGCAAATTCAAGTTTTGCTTTTTGGAAATTTTTTTTCTCTGAATACTTTCAATCCCGGTTGGTTGAATCTGTGGACATGGAACTTGTGGGTATGGAAGGCCGGCTATATATATATATATATAAGGCAAAAATATAGACATATATATGTCTATATATTTGTTGTTGTGTGCCATCAGCTGATTCTGACTCATAGTGACCCTAAAAGACTGAGTAAAACTGCCCTATAGGGTTTTCTATGTTGAAATCCTCATGGGAGCAGATTTCCAGGTCTTTTCTCCTGCATAGGTGCTGGTGGGTTCAAACCACAGGCAGAGACTAGGATTTACAACACATAGGATAATCACATCAGATCACAAAATGGTGGACAAACAGACAATACTGGGAATCATGGCCTAGCCAAGTTGACACACATTTTTAGAGGACACAATTCAATCCATGACAACCCTCAACAAGATGGACTGACACAGTGGCTGCAAGAATGGGCTCAAGCATAACAAGGATTGTGGGGATGGTGCAGAATCGGACAGTGTTTTGTTCTTTGGTTCTGTTGTGCATAGGGTCACTATGAGTCAGAACTGATTCGATGGCACCTAACAACAACAACATGTGTATATACACATATATATATATAGAGAGAGAGACAGAGAGAGAGGCCTGGCTGTGCAATAGTTAAGTGCTCTGATGCTAACTGAGAGTTTCGGGCACTTGTTTTAATTTTCTTCAGCTTCATCTTGAATTTGCATGTGAGCAGTTGACAGTCTGTTCACAGTCGGCCCCTGGCCTTGTTCTGACAGATGATGTTGAGCTTCTCCATCGTCTCTTTCCACAGATGTAGTCAATTTGATTCCTACGTATTCCATCTGGTGAGGTCTGTGTGTATAGTCGCTGTTTAAGTTGTTGAAAAAAGATACTTTGACTTACTGATGAAGGTCAAAGACTACATCCTTCAGTAAAGATTATACCTCAACGTAAAGAAAACAAAAATCTTCACAACTGGACCTATAAGCAACATCATGATAAACGGGGAAAAGATTGAAGTTGTCAAGGATTTCGTTTTATTTGCATCCGCAACCAACACTCATGGAAGCAGCAGTCAAGAAATCAAATGGTATATTGCATTGGGTAAATCTGCTGCAAAAGACCTCTTTAAAGTGTTAAAAAGCAAAGATGTCACTGTGAAGACTAAGGTGTGCATAATCCAAGCCATGGTGTTTTCAATTGCCTCATATGCATGCAAAAGCTGGACAATGAATAAGAATGACCGAAGAAGAATTGATGCCTTTGAATTATGGTGTTGACGAAGAATACTGAATATACCATGAACTACCAGAAGAAGAAACAAATCTGTCTTGGAAGAAATATAGTCAGAATGCTCCTTAGAAGTGAGGATGGTGTGACTTTGTCTCATGTACTTTGGACATGTGACCAGGAGGGATATCATACATGGAGGACATCATACTTGATAAAATAGAGGGTCAGCAAATAAGAGGAAGACTCTCAATGAGATTGATTGACACAATAGCTTCAACAATGGGCTCAAACATAGCAAGGATTGGGAGGATGGCACAGGATCAGGCAGTGCTTCGTTCTGTTGTATATATGATCGCTGTGAGTTGGAACTGACTTGAATGCATCTAACCACAAATGTATAACATACATACTACAAATAATATTCATATTATATATTTTAAACATATTAAATACAATATATAAGAATTATATGTTTTATATAATATCATACATATCTATCCTATGAATTTATGTGTTTTCTGAGTTTTAAACCTATATATCCAATTTATGCTTCAACAGTCACCCATGGAAGTCAAATATTCTGAAGTCGAACTTACAAGTGTATCTACTCAAATCCCACCAATGTTCTTTACTTCAGTAAATGGCACCAGTTCCCAATACCACCTGGAAAAGAAGGGCCCCTCTCTTAACCTGACTGCCTTCCTAAATTTTTTTTCAAAGTCCTTTTCTTGAGCCTGAGACTGACCCTAGTCAGCCATGCCCTCTGGGCAGGATGCCCCAAGCTTGGGCCTCTTCTCACTGTTCTTCCTCACACATGGTTCCTGGGGAGCCGAGTGCCTACCTCAAACTTTTCCAAGTCCTCTGTTGGTGCCTAGTCCTAGGCCTTCTTCTCCCCTTCAGGGCATCCTCCAACACTTTGCCCTGCCACACACACACTCTAGATCAGATGCCATAAAGAACTCAGTTCCAGGAGGGTAGTTGGCTGGCAGATTGCTCTTAGTGGCCGGCTGGGATCTCTCTTGGGTTGGGCTGACAGAATGATACTGATGTGCTGATTCAGGGTGATTCTCCATCATGTTTGACACCAGCTTGAGTTCAACAATCCTTCACTGCCTCTTGAGCTAAATCACTTGCATGTAGGTCTGTGGGTCGTTTATCCTCCGTGTGTGTTCCACCGTAGTGCTGCCCCCAGTAGACAGCACCTGGTGTGTATGGAGACAGCAAGTGTCCTTTATCTTGTGTGTTCTCAGCTGCTGGCATCCAGGGCAGTCACTACATTGCCTCTGCAAGCTCCATGCCATTGGTTCAGGCAGTCCTCAGGGTGTTGTTGCTCTTATCTCTTCCGAGGAGCTCACACTATTTCTCTGAAAAGCCACATGATCCTTCCCATCTATGCGCTAATGGTGTGCCTTCTGCATAAGCCTTTGACAGTGCTCAATGAGGGAGGGCATTCTTTGCACAAATGACACTGCTTTTCTTGCACTTCCAACATCTCCTCACCTATCATCCCACTGGTGGTGATGGATGCAAGGAAAGGTTGAGCTCAGCATTGACAAAGATCACATTTTAGGAATGCAGTGATTACAGCCTGAAGAGTTTGGGAGAAGACATGGTTAGAAGACTCGCTGTTTCTTGTTTATGCTACAAATTTCCCAGTGGTACACTTCATATGAAACTGGATTATTGTTCACATTGTCCTGTTTACTCTGGGTAAGCCTTGCATACATTTGTGGTCATGCAATAGCATGGAAGCACGGTCCCTGCCTGTGAGCGAGTCATTAAAAGCTGGTATTCACAGGTGGCAGGACAGATGATGCAGTGTCATGAGTAATGATGTGACCAGCATTAAATAAATGTTATGAGGAAACTGCAGAAGAACTGTTCATTCTATGCAAATAAAATTTAAAGAGCCATGATATTGTAATAACAGTTGCCACCTTGTCCTCAAAGTAGGAGATATAAAATTAGCCAGGAGTCAACAAGGAACACAGAGAAATGATTCTTAGACTTGACAGAAAGAGAGATCGTACCTGGACAAGACAAAGAGGCTTCTTGTGCACTGACTAGACAAGAAACAAATGTAAAAGTACCTCTTTCGTACACATTATTCTAGATGGATCATTCACATGGGCCAGTGAATTTTGTTATATATATATATAACAAATATATATAATATATATATATATATATATATAATTATATAATATATTATAATATATATAATATATATATATATAATAAATATATATGTATATAAATTTTACTAATTTTATTTTGTTGTTGAAAATATTCACAGCAAGACATACACTAATTCAAGTTTCTACATGCACCACTTAGTGACATTGATTACATTCTTTGCATTGTGCAACTATTCTTATCCTCCTTTTTGAGTTGTTCTGCCCTCATTAACATAAACTCGCTGCCCTCTAAGCTTCCTATCTAATCATTAGAAATGCTGTTGTCAGTTGATCCCATATAGACAGTTCTTAAAAAAGCATAATGCTCAAGGCAGACATGTCTACTAGTTAAGCTAAACTATTGCTCAGTTTTAAGAAGACTTCAGGGGATATTTTTGGTTAAAAGTTAAAGATGATCTCAGGACAATAGTTTCAGGATTTCATCCATCCTCCATGGCTCCAGAATGTCTGGAGTCTGTGAGAATTTTAAATTCTGTTCTGCATTTTCTCCCTTTTGATCAGGATTCTTCTATGGAATCTCTGATTAAAATATTCAACTATGGTGGCCAGGCACCATCCAGTTCTTCTGGTCTCATGGCAAAAGAGGCAGTCGTTCATGGAGGCAATTAGCCACACGTTCCATACCCTCCTCCTATTCCTGATTCTCCTTCTTCCTCTGTTGCTCCAGGTGAATAGAGACCAATTGTTGTGCCTTGGATGACCACTTGCAAGCTTTTAAGAACCCAGCTACTGGACAACGAACTATGATATAGACCAGAAGAAGCACTAAACGTGTTATTAGGCCAATTAACTGGCATGGCCCATGAAACCATTACCCTCAACCTCCAAACCAAGTAGCCAAATCCCTTGAGTTGTTTGGTTGTGCATAAGCAGCCTCAGAAGCTAATCTTCTTTTTTTTTTGTCGTTGTTATAAATGTATCTATCACACAGTCTTTGCCAGTTCAACTTTGTACAGATGTACAACTTATTGACAGCAATTACAATAATTGGCTGTGCAACCTTACCCTTAATTAATGCAATTTTGCCATCACCCATAACACCTCTTTTCTCTCTCCTTCTTGCCGTTGGTAACCACTAATAAACTTGGTTCTCTATACGTTTGCTTTTTACTGTCTTTTTATATAAGTGAGGTCATATGATATTTGTCCTTTCGTGATTGGCTTATTTCACTCAGCATAATCTCTTCAAGCTTCATCCATACTATAAAATGTATCAAGACTTCATTTCTCCTACTGGCTGAGTAGTATTACATTGTATGCATGTACCACATTTGTTTATCCATCCATCTGTTGATGAGTATTTAGATTTTTTCCATTTTTGAATATTGTGAACAGTGCTGCAATGAACATTGTTTCTATAAGTCTCTTTTTGAGTCTCTGCTTTCAAATCTTTTGGGTATATACCTAAGACTGGAATTTCTGGGTCATATGGTAGAATTATTTTTAGTTTTTTGAAGAGCCACCACACTGTTTTCCACAATGGCTGTACCATTTTGCATTCACATTAACAATGGATCTTTTTTTTTTAAATTTCAGTGGGAGTGGAATGCTATCTTATTGTGGTTTAGTTTTGCAACTCTTTGATGGCTAAGGATGCTGAGCCATCCAGTTTCATATGTCTGATGGCCATTTTATGATTGGGTTACTCGTCTTTTTGTTGTTAAGTTGTTGAAGTTTTATATATATTTTGGTTATTAGATTATTAGTGGGTATATGGTTTCTGAAAATATTCTCCTAGTTGGTAGCTTGTCTTTTCACTGTTTTGGTAAACACTTTTGATGAATAAAGGTTTTACGTTTTATGAAGTCCCATTTACTTATTTTGTCTTTTGTTTTTGCTTTTGTTATTATACTAAATAATCCATTGTTAAAAGCTAGGCCTGACAGCATTAGCCTTGCTTTTTCTTCAAAGAATTTTAAAGTTTTAGTATGTACAATTAGCTCCTCAATTCATTTTGAATTTGTTTTTGTGTATGATGTGAGACCCCATGAATCTGTCAATTTGTCGTACTTTTGTGGCTTGTGTGTTGCTGTAATGCTGGAAGCTATGTCAGCTGTATATCAAATACCAGCATGGTCACCCATGGTGGACAGGTTTCAGTGCAGCTTCCAGACTAAGACAAACTAGGAAGAAGGACCTGGTGGTCTACTTCTGAAAAAACTGGCCAGTAAAAATCTTATGAATAGCAGCGGAACATTGTCTGGTATAGTGCCTGAAGATGAGCCCCTCAGGTTGGAAGGCACTCAAAATTACGACTGGAGAAGAGCTGCCTCTTCAAAGTAGAGTTGACTTTAATGGTAGGGATGGAGTCAAGCTTTGGAGACCTTCATTTGCTAATGTGGCATGACTCAAATTGAGAAGAAACAGCTGTAAACATTCATTAAAAATTGGAACATGGAATGTACAAAGTCTGAATCTAGGAAAATTGAAAGTCACCAAAATGAAATGGACCACATAAAGATCAGTATCCTAGGTGTTAGTGAGCTGAAATGGACTGCTATTGGCCATTTTGAATTGAACAATTGTGTCATCTACTATGACAGGAATGATAAATTGAAGAGGAAGAGTGTTGCATTTATTGTCAAAAAGAATATTTCAAGATGTATCCTGAAGTATAACGCTGTCAGTGATAGAATAATATCCATATGCCTACAAGGAAGATCAGTTAATACTATTATCAAATTTAAGTGCCAAAGATCAGGAAATTGAAGATTTTTATCAACTTCTGAAATTGATCAAACCTGCAATCAAGATGCATTGATAATTACTGGTGATTGGAATGTGAAGCTTGGAAATGAAGAAGGATTGGCAGTTGGAAAATACGGCCTTGGTGATAGAAATGATGTTGGAGATTGCATGATAGAATTTTGCAAGCCCAACAACTTATTCATTGCAAATATCTTTTTTCAACAGCATAAATGGTGACTATACACGTGGACCTTTCCAGATGGAATACACAGGAATCGAATTGACTGCATTTGTGGAAAGAGGCAATGGAAAAGCTCAATATCGTCAGTCAGAACAAGGTCGGGGCTACTGCGGAAGAGGCCATTAATTGCTCATATGCAAGTTCAAGTTGAATTTGAAGAAAATTAGAACAAATCCACCAGAGCCAAAATACAACCTTGAGTATATTCTACCTGAATTTAGAGACCATGTCAAAAATAGATTTGACGCATTTAACACTAATGCCCAGACACCAAATGAGTTGTGGAATGACATCAAGGACATCATACATGAAGAAAGCAAAAAGTCATTAAAAAGACAGGAAAGAAACAAAAGCCAAAAGGGATATCAGAAAAGACTCTGAAACTTGCTCTTGGACATAGAGTAGCTAAAGTGAACGGAAAACGGTGAAGTGAAAAAGCTGAACAGAAGATTCAAATGGCAGCTCAAGGAGGCAAGTCAAGTATTATAATGAAACGTGCAAAGAACTGGAGTGAGAAACTCAAAAGGGAAGCACGCACTCCGTATTTCTCAAGCTGAAAGAACTGAAAAAGAAATTCAAGCCCTGAGTTGCAATATTGAAGGATTGTATGGGGAAATTATTGAACTATGCAGGAAGTATCAAAAGACGATGGAAGGATTACACAGAGTCACTGTACCAAAAAGACTTGATCAACGTTCAAACATTTCAGGAGGTAGCATATAATCAAAAACTGAAGCTAATGAAGGAAGAAGTCCAAGCTGCACCTGAAGGGAATGGTAAAAAAAGAGGATCCAGGAATTGACGGAACACCAATTGAGGTGTTTCAACAAATGAGCGAACACTGGAGGTGCTCATTTGTCTACGTCAAGAAATTTGAAAGACAGCTTCCTGGCCAACTAACTGGAAGAGATCCATATTTGTGCTCATTCCAAAGAAAGGTGATTCACAATGTGGAAATTGTCGAACAATATCATTAATATCACACACAAGTAAAATTTTGCTGAAGATCATTCAAAACAGGTTGCAGCAGTACATGGACAGGGAATTGCCAGAAGTTCAAGCCAGATTCAGAAGAGGATGTGGAATGAGTGATATCATTGCTCATGTCAGATGAATCTTCGCTGAAAGCAGAGAATATCAGAAAGATGTTTACCTGGTTTCATTGACTATGCAAATGCATTCAACAGTACAGATCATAACAAATTTATGGATAACATTGCAAAGAATATGAATTCCAGAACACTTGATTGTGCTCACAAGGAACCTGTACTTAGACCAAGAGGCAGTTGTTCAAATAAAATAAAGGGATACTTCATGGTTTAAAGTCAAGAAAGGTGTATGTCAGGGTTGTATCCTCTCACCATACTTACTCAATCTGTATACTGAGCAAATAATCCAAGAAGCTGAACTATATGAAGAAGAATGTGGCATCAGGATTGGAGGAACATTCATTAACCTGCAATATGCAGGTGACACAATCTTGCTCTTTGAAAATTAAGAGGACTTTAAGAACTTACTGATGCAGATCGAAGACCACAGTCTTCAGTATTGATTACTCCTCAAAATAAAGAAAACAAATATCCTCAAAAGTGGACCAATAAACATCATCATGATAAACGGAGAAAAGATTGTTGTTAAGGATTTCATTTTACTTGGATCCATAATCAACGCCCATAGAAGCAGCAGTCAAGAAATCAAACGACATATTGCATTGGGCAAATCTGTTGCAAAAGAATTCTTTGAAGTGTTAAAAAGCAAAGATGTCACTTTGAGGACTAAGGTGTGCCTAACTCAAGCCATGGTATTTTCAATTGCCTCATATGCATGTGAAAGCTGGACAAAGAATAAGCAAGATTGAAGAACTGGTGCCTTTGAATTATGGTGTTGGTGAAGAATATACTGAATATACCATGGACTCCCCAAAGAACGAACAAATCTGTCTTTGAAGAAGTACAGCCAGAATGCTCATTAGAGGTAGGGACGGCAAGACTTTGTCTCACATACTTTGGGCATGTTATCAGGAGGGTCAGTACCTGGAGAAGGACATCATGCTTTGTCAAGTGTGTGTGTATATATATATACACACACACACACATACTTACATATGTATTTTAAGTATATATATTAGAGAGAGTAATGAACTAAGGTAAATGTTGTGAGAAAAGGGTAAAGCTAAGAAGGTGCCATTGTAAAGTGATAGAATGTCTGTTTACCTAAAGGAGATAATATTATTCAAAATTATTTAAAGCATTTGACACATCTTAATTTACCACTTACAGACTCAATGGTCCTTCCTATTATTTGTCTTCTGTCAGTGGAACAAGTAGAGAAATACTAAACTTTCCATCTATGATTACTTTGAGAAGAGGAGAAATAGGGGCAACTCTATAAGGAGAAACTACTGGAAAAAAATTTTCTGTGAGGAGTTTCTTTTTATGTAAAGAATAGAAATTCTTATCTTTTAATATACTCTTCATTGAAGAGAAGAACAATTTTCAAAGGGAAATACCATGGCCAAATCTAGAAATGTAAAATTTAAATTAACATTTAAATTTTTACATGGAACTCAAAAGAAGATGAAGTCTTCTCCTCTTTCTTCTGATTCTAACGGAGGTACTATGGGTGGTTGCTTGTTGAAAGTATTTCTCACAGTTGCTTTCCATGTTATGCTATCCCATGGATTACAGTGACTCTCAAAAAGTGCTTTAATAGATTATGGCTCATGCTATCCATGGTGGTTATGAAGTACAGAAGCGCCTGTTAGCAGTATCTCTATGAAACAGAGGATAATAAAACTGAATCAAGTTTGAAATCATTTGCTCACAATAATTTTTTCAGTTCAACGTATTTATTGAGGGCCTGTAATACACAATGTAATTTTAATATATGCTAAAGTGGTTAAAAAAAAAAAGTCCAAACCCATACCATTATGGAGTTCTTACTTTAGTGAGACACTAAATAAATATATATTTATATACATAAAAATTAATATATAATTATATAACTTTATAACTTAATAATATATATTGTGTATATATACATATATGTGTGTGTATATATATGTGTGTATATACATATATATATATACTGTCTATCATCCATCTGTCAGTTTGTTGTACTGTGGTGGCTTACATGTTGCTGTGATGCTGAAAACTATGCCACCAACATTTCAAATACCAAGCAGATGATACCCATGGTGGACAGGTTTTCATGGAGCTTCCAGATGAAGACAGACTAGGAAGGAGAAAGGCCTAGTGATCTACTTCCTAAAACTAGCCAATGAAAACCTAATGGATCACAAAAGAATATTGTTCGATTTGCTTGCTTTGTACAAGTCATCAGAAGGGATCAATCTCTGGAGGAAGATATCGTGTTTGGTGAAGCAGAGGGCCAGAGAGGGTGTGGAGACTCTCAGTGAGATGAATTGACACAATAGACACAACTATGGACTAGAACTTACTGTTGATCATGAGGATGACACATGCACAGGCAACGTTTCATTCTGTTGCACGTAAGGTTTCCATGAGCGTGAGTTGCCTCAATGACATCCATCCATCCATCCATCCTTCCATCCATCTACCTACTTATACTGTAATTTAAAACAAGGTAAGGATCAGATAGTGATTACTGGGGACAGGAGTTAGTAATTTTAAGATAGGGTAGCATTTCAGAGAGACTTTCTTAAAGCAAAAGATCAAGCCATGAGAAGATGCAAGTAAGAGTGTTCTAGGCAACCAGAATTAAAAGGGTACAAGTATGGAGGCAGGACAAACCTGGCATGCATGAGAAACAAGTAGGCTAGTGTGACTGGAGCAGTTTAACAGAGGGGTAGAGAAGTCAGAGTTGAGATTAGAGTGGTAGGCTGGGGTCTGATCATGTTAAAGGCTTGAGGTAATACTGTTTTCCTAAGTGTTACTCAGATCCACTGGAAGATTTTAAGCATGGAAATAAACCTTCTTAATTTAACATTATAAAAAGCTAACACCCCAATGTGTGTAAATATCTTGGTAGTGAAGGGGAAAGCATGAAAGGAAGGAAACAAATAAGGAAATTCTCAAAGTAATTCAGGTACAGTAAGCTGATATAATGTGCTTTGGACCAAGGCTGAAAGATGGAGCTGATGAGATGTTGCTACATTACATAAATATTTTTAAAGTAGAACGGATAGGGTTTTGATGATATGGTATGAGAGAAAGACCGAGAGAGAGAGAGATTAAAGATGACCCTAGCATTTAGTCTGAACTAATATGTGACAAAAAAAAATATCATGGACTGCCAGAAGAACAAACAAATCTGTCTTGGAAGAAGTACAGCCAGAATGCTCCTTAGAAGAGAGGATGGTGAGACTTCATCTCACATATTTTGGACATATTATCCGGAGGGATCAGGTCCTGGAAAAGGACATCATGATTGATAAAGTGGAGGGTCAGTGAAGGACAGGAAGACCCTCAACGAGATGGATTGACACAGTGGCTGCAACAATGTGGTTGATTATAACAATGATCATGAGTATGACATAGGACTGGGCAGTGTTTCATTCTGTTGTACACAGGGTCGCTATGAGCCAGAACAGACTTGAAGGCACCTAACAACAATAACAATATGTGAATTGTGGTGCCACTTACTTAAATGGGGAATTCTAGGAAAGAAGTAGAATTGTAATGCATGGTAATAATCAACTTTGAGTACATTGGAGATGCCTACTAGTACCCAAGTGGAGGCAATTAATATGCAGGAACCCCTGGAGAAACTATTGGAGAAATGACAGATATTTACTAATGATCAGCAAATAAATGTTATTTATATAACATTATTCATTTATATAGTACATGATGTTATTTATATAGTACATGATGAGATTGCATAAAACAAACAAAAAATAATGCCGTTAAAAAAATGGAAGACCTCTGAGGAAAGAAGGCTGGGTCACTCCAAAACTCTAATGTTAACAAGAAGAGGAAAATGATCCTGAATTCATAGCTTACTATTTGTGTGGACATAGGATAAGTGTCTTAGGTTTGAGCTTGAGGTCATTATCCGTGAAGTGGTGATAGTATACTTTCATAGAAATATCCCATTAGCTCTTCAGAAGTAACCAGGCACTACATGTGTTTCACAATTGATAGTTCTTTGATCACAATTTACCCTAAATCAGTTCTTGGCAACTACAGTTCTTTCTTGCAACAGCTTTCATTCATTTCAAGTAATTTCTAAAAATTACTCATAAGCTTCCCCTAATTATTCTCATATCTCTTGGTCCTACAAGAGTTCTTAGGTCATTAATTCAGTAATTGTCCCTACTTTAACTTAAGATGATAGTTCACTAGATTAACACTGGTCAGCTCTCAAAGGACAGTCATTGGTCAGAGAAAAAGAGGAAGACACTCAATGAGATGGATTGACACAGTGTCTGCAATGATGGGCTCAAGCACAGCAAGGATTCTGAGGATGGTGCAGGAATGGGCAATGTTTTATTTTGTCGTACATAGGGACACTATGAGTCAGAACCGACTTGATGGAACCTAATAACAACAACATTCTTTCAAAGAACTTGTCCTTAGGACTACAATGGAGAAGGAAATCTCTGTAACTTAGTAAAATGTTAAATTATTAGCTATCTCCTCACCTTCTCATTCATGCACCAACGTTCTGCCTGAGAACATATTCTTGAATTCATTTGTGATGTCATCCCTTTATCTTTAGCAGTATTCAAATTTGGCAAAAACTACCCATTCATCTGTGAATATTTTTATTTCCCAAAAGTTGAGGGACAGTTATGTAATTAAATGCTTGGAAAGGCCCTAGATGTTCCATACCTAGGCTACCTAAATTTTCAGACAAACAACAGCTAGTTAAATTATATATGCTAATTTATACATATTTTAATTGTTGTGCAACATTTATAAAATGAAACTAATAAGGAATAATAAAATTGAGTCATATATTCCTCAAGTGGATTTTAAAATAAAAGATTACTGATACAGGTGAATTCTCCTTTCTTCCTTTCCTTGATCACTAATCCTCCATCCTTCAGAGGTAATCACCAGTTTTAATGTGATTCCGCATATGTAAAGTTCTAAAACAGACAAACTAATTTATAAAACAAGTAGAAAACAAAAAACAAAATTATAGACTTTAACTATATCAGTAATTACATTAATTACAAATAAGTTAACTTTCTAATTAAAAGTCAAAATTTATCAGATGGATGAAAAAGCTAGACTCAGTGATATACTATTTACTGGAGACACATTTTAAACATAATTGCAGAGACACTTTATAAGTCACAGAAAAATGGTACCATGAAAATAGTAACAAATGAAAATGTTAGGACAATAATAATATGAGAAAATGTAGGCTTTTAAGCAAAAAGTAAAACTAAAACTAGATAGAGAGAGAGTAATATTTTATAAAGAATCAAGTTAACAGAATGACATAAAATATTAAATATGTATGCACCTAATAACTTTGCTTAAAATATATATAAAGTAAAACCTTGCAATAGGAGAAATATAAATCTACAAAAGTCGTTATAAATTTTAAAGCACTTTTCTTAATTACCAATATTAAAATGACAAAAGATGTGTGTAAATACTAAAGAATTGTTTTACTATAAAAGGTATTTTAAAAAATAAGCATTTATGGCCAAAATAACAACAATGTACTATAAGACTGACAACACATATGGAAGTGAAATGTGTGACAACGATAGTTTGAAGGAAAAAAGAAGACAATGAAATTAAATGTTTGTGAAGTTTTGAAAGGAGATGGAATGTTATTTGGAGGTAAATTATGATTGATTAAAAATACATATTTAAGATTAATTTAAAATACATTTTCACCCTAACACATGCACTTAAAAAATACAACATGGATAAACTGGAATCTGAAAAAAAAAGAAATATTGTACAAGAAGGCAGGAGAGAAAAAAGTAACAAAATGCAGAGAAAAATAAATTACAAGAGGATAAGTTTCAACCCAATCATATGAATAAGTACAATAGATTTAAATTGTTTAAGTTCACTAATAAAAAGGCAGAGATTATTGGACTGGACAAAAAAGCAATAATCATTTTATATACAACCTATAAAAACATTCTTAAATATAAGACATAGCTTTAAAAATTATATATAGAGACCTTCTCAAAGCTTTATAAATATATACATTTAAACGTATATTTATATAAATAATTGTGTGACGCAAATGGTTAAGTGCCTAGCTATTAACTGAAAGGTTGGTAGTTTGAGTCCACCCAAAGTGTCTCAGAAGATATACCTGGTGATTTACTTCCAAAAAAATTCTCTGTTGAAAACTCTACGGAGCACAGTTCTACTCTGACACACACAGAATCTTCATGAGGCAAAATGGACTTGAGGGCAACTGGTTGATATATATAAAAAAAACAAACCAAACTTGCTGCCACTGAGTCAATTCCAACTCGTAGAGACCCTATAGGAGAGAGTAAAACTGCCCCTTATTGTTTCCAAGGAGCAACTGGTGGATTTGAACTGCCAACATTTTGGTTAGCAGCCGAGCTCTTAACCATTACTCTACAATCATGATATAACTGACTTGAAAAACACTATAAAATAACTAGACTCAATTGACCTTTATAAAAACTGTCCAAGAGCAACAGAAGCTTCATTCTGTTCTAGTGCACATGGACAATTTACCATGACATATCATATTTCTGGGGACAAGAAAATCCTCAATAATTATGCAGCACGTTTACTAAGCCAGTGTAAACAAATTAAAAATAAAAAATGAAATAAAGATATCTGCAAAGTCAATAAAAAAAGTCATTTTTAGCATATTTCAAATAAACTATGACTCAAATTAAAAAAAAAAAAAAACACCAGAGAAATCAGAATATATTTTGAATTATACTAAAATAAAAAAAGCCAATATAAAAATATGAGATGTAATTAAATCAGTAGTTACAGGAAAACTTACTGTTTTAAATACTTGTATGAAAATAAGAAAATTTCTAAAATTAATTATTCAAAATTCTACCTTATAACCTGGAAAAAGAAGAGCAAATTAAACCAAAGTAGATTGTTGTTGTTAGTTACCATAGCGTCGGCTACAAGTCATGGCAACTGTATGTATAACAGAACAAAACACCGCCTGGTGCTGTGCCGTCTTCGTAATCATTGGTATGTTTGAGTTCATTGTTGTTTTAAGTAGGTTGTTACTGTTGTTAGTTGCCATTGCATCTATTTTTATTCATGGTGACTCCATGTGGACAGGAGAAATGAAATAATAAAGAAAAATGCACAATGAAATAGAAAGTTGATAGAGAAAAATCAATGAAATGTTTGTTTTTTCAAAGGATCAATAAAATTGATAAATTTTTAGCGAGAATGATCACAAAAGAAAGCAGTGAAGCCAAATTATAAATATCAAAAATGAAATGAGTCATGACTAAAGATTCTAAAGACACTCAAAAGGAAATTAAATTGCATAACAATGTTTCTCATGGATTGAGATGCATAAATCCTTAAAAAATATTAACAAATCAATTATATTGATTTAGGAAAAAATAATATTATCATGACTAGTGTGGTTTGTCATATAGATGCAGGCTGGGTCTAACGCTCAAAAATTAATTCACCATACTAATGTAAAACAGAAAAAAAATGCTAATATGAATAAATGCAAAATACGATTCTAGAATATTTGACACTTACTACTAATAATAAACTAAGCAAACTAAGAATAGATGGAAATTTGTTGTTGTTAGGTGCCCTCAAATCAATTCTGAATCATAGTGACCCTATGTACAATGGAATGAAACACTGCCAAGTCCTGTGCCATCCTCACAATCGTTTTTATCCATGAGCCCATTGTTGTAGCCACTGCATCAATCCATTTCATTGAGAGGCTTCCTCTTTTTCTATGACCCTCTACTTTATCAAGCATGATGTCCTTCTCCAGGAACTGATCCCTCCTGATAACATGTCCAAAATATGTGAGAGATTGTCTCTCCATCTTTCCTTCTAAGGAACATTCTGGCTGTATTTCTTCCAAGACAGATTTGTTCGTTCTTTTGGCAGTCCATGGTATATTCAATATTCTTTGCCGGCACCATAATTCAAAGGCATCAGTTCTTCTTCTGTTTCCTTATTCATTGCATGCATATGAGGCGAATGAAAACACCATGGCCTGGATCAGGCACACCTTTGTCTCAAGGTGATATCTTTGCTTTTTAACACTTTAAAGAGGTCTTTTGCAGCAGATTTGCCCAATGCAATGCGTCTTTTGATTTCTCAACTGCTGTTTCCATGAGTGTTGATTGTGGATCCAAGTAAAATGAGAAATTCTTGACAACTTCAATATTTTTTCCATTTATCATGATGTTTCTTACTGGCCCATTTGGGAGGATCTTTGTTTTATGTTGAGGTGTAATCCATACTGATGGCTCTCATCTTTGATTTTCATCAGGAAGTGCTTCGAGTTCTCTTCACCTTCAGCAAGCAAGGTTGTGTCAGCTGCATATCACAGGTTGTTACGAGTCTTCCTGCAATCCTGATGCTGCATTCTTCTTCATATAGTCAGTTTCTCGGATTATTTGCTCAGCGTACAGATTGAATAAATATGATGAAAGGAATCAACCCTGATGCACATCTTTCCTGACTTTAAACCATGCAGTATCTCCTTGTTCTGTCCGAACAACTGCCTCTTCTTCTATGTACAAGATCCTCAGGAGAAAAATTAAATGTTCTGGAATTCCCATTCTTTGCAATGTTATCCATAATTTGTTATGATCCACACAGCTGAATGCCTTTGCATAGTCAACAATACTCAGGTAAATATGTTTCTGGTATTTTCTGCTTTCAGCAAGGATCCATCTGACATCAGTGATGATATTCCTGGTTCCACACCCTCTCCTCCATCTGGCTTGAATTTCTGGAAGTTCCCTGTCAATGTACTGCTGCAAGCACTTTTGAATGATCTTCAGCAAAATTTTACTTGTGTGTGATATTAATGATATTGTTCGATAATTTCCACATTCCGTTGGACCACCCTTCTTGGGATTAGGCATAAATATGGATATTTTCCAGTCAGTTCGGCAGGTAGCTGTCTTCCAAATTTCTTGGCATAGACGAGTGAGCACTTCTAGTGCCACATCTGCTTGTTGAAACATCTCAATTGGTATTCCTATCAATTCCTGGAGGCTTGTTTTTCACCAATGCCTTCAGTGCAGCTTGGACTTCCTCCTTCAGTACCATCGGTTCCTGATCGTGTGCAACCTGCTGAAACTGTTGAATGTCGAACAATTCTTTTTGGTATAATGACTCTGTGTATTCTTTCCACCTTCTTTTGATGCTTCCCGCATCGCTTAATATTTTCCCATAAAATCCCTCACTATTGCAACTAGAGGCTTGAATTTTTTCTTTAGTTCTTTCAGCTTGAGAAATGCCTAGCATGTTCTTCCCTTTTGGTTTTCTATCTCCTGCTCTTCGCACCTCTCATTATAATACTTTGTCTTCTCGAGCTGCCCTTTGAAATTTTCAGTTCTTTTACCTCATCATTTCTTCCTTTTGCTTTAGCCACTCAATGTTCAAGAGCAAGTTTCAGAGTCTCTTCTGACATCCATTTTGGTCTTTTTTTTCTTTCCGGTCTTTTTAATGATTTCTTGCTTTCTTCATGTATTATGTCCTTGATGTCATTCCACAGTTTATCTGGTCTTTAGTCATTAATGTTCAATGCATCAAATCTATTCTTGAGATGGTCTCTAAATTCATGTGGGATACACTCAAAGTCGTACTTTGGCTGTTGTAGACTTGTTCTAATTTTCTTCAGTTTCAACTTGAACTTGCATATGAGCAATTGATGGTCTGTTCTGAAGTCAGCCCCTGGCCTTGTTCTGACAGATGATATTGAGCTTTTCCATTGTCTCTTTCCACAGATGCAATCGATTTGATTCCTGTGTATTCCATCTGGCGAGGTCCGTGTGTATAGTCGCCATTTATGTTGTTTAAAAAAGGTATTTACAATGAAGGAGTTGTTGGTCTTGCAAAGTTCTGTCATGCAATCTCCAGGACAGTTTCTATTACCAAGGCCATATTTTCCAACTACCGATCCCTCTTCTTTGTTTCCAACTTTCGCATTCCAATCACCAGTAATTATCAATGCATCCTGACTGCATGTTTGATCAGTTTCAGACTGTGGAAGTTGGTAAATTGATGGAAACTACTGAACCTAATGAAGAACATCTACAACAAGCCTACAATTGCCAAGAACTTATTGTTGAGTGACTGGATGCTTTCTCTATAAGATCAAGAACAAAGCAGGGATGTACACTATCTCCATTTCTATTCAGCAGTGTTATGGAGGTGTAACAAGTTCAATAAGGCATGAAAATAAATAAAATATAAAGAAATTGGAAAGGAAGAGGTAAATTTATCTATAATTATTTGAATGTTATTGTTGTTGCTAGTTGTCATCGAGTTGGCCCCTGACTCATGGTGACCCCATGTGTTCCACAGGGCTTTCTTGGCTGTAATCTCTCTGGAAGCAGATCACCAAGCCTTTCCTTTGGTTGAGCTGCTAAGTAGGTTCATATCATCAACCTTTCAGTTAGCATCCAAGTGCAAACTGTCCACCCCACGCAGGCTCCTAGACAGTTATGTGCATAGAAAATTCTAATGGATTTACACAAAAGTCGCTAAAACTGAGAATCAAAATCTGCAAGGGTACAGGATACAAACTTAATGCACAAAATTAATGTTATCAACTTACATTAGCAATGAAAACTTCAAGATTAAATTAAAAAATTTATAAAGACACCAAAAACATAAAATTCCTTGGACAAATTAAATATATATGTACATATATATATATATATATATATATATGTACATATAAGTGTATATATATATATATATATATATACCATACTTATGCTCTTAAAACTGTAAAACTTTACTGAGAGTAATTAAAGAAGACCTAAAAAGATTTAGAAAGATATAGTGTTCATGGTTGAAAGCCTCAATACTGTTAATATGCCTATTCTCCCCAAACTGAACTATCGGTTCAAATCAATCAAAATTAAAATCTCAGCTGAAGGTTTTTATAGAAATAAACAAGCTGATTTACATATATATGTATATATATATATATATGATGGCATAAGGGAACAGGGGGAGCATAAATAATTACAAAAAAAAGAACAAAATTGCTCGATTCACACTGCATGATTTTCAAGATACAAAGTTATACTAATAAGCATAGTGTGAAATTGGCATATGAATAGACATATACAACATAATAACAGAATATAGAGTCAAAAAATAGACCCACACATATATGGATAGTAGACTGTCAGCAATGGTTCCAAGATAATATAATGGTCAAAGGATAATGTTTCAAGGATATCTGAGAATAAGCCATAAAATTAAAAAAATTTAATTGAATTTTATTACAATTAAGACATTTTCTTTAAATAACAGTTATAAAATTAGATGGCAAGTCACAAATTGGGAGAAAATATTCACAATACGTATCTGACAGTGGACTTGTATCCAAAATGTACAAAGAACTCTTACAACTCAATACTAAGTAGACAATCATCTCAATTCAAAACCAGAAAAAAAGATTTTCTACCAGGATGGAGGAGTAAGAAGCTCCACACTCCTATCCTGTAAATAAACATGAAAAACAAGTAGAAACTCTCAGAACTACATTGTCAGAATTGTGGTAAACAACCAAGAAACACTGAGTCAAGAAAAAGGCAATGCTAAGACGATGATAGGAAAGCTTTGTGGTTAATAAAATTCTAAGATTTCAATTTGGGTTTATCTCTAGGCTCAAAGTTAGCTTGGCTAAGTACTGAAGGAATGCCCTAGAACAGAATCAATCTGTGTTTTTTCTATTGCTTTTTTTTTTTTCTTTATTTGCTTCCTTCTCTTCTTTTCTTTTTATTTTCATTTTTTTTTTTTTTTGTTTAACTCATTGTTTTTGGAAATCTCTGTCAGATCAGTAACTGAACAGAAGCTGAAGGAACAGAGATTTCAGTAAACACACAAGTCAAGTAATTCAATAATATAAAGACAATAATAGTTTGGAAAATAGTACTTTGGAAAAGTCACCAAACCAAACAGTTTTCAAAAATAAAAGTTAAAAAAAAAAAAAAAGAGAGATAAAGAAACTTAAAAACCTTGAGGAAGGGGAAAATCTGATTTAAAGAGCTATCACATTCTATCGTTCAAATATCTCCTTTTCAACAAAAAAAAATCACAAGGTGTACAGAGAAACTAGGAAGGATAGCCCAGTCAAAGGAATACAATAAAGTGGCAGAAACCTTTACTGAGAAAGCTGAGACTTTGAACTTACCTGATTAAGACTTAAAATAACTGTTTTAAGTATGCTGAAAGAACTCAAGGAAAACAGGGAAGGGAAGGGAATCAAGAAAACAATTTATGAACAAAATTAGAATTCCAATAAAAAGGAGTTATGAAAAGGAGCCAAGCAAATTCTGGAGCTGAAAAGTATAATAACTAAAGTGAAAAGTTCACTAGAAAGGCTTAAATGACGTGAACCATGACAAAAGACATCAATTACCACATCCACGAAGCTCAACAATCATTCAAATAGGATAAACCCGAAGAGATTCACACCAAGACACATTACAATCAAACTCTCAAAAACCAAAGATGAAGAAAGAATCTTGGAAGCAGCAAGTTAGCAAATTCTAACATAAACCAAAACCAAACCATTTGCCATCGAGACAGTTCCTACCCATAGTGACCCTATAGACCAGAATAGAACTGCCCCATAAGGCTTCCAAGGAGCAGCTGGCAGATTTGAACTGCCAACATTTTGGTTAGCAGTCAAGCTCTCAACCGCTGCGCCACCAGGGTTCCATACAAAGGATCAAAATAAGATTAAGTACTGATTTGTTTTTGTCAAAAATCATGGAGGTAAGAAGGCAGTGGACTAACATATTTAAGGTGCTGAAAGAAAAACAAAACAAAATAATATAAACCAAGAATTCTACATATGGCAAAACTATCTTTCAAAAATCATGGCAAAATTAAGACATCCTCAGATAAGTAAAAGCTGAAAGAGTGTGTTACTATAAGACCTGACCTACAAGAAATGCTAAAGGGAGTCCTTCAGGTTGAAATGAAAGGATGCTAGACAGTAACTTGAAGCTATAAAAGGCGATAAAGATATCTTCAGTAAAGGTAATTTCATGCTTAAACATAAAGCTCATTTTTACTGTAATTTTGAACTGTAACACTACAGGCTATATCCTACATAATATAAAAGACAAATGCATTTAAAAAATCATAAATTTATGTTATTGGGCACACAGAGTATAAAGATGTAATTTGTGACAACATAAAGGGGAAGAAGCTGTACATGGACAGAATTTTTGTATGATATTGAGGTTAAGTTGGTACCAATCCAAACTAGATTGTTTTAAATTTAAGATATAAGTGTAATCCCCATGGTAATCACAATGAAAATATCTTAAACACAAAAGTAATTGAGAAATCAATAAAAAAGTTTCACTATAAAAATATCAACTAAACATTAAATAAGGTAGGAGAAAAGAAGGACAAAAATATAGGACACATAGAAAACATAGCACAATGGCAGTAGTAAATCCTTCTTTATAATTAATTACTATATATACGAGGGAATGTTCTGCAGCCATAAAGAGAAATGAAATTCTGTTATAAGTTAACGACATGGATGACCCTTGAGAATATCGTACTAAGTGAAATAAGTGAAACAAAAAAGGATAAAC
The DNA here is from genome assembly GCA_030035585.1 of Dugong dugon. Taxonomy (NCBI): domain Eukaryota; kingdom Metazoa; phylum Chordata; class Mammalia; order Sirenia; family Dugongidae; genus Dugong; species Dugong dugon. The sequence goes on along the minus strand of CM057478.1, from coordinate 7,623,669 downwards.
ATTGTATTATATTGCTTATATGAAGTATTTGTTGTTAGGTGCCATCTAGTTGGTTCTGACTTACAGTGACCCGCCATACAACACAACAAAACAATACAGGGTCCTACAACAACCTCACAATTGTTGTTATGCTTGAGTCCATTGTTGCAGTCCCTGTGTCAATCCATCTCGTTGAGGGTCAGCTCCTTTTTCGTGGACCCTCTACTTTACCAAGCATGATGTCCCACTACAGGGACTAGTCCCTCACTGAGAACATGTCCAAAGTATGTGAGATGAAGCCTTGCCATCCTGGCTTCTAAGGAGTATTCTGGCTGTACTTCTTCCAAGACAGATTTGTTCATTCTTCTGGCGGTCCATGGTATATTCAATATTCTTCGACAACATCAGTTCTTCTTCTGTCTTCTTTGTTCCTTGTCCAGCTTTCCCACACATAGGAGGTGACTGAAAACACCATGGCTTGGATCAAGCACACCTTGGTCTTCAAGATGACATCTTTGCTTTGTAACATTTTTTTTTTTTTAATTGTACTTCAGGTGAAGGCTTACAGAACAAATGGTTTCTCATGAAACAGTAGTACACATATTGTTTTATGACATTGGTTAACAACCCCACAACATGTCAGCCCTCTAAATTCTCAACCTTTTTTTTTTTTTTTGGTGAAAATACACATAGCCAAAGATACACCGCTTCAAAAATTTCTACATGCGCAGTTCAGTGATGTTGACTATGCTTTTCCAATTGTGCTGCTATTCTCACTTAAGATGAAGGCTTACAGAACAAAATAGTTTCTCATTTAACAGTTGCTACACATGTTGCCCTATGACAATGGTTAACAATCTCACAACACATCGACAATATCCTTACTCAACCTTGGGTTCCCTATCACCAGCTTCCTTGTCCCCTTCTGCCTTCTGGCCCTTGTCACTGGACTACTGTACCTTATTAGTCCCATTTGGTTTTACGGGGCTGTCCACTCCCAGGCTGAACGGTGAACCTTGGAGATAACTTCACCACTGAGCTAAAATGACGTCTGGGGGCCATACTCTTGGGGTTTCTCCAGTCTCCTTTAAGCAAGTAAATCTGGTCTCTTTTTTTGTGAGTTAGAATTATGTTCTACATCCTTCTCCAGCTCTGTCCAGAACCCTCTGTTGTGATCCTGGTCAGAGCAGTCAGTGGTGGTAGCCGGGCACCATCTAGCTGTACTGGACTCAGTCTGGTGGAGGCCTTGGTAGCTGTGGACAATTAGTCCTTCAGACTAATTGTTTCCTTGTATCCTGTTCTCTTCATTCTCCCTCGCTCCCGAAGGGGTGAGACCAGTGGAGTATCTTAGATGGCTGCTCACAGGCTTTTAAGACCCCAGACACTACTCACCAAGGTAGAATGTAGAACATTGTCTTTATAAACTGTGTCATGCCAATTGAGCTAGATGTTCCCCGAGACCATGGTTGTCTCCACAGCCTGCTTTGTAACATTTTGAAGAGATCCTTTGCAGTACATTTGACCAATGCAATGAGTTGTTTGATTTCTTGATTGCTACTGAAGAATGAAGTGTCCAGCACAAGCAAATTCATAGAGATAAAAATAGATTGGTGTTACCAAGGGCTGTGTGAAAGGGGTAGTGAGGAATTATCATTTAATGTGTACTGAGTTTCTGCTTGGTGTGATGAACAGTTTTGGAGGTAGATGATGATGGTGGTTGCACAGCATTTTGAATGTAATTAATGTTACTGAATTGTATACTTAAAAAGGGTCAGAGTGGCAAGTTTTGTGTTATATATAATTTTACCACTATAAAATTTAAAAGAAAACAGGAGAAATATTTGAACAGATACTTTACAAAAAAAGATACACATGTAGCTAATAAGCTCTGCAAAGATACTCTATATCACTAGTCATTAAGTAAATATAAACAAAAATGAAATACAACTAAACACTCATTGCAATAGCTAGCATTAAAAAGACTGACAATACTAAAGATTGGCAAAGATTTAGAGCAATTGGAATTTGCATATATTTCTGGAAGTAACAACAAAGAAAACAACCTCCTGATGTGGGTTGAACAGAGTAGAACTGCTCCGTAAGGTTCCCAAGGAACGACTGGTGAATTCAAATTGCCAACCTTTTGGTTAGCAGCCAATCTCTTTACCACTGTGCCATAAGGACTCATTATATAAAATTTTGAAAGTTTTCTTATAAAGTTAAACACACATTGAGCATACAACCCAGCAATTTCACTCCTAGGTATTTACACGAGGAAAACGACAGCATATGTGTACACAAAGTCTCATACATGATTGCTTTGTGCAACTTTATTAATAAAGCTGGTAAAAATGACAAAAACTCAAATAACCAACAACAATTGAATGGAGAAATAAATTTTTTTATATCCATATACTGGAAAACTTTTTGGCGGTACAATAAGGTGCAATACTGATACATGTAACAAAACAAATAAATATGCTGAGCAAAAGATGTCAGCCAAAAAAGAAAATTTTATTTATGTTTCCTTTTATATGAGATTCTAGAAAATACAAAACAAACATATATTGACAGAAAGTATATAAGCAGTTATGTCAGGCTGGTAGTTGGTGAATTGTTTCATAACTGATTGTGGTGTGATTACATTTCTTGAAATTCAGTGAACTATACAACTAAAATGCGTGTATTTGATTGTATGTAAATCATACCTCAATAAAGTTGATTAAAAAAAACAACAAAAAAGTTGTAAGAGAGCTAGTAATATACGTCATTTGAAGAATTAATTGGTTTGTTTTAAAAGACAACACGATCTTCTGGTGATGGATTTCAAAGATCAATTGTTGCGGTTCCATTACCAAATATCCAATTAACTTGGGATCTGAGCTGTACAAAATCACTTTACTGTTTTGTTTCTAATTTCTTCCTTTTAATAACAGAAAATAGCTTTGGTCTTAGAAAATAGACTGATAATTCTGTAGCAATTGAAGGCACAAGATGCATTGGAAGTCAACTTATTGTCCACTGCACCCTGAACATATTCAGGAAGTAGACTTGATTAAATGCTTTTTTTCCCACACGGATTTCGGGAGTTAAAGTGTACAATAAAAACGTAGATTTGTATTAGGAGCTTCACCGAATGGTTTAGTCTTTGTGAGTTCTCTTTTTGTTGCTTAAACTATGTTTCCAATGATAATGCCCTGTTGATAGTGTGTTTTCCCTTCATAACAAGTCTCCATTATCCTTTATAACATAAAGCACCCTTAAAACACATTGCTTTACGTATTAAAATTGAATGCAATCAATATGCACATTTTTGTTGTCAATAAGCCAGAGACTTTGGGTAATTTAATGGGATTTGAAATAAGAGAAGAATGTAGCAACAAGGAGACATACAGTTTTATTCATCTCTTATCTGCAAAGTTGGCATGTGCATCTAGATATTATGAAGATAAACGGATTCAATAAACTCAACCTATGACATTTTAGTACCTTGAGATAGTCATTGTGTTTTCTGATTAATCATATCAAATTTTACTGTATGCAGTCTACCCAACTCCCCTGCTATGATCTTATAAAAAGCTTCCTTCTCTTTTTGCTTAGACTACTGAAATACTTCCTGAACTATTTTTCTGCTGCTACATTTTCTTCTTATTACAAACCATTTTCCAGGCAGCAGTTAAAGAGATAATTTTAACATGTAAACCAAATCGTAATAAATCCCTGATTATAGTGGCCTGGCAGAGTATTTATAATACACTTATAATAAATCACTTATAATCCAAACCCGTCATCATAGAGCTAATGATCTGGCATCTTCCTACATTTCAGAATTTATCTTATCTTGTATCTTTGTCCTCCAGGTCCACAGTTCAAACCACATCTGTTTGTTCCTAACATAGGTTCTTTGGCCTTAATGTCCCATCTACCTCGACAATTCTTTCCCTAAATACAAGCTTGTCATTTAGGTTTCAGTTTCTATGTTACTGCTATCCATTATCCTCTTTTATATTCTTCATACTATTTATCACTATCCACAAATTATTTTAGTTATTTAGTTTTCTGTAGCATATAAACTTTATTAGAACGAAGTCTTTACAATAGTAATTGTCTCCTCAGTTGAATTCTCCTTTTTTCCTTCTCCTCTTTATTTCCACTAATGCCACTTTTTTTTCAAAATGTGTAATATAGTGTCAATAGTTTTGAAAATAATTTTACATTTTTTTAATCTGACCAATACAAATACAAACATTTCATAGAATATTTATCATTTGTTTAGGAAAATCTAGGAGAAATGTGGAAGACCATTTAGAAAGTTCAGAAATCTCTATATAAAACTGAGATTCCATGTAGACCATGAACAAAAACTTTCATTGTAATTCAAGTCCCTAGACTTCTAATTCAGTAACCTGATTTTGAATTTTTAACAGTATTTTTAGAATAATTTGAGATAGTTAAGTGACTAGCTTCATAATTCTGGATGGAATTAGTATTGGAACTTACATTTTATTTGTCTATCAATGTCATCACATTGTGTAGAGAATCTCACCAAGAAGAGAAAAGATGGTGCACATGGAAACTAAAAATTGAACTTCTGAGATAATGCAACCATTTTCTCCACTAGTTTAATACAATTTATTCTCAAGCACATTCTTGTTCATTACTTCGAGAAGATAAATAAAACTAAGTAGGTGAATTTTATACTACCATTTAAATCACAACATATATGTTTTAATTAAAAATACAGTTTTATCAAGGGGATTCAATATGTACTCTTCCTGTACAATGTTTAATTTAATGAAATATTTAAATTGCCATGTACTTCATTGCAGAAAGTTTCATTAAGCATACCATTTGGGGCCACAGACAAAATTCATGGGCTAATCTATAGAGATATTTTAAAAATTATGTTGTGTATAATATTCCTTGTGATTAAACTACTTTATAATGATTTACAGTATAACTTCCAGCCTCGTTTTTCTTTCTTTTTTAATTCCAGGAATTGCAAACTAGAAATTAGGAAAAACATAAAAGATTTTTCAATTCTTCCTCTTCTACTAAAATATATAAAATATTTATATCAGTCTATTTTTATAAATATTTCTCAGGAAATTATCTTCATGGAATATTCTCAAGTAGGGGAATTTCCTTTTACCAAAATTCCTAGAACTATGTGAAATGTTTGAGAAATACTCTTCCAGAACACTACATTTTATCTTTTTCAAAATTTAACAAAAATAAAATGTCTTAAATATATCAAATAGTAATTTATAAATTGCTTCTGAGTACTGAAAATTCCTAGGTGATATCACCTGTTTAAAATGCCCATTCACCTTACTCATAATTATTATCATCAAAGAAAACTTCCAGGTACTAACATTTGCGTCTGGCTTTGGGCTGTATGGCTCCCAACCTTCTCAGAGCTCCAACCGCCATGCAGATTTCTCATCTCTCCAAAATAAACTCAAGTTACATTGTTCCTAACACACATAACTCAATTCTTCTAAGGCCTAACAAGCGTTGGTGGCAGATTGGGAAATCTGTTAAGTTAAATTCTCAAATTTTGTTGCTGCTAGCTCTATCCCAAGGCTCTTAAGCAGGATCTGTTCCATAGAAATCCAAAGAACACAACACCATATCTAGCTTCCTACTTTCAACTCAATTAGAAGTTTATCCGTCAAGACAATTTTTGTTTATTTTTCTAGAAAACAGAAAATGTAATTTATCATGATAATGTCAAGTCTTTTTTTAAAATTCTCTTTCATCAACCAATTCTTCAGCTATTTGTTGTGCTTTTTTAATTACATTTTTAAATTCTGAGATAATTGTAGATTTATATGTAGTCATAAAAAATAATGCAGATGACTGCACACACTTTCCTCAGTTTCTAACAATGAAAACATCTTACAAAACTGTAAAATATCACAACCAGTATATTGAACCTTGATCCATTCACGATACAGAACGTTTCTATCATAACAAGAATTGCTCATGTTGCTGTTTTATAGCCCCATTCACTTCTACCCACCTCTCACTCTTCCTTAACCTCCAGTAACTTTTACTCTGTTATTTCATTTCTGTAACTTTGCCATTTAAAAAATGTTATAGATCATACAGTATGTAACCTTTTGGGCTACATACTGGCTTTTTTCACTCAGCATAGTTCTCTAGAGATTCATCCAGGCTACTGTGTGTACCAAAAGTTTGTTCTTTTTACTGCTGAGTAGTATTCCACGCTATATGTGTATCATGGTTTGTATAACCATTCACCAGCTGAAGGAAATCTAGATTATTTTCACGTATAAACATTGGTGTACAGGTTTTATAAACATTAGTCTTCATTTCTCTGGAATAAATGCCTAGGAGTGCAGTTGTTGGTCATATGGTAGTCACATATTCAGTTTTTAGAAACTGTCAAATTTTTTTCAGAGTGGCTGCATCATTTTACACTTTCATTAGCACTGTATGAATGATAGAATTTCTCCACAGCTTCACCAGCATTTGGTGTTGTTGCTATTTTTTATTTTAGCCATTCTGATGAGTGTGTAGCGATATATCATTGTATTCTTAATCTGCATATAAGAGTCAGTATCGACTCAGAGGCAGTGAATTTGGTTTGGTTATAAAGGCTAATGACCTTGAACATCTTTTCAAGTCCTTATTTTCCATCTGCATATCTTGTTCCATAAAATGCTTTTTCATGCCTTTTGGCCACTTTCTAATTGGATTTTTTTTTTTTTTTTTTTTTTTTTTTGGTACTGTTGAGATTTGAGAGTTCTTTGTATTTTCTAGGTACAAGTCATTGTTTGGTAAGTGATTATGTGATTTGAAAATATTTTCTCCCAATTTCTAGCCTGTTTTCTAGTTCACTTGACAGGGTATTTTGCAAAGCATACATTTTTGTTTGCTTTTCTCCCTAGTAAAATATAAATTCATTTACATTACTAATCTCATTTTATAGTACTATCTCTGGCAGCCCAGAGGTTAAAGCACTCAGCTGCTATTCAAAAAGTCAGCGGTTCAAACTCACCAGCTGCTCCGTAGAGAAAGATGTGGCAGTCTACTTCTGTCAAGATTTCAGCCTTGGAAATCCTATGGGTCAGCTCTACTGTGTCCTGCAGGGTCGCTATGAGTCAGAAGCCACTCAGTGCAGTGGGTTTGGTTTTTGGTATGTTCCTTCAGAACTTAGCTCAGTGCTATGCACACAGAGAAACAATACATATTTTAATGAGTAATTTATGAGAGAAATAGTTAACTAATAAGGAATGGTTGGCAACTCCATATATATTAATCGATTATATTTAACAACAAGTTTAACAAGGGTGCAGCTTGCTTAATCTAACATACCAATATCTTCATTTTAACCTTTGGACTTTCCTTAAAGCACATTTTTAATAGAGAAATTCTGTTTTTAACAAAATATTTTTTTATTATATAATAGTAGTTCATTGTAAACCTTTTGGAATGTAGTACAGTATAAAGTGAAAGTAAAAATCTTCCATCATATTACCTTGAGAAACAATACTTTTACTATTTCTGCATAACTTGTTTGTATTTTTTCTTTGCATGTATGTGATCATGACATAAAGCTCTTCTGTAACTCGCTGCTTTTCATTTAACAAGGTACCTTGTATTTACAAAACACGACTTTGAATGACTACATATTATTCTCTTGTATGGATATCATGAAATTTGTTTCACAAAACATCTATTGTTGATAATTTACGTTGTTCCATTATTTCACAGCTACAAATTAATTGGCAGTCCATAGACTTGTGAATCCTTTGAAAATCTCTGATTATTTCCTTTGAATGAATTCACAGAAACAACAACAGTTTCCGGGCCAAAGGGAATAAATAGTTTTAAAACTTTGGATTCCCGTTGCTAAGTCATTTTCCAGTACTGTTTCGCTATTTACAATTTGAAGAGAAGGGATACTCAGATTATTCCTGCAAATAGCAATTAGGTGGCAAGCAGATCTGAAGTTAGTCAAGAGGATGAATTACCAGATGAAGGATTTGCTAAAAGATAACAGATTGGTCATCTCTGTCCCTACCATGCCCAATTTACTTGTCCATTAATGCACCTTAAAGACTTTAGAGGTATATATTAAACATTTGCTTTGAATAAATAAAAGAGTGAACACATCCACAAATGGATGAATCGAAAACTTCTATTGCTCCCTCCCCACTACTTTGCATATGCTGTGGATTTTACAGGCTATGTTAACGCTACCTCTGGAGTGTCATGTACTACTAGCCAGCCTACACTACTATAAAAACCTGTTACCGTTGAGTCAATTCTGACTCATAGCGACCCTATAGGACAGAGTAGAACTGCCCCATAGAGTTTCCAAGCGGTGTGTCATGGTTTGAATTATGTCCCCCAAAAAGTGTGTGTATCAATTTGGCTGGGCCATGATTCCTGGTACTGTGTGATTTTCCTGTATGTTGTAAACCTGCCTCTATGATGTTAATGAGGGAGGATGGGTGGCAGTTGTGTTAGTAAGGCAGGAGCTGATCTTCAAGACTGGATTGTGTCCTGAGGCAATCTCTTGAGATACAAAAGACAGAAGTGAGCAGTGAAACAGGGGGATCTCATACCATCAAGAAAGCAGTGCCGGGAGAGAGTGCATCCTTTGGACCAGGGTCCCTGCGCCAAGATCCTCATCTGGGGCAACACTGATGAGAAGGCCGACAGAGAGAGAAAGACTTCCCCTGGAGCTGACGCCCTGAATTTGGACTTTTAGCCTACTTTGACCGTGAGGAAATAAACTTCTCTTCATTAAAACCATCCACTTGTGGTATTTCTGTTAGAGCAGCACGAGATAACTAAGACAGGGTGCCTGGTAGATTCGAACTGCCTACATTTTGGTTAACAGCCAAGCTCTTAACCCCTGCCCCACCAGGGTTTTGTACATCACTATAAGCAGTAGGGCAGCTCCAGAAATTAGTTATTTGAACAGCGAAGTGGTTTTACCTAGAACACAAGGTCTTTGCATCTTTCTGGCACTGCCATCCTCAGCATGCCAGCTTTTCCCTTTGGCTTGCTTACCCAAGAATAGGGATGGAGCAGTTCTAGAGTAGACGTCCAGACATTAAAAATATCTACAGATAGGACAAAAACAAAAGCAAAAATCAACAGACTCTTGCCTATATGTATCAGTTCAAAGATGAGAAATCTTTTTTAGAGGCTGGTTGGTAGACATCTTCACACTTTTCATTAGTCAAACTTGTGATAAGCCCTAGCCCAAACCAGTTGTCAGCAAAGGAGTAAGATCAATATGACTTATTTAGGCCATGTCAGATCTTACTCCCCAGGAGAGATATGGGGTCAGCTTCCTGTGAAGCGTATAGCCAGGCAGAGGAAAGTGAATGACTAATGATTAGTGCTTGGTGAGAAACAAAGAAGAAAGGGAAGAGGTTGTGTGATGAGTGGGCGACAGGTTGTCTGCTTTATCCTATTTGTCAATATTGCAATTAGTCCTTCGTAGAGTATAACAGTGGAAGTTTCTTTTCATTTCTTATAATACTATCTTCTGGTGATTAAAAAAAAAAAAAAAAGGAAACCCTGGTAGCATAGTGGTTAAGAGCTATGGATGCTAACCAAAAGGTTGGCAGTTTGAATCCGCTAGGTGCTCCACAGAAACTCTGTGTCCTATAGAGTCAATAGTGTAGCTGTGAGTCAGAATTGGCTGGATGGCACCAGGGCTGATAAAATTGAGCGCTGATCATGAGATGAGCTTTTCATCTCTTGAGTTGAGACTCCAGCCAAGGTGTGGATGAGCTGTGAAATAGGTATGGAAATTTACAAATTGCTTTACATATAAATAAGAACGGATTCAAAATAACATCCTTTTCTTTTTTGTTTTAATTGCAGAGGGTGGTTAGTACATCACTAAATTGTGTCAATAGCCCAAACAAAACCAATCTTATCTTCTCTGAGCAGCTTACTGTGCCAATTATTCTTGCAAATACGTACAGAGTTTATTGTTTGTGAAACAATTTGCTTTGATTCATTACAACCATCTTTCATCTTTTGTCAAAAACCTGATTACTGCCACGATTCTATCCTGTGTTACAGTCACATCTGAAGAGGAACTTAGCAACTATTGCAATTGCAAATTTAACTCAACATAACTCAGTCTCTTCTTGGAACTGCTCAGTTTTCTCTTTGCTTTGTTTCCTTCATTTTGACTCACTTTTTACCGAGCCTGGGAAATTTTACAAACTTCTGGAAAAACACGGTGTCAACTTGAATTTGAGTTGCTATAAAATTTTAATGGTTCTGATTCTTTTATTTCACCTCCAAAAAAATAAAAAAGCAAAACAAATAACAACAAAAACCTGTGCAACAAAATACAAAATGACATTTTACTCAGTATACATTTTTATCTCATTTAACTTTATGGTGATTTTTTCAAACCCTTTAAACTTTATAGAGCAATTAAACTACGTTCTCAGGACACACACACACACACACACACACGCACACACACACAAGAAAGAGCAATAAGCTAAGTAGTAATTTCCAGAAACCAGGCTCATTTTTATCACTACTTATTGAAGCTGAATGAGTATTTGTTCTGTAAAATAAGAAGCAGCTCCTGCTGCAAGTGGAAATTGATTTTTGTTTGTGAAAGAAATGTTAATATTTTTGTAATAGCAAAGAATGGCAGAGCAGCCTTATCTGATCAAACGAATTAAATTAATCTCTAATAGAAATGATCCCTTTCTATTGTTGCTCATTTGAATTGCTGCTGATTTTGCAGCATAGAAAACTGAACCAGGTTGTATAAAATACACTGGTGTCACCATGATCTTTTAATGATAATGTAGCACTACCTGAGAAAGCCAATCAAACATTGAACTTGTTGAAATTAATTTTCTCTTGGAATATACTTGAGAACATCTTCAGGATTACTAAGTGGATGAAAGTATTTGAAAATCATTCTAATCTATCAGTTAAAAATAAGAGTGCAAATTTGAGAAATGTAAACATAGAAATTTGCATGAAACCAGCATATTTTCAGCAACTAGCAAAAAAGTAGGAAAACTGCATAAATTATGAACATGATACATGCATTTATTTATAATAAATAGATAAATCAAGTTCAAAATTATGACCTACATAAGATTCAACTCTCTTTGAAAATAAGTGAGAGTTGACATTTTATATCATTACTAATATTCTTCGTGACAAATTTTCAAAAATTCATAGTAATACCACTTTGGATTGTGTGTGTGTGTGTATGTGTATGTTGTATGTGGCCAGAGGAAAGAAAAACAGTGAAATTTTTCTATATACCTAAATGATAACTTGGAAGTGACTTATTTTATTGGGCTTCTTTCCAAATACTTCAACTTTTTATGTAGAATACAGTGAATATAGGGTAATTTTTCTTTTTCATGATGAAAGGCCAATATTATAATAAGTATAAGACTATTAATACAGCCATATATAATATATAAGGCTATACATTAAAAGACTAACACCCACTCTCTCAAGCAAGCTGCACTAGAGAAATATTAAGGACACTTGATCTTCGCATTTTTCTGGTGTTGCTATCTTCAGTGTGTTGACTTTTCCCTTAGGCTTACTTATCCAAGAATATAGATGAAGCAGTTCTAGAGTAAATAAGCAGACATGAAAAATCTAGATAGATAGAATGAAGAATTTTCATTGAGTGAAACTCGATTGAAACATCTAGTCTTATTTTAAAAGACCTTTTTAATATTATTGTAATAAAGTAAAACATAAACAAAAGTTTAAAAAGTGTCAAAGTTACAAATGAAATCTATTTTTCTTGGAAAATCTTACTTCTAACTAACAGCCCCAATCTCGGAGATATCTACCCCTCAACTTTTCTATTTATATACTTTTGGATGGTTGACTCCATAATTATGAGTAATATTCATATACCTGTTGCCACAGAGTCAATTCTGACTCATAGTGACCTTATAGGACAGAGTAAAACTGCCCCATAGGGTTTCCAAGGAGTGGCTGGTGAATTCGAACTGCCAGCCTTTTGGTTAGCAGCCGAGCTCTTAGCCACTGCGCCACCAGGACTCCATATACTCTTTGATATTATCGACTTAAAGAAATATTTACTCTCTGCTATTAAAGAAAAAAAAATTAGCTTAACACTCTTCATCCATCTTTGTCTTCTTTCTCAAATTATTTTTCAAGTCTTCTATTAGTTCCATTTTAAACTTTAAGCTAGAGACTTACACCACTGTTTCCAAAAGTTGGGCAGTAATTTTTCCCCTCCTCATTGTTTAGATGAAAACCTTGCATTTGCTTTCTCCTCCCTATCTAACTTCTCCAGGCTGCCAGCACCTCCAGAATTTTTACATTGGTAAGGTCTGTAGTATTTGCAATCTGATCACTTTTACTTTACACGGTTTTTACTACTTTGCTGGTGAGTGATTCTGAATATCTTAAGAATATAAAGAGAGTTTATAATTATACTTAGGTAAATATGATCGTATACTCTGCAGAATTAGTCTGATTCTACCTATACAGAAGAGAATACTGGAATTTATTTCTCCAAACCAAAAAGGGATTTAAAAAAAGGGAGAAACTAGCAGTTCAAGAAATAATGTAAGAACTCTGGAAAGCATTAGAAAGAAATCCCAAGAGTACAATAAAGCAACAGTCTTAGCTTGATTAAGGTATTCTAATATTTTATTAGTAGTTGGCTTATTTCTTCTGTCAGCAAGAAAGCATAAAGAAACTTACAAAGATCACTTTTAATAAAAACAAGAAGTTGTATAATAAAACCATTTGTACAAAGGTAAGAAAATTACAGGGGTTACTGCGTGGTTTAAAATCAGGAAAGGTGTGTGTCAGGGTTATGTACTTTCACCATACCCAGTCTGTATGCTGAGCAAATAATCCAGGAAGCTGGACTATGTGAAGAGGCATGAGGGATCAGAATTAGAGGAAAACTCATTAACAACCTGTGATATGCAGATGACACAACCTTGCTTGCTGAAAGTGAAGAGGACTTGAAGCCCTTACTGATGAAGATCAAAGACTACAGCCTTCAGTATGGATTGCACCTCAACATAAAGAAGACAAAAATCCTCACAAGTGGACCAATCAGCAACATCATGATAAACGGAGAAAAGATTGAAGTTGTCAAGGATTGAAGTTGTCATTTTACTTGGATCTACAATCAATGCCCATGGAAGCAGCAGTCAAGAAATCAAACATTGTATTGCACTGGGAACTTCTGCTGCAAAAGGTCTCTTTAAGGTGTTAAAAAGCAAAGATGTCACTTTGAGGACTTTAAGGTGCGCCTGACCCAAGCCATGGTGTTTTCAAACACCTCATATGCATGCAAAAGCTGGACAATGAATGAGGAAGACTGAAGAAGAACTGACGCCTTTGAATTATGATGCTGGTGAAGAATATTGACTATACCATGGACTGACAGAAGAACAAACAAATCTGTCTTAGAAGAGGTATGGTCAGAATGCGTCTTAGAAGCAAGCATAGAAAGACTTCTCATGTATTTTGGACACGTTATCAGGAGGGACAGGTCCCTGGAGAAGGACATCGTGCCTGGAAAAGTAGATGGTCAGAGAAAAAGAAGGCCTTCAATGAGATGGACTGACACAGTGGCTGCAACAATGGGCTTAAGCATAACAATTGTGAGGATGGCCCAGGACCAGGCAGTGTTCAGTGCTGTTGTACACAGGATTGCTATGAGTCAGGACTGACTCGAAGGCACCTAACAACATGGAAGAACTATTCGGAGACTCTAACAAATTTACACGATAGAGGATGGAAGGATCTTCTTAAATAGTTGTTACATTCTAATCGAATGTTTATTCACTTTCCAAAGGCTGTTCCATTCTTTATCAACTTTTTCTCCATAAATCATCTTTTTGCATCATAAACACGGGTGTGATACAGCACCATGCTGTGGTCTTTTGCTTATGTTTTACCACACTTTCATTAAATTTGTTTATAAAATGCAAAGGGGTATCGCTACAATTTCGAAAATACATTAAAGTATTTTAAGAATGCCTTGCAAAGAATTGTTAGTATTTTTAGGTAGGATATCATGCCATAAACTACCTTAATTTCAGGATTTACCTCAAAACAAATTTTAGACAAAAATATCTTAGAATAATTCATTTTAAGTCTTTTTCTTTTAATGAGTAAACAATCTTTATAAATACATGAAGTTTCCTATGCTAAATAAGACCTATGTTATTGGTTAAATCAGTGCACTGAGGAGAATGAAGAGAATCACATATTTTTGTTGTTGTTAGGTGCTGTCAAGTTGTTTCTGACTCATAGCAACCTTATGTTTCCCTGTGTTTTATTGACTGCATGTGTGGTACCATGAGTATCATACGTTACCCATCAATTATCTCTTGCATTTTCAGACTAAGCAGTGCAATTATGCCCATACAGATATGATGCTCTGCTGGTTTCAATTCATAAATCACAAAACATTTTGTGGGTATTGCATGCAGTACATCTGCGTATGTGCGTTTAACTCTTGCGCATTTGGTTGACCAGCAACTTTAGGATAGAATTTGGCAAAGATAACCCAGACACAACAGTTTCAAATGTATTATAACACTGTAGAGGAGATAAAATGTAGTCAGAAATGTAGATTGAAAGAAAATCACATAAGTGATCAGCAGCTGCATGATTTATATACATCAACTAGCTTTGGGATAGCATGTCTCACTTTGAAATGCCAACAAGAAGTATCTCCACCCAGGCACCCATAGCTCATTCACTTACCTTGGCTCATTAAGAAAAACAAGCAAACTTAAAAAAAAAAAAAAGTTTTTAGCTGATATTGGATAACTTTTTAATTTTGAAGTTTTCCATAAGAACCCACTCAGTGTTCTGATTTAATTGTTTTTTAATTTAATTGTGTGTATGGTAGGAGTGCTTAGCTGACTCATAATCGGTCCCGAAAATGATCAGTTGGAACTATGTATGTTATTATTAATTGCTGATAAATTGATTCCTGCTCATGGAAATCCATGTGCGCAGAGTAGGACTACTCTGTAGGATTTTCAAGGCTGTGAGTTTTCAGAAGAGATCGCCAGGCCTGTGTTCTGAGTCACCTCTGGGGGGGTTCAAACAGCCAACCTTTCAGCTAATAGTGGGGTGCCTGACCTTTCTACCACCCAGGGATCCTTATCTATGTATGTTGTTGCTGTGTGCCTTCGGGTTGCTTCCAACTCATAGTGACCCTATAAGACAGAGTAAAACTGCCCCATATGCTTTCCTAGGCTGAAACCTTTACAAGAGTAGATTGCCAGGTATTTTCTCCATGGAGCGGCTGGTGAGTTCAAACCACCAAGAGCTTAATCATTGTGCCACCAGGGCTCCTTATATCTATGTATAAA
Organism: Dugong dugon; assembly: GCA_030035585.1. Taxonomy (NCBI): domain Eukaryota; kingdom Metazoa; phylum Chordata; class Mammalia; order Sirenia; family Dugongidae; genus Dugong; species Dugong dugon. The sequence continues at coordinate 7,608,307 of CM057478.1, read as the reverse complement.
CCAAACCTGTTGCCCGGTGATGAGTTGATTCCGACTCAAAGCTACCATAAAGGACAGAGTAGAACTGCCTCATAGGGTTTCTAAGGAGCGGCTAGTGAATTGTAACTGCCTCTGTTTTGGTTAGCAGCCGAGCTCTTATCCACTGTGCCACCAGGGCTCCATATCTATGTATGATACATATATTTTTTTAAAAACTTTTTTTATTGTACTTTAGATGAAGGTTTACAGAACAAAGTTTTTTATTAAACCATTAGTACACATATTGTTTTATGACAATGGTTAACAACCCCACAACATGTCAACACTGTCCCTTCTCAACTTTGGGTTCCCTATTACCAGCTTTCCCGTCCCATCCTGCCTTCTAGTCCTTGTCCCTGGACTGTTGTGCCCCATTAGTCTTATTCTGGTTTATGGGGCTGTCTAATCTTTGGCTAAAGGTTGAACCTCAGGAGTGACTTCATTACTGAGCTAAAAGGGTGTCCGTGGGCCATACTCTCAGGGTTTCTCCAGTCTCTGTCAGGCCAGTTAGTCTGTTCTTTTTTTGTGAGTTAGAATTTTGTTCTATATTTTTCTCCAGCTTTGTCCGGGACTCTCTGTTGTGATCCCAGATACATATACATTTGTATACATATATTTATACATCTATATATCTATAAGGAGCTTTGGTGGCTTGGTGGTTAAAGTGATCAACTGCTAACCCAAAGGTCAGCAGCTAGAAACCACCAGTGGCTCAGCCGGAGAAAGATGTGGCAGTCGGTTTCCATAGAGATTTACAGCCTGGGAAACCCTATGTGGTCACCATGAGTCAGAATAGACTTGACTTTAGTGGGTTTTTTTTTTGTTGTTGTTGTTGTTTATATACCTATGTGTTTGAAATCTGTATATTTATATGATTATCTGTCTCTACCATTATGCCTATGTCTCTGTCTGTGTCTCTGACCAGCTCCGTCTCTATTTTTATACTTGGTGACATAGACAAGGTTAAAATAATGCTAATAAATCAAATCTGTATTTCTCTGGCTCTACTTGTACCCACATGTCAAGAATTCTAGCCCCTCTAATTTCTCTCAATTACTTCGGATGTTTCTCAGGAGGATTTACACAAGGAATACACTTCTGATAAAAGGGGCACTAGTGATTTTCTTTCTCTTCTTTTCCAGAGCTATAGAGAAACTCCACCCATTGCTGTTGACTCTGCAAAGCTGGCGACAAGACCACGTCAAAGGCTGATGTCCTTTCCTGCTCTTATTCTTCCATTCCAAAAACAAGCTACTTTGATCCATTGTGAGGTCACTATGCCTTTTGTAGAATTCATATTTAGCTTATAGAAATGCTACATAGGGAATAAACATTACTTTTTCCATTTACAGAATGTTACTTAAGGTATAAAAAGTTCAGCCTAGAGTTCTTTTTGCCTTATTTTAAGGAGATTTTATAGATCTACTTCATTAAGGTATAATTTGTGTCCAGGAAAACACTCCCATCATAAGTGTACAGTTTGATGAGTTACGGCAGATGTATAAACCCATGTAACCACCTCCACATTCTAAATAAAGAACACTTCCATCAATATAAAAAGTTATCTTGCTGAGATTTGTAACCATCACCCACCCCACACACACCCACCCAACCTTGGCCCCAGATAATCACTACCATATCTAGAATTTTATATGAAGGAATCACTGCGTGTATATTTTTTTGGTCTGGTTTCTTTAACTCATCATTCACCCAGGTCTTTTAGAGTTACCCACTTTTTTTTGCTTATATCAAGATTTCTCTGTTTTTGTGGCTGATTAGTGTCCCAATGTATGGACATACCACAATGTATCTACTGCCTATTGATGAGTATTTGGATAGTTTCTAGTGTTTGGCTAACATGAATGGATATGACCTCCATGAATATTTATGAATAACTTTGTGTTCATATAGATTTTCATATATTTTGAGTAAATACCTAGGAATTTCTGGCTGATATAGTTATAACATGTTTAATACATAGTTAATACATGTTTAGTGTATACATTAATTCATGCTTAAATTATTAAAAATGTTCCAACTATTTTTCAAGGTAGTTGTACCATTTTGCCCACATATTGAAAATACTATTGTTTTCCATAAAATTACCTTGTTAAATATTAATTCACTATATATGCGTCAATTTATTTATGCTTTCTTTTATCTTTTCCATTAATTTGTATATCAGTTCTTATGCCAATACCACAGTGGGCTTAACTGTTTAGTTTTATAGTAAATATTTTAGTACAATACTGTAAGTCCACTAATCTGTTCATTTTTTTCCCCAAAATATTTGGCTATTCTAGATCATTTTTATTATCAGAGGAATACAATTGTCATTGTTAGAATCAGATTTGTCTATTTCTACACAAAATGCCTGATGACATTTTCATTGGAATTGTGTTGAATCTATAGCTAAATTTGGGGAAAATTTATATCTTCTGAACTTATAGTCTTCTAATCCAAAAGTATGATATTTTATAACAGTTAGATATTTTATAATTTTCCTCATAGTTAGAAAAAAGAGGAATGTATTAATTACCTTATCAGGTAATTATGGTTATTCTTTTTTGATACTACACCAAAACTGGGCAAAGAATAGTTACTTAAAAGTTTAGTTGCAATATGTAATCTGAAAACATATAAATAAACTTTTTATTCTGTTGCATTAAAATTCATTGATGTATTTTGGACTTTGAATAGATTTTCTACCCATGCATAATTGTTTAACATCATGCATTTGTCACTTATGAAATGCTGGTTCAGAGAGTAATGCAAATTTTCCAAATGTTGGCACATTTCATTACATGATACTATTGGGAGGCAGTATGTCACCGGCCTCTTGCATTCCTACATATCTTGATGAATGTGTGAAAAATCACAAAGCTGTTGTCTCAAATTTTCCCATCAGGACCACTTGTCATGATTGTTTATGAAGGTAAAAACCTGAGAAATGAAGAAATGCAGGAATTATCACAGGTATCAGGAATATATACTTGTGATAATTCCTGCATTACTTCAGGATACACAAGATACACAGGACTGTATCATATGGTATCGTATAGTATCTTTAGAAAGTTATCACAGATTCTGTAAGCTCAGGATTCCTCTCCTGTGGACCACAGTGCCTGTACAGGCTCCATCTGGCACTCTACATCACCCTTTGGGATCTGAGGTTCGAAGAACAAGTACAGCTATTCTGATTCTTCTGCTATTGTTTTTCTGTGAATGGTAAAGACTATTGTCTCTGAGCCAGTAGTCTCGTGTCTCCTGTCAGTATCTATGGAATATGTGAGGATTACTTACCAGCTTATATATTTATTTTTGTAGGAGATCTCCTGCTTCTAGCTCTCCTTTGCATGGTACAACTTATTAGAGAAAAATTCAAACAGTTCTGGTGATGAGGATGAGATGCTAACATAAACATGGTTTTCTGGAAGTAGTAGAAGGTGGATGCTATGGGCCAACCAGTAGGATTTGCAGGAAATCAAAAAACCAAACCCACTGCCACTGAGTTGATTCTGACTTCTAGCAACCCTATAGGACAGAGTAGAACTGCCCCATAGGGTTTCTAAGGCTGTGAATCTTTACAGAAGCAGACTGCCACATCTTTCTCCTGTGGAATGGCTTGTAGGTTCAAACCATGAACCTTTTTGTTTGCAGCTGAGTACTTTAAACACTGAGCCACCCGCAATCCCTGATTTGAAGGAAGTTCCTGAGAATCAGTAGCCGACATGTTGACCAAATTATATGATCAATGGGGCAATAAATGGTCCTTCATTTTTTGCCTGTTATTGAGGAGGATTTGAAGAGGTAGTTTTAAAGCAAGGACTGGAAGATAGGCCCAAAGATAGCTGTCTAGACAATGGTGTATTTGTTGCTCACTCCCCTCCAGGTGGGTGTACTTCATTACCAATCTTCATTACCTATCAGCCTCAGGTCCCCTCCATTAAAACAGCTAAGAAAAATATTTGTCCTGGATTGAGGGAAGGCTCTGACCTTCAGACAAAACTTACAGAAACACATATCCACACTGATCCCAAGAGAAGAAACATATATAACAACTATGGGAAGAAATTAGCTATCACTAGAACTTTGCTTTGTTCTCCTGGGAGATGAAGCTACAGGATACATAATGCTCATAAGTAGGAATGGAAGCAGCTGGACATCTTACACCTCAGCCCTTCCTATAATCCATTCAACCTTAGATCCATTTAGAGACAACAATAAAACAGTCTCTGAGTTTTCTCCGGTGGGCCCTGGCCGGAAGGAGAGAGCTTTAGCCTCATTCAAGGAGATTTTCCTAAAATAGGCAAAGGCCTGTAGGAAACAGTATAGGAAGCATTGATTAGTAACCAGGTTATTACTGTCTTGGACTGGATCTATAATGTGAATGGAGATGATCTATTGGGGAATGAGACATTGGCCTTGAGATATGTAAAGAAAGTATTGTTGTCAGCTTCATCACCCTGAAAATTCTCTCTTGCTTTTATGATAAAATTATGAACAACTTTGTGGGATGTTATCTTGCCAGTGATCAGCAAGTCTTCCAAGTTAAGGTGGATTCCTTTCAAAAGGTTACTGCTGTGAAAAACGAGCTGTGACTGGCAAAGGGCTCAAGTTCCTATTAACCAATCAAAAGGCAACGTAGCTGTGGCTTCTGAGCCATAGGGTCCTGAAAGCAGAAATAGAGGTTGTCAATAATGGGGATCCTGCCACCTGGTACAAGGTTTTGGGGGATCAAAAATAGTAGAAGTAAGTTGAGTTAAGCCCTATTCTATTCAAACATTAGTCTGTGGAAAATCATGCCTAATGGCACAGAACTAACCTGTCTCTCTGTGCCTCTCATCTTGGTCCCTCCCTCTACACCGACTTCAAATTATTTAAAGAACAAGATATTTAGGATTAGGGAGGAGCAATTTCTGTGAGAAACAGAGAATGAAGGTCATGTGCACTTGTATGGATATGCTGGGAATCTTTAGACAGAAGAAGTACTCAATCTACCATGGCCATATTGTGTTTGAGTGCTCAGGTTATACTTACCCAGTACTATATAGGGAATAGAAGAGGGAGTCAATCAATGGAGATTGGACAGAGTCACAATGGGAAAGGGAAGGTTAAATAATTTCATTGGTAAGACACTGTTAACTGATTAGTGTACTCTTGTTTTGGCATCACAACTGAATGTATAACAGGAATTTGTGTGTTACATGCTTGCACATCTGCATCCAGTAAGTGTTAGAGGGGGTTAGCCCATTCAGGAATAGCTGTATGTAGAGATTTGACAGATAGAGTGACATCTAGATAACTCCCCAACACATCTCCCTTTCCCCTTAAAGATGGTCCAGCAGAAACAATATAGACTCCCAAGAGAAAGAGGAATCACAGCTTCAGTTAAATGTCTAATTGCTCCCTGAGGGACCAAATTACTGGGCTGAGGGCTGGTGACCATGATCTCGGGGGACTTCTAGCTCAATTGTCATAACATAATTTATAAAAAAAATGTTCTATATCCTACTTTGGTGAGTAGCGCCTGGGGTCTTAAAAGCTTGTGAAAGGCAATCTAAGATACTCCACTGGTTCCAACCCATCTGGAACAAGGGAAAATGAAGAAAATCAAAGACACAAGGGAAAGATAGTCCAAAGGACCACAACTACCACAGCCTCAACCAGACTGAGTCCAGCACAACTAGAAGGTACCCAGCTACCACCACTGACTGCTCTGATAGGGATCATAATAGAAGGTCCTGGACAGAGCTGGAAAAAAAACATACAATAAAATTCTAACTCACAAAAAAACCCGAGACTTAACACTGGAGAAACTCCAAGAGTATGGCCCCTGGACACTCTTTTAACTCAGTACTGAAGTCACTCCTGAGGTTCACCCTTCAGCCAAAGATTAGACAGCCCCATAATACAAAATGAGACTAAACGGGCACACCAGCCCAGGGGCAAGGACTAGAAAGCACGAGGGAATAGAAAAGCTGGTAATGGGGAAACCAAGATTGAGAAGAGGAGAGTGTTGACATGTCGTGGGGTTGGCAACCAATGTCACAAAACAATATGTGTATTAATTGTTTAATGAGAAACTAATTTGCTCTGTAAACCTTCATCTAAAGTATAGTAAAAAACAAGAGAGAGAAAAAAAACACAATTAAACTTGACTGCACTCTGCTTACAGTGAGTCCTTGCGTACTTTGAGTACTAGTTAATCCACCCCTGCCCCTGTAATTAAGTCATGGTGAAGAATTTAAACAAACAAACAAACAAAAAAAAAAAAAACAGAAAAAAAAACCCTGATTGCTGCCAGATTATTCAGAGAGCCTATTCTACAGTACAACAGACTGATCTTATGAAAAAGAAAGATAATGGCTCATGGCATTTTATACCATGTTTGCTCCAGTTGTATGTGGTTTCCTTCACATTGCACAGACAGACAACACTCAGTGTACTGTTTTACACATTACTAATGCATTGTTTCCAACCCATTGATACTCAAAGATCAAGATTAGTTTGTATTCATGTAGCAAGGCCTCCAATATACATTTGTCGTATTCTCCTGGAGGTGTTAAACTCTCCTGCCATTTACCACATCTGGATGAATTATGACTTGACACAAGTGCACCTACTCTCTGCTGTCCAAATATTTCACTATACAGATGATGCCCTGTTAATTGGCAAGTCAGAAGCCTCAGTCTCACCAGCCCTCTCTGTGGTATTGTCACGCCTCTGACAGCAGGTATGATTGATAAACCCCAAATAATTTCAGGGTCCTGTCTGTCAAGTAAAATGTTTTGGAACTAGATGGGCAGACATGCAGTGTTCAACCTCTTCAGCAGCAAAAGAAAAACTCCTGTCTCTTTGATTCTCCCCACCTGAAAAGGATGTCCAGCATCTTTTTAGATTTTTCAGGTACTGGAGACACTATGTACTCCACATGAGTGTTTTCCTTGGTCGTTTATATAGACAAAACTGAAAAAGGCTGTGCTGGAATTTGTCTAGCTAGTGTGGCACACTCTCCCTTTGGGGTCCCATAATACTAATTATTGATTGGAACTTTGTTTCTGTGATTGACAATTTTGCCATTTAGATCTCATGGCAGCATGAGTTGACCTCTGCTTACCAAAGTCCATTGAATTTTTGGATGTACCACTTGCTTGACACAGCCACCTTTTTTACCACTTTGAAGAGCAACTATTGGCATACTATTTGGATCTTGTTAAAACTGCATGCCTTACCCATGGAGGCTTTGTGACTCTCTGGACTGCATTCAGAGTTTGAGGTCAGGCAACTCAGGCTTTATAACTAATAACATTGAAAGGGCCCAAAGGGTCTCCACTGTTGGTCAACTTAGCCCTGGTGGCATTTAAATTTTTCACGAAAAAGTGGAGTGCTCCTTTGGGGGGAATCTTTCTCTTACTCCATTATCTGAATCAAGGATACTGGACCAATAAGGCTATGATTCACAGAGGTTGCCATAAACAGCTGGGCCTGATTCACAGATGGTTCAACTAAGTGGAAACTTCATGGTATCCATTGGGCTGTTTCTGCTTTTCAGCCTAGCACAACCTGCATAAAACAAAGTGGATATAGTCACTCCAATCAGTGGGCAGAATTTAAGGCAGTCCTCAAAGCTTTGGACAATACTTCCTCAGATAAGCCTTGCTGTATTCTTAATGACTCAACCTGTTTCTAATGGCCGAGTGTCTGGCAAGTCACTTGGAAGATTATAGGCTGATAGATTAAATACACTCCTTTTGGGACTGTGAATTATGCTGATTGGACTGTCTGGGTCCTTTATATAAGGGCCCGTTTTCCACAGTGTAAGTACCCATTTTCTGATAACATCAACTGGAATTAAGCTGCTGATCAAGCCTGCATCTCCCAGTTTCTTGCCATCAGTATATGGAAACTTCATCATGCCGGACATGGTAACACATTTGCCATCAAAGACTGAGCACAAAGTAAGGGACTGTGGGTTTCTGATGCAGAAATGACCATTGCACGTTAGGCTTGTGACTCCCGTCAGAAGTTGGCCCGTTTGCTCACAGTGAATCAGGTGTCTGCTCTTGGCAGTTTGATTACATTGAAACAGTGACCCCATTTTGGGGCTATCCTTTATGCTTTACTTGCGTTCGACGTTTTTTTTCAAGTTACAATGCCACTATTATAGTCTGATAAGCCAATTTTGTATACTTAGCCAACTTATGACCCTTAAATCTAAACTGTCAGATTTTCATATTTTTGGACCATTTATAGTCTAACAATGGTGTGCCTTTTTCCGTAAACACCACCTACCAGTGGGCCAATAGTCAAGATAGGCAATGGACATTTCATCATATGCACCATCCCCAGGCATCTGGTGTTGTCAAGGGCTGGAAAATCCTCCTCAGACATCAATTGAGAAAGATTCCGACTCCACAGTCCTTTCCTTCTCCTAGACCACACACACCGTAAGACAGTCTGGTCAGCAAAAGAGGCAGTGCCCAGAATAGGTCGTTAACTTTCGGCATCTTCCTAGCAAATGATCAGAACAGAAGGACTTGAGAGTTACGAAAACCTACACTGAAATTGTAGAATTTCATCCTGACATTTCCTGAGCATGATGCGTCTTTGTTTCCCTTAACGAAGAATTCCAAGCTAGGCTGTCTGTGATGTCTTCTATGTGGTTGATCAGATAAAAGTGAACACGGTTCTGGTTCAGGCATCTAGATTCTCTTCTCAGGCTGACATAGACCTACATCATGAGGACAATGGCCACTTTCTCTAGTAACAGCAGTACAATCATTCTGGGAAAAAAAATAATTGAAAGTATACAATAATCAAAAAAATTATGTAAAATAATTATCAGATGGCACAAAAGAAACATCATTGATCCATGAAATTAGTTTAAAATATAAGTAAGCCAAATAACAATTGAATCTTTGAGTTAAAAATGAAATTATTAATTGCAAATTGTTATTAACCATATTCAAAAGATTAAATACATAATATATAATTAATTAAATAATTCTATGGATCACAACTCTGCTCTGACACACATGAGTTGCCATCAGTTGGAATTGACCAGATGCAAAAAAAAAAAAAAAAAAAAAGACCTTAAATAAAATATGTAAATGTACTAAAAAAATGAGTTAGAAGCAAATGAAGAAAAATTAAATTATTTCCCTCTTCTTACTGAGAGAAGACATGATACATGTTTAATTCTTAACACATATAATTAGAAAAAATGTGTTTGTTAAGAATTTTAAATACTGATTGGCTGAATTTTTTAGGAAGTATAAATTTTCAAAATTTCTAGAGGAAAACCAACTTAAATAATGGCCTACAGATAAGGAGAGAATGTAAACAATATGTAGACGTAAAGAACAAAAAATATAAACAAGGTGAAAGTTAAAGCAAAAGTATCAATTCTGACAGTAAATGTATGTTAATTGAACTTTATACTTAGTACTAAATTCAGGAGTATTAAAATTTAAAACAAATCTTAGGTATATTAAAGAAGAGATGGTTAAAACGTTAGGTTTATTTTATGTTTATGATCATAAATTTTTCTACAATGTGATGTCAACCTGACTGTCTCAGTGGTGGCTCTGTAATAAAGGTTCTGAAGGAATGCTGTCATAGATTGAATTATGTTCCCCCAAAAACAGTGTGTCAGTTTGGCTGGGCCAAGATTCCTGGTATTGTGTGGTTTTCCTATATGTTTTAAATCCTGCCTCGATGATGTTAATGAGGGAGGGTGGGTGGCAGTTGTGTTAGTAAGGCAGGACTCAATCTATAAGATTGGATTGTGTCCTGAGGCAATCTCTTGAGATATAAAAGACAGAAGTGAGCAGAGAGACAGGGGGACCTCATACCACCAGGAAAGCAGTGCCTGGAGCAGAGCACGTCCTTTGGACCTGGGGTCCCTGTGTGGAGAAGCTCCTAGTCCGGGGGAACATTGATGAGAAGGCTGACAGAGAGAGAAACCCTTCCCTTGGAGCTGACACCCTGAATTTGGACTTTTAGCCTACTTTACTGTAAGGAAATAAACTTCTCTTTGTTAAAACCATCCACTTGTGGTATTTCTGTTACAACAGCACTAGATAACTAAGACGAACACCAAAAGTGAGCATTATGTTGAGATGTTAACCACTTGGACCACTGAAATGAGGAAAGTAATTTTTAATTAATTTTTAAAAATTTATTTTTTTACAGGGCTCTTTAACCTGAGATCAGTGGACTCAGAGGAAACTTAGGGATAATCTTCATGGGCTATGAATACCTGAAATTAAATATGTATAAATTGTTTGATTTTTTTAGTGGAATAGAATCCATAAATTTCATGAGATTATCAGCAAAGGGATCCATGACCCCCAAAAGATTCAACAGACTACAAGACGTTGACTCTTCATATAAAACCCAAAATAGCTTGCAGTAATTTTATGGACATGCTTCCAATTTGCTTAGCCTCCTCATGTTGTATTAAGTTTACAAGCAAAATCAAGAAAACCTTCCCAGATACAAACACAAAAAATCTTCTTCCTCTATATCTCAATTTCACTCCCAACATTCAATGATCAAAAATGTCATATTCCAGATTTTGTCATTATTCAAGTCATTTTAATGAGTGGTGAGAAATAAGAAAGATTACATATTTGTTTACTTCTGATTTTGCTATAAGCATATAGGCATGATCAACCTAACTCCATTTCAACTCATTTTACAAGTAGACATTGATTCTCCAAATGACGAATTAGAAAGTTTCTGTCTGAAACTGGAGTGGAATGCCATAGCTCACGGCAGCTTCTATGGGTGCTCTGATGTCCCCTTCTAGTGCATTTATATGTCAGCTTGCCACACAATTTGAAAATCTCTGCATGATGGCAGCACAAATGCAAGGATGAAATTATTTTAAAACTTGGTAGCAGAAAAAACCTACTGATGTAACGAAGAATCCTAGATCTTCAATTCTTAGAATAGCTATTTGTTCTTAACAGTCTATAGTCACCTTTATAAATCTCTCATTTTCACTAAATTTATCATATAATATTCCACGCTTATCTGATTATGTTCTGCTGCTAATAACCCAATATGGGGCTGCATTTTAATTACGTGTGTGTATATATATATATATATATATATATATATATATACATATATCACTAGTTTTGCTCCTCTAGAGAACACACACACATGCGCACACACACAGATATTTAATTCAAGGGATAGTCTCAAGCAATTATGGGACTGGCAGGTCCAAAATCCTCAGGTCAGGCAGCAAGCCAGAGACTTCTGCAGGCTTACGCCCCAAGATCCATAGGTCAAGGAGTGAAAAAAGTCCAGAGTCCAAAGAGAGAGTGTGAGCTCTGCCAGAGCATCCGTTTATATTCTGGAGTCAGATCACAACCCCAAGAAAAATCTCCTTTCAACTGATTGGTTGATTGCATCAGATTACATCATGTAAAGTGATTACATTACAATATAGCAAGCAGTCCAGTATCTCCCAAACCACAGAGAATCATAGCCTAGTCAAGTTGATGCATAAAATTAACCATCACATGGGTGGCCACACAATTGTTTGTATCTCTAGCTGATAAAAAGGGACCTAAAGAGTGACTGTAAAAAGGGCTGAGAAACCCTATGGGGCAGTTCTACCCCATAGGCAATGGGTTTGGTTTTTGTTTTTTTTTAAAGGATAAGAACTAGGAAGAGAAAATACATGTTGAACTTCAAATGTATTTACACTAAGAGATATAAACATAAGCTTAAGCTGAAAATAATTTGAAATGTCTAAGCTGAATTTTTCCGAAAAGAATTCAAGATACTGCATAAATTTCCATATGCTTTGAATGAAGTCTCTCTGTTTGTTTTAAATATAGCGAGGAAAACATCAAAGTAAATTTTCATCAAGATTGCGAAGTGCCAACTTTGGGCCCTTTTTCTGAAGTTCATGATTGAGCTCTGCCTACATTATTTGGATCCAATCCAATTGTTTGTGACTCCAGTTGGCCGACCACTGCTCTCTGAATTTATAGTACTAATGCAATTGAACAATGAATTAGACCCTGTGTAAGGCAGAAGCCTGGTCAGTGGCTTTTAAGTGAGAGATGAGAAAGCTGTGGGAAATCTTTTGAGAGAGGGAACAATTAGATGCCTGTTGCCCTCTGTGCTGTCATGACAACCTCTCAACTAACGTGTACTTACTATTTTGAGAAGCAGAAATTTCCCATAGGGATATTGTAACATCACCCAGCTTTTTATATGAAAGAGTATCTTTAATTTTAATCCATGTGTTTTATAATTTCAGTGCTGAAGTGTTCTTTTCATTTTATTATTTTGTATTTAAAGGTAATTAAAAAATAGTGTAATTAAAAAAATGTTGGCTCTCATTTTGCATTATCAGAAACCCTGCACCATTATTTTGATATTCCCTTCTACAATTGGACTCTGATTCTTTCCAGATTTCAAGATTTCAAAGGAATTTCCCTCCACATATCAATAAAATACCTTACATTATTATAGATTAAAACTGCCTTCATAAGCATACTGCATTTATCCATAAAAATAAACTGGTATGGGTATTAACCTAACATAGCATGTTAACATGCCTCCAGTAAATCATCTTAATCTTGGATTAGAATTGTGCACATTGAAAATGGCGTCTTCTTTAAACTCGCCACTGAAATACCCATAAATATGTTATGCCAAAATTCGCAATGATGTAGAAAGCTAAGAATTAGAAAATACACTATCACCAGAATTATGAGGAAGTTTCGCTAATTGAAAGTTGAAGAAATGGTATGATGAAGAACATATGGGAATCACTATATTGTGCCCATTCCCAGATACCAGTAAGTCCGGATTCCCGAAAGTGAGTAGGAAGGTCCTGTTACAAGACCTTGAATGGCACCCTCCACCTACTTACCCCTGTTTTCCAATTAGTGATTAAAAAAAAAAAAGTTTCTGCAGTCATTTTGAGAATTAAACTAGTATTCATCATTCAACACAATTATTACCTTCTAAGTTCCAGGGCCACCATCCGTCAGTGCGCTGTACTGTGTTGCTATGATGCTGAAAATTATGCCACCAGTATTTCAAATACCAGCAGGTCACCCATGATGGACATGTTTTCTTGGGGCTTCCTGTCAAAGACAGGCTAGGAGAAAAGGTCCAGAGACCTACTTCCAAAAATTAGCCAATGAAAACCTTGTGGATCACAACAGAATATTGTTCAACTCATTTGCTTTATACAAATCATCAGGAGGGATCGTTTGCTGGAAGAGGACATCATGTTTGGTGAAGCAGAGGGTCAGGGAGGGTATACAGACCCTCAGTGAGTTGGACCGGCACAGTAGCCACAACTATGGACTAGAACATACCAGCGATTATGAGGATGACATGGGCCAGGCAACATTTCACTCTTTCGTTTGTAAGATCGCCAGGAGTCTGAGTCGACTCAGTGTTTCCTAAGTAAGATCGCCCTGAGTCTGAGTCGACTCAATGTTTGGTACGTAAGATCGCCATGAGTCTGAGTCCACTCAATGGCATTTATTTATCTATCTAGCTATACTGTAATTTAAAATAAGTAAGGATCAGATAGTGATGATTAGGGACAGAAGTTAGTAATTTTAGATAGGGTAGCATTTCAGAGAGACCTTCTTAAAGCTTGCTTTGGACAAGTCATTCTTGGGATCAATTGCTAGAGGAGGACATGGTGTTTGGAGAACTAGATTGTGCCGATGGTGCAGGACAGGGGGATATTTTGTTCTGTTGTACATGAGGTCGCCATGAGTCAGAGATGACTTGATAGCAGCGAACAAAAACAAGTGCCCAGCACAGTTAGGAATAAATTATGTTTGGGAGAAAACGTCTTTTGCAATGCATTGTGGAGCATGTATCTCCCACTAATAAAGTGACTTCAGCACTGACGTAGTACTTGCATGCATGGCTGTCTGTCTGCATTGCACATGCAGCCAGACTGTGCCTCAAGCTTCCAGGATCAATGAGACTGCTAGTAATGAGACACAAACACCCACTGGCATAAACCATTCTGTAGAGCCACATTCATCTGTGATCTAGCCGGGTACACAAGATACTTCCAGAGTGTTGGCAGAGTGAAAGCCATTGTTATTTATAGAAAGCCAGCAGTAAACAGTAACATCAAGATTCCCAAAGGGGAAAGATTTACACTTCCCCAAATTACCCATGTCCATTTTTATGTTGCTGGGCAGGTACGCTGCGGCTCAGGTCAGATGATGTGTTCACGTCACTCCTGCCTCCGACTACCCCCTGCTGCCTGGGTGGCCTGCACAGCTCCCAAGACTTCTGCTCTGACCCTGAGCCTTGCTGGGCCTTGGCTGTCTGGCAGGAAGATCCATACACAGGATCTCTCACCCTCTGCCACTGGACCCTTCTAAGCCTCTGTCATCTGCTCTCGCCTCCCTACCATGCCTGCAGGGCTCTCTTGCCAGTAGACTTTCCTGTCTCCTCTGTCCTAGGGAGAAGGAGTGCAACCCCTGCAAGGTGCACACTCCAGGCAGGCTTCCTATCCAGAGGCGTTGGGCTCCGCCTGATATAGGAAGACCCCTGCACAGGAGCCTCTGAGGCAACTCCTGCTTGGGGCCAGTGGCGTCACTACGGGGTTAGGGGGCGTGGACCACACCGGTGACACTGTCAGAGGGATTGACACCAAAATGACTGTAAAATTTTGGTGCAGTGTTTCAGCAGAAATTTATTATTTTTTTGTAAAAATATCCCTGTAGTTAGTTACAGTAACAAAAATTTTCATAAACCTAGCTTACATGTATCAATATACCTACCTGGTTAAAACTCTATGTTAATTTACTTTTTGAACCTTCTAATGCATTCCAGTCAGAGCTGTCAATATTATCCAATTACAACGACACTTTGAATCAAGTGGTTTCACCGGCAGCGCAACGCTGTTGTTTTTGTTGCTGCCGGTGTTTTTATACTTGCTGATTTTGTCCAATTTTCTGGTGATTTAGCTATAATATTGTCATAATTAGTATTTGTAAACCTATATCAACAACTTTTTGAGAAAGAAGTCGCAATTAAAGGAAAAAAATTTTAAAAAGTCTTCCACTCAGTTACTAATAATGTTGTAACTAATAACGGAATTTAATGTAGAAAGATTTTGTTGTTAGTATTCATCTAATCTAAGACATATTATATTTAAGTAATTTATGGCTCTGTTTATCACATGTTATTCTATGATTAAAATTTATAATAACATTACTGTGGATTCTGTATGGTCTGGTACGAGAGGAGGTCCATAGAAGGGAGTGATACCATAAGTTACTGCACTGAGTGACATCAACCCTAGTGATGCCACTCCATGGGGCACACTCAGGCCTCTGCCCCTCATGAGCAAGTGTTACAGCTCTTTTAGCTCCGCTGGCAAGTACCTTGCCCACAGGCCCTCACCGCTTGCTCTGTGAGCCAACAAGCCCACCACAGCCTCCTTGCTCCATGCTGTCTCTTGCTATCTTGCACCTTCTTCAGTGTTACAGTCCTTTCTTCTGGGTCTAGGATGTTCTCAGCACAGGGACCCCGAGTCCAAAGGATGTGTTGCTCTCCAGACTCTTCCTGGTAGTAGTGAGGCTTCTCTTAATCCCTGTGGGATTGGCCCTTATATAAACGTATGCCTTGTCAATTTCAAGGCATGGTCATCCCAGCAGGACCACAAACTGAAAAATTCCCTTGGTAGGCCATAATTCACTATATTTACATAGTCCCAGCCAATCATTTTGTGGAAGTTACAAGACAGTGGGGAGGAAGACTATATGAAAGCTATTCTGTGCACCACAATACTGAAATGATAGAAGTCCTGCTTGTATTGCAGTCTACAGACTGGAGATCTTCATGTCACCTATGTCCAGAGTACTGAAAATAACAATGGTTAAAATGGTTTTATTTCAAGACTGCAGAGTAATTTGGATGAAAGATTGCTTTTCAATGAGCTTGTCTAGGAACTGGAGAATTCAACTGATGTTCAAGATCTGAGTAGAAATGATCGCATACATGTAACCTTGGTTGAATGTGAGTATGGGGGAAAAACAATAAAATATAACTTGAGCAAAATACTAAGGACTCAGAAGAAAAGTAGGTTTGAAAAAGTGTAAATGTGTTTGCATATTACATAATAGAACTCACCATAATGGTGAGTCTAGTTATTCAGGTTAATGTAATCATGTTTGATTTTAAAATTTTTCCTAATTGTTTTCTGTATTTTTGAGATTTAAAAAATAAGTTACTCCTGATTGAATTCCAACTCTCTTACTTCTTACCTGTTTGATCTTGAAAATGTTTATTTATTTTATTTAATAGACACTTAATAGAGATAAGTATGTGCCAGGCTTTAGAAATATTAACTAATTTAAATAACAACCATTTGAAATATTATTTCTATTTTACGTATGAAGGAACTAAGGCACAGAGATATTAGCTAATATGCCCAAAGTCACAGAGTGAGGGAAGGGTGGATCCTGGCTTCAGACTCCAGATGCTTAATCACTTGCTATATTGCCTCTGAAATTATTTCTACTCTGACCTGTCTCACAGGTGACATGTGAGGGATGAAAGAGAAAAATTCTACAACTTCTTAGGAATATATCTTGTATACCATAAGTTCACAATGAATACCAGCTTTAAAAAAAGAATATATATTAATCATGGAATAAAACTAATATAATAAAAAAATTATTGAATTGAGTTTATAAAAGCATATCCATAGCAATCAAATTTGTAAAAGTATATCTATAACAAGAATAACGGAATGAGATATTTGAATTTGATATACAATATTTATGGTAGGACTATAGGTGATACACATGTACACACATTCACACATATATGTAATTTGTCTTTCTTGTAGATCTGTACCAAACTGAGCAGTGAAGGCTGAATTATTAAGTAAATACAGCCAGTGAACAATTCACTTAATACTCAAGCTCTGTATATACTTTTCTGCGTCTGATAGAGTAATTAATTTTTATAATATAAGAAATAACAAAGAAGTTGAAACTCTTACTCTTTCTCTGCTTTTTGTTTTTTTCCTGGTGAGTAACAGACTTGAGTGCCTTTGTAGAACAAAGCAGAATTAGAAAAATAGATTGATGGGTAGATGGGGCAGGGAGTGGATGAATGGATGGATGAATAGACTGACTTGAATTTTAAAGCATCAGTTCCTTGCCTCATGGCCTGAGGGACAACTAAATGAACTGACTTTCAAAGAACCAATTGTATTTCTAAAACTATAAAATTATATCACAGGAGTAACGCTTAAAGGAAAGGAAATTTAACTTGGAAAGTGGCATTTCATTAAAGGCCTGAAAACTATTTTCAAATGTTTGTGAATACTCATGTGGATATTCATGTGAAAGAGAGCTTCCTAGGATATTCCCAAAATAAGCCAGATAGAGACTAGAATGAGTGAAGTTCTAATGCATGAGGGAGGTATTTGAGTTCCCGTAAATCACCAGAAACCTTTAGGCACTGACTGCATGGCCTCTAGTCAGGGCTGTGGTAGAGGGTAGTCAAACATCTAACAGAGCCTTGTCCTGGGTGAACAGTAAGTTCCCTTCATATGTTAGCGATCTCTGATTCTGTGATAAATGGAGAGTATGTAAACACGTGAACTAGTGATTCCGGGATTCAATGATTGTATTTCTTGGTTTGTTATCCTTAGATACTCTACTTGGGCAGAATTCCAAGACTACTTACCTACAGACACTTAAAAATTTTTAGACATGGAATATAATTTAGAGACTATTATATCTAACCACTTAATTTTATAACACAAATAAGACTTAGAGAGATTAATTTTATTGCCCAAGATCAATCAGTTAGTGGCAGACTCATGATTAGAATATAAATCTTCTATCTTGTAGCTGTTATTTTTATTCTATTATGCTGTCGGCCAGGCAGAAATAGAACCTTGTTTCAAACTCTGCTTATGATATCTTTGTATGAGGTCTAGAAGTACAAAAGCTATGTTGGGACCTCAAAAAAAAAAAAAAAAAAAAAAAAAAAATCCAAGGACAAGACAACATTTTAAATTTGTCAAAGTGGAATATGTGAGGGATGTGGAACCCTCTTAATATCACAGAAGCTCTGATCTAACCAACTCTGAAAAACCATAACCAAACCCGTTGCCGTCCAGTTGATTCCGACTCATAGTGACCCTATAGGACAGAGTAAAACTACCCCATAGGGTTTCCAAGGAGCGCCTGGTGGATTTGAACTGTTGACCTTTTGCTTAGCAGCCGAATTCTTTATATATATATATATAAATATATATATAGACTCCTTTTTATTTTACGTCAAGTTCAAAAATATTAAACATAAGACCTAAATTTTCTACATTTCCTTGTCCAATGTCCTAGCATGCTCAGTTACCATTCTTTTTTTTACTCCATTTTTTTAAAATTGTAGTTTAGATGAAGGTTTACAGAACAAACTAGATTCTTATTAAACAGTTAGTGCACATATTGTTTTATGACATTGGTTAAAAACACTACGACGTCAACCCTCTCCCTTCTCCACCTTGGGTTCCCTATTACCAGCTTTCCTGTTCCCTCCTGGCTTCTAGTCCTTGCCCCTGGGCTGGTGTGCCCATTTAGTCTCCTTTTGTTTTATGGGCCTGTCAGATCCCTGGATGAAGCGTGAACCTCAGGAGTGACTTTATTACTGAGCTAAAAGGGTGTCTGGGGGCTATACTCTTGGGGTTTCTCCAGTCTCTGTCAGGCCAGTAAGTCTGGTCTTTTTTTGTGAGTTAGAGTTTTGTTTTACATTTTTCTCCAGCTCTGCCCAGGACCCTCTGTTGTGGTCCCTGTCAGAGCAGTCAGTGGTGGCAGCTGGGCACTAACTAGTTGTACTGGACTCAGTTTGGTGGAGGCTGTGGTAGTTGTGGTCCATTAGTCCTTTGGACTAATCTTTCCCTTGTATCTTTAGTTTTCTTCATTCTCCCTTGCTCCAGATGGGGTGAGACCAGTGGAGAACCTTAGATGGCTGCTCACAAGCTTTTAAGACCCCAGATGCTATTCATCAAAGTAGAATGTAGAACATTTTCTTTATAAACTATATTATGCGAGTTGAGCTAGATGTTCCCCGAGATCATGGTCCCCAAAGCCCTCAGCCCAGTAATTCGGTCCTTCAGGAAGTTTGGATGTGTCTGTGGTGCTTCCGTGACCTTGCTTTGGACAAGCTGTGCTAACTTCCCCAGTATTGTGTACTGTCTTACCATTCACCAAAGTTGCCACTTACCTATTTTCTATTTAGTGTTTTTCCATCCCCATCTCTCCCCTCCCTTGTAACCATCAAAGATTGTTTCATTTGTGTGTAAACTTTTTCATGAGTTTTTACAGTAGTGGTCTCATACAATATTTGTCCTTCTGTGATTTACTTATTTCACTCAGTATAATGGCCTCCAGATTCATCCATGTTGTGAGATGTTTCGCAGACTCATCATTGTTCTTTACTCTTGCGTAGTACTCCATTGTGTGCACGTACCATAGTTTGTTTATCCATTCTATCCATTCATGTGTTCACTGACATCTTTTTGCTATTATGAACAATGCTGCAATGAACATGGATGTGCATATGTCTATTCATGTGACGGCTCTTATTTCTTTAGGATATATTCCTAGGAGTCAGATTGCTGGATCGTATGGCATTTCTATTTCTAGCTTTCTAAGGAAGTGCCATATCGTTTTCCAAAACGGTTGTATCATTTTGTATTCCCACAAGCAATTCATAAGAGTTACAATCTCCCTGCAAACTCTCCAACATTTGCTATTTTTTGTTTTTTTGATTCGTGCCAGTGATGTCTGAAGGAGATTGTGTCCCACTGTGGTTTTGATTTGTATTTCTCTAATAGCTAGTGATTGGGAGCATTTCTTCATGTGTCTGTTAGCTGTTTGAATGTCTTCTTTGGTGAACTGTCTGTTCATTTCCTTTGCTCATTTTTTAATTGGATTATTTCTCTTGTTGTATATGTGTTGGATTTTCTTATAAATTTTAGAGATTAGACCTTTGTCTGACTTGTAACGTCCAAAAACTTTTTCCCAGTCTGTAGGGTCTCTTTTTACTCTTTTGGTGAAGTCTTTTGATGAGCATAAGTATTTAATTTTTAGAAGATCCCAGTTATCTAGTTTATGTTCTGGAGTTCATGTGTCATTAGTTATGGTTTGTATCCTGTTAATGCCTTGTATTAGGGTCTCTAGTGTTGATCTTATTTTTTGTTCTATGACCTTTATAATTTTTGGCTTTATATTTAGGTCTTTGATCCATTTTGAATTAGATTTTGTGTATGGTGTGGGGCATGGGTCCTGTTTCATTTCTTTTGCAGATGGACATCTAGTTTTACCAGCACCATTTGTTAATAAGGCTCTTTTCCTCCTTTGATGGACTTTGGGCCCTTGTTGAAGATCAGGTGACCATAGGTGGATGGATTTACATCTGGGTTCTCAATTCTGTTCCATTGGTCAATGTTTCTTCATTGTACCACCACCAGGCTGTTTTGACTATCATAGCTGTATAGTATGCTCTGAGATCAAGTAGTATGACTCTTCCTACTTTATTCTTCAATAGTGCTTTACTTATCTGGGGCTTCTTCTCTTTCTGCATAAAGTTAATGTTAGTTTTTCCATTTCTTTAAAGAACGTTGTTGGTATTTGGATTGAGATTGCATTGTATTTGTAAATTGCTTTGGATAGAATTGCTATTTTCACAATGTTGAGTTTACCTATCCATGAGCATAGTACGTTTTTCCACTTATGTAGATCTGTTTTGGTTTCTTGCAGTAGCATTTTGTAGTTTTCTTTGCATAGGTCTTTTACATCCCTGGTTAGAGTTATTCCTAAGTTTTCTGTTTGTTTTTTTTTTAAAGAGGCTATTGTAAATGGTATTGTTTTCCTGATTTCCTTTTCATTGTTCTCTTTATTGGTGTATAGGAATCCAACTAATTTTTGTATGTTTATCTTATATCCTGCTACTCTGCTGAATCTTTCTATTAGTTTCAGTAGTTTTCTTGTGGAGTCTTTTTGAGTTTTCTATGTATAGCATCATCTCATCCAGCAGTGGAACTCTTAAACACTATACCACCAAGGTTTCCCTGAAGCTGCCCTATACCTGACTCACTTGCTTCATTGAATTAGGGAAACATTTTTTGTTAAATCACAAAAAGGGATTTAGGGCAATTTTCTGTTATTTTCGTGTAAAATTATCCTAACTCAGACTTAGGAAGTAGCCAAAAATAAGAAAACAGGAAAATAAAGTACCAGATATTGAAAGGTCTACTAAAAGATGCCACAGGTTTAGGTTTTATACTGTGTGATATGGAGCAAACTGACTTAAGAAGGTGAATGAACTGGCTATATTTGCGATTTGTTTGTTATTCCACTCCAGTAAAACATAAAGAACTGATTTGAAGGGAGTAAAGAGATCAGTTAGCTGGTTACTGCCACAGATTAGATATGCAATGGTAAAATCCTGAAGTATTGTTGTTTTTGTTAGGTGTCATCTAGTTGATCCCAACTCATAGAGACCCTATGTACAACGGAACGAAACACTGCCCAGTCCTATGCAATGCCCGCAATTGTTACTATGCTTGAGCCCATTATTGC
Source organism: Dugong dugon (assembly GCA_030035585.1). Taxonomy (NCBI): domain Eukaryota; kingdom Metazoa; phylum Chordata; class Mammalia; order Sirenia; family Dugongidae; genus Dugong; species Dugong dugon. The sequence continues at coordinate 7,586,663 of CM057478.1, read as the reverse complement.
AGGCACTGTATCAATCCATCTTGTTGAGGGTCTTCCTCTTTTTCATGGACCCTCAACCAAGCATGATGTCCTTCTGCAGGGACTGATCCCGCCTGACAACACGTCCAAAGTATGTAACACATACTCTGGCCATTGTTGCTTCTGAAAAGCATTCTGGTTGTACTTCTTCCAAGATAGATTTGTTTGTTCTTTTGGCACACCTTAGTCTTCAAGGTGATATATTTGCTTTTCAACACTTTAAAGAGGTCTTTTGCAGCAGATTTTTCGAGTGCAATGAGTCTTTTTATTTCTCACCTGCTGCTTCCATGAGTGTTGATTGTGGATCCAAGTAAAATGAAATCCTTGACAACTTCAATTTTTTCTTCATTTATCATGATGTTGCTTACTGGCCCAGCTGTGAGGATTTTTGTTTTCTCAATGTTGAGGTGTAATCCATACTGAAGGCTGTGGTCTTTGATCTTCACCAGTCAGTGTTTCAAGTCCTTTTCACTTTCAGCAAGCAACCTAGTGTCATCTGGGAATCGCAGGTTGTTAATGAGTCTTTGTCCAATCCTGATGCCCCGTTCTTCTTCATACAGTCCAGCTTTTGGGATTATTTGCTCAGTATACGATTGAATAGGTATGGTGAAAGGGTACAACCCTGATGCACAACTTTTGTGACTTTAAACCATGCAGTGTTCATTTGTTCTGTCCAAACAACTGCCTCTTGATCTATGTACAGGTTCCTCATGAGCACATTTAAGTGTTATGAAATTGCCAGTTTTCACAATGTTATCCATAATCTGTTATGATCCACACAGTCGAATGCCTTTGCATAGTCAATAAAACAGAGGTAAACATCTTTCTGGTATTCTCTGCTTTCAGCCAGGATCCATCTGACATCAGCAATGATATCCCTGGTTCCACATCCTCTTCTGAATCTGGCTTAAATTTCTGGCTGTTCACGGTTGATATACTGCTGCAGCTGCTTTTGAATGATCTTCAGCAAAATTTTACTTGTGTGTGATACTAATAATATTGTTCAATAATTTCTGCATTCGGTTGGATCACCTTTCTTGGGAATAGGCATAATTATGGATATCTTCCAGTCAGTTGGCCTGGTAGTTGTCTTCCAAATTTCTTGGCATAGATGAATGAGCACTTCCAGCACTGCATCTGTTTGTTGAAACATCTCTGTTGATATTCCTTCAATCTCTGGAGCCTCGTATTACACAAGTGCCTTCAGTGTAGCTTGGACTTCTTCCTTCAGTACCATGGGTTCCTGATCATATGCTACCTCATGAAAGGTTTGAACATTGACTTGTTCTTTTTGGTATAGTGACTGTGTATTCCTTCTGTCTTCTTTTGATGCTTCCTGCATCGTTTAATATTTTCCCCACAGAATCCTTCACTATTGCAACTGGATGCTTGAATTTTTTCTCCATTTCTTTCAGCTTGAGAAATGCCAAGCGTGTTCTTCCTTTTTGGGTTTCTATCTCCAGGTCTTTGCACATGTCATTATAATACTTTACCTTGTCTTCTTGCACTGCCCTTTGAAATCTTCTGTTTAATTCTTTTACTTTATCATTTCTTCCTTTTGGTTTAGCTACTCGACTTTCAAGAGCAAGTTTTAGAGTCTCTTCTGACATCCATTTTGGTCTTTTCTTTCTTTCTTGCCTTTTTAATGACCTCTTGCTTTCTTCATGTATGATGTCCTTGATGTCATTCCACAGTTCATCTGGTCTTCGGTCATTAGTGTTCAAGGCCTCATATCTATTCTTGAGATGATCTCTAAATTCAGGTGGGATACACTCAAGGTTGTACTTTGGCTCTCGTGGACTTGTTTTAATTTTCTTCAATTTCAACTTGAACTTGCATATGAACAATTGGTGGTCTGTTCCACAGTTGGACTCTGGCCTTATTCTGACTGATGTTATTGAGCTTTTCCATAGTCTCTTTCCACAGATATAGTTTATTTGATTCCTGTGTATTCCATCTGGCGAAGTACATATGTATAATCACTGTTTATGTTGGAGAAAAAAGGTATTTGCAATGAAGAAGTCATTGGTCTTGCAAAATTCTATCATGTGATCTCTGGCATTGTTTCTATCACCAAGGCCATATTTTCCAACTACCGATCCTTCATCTTTGTTTCAAACTTTTGCATTCCAATCACCAGTAATTATCAATGCATCCTTATTGCATGTTCAATAAATTTCAGACTGCAAAAGCTGGTAAAAATCTTCAATTTCTTCATCTTTGGCCTTAGTGGTTGGCTAGTAAATTTGAATAATGGTCGTATTACCTGGTCTGCCTTGTAGGCCTATGGATATAATCCTATCACTGGCAACATTATACTTCAGGATAGACCTTGAAATGTTCTGAAAAAGCCTGAAGTAGTAAGGATGAAAAAAGGGGCATAATTAACAGTATATTTAAGATATACTATGACTAGTATGTGGTTTAATATATATGTCATGAGGCAAAGGAAGAGTTAAGCATGACTTAAATTTTTTGTTTGGGTAGTGAAGTTTAGGATGAAGGAAAGACTGGTAAGATGAGTTAGAGTGAGAAAATGTATTTTAAGGATAGATGAGGAGAGTCATTATGAATGTCCAGTATAATATCTATTGAAAAATCCAAATTGAGGTATCAAGTTGCCCTTTAAACAGATTAATCCAAAATTCATGGTGGAAATCATCATTTGAGAATGATAAACATATAGGTAACAGGCACAGGGATGATTCTAGATGTGTTAGCCATAAAAAATAGTACGGAGTGAAAAGAACAGTGGATTGAAAATATGGGGAATGCTGTTGGTACAGGGTAGGAGAACAATGTCTTCCCAACCCCTGAGGTTTCCTTCCCCATAGAGGAAGTGCATGTAACTCAACACTCCTGCCTCTTTCTGCCTTCTTAACCATTCGTCCATCGGATTGGTGGCTTTAAAAAGAGAAGTGAGCCTGCTTACTTTGGTCTCTTTCTTTCTTCTTCTTGGATGTTAGGCTGCTCATAGAGAACATATGTTTTGCCCAATTCTCATCTTGAGTGGAAGATCCCTGTTTGTATAGGGGTAGCCTTATAATTTCCCAACATTCTCTGTGTCTGGTGGATGTGTGTGTGTGATTGTGGGGGTCAAGATAAAGAATTTAGCTAGCCTACAGATATAAACCACATCAGCAATACACATGTGATTTTTTTCTTCTCCTACCTGTTTAAAACTTTAGGTTTCTTCCTGATAGTGTCAAAATTTAGAGAAGTATTATTTTTGGGCTCCTGCAAAGCCCCCCAAAACACCAACATGTTAGGTACAGACAGAAGATGGAGGATCCATGAAGCTGGCTTGAAAATTATTGTTGCTGAGGCAGCAACTATAGGATCTTCTGTTGTAGTTGCAGAGTCTCTTACGATTAGAAAGCAACTTTCTACTCCTAATCTTCAACACATCCACTCTACTAGGAAACTTATGCCCCCAATAAAGGGAACTTACATGTTATGACAATGATTAGATTTTCTTAACACAAACAGCTGTAGGTTTTCAGGATGGCAAATCCAGAATCCAGTTTAGCATCTGAAAACTACTCAAGCAGGAACCCGTTCATTTTACGTGCATGTGCTCGGATAAATATGCTTTCATTCATTAACTTAATAACAGCCAATGCCATCTAAGTGGCAAGCATTGCTGAAGGAATTAGATACGCTATTGTAGGTGCTTCTTCATTCCAGTTTCATAGGATGTGTGGAATGACAAGTACTTCTCTGATATACTTACATATATCGACTTTCTGTTAGATCAGTAGAGACTCTGGTACAAGCTGTACTCCCAGTTGAAAAGAGAACAAGCTTGCAATTGACATCTTCTATTAGAAAGTCACTTACAAGCTTAAGACAGCTATTACTTTTTTCTTTCTGAAAGTACTATACTACTAATATAGAAAAAGGTCAGGGTTTCATAATACATCTGAAATTATAGTTCATTTTTATCATAATATAATAATCTAAATGCCACTATGCATACCCAAAGGCCAATTTTAATACTTTTTCCGTTTAGGGTAAAGACATGGAGCTCTCATTTTTTTTTCCCAGAAAATAAGGGCAATGAGTTCTGACAGATTAAATCCTACTTCAAAGCTTACTTATTCCAACAACACCACAGTTCAGGCACAGAGAGAGACACAAGATATACACATAGACACTGAGCTCTAGAAGCTCTGAAATGGCTAAAATGTCTGTCTTTTCAAGATGAGCTCATACAGAATAAAGCTGAGTAAAACTACATACCAAAGCTAGCCTGAGTGGGAGAACACATACTGATTATTTCATGCCTCTTTCAACAACCCTCTCATCCAAATTCCAGAACTTCATTACTTTCTGTATTCTATTATTCCAGGAAATAAAGTTTTATTTCTCTCAGACAAAATACAGATATGCATCTCTCTGTACACACACATGTGCACACCTATATAAGTTTATATATACACATATGCAAACACACTCAAACATTAAGCTGTTAACTCTCATATCTCTATCTTTAACTATAAACACAATTGCTATTTCTTTCTTTGTGTGTGTGTATGCATACGTATAATTATATTTTTATTTAATATATAAATTATTTAAAGTTCAGCCCAGGAGGATGAAGAAAAACTGAAAATTCAGGAGATCAATTGGAAGAGTCCAAGGACATTGCTGAAGAGGCTGACTGTGAGTCGGGAGAGGTGGTTGTAGACTTAATAGAGAGCGATCTGGAGCATGCAGACAAATTGGTTGAGATCTCAGAAGGCTAACTTAGACAGCTAAAAGAACAATTAAGAATAATGGGTCAGACCTTGAAAGCATTAATGGCTGCAGAAGATAAGTTCTTGAAAAAGGAAGATAAGTACAAGGAAAAGATTAACATTTTTTGTAATAAGCTGTAGTAGGTTGGGAGCCCTGGTAGCACAGTGGTTAAGAGTTTGGCTGCTAACCAAAATGTCAGCAGTTTGAATCCATCAGCCACTCCTCAGAAACCCTATGGGTAGTTCTACTCTGTCCTATAGTGTCGTTATGAGTTGAAATCGACTTGATGGCAATGCGTTTTTTGTTTTTTTTTTTTTTTGGGCAATAGGCTGAGAGTAAGTTTCAGTTTGTGGATAGGTCAGTAAACAAATTGAAGAAATATGTTGATGACTTAGAAGATGTACTGTACACTCAGAAACTGAGGCACAAAGACATTGACGACATCAGAAAGGATCTGGACCCCACTCCCAACAATACAATTTTTATATAAGTATCTTTGCTTCACTTATCCCAAGACTCCTTCATTAAGCTAGATATTCCATCTCCTTGAGATCATCGGTTTATATCTTCTGCAGCTGCCCTGTTTTATTTTTATTTTATTTTTAGCATACTGCCTTTGGGCCAGGCACACACTGGGTTTTCTATTGCACAGCTCTTCCTTTCAGTGTAAAATATACACCACATGAAGCTTATATCTGTATAGAGCTCTCTCTCTCTATATATACATGTATCTATATCATCTACTTATAGAGGGGCAGGAGTTTAGGTGTTAGTAATGTATTAAAATCAGAAGGGTTAATATACTATGAGCTTTCTTGTCCTCATGATGTCTTTTCAAATTATGGTTGCTTAAAGATTTTCTTCTCCTCCGGTATCAGTTCTAATATATTGTGTGTCTTATTCTACGGCATGCCTGGCTAGTGGACAATGTGATTGAAAAGGTGTTCTTTTTCACAGAATCCTTATTTATCTTTGTTCTGTATGAGGCCTATCTGTTCTGCCTGCTTGGTCTTTACTACATTAGCTCAAATTGGACAAAAATATTTTGAATTGATATATGCCAACATATGCCCATGCTTAGAATGCTGCAATTAAGTATAGAATCTGTTCACTCTAAATCCTCTTTATTTTAAGTAAGAGTATGTGTGTGTATGTGTGTAATGCTCTCTCTCTCATGCTTTTAATTATTAATTCTATAGAATGTCAACTTGTATGAGAAGTAAACTGATGTCTTTCCTCACTGGACTTGCTATATATATTTTTTTCTTGATTAGTTTGATTTTTTTTTTTTATTGTACTTCAGGTGAAGGCTTACAAAACAAATAGTTTCTCATGAAACAGTAGCACACATATTGTTTTATGACATTGGTTAACAACCCCACAGCATGTCAACCCTCTAACTTCTCAAACTTTCTTTTGGTGAAAATACACATAGCCAAAGATACACCATTTAAAAAATTTCTACATGCACTGTTCAGTGACATTGACTACGCTCTTCCAATTGTGCTGTTATTCTCACTTAATGAAGGCTTACAGAACAAAATAGTTTCTTATTTAATAGTTAATACACATGCTGCCCTATGACAATGGTTAACATTCTCACAACACATCAACAATATCCTTACTCAACCTTGGGTTCCCTATCACCAGCTTCCTTGTCCCCTTCTGCCTTCTGGCTCTTGTCACTGGACTATTGTACTTCGTTAGTCCCATTTGGTTTTACGGGGCTGTCCACTCAGGCTGGACGGTGAACCTCGGAGATAACTTCACCACTGAGCTAAAAGGATGTCTGGGGGCCATACTCTCGGGGTTTCTCCAGTATCTTTTAGGCCAGTAAATCTGATCTTTTTTTTTTTTGTGAGTTAAAATTATGTTCTACATCCTTCTCCAGCTCTGTCCAGAACCCTCTGTTGTGATCCTGGTCAGAGCAGTCAGTGGTGGTAGCCAGGCACCATCTAGCTGTACTGGACTCAGTCCAGTGGAGGCCTTGGTAGCTGCGGACCATTAGTCCTTTGGACTAATCTTTTCCTTGTATCCTGTTCTCTTCATTCTCCCTTGCTCCCGAAGGGATGAGACCAGTGGAGTATCTTAGATGGCCGCTCACAGGCTTTTAAGACCCCAGACACTACTTACCAAGGTAGAATGTAGAACATTGTCTTTGTAAACAGTGTTATGCCAACTGAGTTAGATGTTCCCCGAGATCATGGTCCCCACAGCCCTCTGCCCAGCAATTCAGTCCCTCAGGTAGTTTGGATGTGTCCTTGGGGCTTCCATGACTTTCCTTGTACAAGTTGTGCTAGTTTCCCCTGTACTGTGTACTGTCTCACCCTTCACCCAAGATACCACTTATCTATTGCCTATTTAGTATTTCTCTCCCGCCACTCTCATCCCTGGTAACCAACAAAGATTGTTACACTTTGTGTGTGAACTTTTTCATGGTTTTTACAATAGAGGTCTCATACAATATTTGTCCTTTTGTGATTGACTTATTTCACTCAGCATAATGTCCTCCAGTTTCATCCACGTTATGAGATGGTTCACAGAATCATTGTTCTTTCTCATTGCATAGTACTCCATTGTGTGTATGTACCATGGTTTGTTTATCCATTCATCTGTTGTTGGGCATCTAGGTTGCTTCCATCGTTTTGCCATTGTGAACAATGCTGCCATGAACATAGGTGTGCATATCTCTATTCGAGTGATGACTCTTATTTCTCTAGGATATAGTCCTAGGAGTGGGATGGCTGGATCGAATGGTATGTCTATTTCTAGCTTTCTGAGGAAGTGCCATATCATTTTCCAAATTGGTTGTATCATTTTGCATTCCCACCAGCAGTGCATAAGAGTTCCCATCTCCCCTCAGCCCCTCCAACATTTGTTCTTTCCAGTGTTTTTGATTCGTGCCAGTAATGCCGGGTGAGATGGTAACTCATTGTGGTTTTAATTTGCATTTCTCTAATTGCTAGTGATCGCGAGAATTTCCTCATGTGTCTGTTGGTCATTTGAATGTCTTCTTTGGTGAAGTAAGTGTCTGTTCATTTCCTTTGCCCATTTTTTAATAGGATTATTTGTCTTTTTGTTGTAGAGGTGTTGGATTTTCTTGTAGATTATGGAGATTAGACCTTTATCTGACTTGTACTGTCCAAAAATTTTTTCCCAGTCTGTAGGTTCTCTTTTGACTCTTTTGGTGAAGTCTTTTGAAGAGCATAGGTGTCTGATTTTTAGAAGATCCCAGTTATCTAGCTTATCTGTTGGGGTTTGTTCATTGATGGTTACGGTTTGTATCCTTTTAATGCTGTGTATTAAGGCCTATAGTGTTGGTCCTATTTTTTCTTCTATGAACTTTATAGTTTTAGGCTTTATATTCAGGTCCTTGATCCATTTTGAAGTAGTTTTTGTATACGGCGTGACGTATGTGTCCTGTTTCATTTTTTTGCAGATGGATATCCAGTTTTGCCGGCACCATTTGTTAAAACGACTGTTTTTTCCCCATTTGATGGACTTTGAGCCCTTGTCGAAGATCAGGTGACCGTAGGTGGATGGATTGCGATCTCAATTCTGTTCCATTAGTCAAGGTATCTGTCGTTGTACCAGTACCAGCTGTTTTGACTGCTGTAGCTGTATAGTAGGTTCTGAAGTCAGGTAGTGTGAGTCCTCCAACTTTATTCTTCTTCTTCAGTAGTGCTTTAATTATTCAGGGCCTCTTCCCTTTCCATATAAAGTTAATGATTAGTTTTTCCACCTCTTTGAAGAATGTTGTTGGTATTTGGATCGGGATTGCATGGTATTTGTAAATTGCTTTGGGTAGAATTGTCATTTTCACAATGTTGAGTCTGCCTATCCATGAGCATGGTATGTTTTTCCATTTATGTAGATCCCTTTGGGTTTCTTGCAGTAGTGTTTTGTAGTTTTCTTTGTATAGGTCTTTTACATCCCTGGTCAGATTTATTCCTAAGTATTTTATCTTTTTAGGGGCTATTGAAAATGGTATTGTTTTCCTGATTACCTTTTCTTCATTCTCCTTACTGGTGTATAGGAATCTAACTGATTTTTGAATGTTTATCTTGTATCCTGCTACTCTGCTGAATCTTTCTATTAGTTCCAGTAGATTTCTCGTGGAGTCTTTTGGGTTTTCTATGTATAGTATCATATCATCTGCAAACAGGGACAGTTTAACTTCTTCATTACCAATTTGGAGGCCCTTTATTTCTTTCTCTTGCCATATTGCTCTAGCTAGAACTTCCAGCGCAATGTTAAATAGGAGTGTTGATAAAGGACATCCTTGTCTTCTTCCTGTTTTCAAGGGGAATGTTTTCAGCCTCTCTCCATTAAGAATGATGTTGGCCATTGGTTTTGCATAGATGCCCTTTATTATGTTGAGAAATTTCCCTTCTATACCTATTTGATTGAGAACTTTTATCAGGAATGGGTGTTGGACTTGTCAAATGCCTTTTCTACATCAATTGAGATGATCATGATCCTTTTATTTATGTGGTGGATTACAATGATTGATTTTCTAATGTTGAGCCACCCTTGCATACCTGGTATGAATCCTACTTGGTCGTGGTGTATTATTTTTTTGATATGATGCTGAATTCTATTGGCTAGAATTTTGTTGAGAATTTTTGCATCTATATTCATTAGAGATATTGGTCTGTAATTTTCTTTTTTTGTGACGTCTTTGCCTGGTTTTGGTATCAGCGTTATGCTGGCATCATAGAATGAATTTGGAAGTGTTGCTTCCTCTTCTATGCTCTGAAATAGCTTGAGTAGTACTGGTACAAGCTCTTCTGTAAATGTTTTGTAGAATTCTCCAGTGAAGCCATCTGGGCCAGGGATTTTTTTGGTCGGGAGTTTTTTTATTACCTTTTCAATCTCTTCTCTTGTTATGGGTCTGTTCAGATTTTCAACATCACTTTGTTGTAGTTTGGGTAGGCTGTGTGTTTCTAGAAATTTATCCATTTCCTCTAGGTTTTCAAATTTGTTGGAGTATAGTTTTTCATAATATTCTGTTATAATCCTTTTTATTTCAGTTGTTTCTGTTGTAATGTTCCCCATTTCATTTCTTATTTGGGTTATTTGTGTCCTCTCCTGTTTTTCTTTTGTCACTCTGGCCAGTGGTTTATCATTTTTTTTGATTCTTTCAAGGAACCAACTTTTGGTTTTGTTGATTCTTTCGATTGTTTTTCTGTTCTCTATTTCATTTATTTCTGCTCTGATCTTTACTATTTCCTTTCTTTCAGGTGGTTGTGTGCTTTTTTTTGCTGTTCTCTTTCTATTTGTTTGAGTTCTGTGGTTAAGGTTTCGATTTTGTCCCTATCTTCTTTTTTGATATGTGCATATATTGCTATAAATTGTCCTCTGAGGACTGCCTTTGCTGTGTCCCAAAGGTTTTGGTATGATGTCTTTTCATTCTCATTTGATTCTTGGAATTTTTTGATTCCATCTCCAATTTCTTCTATCACCCACTGATATGTAAGCAGCGTATTATTCAGTTTTCATGTAGTTGATTTTTTTCCCTTGCTCTTTCTAGTGTTAATTTCTACCTTGATGGCATTGTGGTCAGAGAAGATACTTTGAATTATCCAACGTTTTGGATCTTGCTGAGGATTGCTCTGTGGCCTAAGATGTGGTCTATTCTGGCGAACGTTCCATGTGCATTGGAAAAGAATGTGTACTTTGCAGCTGTTGGATGGAGTGTTCTATATATGTGTATGAGGTCAAGTTGGCTGATTGTGCCCGTTAGGTCTTCTGTATCTTTGCTGAGTTTCTTCTTAGTTGTTCTGTCCTTTACTGAGAGTGGTGTGTTGAAGTCTCCTACTATTATTGTGGAATAGTCAATTTGTCTTTTCAGTGTTGTTAGAGTTTGTTTTATGTATTTTGGAGCCCTGTCAATGGGTGTACAGATGTTTATTATGGTTATGTCTTCATGATGGATCATCCCCTTAATCATTATATAGTGTCCTTCTTTGTCTTTTATGGTAGATTTTGTTTTAAAGTCTATTTTATCTGAGATTAGAATTGCCACTCCTGCTCTTTTTTGGTAGTTGTTAGCTTGATATATTTTTTTCCAACCTTTGACTTTTAATAGATTCACATCTTTGTTTCTAAGGTGTGTCTCTTGTAGATAGCATATTGATGGATCCTGTTTGCTTACCCATTCTGTCACTTTCCATCTCTTTATGGGTGGATTGAGTCCATTTACATTCAGTGTAATTATTCATAGATGTGAGTTTGTTTCTGTCCTTATGTAGTGCTTTTTTTTTTTGTGGTGCTGACGTTCTCTTTGTTCTTTTTACTCTCTTGTGCTGAGTTACTTTTGTTTGTGGATTTTTTTTTTCATTTCTTTTGTTTTTGTAGATTTTGTTTTTGCTGAGACTTTATATTTTTTGTCTTCATTTTTATGAGTTGGTTTGTTAACTTTCTTTGTGGTTACCATGAATTTTACCCTTATCTTTCTAAGTTTGAAGCAGTCTACCATTACTTGATATCACCTTGTCTTCCTCTCCATTAGAAGATTCTATACCTATGCTGTTTATTCCCTCTTTTACTGTTTTAATGTTATTGTTATTTATTGATTTACTGCTCTGATTCCCTGTTGTATTTCTTTTGGTTTTGGACAGTCCTCGAGAGTTCATTTGCTAGATTGGTATCTGGCTTGTACGATCCTGCATCCTAGGTTCTGCCAGTGAGCTGAAGCTATTTGTCCTCAGATCGAAGAACTCCCTTTAATAATTCTTGTAAGTTTGGTTTGACTTTTACATATTCCTTTAATTTCTGTTTATCTGGAATTGACCTAATTTCACCATCAAATTTGAATGAGAGTTTTGCAGGATATATTATTCTTGGCTGACAATTTTTTTCTTTCAAGATTTTTTATATATGTCATCCCATTGCCTTGTTGCCTGCATGGTTTCTGCCAAATAATCTGAGCTTAGTCTTATTGTTTCTCCTCTGTATGTGACTTCTTGTTTTTCACGAGCTGCTCTCACGATTCTTTGTTTGTCTTTGGTTTTGGCGAGTGTGAATATGCTATGCCTTGGTGATTTTCTTTTGGCGTCTCTTCCATATGGGGTTCATTGAGCTTCTTGGATGGCCAGCTTTTCATGTTTCATGATATTGGGGAAGTTTTCTGTCATCAGTTCCTCAATGGTCCTCTCTGTGTTTTCTGTTTTCTCCCCCTGTTCTGGAATGCCAATCACTCATAAATTTTTGCTGTTGATTGTATCCCACATAACCCTCAGGGTCTCTTCATTTTTCTTTGTTCTTTTTTCTAAGTTTTCCTCAAACAGATTTGTATCCAAGTGTTTGTCTTCAATTCCACTGATCCTGTCTTCCACCGTTTCAAATCTGCTTCTCAGCCCTTCTATGACATCATCCATTTCTGAAATCTTGTTGTTTATCTTTTGGATTTCTAATTGTTGTTTTTGTATCATTTCTAGTTGTGAGTGAATTTTGGCATTTTGTTCCTGCATTATTTTCTTGAATTCTTCCAATTTTTTGTCTGTATTTTCCATAAATTTGTCTATTTTTTCCTCATGTTTGTCAGCTTTTTGCCTCAGTTCTTGGAGACTTCCAAGTATTAGATATTTGAATTCCCTATCAGGTAGTTGTAGTGCATTTTCTTCCACAGGAGAGTCATCTGGTGTTTTATTTTGGATGCCTACTGGGACCATCCTGTCCAGTTTTTTTCAATGTTTTGATATTGTCTGCTGTTTGGGGGGCATTCAGTAGTTATTTTTCTTGTTTATTGATTGTAGATTTGTTTGTTTCGTCCCTTTTTTAAAAAATAATTGGAGTATATCTGAGCAGGCAGACTGTGTGTTCTTTGTTGTTTGCTTATCTGTGCACTCTATACTTTTCACTTCCTTCTCCAACTGGCAGGTTCAGTCACTCAGATATGGTACAGCAGGGCAGATCTAGCTGAAGAGGAGTTATTGGGATGGGTTGTTTGTGGCACTTACTACAGTCATCAGAGAAGGTTGGTAATCAGTGCAGGGCAGGTTCCAGTAGGCCGTGCCTGTGGTGCTTTGTGGTGTGATGTCAAGCGCATGGTGCAGGTAGGCAGGATGCAGTGGGGAGACTGTTATGTGTGGAGCTAAGATGGATATGGGAGAGAGGAGAGAGGAACAGGAGCCAAAAACATACAAACAACCAAAAAAGAATGCTAGGGGAGCTTGCCGTTGGAATGGAGAGATGAGAGACTATGAAATGGAGAAAAACAGAAAGGGGAAGAGGAAGAAAACAATGAATAAATAAAAATCAAAAAGAATAAAGAACCGTGAAGTTCCCAGGGATCCCACTGATGCAGCTATGAGTTCTGGGAAAGTCGCTCTCAGGTGTTGCAGTACAGCCTGGCTAGAAGGCGTATAGCTATACAACGCGTGGTATTCAGGGATCAGAAAGAGAAGGAAGATATAGAGAGATGAGAAACTGAGCAGTGAAGAAAAACAAAAAGGGAAAAAGAGGGAAAAGAAAACAAAACAGATTAAAAAAAAAGAAAAAGAAAGGCACCCCCCCCCCCCAAAAAAAAACCAACGAAAAAAGAAATGCTCTCAGGGATCCCTCTGCACATCTGTGGAAGCTGAAGGGGAGTTCCTTGCCACACATATCCGCCTGGCCAGAAAGGGCTCCCGACTCAAGAAAAGGAAAAGAAAACAAACAAACAATTCAAAATGAACAAATGAACAAATGGCCTGGGATCCCACCAGCGTGGTAGCCCAGACTGGGAAGCAGCTCCACACTCGAATGGAGATCTGCAGCCCCTCAGGAAGAAGCAAAGATGGAGCATGGAGCCAGTCACTTGAGCAAAAGAGGTGTAGGTGGCGAGAGGCAAGCAAGAAATCAAAAGAAGGGAAAAAAAAAAAAAGCAACACCAGCAGCCAACAAATGGCACTCAGAGAGCCAGCTAGTGCGGGCTGGTGTTTCTGGACAAGAGACTGTGTTCACGGGAAGCAGAGGGGGCCGAGTTTGTGTGAAGAAGTGTAGAGAGTGGGAAAGCGTATATCACAAATTGCCGGCACTCTGGAGCCCCTCAGGAAGAAGCAAAGATGGCGCACAGAGCCAGGCACTTGAGTGAAAGGATGGGGAGGTGGCGAGAGGCAAGTGAGAAATCAAAAGAAGCAGAAAAAAAAAAAGCAATACTAGCAGCCAACAAATGGCACCCAGAGAGCCACCCACTTGGGTGTGTGGAATCCAAGCAGCTGGTGCTTCCTGGTCAAGAGACCGCGGCCACGGGAAGCAGAGGAGGCCGAGCTGGGGCGAAGAGGGGTGGGGGGGTGGGAAAGCTCACACCGCAAATTACCAGTTGTTTTGTCTCCTGCTGGATGCTCCATGAGGCTGCTTTCTCATACTACCGTTTGCTGGTCTCCAATAGGAGTCCAAGATGGTGGATCCGTGCTGCATTAGCTGGTAGGGAACCTCTGCATGAATCTCTCCTCGCTCTCTGTTCTCTGTCAGTCTTCTCACTCCATTTGGTGCTTGGCTGAGTTCTTCATCTCTTCATTTGATGTTTTAGGGTTTCAGGATTGTTGTATTCTCTGTTCAGCTTAGTTTTTCGGATATTTGCTGTGGAGGGACGGTGTGGTGCTTCCTCCTAGAGAGCCATTTTGCCCTCAAAATCCTCATTGTAGTTTTGATCTGCAGAAATGATCATTATTTGCCAAAAAACATGGCAATGTTGATAAAAGAAATGATGAATATCATAGAGTCTGACTTTAATTAGTCTTGATAAATTGTTTCAAAACATCTGAGTTGACAAATGAATTCAATTTAACGTAGATTTATACACTGTAGTAAATTAAGAAAATCAGATAAAGGAAGATAAATGATTTATACTTATAAATAGAAGCACATAAGATATGGTGGTGACTCTGTAGGTGTGACCTCTTTTAACACTCTCTTTTAAAATAAAAAGGGTATTAAGAGAGACTATGCCAAGGATTTTAAGTTTACATGAATTTTAAACAAGCAAATGCCTCAAATAGAAGCAGCTTAAAGTTTTCTGCATTCCCTGAGTGCTGATAAAAATCATGCCTTCTCAAAAGGGAAATGAAATTTTCTGCCTCAGCTCAGCTCAGTTTGGGAGTTGAGAGTAACTCTGTCCATAATTACTTACTACCATTGACCTTGACATTATAGATTGTCGGTTTATGGGAAGGGGGAGAGTAGATCCAAACAGCACAAATGAAGCAAATTGGTCAAGTGATAAGCTTTGTTCTTTTTTTCTATTTTGTAACTTCTAATTCTAGCACAGAAAGGGACATTGTAGATAAGTTTTACAGGGGGAAATTCTTGGTTTACTTTGAGATTATTCAGTGAGTAGAAATAAGTGCTTTGCTTTGCAGAAGCAGAAATAGAGAAATTGTTGCTAAGGCTGTAGGGTTTATTCTGATTGTACGTACTGTTGACCGTTGATAAAATTGATGCAGGCTTCATGGATAGAATTTACATTAACATTTATGTTAGTGTTACGGAAATATAAAGATTAAAGGAGTTCATTAGTTAGTAATGAAAGATATACACTTAGTTCTTCCCAGTGTTAATAACTTTACATCATTTTAATAACTTTAGGCATTCAAAGAGGAGATAACATAATTTTAAAATGAGACACCGGGCATCAATAAAGAATGGATGTTGATGGCTTACATAATAAAAGGTGCTCTCGATAAGTGGAACGGGGTCACTTCTGTTCCTCTAACTCCATGTTTCTCTGTATGGACAGGTCCTCCACAAGAGTGACTTCACTGACTCACTCTTTGTGATCCAATTCCTTTTTGCTCTCTTATACAGAAAACTTAAGTCCCTTGATTGGTGACTGATATTAATTTATCTCCATTTATTATTGGATGAAAAAAAATTTTAATTATATAAAATACTTTGAAATTATGAAATATTTAAGCACTGGATTTCATTCTTCTATTTCTATTTCTTCTCTGAACATTACAAGCAGATGTACTTAATGTATGTGTCTGTGGAGAAGAAGCAAGCCTTCCCTTGGTTGGGCTGTTCCACACACAAAACTGAGTGTGGAGATACTGTGTTCGCACTTTTGGCCACAGATTTAAAGCTGCATTTCCAAGATGGCTTCATTGAAAAAATATTTTGAACTTGATTTTTCTATCTTCTGTGTTTTAACTATGAATTGACTTTAAATATTCAAAAGAAAAAAAAATATGTGCTTTAGCCCTGTCATGGATTGAATTTTGTCCCCCCAAAAAATATGTGTCCCCTTGGCTAAGCCATGATTCCCAGTATTATGTGATTGTCCACCATTTTGTCATCTGATGTGATTTTCCTATGAATTGTAAATCCTACCTCTAAGATGCTGATGAGGCAGGATTAAAGGTAGTTATGTTAATGAGGCAAGACTCAATCTACAAGATTAGGTGTGTCTTAAGTCAAACTCCTTTGAGATGTAAAACAAACAGAGATGGGGGACTTCATACCACCAAGAAACAAGAGCCAGGAGAATAGCACATCTTTTGGACTTGGAGTCCCTGCACCTGAGAAGCTCCTAGGCCAGGGGAAGATTGATGACAACAACCTTCCTCCAGAACCAACAGAGAGAGAAAGCCTTCCCCTGGAACCGGCACCTTGAATTTAGACTTCTAGCCTCCTAGACTGTGAGAGAATAAATTTCTCTTTGTTAAAGCCATCCATTTGTAGTATTTCTGTTATAGCAGCACTAGATAACTTAAGACAGAGTTTGTTACTGAGAGAGTAGTGTAGTGCTCTAGCAGATACCTACAATGTGGAAACAGTTTTGAAACTGTGAATGGGTAGAGGATGGAAGAGTTTTAAATTTGCCTTGAAGAAACAGTTGGTGGAATTATAGACATCAAAGACAATTCCAGTAAGGATTCAGAAGAAAGTGAGTAGAGCTGTTACTCTGGAGATGGCACAGATGGTAGAGAACTGGCAGCAGCAGAGAACAGAAGAGAACTGACTGCAGCAGAACCCAGGAGACTGTTGCCAGCTGGAAACCCCAGGTTCTGCTCAGCATGACTCGTATCAGCCAATAAACGAGAGACTGAGGTGGGAGAGTGGAAAGATGCCTTTATTTCATTGCACAAGGAAAGGAAATATTCGGGGCTGCCGTTGCCAAGACTTCTCCAAAAGGGCGAGGGGGAAGGTGACTTTTACGGGGTTTACAAGTAGGAAGTTCATACAAGTTACATCAGCAACATTCTTAATCATACTACACAGGCACAATGGAGTTTACGTATAACTTCATGCATCACTGGAATTCTAAGGTAAAGTTATGGGGTGTGCCAAGCCTAGGAACCAAGATTCTAATGCAAAGCTATGGGGCGAGCCAAGCAAGCTGCTCGAGGCAGTGCAATTTTCCCCAAACTGGGGACCTCTGTCTTAAGACCAGCTCAACCCAGCGCTGGAGCTGACCCATGTAATAAGAGAGCTGAGTGCCTGTGCACAGGAGGCTTCCTGGCAAAGTGGCGTGCCTCTAGGCACTTATAGGTGGAGCTAGGCGTGCCGAGCCGGAGGAAGACAGCTGAGTGCCTTCCAGCTGAAGTTTACTGGCAGAGTGCAGTGCCTCCAGGCACTTCTTGGTGGAGCTGCAGAGCTTTGGAACACTTGCCCCAGCAGGGCAGACACGAGCAGCGAGGCCCAAAGGGCTGAGAGGCCAAGGAACCAGGAAGCAGAAGCTGAAGAGACAAAGAACACAGGAAGCAGAGCTACCTCGGTCTCAAAGGGTGGAGTCGCCACTCAGATTGACTAGGAGAATGGGGCTGCCTAAAGCCAAGAAAGTAGAGTTGCCATTTCAGTGGGCCTGGAAGGTGGAGTAGAACCCCAGGGCCAAGGCATCTCCACTCAAAATTCAGACAATGTGGCCAATACCTAGAGTCTGGAGGGCAGGACCTTTGTATAAATGGTCTCAGAGAACAGAGGATTATTTTCAAGACTTGAGGGCTAATGTAATGTGTTCTGCTGACTTGCTTGGTGCCTGTTATCCCTTCTTGCCCTCAATTTCTCCCATTTGTAACAGAAATATCTAGCTTTTGTCTGTTCCACCATTGTAGTTTGGAAGAAGATAACTTGTATTCTGGATTTCACAGATGAAGAGAAATTTTGCAAAAGACGAGATTTTGGACTTGGAATTGAATTAAGACTTTTGCTATGATATGATATGGTGAATATGTTTTACATGTGGCAAGGATATGAATTTTGGGGGGGTGAAAGTTTGGAATGTCATGGACTGAACTGTGTCCCCTAAAAATATGTGCCATCTTGGCTAGGTCATGATTACCAGTATTTGTGATTGTCCACCATTTTGTCATCTGATGTGATTTGATCTGATGTGATGTGATCTGATGTGTTGTAAATTCTACCTCTATGAAGTTAATGAGGCAGGACTTGATCTACAAGATAAGGTGGTGTCTTACGTCAATCTCTTCTGAGATATAAAAGAGAGAAGCAAACAGAGAGATGGGGAACCTCAAACCACCAAGAAAAAAGAGCCAGGAGAATAGCATGTCCTTTGGACACGGGGTTGCTGTGCTGAGAAACTCCTCCACCAAGGAAGATTGTTGACAAAGATCTTTCCCCAGAGCCCACAAAGAGAGAAAACCTTCCCCTGTAGCTTTCACCCTGAATTCGGACTTCTAGCCTCCTAGACTGTGAAAGAATAAATTTCTCTTTGTTAAAGCCATCCACTTGTAGTATTTCTGTTATACAGCAGTAGATAATTAAGACAGCCTCTTAACATCCCAATATATAGAAGAGATATTTCAAACAAACAGACAAAATATAGCTGCTATAGTAGTGCTCATATATCAGCAATTGTTATTACTCAGAAAAATCGTGATGGAATCATTGAAGTGTTAAACTACTTCTTATGCAAAAATAATCAAATGTGTCATTTAATTCCTTACGTAGCAAAAATACTATAAGCTCTAATTAACTCCATGGTACGAAACAGTGGTGTAAAAAGCGGAGTACGCACACACCACTGGTTGAATAACAGTCTGCATTGTTATGGAAAGAAAGAGAACTTCTACTTATTTTTATCTGATAAGTAAAATAAAATACTTTAATTAATATTTAATATATGGATCAAGCCTGATATTCTCATTTGTTCTATTTGTCAGACATTCTTGATTTCTTCTTATGAGGAAAGGGTGGGAGATTCAAAAACTTGAGGGATTACAGAGATGCCTTCACTCCTTATTCATTTTCAGTCTATGGTTATATATTATTTTTAAAGATACTTGGATAAGTGATTTTTCAGGTTATAGTAAACGGAAAAAAAAAAACAAAAAACACTGCTGTCAAGTCAATTCTGACTCATAGCTACCCCATAGCTTTTCCAAGGTTGTAAATCTCTACAGAAGCAGAGTGCCACATCTTTCTCCCACAGAGCCACTGGTGGTTTTGAACTGCTGAACTTTCAGTAACTAAGCACACACAAAATAGACAAGTGCAAGGAAATTATGGACTGAAGATAATACTAATAACAAAGGCAACATTTAAAAACAAAATGAAATAACACAGCTAAATTGTCTCCTATTCACGGAATTTTACCCTGGAATATTTTGTTAGAGTCCAGTAAATACAACCTCTAGTTAATACAGAATTTGATATCTGGAGGTTGAATACTACAAGTAATAAAATTTAAAGGAAAATGAAAATTGACCTAATGAAGAAATTGGGTTATAGGCTAGGAGGATATAAACACTGGGAACTGGAAGGTCGTGGCCTTTGTTATGGAGCAACAAAGCAGTTAATCTAAGTTTTGACTTTTGTACCTTGGGACAGGGCTGACAGGGTTAGGACAAATGGGAAGAAAATAATCAAGAGTGTCTTAGTTACCTAGAGCTGCTATAACAAACAACAACAACAAAAAAAAACAAGAACAGGAGACTTTAAAAACCAAAAACTTATTTTCTCACAGTTCAGAAAGCCAAAGGTCTGAATTCAGGGCATTTTGCTAGCAGGAGGCTCTGCTTTGTCTACTTCAGCTTCTAGTAACTTCCAGCAATCCCTGAAGTTTCTGGGTTTGTAGAGGCATCTGCTGCATGTGTCTGTCTTTATATGATGCCTTCCCTCTGTGTGTGTCTCTGTCTATTCTGCTCCTTTTATAACCTGGAAGTAATTCAGTTTAGGACCATCCTACAATGCTATGACCTCATTAACATAACAGAAGAAAAAACCCTATTTCCAAACATGGTCATAAATACAGGTACAGGGGTTAGGATTTCAGCACATATTTTTGGAGGACAAGATTAAATTCATAACAAGGAGTTTGGCAGGTGTTGGGCCATCTGGCTTTCCGTGTAACTCTGAGTAACGTTGACCTGAAGTAGAAAGTCTAGAGTAGAGAGAGAAGAAAATACTTTGTTGGACATGACATGTTGTTGTCTTCACCGGAATTTGACTGACAGTCAACCTGAAGGGTTACAAATGTTCCTACACTCCATATTAAAGATGATTTAACTGATGTCTGTGAAATTATAGAGTTAGCAGGATAAAAGCCTTCTCTCATACACCTTCCCAAGAACCTCCCCTTAAGAATTATCTGCTAATCAGAGGCCAGTAGCCTATTGGCTGGCAAAAATGATTTTGTCTTAACCGCGTAAGTCTATTTTAAATTACTTTAAAGCAGTGGCAATTAAGCTCAAGTTTGGGGGCATTTTCAGAGCAGAGAAAACAGTAGATAAAACAGGAGAATTCACTGGTTTAAAGATATGTCCAAACAAGAGAACTTGGCTGTGGTTGTTCATACACAGAACTAACCGGAAATAAACTGAAGGCCTATTGAGTTTTTAAGGAAATCACACTGTCAGAGACATAGCTGGCCTGCTTAGCAACAGCCTATAACCTTTTCTCACATGACCATTTCTGGCTGCAAACTCCCACCAATACAAATTGGGCTGTGAAAGCTGTGAATCCATCCACCAGGGAATATACCATAATCACCACAGACTTTTCCATGGATGAAATGAATAGGGAAGATCCACGCATAGGGTAGACATAGTAACTGTGGAAGCTAATAGACAAGACAAAGTTCTCTGAAATCAGCACCAGCAATGTACGCCTTTGACACGTCTGAGGGTCTTTGCTACTTCATGCATTGGGCTTAAGTATTTTGCTCTTTTTTTGTTAGATATACATCATACATTATCAATTATACAATTGTGAGGGCACTAGAGATTGTAATATTATGATTATTGTAGTCTTTGAGGGACAAGAACATTTGAGTAATTTCTGCTATTTTCCCAGCATTCTGTCTGATTTTTTTTCCTCGTTAACAAAAAAGTTGAAACTCTGTTAGGTTTTCTGTTACCATTGTCAATCTGACACTAGCCAGTATTTTTCAACTAAATAATCCAGACTATTTCAAGCTGCAGGAAAAAAAAAAAAACAACTTTTAAGTGCTTCTTATAACACTGTTGTTGCTGGTGGCTTTGAGTCGATTTCGACTCATAGCAACCGCATATGACAGAGTAGAACTGCCACAAGAAGTTTTCTTGGCTGTACTTTGTTTGGAAGCAGATCACCAGATCTTTATCCAGTAGAAAACCTGAATGGGTTTGAACTGCCAACTTTTATGTTAGCGACCCAGCGGTAGCCCTTTGTACCACCAAGTCTCCTTATTTATAATACTGTTATTGTTATGACCCTATAGGATGAAGTAGAACTGCCCCATAGGGTTTTCAAGACTGTAAATCTTTACAGAAGTGGACTGCCACTTCTCCTGCGGAGCAGCTGGAAGATTGGAACTGCTGACCTTTAGGTTATCAGCCAAGCTATTAACCATTGTGCCACTAGGGCTCCTTTATAACATTAAACCAAAGAAAACCAAACCTATTGCTGTATAGTCAATTCCAACTCATAACAACCCTGTGGGACAGAGTAGAACTGCCGTATACAGTTTCCAAGAAGCGGCTGGTGGATTCAAACTGCCAAACTTTTGGTTAGCAGCTGAGATCTTAACCACCAGGGCTGCTTCATAACACTAGAGATTAGCAAAATAACTTAAATTTATATTGTAATTTACACAATGCATATAACATGTATTTATACATTGGACAAAACATGTTTACTTAAAAGATGATACATATCTGTTATTCAGTTTTCTATTTTTAAATTGGTATATAAATCATGCTACTTCCTTGTGGACAATTTATTGTACATATATTTTCAGAGCAGAAAAAATATGTTTTCCATATAACGTCTAGAGAACCATTACCTGTTGTACTTTTCCAAAAAAATATATTAGATGCATTTGAGAATGGATCAAGAAAACAAAATGCTAGTTACCAGTAAGTGAAGGGTCATTATTTACAAAATAAAAGGTGAAATAAGTTACACACTTGTACCACGAGTTTCTTGGTAAGAGAATATTCCTTTAACATTTGATTTGGAATGTCAGTGCTCATGAATTGAGTGCCTATGTGAATCATATGCTGTTTCATATTTTATTCAACATTATTTGAGAGGTAAAGGAAGTTGTTATGGCAACTGAAGCATAAAAATAATAAGTTCACTTAGAAGACTGTTTAACACTTTCACTTCAACATGTCTCTCAGCTGGGATATGTGATATAGAAATACTCAATTTGAAAACAAAGTCAAGATGGTTTGAGGAAAACATAACGAAACGTTGCCTAATCCTGCTCCATTTTCATAACCCTTAGTATGTTTGAGCCCATTGTTGAGGCTATTGGGTCAGTTCATCTCCTGGAGGGCTTCCTGGTTTTTGTTGACCCGCCACCATGGAGGAAGGTCCACCTAATCATAGCTGTGGCCATAATAAAGGAACATCACCTGTGCCAAATCATAGCCAATCACAGAGGGGGTAAGCGGAAGAAAATACTATTACCTGTCTAACCTTCTCCCCTTGTTTTCTTCTACTGGTGTTGCGCATTGTGAAACCCAGCCAGAAATCAGAGGATAAGAGTTTTGCAGGCCATAGGAACCATTTTCCTAGGGTACCTGGCAAGGTGCAGAAGGTCTAAGAATACAGCTAGAGGGACAAACAACAAAACTAGGGATATTCTTTTGCCCCTGAGCATGAATTGTTGTCCTTTGTATAAAAGAAACTCTATTCTCCATAATTTTGAAACACAAAATTCCATTAAACAAATGGTATTAACCAAAACCAAAAAGAAAACCAAATCCATTGCTGTCATGTTGATTCCAACTTACAGTGAAACTATAGGACAGAGTAGAACTGCTCCACATGGTTTCCAAGGAGCACCTGGTGGATTCGAACTGCCAACTTTTTGGTTAGCAGCCATAGCTACACCACCAGGGGTTCCTTGACAAATGTGTCAGTTCAGGCATACTCCCTACTCAGTGTAAGTTGAAGCATAGGTTACTAAGACTATTGTTCATATGAGGTAGTGAGGAAGGAAGTAATTAATTAAAATAAAGACAGTCCATAGTATGACAACTGGACATGTGGCTGAAGTTTACAGACAAGGGTTTTCTTTTCTTTTTTTTAATCACCTCTTCTGTATTCCCCGTACCCTCTGCTGGAACTTCAGATACTTTGCACTCTAATCTGGTGGTTGGAGTTTATGCCTTCATTGGTTTCTATCTTTACCAACATCTGCAGTTTCCCACTGGCTATTAGTATCAGACTCTATGGTACTAAAAGGAGCCCTGGTTGCCAAGTGGTTAGGCACTTGGCTGCTAACTGAAAGGTTGGTAATTCTAACCCACCAGCTTCTCCGTGGGAGGAAGATGTGGCAGTCAGCTTCCATAAAGATTTCAGCCTTGGAAAACCTATGGGGCAGTTCTACTCTATCCTACAGGGTCACTATGAGTCGGAATCGATTCAATGGCAACGGGTTTGGTTTTTGGTTACAGTACTAAGAGACATGCCAGTGAGTTCTCTGGTATCGAAGGTTTGATGTTCTAGGAAGAAGAATCTGAGATTCAATTTAGTGGGTGAAATGCTTATTTAGGATCTATGTCTGGGATGGGATAGCAGAATGCAGAAATGAGGAGAGGGAGAAGTTGAGCTGCAATGCAGTTTCAATGATAGCTTTGGCTGACCTCATGGAAGCTTTGGAAAGAGAATAGACATTAAGAGTACCTCAGTTGGGACAAGATGGACACATTTATAAACTCTTGCATCAATCATACAGTGGATGTCAGCCACCTGATGAAACAACATTACTTTGTGTGAGATAGCTCTCAGCAGATGAAGCAATTTCTGAAGTGGCTTAAAGTTGAAGACCACCTACCAACAATACTCACAGTGGTTAAGCTAGCAAATTCATCATTGAATGAAGAGCAGAGTGTCCATCAAAATTTGGCATCAAGTATAATCGTCTATGTTCTGTGCAGCAGCAACTGAATTTACCCTTGGTAGTCAGGATCAATCACCCTAGTCAGGATGTGTGGCCATTCTCTGCCCATTGGTTCAGCAGCATGAGAAATACAAACGCCAGGGGATCAGGTTTAGTTTCCAATTTAGTGGAACCATGACTGTGCTGCTTGATGGAAACCTTCCTTCCCTCATTGCTAGCCACCTAATGCTTGGTTGATGGGACAGAAAGCCAAATTTATTATTATTAGGTGCAGTCATGAGTAGACATACTTCCCAGCTCCACCTCTTTTTTCCTTAGACAAAAGCATCAAATATTAGCCATATCTTTAAGGTCTATATTACATCCTGAAGGGTGATACTCCAATCTCTCAGGGTGTTGCCTCCCAGCTGCCCTGTAACTAAGGCTTCACCAGTCCATCCCATAGTTCTACTAAGCTAGGTGCCTTGGGATGATGGAGTGCCTGGTAATATTGGTGAATTCCATGGGTGTTGGCCATAAAAAGTATTCCCTGATTAGAGAAGAACTTTTGTGGGGTATTATGGTCATAAATGAGACATGTTGCGTGTTCGAATATGGCGATACTTGTAGAAGTGTTTTGAGGAGTGAGTACACAAATATGTATATATTCTTACGATGACAAATTGCTTCATCCTCCTAGAATCTAGGATTGCTAGCAGGTTTTCCTATAAAATGATCTCACATCCAAATCTTAATGTTTGTTAGAATCTGGGAAACTAGAAGGGCTGAAGGCCAGATCACTGAAATCATACATACCATCTCCTCCTGACATCGTGACCACTGTGTGCATGGATCCACTGAGCAAGCTGCAGCTCCTTTGGTAAAGATGCTGAATGATCCCTAGAAGGTGATCCTTCTGGACCACCTGATGATTGAAAGTCTCTGATTCAGTGGATGCATTCTGGTGAACATTTACATAAGATATGAATATGTCCATAATGTTTGAACATTCTATCCTTTTCTGTCATCAATTGGTCTATTTCTTTTTTTTTTCTCTTTCAGGTTCTCTTACAATCCAAAAACCCATTAGTCATTGCCTATTAATCACTGTAAATTTATACCTCAGGCCATCCTTGCCCCATAAAAATGGTTCAGTCAGATATATTCCCTGAAAACCACTGTCTCTCTAAATGGGGTTGTAATATAACAATTTCTTCTTCAAGGTGACACAATATACTTCAAAGATAGTTATATAAACCAGGTCTAAGCTTATTCTTGTTTTGTTAACTAGCTGCTAAAGAAAACGCTCTGTATGGCTACAGAAATGGTATAAGGAAGAGACAGTCAAGAAGTAAGAGCAGATGCCATGGACTCGTGCGGTTTACTTGTGCCTTATGATTACAAGTCCAGCGTGCCTCCTGGACATGCTCAGTCCCAATCTTGGTGTACAGTATATCTGTTTAACAAAGGAACGCTGCTGCATAGATTCATTTTTATGATTCAGTGGCTCTGATAGCAACCTGTTCATGGTGGGCATTCAGTTTGCATAGATGCTTGATATCCCATTGTGAGCATTCAGGCTATCTAAGGTCCCAGTAGCAACTAGGTTCAGCTTTCCGAAGACGGAATAACTTTTAGAGGGGAAGGAATTAGAGTCTGTGGATCGCAACAGTGCTTCTCCTCTGGGAACTAGCCAGAGACTCTATGACATATCCTTTTCTGGCACAGACACTTCCAGAACCTTTGAGTCCATTTTTATTAAAGTGACTTCGACTGGCAGCTTACCTGCAGCCTGGACCTGCTGCAGAATCTTACTTTACTCCAGTCCTTGCTGAAATGGGAAAGCCTTACAAGGCTAATATAGAGGCTTGAGCAGCACACCTGAATGTGACCCATGTTGCCTTTAAAAATCCAAAGACACCAACCAACCTTTGGATCTTGATGTGTTTTTGTGTTTTGTTTTGTTTTTGGATGGTGCAAAGTGCATCAGTTTGCCTCTGACTTTAGAAGGTATATGCCAACAGGGTCAGTATTCCCAGATCTGAGAAACTTCATAGATGTGACAAGTCTCTGAACTCACGTGGTTTTTCTCCCATGTCTAGTGCACGTGTTTCTTATCAAACTCTCTAGGGTGCTTGCTACTTTTTATTTATTTCTTAACATAATGCCTTTAAATGTGCTAGGGTTTCATAAAATGTCTTCAGTATAATCCACCAGGGTAATGTCCTGTGGGGAAGAAAACAAAATTCTACGAATTCTTTATTTTTTAACAGAATAAGAGACTTAATATAATCTCGATATAGAAAAGTGTTGGTCTATAGCTACCTTTGTCACATGAAGGGAAAAGTACTTGTGATTATTTTTGTTGATGCAAATTTAAAAGAAAGCATTTGTTAGGGCAATATTGAATGCCCTGTGCTAAATGATTTGCTCCAGTAAAGACACTGAATGGCAGCCACTTCAACTGACATAGTTAGTAAAGTGTATGACAATCCACAATCATTGCTGAATACCAAACCAGCTTTGATCATCTAATACCAGCCCAATGGGTGAGTTAAATGGGGATTTGGTACATATTAACATCCCAACATTTTTACAGTCTATGCTGAAGGTAATAACATTTGCAATTCCTCCAGAGATTCACCATTGATTTGTTTGCTATCTTGCCAGGTAATTGGGATAATTTTGTGAGCTTTCATTCAGTACTAGCAACAATAGTATGCCTCATTCTTAGTCATGGAATCAATGTAAGGATTATGCTAGTAACTAATACATTTTCTCTATATATTGTGGGCTTGATGAAATAGTGGCCAGATTTGTCCACAGTCTGAATGGAACCACTGTGAGATCAGCTCAGGTGAAGACTCTGTATATCACCGGACTCCTAGAAGCACCCATTCTAACAATAGTAGTTTTTGTCTCCAAAGACAAAACTTTGTGGAGTTAATTGATAGTATCAAGAAACCCTTAGAAGACGTGAGCCTTTCTTTTTCCCCAGGCCTCTGCGGTGAGCTGGGAGGAATATTCACAGTACATTCTTATTATTGTTGGCAGAGAATCTATACTAGATTACTGAATTTGAGTTTCTGCCAAAAAAACCTAGACATTTTCCATTTACGTAGGACAAACAATCTTTAGAAAGCTGGCCAACTGTTTAATTCATAGGGACCCTGTCATCAGTTAGCTATGGATTGCAGGATACCAGAGCAAGTTCGTTACTGTCTTGCAGTGCCATATTGTGCTAATTGTGCTCGATTTGTCCCTTTTAGTCACCGTCACCTGGGCTTTGGGATTTCAGAGCCCAGGTGAAATCAGGAAGCTCAGTTCCATCGAAGCTTCTCCCTCCATGATCACAGGCTTGCAGAGAAGTCGCCAAATCATTTTTCAAGGATGCATGTGCTCTCCTGACTAATACATTTTTAATATTTACCCTAGAAGCATTTTTATAAACATATAGCATACAAATAGATAAAGGCACAAGTCATAAGTGCATGGCTGACTGAGTTATCAATAGATGCACACGCCAGTGTAGTGACTTCTTGGGTAAGAACTAAACACATCTTGTGCCTCGTCCTAATCACTACCACCTCCCAGCTTCTCAATGTTTTGATAAAAAGCGTGTCCTCTGGGTCTCTCTGGTTACTATAGTCAACGGTGTCAGAACAGTTTATACACCATCGAGCAATGCTACCATTTCCACTACACTGAGTCTTTTTATACTTTCTCTCAGTATGCAAGGAAGGTTTCAGCAGTTCTACTCCATTAATTTTAGACAACTGAGTTTAATTAACTAGCCTAGCAGACTGACAATGCCATGTCTAGTGTCCAGGCCAATGCATTAAATCTCATAGTAGGAGAGAATGCGTTTGTTTTTGTCCTTAAGTGCCGTCAAGTTAATTCCAACTCCTAGCTACCCTGTGAATGGAACACTGCCCCGTCCTACACCATCCTCACAATCATTGCTATGGTTGAGCCCATTGTTGCAGCCACTGAGTCAGTCCGTCTCGTTGAAGGTCTTCCTCTTTTTTGCTGACCCTGTACTTTACCAAGCATGATGTCCTTCTCCATGGACTGGTCCCTACTGATAACATGTCCAAAGTATGTGAGATGAAGTCTCGCCATTCTCGCTTCTAAGGGGCACTCTGCCTGTACTTCTTCAGAGACAGATTTGTTCATTCTTTTGGCAGTCCATGGTATATTCAATATTCTTTACCAACACCATAATTCAGAGGTGTCGATTCTTCTTCGGTCTTCTTATTCATTATCCAGCTTTCGCATGCATATAAAGCCATTGAAAATATGATGGTTTGGGTCAGGTCAGGGGCACCTTAGTCCTCAAAGTAACTTCTTGCTTTTTAACACTTTAAAATGGTCTTTTGCAGAAGATTTGCCCAATGCAATATGTTGTTTGATTTCTGGACTGCTGCTTCCATGGGCATTGATTGTGGATCCAAGTAAAACGAAATCCTTGACAGCCTCAATATTTTCCTCATTTATCACGTTGAGAATGCATACGTATTATTAAATTCACTTTGATCCACCCCCCTGCCTTAACATACCACCTGATTTAATACTCTTAAAAATCCATCCATGTATGTTCTGGATAAATATCGTGCTACAAACTGGCAAAATATGGCAACTGTTTTTGTATAAAAGCTATCTTCTTCCAGGAAAAGTGTTGTATTTCATAATCTGGGCTGTATTTGGATCCAAATTTCACTATAGATTTGGAGAGAAAGAGAGATAGATGGTGATGATGTGTCCCAAGGAGCTCCTATGTACTTGGAAGGCACCAGTTCCAAGTCGAACGCTTAGGGGGTTCTCATGCAAGGGAAAGAGTGTTGTCTGAAGAAACTGCATCTGCTGTCGATGAAACTTCTGAGGGATTCGAAGGTTCAACACTTTCCTCCTCTTCTCTTTCTATTCAAATGTCCCCTTCTCATTCGCAAAAATATATACTTCAGCATAAGAAGCTTGTGGAGGTGGTGCATTCAGTGTGAAACTCATAAAACAAGCGTTGAGCTAGATCTAAGAAGAAAGAGTATTCATTCAAAACCGAAATCAGGATTTTTGATTTTTCATCTGTCCATTATTGGCAATTGAAGGCTATTAATTTTTCTGTGTTCATGTTTTATGTTATATCTAGGTCACTGAATCAGCCAGCTTATCCCACAAACATTATAATTGTTATGCTACTGAATGCTATAGATTATAGAACTATGCCTGATAAAAAGTTATATGAGCACTAGACACATGTGAATAATCTAACCCCAGGATATAATTTTCATGTTATGCTTCCCGGGGTCACTTCTGATATCAATTACTGTATTAGTCAGAATTGCAGAATGCAACAGTACATTTTAAGAGGTAACTGAAGAAAATTTGGTGAAGGGTCTACTTCTGGTGGCGGAGGGAGTTAAGGAAAACATCAAATAAGAGTGAAGTACCTACGGTTTAGCGACAGTGGAAGCTGTTACTACCCCTAGACGTAAAAGGGCCAAAGGAAGGAGTTATTACAAGAATCTGGAAAAAGGTAGAGCTGAGGGTGTGAGGATGCCTAGCAAGAGATGTGGTCATAGTTAAGGAATGAAACCACTGCATTCCACTGACTGAACTCCGTGGAGATCCAAATGTAAGGACGTCGGGACGATGCAATCTGCAGATATCAACCTGCTGGGGCATAGGGCAGAGCAGAGAGAAGCAGAAAATGGATCTGGGGAGGTAAAAAGAGAATAAGCTTTCCTCTGCTATCTGTAAAGTACCACATCCCCCTAACCTTCACCGCCAGCACTATGTAGGCCCTACAGACACAATCTCATAACTACGATCCTCACCAATTCTGCTCTGAACTTTGGCTTTTCCTCCACAAGTACTGTGCTTAGACCTTCACAAGGAAAATTATTAAATTCACTGGGTTCTCACTGAGGGATCATATCTAGGGATCTCAAAGGCGTTTTATCCTAAAAGACAATTAAAATAGCGGAAGAGAGTCAAATGACTGAAATGACTGAATTACAAAAAGTTTTTTTTTTCTGTTGTTTTTCTTGCTCTTTTGCAATATAAAAAATGATGCTTTGTAGTTGGAGAGATTAATAAAGCGTGTACTAAAAGGTTACGTGTGGGTGACTTGATGGGGCTTGAGGGGTTAGACACAGTCTGATCCCAAATCGTCACTACCCTCCAGAGTGTACGCTTTTAAAACTAAAGACAGTTACTCCCCCAAAATGGTTATGGTCAGAATATAAGATCAGTCACCAGGCACGTGAGAAAAAGTGCATGTCAAGCAATGTAAAGTTATGCCATGCCAGCAAGTTCAAGTCTGCCATCCAGAAAAACATCTGCTGCAGATTTTGTGATAGTGGTGTGATTGTTTCTGTGATACCAAAGTGTTCATGTTTTGTAACACTTCAATGCTATAGCCTGAAAAATCGTCTAGTTTAACACTATTGCAGAACAAATCATCCAAATATGTGATTTATAATCTTCAGGGGGAGCCTATATATGCATTTTGGAAGGTGTGTCGTGATTCTGATAATTCAGCAAGTCTGCATACCCTGGGAATGTGTTTGGTAAAAAATGCCCAACTGCGACTCCTCCAGATCATTCATGAACAAAAAATCATGTCAGGATACCTACCGTTAATGGTTAACGACAACAAGCTGTGCGGTCACCTACTCATGCTTACATGGATTCTGATTTATTTTGGTGTTTGTAAACCACAATCCAAACTGAGAAGCCAGATTAATTTTGCTTGTAAATATTTGCAATCTGTTAGATAATTGCTACATCCACATTTAGATGTATTTTTAGGCTCCTAACAATATACACTTGTTCACTTAACACATTGCAATGAAAGAAGGCTATTTAAGGCTGAAATTCAACAACAAAACGTGGGTTATATTAACTACCAAGTTAACTTACTTAAAAAAGTAACGCCATGTATTTATAACAAATGTCTTTGTGTCTTTGCTCATGGTAGATATTGGTGTGATGGTTTTGTTTCTTGTACTTTTCTGATTTTCTGGGAAATTCTGTTCTTAAAAAATGAGATGGGAAGTGCCCCCTCCCAATTTACTGGAAGAATTTGTGTAAAATTCATAGTCTTTGAGTCTTAAATATTTCTGAGCCCATCAATTCATTTATTGCTAGATTTATAGCTACAAATTCAATTTATTAAATAAATAGGTATACTTTGGTTACCTGTCTCTTCTTGAGTCAGCTTTCTACTTTGTGTCTTTTAAGGATTATATCCCTTTCATCTAAGGAATCAGATTTATGAGCATATAATTGTTTGTTATACTCTTTTTATCCTTGAAGCCTTTAAGAGCCCTCAGGATACACAGTCACATCCACTCTGTAATTCCTGATATTGGTTTAAGTTGGCTCTTCGTTTTCTCTCCTCTGTCTGTCTCTCCGTCTGTTTCTCTCTCTGTCTGTCTGTCCCTCTCACACACATACACATCTGGCTAGAAGCTTATCAGCTTTTGGTTTTATTAATTTTCTCCATTGGTTTTTCGATTTGGATTCCATTAGTTTTTTAACAGCTTTATTGAGATGTAATTCACATAACATAACATTCATACATTTATAATGTGCAATAAAACATTTCTTAGTATACTCAATTATACTTGTTCAGTCATCACCATAGTCAAATTTAAAATGTTTCATCACTTCAAAAAGAAACTCTATACACTTTAGCTATCACCCCCATCCTCCCATCCTCCCAACCCTAAGCACCCACTAATCTCCTTTCTGTCTCTACGTTGTTGTTGCAGTCAAATAGGCCCTAACTCATGGCAACCCCACGTAGGACAGAATGAAACGTAGCCCGGTTCTGAGTCATCTTCACAATCGTTGGTATACTTGAGTTCATTGTTGTGGTCATTGAAGTAGATCACCAGGCCTTTCTTCCTAGTCTGTCATAGACTGGAAGCTCTGCTGAAACCTGTCCACCAAGAGTGACTGTGCTAATATTTGAAATATCAGTGGCATAGCTTCCAATATGATAGCAACACACAAGCCATCACAGTACAAAAAACTGACAGATGGGTGGTGGTCTTTATAGATTTGCCTATTCTGGAAATATCATATCAATGAAATCATATAGCCTGTATATTTTATGCCAGGCTTCTTTCACTTAGCATAATGTGCAAGATTCATTCATATTGTGACATAAGTCA
This sequence comes from Dugong dugon, assembly GCA_030035585.1. NCBI lineage: Eukaryota > Metazoa > Chordata > Mammalia > Sirenia > Dugongidae > Dugong > Dugong dugon. Next base: position 7,554,467 of record CM057478.1, on the reverse strand, counting down.
GTACTTCATTCTATTCCTGGCTAATAATATTCTATGGTATGGATATACAACCTTTTAAAATTTAAATCTAATTGTCAGTTGATGGACATTTGGACTGTGTCTACTATTATAAATAATGCTATTAGAAACATTAACGCACAAATTTTTGAGTGGATATATGTTTCCATTTTTCTTAGGCGTATACCTTAGAGTGGAATTGCTGGGTCATATGGTAACTCTATGTTTACTCGTTTGAGGAACGGCAGGTTATTTTCAAAGCAGCTAAATCATTTCACACTTCCACTAGCAGTGTATCACAAAGTGTGAGTCTCCCTATTTTGTTCTTCTTTTTCCAGATAATTTTGATTATTTTGGGTATCTTGCAATTCTGTGTGAAATTTACAATCAGCTTGTTAATTTCTAAAAAGAAGTCATCTGTGAGTCTGACAAGAATTGCATTAACGTCTAAATAGATTTGAGAAGTATTGTGACCTTAACAATATTAAATCTTCCCTTCCACGAACATGGGGTGTTTTTTTTAAATTTATTTAGATCTTCTTTAATTTCTTTCAATAATACCTTTTAGCTTTCAGAACGTAAGTTTTGCACTTTTTTTTTTTTTTTTTTGCACAAAATTTGTTATATTTATTTAACATCTACTATGAAGAAGGCACCCTGGTGGAGAAGTGGTTAAGAGCTCAGGCTGCTAGCCAGAAGGTTGGCAGTTCAAATCCACCATCTGCTCCCTGGAAATCCTATGGGGCAATTCTGCTCAGTCCTATAGAGTCGCTATGAGTTATCAACTCAACAACAGCATGAAGAAGGCATTGCACTTGGACTCAGAGAAACAAAGATACATGATACCCTTTATGCTCACAACAGCACACAGACTTTGAATTTTTATCATTTGCTTTTTTTTGTTGTTTTTTATTTTTTTATTGTACTTCAGGTGAAGGCTTACAGAACAAATAGCTTCTCATGAAACAGTAGTACACGTGTTATTTTATGACATTGGTTAACAACCCCACAACATATCAACCCTCTAATTCTCAACCACTTTTTTTTTTTGGTGAAAACATACATAGCCAAAGATACATTGTTTCAAAAATTTCTACATGCACAGTTCAGTGACATTGACTATGCTCTTCCAATTGTGCTGTTATTCTCACTTAAGGTGATGGCTTACAGAACAAAATAGTTTCTCATTTAACAGTTACTACACATGTTGCCCTATGACAATGGTTAACAATCTCACAACACATCAACAATATCTCACTCAACCTTGGGTTTCCTATCATCAGCTTCCTTGTCCCCTTCTGCCTTCTGGCCCTTGTCACTGGACTCCTGTACCTCGTTAGTCTCATTTGGTTTTACGGGGCTGTTCACTCCCAGGCTGAAGAGTGAACCTCGGAGATAACTTCATCAATGAGCTAAAAGGGGGTCTGGGGGCCATACTCTCGGGGTTTCGCCAGTCTCTTTAGGCCAGTAAATCTGGTATTTTTTTTGTGAGTTAGAAGAAGGGATGAGACCAGTGGAGTATCTTAGATGGCTGGTCACAGGCTTTTAAGACCCCAAACACTACTCACCAAGGTAGAATGTAGAGCATTGTCTTTATAAGCTGTGTCATGCCAATTGAGCTAGATGTTCCCCGAGACCATTGTCCCCAGAGCCCTCCACCCAGAAATTCAGTCCCTCAGGGAGTTTGAATGTGTCTATGGGGCTTCCATGATCTTTCCTTGTACAGGTTGTGCTAGTTTCCCCTGTATTGTGTACTGTCTCACCCTTCACCCAAGATACCACTTATCTATTATTTATTTAGTATTTCCTCCCCCCCCCCCCATCCCTGGTAACCAACAAAGATTGTTACATTTTGTGTGTGAACTTTTTCATGGGTTTTTACAATAGAGGTCTCATACAGTATTTGTGCTTTTGTGATTGACTTATTTCACTCAGCATAATGTCCTCCAGTTTCATCCATGTTATGAGATGCTTCACAGATTCATTGTTGTTATTTCTCGTTGCATAGTACTCCATTGTGTGTATGTACCATGGTTTGTTTATCCATTCATCTGTTGATGGGCATCTAGGTTGCTTCCATCGTTTTGCTATTGTGAACAATGCTGCCGTGAACATAGGTGTGCATATGTCTATTCGAGTGATGACTCTTATTTCTCTAGGATATAGTCCTAGGAGTGGGATGGCTGGATTGAATGGTATGTCTATTTCTAGCTTTCTGAGGAAGTGCCATATCATTTTCCAAAATGGTTGTATCATTTTGCATTCCCACCAGCAGTGCATAAGAGTTCCCATCTCCCCGCAGCCCCTCCAACATTTGTTCTTTCCAGTGTTTTTGTTCGTGCCAGTAATGCTGGGGTGAGATGGTATCTCATTGTGGTTTTAATTTGCATTTCTCTAATGGCTAGTGATGGCGAGCATTTCCTCATGTGTCTGTTGGCCATTTGAGTGTCTTCTTTGGTGAAGTGTCTGTTCTTATCTTTGCCCATTTTTTAATAAGATTGTCTTTTTGTTGTAAAAGTGTTGGATTTTCTTGTAGATTATGGAGATTAGACGTTTGTCTGACTTGTACTGTCCAAAAATTTTTTCCCAGTCTGTAGGTTCTCTTTTGACTCTTTTGGTGAAGTCTTTTGAAGAGCATAGGTGTTTGATGTTTAGAAGATCCCAGTTATCTAGCTTATCTGTTGGGTTTTGTGCTTTGATGGTTATGGTTTGTATCCTGTTAATGCCATGTATTAAGGCCTATTTTTTCTTCTATGAACTTTATAGTTTTAGGCTTTATATTCAGGTCTTTGATCTATTTTGAAGTAGTTTTTGTATACGGTGTGAGGTATGGGTCCTGTTTCATTTTTTTGCAGATGGATATCCAGTTTTGCCAGCACCATTTGTTAAAAAGACTGTCTTTTTCCCATATGATGGACTTTGGGCCCTTGTAAAAGATCAGGTGACCATAGGTGGATGGATTTACATCTGGGTTCTCAATTCTGTTCCATTGGTCAATGTATCTATTGTTATACCAGTACCAGGCTGTTTTGACTACTGTAGCTGTATAGCAGGTTCTGAAGTCAGGTAGTGTGAGTCCTCCAACTTTATTGTTCTTCTTCAGTAGTGCTTTACTTATTCGGGGCTTCTTCCCTTTCCATATAAAGTTAATGATTAGTTTTTCCATCTCTTTGAAAAATGTTGTTGGTATTTGGATTGGGATTGCATGGTATTTGTAACTTGATTTGGGTAGAATTGTCATTTTCACAATGTTGAGTCTGCTTATCCATGAGCATGGTATGTTTTTCCATTTATGTAGATCCCTTTGGGTTTCTTGCAGTAGTGTTTTGTAGTTTTCTTTGTATAGGTCTTTTACATCCCTGGTCAGATTTATTCCTAAGTATTTTATCTTTTTAGGGGCTATTGAAAATGGTATTGTTTTCCTGATTACCTTTTCTTCGTTCTCCTTACTGGTGTATAGGAATCTAACTGATTTTTGAATGTTTATCTTGTATCCTGCTACTCTGCTGAATCTTTCTATTAGTTCCAGTAGATTTCTCGTGGAGTCTTTTGGGTTTTCTATGTATAGTATCATATCATCTGCAAACAGGGACAGTTTAACTTCTTCATTACCAATTTGGAGGCCCTTTATTTCTTTCTCTTGCCTTATTGCTCTAGCTAGAACTTCCAGCGCAATGTTAAATAGGAGTGGTGATAAAGGACATCCTTGTTTTCTTCCTGTTTTCAAGGGGAATGTTTTCAGCCTCTCTCCATTAAGAATGATGTTGGCCATTGGTTTTGCATAGATGCCCTTTATTATGTTGAGAAATTTCCCTTCTATACCTATTTGATTGAGAACTTTTATCAGGAATGGGTGTTGGACTTTGTCAAATGCCTTTTCTACATCAATTGAGATGATCATGTGATTCTTTTCTTCCTTTTATTTATGTGGTGGATTACGATGATTGATTTTCTAATGTTGAGCCACCCTTGCATACCTGGTATGAATCCTACTTGGTCGTGGTGTATTATTTTTTTGATATGATGCTGAATTCTATTGGCTAGAATTTTGTTGAGAATTTTTGCATCTATATTCATTAGAGATATTGGTCTGTAATTTTCTTTTTTTGTGACGTCTTTGCCTGGTTTTGGTATCAGCGTTATGCTGGCATCATAGAATGAATTTGGAAGTGTTGCTTCCTCTTCTATGCTCTGAAATAGCTTGAGTAGTACTGGTACAAGCTCTTCTGTAAATGTTTTGTAGAATTCTCCAGTGAAGCCATCTGGGCCTGGGCTTTTTTTGGTTTGGAGTTTTTTTATTACCTTTTCAATCTCTTTTCTTGTTATGGGTCTGTTCAGATTTTGAACATCACTTTGTTGTAGTTTGGGTAGGCTGTGTGTTTCTAGAAATTTATCCATTTCCTCTAGGTTTTCAAATTTTTTGGAGTATAGTTTTTCATAATATTCTGTTAAAATCCTTTTTATTTCAGTTTGGTCTGTGGTAGTGTCCCCCATTTCATTTTTTATTTGGTTATTTGTGTCCTCTCTTGTTTTTCTTTTGTCAGTCTGGCCAGTGGTTTGCCGATTTTGTTGATTGTTTCAAAGAACCAACTTTTGGTTTTGTTGATTCTTTCGATTGTTTTTCTGTTCTCTATTTCATTTACTTCTGCTCTGATCTTTACTATTTCCTTTCTTCCAGTGCTTGTGAGCTTTTTTTGCTGTTCCCTTTCTATTTGTTTGATTTCTGTACTTAATGTTTTGATTTTCTCCCTTTCTTCTTTTTTGATGTGTGCATCTATTGCTATAAATTGTCCTCTGAGGACTGCCTTTGCTGTGTCCCAAAGGTTTTGGTATGATGTGTTTTCATTCTCATTTGATTCTAGGAATTTTTTATTCCATTTCTGATTTCTTCTTTTACTCTGTGATGTGTCAGCAGGGTATTATTCAGTTTGCATGTATTTGATTTTTTTTTTTCCTTGCTCTTTCTGTTGTTAATTTCTACCTTGATGGCATTGTGGTCAGGGAAGATACTTTGAATTATCTCAATGTTTTGGATCTTGTTGAGGATTGCTCTTTGGCCTAAGATGTGGTCTATTCTGGAGAATGTACCATGTGCACTGGAAAAGAATGTGTACTTTGCAGTGGTTGGATGGAGAGTTCTATATATGTCTATGAGGTCAAGTTGGCTGATTGTGCCCTTTAGGTCTTCTGTATCTTTGCTGAGTTTCTTCTTAGTTGTTCTGTCCTTTACTGAGATGGTGTGTTGAAGTCTCCTACTATTATTGTGGAACTGTCAGTTTCTCTTTTCAGTGTTGTTAGAGTTTGTTTTATGTATTTTGGAGCCCTGTCATTGGGTGTGTAGATGTTTATTATGGTTATGTCTTCCTGATGGATCGTCCCCTTAATCATTATATAGTGTCCTTCTTTGTCCTTTATGGTGGATTTTGTTTTAAAGTCTATTTTATCTGAGATTAGTATTGCCACTCCTGCTCTTTTTTGGTAGTTGTTAGCTTGATATATTTTTTTCCAACCTTTGACTTTTAATAAATTCACATCTTTGTTTATAAGGTGTGTCTCCTATAGACAGCATACTGATGGATCCTGTTTGCTTATCCATTCTGTCACTCTCTGTCTCTTTATGGGAGCATTGAGTCTGTTTACATTCAATGTAATTATTGATAGATATGGGTTTGTTGCTGTCATTTTTTAGTGCTTTTTTTGTGGTGCTGTTGTTTTCTTTGTTCTTCTTACTCTTTTGTGCTGAGTTACTTTTGTTCGCGGATTTTTTTTTTCATTTCTTTTTTCTGTAGGTTTTGTTTTTGCTGAGACTTTATGTTTTTTGTCTTTATTTTTATGAGTATGTTTGTTAACTTTCTTTGTGGTTACCATAACTTTTACCCTTATCTTTCTAAGTTTGAAGCAGTCTATTATTATTTGGTATCGCCTTGCCTTCCTCTCCATTAGAAGATTCTATACCTATGCCGTTTATTCCCTCTTTTATTATTTTGATGTTGTTGTCATTTACTGATTAACTGTTCTGATTCCCTGTTGTATTTCTTTTGGTTTTGGATAGTCCTCGATAGCTTATTTCCTAGATTGGTATCTGGCTGGTACGATCCTGGGTCTTAGGTTCTGCCTGTGAGCTGAAGCTGTTTGTCCTCAGATCAAAGAACTCCCTTTAATAATTCTTGTAAGTTTGGTTTGACTTTTAGATATTCCCTTAATTTCTGTTTATCTGGAAATGACCTAATTTCACCATCAAATTTGAACGAGAGTTTTGCAGGGTATATTCTTCTTGGCTGACAATTTTTTTCTTTCAAGATTTTATATATGTCATCCCATTGCCTTCTTGCCTGTATGGTTTCTGCCGAATAATCTGAGCTTAGTCTTATTGTTTCTCCTCTGTATGTGACTACTTGTTTTTCACGAGCTGCTCTCAGGATTCTTTGTTTGTCTTTGGTTTTGTCAAGTGTGAATATGACATGCCTTGGTGATTTTCTTTTGGGATCTCTTCTATATAGGGTTTGTTTAGCTTCTTGGATGGCCAGATTTTCATCTTTCATGATATTGGGGACTTTTTCTGTCAGCAGTTCCTCAATGGTCCTCTCTGTGTTTTCTGTTTCCTCCCCCGGTTCTGGACTTCCAATCACTTGCAGATTTTTACTTTTGATTGTGTCCCACTTAACTCTCAGAGTCTCTTCTATTTTCTTTGTTCTTTTTTCTGAGTTTTCCTGAAACAGAGTTGTATCCAAGTGTTTGTCTTCAATTCCACTGATCCTGTCTTCCACGTTTCAAATCTGCTCCTCAGCCCTTCTATGACACCATAAATTTCTGAAATCTTGCTGTTTATCTTTTGGATTTCTAATTGTTGTCTTTGTATAATTTCTAGTTGTGAATTTATTTTGGCATTTTGTTTCTGCATCATCTTCTTGAATTCTTCCAATTTTTTGTCTGTATTTTCCATGAATTTGTCTATTTTTTCCTCATGTTTATCAGCTTTTTGCCTCAGTTCTTGAAGAATTCTGAGTATTAGAGATTTGAATTCCCTATCATGTAGTTCTAGTGTATTTTCTTCCAGAGGAGTGTCATCTGGTGTTTTATTTTGGATGCCTACTGGAACCATCCTGTCCTGTTTTTGTAAGTGTTTTGATATTGTCTGCTGTTTTCAGGGCATTCAGTAGTTATTGTTCTCATTTATTGGTTGTACATTTGTTTGTTTTGCCCCTTCTTTAAAAAAAATTTGACTATGTCTGAGCAGGCAGACTGTGTGTTCTTTGTTGTTTGCTCATCTGTGGGCACAATACTGTTTACCTCCTTCTTCAACTGGCAGGGTCAATCACTTAGACATGGTACAGCAGGGCAGGTCTAACTGAAGACGAGTTACTGGGATGGGTTGTTTGTGGCATTTACTACAGCCACCCGAGCAGGTCGTTAATCAGTGCAGGGCAGGTTCCAGTAGTCCGTGCCTGTGCTGCGTAATGGTGTGATGTCAAGCGCATGGTGCAGGCAGGCAGGATGCAGCGGGGAGATAGTTACTAGTCTGGCTATGATGGATATGGGAGAGAGGAACAGGAGCCAAAAACACACAAACAAACAAAAAAGAATGCTAGGGGAGCTTGCTGTTGGAGTGGAAAGATGAGAGACTATGAAATGGAGAAAAACAGAAAGGGGAGGAGGAAGAAAAGAAAAGAATGAATAAATAAGAATCAGAAAGGTTAAAGAACCACAAAGTTCCCAGGGATCCCACCGGTGCAGCTATGAGGTCTGGGGAAGTCACTCTTAGGTTTTGCAGTACTACCTGGCTAGAAGGCCTAGAGGTATACAACGCCAGGTATTCAGGGAACAGAAAGAGAAGGAAAAGATAGAGAGATGAGAAACTGAGCAGTGAAGAAAGACAAAAAGGGAAAAAGAAAACAAAAAAAATTAAGAAAAAAACAAAACAAGAAAGGCCCCCAAAGAAACAGGAAAAAAAAAAAAAAAAACCAATGTAAAAAGAAATGCTCTCAGGGATCCCTCTGCACGTCTGTGGAAGCCAAAGGGGAGTCTCCCTGCCATGCAGCTCAGCCTGGCCAGAAAAGGCTCCCAATTCAGGAAAAGGAAAAGAAAACAAACAAACAATTCAAAACAAACAATTGAACAAAAGCCCAGTGATCCCACCAGAGCGGCAGCCCAAGCTGGGCAGCAGCTCCACACTTGAACGGAGCTCCGCAGCCCCTCAGGAAGAAGCAAAGATGGCGCATGGAGCCAGGTAGTTGAGCAAAGGGGGGGTGAGGTGCCGAGAGGCAAGTAAGAAATCAAAAGAAGAAAAAAAAAAAAAAAGCAACACTAGCAGGCAACAAATGGCATTCAGATTCAGAGAGCCAGCTAGTGCAGGCTGGTGTTTCTGGACAAGAGACTGTGTCCGTGGGAAGCAGAGGGGGCCGAGTGTGGGTGAAGAAGGGTAGAGAGTGGGAAAGCATAGATCACAAATTACCAGAGCTCTGCAGCCCCTCAGGAAGAAGCAAAGATGGCACACGGAGCAAGGTACTCGAGTGAAAGGAGGGGGAGGTGGGGAGAAGCAAGGAAGAAGTAAAAAGAAGAGGAAAAAAAGCCACACCAGCAGCCAACAAATGGCACTCAGAAAGCCCGCCTTTCGGGTGTGTGGAATCCAAGCAGCCCATGTTTCCCGGTCAAGAGACTGTGGCCACAGGAAGCAGAGGAGGCCGCATCGGGGTGAAGAAGGGTGGAAGGTGGGAAAGCATATATCACCAATTACCAGTTGTTTTGTCTCCCACTGGAAGCTCCGTGAAGCTGCTTTCTCATACCCCCTGTTTGCTGGTCTCTGATAGGAGACCAAGATGGCGGATACACGCTGCATTAGCTGGTAGGGGACCTCTGCACGAATCTCTCCTCACTCTCCGTTCTCTGTCAGTTTTCTCACTCCATTTGGTGCTTGACTGAGTTCTTTATCTCTTCATTTGATGTTTTAGGGTTACAGGATTGTTGTATTCTCTGTTTGGCTTAGTTTTTTGGATCTTTGCTGTGGAGGGACAGCTGGTGCTTCTGCCTAGAGCGCCATTTTGCCAGAACTCTGCACTTGTTTTGTTAAATTTATTTCTAAGTATTCTTTGTGTTGTTATTGTAAATGCAATTGTCTGCTGAATTTTATTTTTAGATCTTTCATTCCAAGTGTATAAAAATACAATTGATTTTTGTATGTTTATTTATCTTATATCCTGCAGCCATTCTAAACATGTTCATTAGTTCCAACCATTTTTTTCAGTGAAATCCTTAGGACTTAGTATATACAACATCATGTCATCTGTTAGTAGAGATAATTTTGCTTCTTCCCTATCACTCTGGATGACTTCTTTGTGTGTGTATGTGTATGTATTTGGCCTAACTGCTCTGGTTAGAACCTTCAGTATGATGTTGAATATAAGTGGTGGGAACAGGTATCCTCGTCTTGCTTCTGTTCATCAAACATGATGTTAGTGAATGTAAGACCATATTCTATGTAGCAAGCAGACTAAAAATTTGCTTATTCTCAGAGGAGAATTTTTGACTTTGCCATTCTTTTCTCTCTGTTGCTTAAATTATTAGTATTACTCGTAATTCATGAACTATTTGTAGGTAATTTGACATGTGTAATAACACACTTAAGCTGGTAAGGGGTAGTTTAGACAGAATTAGATCACTCTGTCAATATTTTAACTATATATATGTAGGAGCCCTAGTGATGCAGTGGTTGATAGCTACAGTGAGCTACCGCTGCTAACCAAAAGGTTAGCAGTTCAGATTCACCAGCCGCTCTTTGGAAACCCTAGGGGGCAGTTCTACTCTGTTTTGTAGGGTTGCTACGAGTCGGAATCAACTTGATGGCAATGGGTTTGGTTTTGGTTATACATATATAAATTGCTCTAGGGCACAATGTGTTAAAAGTTAAAGACTATCTGAAGTTACTATGTTTACCCTTTCACAGTACTCTCAAGATAATCTCCATGCAGTAAGTATTACATGATTACGTGGATAAAAGTAGGCAACACTAGGAATCCTTCTATTTAATGTTGTTGGGGTTGGCTACCATCAAGTCAATTTCCAAATCATAGCAACCCCATGTGACAGAGTAGAATTATTCCATACAGTTTTCTGGGCTGTAGTCTTTACATAAGCAGATTTCCAGGTCTTTCTCCCTTGGAGCCGCTGGGAGGGTTTGAACTGCCAACCTTTTGGTTAGCAATCGAGTACTTTAAAAGTTGTGCCACCAGGACTCCTTGTAATTAATATTAGTAAAGCTTAATTTCTTAGATAATATGAATACAGTCAAAAAGAAATTTAAATGTTTGTATACTGGAAATAAATTTCTAACACATTTAAGAAAATGTGAAAAGAGGTCAGAATCACATTATATCACTATGTTTTTAGAATTTATTTGAGATCATAAGCCCCTTTTGAAGTAGCAATATATTTGGAGATATTCAAAATAATTTTATGATATCTGACATTAAGCTGACGTATTACTTGTAAGCCTAAATTGAATTCTAAGGGTGGATACCCTTTCATTTACGTTTAGATCACTTTGCCTACATCCAGTGTCAGTTTACGTGGAGAAACAGAAACTCAAGAGTCTGAGTTTTTGTTTTTTTAAATGGCTATTAAAAGTACTTACATGAAAAACTGACAAATACACACACACACAAATATAGTCAGAATGTTTATCTGTTAAAGAGCTAATTTGATTTTCTCTAAGAAATATTTTGGTTATGCTTATGTAAACAAAATTATTTTAATTTGGTTTAAGTAAACAAAAATAATTTTAGTCACTACATTTTCCCTCTCGATATTATTTATCAGTAAATATAAGAAAAGAAACTTTTAATGAAGAAAGTGAAATATGCATAGTGGCATGATTTAATCTTTCAATAATTTTGTGTCCATATGACACTTTCTCTCTCCTTTTTTTTTTTTTTTTAAACTTACTTCTGTGGTTAGTAGAATAATAGCAATCTTTACAATTTTCTTTCTTAGATTTCTAGGTGACATCATAATTTGAATTACTCAAGAATTCTTATTAAGCATTATGTAAATTATCATGCTATATTTTTAAAACTATGTCAAGAATTAGAGTTCATAACCTGTGATTTTCACAACTGAAACAGTATACTGAACTCATATTGACTGTGTTGCCATAGAGTAATTGTGTAATTAGGAGGATAAATGTCAGATGAAATAGTTAATATGTCTGAAAACCAAGTATTGTCGAGGAATGTTGATCCTTGGCAAGAGCAGGTTGGAAAGAGAAGTAGAACTAAATAATGTAATGAGTATGCAGACAGAAGGCGGAATTATCAACACTATAATCCTATTAACAGTTTCAAGAGTTACTGAGAATGTATTAGAACATTATTAATAAGATTTGGAGCCCTGATGGTGCAGTGGTTAAGAACTAGGCTGCTATCCAAGAGGTCAGTGGTTCAAATCCACCAGCTGCTCCTTGGAAACCCTATGGGGAAGTTCTACTCTGTCCTATAGGGTTGCTATGAGTCAGAATTGACTCAATGGAATGGGTTTAATAAGTTGTTTCGGCTAGTTTCTAATCTATGGCCTTATCCTGCCCAGATACACGATTCCATTTCTTATACATAACTTAAATATCTTTATACATATTTTATCTTCCTGCCATTAGTTTCCTATTACTAATAGGCTGACAATGTCCATTACTGCTGCGTAGTTGAAGATACCTACTTTAAATATATTAAGTGGAGTATACCGATCAGGGGGCAACCAAGGCAAGGATGTGGAAATCCTGGTTAGAAGTGGAAAGAAAGGAAGGTGTATAACCACATAGAGGTTTGTCGTTTATACAAACAATCCTAATCTTATATTACTGTTTCAGATTCTTCAATAAGCACAATTTAAAATTTAAAAATTGAGTGAAATAAAATTAATTCCTCCTTCCACCAAAAATTGTGTTTTTTCTTTAATTGTTTACCATTCTACTCATTCTATTATTGGGTTGTTGTTTTTTTTTTTTTTTTTTCCTCTCACTTCAGCTTTTTACAAGTTTCTGGTGTCTAAACAATATTAAACAACTTTAAATCCTCTTATATTCCATTTTAAATAGTGATATAGGTGGCTTGAGTTGTTCAGAGATGTTCTAATCTCTTCTAAAGAAAATAGATTGAATTTTTAGCTAACTAAATCTCTAGAGACATTTGTGATGCAGAGGGTGTTCCCTGAAGAATTGTTTGAATTGTCCTACTTTTATTTCATCTTGAAAAATCATTCTTTCAGGAGGCTGTTTGGGAGCCCTATGATCCTGATTCTCTCTGTCGTAAATCAAATTGTGGTAAGGCTATTGAGAAACCTTTGAGCATATGATGTTCCCCAATGTGTAGAATACCTTCTCAGAAATAAAATTAATTGAGAAATTTCCTGCACTCTGTCACAGTCACACTGCTTAATAAGATGAGCCCCTTTCTCTGGAGAATTGGCAGTTTTCTGCCATTCGCTAGCTTTAGATTACCTGAGTGAAATCTATTGCTGGAAATGAAGCTTAGCAATTTCATCAGGAAAATTACTTTTCAGATAGCGAAATCTATTGCATTACATGTTGTTTTTGCTCTGTGCTACTTGATTTATATATAATTTCTAGCACAATCTATACCACATGTGGGCTTAAGCACTGTTAGTTGATCTTCACAAGAAATCAACTTACATGAAGCCGAATAGTTCCTGACAATGTGAGTTTTCTATGGAGCAAATTTTGGCTGTCCACATCACCAACTGAGTGACACATTTCTATGCTAAATTGACTCCTCCAACAGAAGACATGAGCTGTGCACTCAACGGTCACCTGCCTATGAATATAAAATCTGCCTTATTTTAATAACAGTAGCCGTTTTCTTTGACCAAAAAAAAGGCCCATTTCTTTCTGTCAGAGGTAAAAAAATAAATTTAAAACAATCAGAAAACTTAGGTCTAGCCTATTATTTACTTATTTTTTTCTAGCCTGACTCAAATTATTATAATTACAGTCACTGTTCTATTCAAAATTCCTTTCTCTTGGCTTCCATTCTCTTCTTACGTTAAGTTCCTCTTTCTCCAGCTTCTAAATTTCATTTCACCTGCTTGCTCCTTTTTTTTTTTCATGGAGTAGAACAGACAGGGATGGGGATTATGCTTGCAGAAGTGGGAACCAGGCAGCAGAGATGGTAAGAGATCGCTCCGTCTGCCTGATACAGGCATTGGGTTACTGCTGACGTTAGTGGTGAGCAGACTTTGGTTATTCTCTCGTAGAATGACAATGAGGATGATGGTGCTCAGCTTGTCTCCCCAGTAGCCTCCTGGAGTGAACAGTCATACAGACACAGGACCACTACAACCCCTTTACCCAGGAGACGGACCAATCCACGTGCTATATGAGAATCCCTGGGATCTACCAAGCAACTGTTTGGAAAGGCTGGCAAGTTGGTCTTTACTCAGCTATTGTTTGTAAACTGTACTTGGACTATGGCCGACCTAGGAATCCCAGGAGTCCTAGAATCTAGACAAAGACTTAGGAATTCTTAGAGCTCCTAAGAATCTCTAATCTCAGGAGGAAGTGGACGAATCTCTGGACTCTAGTTTTCTGTACTGTACTCTCCGAGATCTCTACCATTATGGTTATCCTATTTTTTTCTGGAAGAGACATGGATTATTTCAGAATATTATAGACTGCTAACACCATGGAACCATAAAACATTATAAGGTACTCAAATATTTGGTGTTAGAATCCCTATTTATACTCAAGAAACATCTTGTTTGTCAACTCTTACTTGAGAGTAAAATAGAGTTTATTTTTTCAGGAGAACAAATTGGTAAACACAATTTGATGTAAATAAAACACATTTCTAATGAGCTATTGTCCTCGAAAGAGAAAATAAAAATATCCAAACTACCCACTCTGCACCCTATTGTGGGTTGAATTGTGACTCAGGGCGACCCGGGGTTACACCTGGGACTAAGGAAACAACAAGCTGGAATTGTAGTAGATGCTTATGTATGGCAAGCAGATTGCGGTTTGCTAGGTTTCATGGGCTTCCTAGGGATTGGGCATTCTGAATAATTCTGCAGGCTCAGGGATGTAGGGCTGCTCCTAGTTGTTGGATACTTGGTCCCAGGTCAGTTAGCATGGTGCATACGGTCCCAGGACTGTGACAACCTGACAAGGGGAGAGGTTGGAGATTGGATTTAAACAGCTGCTCAAGAAGGGGAACCTACTGATCTTCAGTCAAGGCCTTAAAAGCATGTCAAGACACCACTTTAAGAAAATGGTATTGCATAAGTCCATCTACCTGCCCAAGGTCTCTCTGATAATTCAGTAAGATGGGTCCCTATACCCAAAACCAAAATATTTCAAACATGTCTTGGATAAAACAGCCATGAGTTCCACCCATGGAAGACGTATTCTCTCTGTACATGGAACTCACCTGGCTGTGGATATGCCTCAGGTATAAGAGACACATGAGGTGAGGAACCACGTTTGTCTCATCCCCAGGTGCTGCGGATAGCTAAGTACAAAGGATTACTGTGAGTTTTGCTATGCGTTGCTATGTGTGATGCCTTCCTTTGTTGTTGTTAGGTGCTGTTGAGTCGATTCCGACTCATAGTGACCCCATGTGACAGCGTAGAACCACCCCATAAGGCTTTCTTGGCTGTAAACTTTATGGGAGCAGATAGCCAGGTCTTTCTCCAAAGGAGATGATGGGTGGATTCAAACCACCAACCTTTCATTAGCAGCCCAGCACCCAACTGTTGTGCCACCAGGGCTCCAGTTGAAAGCCATCATGGGCTTTATGGGGAGTAAGACTTAGGAAGAATTTGACCACAAAAATGCAAAGTGAAGAGATGGAAAGAAATCAGGTGCTTTATGACATGGCTGAGCTAGCGAACCAAGCCTTACCTCTGGCAATTTCAACAAATGTCCCTAATTGAGGCCACAAACTCTCTTGGCTTAAGCCAGTGTCATGGATTGAACTGTGTTCCCCCAAAATATCCGTCAACTTGGCTAGTCTATGATTCCCAGTATTATGTGATAGTCCACCATTTTGTCATCTGATGTGATTTTTGTATGTGTTGTAAATCCTACCTCTATGATGTTAATGAGACAGGATTAGTGGCAGTTATAGTAACGAGGTAGGACTCAATCTACAAGATTAGGTTATGTCTTACACAAATCTCTTTTGAGACATAAAAGAGAAGAAGCCAGCAGATAGACATGGGGATCTCATACCACCAAGAAACAAGAGCCAGAAGAATAGTGCATAATTTACACCTGGGGTCCCTTCGCTGAGAAGCTCCTCCACCAGGGAAAGCTTGATGACAAGGACCTTTACCCAGAGCCAACAGAGAAAGCCTTTCCCTGGAGCTGGCTCACTGAATTCGGACTTTTCTAGCCTCCTAAACTGTGAGAGAACAAATGTCTTTTTGTTAAGCCATCCATTTGTGGTATTTCTGTTATAGCAGCAATAGATAACTAAGACAGCCAGTTTGAGTGACACTTTCTGTTACTTGCCTTCTAACCAATAAAGTATGTTGTTGTTGAGTGTTGATTCCGACTCACGGCGAGCCCACATGATAGAGTAGAACTACCCTATCCCTATGACTGTTCCTAGGCTCTAATCCTTACAGGAGTAGATCGCCAGGTCCCTTTCCTGGGGAGCAACAGGTGGGTTCAAACTGCCAACCTTTTGGCCAGCAGCCAAACGGTAGAGTTTACCAATGATATTAGAGTATACAACTGAAATGTTTATAAATCATATTATTGTACTTGACTTGAACAACTTCTCTATAAGGGTATTCAGAAAGGCTGTTATTCCTCTTGTTTTATATAAGGAAAGAGACCACAAAGGCATTGCCTGAGGTTAAACCAATGAGAAAAGTTACATGAGGATAGGAAGTGTGCACATATTTTTAAATTGTATCCGCTAACTTTTTTACAGTACTTGTCAACTGGATAATAATACATGTTCTTTGAAAGAATAAATGTAAGAGTAGAGCTGGAATAGTAAAAAAAAGGCAACAGGCTTATCAATTGCAGTGAAGTCAATTCTGACTCATAGCAACACTATAGGACAGAGAACTGCCCCAAAGGGTTTCCAAGGCTGTAATCTTTATGGGAGCAGATCACCAGGTCTTTTCTCCGTTGGAGCCACTGGTAGATTTGAACTGCTGACCTTTCGACTAACAGCCAAGCACTGTATTATCATACCAGAAGAGTTCCTTAATGTATTATATAATATATAAAAAATCTATCTCCGTAGGTGAAGGTAATATATAGATTTGAGGCTCTGTCAGATTTTAGAGTAACAAGAAAGGAGAAGGATGATTGCCCTGTGGGGATGAGGCACTACCCAAAGAGTCAGGAGGTTAGCCTGAATTCTGAATTTCCCAGGGATGCAATGTAGAGCTTAAAAGAAGACCAAAAATCCAAAAACCTGTTGCCCTTGTCCATTCTGCCTCATAGCAACCCTATAGGACAGAGTAGAACTGCCCTATAGAGTTTCCAAGAAGTAGCTGGCGGATTCAAACTGCCAACCTTTTGGTTAGCAGCCGAGCTCTTAACCACCACACAACCAGAGCTCCTAAAAGAAGACACAACCAAGACATTTAACTCTTTGTATCTGGTTAAGTGCTCAGCTGCTAATTGAAAGGTTGGACGCTCTAGTCCACTCAGAGGTGCCCTGGAAGAAAGGCCTAGTGAATCCACCTCTGAAAAAATCAGCCACTGAAAACCACATGGAGCACAGTCCTCCAGTACTTGTGGAGTTGCCGTGATTTGGGGTCGACTCGACAGCAACTTGACTCAACAGGAACTGAGAGAAACTTCAAAGAACTCAATTCACGGAATTAATGGATGAAAATTGTTCCAAGATTTAAAAACTCAGTAGGGATTCCATTTTGGAAAGGACCAGAGAAAAAGAGAGAAATGCATGTTGGATGCACTTTGGAGATTGTTGTTGTTAGGAACCATAGAGCCAGTTTCGACTCATAGATACCCCATGTACAACAGGATGAAGCACTGCCATCCTCAAATCATTGCTGTGTTTGAGCCCAGCGCTGCAGCCACTGTGTCAATCCATCTCATTGAGGGTCTCCATCTTTTTCACTGACCCTCTACTTCACCAAGTACCATGTCATTTGGAGGTTATGTGTGGGCAAGTCAGTTTGAGTAATGGAAAAACATGAACTTTGGAGTGAGGCCGAACAGAATTCAGATTCTACTTCTGACAATTTAAGCAAGAGACTTAATCCCTCTGAGAGTCATTTTCCTCACCTGGAAAAATGGTGATAATATTTACCTTCATAGGGAGTTGCTGCAACTGGATAAATGAATTGGCATAAAATACCTGGCATATACTAGGCATATAGGAAATGCCAGCTGTTAATTTGTCCTTTTTATATAAGTAGAATACCTTGGACTAATTAAAAAAGTGTTGTCGCACTTATTCCTTACTTTTCTTAAAAGAAGAAAAAAATACCTTCAGAGAAAGGAAAAAGAAAATGAGGAACACATGGTACTTCGTGGAGAAGCAAGATTTCTTACTCAACATTCAATCACAGCTGCATAATGAAGTTGGAGCACTGTGCCCTCTTGTATCTCTCCGTCTTTTTTTATTGTGTTTTAGGTGAAAGTTTACAGCACAAATGAGTTTCTCATTCAAAAATTTATACACAGATTGCTTTGTGACACTGGTTGCGTCAGCACTTCCCCGGTTTCCCTTTCCATCCTGGGTTCTCCGTGTCCATGCGTCCAGCTTTCCTGTCTCTTCCTGCCTTCTAGTCTTTGCTTTTGAACACGTGTTGCCCATTTGGTCTTGTATATTAGATTGTACTAAGAAGCACTTCCTTACGTGTGATATTGTTTGTTTTATAGGCCTGTTTGATCTTTGGTTGAAAGGTGGACTTTGGGAGCAGATTAGTTCTGAGTTAGCAGTGTGTCCATGAGCTATAGTCATGGGGGTTCCTCCAGTCTCTGTCAGACCAGTAAGCTTAGTCTTTTTTTGTGAATTTGCCCTCACCATCCACTGTCCACCCCAAGTCCGATCCTCACTGATGAAAGTCAGGATTACTACAACGCATTTGGATTTGGCAATCCTGTTATTCTTTCAGTTTTATGTCAACAAAACTGCAACAGATTGAAATGTGTAGTAATATGCAAGTGAATTAGAAATAAAATCATGATGTGATTATTTAAATTGTAAATAAATAAAAATATATTTTTTAAGGAAAAAATTGCTAGACCTTAAAAGAAAATGATAGTTAATGTTCTATTGAATAAACCTGTCTTCTCTGATGATGACTTTTTTATGAAGTGTGCTATAAAACAGCTAAAAATTCAGATAATTCAAAATCTGTATTATTCATTCACTGTTCTATTTTTATGTTTATAGAGAATACTTCGTTTCAAAAATGGAAATATATGCATTGCCGTTTTACCATTCTGCAAATGGCTGTTTATATTTTCTAGGTACTTGGAACATTTTCAAGAATGTTCATTATCTTAGGCACTTTCAGAATATTTTGAAAGCTAGAGTAAACCACTGAGAACCTAGGGCAGCTAGGCCCTGTCTAAAGACTCTCTAAAAAGAGGGACTCCAAAGGGAATAATTTGCATGGTAATTTTAAGTAATTGCCATAGACAATGCGATTAAAAGGCACCACTTATCATTTGAAGAGCAGTTGGCAGAAAGTATGCATATACCTTTATGTAGCTAAACTCAACCAGAAAAGGGAATCCCGGAGGCTAATATTAGAAACTATCAACACTATTTGTACTGCCTATTTCTGAATACCTGGCAACCCTTTGATGGTTATCTTTTTAACAGAAAAAGAACATTATTATAACGCATCACAGTCTGATGGTTTTGAATGACAGATGTCTTAAGTAAAATACTGGTGGAAAAGTAGCCCTATGCACAATGATCATTTTTATAATTCTTATATTAAAAAACAAAAAATACAACAAGGCTTGTATATAGACATATATGCTTTCGATTTGAGCAAGAGAAAACTCTGCTTTATTTTTAGGTCACAGTAGTGAGTTCAGTGACATTACGATACTTCAGCAGAGGAGTAGAATTATAAATGACAGCTTTTTTTTTTTTTTCAATTACCACCTCATTGCTCTAATTTCTTATCCTGTTCCTCACTTTCTCTCATAATCTACCCTATCTTTTCTATATTTATCCAGTTTTCTTTTCCTTTTATTTTTCCATGCTTTATTCTTATACTCACCTTCTGACATCTTTCCCTGGGATGTTGCTGGATCTGAGGACAAAGAGTAAACGGATCTTAAAAAAACACCAGCTGCCATGGAGTCTATTAAGATTCATTATCCCATGTATGTCCATAGGGTTTTCAGTAACTGACATTTCAGAAGTAGATCGCCAGTTCTTTCTTCCAACGTGGTTCTGGAAGACTCGAACTGCCAGCCTTTCAGTTAGCAGCCTAGCACGTTAACCGTTTGCACCACCCAGGGACCCCAAATAAGTCTTTAAAAAATGTAATTATTTCTTAAACCAATAGAATGGATAATCTCAAAATCACTTTGTAGAATGTAAAAGTATTAAAGCAACAGTTACAGTGGAGAAAAGACCTAAAAAATATACTGTACTCCTTTCTCATTAATACACGTCGGTTTCCTGTCTCTGATTCTAACAAGTTTGTTGTACAGGAAGTAAGTGTTAGAGGTGAGTGATTTATTGCACACATTATACTTGGCTTTTGTTTGCTTTGGTTTCCTAGCAGAGTCTCCTTAGAGATTCACGCTTCTCATTTGCTACGTCCACTCATTGCTTTTTAGAATAATGTTCTATACCTGCTTGTGTTTCTGTAATTTTGAAAATGGTAGGATAATGGTTCCCATTGAACCATGTTGCCATCGAGCTGATTCCGGCTCATAGCGACCTGATAGGACAGAGTAGAACTGCTCCAAATGGTTTCCAAGGAGCAACTGGTGGATTTGAACTGCCGACCTTTTGATTAGCAGCCGTAGCTTGCTGTAGCTCTTGGCCACTGAGCCACCAGTGCTCCCAGGATAACAGTAGTCATTTTAATATCATTCTCTCATCCAAGTAGTACAATCAAGCCAAAACTTGTTTTGATTCCTCAACAAAGGACATTAAAGATTTAATTAGATATACATCATTTGAATTAAAGTTTTTAATATTTTTGCTTTAAATTTTATTTTTCTATGAAAATTTGCAAATAATATTACTAATTATCTCTACATATTTTCCAAATGCATAAATTGGTTGTTGAAGATGTGTTACTCTAAAAAAGACTGCAATGCATGATAATGATAAAATTCATGTTTAATCAATGAGCCCCCTTATAGACAATTACCAGTAAATTTTCACTGTTTAGTAGGGTATGTAGTTTTCAAATAATAGCCTAAATATATAGTTTGGTCATAAATCCAGTCTTTCAAGTGCAATATGATTTCAAGGGATCATAACTCCCTGGCCCATTAAATCATATGCAGTTCATCTCATATTTGGTTACAGTTAGAGACAGCTTACTCTTAGAGTATTTCAGTAGTTAAACCTAAAATTGTATTTTGTATATTGTTACGTATAAATGCATGTTTCTCTAGTTGAGATTGGAGATTATGGTAAGATAATAGGTGTTTTTAGAGGCTTGCATTATACTAAATCCTATGCTAGCTGTCCTCTTGCATTATGTAATTTAATTTAAAATCAGCCTGTGGCAAGGAATGAATACTATCTCATATTTACAAAAGGTGAAGTCAGCATTCAGAAATCTCATTCCTACCTTACTATATGCTGCAGTGCTACTTAGGAAAGAAGAGGGATCAAGAAATTCAAATGCATTTTATCTTAAAGTTGTATTATCACATTGATGATCACCTACATGTTTTATTATCTGGGGATAAAGAAATGCTTTTATGGTTGACCTAATTTTTGGAGATTCAAAAGGAACAACTTTAGTAGAATACGGAAAATTGCCGGGACAGCTTTTTAAAGGTGGTGAAGTCTTAATATGGAAGTGTCCACACGTAAAGTTTAGATTATCTCTTTAAGCACAGTCCATTTAATAGTGGATACACCTAACTGTTTTCTCTCTCTTTTAGAATTCCAATAAAATGACGGTGAGGGACAGAAAAAAGTATAAACTCATGATGAACAAAACTAACAGAAGAAGGATTAGATGAGCAATTTCCATTTAATGTTGGGCTATGTTGTTGTTATTGTAAGATGCCGTCGTGTTGATTTCGACTACAAGCAGACAAGTGACAGAGTAGAACTGTTCCATAGGGTTTTCCAGGCTGTAATCTTGATGACAGCAGATCGCCATGTCTTTCTATGGTGGAATAATTGGGTGTGTTTGAACTGTCACCCTTTCAGTTAGCAGCCAGCTTAACAATTGCTCCGCCAGGGCTCCTCTGGACTATGATAATTGGACATCATATTAGTAAATGATGCACCAGTCAGTGGAAGAAGTAGCCTAGAAAATTCTGGAAGGGTAGTGCAGCTTGGAAAGAAGCTAATTTTCCCTGCAGGGATCAAAGAGACTCAACTCTCAAGGAGATCATCCATGACTGAAGAGGGCAAAATAAAACATGAGTAAATTCAAGGGGTTAACTGAAACTTTCCATAGGCAAAGTTTACCCCCCGAGCAAGATAATTTAGGGTTCATGCTTGGAGAAAGTGAAGGTTTGAAGGAAAAGTGATATGAGAGCTGACGTTTGGGCTTCCCTCTCTTAGCCCTTGCTTAATTCCTATCCCACTAAAGCAAAGATGAACGTGAAGCAAACACCCTAACGTTCCCAGAGCAGCCAATTAGATTTTTAGTTCCCCGTTCTCATATAGGAATGGAGAGAAAAATGTCTCTCAATATTTACTTGTCACCATGAAAATTCACATCAGAAAAGTGATAGTATAAATTACAAAAGAGAACATAGAACAAAAGCAAAAACAGATAAAGACATTCTAATGTGTATGCACAGAGAATTTTAAAAGATGTTGTATCCACGTAAACAACAAAGGGTCAATTAAATATAGAATAAGAAAAAGACCCAGAAAAGTATCTAAAATTTTTCCAAAGTAAAATTTAGAAAAATTTCAGGATTTGGAAAACATAATCAAGGAAAGTTGTTGAAAAGTCAGAGAAGCAGAAAAATATGTAAAATAAGAGAAATAAATATCTATATATGATTTCACATATCTGAATAAAAAGAGTTCTAGATAAATAAAACTTCAAAAAATCATCCACTCCTTCTATCCTCCTGAAAAATAAGAAAATTTCCAAGAGTTGCAATACATAAGTCTCCTAATTGAAAGAACTCATTGTGTGCTTGATAAATGAATAAAATATAAACCTACCAATAGTATGTCTTTGGAGAATTTTAAAACCCTAATCATAAAATGAGACAAATTTCAATTGCCTCATACACATGCAAAAGCTGGAAAAAGAATAAGAAACACGAAAGAAGAATTGATGCCTTTGAATTATGGTGTTGGTGAAGAATATTGAACATACCAGGGTCTGCCAGAAGAACGAACAAATCTGTCTTGGAAGAAGTATAGCCAGAATGCTCCTTAGAAGCGAGGATGGTGAGACTTCCTCTCACTTTGGCCATGTTACCAGGAGGGACCAGTCCCTGGAGAATGACATCATGCTTGGTAAAGTAGAGGGGTCAGCGAAAAAGAAGACCCTCAACGAGATGGACTGACACAGTGGCTGCAACAATGAGCTCAAGCATAATGATTGTGAAGATGGCACGGGACCAGGCAGTGTTCCGTTCTGTTGTACTTGGTAGGGTCGCTATGAGTCGGAACTGATTCCACGGCACCTAACAGCAACACCAACAACCATAAAATACAGAAATTCAAGCTTTCAGAGAAGAAGGAGAAAAATGAAGTAATTTCGAAAGTTTAACAGTGAAATAAAGTCATGCAAGGATTTGTAAAATGTATACCATCCACGAAGGAGCCCTGGTGGTACAGTGAGTAAGAGCTTGGCTGTCAACCAAAAGGTCAGCAGCTCGAACCCACCAGCCATTCCACCGGAGAAAGATGAGGCAGTCTGCTTCCATAAAGATTACAGCCTTAGAAACCTTATGGGACGGTTCTACTCTGTCCTAAAGGGTTGCTAGGAGTCAGAATCGACTGGATGGTAACAGGTGTGGGTTTTTGTTTGTTTTTTTTGGTATAACTTCCGTGGATTTCTTTCGAAATTAACTGAACATATTTTCTTATAAAAACATAAGAGTACTCAAAAAAGGAAAATATGGGATCTGAGAAAGAGTTTGAGCTAAAAGATAACTTGTATAAGGGAACACGGTTATTTGAGAGGCAGAGCTATGTTTTGAACCCTGGCAGCTGGCTCTAGTGCCTAGGCTGCGAGCCTCCAAGTTATAATGTTATTGAGCGCACACTATGTGCCAAGCACCATGTTAACAGTTTGTATGCATCAGCTCATTCTCACAACGACACTCTTGAGGTAGATATGATTATCACCCATTCTATATTTAAGGATGCTAAGGCCCAAGGAGCTTCAGTGACCTGCCAAAAGTCACACAGTTAATAAATGTCAGAGCTGGGGCTTCAACCCAGGCCAGCTGCCTCCGGAGCCTGGATTCTGTGATCTCTGCCTCTTGGGTGGCAGAATTTGCCCTGAAATGAGCTCAGATAACTTGGAGGTGAGAATGTCTTCACTGTCTACTCTCAAAATAGATACTAAGGGCTTTGCATTTGGTGGCACACACAAGAGGGAGACACCACTATTTTCTGGCCTGCTCAAAATGACAGATACTGTTATTGAAGTAGAAGGACATACTGAGCTCATAGTCTCTTCAAAAATAAGCAAGGACGTGAAAGAGAGAAGGAAACACAGCGGAGTGAGAGGTGAGAGAGGATGTAAAAGACTAGAAGATACATTGTAAAAGCTGTCTGAAGTGTGCCCACTCTGGAGATACTTGAAAAAGAGTAGATGCAAGTTGGGTAAGCAGTGAAGGGACACGCTTTAATGACAGTATAGCTTGTCCTTCCATTTTTAGCCACATTAATGGAGATGCACAGTAAGATATGTTCTTGTGTGTTTCCAAATTCCAAGTACTAAGTATTACATAGGTCACTTCATGTACAATAAGGTATGTTAGGGTGTGTAACTACCATAAGTACTAAACTACTTGACAAGCAGAATTTTTATGATGGTGGACTAGATAAATTCGGTCCTCTTTCTTTTACTGAAGAAACCTGAAAAGCCAGACAAATTGTATTCTGAAAAATCTACCAAGAAGCATGCAAGCCCTAACAAGACAGTGATGAATTTTAGAGGAAGTTCCAGAATGTGGGCTTTGTGGTCATAAATGATGTAGTAAGATATTAACATGTAGCCTAATAAATTTTATGGGGTGAGAACATACAAGGTTATTTTCTGATTTAAAGTTAAGTATTTCCACTTTTGACCCTTTTGGGGTTTTCATTTTTTTCTGTTTCATTTAACATGTCTCTAAGCTATTGATTTCCAGTTATTCTCTACAATTTTAAAACTTGTTTCTGAAACTGTGAGAAATATAGGCTGGCTTAATCAGAAAATCATTTAGGCATAGAAAGATTTAGTTTTATTTCTTTAAATATATCCTCTTAATATATTTTTTTCTTAGATATGCATCTTAAAACGATCTTGAATCTTAACAGAGACTTTATTCGCAGGGCAAAAAATGGAATGAACAACAAAAGATCCTCTACACTACCAATTTTTGTTTGCGTTTTTCTGCCTAGCATCCCTTGGCCTTCATCCCGCTGTCAGAGAATCCCCAGCATTATTATTATGGGAAATACTCCCACCCACTTTCCTGCCCCTCACCTTATATGCAAGGCCCTTCCTCCACGTGAGGGCACTCTCCAAGCTGAACCAATCAGAATCTTTTCCACTCAGGATTTGTCTAAGATTCCAGCTCAGTATGTCTAATACTTTTAAGTGACAACATGTAAGCAAACATTTGCACCCTGGACAATCGTATTCTAATTTGTGTAGTGAAAACAAATAACTCTGCTTGAGTGCCTGAAAGAAGGAGACAAATGTTTAGCGAGAAGTAGACCAGAGAAACAGAGAATTCTGATCGTGAACAACCCCTTGACCCAGTTTTTTCCAGAGGCCTAGCTATATGTCGCTATGAGTCAAAATCCACTTGCCGGCAACGTGGTTTTTTTAGTTGCTGTTGTTAACTATGCCCTTAAGGAGCCCTGGTGGCTCAGGGGTTAAGTGCTCGGCTGATAACCTAAAGGTCTGTGTTTGGAACCCACCAGCGCTCTGCTGGAGAAAGATGTGGCAGTGGGCTTCCGTGAAGATTTAAAAAAAAAAACAAAAACCCATTGCCATTCAGTTGATTCCTACTCATAGTGGCCCTATAGGTCGGAGTAGAACTGCCCCCTAGGATTCCAAGGCTGTAAATATTTACAAGCTGCCACATCTTTCTCCTGTGGAGCAGCTGGTGAGTTTGAACCAGCAACCTTTTGGTTAGTAGCAGAGGTCTTAACCACTGCGACACCAAAACTCCTTCCGGTAAAAATTAAGCTTTGGAAACCCTATGGAACAGTTCTACTCTTTCCCAGAGGGTCTCTGTGAGTCAGAATTGACTCCATGGCATTGGGTTTGGTTTGGAACTATGGCCTTACACTTTGATTCTACAGGATGTTTTGTCATGTTAATACATGTGCTTCCTTCTTAAGCTAAGTTTATTTGAATTTATTTACATGCAGCCTTCAAAGAGAGTTAGGTAGTTCAAAAATTTAGAAAAGACAGCACATTCCCAATATCACCTGAAACTTAACCACAGCTTCAGTTAATATTATATATATATAATATAACGAAAACTGTTCAGAAATGGACAGCTTTTCTCGTAAGCCTCAGAAGTATGATTTTAAAGAGGAAATTGAAATTTCTGTATAATTATCACTATTATTCTTTTTTTCTTATATTATCTTTGTAGTTCAAGTGCCTCTGTTAACTTGGGTTCTATTTCCATAGTAGTGCATTGCTTTATTATATTTAAATAAATGAGCAAAATATAAATGTTCCAAAAAATAATTTTTTAAAAAATAGCCCTGAGATTTCAGTCCCTGAATATTGGCTTCAGATGTTCAAAATCACAAAATTGATTCACAAAACCTGAGTTGAAATGGCTGAGGTACATGACTAATTAGCTATGACATTGTCATTTGTAGTTAAGGCTAAAAATTGTCCATGATGTAGTCTTGAGAGCGATGGTTAAATGTCAGATATTGAAGTCTTGGGTTCTATATTACTTGCTACTTTTCTGCTTCACATTTTTCACATTTGTTGTCTTTCTGCCATTTAACATTATCTAAATATATTTGACTCTACAGTTTTCATTCAGATTTGGGTATAGAACAGACAAAAGAATAGTGTATGTAGTGGTAACTGGTCAAAGAGAAATTATGATGAGCACATTCTTTGATAAACTGACCATATAATTTAACTCTTTGGATCTCACTAAGAAAATATGAAACTGTCAACTAAGTTACAAAATTTATTCTATTCATATTCACAATTGAATTGGAATCTGTACAACTTTTTACTGGTTCCTGAGGTTTTAAACATTCATTATGAAAATCTGACATTTCCGCTTGATGTCGGATAAAATTTTCAAAAAAATAATTGCTATTCAAATGTCAAAAAATCCTGAACAATTAATGTCTGATATGTGTCTCACACAAACTGGCATGCCTTGCTAGGTTTGGACAACTAAAAATCATTCTTTTGTTAAGAAGTCTGCTGTTAAGAATTTCCTAAGATGAACAATATGGAGACATATCAGGCTCCAGAATAGAAAAAAAGCTCTATTTTATAGGTTTTTTCATTCACTGCTAAATTTATTCTAAATATTTAATTCAAAACTAATCAAAATCTTCTTTTGGGAGGTATTATACAAAATAATTTATAAGTTGATATAGAAGAAACTTGTATGGGAAGATGGGAAATGTAATATATATTAAGGGGGTATTTCATTTGAGTCATTAATATTATTTTAAAAATCAATTATGTGGGCATAATACACATTCCATTTGGGGAAAAAAATAAAAATAAAGCCAAAACGCTTGCCTCATTACCTATACAAAACTATTTTCAAAGAAATTAATGTTCTAAAAATAAAAATATGAAAACCAATCTCAGAATTCAGAAGTCATTTTTAAGCAAGAGAGCAAACCCAGAAGTCATAGAGAAAAATAACGACAGAATAGACTGTGTAAATATTAGAAGTTTTAGCATGTAAAAGTCCATTCTATGCAAAGATAAAACGCAAATGATAGACTGTGACAAAATATTTGCTTTATGTGAAGCAAGTAAAGTGTTAAGTCACCACCATGCAAGGAAATCCTTCAAATTAATAAGATAATATCCAACAAAAAAGATGAAGGAAAAACCTGGAAAGTGATTATTACAGCACAAAATCTTTAAGTTTCAATATCAAGAATGAAAATATAAAATCTTCCATATATTTAAATGCAGAAATAAAGTGTATACGGGCATATTTACTTCTTAGTATATTTTGCAATTTTCTTAGATGTCTCAAATTTCTTTCTCTTTAATTTCTTTTATATTTTCTTCATCCCCTTTTTCTTTTTCTTCTTTCTCTTCTATTACTTCTTCTTCAGCATTGGCAATTCCGTTGCTTAAGCAGCAGAATATTATCAACTCACCTAATATAATCAACAGGGAAATGAGATAATTCATTTTAGATGCAGCGTAATTCTTCATTGCGATATTTCACGTGGCAGTCAATCCTATTTTTTTTTTTAATTATCAAATTATTAGAACTAAAGTACCTGTTAGGGCTTGGAAATTATGGAAGCCCATGTCATTACCCTACTTGATACTCTGATGTATGTGGCCATATCAGGAACATCTTTTTGCCTATTGTTCCTGGAAAAAGAAAAGAAAACAAGACTATACATATATATACACATACATATATATATAAAACCATCCCTTAATTTCTTCCACCAGATCTGCTCAACTCTCTGAGTTAGGGATGGAGTCAAAAGGGCTTGTTTTGACTTGTCTAACACACACACAGATTTTTCCTCTCAGAATGCATGCTTTCTTGCTAACTTGTCTTGAAATTCAATTTCGGACATGTTATTTAATGTATTTGCAAATCTTTAAATAAACAGCATTGACATTTTCCCCTTAATACTTATATCTTTGAGAACTTTTAGTATTGCTTATGGAAATTTAAAAAAATCGTATAGCAAGTTTATGTTAATAATTTATGTAGTTTATAATATTATCTGAGAATTGGAAATATATGTATAGCTAAGAGTTGTAAAGATTTCTTTCTGACTTCTTGTTGTGGGGCAGGCTGGGAAGGATGGGTTTTGTAACTTATCCTATTTTCCTTAGTAATTATATAATCAGTTCTACTTTGGAAAGATCAATTTTTGTAATAATTTTCTAAAATTATCATCAATAGTGTTAACAACTTTAAATGTATACTTACAATTTGGTTCAATAATCTTTAATCATTTTAATCGCCTGTGGCTATATCTTTGTTTTTATTTCTACTTTTTTCTTGTTCATGTAACTCTGAAGTGTCTGTATAATGATAGATGTGTTTCCAATGTTGCTATACTCATAGACACACACACACAAAGAAGAAATAAAAGATAAAATATTTAGGGATTGGATGGGATCCATGCTAAATAATTTTGTTTTAGGACGACTATAATGATGTCCTTGGATCCAATCAAATAGGTAGATTTGTTTGAATAGTAAAACCTTTCTCTCCATCCTCCGAATGCACATACATATTTTTCTTTTGCTATAAAATTATTTTTAAACATTGGTGGAAAAATTCATGTGTGACATTTTTTCCTATTTCCTATTTCATATGCTTCTGGAAAGTTCAATGACGTAGTTTCAGATATATTTCTTTTTGTCACTTTCTTATCCAGAAAATGAAAGTATGCATTAATCGCTTTGGTGAAAGGAAAAAGGAGGGATGGGTTCCAAACATATGTCACTGAAAGGCTGACCCCAAACCAAAGGTGGATGGAGACGAATGTGAAACCGGAAGTACAGTGTAAATACAAAGTGTTTGAAGAAGAATTATTGAAAATGACAAGGATGAAAGGTTTTAAAGGAAAGGGAGATGGTAGGCAAGATCAAAACTAAAATGAGGTTAAAGAAAGTTTGAAATTATAAAAGTAAGATGTTTTATGAGATAAAGAATTTCTGGATATGGCAATGCTGTGCGTCTTAGAAGATCAATGAGAGAAGATATTCCAGAAGTAGACTCTGGAATTATGAGACAAAAAGGCTAAGACATTCAATTCTAACCATCACAGCCCCAGCTACAGCTTCTTACCAGAGGTCATTTGAAGCACAGGAATAACAGGCTCATTTATTCGTAGTTCTACCATCGGACATTAATTCCTTGGGGAAGAACTAATTCTGACTAGTATGTGGGTACTATGGGAAGGAATTACTCATTAAACTCTAATCAGCTATTAACATCTTACTGTGGATACATTGTTTTAGAGCAGAATACTAAGGGGCTTTAGGGAAAGGCAAGGAATAGTTTTATATCATCCGCATGAGTCAGCCTGGAACAATTTAATTTGAGATAAATTTCTACAATTGTCTGAGCCTACTCTGCCACGGAACAATTCTTCTCACTCGTTTTCCTTTATATGAAAGGTAAAATTGGGTGGCTGTAGCTTTCTGGTCCAGGAGACAAACGAACCTTTTTATTTGAAAATGCTTTACCAGCACATCCTTTTTATTGTAGACAGATCAAACTAACAAGGAATAAAATTTTAAATGCATTCATGTACATCAACTGTGACTTTGGCCACTGGGGTCTTCTCCAACATTAATTTGAATGCGTTAATCTGCTTTAGTTCTTGCCTGGAGCCGCTGAAATCCCACTCTGATTTCACTGGATATTCAGCTACTCTTACACTTCATTAGTAGGGCAGTGTCTATCCAAAGAAGAACAACTCTCGTATTCAATTTATGCTTAAAAATTACTCTGACCCATTTTAATTTGGGGAATTTTTTTGAGATGCTAAGACCTTCTAAAATACGGTGGTTTGATTATTTGTGGAAACATTGAATAGGTATTAAGAAGAAAGGCTACTTCATGTTCTAATATCTAAACTTCTAACTCAGAAAATAATTTATACCCTCTAATGGGGGTATGTTTTTATCTAAAAGTTAGTAGGAAGTAATTTATGTGCACTTTTGCAAAGTTCGTTCATGGAAAAATATTTCTTTAATATTTTTCCAGTACAAAGGCAGATATCTTAATACAAAGTGGATTAAAGTTAATTTTAATTTTCTGAATTCATTGGCTTTTTACTATAAACACTAAATATATGTACAAGTTTGAACTAACAAAATTAATTCCAACTTACTTTACAGCTTTTATATTTGAAATATTAGAGGTTACTTAAATTAAGTCTTATACCTGATCAAGATTTAAACATACTGTCAATCATATTTAATCTCAATTTAGTAACCAATCAGAGTAATGGTTATAAAAAAATGGATTTTATAATTGAGTCAATGAATTTGAATTATTTTTTATTTTGAGCAATTATGTATACGGAAACCCTAGTGGCATAGGGGTTAAGTGCTACGCTCACTGCTAACCAAAAAGGTAAGCAGTTCGAATCCACCAGGCACTCCTTGGAAACTCTATGGGGGCAGTTCTACGCAGTCCTCTAGGGTCGCTATGAGTCAGAATCGACTTGACAGCAACGGGTTTGGTTTTTTGGTTTTATGTATACCAACATAAAGCATAAAATAGCTTGGGAAGGTGTCATGGACTGAGTTGTGTCCCCCAAAAATATCTGTCAGCTTGGCTGGGTCATGATTTCCAGTATTGTATGATTGTGTTATCTGATGTCATTTCCTTAGGTGTTGTAAACTCTATCACTATGATGAGATTATATGTGATCTCCTTGTGTGTTGTAAATTCTATCACTGTGATGAGGTTATACTGATGTGGTTGACAAGATTAGTGTCTTAATGCAATCTCTTTTGCGATATAAAAGAGAGAAGCGAGCAGACACATGGGAACCTCATACCACTAAGAAAGCAGTGCTGGGAGCAGAGCGCGTCCTTTAGACCTGAGGTTCCTGTGCAGAGAAGCTCGCAGACCAAGGGAAGACAGATGACAGGACCTTCCTCCAGAGCTGACGGAGAAAGCATTCCCCTGGAGCTGACGCCCTGAATTTGGACTTGTAGCCTACTGGACTGTGAGAGAATAAACTCTTTGCTAAATCCATCCACTTGTATTTCTGTTAGAGCAGTACCAGATGACTAAGACAGAGGGTATCATTCATCTTCCTTACAGGACTCTGCCAGTTTACTTCAATACTCACAGTCCACGCTCTGGAATAGCACTTTTCCAGCTCACTCTAATTTTGTTAGCGGTTTCCGTAGGTGGAGCAAATGGGGCTATATTGGAGAGCAATTGCTTTGGTGTGTAAAAAACAGCCAAGCTGGG
The DNA here is from genome assembly GCA_030035585.1 of Dugong dugon. Taxonomy (NCBI): domain Eukaryota; kingdom Metazoa; phylum Chordata; class Mammalia; order Sirenia; family Dugongidae; genus Dugong; species Dugong dugon. The sequence goes on along the minus strand of CM057478.1, from coordinate 7,522,963 downwards.
ATCTGATAATTCCGTCACACAATTAAATATATGCCTTAAAGGTAATAAAGTAATGGAATAATGGAAATAGAACATATTTATCCCTTCCTGAAGGAAACCAACCACAAAATCTTATCCAATAATCTTACCCAGCTGAAAGTCAAATATCTTTAAGGGATTCACCATACTTGCCATCAGGTTTTCAAAAGTTATCTGCCTCAATATGTCAATGCATAACTAAGCATAGGAAATCACAGAAGCGAAGTATGTTACATTCGGAGAAGAGAGAATGGAAAACACACAGCCATCACAGGTCCAGAGCTACTACGAACTACTTTGAGACTGAAACAGTGAGGGATATCTTTCCTGATGGTTATGTTCCTGTTTGTTCCCACTCAAGGTCCTGATACTGCTCTCTGGGTGGAAATCCCTTGTCAGTCTTGACTACTGGATTTGCCCATTAGAGTTCATTCCTTGTCCCAAATTCCCCAGGACTAAATCACAGGTGGATTTTGGAGAATAAGCTCTTATTGTGGGGTTCATGGCTTTCACAGGCCCCTTCCTTCTTGTGCGTGTATGGGATCCTGGAAATTATTTACAGGCATTAATGGATCAGACTGACAGTTTTCTTTCAAATACAATTCCCTCAAAATCTTGGTAGGCTTCCAATCTATTTTCTTCTGTTGAGTTTTCTGTCTGTGTGAGCACATACAAAGACCTAGTGTACAAATGGTTTTTAAGTTTGCGAACTCTTGTTTTTCACTCTGTTCTCAGTCCATCTTTCTCCTTCAATTTAGTAGCCACTGCTTTGTGGTCATCTGAAGAAATGGATTTTGGACAAAGACATTCTGAATCCCTTAATTCAATTTCAGCCTTTAATACTATTATATAGAAACTCCTGGAATTGAATTTGGAGGTGAGCAATGAAAGTGTTGTATATTTTAATCACCTCTTACGTATAGACTACCTCTAATGAATGGTAGTTACTCATGTTCCTGGTTAAATTTAAGAAACAGACAGATGTGGGATCGCTTCATATATATTGGTTCAATAAAATGCTTGCTGAGATGTTGATAAAATTATAAATTGGTATAATTCCAATGCAGGTGTTAAATTTATGTATCTCATAATCTTTTGTGCACTTTTTTTTCCAGGTAACAGCTCAAGAAGCAAATTGAGAAAAACTTGATCATCATCAACTACTAACAAACCATTGATAAATTGAAAGAAATATTCTCTCCCTAATGCTTAAGAAGAAGGAGCCCTGGTGGAGCAGTGGTTAAGCACTCAGCTGCTAACCAAAATGTCAGCAGTTTGAACCCACTAGCTGCTCAGCTGGAGAAAGACGTGCAGTCTTACAGCCTTGGAAACACTATGGGGGCAGTTGTACTCTGTGCTATAGGGTTGCTATGAGTCAGAGTCAATTCGATGATGCCAGGCTTGGTTTTCTTGATTTAATGTTCAAGAAAATATAGGTCTCACATAATTTTTTGAGGACACCCTCGAAGCTAAGAAAGTAAGTTAGCTGATCATCATGTAAAATATAGTTTATCATAGAAAGTGTTAAATCTAAAATATAATACAAACTTATTATTGCTTCCACAAAATTAAGCATGGAAAAAGTAAATTTGAAGACATATTTTCTCCTAGCAAGAGTTTTAGGAATAGAAGTTGTATAAACATAGACCTTCCTTGATTAACTGCTGCTTATTTTTTCCAGAATTATAAGCCGAGAAAAATGGCTTCAAATTTTACAGGCCTTATGTATACCTTGGAAACCCTAGTGGCATAGTGGTTAACAGCTATGGCTGCTAACCAAAAGGTAGGCAGTTCAAATCCACCAGGCCTGCTTGGAAACGCTATGGGGCAGTTCTACTTTGTCCTACAGGGTCGCTGTGAATGGGAATCGACTCAACGACAACAGGTGTTTATGTATACCTTATGTTTCTCTCAAGCTGGGATCTGATAATTCCGTCACACAATTAAATATATGCCTTAAAGGTAATAAAGTAATGGAATAATGGAAATATGCTTTGCTTACTACGTTTTCATAATCATAACTGTTTAAAGCTTCTTTCTTGAATTCCACTGTATTGTACAAAATAATGATTTAAAGTAGTGCCTAGATTCATTTTTTCTAAAAGGAGTCAAAAGTTTTTGAAAGCCCTGTACTTCCCTCATAATTCTACACATACTGTATTCATTCACACTCTTTCTAAACTTTACAACCCTTGTATTGGAAAGGAACTTCACGGTTTCATCTCTTGGCTCAGTATTTCAATAAAAATAAAACTAACTTCTATTTGGTTTGGAAAAGTAAACACCAAGAAGGAACATGATACCTGATTTTACATAAGTAACAAGAATTATAAACAAACAAAAAAATGGATTAAATTATTTCAGGTAGCTGTAAAGGATTAGAGCAAACAGGATGACTGGGTGGCAGGATAGAGTGGAAAAGCAAAAGGGAGGCAAATTTGTGTTCAATACAATAAAGAACTTAAACAAAAAAAAAACCTAAAAATATTTTTTCAACTAAAATTAAAATGAAATAGAAAAAATTAAACCATTGATATCAACTCGATAGTGTAGTACTATATCACATTATCATGTTATAATTAGATACGTATTTTGCCGTGCTTTATCTTATGACCCTTCCTTTTCTCTATATGTATGCATTTACACTATAAATTCAATGGTGGGTACTTTTTATAATGACTTTCATATCCTAACATTTAGCATGCTATTGATTTAAATACCTCATCTTAACATTACTATTACCACTTCGACATGTAGCTTATCCTACTTAATCATTCCCCTAGTATTCTTTTCTAACATGGCTATATTTTGGTTTATATGTGAAGCTGCTCCAACAAAGAGATCTTGCCTACATGACTCAAACAAAATGGGAAAAAAAAAACACTCTCTCATGCAACAGTTGAGAGGTAGGCAGGAGTTACAGGGCAGGCAGGGAGTTCTGCTCCACATGGCCATCCTTGGACCCAAGTTCTTCTCATTTTGTTGTTCAGCTGTTCTTGATGGTTTTATGCTCATCTGCATGATTGGAGCTGGCTCAATACCATATATGAAGAATGTGGGGCTGGGGGGGAGGAGAAGAGGATGACATGCAATTTCCATTTAAGTAAGTAACCCTACCTTTCTGTTACATTCTGTCTGTAAGATGTTAGTTAAATGGCCACACTTAGTGTGTAGAAGCCTGGGAAATCTACTCTCTAGCTTTGCTGTCATGTAATAAACTGTAACTATCATTATGGATGAAAGATTCACAGTCTGTATTTCTAACACCAAATTACGTGCACAGTCTTTCGTCTCTCGCATAGAACGCATTAACACCCTCCCCGATGGCAATAACCCATTGTCCCAACAACTGACTTCATTAAGCTTAGAGGTCAATGTCTTTGGGTGATAGACAGTGCTCTCCATCAAGTCCAGATGGGATCCTAGTGATCTGTTTTACCATTTCATGAAAAGACAAGACACCTGATCATCACACAACGTGAAATAATGGATAAGAGAAAGCTGCAACAAGAATTTCCATTTTTTTCAGGGAAGAATGGGAAACACACTCATTCTTAGTGATAATCGATGAACTGGCTGCCCAAACAATGAAGTAGCTTGCTTGTTTACACCATTTGGAAGTCCTTGGTTTTTTTCATAGTGTGTAACTCTCTTGCTCATTTTTGTTTATGGTCTAAGCTTTGTCCACTTACAGATTTTTCATTGGGCATTTTACTTAATGGCCACAGAGTGGGTGATTGAAATCCTGAAATCTTCTTTGAGGTTTGTATGTTTTACAAACTTTACTTGGTAGTGTGGGTTTGAGGTCCAGGTAGTCTAGCCATGCAGCTTCTTTGATAATATTCTTCCACTAAAGACTTACTGTTTTGTGGGAAAAATGTTTTTCTGCATATTTTCTCAAACCTTTTAACTCTATTTGATTTCGTAACATTTGACTTGTCTCATCTCTACCTCCTCTTGTTTACTACACATCCTGTATTCATTCACACTCTTTCTAAACTTTATAACCCTTTTGTTGGAAAGGAACTTCAGGGTTTGATCTCTTAGCGCAGTATTTCAATAAAAATAAAACTAACTTCTGTTTGGTTTGGAGAAGTAAACACCAACGAGGAGCTAACTGGAGGCCATCTGAAACAATTGGCATGAATCAGAAGGCAACACTGTAATCTGATCTATTTAGGTATATACAATTGTCCACTCATCCAGGGTGATTGGCCTTGCTCTGGCTTAAAAAGCTGGCACAACCCCTCATTCCCAGGAAAGGGAAAAGAGAAGAAGCAATATCAAGTGATATCCTTTTAGGCAAGTGGTATGAAATACATGCACATCATTTCTGCTCACATTCTGTTGGAGAGAACTGAGTCATATAGCAAATGATATTTGAAGGGAAGGCTGGAAAATATAGTCTCTATTTATGTGGTCATGTGCCCAGAAGAAGAAAAAAGGAAAAGATAGATACTGGGCAACTACAGGTAGCATGTCACAGTTGACATCTAAGTTATTTCTTTTTTACCTATTACCAATAATGCTACAATAAATGGCTTTATGCAGTCAGTTTACTATCGTTGTTGCTCTTGCTATTTGTTGTCACATTGATTCTGACTCATGGGGACCCCCAAGAATGAATTGCTCCACAGAGTTTTCAAGACTGTGACTTTTCAGAAGCAGATCACCAGGCCTGTCTTCTGAGGTGCCTCTGGGTGGGTTTGAATCACCAACCTTTTGGTTAGTAGTCCAGTGCACCACCTTAGTGACCCTAGTTTACCATAGATGCCTAGAATAGAAATTTTGGAACAAAACAGATAAACGATTTGAGACTTTTTTGTGTATATTTTAAAATAGCCTTTTTAATCATTTTTATAATTACCCTTTATTTGAGAATATGTCAACCTTTTAGTTTTTATTGTAAACTAGAGCAATACAGTGTCTCTACATGATAAAAGATGTCTCTCATTAATGACTTAATTTGCATGCACTGGTGTGCAATTCTCATGCTTATTTACTGGTTGACTTGAATATGTTATTCACATATTTCTTATAAATTTGTATAAGATATTTATATAGAATAGTATTTTTTGTCAACTGTAATAGATACTGTATACAAATCTACTAATTTGACTTTTTATGTCATTGGATGTATTTTATTTACAATTGTCAAATTTGTCATTCTTCCTTTATGTTTTTTTTTAATGGATTAAATTGTGTCCCCCAAAAATGTGTCTCAACTTGGCTAGACCATGATTCCCAGTATTGTGTGATGGTCCACCATTTTGTCATCTGATGTGATTTTCCTATGTGTTGTAAATCCTACCTCTATGATGTTAATGAGGCAGGATTAGAGACAGTTATGTTAATGAAGCAGGACTCAATCTATAAGATTGGGTTGTCTCTTAAATCAATCTCTTTGGAGATATAAAAAACAGAAGTGAGCAGAGAGGCAGGGGGACCTAATACCACCAAGAAGGTAGTGCCAGAAGCACAACATGTCCTTTGGACTAGGGGTTCCTGCAGAGAGAAGCCCCTAGACCACAGGAGATTGATGACAAGGACCTTCCTCCAGAGCTGAGACAGAAAGTTTTCCACTGGAGTTGGTGCCCTGAATTTGGACTTCCAGCCTATTAGACTGTGAGAGAATAAACTTCTGTTTGTTAAAGCAATCCATGTGTGGTATTTCTGTTATAGCTGCACTCGGTAACTAAGACACTTCCCCTATTTACGTTGTACTAATCATATCAAAGTCTGATACACAACATATTTGCTTTGACGTATTAGTTGGACAAAGATTTAAATAGAATTTTTTCTACAGATTGTTAGTTACTGCAATGTTATCCTTAATCTAATCTGTATATGTCCACTGGGTAGGAATTCTTCAAAATGAGGCACCTGGCTGGAACAGGATAGCTAACCCCAGTTTGAATAAAACTCTATATTGTTAAGTAGACTCCATTTTGAATAAGAATACTTTAGCTGGGCCAAAGCTTCTGCCTCTACATTCCTGAGAATGTAGTCCAAGACTTCCTTAAACTTTAACCCCTCTTAGAAGATAAGGGTGGGGGTGAGACTATGGCTCTTCCAGGGAGGGTTTGTTGATTATAATGTTGGTGGTCTCTCATTGCCCCTCTCCAGTTGGCTGATGCTAAGAGAAGATGATGGTGTTGATAATCTTTTGCTACTCCTTCCCATTTCACTATTAGTCATACATTATCATGCGTTTACCCTCCCCATTTTACCATGTAAAAGATTCATCTCTCTCGGAAGGTGGGAGCACTTGGTAAATTCCTCTCTGCCCTATGTTTCCCCATTTCACCAATTGTATTATCCTCAATAAATTGCTTGGCTTTTATTTTAATAGAAGTGAGAGTTCTTATTCTAAGACATCATAGAGGCAGGGCACCTACTGTTTTACCTTTAATTATTCTGGTAAGAATTGAGAAGTCTTTAGGCCTCAAGCTGGATCTTAGTTAGCATACATTTAGCACCCTCAGCTTCCACACAGCTGTCTTACAAGTCTCTGCAGGTCCAAAAAGAAAATCTGTCTTAGACTCAAAATTGGAGGGGTTGATTGTGTATACTGTTTTGAGTAAAACCCTCAGCACTGGTCAGCCTTCAACAAATGCTTTATGGAGATACCAAGATCTGTGATTGGGGCTAGAAGTCATTTACATTCTTTTGAGCAATTTCAAAAATAAAATGTATGAAAGCAATGTATAAATACTATAAAACATAAGAAAAAGTAAACCACAGTCAGAAAAACAAGTCACGGCAGTATCAACTAATAGAATGTTGCTTCAAAATACAGGCTCCTTACTTGGTTATGTTACTTAATATCTAGTCCCTTGGTTTCCTCATCTGTAAAATATGGGTAACAAGTGTAACTTCATCTAATGCATTGTGTGAAGACTAAATGAATTCATATTTGTAAAACTTTGTGAACTTTACTTGGCACATATGCCGTTTTTTTAATACATAAAAATAAAAATGCAGGCTTTAGAGGAATTGGTTTCCTGAATGCTAGTTCTAAGACTTACTGGCTGTGTAATATTGGAAAAATCACTGACACTGTCTGTAGTAAACATTTATGATATTATTCCAGATAGCCTGCCTTCATTCAACCATAAATATTTATTAAGAAAATATCATATTCCACATACTTAGGCACCAGGGATAACTATGAACAAAATAGACATTCTTCCTTTTCGGTAAATTTGATGGTATGTTAAAAGGTGTAAGGTACTATGGTGAAAAATAAAGTGATTAGGGAGTAGGGAGTGTGAGGAATTGGGGTGTTGTGCACAATTTTAAATATGGCGGACAGGGAAAACCTCAATGAGATGAATTAATTTGAGTTGAGGGAGAGAATACTATCTAGAGGAAGAAGGTCACAGGCAAAGCCAAGAACAGAGGCGAAAGCCCCAGCTTGCCTGGCTTGTTAAAGGAACAGCAATGAGACCAGTGTTGCCAGATATAAGAGGTGTAGTAGTAAGAAAGGAAGTCAGGTGGGAATAGGATGCTAGACTGTGAGTGTGAGACTTTGAAAAGACCTTGGGCTTTAATTCTGAGGGAGAGGGAACGACATGGGAAGGTCTGATCAAAGGATTCACGTGATCAGACATGCTTTTAAAGAACCATTCTGGATGCTTGAGATAACATGATAAGCAGACAAATGTACCAGGAGGAAGAAAACTTGGGAGATTCTTGCATTAACTCAACTAAGGGATATCAAGACTCACTGCCATCAAGTTGATTTTGACTCTGTGACACTGTAGGACGGAGTAGAACTGCCCCATAGGGTTTGCAAGGCTGTAAATCTTTTATAGAAGCAGACTGCCACATCTTTCTCCCATGAAGCTGCTGGTGGGTTCAAACCACCAACCTTTTGGTTGACAACCAAGTGCTTTAACACAGTACTGCCGATGCTCCTTAACTGAGGGATAATTGTGACTTCATCCAGGTAAGTAGGTCCTGTTTCCTATAATCCAGCCTGTTGCAAATATGGAGGCTGCCATGTTCTTAAAACTCAACTCACCTCCACCAACCCAGCCATGATTTATTGACCCAGGAGCTAGCCACCTGATTCAGGTTAGAGAACTTAACTGACTTTTTTTTTTAAAATATAATACCAGAGACATGTGTTAGTACTTCTCTAGTGATGTTAGTTGCAGAATGGTGGCATATGAAATTTATAAGTTTTCAGTTGCCATGATTTTCACCACAGGGAAGAGGAATAAAGTGGGTATGATAATGAAGCCTGCATGTACTGCTTTCTACCTCAAATGTTAATTTTCTTTGAGAAGGAGCTTGAAGGTTTCTCTGTGGTTCCATCAAGGTTTGTGAAATCTGAAAATCAAAAGCGAGGTGGACATATAACATTGTTCTAGTCCTCTCTTTTCCCTACTCATCCATAGTCTAGGGCCATGCAGCTTTGCTCATCAAGAGACCTTTGCTTTTGCAGAGACAGGAGCTGTTAATTGAGTGAACAGGTTTGTTGCTTATGAATAACCTGTATCATAAATTTGGCTCAGGAAGCAGCCACCAGGTTGCTATAAATTCTGTGTGGTGATTTGTAAAAACCCTTAATGTATTTTTGTTACAGTCATAATCTAGGTTTAATGTACCAATATAGTTTATGGTATTTCAGTTGGTAACGGGGTCTCTACACACTCTACCACTGTACCAGATGGTTCCAAGGGAGATATTTATAATATTCAGGGAGAACATTCTTCTACAAGACTAGGGAAAGTTCCTGTGACTAGCAGAGATTAAACAAATTCTAGATCACTACTTGGCAGGGACATCAAAGTGGAGATTGATAAATGAGAAGGGTGGTTTAAATATCCTATTTTTTGATTCTATCAAGCTGGAAATCAATACAGTATTTTGCTCACAGACTGCTTCAGAAGGCTTTATACTCAATATGTGTAATGTGTACATTCATTGTTTTGGTAAACAATGATGAAAACCTAAGAATTCTTGATGGCCATTGAGTCTCTAATGAGATCTGCTATAAAATTTTTTTTTTTAAATTGTACTTTAGATGAAGATTTACAGAACAAATAGTTTCTCATTAAACAGTTAGTACACCTATTGTCCTATGACAATCGTTAACAACCCCATGACATGTCATCGTTGTCCCTTCTCAACCTTGGGTTTGCTATCACCAGCTTTCCTGTCCCCTGCTGCCTTCTAGTCCTTGTCCCTGGACTTCTGAGCCTCATTAGTCCCATTTTGTTTTATGGGGCTGTCCAATTCCTGGCTGAACAGTGAACCTAGGGAGTGACTTCGCCACTGAGCTAAAAGGGTATCCAGGGGCCATACTCTTGGGGTTTCTCCAGTCTGTCAAGCCAGTAAATCTGGTCTTTTTTTTGTGAGTTAGAATTTTGTTCTACATCCTTCTCCAGGATCCTCTGTTGTGAAACCAAGCAGAGCAGTCAGCAGTGGTAGCCAAGCACAATCTAGCTGTACTGGACTCAGTGTGGTGGAGGCCTTGGTAGTTGTGGTCCCTTAGTCCTTTGGACTAATGAAACATATTTTTAACATATTGTTAACTCGACAACAACCTGCAATACACAGATTGCTTGCTGAAAGAGAAGAGGACTTGAAGCACTTACTGATGAAGATAGAAGACTACAGTTTTCAATAGGGATGCCTCAACCAAGAGAAAATAAAAATCCCCATAACTGGACCAATAAGCAACATTGTGAAAAACCGGGAAAAGATTGAAGTTGTCGATGATTTCATTTTACTTGGATCCACAAGCAACACCCATGGAAGCAGTAGTGAAGGAATCAAAGGATGCATTCATTGGGCAAATCTGCTACAAAAGACCTCTTTAAAGTGTTGAAAAGCAAAGACGTCACCTTGAGGACTAAGGTGCACTTGACCCAAGTCATGGTGTTTTCAATCACCTCATATGCATGCAAAAGTTGGATAATGAATAAGGAAGACTGAAGAAGAATCGGCACCTTTGAATTATGGTGTTGGCAAACAATATTGAATATACCGTGGATTACCAAAAGACAGAACAAATCTCTCTTGGAAGAAGGATAGCCAGAATGCTCTTCAGAAGCAAGAATGGTGAGACTTCATCTCATATACTTTGGACATGTTATTAGAAGGGATCAGGCCCTGGAGAAGGACATCATGCTTGGTAAAGCAGAGGGTCAGCGAAAAATAGGAAGCTCTTCAATGAGATGGATTGACACAGTGGCTGCAACAATGGGCTCAAGCATAACAACGATTGTGAGGATGGCGCAGGATCGGGCAGTGGGCTGCTGTGAGTCAGAAGGAACACGATGGCATTTAACAACAACAACAACAGCATAAACATATCTTAACAGGTGAATAAGCTTTAAATAATCCCTGATTGCAAATGGGATCTTCTTGCTTTACATGTTACCTAACATGATATTAATGGATACTTGCCTTTTGAAAAAGAATCTCCTTTTCTGCTGAGTGGACTTCAGATGATCTTTAATCAGTGACCAAGCACACACGATAAAACAATAAATATTCCATATGGATAGAATTTCCTTAAAAATAGCCTACTGATTCATAACATATGAATTAGGCAATAATGATAAATAATTATTGTTTTTAAAACTAAATGTGAAAAGTCTCTATTTTTGAGTTCAAATATATTCCATTTTCATTTTAGTGCATTGCATTAATTTATTTTCTCTATTCCAATTTGATTGGCTCAGAGGATATTATCTCTACCGTATTGTTTTTACCATGATGAGTATATTTAAAAAGTCGTCAAAGCTTCTGTCATATTCTGGTCCATTACTTCAAATCTACCTTTTTTTAAAAAATTATTCCTTTATATCTGTTCTTTTTCTTTTCTTCAGTGGATATAGCTAAAAAATAAATGGGTTAAAAAAAATTTTTTTTGCATATTTTAATATCAAATTTTATTATAACCTGTAACTTTGGGAAACAGGATGATTTGCTTTGTCAATAAGAAATAGCACACTGGTGATTATATATTTCTTAATTATGAAGATATAGGTGGGAAATCTCAAGAATTAAAAAAAGAGAGGCAGGGCCAAGATGGCAGAGGAGTCAGATGCTTCCTGTGGTCCCTCTTATCACAAAGACCCAAAAAAAAAGCAAGTGAATTAACTATATACGACAATCTAGGAGCCCTGAACATCAAAGACAAAGTTCAGGAGTCGGACTGATCAGCAGGGGGTGGGAGAGACAGTTCAGAAGCAGTGAGGATTTGCCAGACCAGACCTGGACAGCACCCTGCAGACAGGATTAGCTGGTGTGCACTGGCTGAGGCAAGCAGTAGCGCTCAGGATGCGTTTTCCACATCGTGAGAAACCAAGCCATGGAGAGTCTCCTCAAGCCTCCGGAACCAGGGAAAAGTGGCTCTGAATCAGCAAAAGATAAGTACAAGTGTCTAACCTACCGTGTGGATCAAAAAAAACTTCTCCCCTTTGGGAAGTACCTCTCTCCCATTTACCTGCCCGTCCCTACTCTGCTCCAGGCCCCTGTTCATCATCAGCGATTGCCGCATCCTCTGGGCTGGAAGTGGGACCCATGGTACACCTCTGCCATTCTCCCAGATTTAGAAAGGGAACAAATTAATAAACAGGAAAAAATAATCTGCCATCTCCACTAAGCCAGAAACTCAGGGCAGACACAGTGCCTTTGCCTAGGCACAGTCATAAGGGGTCCACGGATTTGAATGCCTCTTGTCCTGCATAGACTAGTGTGGGCCCATTTCAATGGCGTAGACTCTCATTATCATAGTACAACAGGGTATATACCTGAAACCCATTTTCAACTGCAACAGCTATGAGGGGGAGTGGCAGATTATGACATTTGACACTGTCCTGCCCATTAAGCAGGGTCCTCACCTACCCAGATCAGAGGCCTGAGGACTGGTGGCTCCACCCACTCCACTGAGCCACCTGCGGCAGGAGTCCAAGAATAAGTGGTGACTCCCAGTCCTTACAGCAAACAGCACTCGGTGCCCATAGTCTGGCTGCAAAATGCACCCACCTATGCCCTCTAGGGAACAGGGACATGCCTTCCACCCAGACACTCAGGGGCAGCCATCAGCCCCCTGCCTTGCTCAGCACATGACCCCCTACTGAAGCCAGATATCTATGCCTACTCCAATTATCCCTGCCCATCCAGACTGTAGATGAGAGCCTGTACCACACACTCAGTGACTGACAACCTGGACACCTGAGTTGAATCTACACAACAAAAGTAAATGGACGCCTGGGCTGACATAACTAGTAACAACTCTAACCACCTGGTGACAGGACATGAGAGCTTTAAAGATGCCAATAATGAATGTAGCTCACACGACCAGTCTATCTGGGCATATCAAAACAAAACAAAACAAGAAGCTAGGACACAGTAAGCAAACATAAAATAAATAAATATAATAACTGATTGATGTCTTGGAGACAATAGTCAATATCAAATCACATAAAGAGGCAGACCATGATGGCTTCAGCAAGCTACCAAAACAAAGAAGCGAGAAACTTCCCAGAGGAAGAGAATGTCTTGGAACTACTGGAGGTAGAATTCAAAAGATTAATTTACAGAGCTCTTCAAGAGATCAGGGAGGAGATCACGAAAAACCCAGACGTAGCCAAGGAACACACAGACAAAGCAACAGAGGGACTTAAGAAGGTTATACAACAGCATAATGGCAAATTTAACAGGCTACAAGAATCCATAGAGAGACAACAAACAAAAATTCAAAAGATTAACAATAAAATTTCAGAATTAGACAAATCAATAGAAAGTCATAGGAGCAGAATTGAGGCGGAAGTCAGAATTAGTGAGATTGAAGATAAAACACTTGACACCAACTTATTTGAGGAAAAATTAGATAAAAGAATTTAAAAAACAATGAAGAAACCCTAAGAATTATGTGGGACTCTATGCAGATGAATAACATATGAGTGATTGGAGTACCATTACCAACAACACACAAATTCCAGAAAATAAGCTAGATAACTGCAATCTTCTAAAAATTAAACACTTATGCTCGTCAAAAGATTTCACCAAAAGAGTAAAAAGAGAACCTACAGAATAGAAAAATATTTTGGCTATTACAAATCAGACAAAAGTCTAATCTCTAAAATCTACAAGAAAATCCAACACCTCTACAACAAAAAGACAAACAATCCAATTAAAAACTGGACAAAGGAAATGAACAAACACTTCACCAAAGAAGGCATTCAAGCAGCCAACAGACACATGAGGAAATGCTCGCGATCACTGGCCTTTAGAGAAGTGCAAATAAAAACCACAATGAGATACTATCTCACCCCGACATTACTGGCACGGATCAAAAAAAAAAAAAAACTGGAAATAACAAATGTTGGAGAGGCTATGGGGAGATCTGAACTCTCATGCACTGTTGATGGGAATATAAAATGATATAACCATTTTGGAAAACAATAGGTGCTTCCTTAGAAAGCTAGAAATAGAAAGACCATACAATCCAGCAATCCCACTCCTAGGAATATATCCTAGAGAAATAAGAGCCGTCACATGAATAGAAATATGTACACCCATGTTCATTGCAGTATTATTCACATTAGCAAAAAGACGGAAACAACCTAGATGCCTATCAACAGAAGAATAGATAACCAAACTATGGTAGATACACACAATGGAGTAGCATGCAACGATAAAGAACAATGATGAATCTGCCAAGCATCTCATAACATGGATGAAACTGGAGGACATTATGCTGAGTGAAATCAGTCAATCACAAAAGGACTAATATTGTATGAGACTTCTATTGTAAAAACCCATGAAAAGTTTCACACACAAAAAGAAACAATCTGACAGTTATGGGGGTTGGGAGGAGTGGGTGGGGGGATACTAAATAGACAATAGGTAAGTGGTAACTTTGATGATAGGTAAGACAGTACACAATACTGGGGAAACCAGCACAACTTGTACAAGGAAAGGTTATGGAAGCTCCATAGATATATCCAAACTCCCTGAGGGACTGAATTGCTAGGCGGAGGGCTGAGGGGACCATGGTCTTGGGGAACATCTAGCTCAATTGGCATAACATAGTTTATAAAGACAATGTTCTACATTCTACCTTGGTGAGTAGCGTTTGGGGTCTTAAAATACTCCACTGGTCTCACCTCTTCGGGAGCAAGGGAGAATGAAGAAAACAAGATACAAGGGAAAGATGAGCCCTAAGGACTAATGGACCACAACTACCATGGTCTCCACTAGACTGAGTCCAGTACAACTAGCTGGGACCCAGCTACCACCACCGACTGCTCTGACAGGGATTACGATAGAGGTTCCCTGATAGAGCTAGAGAAAAATGTAGAACAAAATTCTAACTCATGAAAAAAGACCAGACTTACTGACCTGACAGAGACTGGAGGAACCCTGAGAGTATGGCCCCCGGACACCTTTTTAGCTCGGTAATGAAGTCACTCCTGAGATTCACCCTTCAGCCAAAGATCTGACCTCCCCAAAACACAAAACAGGAATAATGAGGCACAACAGCTCAGGGACAAGGACTAAAGGCAGGAAAGGACAGGAAAGTTGGTAACAGGGAACCCAAGGTCCAGAAGGGAGAGTGTTGACATGTTGTGCGGTTGTTAACCAGTGTCATAAAACAATATGTGTACTAACTGTTTAATGAGAAACTATTTGTTCTGTAAACCGTCATCTAAAGTACAACAAAAAATTTTTTTTAAAAAAAGCTAGAACTAGAAGTACCATACAATTGATCCAGCAAGCCCACTCCTTGGAATATATCTGAGAGAAATAAGAGCTTTCACAAGAATAGGTATAAGCACACTCATGTTCATTGTAGCACTGTTCACAGTAGCAAAAATATGAAAACAACCTAGGTGTCCATCAACACACAAGCGGATAAACAAATTATGGTATATTCACAAAATGGAATACTATCAACGATAAAGAACAACGATGAATCTGGGAAACAGCTCATAACATGGATTTATCTGGAAGGCATTATGCTGAGTGAAATTAGTCAGTGACGAAAGGGCAAATATTGTATGAGATCACTATTATAAGAACTCAAGAAAAGGTTTAAACACAGAAGAAAACGTTCTTTGATGGTTACGAGGGTGATAGATATTAGATAAGAATTATCTTAGGTGAAGGGAAGGACAATACACACTACAGGGGAAGTCAGCCTAACTGGACTAAACCAAAAGTCAAGAAATTTCCTGAATACAACCAAACACTCGAGGGACAAAGTAGCAGGGGCAGGGGTCTAGGGACCATGGTTTCAGGGGACATGGAGTTCAATTGCCATAACAAAGTTTATTAGGAAAATGTTCTGCATCTTACTTTGGTGAGTGGCGTCTGGGGTCTTAAGAGCTAGCAAGTGGCCATTTAAGATGCTTCAATTTGCCTCAACCCTCCTGATGCAAAGGAGAATGAAGAACACCAAAGACACAAGGAAAATAGAAGCCCCAAAAGAGAAAAAGCCACATAAACCAGAGATTCCATCAGCCTGAGACAAGAACTAGATGATATCCAGCTACCACCAATGACAGCCCTGACAGGGAACACAAGAGAGAGTCCCTGATGGAGCAGGAGAAAAGTGGGGTGCAGAATTCAAATTCACGTAAGAAGACCAGACTTAATGGTCTGACTGAGACTAGAGGAACCCCAGAAGAAATAACCCCCGACTCTCTGTTAACCCAGAACTAAAACCGTTCCCGAAGCCAACTCTTCGGACAGAGATTAGAGTGAACTGTAAGATATAAGATGATACTCACGAAGAATGCTTCTTAATTCAAGTAGATACAGGGAACTAAATGGGCAGTTCCTGTCCGAAGGCAGGATGAGAAGACAGAAAGGAATAGGAGCTGGTTGAATGGACGCGGAAAATCCAGGGTGGAAAGGTGGAGTGTGCTGTCACAGTATAGGGAGAGCAACTAGGGTCACATAGCAATGTTTGTATGTATTTTTGTGTAAGAAACTAACTTGAGCTGTAAACTTCTGCCTAAAGCACAATAAAAAAAATAATTTAAAAAAAATGAAAAAAAAAGTTTCTTCTCCCAAACATGCTTCTCAGAACAAAAAAGGCTTAAGGCATCAATATTATACGTTAAATAGAAAACTCCTCAGAGTCACAGATCTTGTTATTTCTACATGTCTATTAAGTACCATGACTTTTCAAAATAAATACATTACCCTATAATAATGATAACACAATTCTTAAAAAGGAAATACGTCTTCATAAAATAAACTTTATATATTTTTTCCCTTGTTGATAAATTGACATAATCTTTCAAGGTAACTCTAGAAAATGATTTGCTTTAGAATCATTTTGCAAATAATTAGTGAGATGTCAACAAATTAATTCAGGAAGAAAGGCTCGTTTCCAATATGTTAATGTTATTGGATTTGTGTGAAAGAATAAAAGACCGGATAAATTATGAGAATACTGGAAGATTGTATAAAGAGATAGAGAAATGTTGAACACAAGAAGAAAGATGTATATGCCAGTTTGACCGATATCCTAACATCCTTCCTTATTTAGTAATTCTTCTCTCTGAAAACCCAAATAAGATGTATGGAATCCCTGATCCTTTGAGACAGTTTTTATCTGCTTTGGTGAATTTCTATTAGTTGTACTGCGATTTACTGAAAGTCTTATCACTGTCGCTCATTGATTGAAATTTCTACTATCTGTATCTCAGTCTTTCTCTGCACTCTACCTCCAGCTACGAAGACCTAGATGACCTAACAGGAGTACTCTCATTTTCTTTATAATTTCTTGTAGTGATCTATGATGACAATTATTGCCATAGCTGTTTTCATGGCCAGATCCTAAGCACAACTTCTGAGAAATTTAAATACAATATTTTATCTTTATAGCCTTCAAAATCCTCCTTCATTTGCTCTCACTAAGTCTGATGATGCTCATCATCATCATCATCATCAATTACAAGCATCGTCATTTAAATCTCATCTGCACCTCATCTCATCTTTTTACCGCAACCTTATTTATCAACAAGAAGCCCTGGGGGTACAGTGGTTAAAGCGTTCAGCTGCTAACCAGAAGGTTGGTGGTTCAAACCCACTAGCCACTCCACAGGAGAAAGATGTGGCAGTCTGCTTCTGTGAAAGATTTACAACCTTGGAAACCTTATGGGGCAGTTTTACTTTGTCCTATATGGTCACTATGAGTCAGAATCGACTTGACAGCTGTGGGTTAGGTTTTTTGGTTTTTTTTGGTTATTTATCAACTGCATCTTGATTTTACTTCTATAGAGAGTATGTTCTATGCTCTTCTTCCCAGATCCCTAGGATTCCTTTACTGACTCATTCTTCTCATTGTGTGGAGTGTGCAAAAGAGATTATGTGGTGTCTATTACACTTGTCTTGTCTGAAGAGCTGCAAGTACCTGCGAGGTTGTAGGATGGTCCATGGTCAATGACTGACTGATGCAGTATCAGGAAATCCCAGCTCCTTTGCCTCAAGTCAAGAACAAGTTCTAGTTCTCCTTAAATTCCACCTAGTGTGAGGGAATGGTACTTGGTGCATTCCGCTTAAGATAAGGACGATTGACTTTACAATGATGTTTCCTTCTCAGAGTATCTGTCTTGAGCTTCTGACAGTTCCTTGTCAATGTATGGCTGCATTTGTTTTTGAATTATCTTCAGGTATATTTTGCTAGCATGTGATATTAATGATATTTTTAAAAAATCATGATAAATGGAGAGAAAATTGAAGTTGCTAAGGATTTCTTTCTACTTGGATCAACAATCAATGCCCATAAAAACATCAGTCAATAAATCAAATGACATATTGCATTGGGAAAATCTTCTTCAAACGACCTCTTTAAAGTTCTGAAAAGCAAAGATATCATTTCAATAACTCAAGTGCACCTGATACAAGTCATGGTATTTGCCATTGCTGCACATGCATGGGAAAGCTGGGCAATGAAAAAAAAAGACAGAAGAATTTATACATTTGAATTGTGGTATTGGTAAAGAATATTGAATATACTGTGAACTGCCTGTAGAATGAACAAATCAGTCTTAGAAGAAATACAACCAGAATGCTCCTTAGATGTAAGGATGACAAGACTTTGTATTGCTTACTTTGGACACATCAGGAAAGACCAATATCTAGAAGAAGACATCATGTCTGGTAAAGCAGAGGGTCAGCAAAAGAAAACTCTTAGTAAGATTAATTGACACAATAGCCTCAACAATAGGCTCTGACATATCAAACATCACGGAGCTGGTGTAGGACCAAGCAGTGTTTTGTTATGTTATATATAAGGTCACCTTGAGTCCAAGTCAACTAAACAGCAACTGACAACAAGAACACAACTCTGAGTATCTGCTCCGGTACTCAAAAATATCCCACCTTTTGGCTAGAAGGCACTCTCCTGCAGCCTGGCTTTTGAAACTGACCATAGCCGCTGATAACCAAAATGTCAGCAGTTTAAATCCACTAGCCACTCCTTGGAAGCCCTATGGGGCAGTTCTACTCTGTCCTATAGGGTCACTATGAGTCGGAATTGACTTAGTGGCAACGGGTGTGGTTTGATTGTCCAAGGCAATATGAAGGGTACATGACAATATTTGGTTACCATACTCCAAAACTCTCTTTTTAATGGGAAGGCTGTCCTTATAGGCTCCTCAGTTAAGACCTTCATTAAGTCCCAGAAATATGCAAATATCTTGATTTTGTTTGGTAAAAGGGTAACACCCAGCCTGCCCCTAATATGTCTAAAGGAGTAGTTCTGTTATCTTGGTTTCAATCATGAATAAATTTGACCTAATAGGAAGTGTATTGACTTTCCAAAGTTTAAATTTTAGTTTGTTCTAGAGTTAAGACTCATATTAGCTGTGCTGATTATAATATTTACATCCTTTCTGTTATGCTACAATAGAATGGTGTGATTATAAGTGAGGGAGAATCAAGAAGCAAATTGGAAGGGATAAAGAAGACCACAAAAGAACAAAGACTAAAATTTTACATTGTGACACTTTTTTTTACCCCCATACATAAACTTTTTAGGCGTAATAACTGAGAGATGATGTAGTGTGACTGTAGCCCCCTAAGCTGATCAGAAACTTGTTTTTTAAATACTATCACACTTGAATAGGGTACAAGTATACATCCCTATAAACATAACTATATTTTTTTTAAAAAAGGGTTATAATTAGTTAAATTGTCTTTGGAATAGCAATCTAGAGCTTTCTCTAACAGATGCATTTATTAGTGGACAATATTTTGTCTCATGCTTTGGCAACTTTCTGGTGGAAATTGCCTCATACATAAAATGCCACCACCAATTTATACAAACATGCACTTTAACAAGGAAAGTACCCTACTTTAAGTACGTGAAACCAGTTCTCTCCAGAAAAGAGATCTGAAAGCTTTCTTAATAAAATGAAATATATGCTCTCCTTAAAAACATAAGAATTACCAATTTTACAGCTTTTCTGTAATTAATTATCAAACACTTTAATAACTAATAAAAATCTTAAAGATGCTCTAGAAATACTGAAAACACTCTACATCGGTACACCAAGTTGGTGAAATTGTGTTAAGGCTTGATATTATTCAAATAATAAAAAGTAAATTGTCCATAATTAAAAATATTTTCATCACAGTAATTAAAATTTACTCAATATTACTGCTGTATAATTATAATAATGATAATAAAAGACAGTTTTCTTCAACAAGGTCATTTTTTTAAATTTAGCTACAATAATAATGTAGTCATTATTCAGAGGAAAGAGTTTCCAAAATTTTATTTTCTATCAGTTGCGTAAGTACTTTTACTTAGCTCTTTCTCTGCAGTTCTTTGAAGGAATATACATTTACCTAGAAGAAGCAAAGAAATGTTATTCAGTTTTAAAATAGGTAATGTTTCTCTTTAGCATGTGTGAACACGTATATGTGTATGTGCACTTTAACTTTCAATCTGGATTTGTCTGAGTTTCTCAGTTTCCTCCCATGTAAAATAATTAACTAAGGCTTAACTTGGAAAATCATGCTTCACTTATAACATGTGTTTCTATTAAAACGACACAAACAATACCATGACTTTACGCTTGTGAACCAAGAAAATATATTCATATAAAAAAAAAATACAGGTTAAGATCTCTGTGAGGTAAATGTCCTGACTTATTCCTTTTTGCTCCCTCTCTGCTCAAAATTCATCCCTGCACTTGCCCTGCTTCTGAACTCCTTTCTATTTGCTTTCTGATCTGATGTTCAACCTTTGGACTAGGGCATAATCAGCTTCTCTGGCTTTTGTCTTTTGCTACATTCAGCTATTTTGTTGCACAGATTCTTTGCCTCTTTCCAATTACTTCCACTCTGGGTATCAACCATACAAGTCTAAGTTCATGACTCAGAAGCCCACCCCATAGCAGTCGGCCCAGCTGGCACTTTTACTGGGCTTGCCCAATCCACCCTGGAGAGGGAATCTAACAACCCCAGTTATCCTCTCGCAAGCCCTGATCATCTTGAAGGAGTTCACTGTCAATTTTGTAGTTTAAGAGAACATTCTACTATATTTCCTGTAAAAGCACTTTTTAAAGGAGAATGATAATATCAATTTTTTAAAAAAAACTCAGTGGCTAAAAGGCAGATTAATGATGACATTTCTCAGGAACACATAATCACAATGTTGTGCCTGTAAATACTGTGTGTTAGATAAACTACAATGTCAATGGTGTGTTGATTATATTTATACACTGATAACATATGATTAGATAAGGGATGCTATACTAGATCAAAACTGTGGTGAAGTCAACTAAAATTTACAGTGATAACGAGTTATCTCCCAGAAAAGTTTAGTGATAGATTGTCAGACACACATAAAAACAACAAAAAACTTGCCATCCAGTTGATTCCTACTTATGATGACCCCATGTGTGTCAGAGGAGAACTGTGTTCCATGGGATTTTCAATGACCAACATTGTGGAAGGAGATCCAAGCAGATTGTAGACTGCCAGGCCTTTCACCGAGGTGCCTCTAGGTGGACTAAAACTGCCAACCTTTTGGTTAACAGTGAGCATGTTAACTATTTGCACAACCTAAGGACTCCCAGAAACACATAAGTTGCTTTAAGTCTGCTTGGAGATATTTCCAGCATTAATTATTCTAAATTATATCAGCCTGAATCAATTGTTTTATATATATTATCCACAAATTTGATATACATAGTAAGCCATGGCTTAGATATTTTTTATTTTCTATGTCCTAAGGGGGGTGGATCCCTTTCAGTATTCAATTCTAGTTTAATGTTGTAGTGATAAAACAAAAAGAGGTAATCAGATGTTCAACAAGATTCTATTAGCATTCAAATTTTCTTAATGACTCTAAATACCCTTCACACACATCCATATCATCACAGTGTAATTTAGGTCACATATGGAGCCCTGATGACAAGTGGTTAAGAGCTACAGCTGCTAACCAAAGTATTGGCAGTTCGAATCCACCAGCTGGTCCTTGGAAACCCTATGGGACAGTTCTACTCTGTCCTATAGGGTCACTATGAGTCAGAATCTACTTGACAACAATGGTTTTTTTTTTTTTTTTCTTTTTTATGGAACACAGAGAGTAGTATTACGTTCATATCAACTTTGCATTAGTTACTTGTTTCTTTTTGAGGTGATGAGTCTACATTTTATTAGATGCTCCTCCATTGTTTGATCATTTTAGCTGTTCTATTTGATGTTCTTCATAGTTCAATATGTTCATGAATATCTTTTCTTCTTATCCATGTATTGTAAGATCATTCATGACATATGGTGGATATTTGATTTGAAAGCTAACTTTCTAGTTTTTTTTATATGGTTTCATAGTTTGATTAATGAAATTATGTATGTGTAATGAAATCAGTTTTTATGTTGCTTTTTGGCTAAATTTGCTGTTTTTGTTTGACAATCTGAGAATTGGTCTTTAACCCCCACCATTACAACTACAGTCGTATGTTTTTAACCCCAGAGAGGCAGTGCAGTAAAGTAATTGAGAGGATCTTAGGCCAAACTGTCTAGGCTCAAATTCTAGCTTCCAAATATACTAGCTGGTTGAATTTGTGTAAGATCCCAATTCTCATTTCCTTATCTGTAATACAGGAAAGATAGTAATACTTAAGAAGGTTTTGGTTAGTATTAAGAGGATGTATATATTCCTTAGAATAATGCTTAGCTATAATTAATATCTTCCTTTTTATTTCTTAACAAGTCCTTAAAAGAAAACTATCTTAATAATCACCTAAGTACTTGAAAAGCTCACTTTATACAAACTTTCCTCTTCCTATACAGTTATATTTTTATTCAAAAAATGTGTGTTTGTGTTTATCCATACAGATTAATTGAATTGTCAATCTATCAGCCATCTGGCTATGTTGTCATTACACGTCTTGACAAAGACATTCCTCATCTTAGTTTTCTTTTTTTTTCAAGTCTCTGAAGAAAGAAGGATGAATTGTTCTTCTGAGGGAGTGTAGCAGAATCACCGGTGTTATTTGTTTGTTTATTTTGATATCACACCATACTCCCAACCTACCTTCATCTGCTGATATTTTGATGTGGATAAGCTCCAGCATTATTTAAAATCATTGTCTTAAAGAGCTGTTATTACTAACCTGAAGAGTGGTTATATTTTTAATTGTTACTTTTTCATCTCTTCTGGAGGGGAATATTTTTGGAACAACTCATATCTTACCTTCATTTGACCTAATATCAGTTGCCTATCAATTTTAAATTACTATACTGACTTTTTGAAAATTTTGAATAATAGTCATAGATTAAAATTAAAGCATGAACTTTCAGTTCCAGACAAGATTAGTGCATTCTTCTTTTTTTTTAATAAGTATCTTCTTCTTTTATTTTATTGTTGTAGTCTAAAGGAAGTTTACGTTTCAAGTTAGTCTCCCATACAAAACTTTATACATATATTGTTATGTGACCCTAATTGCTCACCCCATTCTGTGACAAAACACTCCTCCTTTCTGTCCCTGAATCCCCATGACCATTCAACCATCTCCTAACCCTCTCTGCCTTCCCCTGTCACCTCTGGACAGAAGCTGCCCCTTTGATCTCTTGTATCTACTTGAGCTATGAGGCACATTCCTCACGAGTATCAAAAATTAGTGCATTCTAATCCCAACAAAAATACTAGCATAAAATACATAAATTACCTACCAGAAGGCTCTGGAAATGAGGCAGACTGGCTAGGGACATTGGGGCTAGAGGGATGACCTAATAGTGAGTTTCCTTATTTTTTTTCCCCTCATATATGTTGGCCTGGGTGTTACAGGAGCCCACAACATGTGAATGCCAATGGCAACAGGAAAAAAAAAAAGAGAAAATTACTGCCTGGGAAATGGATGACACAGCAGTGTAGAAATCTTTTAACCATATCTGCTCCAAATAAATAAGTGCATAAAAGCTATGAAAAAAGCCATGCACCTCCCCCACGTCAACATGTGCTGCAACAACAGAGTCCTTTTACAGAACTCTGACTTCTTTCCCACTTCTGCAGTAACAAGATGGCAACCTTCTCAGTGTTGCTTGTGAGCAAAGTCTTGTCATCCTTCCAGTCCTGCAGTGACAAGGTACTGGTCCTCCCAAGCTGGGTCCACAGGGTCCCTAAGGCATTTACATTCCATTTGAAGTGATGAAATGTTGATACTAGTAGACTGTGATAAATTATAAATGTAGATTATAATCCCTAGAACAACCACTAAAAAACTATAAAAAGTGGTATACACAACAATATTATAAAACACCCCCCTAAAAAACAACACCATTAAAGATAAATCAAAATAAAATATTAAAAATGTTCAAGTAACCCACAGGAAAAGAGGGAAGTAGAAATAAGAGCAAAAAACAGAGAGAGAACAAGTAGAATGCAAATAATAAAATGTCAGAGTAAAATCTTAAGATATCAATAATTACATTAAATGTAAATGGTCTAAGTACATCAAGGAAAAGACAGAGATCAGCAGAATGGATTAAAAACTATGACTTAACTATATGATGGCTCCAAGAACCTGACTTCAGAGATTACTTAAAGGTAAAAAGCTGACAAATAGATTGTTTAAAGGTAAAAGGTAAATGATGATATACTACATAAGTACTAATCAAAAGAAAGTGAGTCAGAACTGACTTGATACCAACTGGTTTTGGTTTATAAAGCAACAAATTTTAAGACGTGGTATTGGTATTGGTGGAGGATAGACAAATAGAATATAAAGTCCATAATAGACCTACATTAATATGACCAACTATTTTTTCACAAATGTACAAAATGATAAAAATCAATTAAATGGAGTAAGGACAGCCTTTTCCAGAAATTGTGATGGGACAATTAGACAAAATATAAAGAAAAAAAGGTGTTGACCCAAACTTCATACCTTATACAAAAATTAAATAAAAATGGATGATAGAATGAAGTGTAAATCCTTAAAGCTTTTTAAAGAAAGCACGAGAAAAAATCTTTATTATTCATTAATGTTTTAGAATAATCATTAGTGTATTTATAACGGAAACAAATCTCTCCTCCATTCTGATTTTTTTAAAGAGACTTATCTCCTCTCTAAAGTTTTCCTAATTTTGGAATAAACAAATAGAAGACTGTCAAAATTACTGGTTCTGATATACAAAGAATATCTGGGTTTTGGTTATATGGTGATTCCATACTTGCTATGGCAACATCTCTGCTTTAATCACTCTGCTCTCCTTATTCTTGAGTGGGACTGTGTGTGTGTGTGTGTGTGTGTGTGTGTGTGCGTGCATGCATACATTTACATGTGTGTATGTTGTGTGCTGATATGGGGTAGGAGAAATAAAAACCAGAAACTGAGGGTGAAAAATCAAGAGGAGAAATTTTTTTTTTTAATGTGTGCTGTCTTAGTTACTGAATACTACCATAACAAAAAATACCACAAATAAGAGACTTTAAAAAAACAGAAATTTATGGTCTAACAGTTATGCAGACTAGATGTCCAAATCAAGTCATCAGCTCTAGGAGAGTGTTACTCCTTGTCAATAACCCCAAGAGTTCCTTGCATTCCTTGGCTTGTAGGCAATTCTTTACAGGGTCCCTTCCCCAGGTGTGTATATTTCTCTGTGTATGTTTCCCCTTTTTACAAGACATCTCTCAGAAGGAATTAGGTTTAGGAGTAATCCTACTGCAGTATGATCTTATTAACATAACAAAACAAAAAGACCTGTTTCTAAACAGTGTTAGGACTTTAACATAGCTTTTGGGGGAACACAATTCAATCCATGACATTTATAAATATTTATTTCTGAAAAATAATGTCCTTGCTGTGTTTACTGTCTGCATTTTTAAAATTGTTTGTTACTCTTTCTTAACTCATTTTCTAATGGATAAGAAATAATCTTTCCAGACTTGGAAATCTCTGTAGTTTCCTACTTTGCAAAAAGTAGATAATTGCTTTGCAGGGGGCATTGGCTTTTTTGAGTTAAGCAATCCTGAGGAGTGGGAAAATGGCAGAACTAAATCTATGAAAATACAGGAGTACCTTAGATTAACAGTCTGAGGAATTCAAATTTAAACTCAAATTACAACACATCTTCAGTGATACCGCAAGTAACATTGCAAGGGTATGTTTGCTGAGAAATAACTTTACTTTGATTATGTTGAAAAAGGGTTCACATTTGCTTTTGAGATAACTAGAAATTTAACTAGTCCTGAGATTAGTATGGAGACCTGCTGGTGCAGTGGTTAAGAGCTCAGCTGCTAACCAAAATGTTGACAGTTCCAATCCACCAGCTGCTCCTTGGAAACCACATAGGGTAGTTCTACTCTGTCCTACAGGGTGTCTATGAGTTGGAATTGACCTGACAGCAGTGGGTTTGAAGTTTGGTTTTTGGTTTTGGTTTTAAGGCTGGTGTATTTTTGCTTCTTTATTCTTTAACAGGGAATGAAAGCAAACAAATAAACAAACCATATGTGTGTGTATACATATATACATATATGTAACATAATACATATGTAACAATGTAATAATACACATAGAGAGAAAAAGAGAGAGAGGGAGGACTTTTATTGCTGCAGCTAAGCTTTTAGTTGCATGTAGCTTTATAAGCCCAATAGTAGAGAGATAACTTCTCTGAGTGATACTTAGACAGTTATGCAGAATGATCCACATGTCAGGTCAGTGCAAATAAGGAAAAGCTTGGCTAGTCTTAACCTAGAAAGCTATAAAATATGTCGAATGGATGCCTCTCAAGTGTGCGATAAAAATGCATCTTCACTGCTGCTAGCAATATTGTCCCTGACCTCAAAACATTATTGAGAGAGATCCATCAAATGCTTTAATTTCCACATAAACTGCTGATCATGATGATTCAGATGTGCCAGATGGTAGCAGGAGTGATAAATGATGTTGATGCCTCAGGAGAAATGAGCTACTAAAATTATATTATGTTCAGCTGGGATTTTAAAGCACGTATTACACTTAAAATTGTTATTCCATAACAAAATGTTACACCTCTTTATTTAACAGCGTGTTAGATGAGAAGACTGACGTGTGCATTTGTTTTGTAGGTGTTTTTTTCCTATTCCTTAGGTATCACTCCAAAGCATGATTTCACTACGTAGGGAGGATCTCACCTGTAAAATCTCAAGCATATCTTTCACAGAGGCTGGAGTTGGGAAGAGAGCAGGAGAGATCAAACATGGGTATATATTCTCAGTCTCATTCAAATGTAATGGAAAGGCAAATTATAACAAAACCACTTAATATATCAAGAAACATTCTTTGAAGAAATGCTGAGATAATATCATCTTTGAATTAATATTGTGAGAACCTGATACTCACATTAATTAAGAATCTGCTTGCTCTAGTGAAAGATCCTATCAAATGGAATAATGTTCTGGCATATTTACTTTTGTTTAGATGGACGTATCTTTTCGGAAACATACAGTGGTACTATTCCCCATTCAACATATGAGTACAGAAATGACTCCTTTCTTTTATTTCTTTCTCTCTCTCTTTTTTTAAATTCCACTTCAGTCTAATCTCCTAGACCTACCACAAATGTAAAAGGAAATGCGTGGCCATTTGTTTAAAAAGCAGAAAAAAAATGTGCAATTAAATGTAATAAAGAATGAAACTTTTTTTCTTCCTTAATATTTCTGTCATGACACTTGTTTTAATTTGCTCTTTAATATCATGCTGCCTTGGGCTTGGGGATACTGGTCTGGCAAGTGCAGATCCTCACAGATATGAGGGGTTGGCGATTCATCACATGTGTGGCTCACCAGCTGCCAAGTCCCTCCTCCCAGCAACCTCCAGAGGGATAGGTCAAAGGAGGCTTCTCTCCTTCCCTCTGGCCTGCTGCCCCATCCCACTGTGGATGGACGACGCCCAAGGGGTCACGACCTTCTGCAGGAATGTATTCAGTACCAGAATTGGAGGTAAACAAGAGTTTTGTCCTTGCTGAGAAGCCCACTGAATGTTCTACAGTGCTGCCAGGCCCTGGGTGGGTGCAGCCACTGCCAGGTACCACCCTGAGATGCTCCGGGGCACATGCACTCAATCCTGCCCCTCTCATCCTTGTGCTTAGGCTAAGGGCAGAGGGCAGCAGCAGACGCTGGGCAAGGTCATGGGAGAGGGCTAGGGGGGCCAGGGCTGCAAGAAAGGGATGACCCAAAAATCGAACTAAACCCATTGCCGTTGAGTCGATTCCAACTCATAGCAACCCTATAGGACAAAGTAGAACCGCCCCATAGGGTTTCCAAGGAGCAGGTAGTGGCTTCAAACTGCTGACTTTTGGTTAGCAGCAGAGCTCTTAACCACTCATCACCAGGGCTCCACCAGGAGTGAACAGGCATCTGAAAATACTGCAGAGGGATCAGGGAGGCTGCCTGAGCCAAAGATACAAGGCCTTGGCTCCTGTTCCATTGTCCCATTGGATTTCATTTACAAAACACAAATTTAAAGAAAAACAAACATTTCAAGACTGCTGTGGATTGCACTGTGCCCCTCCCCGTCAAAAAATGTTGAAGTCCTAACACTAGTACCTGTGCATGTGACCTTGTTTGAAAGTAGGTCTTTAATAATGTCATCAATTAACATGAGGTCATACTAGAGAAAGGTGGGTCCTAATCCTAGCTGAGTGTTTTCCTTATAAAAGAGAAGAGATACAGAGATGCAGAGAGAGAGGGGAAAAGGTCATGTGAAGATACACCTGCAAGCTATGTAACCCTAGAGAGAGACAGCAAAGCCTCTTCCCCTACATCCTTCACAGATAACAAGGCCCAGCTGACATCCTGAATACAGACGGCTACCCTTGGGTACTGGAAGATGGTGAAGTCCTATTGTTTAAAGCTACCTACTTTGTGGTACTCTGTCATGGCAGCCCTAGGAAGCTTCTACAAAGACATGATCACAAATCGTCATACCCCAAGCAGGGGACTCTGAGCTTGGGGCCCTGTATGACTGCTTGCTGATGAAGCTTGCCCTCGGAAGACTCTCCTAGAGGATTAAAGCAGTGTAATAGCTTATATGAGATCCCTGGATGGCAAAACCAGTGTTCAACTGGCTTCTAACCTACAGGTTAACCTAATGGTAACCCAGCAGTACCATAAAAGAAAGGCTGGGTGATCTGCTTCTGTAAATATTACAACCAAGATAACCTTCTGGAGCAGTTCTACTCTGTAACACATGGGGTCACCATGAGCCGTAATGGACTTGACAGCAACCAGTTTTGGTTTTGGTTTACTATTTAGGTGAATTTAACAGATTCAAAGTATTCTTCCATGAAATTTGATGCCGGTTATGGATTGAATTGTTGTTGCAGTGGCGACAGTTGTTGGGGCGGTAGAGACAATAACCAATGCCACAACTCTTACAGAGAAGTGGGCCCAGGAGGGTCATTCTGAGGAGTCGAACCTTGGCTTCAGTCCCAGGAGTTTATTTTATAGTCAATATGGCAAACAGTGAAGCAAATAACAGAACAATGGGCTTTGGGTGAATAACAATAAGTTTCGGGCAAGGGAGGAGGAATTCAGGTAAACAAGCCAATCAGTAACAGGTTTGGAAAAACAAGTCGTGACAAGTCTCAACATGTTGGGGACAAGTGTCAACATGTTGTGCAGCATAGAGGCCTTTATACATCCATATTTTAATGGCACATATCCCCACATTTCCTCCTTTTTGTTTAGTTAATGGAAGAAGAATCAAGAGGATTTTCACTGGTCCAACAAATGCCCATTAGGATAAAGTAAAATTTTCTCCATGAGATAAAATCCAAGATTATCTCAGCTACTGTCTCCACACCTCAGGGCCTGGCGTCTTAGTGAGCCCTTGTGAGCCCAGCTTCAGCTGGGGCACACTCCATATGTTTAAGGAGGAGAAGTAGCATAGCGATGAGTAACACCTGGACTTAGTCACTCCTAGATGGCAGCCATTGCAGGCTCTTTAAACTCACGGTGCTGGTTTTCCACCGAATACCATCTGGTTCTTCACCAGGTTACTACGCAAGAGCATTGCTCTTATCAGATGCAAAGTTGGAGCGGGGGACTCAATGTGCCTTTCAGGTGTGTAAGACAGTAGAGGATGATCTTATGAGCATAATATAATCCTCTGCACTAGTAATATCCTGACTGTTGGACCCATGGGTTTCCTCTGACTCTCATTTTGTCAGGTAAACACTGACTTTTAACATCCACTGAAATTATTATTCTTAAAGGCTTAAAGATTTATAAAGGCTCAAAGATTCATTAACAATCAAACAAGCAATGATTTACACAGCTTCACTATTACTTGGAAGGGAATCACTAGGAAGGGCAATTTATACATCATAACAGGTTTAACAATCAAACAAACACTGATTTACACAAATTTACTATCAATTGGAAAGGAATCATCTAACTTAGAAATCTATTTATACAGAAGCATCTAACTAGGAGAAGCAGAAAATATAGAGGAATTTACACATAGCAAATTTTCATTGGGAACTTACTGATTAACAAATTGCTGATTAACAAGATAATACAGGATGACTATTGAGAATACATTGTCACGAGGGAAACCATAGCTAGAAACAGGTTTTCAGGTGTAAGCAGGCACCTGTAGTTGAGAGGATATGCTCAGCTTTGGAGGAGAGGGCTTTCAGACCTCCCCATGTTACCAGTATTGCAGATCTCCGTTGTTCAGTGTCCTTCCCTGGGGGGAAGGGGTGATTTCGGGTCAGATGGCGGCCCTTCAGTGTTCATCCCTGGGGGAAGGGGTGCCAGTGTCAGTTGCGGCTCTGGAGTCAAGTCGGGTGGCGGCCACTGAAGGGGTGGTGGCGGCAGTTCAGAGAAGGGAAGGGGCGGAGGTGCAGTGCAGAGTGTGCTGGCGTGTGGGGAAGCTGCAGCGCGGGGCACGTCTGGGACCCCTGGTCGTGGCCGGAGTGCAGAGCCCGCTTTTGCCTGCCCAGAGCCTCCAGGCTGTGTCTCCATAAAATGTGGTGTAAATCCTAACCCTAACCGCTATACCTGAGGTTATAATCCCATTTGGGAACGGGCTTTCTTTATTATGCTAATGAGGCATTATTAATGTAGAGTGTGTTTTAAATAAATCTCTTTCGAGATATAAAAGAGATTAAACAAACAATTGAAAAAGAGATGGGGGAAGATAGATGCCATGCCACATGAAGATCACCAAGGAGCCAAGGAATAGAACCTGAAGAGACAAGGACCTTCTCCAAGAACTGACAGAGCGAGAAACTTCCCCTAGAGCCAGAGCCCTGAATTCAGCTTCTAGCCTCCTAACTGTGAGAAAATAAATTTCTATTTGTTAAAGCCACCTACTTGTGGTATTTCTGTTATAACAGCACTAGATAACTAAGACAATGTTCCTCAAACGTCTGTTTTTTTAAACAAGGAAGATTTAAGACTTTAAAGATATCTTTTTGATATTGTCACTGTATTCAACAAAACAGTGTTTTCAGACTATTTTCATTTACCTAACTGAAGTTAATAACTTAAAAAAACAAACCCATTGCAGTCAAGTCGGTTCTGACTCAGCAACCATATAGGACAGAGTAGAACTGCCCCATAGAGTTTCCAAGGAGCTCCTGGTGGATTCAAACTGTTGACCTTTTGGTTAGCAGCCGTAGCACTTAACCACTATGCCACCAAGTTTTCCGTTAATAACTTATACCCTACCAAATAGACATTTTTGGGGGGGGGGGCAATAATTATAATTAGTATTTAATCTGTATTAAACACGAAAGCTCATGATCAGATTTAGCGCTGTTATTTCATTCTGTGTAGGTCATAAGTAAGATTTCCTCAGTATTGGTGTTGTTAGGTGCCGTCGACTTGGTTCCGACTCATAGCAACTCTAGGACACAGTAGAACAGCCCCCATAAGTTTTCCAAGGAGTAGCTGGTGGATTCCAACTGCTGACCTTTTGGTTAGCAGCCGAACGCTTATCCACAGCGCCACCAGGGCCTCCAAAACGAATATAGCACTAAGCAAATATAGCTAATGAATCATCTTAAGAATGACAAAAGCTTCAATTTTTTTAGTTCTTTAAGTTCTACTCTTTGTTCCTCTGACTGTGACTGAAACGCGCGTCCTAAGATGTGTAAGTACTAATTCGCATGCTTCCTCCCGGCTGCTTGTCTTCACCTTCCCTGCATCACCGCCCGGTGGATAGAAATCATGGGAACCAACAGTGCAGTGGAACTAAATGCAATCAAGAGTTGTCCAAAATGCAAATGATCAAGTCCAAACAAATGTCCCCTAATCCTCAGGTATATCATGTAAAACTGTTGGGGAAATCGCTAATGACAGAATTCTTCTCAACTGGAGACTAGTTTCCATGAAGATTTGCCAAGCTGCTGCAAGAGCAAAGAATAAAGGATTGTATGTTAGCTTTTGAGGCATACAGCGCATGCTCCTGGTACAGTCTTTACTATTGTGAATTTAAAGAAGCGTACAATTAAAACACACACACACACGCACACACATACACACATGCACGCACACACAAACACATACAAATAAATACACACACACATTCACACACATACATACACACACATACACACATTCACACACACAAACACACACACACATGCACACACATACACGTGTACACACACACACATACATACATACACGCGCACACACATGCACATAAATGCACACGTACACAGATGCACACACGCACATACACACATGCACGCACATATGCACACACGCACGCACATGCACACACACACGCACACACACGCACACCGTACATTGAGAAAGATGCATAATTAACTTTAACAATGAAGTATAAAACTCGTCTGATTAAAACTCAGTTTGTAGCCATCCCGTTCTTAAAACAATGAAATAATTTCTAACCTAAAGAGTAATGTGAAAAAGTTGTCTACTTTGACAGGAAATTGTCAGTTCAGACACAGACCTTTAGAGAAGTAACAGACAGCAGCCAAACCAGGCTTGTTGCCATCGAGTCCTTTCCAGCTGGTAGCGACATAGGACAGAGCACTCGTAGGACAGAATAGAACTGCCCCGTAGAGTTTCCTCGGCTGTAATCTTTACAGAAGCCAAATGCCACATCTTTCTCTCAGGGAGTGGCTGGTGGGTTTGAACCTTTGACCTTCTGGTTAGCAGCTGAGTGCATAACAGAGCACATGGTTTATTTGCTCATCTGCCTCAACTGCCTTCTGCCTTAAATGAAGAAGTGGTATAGATGTTACACAAAAGATAACTGAATTAATCATGCTCACTCACATTTTTAGCTTTAGGAAAACATTAACCCTATTAATGAAACAAAAAGTATTTTTAAGCAAAGAACCTTGGAGAATAATAATATTTACATGTGAGAGATTTACAGTAACTGCAATGTATAGCTGTCATTGTTCGAATTGTGTCCCCCAAAAATATGTGTATCAACTTGGTTAGGCCATGATTCCCAGTGTTGTGTGGTTGTCCTCCATTTTGTGATTGATAAATTTTCCTGTATATTGTAAATCCTCATCTCTGCCTGTGGCTAATGAGGAGAGATTGGATTATGTTTGAAGAGGATTAGGGTGGGATGTAACACCCTTGCTCAGGTCACATCCCTGATCCAATGTAAAGGGAGTTCCCTGGGGTGTGGTCTACACAACCTTTTATCTTACAAGAGATAAAAGGAAAGGGAAGCAAACAGATTTGGGAACCTCATACCACGAAGAAAGCAGCGTCAGGAGCAGAGCATGTCCTTTGAACCCAGGGTTCCTGCGCAGAGAAGCTTCTAGTCCAGCGGAACATTGATGACAAAGACTTTTCTCCAGAGCTGACAGGGAAAGCCTTCCCGTAAAGCTGATGCTCTGAATTTGGACTTCTAGCCCTACTAGACTGTGAGAGAATAAACTTCTGTTTGTTAAAGCCGTCCACTTGTGATATTTCTGTTACAGCAGTGCTAGATGACTAAGACAGTAGCCATGGCCAATAGCTAAACAGAAGGCAGGATTCTCCATACAGAACATATATACATTTTTTTTAATGTTGAAGTCTGTTAATTTTTTTTATTGTGCTTACATGAAGGTTTACAGAGCAAATTAGTTTTCCGTTAAACAATTAATACATACATAGTTTTGTGACATTGGTTGCCAATGCCATGACATGTCTACACTCTCCCCTTCTTGACTTTAGGTTCCCCATTATCAGCTTTCCTGTCCCCTCTTCTTGTCCTTGCCCCTGGGCTGGTGTGCCCATTTAGTCTCGTTTTATTTTATGGGACTGTCTAATCTTTGGCTGAAGGTGAACCTTAAGAGTGATTTCATTACTGAGCTAAAATGGTGTCTGGGGGCTATACTCTCAGGGTTTCTCCAGTCACTGTCAAACCAGTAAGTCTGGTCTTTTTTTGTGAGTTAGAATTTTGTTCTACATTTTTCTCCAGCTCTGTCTGGGACCCCCTGTTGGGATCCCAGTCAGAGCAGTCAGTGATGGTAGCTGGGCACCATCTAGTTGTGCTGGGCTCAGTCTGGTGGAAGCTGTGGTAGCTGCAGTTCATTAGTCCTTTGGACTAATCTTTCCCTTGTGTCTTTGGTTTCCTCCATTTTTCCTTGCTCTGGACGGGATGGGACCAGTGGAGTAGCATAGATGGCAACTCACAAGTTTTTAAAACCCCAGACACTACTTACCAAAGTCAGAGGTAGAACATTTTCTTTATAAACTATGTTATGCCAGTTGAACTAGATTTCCCCCTAGACCATGGTCCCCAGCCCTCAGCCCAATAATTTGGTCCCTCAGGGATTTTGGATGTATCTGTGATGCTTCCATGACTTTGCCTTGGTCAAGTTGTGCTGGCTTCCCCAGTGTTGCATACTGTCTTAACCTTCACCGAAGTTATCACTTATCTACTGTCTATTTAATATAGAACATATATACAATCTGATAAAATATTACCCAACTATTATTCCTGGAATCACATTTTGTGGAACCACAGAACTATACAAAAATATTAAGTCAGTAGAAAATACACTTGTTTATATTCAGGTTTGAGATTTTGTTGTTTTATTTTTTTTCTGAAATTTTCACTTGCATCTTTCAAATACTGAGATTACTGTATTATTGTTCTCTAAAGGCAGAATATTTTATTTATTATTTTTGAATCAAGGTATTTAATCCCAGTATGAAAAAGTGAATAACACTGTAACATTTTAGTAACTCGCAAGTGAATTGCTCATGTCTATTCTCAGTTTTTATCTCACATTTTAACATTTTAAATGAGAACCTATCTCATGAGATGAATCTTGTTAAAAGGTTTTCCTTGAAATAAATTAATGAAAATATCTTGAATAGAAATCTGTTGCTGTCGAGTCACTCCCGACTCATAGCAACCCTATCGGACAGAGTAGAACTGCCCCATAGAGTTTCCAAGGAGTGGCTGGTGGATTCAAACAGCTGACCTTTTGGTTAGCAGCTGAGTTCTTAACCACTGAGCAACCAGGGCTCCATCTTAGAGATAAAGTAAAAGATGTGTCAATTTAATAGTAGCTTTTCCTTTACCATATCTTAGTGAGAAGTTTACTAAAACAATACGAAGTTATTAAATATCACAGCATCTGTAGGATATTAAAAAAAACACCCCTCAGATTGACTCTGTAGTATTTCTGGTTACTCTTTTTGTTGTTTCTGTCGTAACTTCCCCCACTTGCCCACTCGTCTCTCTATATTCTTAAAGTTAGTACCTGTTGAATTACTTGAAAACCAGCAGATGTCACTCTTCCAGGCAACATGAAATATTAATCTACATTAATATTTCTTGAATGAATACTTAATTAGAAAATGAAGACATGCTATAAACTATTGTATGAATTAGCAGTGATATTTCTACATATTTGAGATGTCTTATTTAGTTCAGGATTTATTTCTTTATCTTATTCATTTTATAGCATTCAAGAATCTTAAAGGCCTCAAAATGCTAATGGTCATTATATTACTTTCCCTTAATGCTTTCCACCTGAAGAGTATGGGTTGATTTCTATTAAAGGTAATATGCTTGATTGTGCTGTAGTTTAAAAGAGTAAGAACCTACTGAACCTTTTTAGATCTGTATTTTCTTTCCAGTTGTCATGCTAACTTATTTATCCATTTCCCATTGGGAGATGATTTTCCCTGGGGCTCCCACGTTTTTGCACATCTTTTGAAGAAATATACATATGCATTAACAACTTTTTTCTTGTAGACTATCTTTTCAAGGATGTTTATATATCTTTGGAAGAGAGAATAGTATAGTGCAGAGGACAGATTTGTTTCAAGATAATAAACACAGTATCTTCTACAGGGATAAAGTTTGGGCAGGCATCCCACTCATAAGATTGGGAGCTTCCTAAACTCCAGCTTCCTCAGTTGTCACAGAGACCCACTGTGTTCAAAGTGTTCATCTGGACCTGCCTCTGAATAGCCCCATGGGTTTAGAAGCAAGGGAACTGATGTGAACATGAAACTTGTGACGTCTGTTGGGCCATAAGTAGTAAAGTCCTTTGTTTCTGACCCAGGAGTCTCTTGTCTTCTACCAGCATCTCTCAAACTGTGGCATGGTAACACATTAACTTGAAAGTAGAGTAAAATCTTAGACTTTTACGTTCTTGCCACTTCTAACATTCTACTAATCTCTAAGGCAATTTTTAGATCAATATGTAATAGAGTATGAAGTAAATTATGTCAAAGTGGGAATTAAAAATTTAGTAAATTTATTTTATCAAATTAAAACAATGTGATTTAATGATATAGATTCAACACTAGGAAGATATTTTGCAAATATCTAATGTAGGCATTACATTTTATAGATAAAGAAATTCAAAACTAAAGAGGTCATGTAACATAACAAGAGTCATAAGTCTAATTAGTTACAGATAATTAATTAAAGAGTTTGAAATAAACAATCTATTGCATGGTTCCTAATTCGATCCGTTCTTAAAAAACTATCAATAAAATAGGAAGTCTCTATTATAGACTTAGGATAACCACAATTATTTGTTACTTCTCCCACAGAGAGGAGGCTATTTTTTCTTCCTGGAGTCTGTGCTAGCATCACTGACTTTCTTGACCAAGATGTTATTGTTGGGTGACTCATAGCAATCCTATGTATAACAGAACAAAACACTGCCTGCTCGGTCCTGGTCATTCTCACAATCTTTGCTATGTTTGAGCCCATTGTTGCAGCCACTGTGTCAATACATTTGGTTGAGGGTCTTCTTTTTTGCTAACCGTCTACTTTACCAAGGATGATGTCCTTCTCCAGGGACTGGTCCCTCCTGATAACGTATCCAAAGTAATTGAGATGAAGTCTCACCATCCTCACTTGCAAGGAGCACTTTGGCTCTATTTCTTTTAAAACAGACTTGTTCATTCTTCTGACAGTCCATGGTATAGTCAATATTCTTTGCCAACACTGTAATTCAAAGTCATCAGTTCTTTCCTCAGTTTTCCTTATTCGTTGTCCAGCTTTTGCATACATATGAGGCGATTGTAAATATCATGGTTTGGGTCAGGCACACCTTAATCCTCAAAGGGATATCTTTGCTTTTCAGCAGTTTAAAGAGGTTTTTTTTGCAGCAGATTTGCCCAATATAATACGTCTTATGATTTCTTGACTGCTGTTTCCATGGGTGTTGATTGTGGATCCAAGTAAAATGAAATCCTTGACAACTCCAGTATTTTCTCTGTTTATCATGATGTTGCTTATTGGTCCGGTTGTCATGATTTTTGTTTTCTTTATGTTGAGGTGTAATCCATACTGAAGGCTGTAGTCTTGGATTATCATTAATAAATGCTTTAAGTTCTCTTCACTTTCAGCAAGCAAGGTTGTGTTATCTGCATATTGAAGGTTGTTAATAAGTCTCCCACCAACCCTGATGCCCTGGTCTTCTTCATATAGTCCAGCTTCTCGGATTATTTTCTCAGCAAACAGATTGAATAAGTATGGTGACAGGATGTAACCATGATGCACAACTTTCCTGATTGCAAACCATGCAGTATCCCCTTGTTCTGTTGGAAGAACTGTCCCTTGGTCTACAACCAAGATAATGTGGTGAAAGTCAGTGTATGGGACTTCTAAGGCTGGATCAAAAAAAAAAAAAAAAGGCTTGAATTATCTGCCTGGATCTCTTGGAACACTGGCTCAGAGTCCTGATCAGCCATGCAAGATGTGTGACTATTATACTACGTAGAGAGGAAGAATACGTCAGCTGAGCCACTCTGCTAGCTGGTCTTACTGAGACACGGGATTTCAGAGTGAATCTGCTTGGGACCTCCTGATTAGTCTAGTCACCAGCTGAATACCATAAAGGGATGTCAGCCAAGCCATAGTATTCTGAATATTCATCCATGGCCCTGAGTATTTGTCAGCTGAGTCCCATCAGTGTTCCTGACATATAATATTGTGAGATCTAATAAAATTCTTGTTGTTTGAAGCCCAAAAGTTCTAGCATAGTTTGTTATACAATAATAAATAACTGGAACTGCTTTTAAACCTCTTTAAAAATACTGTGCTTAACATCAAACCAGTTTTGTTTAAAATGGTAAATACATAAAGTAACAATGTTTTTCCTCTTTCTGTCTCTCTTTGAAGCTTCCTGTTCTCTTTTTCAGAATAGTCAGATAAATCATCTCAGAGCAATATTTAGAAATATTAAATTCCCTCAAGGCTAAGCACTGCCTTGGGTGCATTTTTACAGCAGTTATAAATCTCTGAATAATAGGGTCTATAAAAAAATTGCCAACAAATCCTTAAACTTATTAGAAGTCCCTGGAAGTTTTTTTTTTTTTTTTAATTTACAAATAGATTATTATTAAGTAAAAAAAAAGTTTCTGAACTATGTCTTACTTATATCTTCAGGAAGAATAACAACCAAGAAAAAAGAAAAATTTTTTTTTTGTCATCTTGATCTCCAAGCTAACCGCATTCTTTATGTTTTCATATTAAAATGTTGTGGCAATTATTTTTCTTTGTACACAGCTTAATGTCTACTTGTGGACTTCATAAAGGTGAGCTTAGGTAATATCACTAGACAAAGGTACTATCTTCATGAAGGCAACCTGAACTAGGAGAGAATTTTCTTTAATTTGTCATTTTGTTAAAGAATCATATCCAGGAAATGACAATCTCCTTTTGCTGTATTTCCTTTGAATGTGTATGTTGGTATCCTTGTGCTGTCATTATAATGATAAAGAATGTGATCAAGGTGAACTAAAGGTTTGGATAATAAAAGGAAGATTTAACAGATGGTTTGTGGATTTATGGCTTCTCCTCCAGCCCAGAGAATTGGGGGATTTGGTCCTTGGTCAATTTTCGTTGAGATATAAACTCTGAAGAATTCTTAGGCGTTTCCCTCTACTACACCCAATATCAATGCTAATCCAGCTGAGGACCATGTATTGGAATCTATACCTACACCTCCTCGTTGAGGTTGTTTATTGAGAAATGAATTACCAATACAGTTAAGTTGCAGCTATCCTCAATAATGGGAGTAAATGATGTGTACCTGAGGGGGTTATGTGACTAGGTAATGATGTCCATCTAAGAGGTTACATGAAACCTGAAAGGCCTTCACAGCTGATGGTTTCCCTGAATTGGACCATGTCCAGTCAGATTTCTCCTTTGGCCATGCACATCCTGAATGTAGATTAATTGCGAAATCAAAAGATTTGCCTGGAGTCCCAAGATTTCCACTGTGCTTTTGCTGAGCATGCTGTCTTGTTTACCGTATGTAGCTAATTAAGCTTGGTGCTGGGTGAGGTTTTCATATCTTGTCTGTTTCGTTTTCAATCGAACCCAAGATCACCCTGCTATTTAAACAGAATTAGACAAAATTATGGACTGAAAAATCAAAAACCAAACCCGTTGCCGTCGAGTCGATTCCGACTCATGGCAACTCTATAAGACAGTAAAACTACCCCATAGAGTTTCCAAGGAGCACCTGGCGGATTCGAACCGCCGATCCTTTGGTTAGCAGCAGTAGCACTTAACCACTAGGCCACCAGGGTTTCCGTGTAAACAGAATTAGACAAAATTATTGACTGAGTTATTGCAAAATTCAGGTAATTTAGGATCATTCTGGTTCTAGAAGTCACAAAGCTAGATACAGTGGCAAGAAAAACCAGAAACAGGTATTAAAAAATAAATTAAGTATACACTGTTTCATGATGTAGATTTTCAATCTACTCTGTTAATGTAGGGAATTTTGTCTATTGTCTTTTGAATGTTAAACCAATCTTGGATTCTTGGGATAATCTCTTTGGTAATGAAGTATTATATTTTTATATATTGATAAATCTGTTTTGGTAAAGTAGAGGGTCAGCAAACATGAGAGAAAGCCTCCATAAGATGGATTGACAGAATAGCTGCAACAGTAGATTCAAACACACCAGCAATTGGGAGGATGGCAGGACCTGGCAATATTTCCCTCCATTTTATGTAAGGTCAACATGAGTCAGAGCTAAATTGAAGGCAATGAACAACTTTTTTTTCTGCAAGTTTTGTTTGGGCTTTTTGCATTTAAACTTTGAAGATTATTAATCTATAATTTCTTTTCTTGTAATGTTCTTGTCAGGTTTTACTGTAATAATTAAAATAAAATGCACAGACACCTGTGTCTTTTTCTTGATAATATGAAATAATTAGTATAAGGTTGGGACTATTTTTTCCTTAAATATTTGGTAGAATTCAACAATGAAGCCCTATGAGCCTGGGGTTTTCAGTTTCTTTTACACATAAAGGAGTACTTTTTTTTTCCCCCATTCTTCTTGATCAGTTTTGATAATTTATGTGTTGCTAGGACTCTGTTTATATCCGTTAAATTTTCTAATTTAAGTCCTTTTATTGTGGTTTTAATATATATTTAATCTTTAACGGCGTCTTATTTTTTATTTGTGATTTTTATAATTCATACTTTCTCACTATCTCTCTTTGATCAGTCTTGCCAGATGTTTATCAGTTTGTTAGTCTTTTTAAATAGTTAATTTATAGCCATTTGAT
This sequence comes from Dugong dugon, assembly GCA_030035585.1. Taxonomy (NCBI): domain Eukaryota; kingdom Metazoa; phylum Chordata; class Mammalia; order Sirenia; family Dugongidae; genus Dugong; species Dugong dugon. The sequence goes on along the minus strand of CM057478.1, from coordinate 7,482,470 downwards.
TTTCTCCCACACACATTAATTTTGAATGCCATTAACTTGTACTCTTAATTTTCTCCCTCCTCCTATTTTTTAAGCTTAATTTTTTTTCTTTTCTTTTAAATTTCTTATTTATATACTGAAATCTTTGATATTAGATTTTCATTGTTTGCTAAGTTACACATTTAAAGCTATAAATCTTACTCTACCCACAATTTCAGTGGCACTTCACAAGTTTTGAAATGTCGTGTCTTAATTTTAACACACTGAAAATATTTTTCATTTTTCATTGTAGTGTATTCGTTAATTCCTGTGTTATTTATAAATATATTAATCTGTTCGTCATTATTTTCAGCCATTCCTGTCTTTTCTAATTTTATATTTTGCTTAATATCACTGTGGTCAGAGAATATCATCCATATGGTTTAATTCACTTAACTTCTGTGAGACCAGTTTTATGTCCCAGTATATTGTCAATTTCAAGAAATATTACAATAAGATTGAAAATAATGTATATTCTATGATTGTTGGGTATAAATCAGTTAGGTTAGATTTGCTTCATGTTTATTTCATGTCTTATTTTTTTCTTCATTTGTTCCCCTTTGCTCTGTAAGCCGCTAAGAGAAGTATGTTAAATTTGTAAAATTGTGAATGTCGATGTGTCTATTTTTCCTTGTACTTTTATCAAGTTTTATAGATTAGTTGCATGCAAATTTAGAGTTATTTTATTTTATTGGTGGATTGATCTTCTTATCATTATGCAATGTTCTTTTTATGTAGCAAAGTTCCTTGCCTTAAAGTTTAGTTTGTCAAGAATTAGCATACTAACTTGCTTTTGGGTTGTTTTTGCATTGTATATGTTCTATACTTTTAATTTCAACATTGATCTGAAAAACTTTGTCTTTAAATTATGTTATTCAGTCATTTACAATAAATGTTGGTTTAGCTCTATTATCTAAGTGTTTCATTTCTGTTTGTCTCACTTATTCATTGTGCTCTTTTTTTCTCCTTTTATTTATTTAACTTTTTTTTCAATTGTATGTTTAGAGTTCTTACTATTCCCTATTTTATCTCTATTAGCTTATGAGTTATACATTCTTTTTCTATTATTTTATTAGTACCTAGTGACCAACAGTCATTGCTGACTTATCGATGCCTAATGTATCTTTCTACTTTGGCCATACCAAGGATAATGAAAGAATCTTGGATAATTTTAACTCCATCTATTCCTTGTTGCTTTTTTGCTATTGAAGTTATGTGTTTTTAAAACACAAGCAATATTATTAATATTGTTTTATGTGCATTTAAGTTTACCCACAGATTTTTTTTTTTTTTTTCTTCCATTGCTCTCCATTTCTTCTTACATCTCTGTGTCTCCATCTGGGATAATTTCCTTGTTCCTTCTTTCCGAAGAACTCATTTTATTGATTGCTTAAGCACAGTTCTCTTGGTGTCAAAAAATTTGGTCTGAAAATGTTTCATTGTACTTTCATTTTAGAAGGATATGGCAGGTTTTTTTTTAGCCCTTTGAAGATGTCACTCTTTTTTTCTGCCTTTTATTTTTTTCTGTTAAAAAGGGAGCTGTCCAACCTTGTTGTTCCTTGTTTTCTTGTTGTTTTGGTTTATTATTGTTGTTGTTTTTTCCCCAAGACTTACACATCATTTTTGGTTACCTACATTTTTAGTTTGATTTTAGTAGGTGAGGTTTACTCTGTATTTGTCTTGCTCAGGGCTTATATTGCTTCCTGATTTGGTGATTTGAGGTCTTTTAAAAGTTTTGCCAGTTTATTGACTATCATCACTTAATATATCGCTTCTGCTCTATTTTCTGTCGTTTCTTCTCCTGAAGCTCCAGTTACATATATACTAGAACTTTTCCATTGCGCAGATATTTCTCTTCAGCTCCTTTTTTATTCTGCTGTCTTTCTTTTCTCAGTGCTTCTCTACGAATGCCTTATATTGACCTATTTTCAAGTTTTCTAACCCTCCATCTATGGTTTTAAACACATCCACTGAGTTTTAAATTTAAATGATCCTATTTTACAGTTCTAGGATTTCCATTTGATTGTTTTTTTTAATAGGTTCTAATATTCTGTGCAATTATCCGTTTTGTCTACCGTTTTCTTGAATATATTAGTCACACTGATGTTAAAGTCACTCTAAGTAATTCCAAGAACTGGATCTCTTTTACCGTGTGGTTTTATTATTTTCTAGATTTTTAGGTTTTTTGGTCTTGTCTCCTAAAATTGTTGATGAATTTTGTTGTTGTTGTTGAGTGTTGAGCATATTGCATTTAATAATATAAACTATTTTTGAAGCTTTGAGTGATGTCATCTCCTTTCAGAAAGGCTTCGGTGTTTATTTAAGAATGGAATTCTTTCTCTTTATAGGGGCCAAGTGCATTTATTTTGAAGGGAATCTCAGCAAGACCTGAACTCCATTTTTTTCAGCCCAAATGTCTTAGTTTCTTAGTGCTCCTAAAACAGAAATACCACAAGTGGGTGGCTTTAACAAATACATATGTATTTTCTTAGTTAGGAGGCTAGAAGTTCAAATTCAGGGCTCTGGGGAAGGCTTGCTTTCTCTGTCAGCTCTGGAGAAAGGAAGGTTCTTGTCTATTTTCAGCTACTGTTCCTCGATTCCTTGGTAATCTTCATGTGATATGGCATCTATATTTCCCCATCAGTGAATGCTTGCTTCTGTGCCTAATCTGCTTTTTTATATCTCAAAAATAATAGGCTTAAACAACACTCTACACCTATTTGGCTTCATTAACATACCTAAGCAAACCCTATTCCCAGATGGGAATACATCCACGCATATAAAAAACCATTGCCATCCTGTCAATTCTGACTCATAGTGACCCGATAGGACAGAGTAGAACTGCCCGATAGCATTTTCAAAACTAAATCTTTATGGAAGCAGTTTACCACATCTTTCTTCCCTTAGTGACTGGTGGGTTCCAACTGCCAACCTTTCAGTTAGCAGTAGAGCACTTAACCACTGCACCACAAGGGCTCCTTCCACAGGGAGAAGGGTTAGGATTTAAAACACCATTCAATCCATAACACCAACACAATGAGATTAGCTATACTTCTGCTTAGCCTCTGAGCCTCTCACTCAACACTTTTTGCTATGTCTCTACCGTTTGACTTGAATGCCCCATTCCTATTCAGCATCTAAATTGCCATTTATATATCTACAAATGCCTCTAATGAAAAAGCTGTGTTCAATATCAACGTTTCTGCTATGCTTCATTCCTATGAAATTATGAACCTTCGAGTCCTAGCTGTCTTGGTATTTCTCTGATAATCTCAAACATGTTTTATAGCTTTCCTACGTGTCTTTTATCTGAAGATTTGATACCAACTATTCAGCCATAATTGGAATTGGCAGTCACCAATGCATTTATTAATTCCTTGATGGAAAGCCTGGTGGCATAGTGGTTAAGAGCTACGGCTGCTAACCAAAAGGTTGGCAGTTCGAATACACCAGGCACTCCTTAGAAACCCTGTAGGGTAGTGCTACTCTGTCCCATATGGTCTCTATGAGTCAAAATCGACTTGAAAACAATGGGTTTTGCTTTGGTTCTCCAGGGTTAGTGACGTGGGCTGCAGGTTACAGTAATATTCAGTACAACCTGCAAAAGTTGGAAGCTGTGTAAGTTGGAAACTTGCCAGAGAAGGAAAACTCAAATATTTTCCACTAAAATGAGCAATAGAAAAGTGGTAAAACTGCACCCTGTCAAAGGCGGAAAACTTGCCAGACCCAGAAAAACCAGGCAGTCCTGTTGAGTTCTGGCTCTCACAGGTTTCATTGTATCTACAACAGCTTTCCCATCTCTTTGAGCCTTTGGAGTCTTTCTTCTGTTAAAGAATGCCAGCATTCCTGTATGTGAAATTTTATTTACTGTGTTTACTGTATGGTGGCTCCCTGGTGGTGCAGTGGTTAACCAGCTGCTCCTTCAAAACTCTATGGGGCAGTTCTGCTCTGTCCTATAGGGTCGCTATGAGCTGGCATTGACGGCAACAGGTTTAGGTTTTTTGTTTTTGTTTTTGTATGGCATCAGTGAATCCAGGTTTAATTAATCAAGCAGCAGACCACGGTATTGTTTCCAGTTTCTCAAGCAAGATTTTTTTTTATGCAAAGAATATCTTCTTCCTTCACCAGCAAGACAATTCTGAGAGATTCAGTTGTTTAAAGTCTGTGTTGCTCAGATGCCATTATCCCAATGTTCTTTCCTTCAGCATCTGTGCTTCTTAGCTAACAGTCCTGGTAGGTTGCCAAATGGGCGGCATTTCACCTCGCTGGCTTTACTATTTAGTCATTGTGATTGCTGAGAAACCATACCCTGTGGCTACAGGAAACAATTTAACTAAGACAATCATCTAGTCTTTCTTATCTTTCACCCATACCTGGAATTTGGAATTGAAGGCTTTGTGTTTATTTATTTACGTTTTCCTTCTTGAGTACCTTCTCCAGGTCAATCAGAGACAGAAATTATAATTATCATCGTGAGCATAGTAAATATGCACCATAGGCAAGTGACTTCCCAATGTTTTGTCATCAATGAGCATGACATTCCATAACAGCCTTGGTTATAATTTAAGAAGCATAATGCTACTTCCTGTAATATGTATATGTAATATGTAATATGTTATCACTGTCACATTTCTCCTTTGTAAGAACGTAGTCGGCTCGTCAAATATCTTAACAACATAATGCCAGATTCTCAATTTAATGGTATAATTCCTGGGACTACTCTGATTTCCAATTAGTTAATTACTCTTAACAGGACAGAAATGGCCCACTTAAAGGGTTAACTGAAGCACATATACTAAATGAAATGTTTTCAGAGGTGTGGGCAAGATTAAGGAAACAAACACCTGATTATTAAGTACTCAGGTCAAGCAACAATGGGAAACCTTTATCACCCAGCCTAGGCCTGGGGGAGCCAGTGAAAGCTGTAAGCAGCGGGGTGGGGAGGAGAGAGAAGTTGCCTGATAATGTTTGGCAGGGGGGCATCTGAGAATAGAGGGAACAAGGGCAATAAATGCTCTGACTTCTCTTCTCTCCTCCTTAGATCTTCCAATTCCTCACACTGGATGAACTTAACAGAGAGCTGTAGATAGCAAGAGACTGATGGATTTGGGGTCAAAGGAGTTCAGCCTTCTGGGACATAAAGCAGGGCAGAAAAGGAATGATCTGCTTGGACAAATGGAGACTAACCAGGCCATGCACCAAAGTCATAAAAATAAGGTATTACTGAATTTTTGACTCCATTATATGTTATCACTTTTAGAGAAAAGTAATTCAGAAATTTATCAACAAACATTAAGACGTTGTTACGGATTGAATTGTGTCCCCTCAAAAAATATGTGTCACCTTGGCTAGTCCATGATTCCCAATATTGTGTGATTGTCCACCATTTTGCCAACTGATGTGATTTTCCTGTGTGTTGTAAATCCTACCTCTCTGACGTTAATGAGGTGGGAATAGAGGCAGTTATGTTAATGAGGCAGGACTCAATCTGCAAGACTAGGTTGTGTCTTAAGTCAGTCCCTTCTGAGATATAAAAGACAGAAGTGAGCAGAGAGACGTGGGGACTTCATACCACCAAGAAGCAAGAGCCAGGAAAATAGCACGTCCTTTAGACCTGGGTGCCTGTGCTGAGAAGCTCCTCGAACGGGGAAAATTGGTGAAAAGGACCTTCCCCCAGAGTCAACAGAGAGAGAAAGCCTTCCCCTGGAGCTGGAGCTCTGAATTTGGACTTCTAGCCTCCTCAATTGTGAGAGAATAAGTTTTTCTTTGTTAAAGTCATTGACTTGTGGTGTTTCTAGCAGCACTAGTTAACTAAGACAGGCATTTTTAACACTGCTTATATTTACTTTACCTTGTTTATCTCTACTTTTTTATTTCACTAGTATTTAGACATGCTTCTTTCTATTCCATTTAAAAAACATAAGTGAAAACAGCAAATTATTTCAAACGATATCACATTTTACCCCTGCTTCTGGACTATTTTCCTTCTTTTAACATGCCAGATCTTTTGAAAGCATTGTTTATATCTATATGGTCAGTATTATGGATTAACTGTGTCCCCCCAAAATATGTGTCAACTTGGCTAGGCCATGATTCCCAGTATTTTGTAGTTGTCCTCCATTTTGTGATCTGATGTGATTATCTTATGTGTTGTAAATCTAATCTCTATGATGTTAAGGAGGCAGAATTAGAGTGGTTATGTTAGTGACCAGGAATCTACAGGATTAGCTGTGTCTTTACTCAGTCTCTCTTGAGATATAAAAGAGAGAAACGAGCAGGGAGGAGAGGGATCTCATTATCACCAAGAAAGAAGAGCCAGGAGCGGAGCATATCCTTTGGACCCAGGGTCCCTGTGCTGAGAAAGTCCTAGATCAAGAGAAGATTGGTGACCAGGACCTTCCCCTGGAGCCAACACAGAAAGCCTTCCCCTGGAGCTGGTGCCCTGAATTTGGACTTCTAGCCTCCTAAACTATGAGAGAATAAATTTCTCTTTGTTAAAGCCATTCACTTGTGATATTTCTGTTATTAGCAGCAGTAGATGACTAAGACAGTTTCTTACTACACATTCATTTCTGAAGTATGTGGAGCTACAGTTACAATTAAGTTAAATCCTCAGTCACATCAGTCACATTTCAGCTGCTCAATAGCTGAATGTAGCTATGGCTACCATATTGGACATTACAGATATAAACTATTTCCATCTTCACAGAAATTTCTATTGGAAAGCTATCCTAGAATTTACATCCACGCTTTCATTCTATTAGAATTTCCCCTGATAAAGTCACTATTTATTTCCATGTTAGTAAGTCCATATTATTAGCACAGTAGATAACCACCATAATTCTAAAACTTTTTTTGTTAAACTCGAACGTTTGACAACATAGAGTATCACTTCTTAGATGCTTTACTGTCTTCCAGTTCCAGCTGTGGTGGAGTCAATTCCAACTCATGGCGAGTCCTGAGTCCTTATGTGTCAGTCTACAACTATTCTCCATAGGGTTTTCAATGGATAATTTTTTTTTGAAGTGGATTTCCAGGCCTGTCTTCCAAGGTGCCTCTGTTGTTGTTGTTAGGTGCCATCAAGTAGGTTTCCACTCATAGCAACCCTATGTACAACATAAAACACTGCCCAGTCCTGCACCATTCTCACAATCGCTGCCATGCTTAAGCCCATTGTTGCAGCCACCGTGTCAATCTATCTCATTAAGGGTCTTCTGCTCCTTTGCTGACGCTCTACTTTACCAACCATGATGTCCTCCAGGGACTGATCCCTCCTGATAACGTGTCTAAAGTATGTGAGACATAGTCTCACTATCCTTGCTTCTAAGGAGCATTCTGGTTGTACTTCTTCCAAGACAGATTTGTTCATTCTTGTGGCAGTCCATGGTATATTCAATATTCTTCTCCAACACCACAAGTCAAAGGTATCAATTCTTAAGACTTCCTTATTCATTGTCCAGCTTTCACATGCGTATGAGGCGATTGAAAATACCATGGCTTGGGTCAGGCACACTTTAGTCTTCAAGGTGTCATCTTTGCTTTTCCACACTATAAAGAGGTCTTTTGCAGCAGATTTGCCCGATGTAATGCGTTGTTTGATTTCTTGACTACAGCCCCAATGGGTGTTGATGGTGGATCCAAGTAAAATGAAGTCCTTGACAACTTCAATCTTTTCTCCATTTATCATAATGTTGCTTATTGGTCCAGTTGTGAGGATTTTTGTTTTCTTTATTTTGAGGTGTAATCCTTACCAAAGGCTGTGGTTTTTGATCTTCATCAGTAAGTCCTTCAAGTCGTCTTCACTTTCTGCAAGCAGGGTTGTGTCATCTGCATAATACCAGTTGTTAATGAATCTTCCTCCAATCCTGATGCCCTGTTCTTCTTCATATAGTTCAGCTTCTCAGATTATTTGTTCAGTATACAGACTGTATAAGTATGGTGAAAGGATGCAACCCTGACACATATTTTTCCTAACTTTAAACCATTCAGTATCCCCTTGTTCTGTTCAAACAACTGCCTCTTGATCTATGTACAGGTTCCTCAGGAGCACAATGAGGTGTTTTGGAATTTCCATTCTTTGCAACGTTATCCATAATTTGTTATGATCCACACAGTCGAATTCCTTTGCATAGTCAATAAAACATAGGTAAATATCTTTCTGGTATTCTCTGCTTTCAGCCAGGATCCATTGGACATCAGCAATGATATCTGGTTCCATGTCTTCTTCTGAATCTGGCTTGAATTTCTGGCAGTTCCCTGTTGATATACTGCTGTAACCATTTTTGAATGATCTTCAGCAAAATTTTACTTGTGTGTGATATTAATGATATTGTTCGATAATTTCTGCATTCAGTTGGATCGCCTTTCTTGGGAATAGGCATAAATATGGAACTCTTCTAGTCAGTTGGCCACATAGCTGTCTTCCAAATTTCTTGGCAAAGACGAGTGAGCACTTCCAGCACCGTGTTCGTTTGATGAAACATCTCAGTTGGTGTTCCATCAATTCCTGGAGCCTTGTTTTTCGCCAATGCCTTCAGTGCAGCTTGGACTTCTTCCTTCAGTACCATCAGTTCCTGATTATGTGCTACCTCTTGAAATGGTTGAACGTCAACCAATTGTTTTTGGTATAATGACTCTGTATTCTTTCCGTCTTCTTTTGATGCTTCCTGCATCATTTAATATTTTCCCCACAGAATCTTTCAATATTGCAACTGGAGGCTTTTTAATGTCCTCTTGCTTTCTGCATGTATGATGTCATTCCACAACTCGTTGGGTCTTCAGTCATTAGTGTTCAATGCATCAAATCTATTCTTGAGATGGTCTCTAAATTCAGGTGGGATATATTCAAGGTCGTACTTTGGCTCTCATGGACTTGTTCTAATTTTCTTCAGTTTTGCCTTGAACTTGCATATGAACAATTGATGGTCTGTTCCACAGTCAGCCCCTGGCCTTGTTCTGACTGATGATATAGAGCTTTTCCATCATCTGTTTCCACAGATGCAGTTGATTTGATTCCTCTGTATTCCATCTGGTGAGATCCATGTGTATAGTCACCATTTATCTTGGTGAAAAAAGGTATTTGCAATGTAGAAGCTGTTGGACTGGCGAAATTTTATCATACGATCTCTGGCATCGTTTCTATCATCAAGGCCATATTTTCCAACTACCGATCCTTCTTCTTTGTTTCCAGCTTTTGCATTCCAATCACCAGTAATTATCAATGCATCCTGATTGCATATTTGATCAATTTCAGACTGCAGAAGCTGGTAAAAATCTTCAGTTTCTTCCTGTTTGGCCTTAGTGGTTGGTGCATAAATTTGAATAATAGTTGAATTAACTGGTCTTCCCTGTAGGCATATGGATGTTCTCCTATCACTATCAGCGTTGTACTTCAGGATGGATCTTCATGTTCTTTTTGGCGATAAATGCAACACCATTCCTCTTTAAGTCGTCATTCTGGCATAGTAGACCATACGATTGTCCGGTTCAAAGTGGTCAATACCAGTCCATTTCAGCTCACTAATGCCTAGCATATCAATGTTTCTGCGTTCCATTTCATTTTGGATGATTTCCAATTTTCCAAATTTCATACATTCCATGTTCCATTTATTAATGGATGTCTGCAGCTGTTTCTTCTCATTTTGAGTCGTGCCACATCAGCAAATGAAGGTCCCAAAAGCTCGACTCCATCCACGTCATTAAGGTCAACTCTACTTTGAGGAGGCAACTTTTCTCCAGCTGTCTTTTGAGTGCCTTCTAACCTGGGTGGCTCATCTTTTGGCACTGTATCAGACAATGTTCTGCTGCTATTCATAAGGTTTTCACTGGCTAATTCTTTTCAGAATTAGACTGCTGGGTCCTTCTCCCTAGTCTGTCTTAGTCTGGAAGCTCAGCTGAAACCTGTCTGCCATGGGTAACCCTGCTGGTATCTGAATACCGGTAGTGTAGCTTCCAGCATCACAGCAATATGCAAGTCCCCACAGTACAACAAACGGACAGACACGTGGGAGAAAATTAACTGATAGTTGCCAATAAATGTGTGATGGTTAAGGTTGTGTGTCAACTTGGCTGGGTCGTGATTCTCAGTGGTTTGGCAGTTATGATGTAATTTGGCAGTCATATGATGATGTGATCACTTCCCTGATGAGATTTGTTACATGGAATCTGCTGTGAGTAGCCAATCAGCTGAAAGGGATTTTCCTTGGGGGTGGCCTGCATCTAATATATAAGTGAACTTTCTGTCAAGACTCGTAGACTTTTGCTCATTCTAGATTCTGCAACTGGCTCCTGTTCTTCTGACCTTTGGATCTTGGGACTTGAGCTAACAGCTTACCTGCCATCTTACCTGCCAATCTTGGGATTTGTCAACCTTTGCAGCCTGTGAGCAAGGGCCCTGCTATCTGACCTGCTCATCTTGGGTTCGTCAGCTCCTACAGCTACATGAATCAGGAGAAGCCTCTATCCTGACTCACAGACTTGGGATATCTAGCCTTAACAACTGTGTGATCTCTTTCCTTGATACAAATCTCTCTATATATTTATATGCTTTACTGGTTTTGCTTCTCTAGAGAACCCAGCCTAAGACAAAAGGTCTGAACACTCTGCAGAAATTTTAAAAATACTAGATTTCCCACCTGATATTCTATTGCGTATTTCAGATAGAAAAGCTGGCAGAAACACGTGTGAATGATAGAGCACACAGAGATAAATGGAAGCATTTCTCTGGGATTAGTATTGCAATTGATTCCCTCCACACATTGACCAACAAAATACAGCAGCAATGCCACGTGGGTTTGCTAACATTTTATTTTGTATTTGCAAACAATTGAATTAGTACCTTATGCTAAACTACAGATAATTTATAAATTAGATACTTAGAAAGTTTACTGAAGTCAGAATCATTATTTCCTATATTTACCACAAAATAATAAAAAATAAGTCAATGATAGATACCTACTCTTTTTTCTAGTAACAATGCACATAAAAATATTTGATTTGTTCAGGACCCAATGTAATATACCATTATTATAACTTGCAGTGTTCTTCATATCAGTTATAAAAACATTCTTGTTAGTTGCCATCAAGTTGATTCTGATTCATGGTGACCCCATATATGCAGATTACAACTGCTCCTCAGGGTTTTCAGTGTGCTATGACCTTTCAGAAGTAGATCTCCAGGCCTGTCATCCAAGGTACCTTGAGTGGATTTGAACCATCCATCTTTCAGCTAGTAGTCTAATACTTAACCATTGTCACCACCCAGGGACTCCATAACAACATTAGTTTGATAATATTTATATGATTATTTAATGAGTTTAGATAATATTTACTTTCTTGTTTAATGATTTTTCTTCCACCAAACTGTAAACTCTTTGTAGACAGGGAGCACGGCTATCTTTTCACTGTTGTAACATCTGAGCCATGTGTGCTGCCTGGCATATTGTGAAGGTGCAAAAAATCGTTTATTTAATCAAGAAATTTAAGTCCTGAACTCTGTGATTATCTGCAGTACCAAGTATCCTCTTAGATTTCTACTCCTGGCCCCTCGGTGAGCCTCAGCTGTTTTTTCGATTGTTCGTTGACTGCCTGACATACATGGTCAAGAGAACGCTTTTGTCAACTTCCATCCCCGACACAGGAGCATCCAGTTACCGTGAAACAGTTTAATCAATAACCTGGTTGTTTTATTTCACAATGACAAGCATCCTTTAATTTTTAATATTTGGGCATTGTCTCAGATACAAAGGCTAAAGGTTTTATCCCTTTCCACTGAGATGTATTTGGTTAAACTATTTAAGCTCCCTATAGAGGGCTTTTGCAGACAACAATGGAACCAGTCTTCCACATGAACCCACTGAGAATGGGCTGAACTATATTCTATCGACTATTAGTGAGAGTATACAAATTAACGCATTAAATGATAATATAAATAAAATAAGGTAATCATGGAAAACAAAACAAGCTAAAAACATACTTGAACTGCCATTTTTGGTAATTTTGTATTACAGTTATCCAGCTATCTATAAAGATGCCTGTTTTCAAAACTGCAGTATGGTTGCTATGGTAATAGACACTTTGTAAATCATGTACAAAGACTTTTCATTTCCACTGTGCTCCAAAATAATAAAGAAGATTATTGAAGTGGGGACACAAGAGTACAAAAAAGGAGTCTGGCGAAAGTGAAACTGAAGGTGTTAAACAGTGAAAGCAAAATTTCAAACAATTCCATGAAGATCTCAGTAAGTATTTGTGTTAGCCGTGGGGTCATTCAATGATATTTTGGATGGCTTTCAGAGTCTTCTTGAGTGATAAAATGTTGATGATTAATGATGAATTGTTCATTGACATCTGAAAGCACTGACGTTTTACCTGTGTGATTTGGGATTATTTTCTTTCACAGGAGATGAGTGGTTAGAATCTCTGTGTTGTAATTTCAAACACAGTGTATTCCATAAAAGATTGAGGACTTTTCACATTTTCTTTCAATTTTTATCATTTTGAAGCCATAACATATCTATTTCTATTTCTTTAAAAATTAAAAAACAAAAGAAAGCAATAATTTCTTCTGCTTTGCAGTCAAAATTATTCTGACTGACATAGGTGGAAGACAAGTCACTCAGAGGCGTTATATGACATGTAACCACTTCAAAAGTCATTATCCCTTGTTCGTACATTTGCCTCAAGACCCTATTTTTGTTTTTCACTCTGTTTATTGAGAGCAAGGTTTCAGATTGCAGCTGTTAGATCCGTCTACCAGGAGAGCCTGAAGAGCATCACAGGGACCCTGCAAAATTAATAGCAGAGTTGTCCTCTACCACGAGCGTTCATCAGAGGGAGCCCCTGTGCAATGAAAATCGCGTCAGCTAGGACTGAGGGCTGTCTCTCCAAAGGCATTTTAATTGGATACTTCTGCTATAGCTCTATTTTTTATCATCTCTCTGTCAACTCTGTGGAATAATGGCTGCCAAATACTGCTGCAGAAATCAGCAGAGTTGACCAAAGGCAAATTAGGAATCCACAAACAATTCAGGGATAAGGGGATTACAGAAAACCTAGGACCGATTCTTGTTTAAACTGAGGGCTTTAGGCATCTTTTTTTCCGTGTGACATAATCTGTAGATGGAACAAATTTATGGGGAAGAATAGCAGGTATCTAATAATATACTAGCCCTAGATATAGTCAGGGACATAGATGTCAGCATCAGGCTACTTTTCTGATCACCTAAAAGTTCTCCTCTAGATAAACAACACTTTAAAAAGACTCCATGTATGTATCAAACTGCCTTTGGTCCATCTGGTCAATCTAAGCTAATGTAAGCAGCAACAGTTACTTAGAGTTACCATAGAATCATGCAACTGACAGCATGCACTCCTCATCAATGATGGAACATATCACCTTCTATCTGTTCAAAAAACTACAATAAAAAAACTTTCAAATATATTATTTAGTGAATTCAGAAGACTAGGACTCTATAATCCTGAAGAACATAAAACGGAGGATTTGGTCCCAGAAATAAGTTTTTGCAATAAAATAAAGCATTTTTTTCCTGAATGTACTACTCAGCAAAATTAACACAGTCTATGGTACAATGAATTATCTAACATTTAGTAAAGGCGCTTCTGTGTTGAAGACGAAGAAAAGAAGACAGCAATAAAGATTTCATATTATAAAAATGATGTGGCAGCAATGTCAGACCTCCTCGTCTAACTTCACAAGGCAGCAGGAGAATAGATTCATATTTTTGCACGACAATGTCCAGTTGTTCCAACACCATTCAAGCTGTGTCATTCTAACACTATTGTCAGGCCTTCTTAACCTATGTCTGTGTGTGTGTGTGTTCTACCATTACTGTAAAATATTTTAACTTCTATCTATTTGTTCAGCGGATGGCACTGCCACTTCATTACTTATTCTTGTATCTCTGAAAAAAAGTCAGTTTTTAGTTAAGTAATTTTTGCAAAATGCAGATTTGACAAATTTTTATTTTATATTAAATCATACATGTAATAAAATGTCAAGAAATCTAACAACATATTAATTTGAGTAGTATTGAATTCTAAATTAATCATGATTTTATATAAAAAGTATAATTTTGTTTTTGGTTTCCATATTTAGGTCTTTTTTGGTTAAAAAAATCATTTTTTTTATGGATATGCAACCAGTAATATAGCAGAATAGAAAAGCTTAGTTACGCCAAAATATTCTTACAAGAAAATTTTCTTCTATCACAATTGCTCAAAAATTTGGAATATAAAGGAAGCTGCTGAGAAGAGAGAACATTGTTCAATGGTTGTAAAGTATTTTCAGAAGACCTTTGTGACAGAGACTGCTAGGTGTTCACCAAAGCTCATTTCTTCTTCTTGGACACACAGACAATACTTTCTGGCCATCCTTGCAGTTTCTTGTGGCCGTATAACTGAGTCCCAGAATGCCCCTTAGGAGCAAGAATGACGAGACTTCATCTCACATACTTTGGACATGTTATCAGGAGGGACCAGTCCCTGGAGAAGGACATCATACTTGGTAAATTGGAGGGTCAGCGAAAAAGTGGAAGACCTAAACGAGATGGATTGAGACAGTGGCTGCAACAATAGGCTCAAGCATAACAATGATCACGAGGAGATGGCGCAGGACCAGGCAGAGCTTTGTTCTGTTGTATATAGGGTCGCCATTAGTCAGAACCAACTGGACAGCACCTAACAACAACAAATCAGTAAAATATGAACAGAAGTGATATGCAGAACTGTCAGTCTTGGCTCAAACAAAAAACGTCCATGAAAAAGTCCCCATATTTTTTTCCCCATCTGCTGGCTTAGGGTAAACATGAACTATGAACATAGAAACTAAGTGTAGAAAAGAGTCTACCCACAAGATAAATGGGAGCAAGAATCCCTAGCTGACCTTCTTGGAACACTGTTGCCCAACAATCAGGAACAGCTCTTTTAGACTTCTCTTATGCAGAAAGGTAATCTCTTGTGTTAAATCACTGAGATCTTGCTGTTCAGCTGCTATTCCAGGCAGCACTACCCAAAACAAGTCAACACTATTTCTATCATGAAAATGTATGTACCGAATGATCAGTACATAGCTCTCTTTCTCAAAACATCTTCACAAGAGATGATTTGTAATTCTCCTTGGGGAAGAGGAGTATTAAAATGATCACGCTGTTGAAAATCTGCTTGTATTTGGATGTTTGAATACTTCATCTATATACATTGCAACTAGTTTTCACTCTTGAATTTTTCCATTAGTCAAGGATACATAGAAATATAGTACAGTTGAGACTTTTCATCTTTTCCTTTATAATATCTATTTTTTCCTTATTAAATCCTTCATCAATCCAGGATTTTTAGGATATTCTCCCATTTTTTCCTCCTAAATCTTGATTTTCACTAGGATATGGGTTTAGGTAATTACAACAGAGTCACATTGTCAGAAAATAACATTTTTCTTTATGTTATCCTTTCTGTTTAAAAAACAACAACAACTATATACATATATATCTGCAACTCTCTGTTCAACATCAGGCATATACACACAGCTACATGTTTGGGTTTATGCATGATGTCATAAATTACATTATTGGCTCCAGTTCTTCATTCCTCCATTATTCACACCATATGTCATGTAACCTTATAGTCCCTTCTATCAAAGGTGCGGGATATACATCTCTGCCCCCTGCATTCCTTGACTCATGGTTCCCTCCTCCACCTTTAAAGCCAATGGCATTGCATTTTGAAATCTCTCTCTCTCTCTGTCTCCCTAACTCTTTCTCCCTCCTCTCTGTCTTTCTCTTTCTCTCTCCCCTCTGTTTCAGTCACCACATTTCCTTCCTGTCTCCCTTGTGATTATAGTGGGCCCACCTAGATAATCCAACCTCCCATGTGTCTGTTAATTGGTTGTACTGTGAGGGCTTGCATGTTGCTGTGATGCTGGAAGCTATGCCACCAGTATTCAGATACCAGCAGGGTCACCCATGGCAGACAAGTTTCAGCTGAGCTTCCAGACTAAGACAGACTAGGAAGAAAGATCCAGCAGTCTACTTCTGAAAAGAATTAGCCAGCGAAAACTTTATGAATAGCAGCAGAACATTTCTGATATAGTGTCAGAAGATGAGCCTCCCAGGTTGGAAGACACTCAAAAGACAACTAGGGAAGAGCTGCCTCCTCAAAGTAGAGTTGACCATAATGACTTTGATGGAATCAAGCTTTTGGGACCTTCATTTGCTGATGCAGCACTACTTAAAATGAGAAGAAAGAGCTGCAAACATCCATTAATAATCGGAACATGCAATGTACTAAGTATGAATCTAGGAAAATTGGAAATCATCAGAAATGAAATGGAATGCAGAAACATCGATATCCTAGGCATTGTGAGCTGAAATTATCTAGCACTGGCCATTTTGAATCAGACAATCATGTGGTATACTATGCCAGGAACGACCACTTGAAGAGGAACGGCGTTGCATTCATTGTCAAAAAGAACATTTCAAGATCTATCATGAAGTACTACACTGTCAGTGATAGGATAATAACCACACATCTATAAAGAAGACCTGTTAATATGACCATTATTCAAATTTACTCACCAACCACTAAGGCCAAAAATGAAAAAATTGAAGATTTTTACCAGGTTCTGCAGTCTGAAATTAATCGAATATGCAGTCAGGATGTATTGATAATTATGAGTGATTGCAATGAGAAAGTTGGAAACAAAGAAGAAGGACTGATAGTTGGAAAATATGGCCTTGGTAATAGAAACGATGCTGGATATCGCATGATAGAATTTTGCAAGACCAACTACTTCTGCATTGCAAAAACCTTTTTTCACCAACATAAATAGCAACTATACACATGGACCTCACCAGATGGAATACACAGGAATCAAATTGACTACATCTGTGGAAAGAGACACTGAAAAAGCTCAATATCACCAGTCAGAAGAAGGCCAGGGCCAACTGCAGAACAGACCATCAATTGCTCACATGCAAGTTCTAGTTGCAACTGAAGAAAATTAGAACAAGTCAACGAGAGTCAGTACAGTCTTGAGCATATCCCACCTGAATTTAGAGACCATCTCAAGAACAGATTTGACACATTGAACTCTAATTACTGAAGACCAGAGGAGCTGTGGAATGACATCAAGGATACCATACATGAAGAAAGAAAGAGGCCATTAAAAAGAAAGAAAAGACCAAAATGGATGTCAGAAGAGACTCTGAAACTTGCTCTTGAACATCCAGTAGCTAAAGCAAAAGGAATAAATGATGAAGTAAAAGAACTGAACAGAAGATTCCAAAGGGTGGATCAAGAAGACAAAGTAAAATATTAAATGACATGTGCAAAGAGCTAGAGATAGAAAACCAAAAGGGAAGAACACACTCGGCATTTCTCAAGCTGAAAGAACTGAAGGAAAAATTCAAGCCAAGAGTTGCAATAGTGAAGAATTCTATGGGGAAAATATCAAACGATGCAAGAAGCATCAAAACAATATGGAAGGAATACACAGAGTCAGTATACCAAAAAGAATTGGCAGATGCTCAGCCATTTCAAGAAGTACAATATGATCAAGAACCTAAGGTACTGAAGGAAGAAGTCCAAGCTGCATTGAAAGTATTGGCAAAAATCAAGGCTCCAACAATTGATGGAGTATCAATTGAGAAGTTGCAACAAACGAAAGCAGAGCTGGAAGTGCTCACTCATCTTTGCCAAGAAATTTGGAAGACAGCTACCTGGCCAACCAACTGGAAAAGATCCTTATTTATGCCTATTCCCAAGAAAGGTGATCCAACCAAATGCGGAAATTATCGAACAATATCATTAACATCACACGCAAGTAAAATTTTGCTGAAGATCATTCAAAAGCAGCTGCAGCAGTATATTGACAGGGAACGGCCAGAAATTCAGGCTGGATTCAGAAGAGGATGGGAAACCAGGGATTTCATTACTGATGTCAGATGGGTTTTGGCTGAAAGCAGAGAATACCAGAAAGATGTTTACCTGTGTTTTACTAACTATGCAAAGGCATTCGACTATGTGGATCATAACAAATTATGGCTAACATTGCAAAGACTGGGAATTCCAGAACACTTAATTGTGCTCATGAGGAGCTTGTTCATAGATCAAGAGCAGTTGTTCAGACAGAACAAGGGGATACTGCGTGGTTTAAAGTCAGGAAAGGTGTGCATCAGGGTTGCATTCTTTTACCATACCTATTCAATCTGTATGCTGAGCAAATAATCCGAGAAGCTGGACTATATGAAGAAGAATGGGCATCAGGATTGGAGGAAGACGCATTAACAACCTGCGTTATGCAGATGACACAACCTTGCTTGCAGAAAGTGAAGAGGACTTGAAGCACTTACTGATGAAGATCAAAGACTACAGTCTTCAGTATGGATTACACTTCAATGTAAACAAAACAAAAAACCTCACAACTGGACCAATAAGCAACATCATGATAAACAGAGAAAAGACTGAAGTTGTCAAAGATTTCATTTTAACTGGATCCACAATGAACACCCATGGAAACAGCAGTCAAGAAATCAAAAGACTCATTGCATTTGGCAAATCTGCTGCAAAAGACCTCTTTAAAGTGTTGAAAAGCAAAGATATCACCTTGAAGACTAAGGTGGGCCTAACCCAAGCCATGGTATTTTCAATAGCATCATATGCATGCAAAAGCTGGACAATGAATAAGGAAGACTGAAGAAGAATTGAGGCCTTTGAATTGTGGTGTTAGCGAAGCATACTGAATATTCCATGGACTGCCAAAAGAATGAACAAATCTGTTTTGGAAGAAGGAAAACCAGAATGCTCCTTAGAAGCAAGGATGGTGAGACTATGTCTTACACACTTTGGGCATGTTGTCAGGAGGGATCAGTCCCTGGAGAAGGACATCATGCTTGGTAAAGTAGAGGGTCAGCAAAAAAGAGGAAGACCGTCAATGAGATGGATTGACACAGTGGCTGCAACAATGGGCTCAAGCATAATAATGATTGTGAGCATGGCGCAGGACTGGGCAGTGTTTCGTTCTGTGGTACATAGGGTTGCTATGAGACGGAATCAACTCAACAGCACCTAACAACAGATAATCCAATATAATCTCCCAACAAGATCTTTAATTTACTCACATCTAAAAAGTACCTTTTGCAATGTAGTGTAACAAATTCACAGTTCATTATTCAGTCTACCATATCACTGTATTTTTAAAATATGCCAAATGAATAAACATTCCTAACTATTGTATCTACTTAAAAATTATCATTCTTATCCCCAAAACTATGACTCCCAGACACTCTGTTAACCCAGAACTGAAACTCTTCCCAAAGCTCACTCTTCAGCTAAGGATCAGACAGGACTATAAAACAAAAAATAATATACGTGAAGAGTGTGCTTCTTAAGTTCAATCAGATACATGAGACCAAATGGGTGGCTTCTGTCCAGAGGCAGGATGAGAAGGCAGGAAGGGACAGGAACTGGTCAAATGGACACAGGGAGCCCGGGGTGGAAGGGAGGAGTGTGCTGTCATATTGTGGGGATTGCAACTAATGTCACAAAAAAAAGTGTATAAATTGTTGTATGAGAAATTAACCTGAGCTGTAAACTTTCACCTAAATCACAAAAAAGTATTATTTTTTATCTTTAAAAATATAACTCTTAATCCCTTGTAACTTTTTAAAGACTTTATCTGATGTTAATTTCCAAAACTACTTTTATTTTCTCTTTCATTTACATGTTATATTCTGCCTTTCCTTTTATTTTCGATTTTCTCTTCATTGATTTTGAAATGTTTTTTTCTTGGCAGAATATAGTTAGAACTCAATTTGAGAACATGTCTTTCAATAAAGGAACTTAGTCAATTCCCATTAAATATAATTTACATGTTTGGTTCATGTCTTCTTTTTATATTGTATTTGTTACTTATTTTTATGATTTTTTGTAATTTCCGATAGCCACAAACTTTTTTATTTTTATTTTTATCTGTTATTGATTTACCTTTGGTTATTTGGATGTCCTTCTATGTCTCCCTATTTCCCGGTAGTTACCTTTAGATTGTACATTTATATATTTTTCCTGACACAAGCTTCTTACCCCCTGATGAGAATTTGGAGAAATTAGTCCACTTATATATACACATCCTTGCATGTCTCCCCTTCTACTACTCCCAGCTCCAAAATCGTTGACAATATCTAGAATTTTGTCTCAAGACTATTTTTTACCTTTTATTTTGAGAGTTCCCGCCAGTCTTTTTCTTAGTAGATGTTTTCCTTAAAAGACTGCCACAAAGTAAGTTCATGGGTGCTTCATTGTCCACTTTCTTGCATGCGCCATATGTCTTTCCCGTATGAATATTGACTGTGCTCGTGTTCGGTTATTTGATCATAACCTTTTTCTCTCAAAGAGTGATGGTTAAGGTTGTGTGTCAACTTGGCTGGGCGGTGATTCTCAGTGGTTTGGCAGTTATGATGTACTTTGACAGTTATGTAATAATGTGATTTGGTAGTTGTGATCTAATGTAATCACCTTTATGATATAATCTGATGTGATCAGCCAGTCAGTTGTAGGGGAAGTTTCCTAGGGGATGTGGGTTGCATCTAATATATGTGAATATTCAAGCAAAGCTTTCTGGCCTTTGCTCACTCTGGATCCTGCCTCAGGCTTATCATCATCAGACTTCTGAGTCTTGGGACTTGAGCCAGCAGCCTGCTGTCTGACCTGCCGATTTTGGGTTTGTCAGCCCTGCAGCTGTGTGAGTTAGAAGCCTCCAGCCTGACGTATGACTCATGGACTTGGGGCTTGCCAGCCTCTACAACTGCATGAGTCATTTCCTTGAAATAAATCTCTCTCTATGTATATGGAGCCCTTGTGACGCAGTGGTTGGGAGCTCAGCTGCTAACCAAACAGTTGGCAGTTTGAATCCACTAGCCACTCCTTGGAAACCCTATTGGGCAGTTCTATTCTGTCCTATACGGTCGCTATGAGTCAGAATCTACTAGATGGCAACAGGTTTGGTTTTGGGGTTATATATAATTATACTTCACTGGTTTTGCTTCTCTAGAGAACCCAGCCTAAGACATTTGGTACCAGGAGAGAGGTTCTAGAGAAAAAAATTGTAAGGATGAGTTTTCTAAGTTGATTCTCAAGTCTGGTTGGTCTTAAAGATGTTGATGACTCTGCTCCCAGTAGTAAAGAGGGCATTGTTAATCCATGGCATGATGTAGTGTTGTGTATTGAATTGTGTCCCCCCAAAATGTCTGTCAACTTGGCTAGACCATGATTCCCAGTGTTGTCTGATTATCCACCATTTTGTCATCTGATGTGATTTTCCTGTGTGTTTTAAGTCCTATCTCTATCAAGTTGATGAGATATAGTTTCAAAGTTTTCCTTTGTTCTTTCTTTCCTGCATACATTTCAAGTTCTGTTTTGATGGGCTATTTACAAGGAAGTATTAAATTAATCATTTAAAAATTGTCAACCTGTCTCATTTGGATTTATGTATGCTCTGATGTCTGAGTTTCTTAAAATAGTGTTTATATCCTACTTGCAACATTTTTATATACAAATTTTAATATAAAATAAAATTTAGGTAATACATTACCATTATCCCTCTAAATTCTACTTTCTAATATTTGTACATTTGACTAAGTTTTGCGTGGTAATTAGTATTAGCATTTTCAGCTTCTTTCTTTTCTAATGACTTCATTTTGGAAATAGTTGCATTTTTGCACCTTTTCCTTCTTTCATTAAGTGAGCTATTCATTTTATTGATTTTTAAAAATATTTTGATGACTTCTTTTTTCATAGACAACATAATATAAGGGACCAGATTGTGAAATCAGACTCAACACAGATCTGAGTTCTTTCCCAGACTCAAGCTTTACTAATGACCTCAATGATGCAAGTAATCACAAGCCACAGCACATCAGGAAGAAGAATCTCTAGCACCCTCTCGGTCTTTCTCCCTCTACCCCTCAAAGCAGATGGTTGCTGACCCAGGTTAACAGATGAGACTTCTAAGTGAGATACACAGTCACTTCTTGTACACATAGAAGCAATTTAGGTCATGGAACCTCTCAATTTTATTTTCAATGGTTACATAGATTACACAACATTTTTCAGGAAGCTATGCCTCAAATATACATGGATTTTAGCTTAGTTTGCTTTTTAATTGGCAATTCTAGAACATTCTGCTAAAACATTACAAAGATAAGAACTCTCCGGCTAGAAAAAAAAAAAAAAAGTGTTCTGTTTGCTAGGTAGTTTTCACTAGCTTATTTATAAGGAGATTAGACTGGATCTCCTACTTTCCTTCTTTACCAGGGGTATCTCTCCAGTAAGGAGGGTGAATGAATACTGGACTATTTACTTCCCTTTACTGAGACATTCAAGTAAAGAACAACTCATAAATGATTGAACATTATTTAAAAAAAAAAGTCCCTGTCATAATCTATGTCTAAAATTTAATGCTTGGATTCCCATTGATAAATTATAAGCTAATGTGGCACGCGTCTCTTGAAAATATTCAGTTTTAATTAACCACCATGTACCCAGCATCAGAAGCCCTGATGGCACAGTGGTTAAGAGCTCAACTGCTAACCAAAAGGTCAGCATTTTGAATCCACTAGCTGCTCCTTAGAAACCATCTGGGGCAGTTCTACTCTGTCCTATTGGGTCGCTATGAGTTGGAATTGGCTCGACAGCAACAGGTTTGACGTTTTATTTACCCAGCATCAACAGAGCCCTTGACACATAATTGTTCACATATATTTTTGAGTAAGCAAATAAATAAATAAAATGGGGAGGGAAAAAGTCCAGTTGAAGTTAACTTTCACAATTTTGGGAGGAAGGCCAATACATTTTACCAAGAGAAAATTGTGATAGTTAATGATGACTAGGTTTTCTTTATCTGTTCAAAATAACCCTTTGTATTGTTTTGGATTTGAATGGATAGATTTAAAAGTAATGAGGCTATAGGATTAACCTAACATTTAATAACTACAAATAATACAACTTAGGAACTGATAGGGGTTTTATATTCTATGGAAGGCTTTGTAGCAGCTGTGATTAAAAACAAAACCATCCAAAAAAAAAAAAACCCACAGGCACACACAAATGCTACTTTCATCAGCAAGGTATCTAACCATTGTATGCTGTTATTCCTCATCCTTAAATTGGGCATTGCAAAGGGCATACTTCATGGGAAAGTTCTGAGAATAAGTTTGGCAACACGAATGAAACACGTGGAACAGTACCCAGCACACAGATAAAGCTCAACAAACGTTAGTAGTGTTCTTTTTATCATTACTTTAAGTCCTCATAAAGTCTACCAACTTTTAAGGTTTCAAAACAGAACAAAAACCTTGTCACTAGAGTATTAAGAAAGAGACTCAGAAGGGTAAGTGATTGAAGTATTAAAAAGAACAATATTCTATATTTTAAAAAGTAGTGGATATAGTTGGTTAATGTATACAATACATTTAAGTAGAGAAAGTATATTTTTTACAGGATGCCTGTTGCCTTCCTAATAGACTAAGTCCCTCAAATATTGTGTGAACACTGAAGCGTTTCTACAGATAAGAGGGCAGCAAATACTAGATCACAACGGCCTTAGTTACCTAGTACTGCTATAACTGAAATACCACAAGGGAGTGGCTTTAAAGAACTGAAATTTATTTTCTCATAGTTCTGGAGGCTAGAAGTCCCAATTCAGGGCGTGGTGCTAAGAAGAGCTCCTTCTTTTTCTATATCAGCTTCTAGAAGCTACCAGCAACCTTGGTGTTCCTGGGCTTGAGATGCAGCTGTCCTGTGTGTCTACTTCCATATGGTGTCTTCCTTTTGGGTGTGTCTCTGTCTATTCTGCTCTTTTTATAACACAGAAGTGATTGGGTTTAGGACTCACCCTACAGTACCATGACCTCATTAACATAACAAAGAAAACCTTATTTCCAAACAGGATTTTGTCTACAGGTATAGGAGCCAGGACTTCAGTATCCATCTCGAGGGAACCCAATTCAATTCATAACAGCAAGGGAGACAGACTATTACAGTAGCTCTAGCATTCTGGGAAGGTTGGTAAAGAGAGAACAAAGGCACTCAATTTCTATTGAAATTTTGCCTAAATTTCAATTAAAAAGCCAGGAGTAGAGGTATTCAGAAGAAAACTTGGTGAAGATTCAGTATCTTTGTTCTTTGTTTTCTCACCTGATAAACGACAACATTGGATATGATCATCTTTCAAGTGCTGCCAGTTTCACATTAGATTTTGATAATCAACCAAAACCCATTGCCGTCGAGTCAGTCCAACTCACAGTGACCCTATAGGACAGAGTAGAACTGCCCCATAGGGTTTCCAAGGAGCACCTGGTGGATTCAAACTGCTAACTTGCTGGCTAGCAGCCTGAGTTCTTAACCACTGTGCCACCAACAGCTACAAATAAGTTATGAGCTTTGTATGAGTTTCCTATTGCTGCTATAACAAATGACTGCATATTTAGTGGCTTAAAGGAACACAAATATATTATTTTACAGTTCTGGAGGTAAGAAGCCTGGCACAGGTCTTGAGTTAAAATCAACGCGTCAGCAGCTCTGTGTTCCTTCTGGAGGCTCTGTGGAGGATCAGTTTCCCTGTCTTTTTCAGCTTCTGAAAGCTGCCTGTATTCCTTGGTTCCCTTCCATCTTCAAAGCCAGAATGGCCAGTATTCTTGTTCACATTGCATCGTCCTGACATTCTAATCAGCCTTCCTCTTCCACATTTAAGGACCTTTGTGATTACATAGAGCATACCCAGATACTTCAGGATAATCTTCCCATTTTGAGGTCAGCTGATAAGCAACCTTAACTCCATCTGCTCCGTAATTCCTCGTTGCCATGTAATGGAATCTATTTACATATTCCAGGGTTTAGGATATAGACATCTCTGAGGGGCCATTATTCTGCCTCTAATACGCTTTGAAATCAGGGGGAAAAAAATAAAACATTAAACCAAGCTTTTTCATTTATTCATTTTTAAAACTGGGTAAATTACTCTGACGTTTAGTTCCTTAATCTATAATGTAACCATAATAAGTTTATCTCAGTTTTGGTACTGTGGACCATGACTAGAAGTAAATTCGCAAGCTAATAGAAAATGGCGAGGCGAGGTAAGCATTCAGTTAACTGTGGACACTTTGTTATTATCAGCAGCATTATCTTCATTTGAACACTTGTCCTTCGTCTTCAGAGCAAAGAGCAGACACTAGGAGATCGTGACAAGTACATACAAAACAAGACCTTACCCTTAATGGTTTTAAAAAATAAATGTATTATATATAGCCTAGAGCTATATGAAGGAGCCCTGGTGGCACCGTGGTTAAGCACTTGGCTGGTAACCCAAAGGTCGGTGGTTTGAACCCATCAGCCACTCCATGGGAGGAAGATATGGCAGTCTGCTTCCGTAAAGATTACAGCCTTGAAAACTTTACGGGGCAGTTCTACTTGGTCCTAAAGGGTCACTAAGAGTCAGGACTTTTTTTTTTTGGTTTTTTGTTTGTTTTGATTTTAGAGATATATGCAATTAAAAAAAAAAAAAAAGCCATTGCCGTCAATTGGATTCCAACTCACAGAGACCTATATGACAGATTAGAACTGCCCCTTGGGGTTTCCAAGGAGCAGCTGGTGGATTTGAACTGCTGACCTTTGGGTTAGCAACCGTGGCGCTTAACCACTGCACCACCTTTATCCCTACTGCATTATCTACTCCAGTAATAATCTTCTCTTTGTGAGTAAATATGGGATATACTCTGAAAATTTGATTTAAAAATATTAAAATATTTGTTTCAATTAAAATTACATTTCTGTGGGAATATATTTCTATTACGTGGGTGTGATTGGAAGGTTAAGTACGGTTTTAAAAACTGAGGAGGGCCAAGTGTTTGGTGCACTGTTAACCCCAGTATTCTAGACTTAACAGAAAAGGTGGGCGTAGGAAAAAGATGTGAAAGAGTACACTTAGAAGATGCTGATTAAGATGTCATTTTGAGCACAGGGGGAAGCAGGGAGTAGAAGCAGTGGAAGAGGAAGACAAAGGCACCTGTCAGGATGGACAGCTCATGGCATTTGAGTTCTGTGTGTGGGATGAACTTGGGCTAGCAACGTAGGCAGTTCTCACCATCCGATGAATGCAAGTTTAGAACCTTGGGTTGTAATTTTGTAGGATATTCTCAGACTATGAGGGAGATTCTAAAATGAATAGACATGATTAAGATGCTGGAACTGAAAAAAGATTTAAGTAGTGAGGATTTCGAAGTGCTGGAAGGAAGACCGGAGACATTTTGCTGAGCCAAACAATGACATTCTGAAAGAGAGTAAAATGAAGTCGGAATTCATCTTATGGAAACTCACAGCAGAAAGTGTTAGCAAAAATCCGGAGAGGGCTGTGCTGGCAAAAAAGGAAACTTAAATCATTTTCATGACTGGGAAAACTTTTTAATAAAGAAGAAAAAGTGTAGTAAAAAAGTAGACACTAAATGGAAAGTTTTCTGAAGATAGTTTGGAGCAGAGGCAACATTTTCAGAAGGAAAACTACAAGATATCTGTTAAAGTAGGCAAGAAAAGCACCTAGCTGCAATAAAGGTCAATATTCATTGAATGCTTAATGTATCTGTGTTGTGCACATTTTTAAGTGCTTTAACTATATTAACTCATTGTATCCTTATCAGATGTTGTTACTCCCATTTTAAAAGTGCGATAACTGAGACACAGAGATGCAAAGTAATTTCCCCACAAACACACAGCTAAAAGTACCAAAGCCTGAATGCTGGCAGACTGCTTTGAGTCCATGCTTTACCCATTTTGAAATAATTGCCTCTGCTTTTAGAAAATGAATGTCTTGCACAGAACTGTTTTCCATTTAAGCATTCAATATTATAAATAAATAACTTAACCAGGGCTTACCATGTGACAGCCTCTAAAGACTTAAATGTGTAATATAATTTAATTGCATAAATAGTCAGTGAAAATGAGTATTATGTTCTCTATTTCCAAGGTTGGAAACTGAGGTTTATACATATACCATATAACATGGAGAGGAAACAACATAGTCACTGACCTGCTAAGGTTTAGGAAGCTTATATTCTAGTAGGAAGTTGATATAAGGAAACTCAAAATGCACACATAAATATAAAACATGGCAAGTACTACGATGCAAGAATCAGAATGGCAAGAAACAGAGTAAAAGAAAACAGCTAACTAAGATTAGAGTCAGGAAAATTCTCTCTGGAGGAAATGATATTTGTGTTGAGACATAAAAGATAAGAAAGACAGCTTTGAGCCAAAGCAGGCAGGGGAGCGTTTGTTGATCTGGAGGAAGTTATTGTGGTTAGCCACCACTAGTCTGCCAGCTTGTCATACTGTGGTAGCTTGTGTGTTGCTGTGATACTGGAAACTTTGCCACCAGTATTTCATATACCAGTAGGGTCATCCTTGGTGGACACATTTCAGTGGAGCTTCCAGACTAAGACTGGGGAGAAAGACCCAGCAGTCCACCTCTGAAAAGAATTAGCCAGTGAAAACCTTATGAATAGCAGCAGAACACTGTCTGATACAGTGCCAGAAAATGAGCTCCTCAGGTTGGAAGGCACTCAAAATACTACTGGGGAAGAGCTGCCTCCTCAAAGTAGAGTCAACCTTAATGATGTGGGTGGAGTCAAGCTTTCGAGACTTCATTTGCTGATGCTGCACAGCTCAAAATGAGAAGAAACAGCTGCAAACATCCACTAATAACCAGAACATGGAATGTATGAACTAGGAATCGAAGAAAATTGGAAATCATCAAAAATGAAATGGAATGCATAACAATTGATACCCTAGGCATTAGTCAGCTGCAATAGACTGGTGTCGGCCATTTTGAATCCGACAGTCATATGGTCTACTATGAGGGGAATGACAAACCGAGGAGGAATGGTATCGCATTCATTGTCAAAAAGAATATTTCAAGATCTATCCTAAAGTACAACGCTGTCAGCGATAGGATAATATCCATAAGGCTACGAGGAAGACCAGTTAATAAGACTGTTATTCAAATTTACGCACCAACCACTAAGGCCAAAGAGGAAGAAATTGAAGATTTCTACCAACTCCTGCAGTCCAAAATTGATTAAACATGCGATCAAGATGCATTGATAATCACTCTTGTTTGGAATGGGAAAGTTGGAAACAAAGAAGAAGGATCAGCAGTTGGAAAATATGGCCTTATTGATAGAAACGATGCCAGAGATCACTTGATAGAATTTCTCAAGATCAATGACTTCTTCATTGCAAATACCTTTCTTCAACAACATAAACAGCAACTATACTCCTAGATTTCACCAGATGGAAAACACAGGAATCAAATTAACTACATCTGTGGAAAGAGAAGATGGAAAAACTCAATATCATCAGTCAGAACAAGGCCAGGGGCCAACTGCAGAACAATCAGTAGCCCACATGCAAGTTCAAGTTGAAGCTGAAGAAAATTAGAACAAGTGGTCGAGAGCCAGAAGAAGGAACAAATCTGTCTTGGAAGAAGTACAGCTGGAATGCTCCTTGGAAGTGAGGATGACGAGACTTCATCTCATATACTTTGGACATGACTGGAGGACATCATGCTTGGTAGAGTAGAGGATCAGTGAAAAAGAGGAAGAGCCTCAACGAGATGTGGCTGCAACAATGGGCTCAAGCATAACCACAATTGCGAGGTTGGCACAGGACCAGGCAGTGTTTCATTTGGTTGTACATAGGGTCGCTATGAGTTGGAGCTGACTCAGTGGCACCTAACAACAACAACATTGTGGTTAGAGTGTCATGAATACATGGAAGAGTAGAGAAAGACGGATAGTGGGGCAATAATTGAATAACTAGAATTGACAGATGAAGGGATTTCCATATTATTATATAGGTAATAAGCAAAAAGGAGTGTTGCAGATGTGATTTGCAATTTGATAAATTTAGTCTTCCTGCTTGAGGAGGAGAGTTTGGCAGTAGTCCTTGAAGATGAAAGAACATTTTGCACTCATTAGAGGAAGTTGAGTCTGAGAGAAATGAGGATATTTGGAGGTAGAGTGGACATGTATCTGTTGTACATAAGTTGTAATAAGGAGTGAAATATCAAGAATGAGCCTCAAGGTTCTGGTTCATACAGTTATACTGAATTGCAGTCCTGGAAGTTGAAATAGTAAGTCTGAAGTTCTCAGAAGACTTACGAGTCGAATATAAAATTTGAAAATGATTAGCATGGTTATTAGAGCATAAGAAAAGAATAGATCACCTACATATAGAATGTAGAATGATAAATGAAGAAAGAGCTAGGTTGACCCCTGGCATACTTCAAAAATTAGAGGCAGTCTCTGGTGGTGCAGTGGGTAACAGCTTGGTTGCTAACCACAAGGTCAGCGGTTTGAATCCACCAGCTACTCCTTGGAAACCCTATGGGGCAGTTCTACTCTGTCTAGGGTTTCTATGAGTTGGAGTCGGATTTGGTTTTAGTTTTTTGAGGAGGAAGAAGGGATAAATGAGACGGGAAAGAAGAAATCAAGCATGTAGAAAAAATATACGAATAATGTGGTATCCACAGAATGAGACAAAAAAAGGTCATGGTGGAGGCAGGAGCTAGCATTTCTAATGATTTGGGGAGTTCTGGGGGTGGGCGTGTCCAAAACTGGATTTATTGCATTTGTGAAGCTCGATCTCAGCGGTGGTCACAGCGAAAACACTTTTGGGGAAAGATGTAGATTCAAAAGCCTTATTGTATGGTGCTAAAGAGTGAATTTAAAGTATAATTTTGAGAAGCCTAACTACAAATCAGCAAAGATATAAGTAAGTAAAAGAAAGTTTGAAAATAAAAGAACATTTTTAATCCGGTTTATTTGCTTTCATTACTTAGGAGAGGAAAGGGTTAACTGTTTCTAAGGGTTTCTTCTGGAGAGAGGATTAGAGGTGTGTGCCTGAGGATTCAGGCTTTTCTAGATAGAAATGCCTGTTTGTGCCTTTAACTCCCGTGGGTCCTTTGAGTCTTCGTGGCTTGGTTTACACACTGTGACTTCTGTGAGCCGGTCTTGACCACACAATCCTGCGTGTTAACCCACAGAAGCTAATTAGGGCACAGAGAAGTTAAGAATGTTGTTTAGGATAGAGTAGGTCATAACATGATTGAAATAGGATTTAAACATCAGATTTTCTCACTCCAAATTACATGGGGGTCGCCGCGAATTGGAATTGGCTGGAAGGCAGCTACCTATCTATCTAATATGAAGACAGCCCCTTTTCAAAAAGATTATCAGGAGTTACACTTTAAGTGCATGCAAAATATCACATACAGAGCATATGTCCATAATCACAAATGACATCAGAATAAGATAAAACCTATGATATTAACTTTTATCAGCTGAAATATTTTTGAGTCCAAAGATTTAGATCACAAGGTGTTTTAGGCTTGGTTAAAAAAGCAAAACCCAAAAAATCTGAGCGCTCCATATTAGAAATACCTGATGCAATATATTTTCAATTTGACTTCAAATATATATATATTATAAACTTGAAATAAGTCCACATTCTGAACAAGGAAAGCTGTCTGCACACTACCCTATTAAAAAAAAACAAAAAAACCAAACCCGTTGCCCTCGAATCAATTCTGACTCATAGCGACCCTAAAGGACAGAGTAGAAATGCCCCATAGGGTTTCCAAAGAGCGCCAGGTGGATTTGAACTGCCAACCTTTTAGTTAGCAGCTGTAACTCTTTTTTTGGGGGGGGGGGGGGATTTTAAAGAACAGAAATTAATTTTCTCACGGTTCAGGAAGCTGAGAATCCGAATTCAGGGCGCTGGCTCTAGGAGAAGGCTTTCTGTCTGTCGGCTCTGGGAAAGGCCCCTCTCTGTTTCCGTAGAGCCCACATTCCCTGGTCCCGCGCAATCGCGTGGCGTGTATCTTCACGTCCCTTAGCGCTTGCTTTCTTCTTGGTCTATACTGCTCCTTTCAGCACTCAGAAGTGATTGGATTTAGGGCACACCCTCCATTGATATGGCCTCATTAACATACCAAAGAAAATCCTATTCCCAACTGGGATGACATCCACGGGTATGTTGTTGTTAGGCGCCCTTGTGTTGGCTCGGACTCATAGCGACCCTATGGACAACAGAAGGAAATACCACCCGGGCCTGCACCATCCTCACAATCGGTGTTATGCTTGAGTCCGTTGTTGCAGCCACTGAGTCAATCCATCTGGTTGAGGGTCTTTCTTTTTTCCCCTGACCCTCTACTGTACCAAGCATGATATCCTTCTCCGGGAACAGATAGGGAGGGGTTAGGATTCCAACACATTCTTTTGGGGAGAAGCAGTTCAATCCATAACAACGGGGGAAATAAATGAATGCCTGAGTGCATGAATGAGTAAACGAGTTCCTGCTCATATCCTGGATGTAATCATATTCCTCAAGTTAACCCCAACTCCTGGCCTGGTAACTGACGTGGGTGTTCAGCTGTGGTTGTAGAATACATCCTCTTACCAATTGTTGCCAACACTGTTTTCGGCTTCGGTTTTTTTGTTTTGTTTTGTTTTTTTTGCATTTATAAAATGAGAGAGTAACCAGTGCACTAAATCTGATCAACATCAATGACGCGTCCAGGGAACTGAAGTAGTATGGCGGTCCTGGCTATGACTCTCCGTAGCTGTAACTCTTAACCACTATGCCTCCAGGGTTTCCAGGACCCTATAAAGGCCCTGCACATTACGCCCACTTGATACTTGCTTGTGAAATGGCAGAATCCAGTGCAAAACAAAAATAAGCTGGGAGAAAAATTGGAGTTATGTGGTAATTGTACGAAACTCCTGAATTAACTGAAGGAATTGAAGCAGTTTGAACTAATCATAATTAGTTTCTGCTGTTAGAATATGTTTTAAATTTGTATGTTTGAATAGACTAATGAGAAAAATACAGCAAAATAATTAAGGGAAAATTATTGTATTGTAGAGAAATAATGTTGAGTTAGATGTAAAGATACAAGTAATTATTGTATTATAATTAACAAACGGTTAGTGAGAATTACTTTTGGAAAACAGGTAGAACAAATGTAAAATAACTAACTCTCCGCTTTCTTGAGCAGGGTATGTTGTTATTTATTTAACACATATATTCATAATCACTTTCACACAGATGACCACTCATGGATTAAATTAAAAACAACAGTTTTTAGCATGCGTTTCCTGTGGATCCAAGGTGAAATATACGTATATAACAGTGGTGATGAACATAAAACATAATCCCAATTTGCTAATTTTGAGAACTTAATATTATCTTTTTGAATACACATGGATGAAAATAAAAGAAAAAATAACAGAACTACCCAAATGTGTTGAAAATTAAAAAAAAATAAGTATCTGTTTCATTACAATGTCCCCTTCTCTACTAACTTAACGGAAACCCTGATGGTGTAGTGGTTAAGAGCTACAGCTGCTAACCAAAAAAATGTCAGCAGTTCTAATCCAGCAGGTTGTCCTTGGAAACCCTATGGGGCAGTTCTACTCTGTCCTACTCTGTCCTATAGGGTCACTATTTTTTTTTTTTTTTTTTGGGTACTAACCTAAAAATTGAATGTTCGAATCCACCCAGTTGCACCACGAAAGAAAGGTCTGGTGATCCACTAACATAAAACTTACAGCCAAGAAAATCCTATGAAGCAGCTCTATTCTTTAACACATGGGATTGCCATGAGTCTAAATTAATTCAATGACAAAATGTTTGGTTTTTGGTTTCAATACACTAACCAAGAATTTAGGTAAGAGATGATGGAATTCCTGAGGAAAGGTTTAGGCATGAAGTAAAGTGAAATCTTAAAAAAAAAAAAAAAAAAAAATCCTCAATTTTAAAAATATATATTTTTTTAATTGTACTTCAGGTGAAGGTTTACAGAACAAATAGTTTCTCATTAAATAGTAGTATACATATTGTTTTATGACATTGGTTAACAACTCCACGACATGTCAACCATCTCCCTTCTTGACCTTTTCTTTTTTTCCTTTGGTGAAAATACACACAGCCAAAGATACACCATTTCAAAAATTTCTACATGCACAGTTCAGTGACATTGACTACGCTCTTCCAATTGTACTGCTATTCTCACTTTAGATGAAGGTTTACAGAACAAAATAGTTTCTCATTAAACAGTTAGTACACAAGTTGCCCCATGACAATGGTTAACATCCTCACAACACATCAACACTGTCCTTACTCAACCTTGGGTTCCCTATCACCAGCTTTCCTGTCCCCTTCTGCCTTCTAGCCTTTGTCCCTGGACTGCCGTGCCTCGTTAGTCCCGTTTTGTTTCATGGGGCTGTCCACTCCCTGGCTGAACGGTGAACCTCGGAAGTGATTTCACCCCTGAGCTAAAAGAGTGTCTGGGGGCCATACTCTCGGGGTTTCTCCAGTCTCCGTTAGGCCAGTAAATCTGGTCTGTTTTGTGTGTGTTAGAATTTTGCTCTACATCCTTCTCCAGCTCTGTCCAGAACCCTATGTTGTGATCCCGGTTAGAGCAGTCAGTGGTGGTAGCCGGGCACCATCTAGCTGTACTGGACTCAGTCCAGTGGAGGCCTTGGTAGCTGTGGACCATTAGTCCTTCGGACTAATCTTTTCCTTGTATCCTGTTCTCTTCATTCTTCTTTGCTCCTGAAGGGATGAGACCAGTGGAGTGTCTTAGATGGCTGCTCACAGGCTTTTAAGAACCCACATGCTACTCACCAAGGTAGAATGTAAAGCATTGTCTTTATAAACTGTGTCATGCCAATTGAGCTAGATGTTCCCCGAGATCATGGTCCCCACAGCCCTCCGCCCAGCAATTCAGTCCCTCAGGGAGTTTGGATGTGTCTATGGAGCTTCCATGACCTTTCCTTGTACAAGTTGTGCTGGTTTCCCCAGTATTGTGTACTGTCTCACCCTTCACCCAAGATACCACTTACTGATTGCCTATTTAGTATTCCCCCCCACCCCTCCCATCCCTGATAACCAACAAAGATTGTTACTTTTAGTGTGTGAACTTTTTCATGGGTTTTTACAATAGAGGTCTCATACAATATTTGTCCTTTTGTGATTGACTTATTTCACTCAGCATAATGTCCTCCAGTTTCATCTATGTTATGAGATGGTTCACAGATACATTGTTGTTCTTTCTCCTTGCATAGTACTCCATTGTGTGTATGTACCATAGTTTGTTTATCCATTCATCTGCTGATGGGCATCTAGGTTGTTTCCATCTTTTTGCTATTGTGAACAATGCTGCCATGAACATAGGTGTGGATATGTCTATTTGAGTGATGACTCTTATTTCTCTAGGATATATTCTTAGGAGTGGGATTGCTGGATCACATGGTATTTCTGTTTCTAGCTTTCTAAGGAAGTGCCATATAATTTTCCAAAATGGTTGTATCATTTTGCATTCCCACCAGCAGTGCATAAGAGTTCCGATCTCCCCACAGCCCCTCCAACATTTGTTATTTCCAGTGTTTTTGATTCGTGCCAGTAATGCCGGGGTGAGATGCTATCTCACTATGGTTTTAATTTGCTTTTCTCTAATGGCTAGCGATCAGGAGCATTTCCTCATGTGTCTGTTGGCCGCTTGAATGTCTTCTTTGGTGAAGTGTCTGTTCATTTCCTTTGCCCATTTTTTAATAGGATTATTTGCCTTTTTGTTGTAGAGGTGTTGGATTTTCTTGTAGATTATGGAGATTAGACCTTTGTCTGACTTGTACTGTCCAAAATTTTCTTCCCACTCTGTAGGTTCTCTTTTTACTCTTTGGGTGAAGTCTTTTGAAGAGCATAGGTGTTTGATTTTTAGAAGATCCCAGTCATCTAGCTTATCTGTTGGGGTTTGTGCATCGACGGTTCTGGTTTCTATCCTGTTAATGCCATGTATTAAGGCCTGAAGTGTTGGTCCTATTTTTTCTTCTATGAACTTTATAGTTTTAGGCTTTATATTCAGGTCTTTGATCCATTTTGAAGTAGTTTTTGTATACGGCATGAGGTATGGGTCCTGTTTCACTTTTTTGCAGATGGATATCCCGTTTTGCCAGGACCATATGTTAAAAAGACTGTCATTTCCCCATTTGATGGACTTTGGGCCCTTGTCGAAGATCAGGTGCCTGTAGGTGGATGAATTTACATCAATTTTAAAAATATTTATAGAATTATCTTCTTCCTAAACTGCACCAAGCATTATTTCATATAATTTTGGCCTTAACATCAAAGTGGTGAAGAAAAGATTTCCCCATGGCAAAGGAGGAGATGACAATTATATCATCAAGCCACCCAAGATGTCTTTCTTCACACTGTGTCATATTCTTTTGTTATTCTTGTTCTTAGCTGGCCTTCCCAATTTTTATTTTGTAGGTACTGTGTTAAACTACATAAACACAGATTCAGAACTGTTAGTTTATAAAATAATCTTCTATTCAAATCTGAATAAGTAGAAATTATCATATTATCATGATCTTTTGTTTTACTTTGTCAAAGTCCATCAATGTTTTTATATCATTATAGTTCTTGGTGCTAAATATTGGAAATGATATTATTATCTTTAATTTTAATTTTTTTTTCTGTTCTCAAGCTATCTTCTCATTCTCTTTTGCTCACATTAAAAATTTTGATACCTAATTTATTCTTTCACTGAAAAATATTGATTTTGTGAATAATCACTTTGCATCCATAAAATATATACAGTAACAGTTCTGATTTTAATAATTGAATATATTATTAAATTAGACACTCTCAGAACAAATATTAAAATGAAGAAAATGCTTTTCAACATTTTCCTTAGCAAGGTGCAAAAGAACATAATTAAGGGCTATTCCTTTCCTTCAGATTTGTCTTTATATTCTTTAAAACTCATCAGTGGAAGTGCTTGCTTTCAACTCAGTCCTTATTTTACGGCAGAGCATCCCATCTCAAAGCTTCAGAAACGATCACTGAAAATTAGCTTTGCAGCGAAAACCACACAATGAGAGTTGACAGAACAGAACACCAGGGTATCAAGTTAAATGGTTTCCAGAAGGCTGAGGGACAGACAGCACAACAGAATGTGCGCTTAAGAAATGTTTCAAGAGTTCAGAAGCACCCTTTGGGGGCAATGAAATGTAGTCATAAGCAAAAGAAAGCTATAAAACATCACAGTTTGCAAACAATTAGAAATAGATTCTGTTCAAAGAGAGGCAAGGTGTTATACATAAGGCAATAGAGCTGCAGATAATGGAAGCCACCCCAGGAGTGGCTGAGCCAAAACACCACAGATTCATGTAATAGCATTTTCAGATACACACAAGTCCTTAGAAAATAACACTATTAGCCTTGGCATCTCCAGTCAACAGGCTCAAATATCATATAAAATGATACAAGTTTTTGAAGCAAAGACTAAAATCATGTCTACTTTCTAATGATTTATATTTATCCATTGAGGAGTGTACGTTACATACTTGCTTATTAAGTCTTCTTGTTGGCCTGCACTCCATATAACGCAACTCCATATAATCATGTTTGTTTTTTTAAGGCATGAAAAGTAAATCATGTTTATGGACTTTAAAATGTCTGCACACAATCTGTTACAATAGATATTTTCTCAGGCTGTAATTTCACTTAAAAAATATCTGAATTCTATTTAGCTATAAGAATGGTTGGAAGCAATGTGAAATGAAATTGCTATATATAACATGTTATAAACAAACAAGGAGGAAGAAGGTTAATTTTGAAAAATATATTAGCAAACATGTAATATATTAACAATAACCAAGCACAGGGCAAACTCTGGATCAACATGGCCCAAATAAGAGAAGGTAGAAACAAACTTTAGATGGGTAATCTGTCATATAGAGCCTAAAATTCAATGAAACTCCCTCTGGAACAGAAAAGAATAAACTGCTATTTCAGTTGAATTCTACTAATTATTCAGATTAACCTCATTATCCTTTTACGTAGCTTGCCCTCATATAACAACCATGATGGTTCTAGTTATTCAAAATATAGTGTTCGGAGCTCCTTTTTCTTTATTCTAAAAGTTGAGTTATCTTATCTAATTCTAAGTATTTTTAAACATTTTATCTGATACTTCACAAAATGCAAACAGAAATTTTAATTATCTTACAATGTTATATTTATTGCTTTGAAATCTTGATGATGTATATAACATAAAACCAAGTGAATAAATCATTGAAAACATTTAAACAATTACTTTTAAAGAGTAAATAATAATTCCTACTTCCCATCATCATATATGTGTGTAGAGAAGAAAATCAGCACAGCTTTAATGACTATAATATTCACAGTCTCTTATACATATTTCTACAAATAGACACTTCCTCCAAAAATGCTGAAACACTGTTTTTAACACAAGCATGTGTCTAAATTGATCATTGCTTCATGTGTGTTGATTGTCTCCCCCTTGGTTTTCATGCTACTCACACTCTTCATTTTACTCCTAACTTGTTATTCTTTCCCTGTTGTCTTTGCTTGTTCTTTATCTTCTTTTTGGCCTTTTTACTACTGGAACATCCCAGGACTCAGTCCTTGGACCTCCACTTCTTTTTATCCACACTCACTTTTTGCCAGTGTCATTTACTGTCATGACTTCAAATCTGGCTTTATGACAATTCTCAAATTTGTATCTGCAGACCCAGTTTACCATCACCACCGTGGCCACCTACTTGAATGTCTAATAGACAGCTCAAACTTAAAATTTCCAAAGCTGAACTGTTGATCTTCCCTCCCCTACTCAAATCTGCACGATTTATAACTATTATCACAATTATGACATCTGTCATCTGTATCCGTCCTATTTCTCGGCCAAAATATCCAGAAAATTTTTAAATTCTGTCATTTTTCTTATATTCACATCTAATCCATCTGGAAATCCTGTTGGCTCCATCATCAATAAAAAAACAAACAAACAAATCTGTTGCCATCTAGTCAATTCTGACTCATAGCGACCCTATAGGACACAGTAGAACTTCCCCATAGGGGTTCCAAGAAGTGGTTGGTGAATTTGAACTGCTGACCTTTAGGTTAGCAGCCGAACTCTTAACCACCACGCCACCAGGGGTCCAACAGAGTAGCTAACATGACCTAGTAAAACTGAAAATTAGATTATGTTATTTCTTAGCTGAAATCTTACAGTGGTTCTGTATTACACTCAGAGTAAAAGCAAAAGTTCCTATAGCAGGTAACAAAACCCTGCATGATCTGCTACTGAACCCTTCACTTGTCCTTGTTACGTTTCTGTCTTTCCTATGACTCCTCCTTGTTCACCTACTCCAGACACGTTGCTCTCCTTGTCTTCATTGCTCTTCTCCAGGTATCTACTTGTCTATATCCTTCACCTCCTTCATGACCCATCTTCACTATTCTCTCACCTTTCTCAAGCCTCACCTACTCAATGAGGTCTATTTAATACTGCTACTTTCCGCTCTTTTGTTCCTCCTAACCTTACTTACCCTATGTTATTTTTTTCACAGCTCTTATCAACTATTCTTATAAAACAACTTCTTCATTTATTTATCATCTCTCCTCTCACCCTAGACTCTCAGTAACATAAAATCTGTTGTCGTCAAGTTGATTCAGACTCATAGCGACCCTGTATTCAGCAGAATAGGGCAGATAATCTTTATCTGTTTTGTTCACTCATGAATCTCAAAAGCC
Organism: Dugong dugon; assembly: GCA_030035585.1. Lineage (NCBI taxonomy): Eukaryota > Metazoa > Chordata > Mammalia > Sirenia > Dugongidae > Dugong > Dugong dugon. The sequence continues at coordinate 7,443,767 of CM057478.1, read as the reverse complement.
AAGAACAGTGCCTAAAGCAACGTGAGTACTTAATAAATATTTACTGAATAAAGAAAAGAAAAAATGAATAGATTATTGAATATAATTGCTTTATCGTGTCACTCCTTCATTCAAGAAATATTTATAGAGGAGTTACATAACTGAACTGCATATTAGACCTTGCAGATACAGTGGTAAGCAATTAATACATATCAGTATTTACGGAACTTGTTTTCTAATAGGACAAATAGACATTAATTAAACGATCACACAAATCAGTATAGAGTTACAAGGTAATATTTTTAAGTAGAGGTATATGTTGCTATGATCAGGTAGGATATTGCTGTCAAGATAGATCAAGATTGGTCTATGCAGATCTTTTTAGTCCAGATTAAGACTCTTGGTCTTCATTCCAAAAGCCAAGGGAAGATATTGAAGTGCTGTAAGCAGAAGGGTGTCCAGGTCAGATGTATATTTAGAGACATCACTGGGCTAGAGTAAGACAGGAAGTTAGGGTACAAGTAAGCAGGCTGGATGGAACTAGAGTTGTGATGGTGAGGAAAGAGAGAAGTAGGTATTTTCCAGAGATCTTCAAGAGCCAAAATAAACAGGACTATGAAAGACCGACCTTGCCAATGGAAGAGAAGGTGGCATCAAGGCTGATTCCTGGCCCCAACAACGTTTCTTTAGGGTTCCTATTCTTGTCCTTTCAAGTTGTTAAACTCCTGTAAGTCTCCACAGTGTTTGAAAGAGATTTTGTGAAAGCTGAAGTATATGGACAAAACTAGTAACAGAAAAAAGTTAAAACCAGTGGCAAGTCATGTAGGTAAAATTAAATACCTTAAATTACTATATATTACATAAACATGAGCAGTATGTTTGGTCTGATTTATTTGGGAAATAATAATTAAGCATAAATCTATATGGAAATTAAGAAATAAAAAGAGTTGGAATTTAGCAAATGTTGATTGACTAAATATATAGAAAGAAAGAAAATGATTTGTGAATGTTTGACAAAAAGGTTTAATTTCTTCTATTCAGATTCAGGTCTAGGGTGCAAGGGAAAATCTGTAGTTCCTACATTATCATTCATTACAGGGCTGCTATGAGTTGGAATCAACTCAATAGCAACGGGTTTGTTTGGTTTTTTATTTGTGTCTATTCAAAATATCATAGAATAATTTAGGAACACTAGAAAAGGAATTTTCTCATTTTTAGGGAAAACTAGATACGGAATTTTGAGGTATAGAGATATTTATACTGATATATTCATATTTACATTTTTATTTGTCTTTCTCTACATATATTTAGAATTTGTTCTCAGTTTCTGTTTGAACCACCGGGGGGTGTTGTGAAATAGACAAATTGAATGGGTTTCTATAAGTCACACACAATGTGGCTTTAAGAATGTGTGCCAAATAATGGAGGGAGAGGGAGTAAACATTGATAACAAGTGTGTCAAGTTCTGGCATAAGGACGTTACATTGGAGCACAAAACAGATCTCGGCGTATCACAATGATATTGCAATTATACGTACTATATATATACTTATACGTATTTTATATGTATGTAACCCGTTCCCGTGGAGGTGATTCCAACTCATAGCGATCCTGTAGGACAAAGTAGAACTGCCCAATAGGGCTTTATAGGCTATAATCTTTATGGAAGCAGACTGCTACACTTTCTCCTGCAGAGCAGCTGGTAACTGTGAACTGCTGACCTTTCTATTAGCAGCTGAGCACTTAACTACTGTGCCATCAAGACTCCTTTTTTATATTTATGTATATATTATGTATATATACATATTTATAAGTATTATATATATGTGTATATAGGCATTCTGGAAACCCTGGGGGCTTAGTGGTTAAGAGGTATGTCTGCTAACCAAAAAGTTGGCAGTTCGAATCCACCAGGCGCTCCTTGGAAACTGTATGGGGCAGTTCTACTCAGTCTATAGGGTCACTATGAGTCAGAATCAACTCGAAGGTAACGGGTTGGTTGGTTGGTTGGTATATAGACATTCTAGCCCTTGAAGAAAAAAAATATTGTGGATGTCACTTCAGATGCTATTTGCTGTTGATGCATCTCTCAGTATATAACATGTTTTATGTTTGTGTAGTTGTCAGGAATGTCACTGGGATGAGACAGATAAAATACTTCACCTGTCTCTCAGATTCCACACATACTGAGGGATAGATATTAGTAAAGAAGAATGAAATGCCTACATCTGGGAACTATAGTCTGACTACCAAAAAACCCAAGACCTAACTCGCTGCTGTTAAGTCAATTCCAGCTCATAACGACCCTGAAGGATAGAGTAGTACTGCCTTATAGGGTTTCCAAGGATCAGCTGGTAGATTTGAACTGCTGACCTTTTGGTTCACAGCCTAGTTCTTAACCACTGGCTCATGAATACTACACATTTCTAACTTTCTTTTAAATAGTTAGGTGTGTTGGTATAAACTGGAAATGACCTGAAGATGGTCAGACTTGTTTCAGTTCTCATATTTCTTTCAGATTTTAGTGAGGTCCAGGTAGAGCTGTTGATATCTGATGAGAAAATAGGTCCCCCTTTTATCCTCTAAAGTAGGAGTCAGCAAACTATGTCTCTCAGGTCAAATTCTTCTCACATATTTTTATAAATAAAATTTTATTAGAATACAGCCACATTCATTCATTTATACATTGTCTATGGCTACATTTAGGTTTAAGCAAGATTTCTGTGGCTTTAACAGATGAAGACGACTGAATAAACTTTTCATTGACACTTAAGTACAATAATCTAGCTCCCCATTAGTACCTAATGACAAGATTTTTGTGAAATTTGATCATATTTTTAGATTGCATAGCTAAATTTTAATCTGGTTATTATAATTATTTAAGATATAAAAATATTTTACAAGAGCTGGTGGGAGGGGAAATGGGGAGTTATTGCTTATAAAGTACTAGGTTTCTGTCTGGGGTGATGAAAAACTTTCGGAAACAAGTATTGATAATGGTTGCACAACATATTTAATATAATCAATGTCACCAAATTTTAAACTCAAAATGGTAAAAATAGCAAAATTTGTGTCACATACATTTTACCACAATATAACATTTTAAAAATACTTTTTTTCTGACTTCTGGCAAAATGGCATTCTAGGCAGAAAGACCACACCGTCCCTCCACAGTAAAGATCTGAAAAACTAAGCCAAACAGAGAAAACAGCAATCCTGAAACCCTAAAACATCAAATGAAGAGATAAAGAACTCAGGCAAGCACCAATGGAGTGAGAAAACTGACAGAGAATGGAGAGCAAGCAGAGATTCATGCAGAGGTCCCCAGGCAGTAAGGATCCACCATCTTAGACTCCTATCAGAGACCAGCAAATAGGGGGTATGAGAAAGCAGCTTCACGGAGGTTCCAGCAGGAGACAGAACAACTGGTAATTTGTGATATATGCTTTCCCACCCCCCACCCTTCTTCACCCCCACTCAGCTTCCTCTGCTTCCTGTGGCCACAGTCTCTTGTCTGGGAAGCACTGGCTGCTTGGATTCCACCCACCCGCACTGGGCGGCTCTCTGAATGCCATTTGTTGGCTGCTGGTGTTGCTTTTTTTTCACCTCTTTTGATTTCTTCCTTACCTCTCACCACCTCCCCCTCCTTTCACTCAAATACCTGGATCAGTGTGCCATCTTTGCTTCTTCCTGAGGGGCTGTGGAGCTCTGTTCGAGTGTGGAACTGCTTCCCGGTCTGGGCTGCCATGCTGGTGGGATACTGGGGCTTTTGTTTGCTTGCTGGTTTTGAATTCTTTGTTTGTTTTCTTTTCCTTTTCTTGAGTTGGGAGCCTGATCTGGCCAGGCAGTGCTGTGCAGCTTGGAACCTACCCCCTCGGTTTGCACAGACGCACAGAGGAATCCCTGAGAGGATTTCTTCCTTCATGGGTTTTTTTTTTTTTTTTTCTTTTCTGTTCTTTTGGGGGCTTTTCTTGTTCTTTTTTTTTTTTTTTTAATTTCTTTTCCCTCTTTTTACCTTTTTGTCTTTCTTCATTACTCAGTTTCTCGTCTCTCTATACCTTCCTTCTCTTTCTGTGCCCTGAATACCTGGCACTGAATACCTCTATGCCTTCTAGCCACGCTGTACTGCAATATCTGAGAACAACTTCCACAGAACTCATAGCAGCACTGGTGGGATCTCGGGGAGCTTTGCTGCTCTTTTTCCTTTCTGATTTTTATTTATTCTTTATTTTCTTCTTCTTCCCCATTTCGTTTTTCTCCATTTCATAGTCTCTCATCTCTCCACTCTAACAGCAAGCTCTGCTAGCACTCTTTTTTTTTGTTTGTATGATTTTGGCTCCTGTTCCTCTCTCCTCTCTCTCATATCCATCATAGCTCCACACGTAACAATCTCCCCCATACATCCTGCCTACCTGCACCATCCACTTAACATCACACCACCAAGCAGTATAGGCACAGCCTACTGGAACCTGCCCTGCACTGATTACTGACCCGCCATGGTGGCTGTAGTAAGTGCCACAAACAACCCTTCCCAGTAACTCCTCTTCAGCCTGACCTGCACTGCTGTACCTTATCTGAGCAACTGATACTGCCAATTGGAGAAGGAGGCAAAAAGTATCATGCCCACAGACGAGCAAACAAAAAGAACACACAGCTGGCCTGCTCAGACATAGCCAAACAAAAAAAAAGGGATGAAACAAACAAATCTACCAATCAACAAACAAGAAAAATAAGTACTGAATGCCCCAAGACAGCAGACAATATCAAAACATTTATAAAAACAGGACAAGATGGTTCATTAGGCATCCAAAATAAAACACCAGATGACCTTCCAGTGGAAGAAAATGCACTAGAATTACCTGACAGGGATTTCAAATCTCCAATACTCAGATTTCCCCAAGAGTTGAAGCAAAAATCAGACAAAAAGGAGGAAAACATAGACAAATTCATGGAAAATACAGACAAAAAATTGGAAGAGTTCAGTAAAATAATGCAGGAACAAAATGCCAAAATAAATTCACAACTAGAAATTATACAGAAACAACAATTAGAAATCCAAAAGATAAACAACAAGATTTCAGAAATGGATGGTGTCATAGAAGGGCTGAGGAGCAGATTTGAAATGGTGGAAGACAGGACCAGTGGAATTGAAGACAAACACTTGCATACAACTCTGTTTGAGGAAAACTCAGAAAAAGGAACAAAGAAAAATGAAAAGACACTAAGAGTTATGTGGGATACAATGAAAAGCAAAAATGTGCAAGTGATTGGAGTTCCAGAACAGGGGGAGAAAACAGAAAACACAGAGAGGATCATTGAGGAACTGCTGACATAAAACTTTCCAAATACCATGAAAGATGAAAAGCTGGCCATTCAAGAAGCTCAATAAACCTCATATAGGATAGACCCCAAAAGAAAGTCACCAAGGCATATCATACTCACACTCACCAAATCCAATGACAAACAAAGAATCCTGAGAACAGCTCATGAAAAACAAGAAGTCACATACAGAGGAGACAAAATAAGAATAAGCTCAGATTATTCGGCAGAAACCAGGCAGACAAGAAGGCAATGGGATGACATATACAAAACCTAGAAAGAAGAAAAATTGCCAGCCAAGAATAATATATCCTGCAAAGCTTTCATTTAAATATGATGGTGAAATTAGGACATTTCCAGATAAACAGAAATTAAGGGAATATATAAAAACCAAACCAAACTTACAAGAATTATTAAAGGGATTTCTTCGGTCTGAGAACAAACAACTTCAGCTCGAAGGCAGAATCCAGGATGCAGGATCGTACCAGCCAGATACCAATCTAGGAAATGAACTCTCAAGGACTATCCAAAAACAAAAGAAATACAACAGGGAATCAGAGCAGTTAATCAGTAAATGACAACAACATCAGAACAATAAAAGAGGGAATAAATGGTGTAGGTATAGAACCTTCTAATGGAGAAGAAGGCAAGGCGATACCAAGTAATAATAGACTGCTTCAAACTTAGAAAGATAAGGGTAAATTTCATGCTAACCAAAAAGAAAGCTAATAAATATACCATAAAAATAAAGAGAAAAAACATAAAGTCTCAGCAAAAACAAAAACTACAAAAACAAAAGAAATGAAAAAAAAATCCACAAACAAAAGTAACTCAGTACAGGAGAGTAAGAACAAAGAAAACGTCAGCACCACAAAAAAAAATCACAACAAACTGACAGCAACAAACTCACATCTATCAATAATAACACTGAAAATAAATGGCTCAATGCACCCAGAAACAGACAGAGAGTGACAAAATGGATAAGAAAACAGGATCCATCAATATGCTGTCTACAAGAGACACACCTTAGAAACAAAGATGTGAATTTATTAAAAGTCAAAGGTTGGAAAAAAATATATCGAGCTAACAACTACCAAATAAGAGCAAGAGTGGCAATACTAATCTCAGATAAAATAGACTTTAAAACAAAATCCACCATAAAAGAAAAAGAAGAACATTATATAATGATTAATGGAACGATCCATCATGAAGACATAACCATAATAAACATCTATGCACCCAATGACAGGGCTCCAAAATACATAAAACAAACTCTAACAACACTGAAAAGAGAAATTGACAGTTCCACATTTATAGTAGGAGACTTCAGCACACCACTCTCAGTAAAGGACAGAACAACTAAAAAGAAACTCAGCAAAGATACAGAAGACCTAAAGGGCACAATCAGCCAACTTGACCTCATAGACATATATACAACACTCCATCCAACTGCTGCAAAGTACACATTCTTTTCCAATGCACATGGAACGTTCTCCAGAATAGACCAAATCTTAGTCCACAGAGAAATCCTCAACAAGATCCAAAACGCTGAGATAATTCAAAGTATCTTCTCTGACCACAATGCCATCAAGGTAGAAATGAACAACACAAAGAGCAAGGACAAAAAAAAATCAATTACATGGAAACTGAATAATACCCTGCTTACACATCACTGGGTAATAGAAGAAATCAGAGATGGAATCAAAAATTTCCTAGACTCAAACGAGAATGAAAACACATCATACCAAAACCTTTGGGACACAGCAAAGGCAGCCCTCAGAGGACAATTTATAGCAATAGATGCACACATCAAAAAAGAAAAAAGGGACAAAATCAAAACATAAACTACAGAACTCAAATAGAAATAGAACAGCAAAAAAAAGCCCACAGCCATTGGAAGAAAGGAAATAGTAAAGATCAGAGCAGAAATGAATGAAACAGAGAACAGAAAAACAATCGAAAAAGAATCAGCAAAACCAAAAGTTGGTTCTTCGAAAGAATCAGCAAAATTGACAAACCACTGGCCAGACTGACAAAAGAAAAACAGGAGAGGATGCAAATAAGAAATGAAATGGGGGACGTTACAACAGACCCAACTGAAATAAATAGGATCATAACAGAATATTATGAAAAACTATACTCCAACAAATTTGAAAACCTAGAGGAAATGGATAAATTTCTAGAAACACACTACCTACCCAAACTACCACAAAGTGATGTTGAAAATCTGAACAGATCCATAACAAGAGATTGGAAAGGTAATAAAAAAAAAAAAAACTCCCAACAAAAAAAGTCCTGGCCCAGATGGCTTCACTGGAGAATTCTACAAAACATTCACAGAAGAGCTTGTACCAGTACTACTCAAGCTATTTCAGAGCATAGAAAGGAAGCAACACTTCCAAATTCATTCTACGAAGCCAGCATAATGCTGATACCAAAACCGGGCAAAGACGCCACAAAAAAAGAAAATTACAGACCAATATCTCTCAAGAATATAGATGCAAAATTCTCAACAAAATTCTAGCCAATAGAATTCAGCATCATATCAAAAAAATGATGCACCACGACCAAGTAGGATTCATACCAGGTATGCAAGGATGGTTCAACATTAGAAAATCAATCAACATCATCCACCACATAAATAAAAGGAAAGAAAAAAATCACATGATCATCTCAATTGAGGCAGAAAAGGCATTCAACAAAGTCCAACACCCATTCCTGATAAAAACTCTCAATGAAATAGGTATAGAATGGAAATTACTCAACATAATAAAGGACATCTATGCAAAAACAACGGCCAACATCATTGTTAATGGAGACAGGCTGAAAACATTCCCCTTGAAAACAGGAACAAGACAAGGGTGCCCTTTATCACCACTCCTATTTAACATTGTGCTGGAAGTTCTAACTAGAATAAGGCAAGGAAAAGAAATAAAGGACATGCAAATTGTTAATGAAGAAGTTAAGCTGTTCCTGTTTGCAGAAGATATGGTACTATACATAGAAAACCCTAAAGACTCCACAAGAAATCTACTGGAACTAATAGATTCAGGAGAGTAGCAGGACAGAAAATAAACATACAAAAATCAGCTGGATTCCTATACACCAATAAAGAGAATAATGAAGTCAGGAAAACAATACCATTTATAACAGCCCCTAAAAAAATAAAATCCTTAGGAATAAATCTAACCTGGGATATAAAAGACCTACACAAAGAAAACTACAAAACACTACTGCAAGAAACCCAAAGGGATTTACATAAATGGAAAAACATACCATGCTCATGGATAGGTAGGCTCAACATTGTGAAAATAACAATTCTACCCAAAGCAATTTACAAATACAATGCAATCCCAATCCAAATACCAACAACATGCTTCAAAGAGATGGAAAGACTAATCATTTACTTTATACAGAAAGGGAAGAATCCTTGAATAAGTAAAGCACTATTGAAGATGAAGACTAAAGTAGGAGGACTCACACTACAAGACCTCAGAACCTACTATACAGCTACAGTAGTCCAAACAGCCTGGTACTGGTACAAGGACAGATATATTGACCAATGGAACAGAATTGAGAACCCAGATGTAAATCCATCCACCTACGGTCACCTGATCTTCGACAAGGGACCAAATTCCATCAAATGGGGAAAAGACAGTCTTTTTAATAAATGGTGCTGGCAAACCTGGATATCCATCTGCAAAAAAATGAAACAGGACCCGTACCTCACGCCATATACAAAAACTAATTAAAAATGGATCAAAGACCTAAATATAAGCCAGAACCTATAAAGTTCATAGAAGAAAAAATAGGACCAACCCTACAGACCCTAATACATGGCATTAACAGGATACAAAAAAAAAAAAAAAAAAACAAAAACCATCAACACACAAACCCCAGAAGATAAGCTAGATAACTGGGATCTTCTAAAAATCAAACACCTATGCTCTTCAAAAGACCTCACCAAAAGAGTAAAAAGAGAACCTACAGACTGGGAAAAAATTTTTGGACTGTACAAGTCAGACAAAGGTCTAATCTGCATAATCTACAAGAAAATCTAACACCTCTACAACAAAAAGACAAATAATCCAATTAAAAAATGGGCAAAAGAAATGAACAGACACTTCACCAAAGAAGACATTCAAGCGGCCAACAGACACATGAGGAAATGCTCCTGATCACTAGCCATTAGAGAAATGCAAATTAAAACCACAATGAGATCCCATCTCATCCCGGCTTTACCGGCATTAATCAAAAACACTGGAAATAGCAAATGTTGGAGAGGCTGCTGGGAGATCGGAACTCTTATGCACTGCTGGTGGGAATGCAAAATGATACAGCCATTTTGGAAAATGATATGGAGCTTTCTTAGAAAGCTAGAAATAGACACACCATATGATCCAGCAATCCCATCCCTAGGAATATATCCTAGAGAAATAAGAGTCGTCACTGGAATAGACATATGCATACCTATGTTCATGGCAGCATTGTTCACAATAGCAAAATGATGGAAACAATCTAGATGCCCATCAGCAGATGAATGGATAAACAAACTATGGTACATACACACAATGGAGTAGTATGCAAGGAGAAAGAACAATGATGAATCTATGAAACGTCTCATAACATGGATGAAACTGGAGGACATTATGCTGAGTGAAATAAGTCAATCACAAAAGGATAAATATTGTATGAGAATTCTATTGTAAAAACCCATGAAAAAGTTCACACACTAAAAGTAACAATCTTTGTTGGTTATCAGGGATAGGAGGGGTGGGGGAGAAATACTAAATAGACAATAGATAAGTGGTATCTTGGGTGAAGGGCGAGACAGTACACAATACTAGGGAAACCAGCACAACTTGTACAAGGAAAGGTCATGGAAGCTCCATAGACACATCCAAACTCCCTGAGGGACTGAATTGCTGGGCGGAGGGCTGTGGGGACCATGGTCTCTGGGAACATCTAGCTCAATTGGCATAATACAGTTTATAAAGACAATGTTCTACATTCTACCTTGGTGAGTAGTGTCTGGGGTCTTAAAAGCCTGTGAGCGGCCATCTAAGATACTCCACTGGTCTCATCCCTTCGGGAGCAAGGGAGAGTGAAGAGAACAGGATACAAGGAAAAGATTAGTCCGACGGACTAATGGACCAGAGCTACCAAGGCCTCCACCAGACTGAGTCTAGTACAGCTAGATGGTGCTCGGCTACCACCACTGACTTCTCCGACCGGGTCACAACAGAGGGTTCTGGACAGAGCTGGAGAAGGATGTAGAACAAAATTCTAACTCACAAAAATAAGACCAGATTTACCAGCCTAAAGGAGACTGGAGAAACTCCGAGAGTATGGCCCCCAGATACTCTTTTAGCTCAGTGGTGAAGTCACTTCCGAGGATCACCTTTTAGCCAGGGAGTGGACAGCCCCACAAAACCAAATGGGACTAATGAGGCACAGCAGTTTAGGGAGAAGGACTAGAAGGCAGAAGGGGACAGGAAAGCTGGTGATAGTGAACCTAAGTTTGAGTAAGGATAGTATTGATGTGTTGTGAGGTTGTTAACCCTTGTCATAGGGCAACTTGTGTACTCACTGTTTAATGAGAAACTATTTTGTTCTGTAAACCTTCATCTAAAGTGAGAATAGCAGCACAATTAGAAGAGCATTGTCAATGTCACTGAACTGTGCATGTAGAAATTTTTGAAATGGTGTATCTTTGACTATGTATATTTTCACCAAAAAGAAAAAAAAAAGGTCGAGAAGGGAGAGGGTTGACATGTCGTGGGGTTGTTAACGAATGTCATAAAACAATATGTGTACTACTGTTTCGTGAGAAACTATTTGTTCTGTAAACCTTCACCTGAAGTACAATTAAAATAATAATAATAATAATAATTTTTTATGCAGTAGGCAATTTGACTTTGTCATAAGTCAAAATACATTGAACCATATCTGTGTGCACATTTACATATTTTTTATAATATAATGTTATTTTATATTGCACAATTTCTACATTTGAGTTTGCCAATTGTTATTTTAATATTCAGTAAATTTTTACTTTAATATTTTAATATTCAATAAAATTCATTAACTTATTTAATATTAATATGTTAGCAATGACATTTCAATACTGTACAATTTGTTATTTAAATTTAAAATTCAGTTTTAAGTGGAATCTTAATTTTTCATTTTATTAATTCTCAAAATGAGTTCTGATTTTAATATTAATTTGCAACAGAGAACCTAATATTCAGCTCTTCACTTTTTAATATTTGATTCATTAATGATTTCTCTCACTATCATTTTTACTGAATATACTTTTAAAACTTGCAAAATGGTTGTGAAATAATCCAAAGGATGCTTGGTCAATAGAAAATAACTGAATCAAAGCAAGTAAAAGAATTCAGGAGGAATGGCAAATTATTCTTGTGGGCAGCTAATGCTTTAGAAAGCTATGAGTTCTCTCTGTAGGAAGTCAGCCACATCGCAGAAATCTCAATGTGCTGAAAAAAACCCATAAGCAGGCCTGCCTTTTAGGTCAAACCCAACTTAAAATGAAGATCTTCACATTCTATTTTAGCACATGGCACCTGTAAGCAAACTGAAAAATCAAACACACATAAAACATTTTAATGGATATCTGCTATGCTAAATAATTCTATATTCTAATGTATATTTAACTATTATTTATATTACAAGCAAGGATTAGAGTATGCTTTACTTTTTAATATTCACATTCTTAAAATTATAATGAAAGACGACTTACACCCCTGTATTCAATAGGGTTAGTTTCAGCTGTAACAGAAAAATACCCAGTCACAAAGGCTACAGAAGCTCATTTCTCCCACATGTGAACGTCCTTCGTAGGCAGTCAGAAATGCTGTGGTTACTCTGCTCCATGAAGTCTAATAGAACAAGCTTATTCCACGTTATAACCCTTTACCTGTTGGCTAAGTTTCTTCTTCTGGAGGGCCAAACTTTGTGGTAGTTCAGAAAGGAGAAGAGAAAGGGCAAAGAATCTGTGCCGGCTGACTTTTAAGAAAGGCTCCTGAAAACTGCAACAATTCTTTTCCACACGTCTTTTCGGGCAACTAGAAAATGACAGCTCCTGTCTCAACAGCTGGCTGTGTATTGAGGGCATTCTCGTTTTTGGTCGTTCATCCACCAAATGTTTATGAAGTGCATACAATGTGCCAGGTACAGATTTAAGGGTTGAATATTTAGCACTAAGATAGAGACAAAAGAAAACCAAAATCAGACAAAATTCCCAGCACTCCTGGAGTTTACAGTTTTAATAGAGGAAGGCAAAATATATTAGTCAAATGTAGTCATAGTTTTTATGGTCATAAGTGTGCCATAAATTCATAAGGACTTCCAAATTACAGTTGAGTTGGCAGGTTAGACCTCATTTAGAAAGCTACATGAGTAAAATCGGAAGAAAATAAAAAGACACCTGTGCAGACACTTTTGGAAAAAGCACGTAGAGAAGAAATAACCCAAACACAAATGCCCTGGGGCAGGAGAAGACCTAGCATGTTCCCAAGTAACAATGAGGCTCCTGCACTTGGGAAAGGGGAATTATTGGTTTAGGTGGATGTTTTAGAAAGGTAACAGAAAGCCAGGTAATGTTTGGCTTTGTAGGAAACTTGTATTTTACTTTGAGTGTGATTGGCAGCTACTCGAGGACTTTGAGGAGTGACATGATGTGACTCACTTTTTAACAGAAATTCTCTAGCTGCCATGTTGAGAACAGACAAGAAGCAAACAAAAGTGGAAACAAGGAAAATGGTAGTTTAGTCCTTTTACTCATCAAATAGCCAAGTTCATTGTTTCTCTCCCACACAGAACAGTCTTAACCAGTTGCCATTGAGTCTATTCCAACTCATAATGACCCCATGTGTGTCAGAATAGAACTGGGCTCCATAGGATTTTCAATAGCTGATTTTTTTTGGAAGTAGATCCCAGGCCTTTCTTCTGAGGTGCCTCTGGATGGATTCAAACCTCCAGCATTTCAGTTAGCAGCTGAGCACATTAACTGCTCATGCCACTAAGAGACTCCAGAACAGTCTTAGATATCCCCAAATAAAATTACTGAGATTACTAGTTGTTGCATTCAACAAGTATCCCAGCAAGTCTAACTGACACACTGCTCTCTTCATGACCCAGAGACCTACAGACATTACCAGTGCGCAACATACTCAACACCCAATGGTGGAGCAGGAACATGATAACCCAGTCACAACTGAGAATGGAAAACCAATAGCTGTCTTTTGTCCGTAGAATTATCAAATTCCGGGCAAGAATATGAAGTTTTTCCTCTGTTTAAGTGGGATAAATTATTTGATTAGTAATTCTAGCCGTGTTTGATTCTGCTCTCTGGAAATGTCATTTTTTCAGCATTTTCTGTGGCCCCCAGTCTATGCCTTGTCTTCCAAGTCCTCATCTGAGGAAGGTACAGTTGATTCTCCTTATTTGCTATAGTTTTGGGCTACAAAGTTGCTGCAAACACATAATTAGTGACTACTGAATCATTTCTCCTAGGGGAAATACAGGGTTAGGTTCCTGTGAGCCTCTGGTCACATTTTTATCAGCTGATCAATACGTAGACTTGTTTTATGTGTGTTTCTGTACACAGACAACTTCTGTAAATATACTATGATTGATTAACACTGAATTCATGACCCCCAACACTTGTAACTCACGCCTGAAGGAAGTTTATCTAACACATATTTTCTCTATAAGGCACGTCACAGCCTTCTTGCACTTAGACTGGACAGCGTTTCAGTGCTATGCTTGAGGACCACTCTGAACAGCAAAATCAACAACAAAAAGCACAAAAACATGTGAAAAATGTGGCACTAAATAGATCACGAAAACAACACTTGTTTCCAGTACAAGAGCTGAGGCATCAGCTGAGAACACGTATGTTGAGTGACTCAAACTTTTGACCTCTCTGTGCATGTCTGCAAATGAACAGAGAAGCACGAGTATTGACTTTGGGGTTACAGTTGAATTTTAGTGAGGAAGCGAATACAAAATTCATGAATAATGAAGATGGACTGTATATTTTGGTGATTTCATAGCTTCCTATGCCTGTTTTTGCTGGTGCAGTTTGGAAGGCTTACGATTAGAAAAATTGCAGGTCAGACTTGAACTTGTAGAGTACCTGGCATACAATTCCCTGAAAAATCTATTAAACTTCTGTTATTTTTGCCCCTCATCACGACCATGTGCAAGTAACTATATTCTTGCACTGGGCATAAGCTATAAGGTAAAGACACTGGTTTTTCAATTACTGCTGGCAGTGCTCTCCCCATTCCCCCTCTCTCCTGCTCTTATTTAAAGCAATTGTCAATACTCTTGGTCACCATCGTTGCACTTCTCTTCTTCTAGGTCAGCAGTTTTGAAGCCACTGCTGGTGAACCCTCATGAGAATCCAAATTCTGTAATTTGTGTCTCTCTAGATTTTAGGCCCCTGGCAGACACCTCCTCACTCAGGGCATACAGATACAGCTAAGGGTAGGGGTTTCTTACTGGGAAATAAAGTGGAGCATTTCAAGATAATCTCCACACTGAACTGAGACCACAGAGCTCCTGTCATGGATTGAATTATGTCCCCCTAAAAATGTGTGTATCAACTTGGCTGGGCCATGATTCCCAGTATTGAATGATTGCCTACCATTTTGTCATATGATGTGACTTCCCTATGTGTCATAAATCCTATCACTATAACATAATAAGATGGATTAGCAGCAGTTACATTGATGATGAGATCTACAAGATTAGATAGTGTCTTAAACCAATCTCTTTTGAGATACAAAAGACAGAAGTGAGCAGACAGACGGGGGATCGCATACTACTGAGGAAGCAGCAGTGGGAGCAGAGCACGTCCTTTGGACCTGAGGTTCCTGCATGGGGAAGCTCCTTGATCAGGGGAAGATTGATGGACCTTCCTCCAGAGACAATAAAGAGAGAAAGCCTTCCACTGGAGCTGATGCCCTGAATTTGGACTCATAGCCTACTGGCCTGTGAGAGAATAAATTTCTCTTTGTCGAAGCCATCCACTTGTGGTATTTCTGTTACAGCAGCACTGGATGACTAAGACAGCTCCCTTTTCACATTGGGCTCAGAGAACACAGGCAGCTAGGTGTGAAATATCCAGGTACATCAGATGATTGTGCTGTAGGGAACCTGACCAGGCCAAGAGAAAGACCTTAAGACACCACAGTTCATGACCCCAGCAAAATGGAGCAGACTTTTCTCACCACCCAGCAACACGCCTGCCAACAGTCCTCATCTATGTGCAGAATGTGTTCAACCCATTATAATGTCTCTCCCTTAAATGTGAAGACACAGGCAAGTATCATTAGACACTTGACGAAATTGTGTAAATAAAAGAAAGAGAATCAAGCATCCATAAAAAGAAGTTGGAGAAACAATCCATGGTAAGGTTGTCAGATAAACTATATTCAGCCCAGTCAAATTTAAATGTCATATAGACAAATACCTTTTTACTGCAAGTATGTCCCTTGCCATATTTGGCACTTACTTTTACTAAAATAAATATTTGTTGTGTTTCTGGAATTCAAATTTGACTGGATGTTCTATGTGTTTTATTTGCTATCAGTAGTCCATGAAGGACAAAAAAGCTTAGGGAAAGCTATAATCAGTATCTCAGACAGATAGGGAAGATTAGCAATCAGGGAGAGGAGCTGAGTGGAAGCATGATCCTTAAGGAGACATAGCAAAATCTCCAGAGTGTATATGAGGTTTAAAAAATCTTCACACCATGCTAGGAGGTGGGGAGAAGGTTTCCACTCTCCCCATGCACCGGTCCTACTGTTATTTGTTCCTTAGATACATCACTTTGTTTCCAAAATCCCAAATAAAATTATTTTCTCCAATTTCAAAGTATCTAAAACAAACATATCAAGATTCTGTTGCCTGGTAGGGATAACAACAACAAAAAAACTGTTGTCATCCAGTCAATTCCGACTCATAATAACTCTAAAGGAAAGGGTAGCAACCTTGCCCCATAGTGTTTCCAAGGATGTAATCTTTACAGAAGCGGACTGACACATCTTTCTCCCGCTGAGCGGCTGGTGGGTTCGAACTGCCTATGTTTCTGTTAGCAGCCAAGCACTTTACACTGCGCCACCGGGGCTCCTTGCGGGAATAACAGCTACTCATATCATAAACTTTAATATGCAAAAGACTCACCTGGGTGTCTTCCTAAAACACAAACTTTTGTGCCTCAGTTCCATATATTCTGATTGACTGTATCTGGAATGAGCCCTAAGGATCTGAAGTTTAGTGAATTTTGCTAGTAATTCTTTTATCACATTTTGAGAAACATTGGTCTAGCATTTATGAACTCCGCAATATCACTATATACTTATGAATGCCATATAAATAGGAGCTGATAGAGGCTCGCTTTTGCCGTGTCGTATTTAGTCTTTTTTTAAAACAACTGTGAAAAAGAGCAGCAAAACTGTGTAAACTTTCATCATTACATGTAGAGGAGAGGACCGCGTAGGAAACAGTGAGGTAACATTTTTTTGTGGAAGCAACGCTTATGCAGATCAAAAAAGTCAGCCTGAGCTAGACCAAAATTGAGCCATTAAAATAAACAGCTCTTCTTAGTGATGCAGTGGCTACTGGTCTCTGCCCTCAGAAAGGTTCCTGTAATAGCTGGAAACAAGGAGATACTGATTAGAGATGGTACATTTTCATTCTCAACTCTCTCAAGCATAAATAATTTAGGAATAAATATTCTGAGGAGTAAGCGAAGGAAAAACGTTCTTTGAAAGTGATCCCAGCATTAGAATGGAATAAGTGGAGGTATTAAACAGCCTGCAGGATGGTGAGGAGATGTGGCAGTGCCACTGGTGCCCACATTTAATGGGATCATACCTGGATTTATATGTAAAAACAGAAATAATAGTAACTGACAGTCATGTGTGTGTATCATGTGCCAACTTCGTATCAGTGTGCTACCTGTATTGCCATTTAATTCTCACACTGACCCTAAGAAGTGGGTACAGGTAGTCCCCAACTTACAATGGGGTTCCATTCCAACAACTCCATCATAAGTCAGTTCTGAAGTAAATTGAATACCTCCTTTTTTTCGTAGTTTTCATTATTATCACCTTTTGCTATTAGTATCTTTATAAATCATAACATTGAACATCTGCGAATGATAACATCAGCAAATTACATACTGCAACATTGTATGTAGTACATATTATTAATGATAAGACGTACCAAAAAAAAAAAGATGGCCCTAAGTGCAGTTCATCATAACTCGAATATATCATAAGTAATACTAGCTGTATTACTATGATCTTCATTTATAGACGAGAAAACTGAGACAGAGTTAGATTAAAAAACTAGTAAGATATTTAACAGTAACTGGATTGTTGTCAAGTCCATTCTGACTCATAGCAACCCCATGTGACAGGGTGGAACTTCCCCACAGGGTTTTCTTGACTGTAATCTTGGCACAATGATGAAGAGATTGGCTGCTAACCTGAAGGCTGGCAGTTCAAACCCACTAGCAGCTAGGAAACCCTATGGGGCAGTTCTGCTCTGTCACACAGGGTCGCTATGAGTTAGAATCAACTCTACAATACAAAACAACAACAACAACAATCTTTACCACTAACCTTTCAGTTAGCAGCCCAGTTCTTAATCATTGTGCCACCAGATTCCTTATTAAGTGGGTTGGTTACACAGAAAGTAAGTGGCTTAGCCAGGCTTGCAATCCATGCCTTCTGACTTTATCAGTAATAGAAGGAAATTTTTATGTACTATTTACAATGTTATTGAGTAACGATTCTTCCAAAGAGAATATGCTAATTTATCTAATTCAGTTCCTATTCACAGGCAGTTACGTTCAGTTCAATTCAAACATATATTTCAAATATTTCAATTTAAAATGTTTGCTTTCTGGGTAGCACAAGGTTCTTATTGTTTAACCCATGAAAGATCAACGCTATTTTTTCTTCAGATACTAATCAGTATGGATCTGACCACCGGAAGCTTAATATCTGAACTAGTTCTTTCTAAATTTGTCTCAGAGCTCATGTCAAGATTTCTAGAAACTCAGGGATCAGTTTGTCACCCTCATATTCTCTGTGGGTGAGTTTCTCATTTAGATTTGTCTCTTTTTTCCAAAAGAAATAAGACTTAATCCTATGTTAAGTATAGTATATTATACATGTCTTTTCATCATGTCTATATATTTTCACTCCTAGTATTTAAAAGATGATTAAAGTTCAATGAGTTCCCAAAGTTAAACCAAATGAGCATTGCGAGTGATACATCCTAATTATTTCTGGGATAGCAGAAAAAAAAAAGTCATGCTGGGACAGCAAAACACAACATTCATGTCACCTTCCAAAACACCAGGTGCAGCTCATCCCCCCTTGGAGAGCTTGAAAGGTGAAGAGAAGAGCATTTATAATAAAATAGTCATAAGCTGTGCACAGCAGCACTTACCTGCCTGTGTACCTCTTTGTGTGTGTGTCTCTGGGTACCACAAGGATCTAACACCACACATCCTTAGGAGCAGAAAGCAAACTTCCGCTTTGCATTCCTTCAGACTAAAAAACATCTGTTAGGTATGTTAGAGGAAGTGCTTTGTAGTTATTATAACTGCATTCCTGGCTGTGAGAGCAACTGAGAACAAATAAGGCCATGAATATACCCTAGAATCAATGCACTGAACAGACAGCACAGGGAGAAAGCAGGGGAAAGAACCCACAAGTGGGACATGCTGTTGCTGAAATGCAGGGCCCGGACAAACGCGGTAAACCCAACAAGATGAAATTTAGCCAGGATGAAAGTAAATGCCCATCACTACTGAAATCCGAAGACCCGTATGTACAGATAAATGTAGACAGAAAATTGATTAAAAAGTAGAACATTTGAAAAAAAAAAGGCTTAAGGATTTAGTCTACAGTAAGCTTCAATATAAAAACAGTTCTATGTGGATGCCAAAAAATGAGTATGATAGCAGACTTATATACAAATAAACGTGTTCAAAATGAAATGTTGCTTCTAAAGGTTGTTCTTCTTCCTGTAGTTCCTACCTTGACTAATGAAATCACTATATCCTTTTAGCCAACACAGTGTAGAAACACGAGTGTCATCTCCTTGACATAAATCTCTGTGATTCTAATAATTACATCAATGCTTTTAAAGCCTGGCTGGAGTTCCAAGTCACCCATGGAGCTTAACCAAAATATAGATATTTGAACCCCAGAGCACAGAACTTTTGTGAGCGTTGGTGTTTTTATAATTTGGGGTTAGATTGTGACGGTAGTCTTAAAGAAACTGCATAATTATAACTACAAAGCTGTGAAGAAAGTGAATGTTTACTTAGCATGAGAAAACATCACAACTAATTATAAGCATGATAAAACTGACCAATATACAAATATCAAAAGCAGAAAAATAAGGTATAGTAGTCCCCCCTTATCTGCTGGGTATATGTTCCAAGACCCCCATGGATACCTGAAATCGCAGGTAGTACCGAACCCTATATATGCTATATTTTGTCTGATGCATACGTACCTATGATAAAGTTTAATTTATAAATTAGGTACAGTAAGAGATTAACAAAAATACAAGTAACTAATAATAAAATAGAACAAGTATAACAATATACTGTAATAAAAGTTATGTGAATGACAGAACAGGGTGGCGTGAGATTTCATCACACTTCATATTCACTTAACTTTTTTTCCACCGCGGTTGACCAAGTAACTGACATTGCGGAAAGTGAAACTGTGGATAACGGGAAATTATTGTAATCCCTTTATCAATCATCTAGTATACATCTACAATCATTTCCCTACTTTTCTTATTGGCTACATACTACCTTATATGTGACAATGATTTCGTATATTTTTCTTTTTCCAGAGGGAGTGGAAATATAACTATTTTCCCTAGCATGGTTACTACTTTTTTATATTCATTTTAGTTTACATAAAAAATATCCTGCTTCATATGCACCATTTGTAATATTTTTAGGATGGTTGACAAATTTAGAAATGAAAATATCAAGTTTAGTTTATATATGAACTGTGAAGTGTCAGGGCATATCAAATTTTCTTGTCCTTTGAGTAAATTTAAAACTTTTCTTGAATTAATGACACTTGTTAACCGATTTGTTTTCTATATCTGTGTGAAGTGGCATATTCTGAATTTTATTTCTTCTTCATCCTTACCAATATGTTAAGACACATCTGCAAGAAATGTTAACTTGTTTCTAATGTGTTTATGCAACTCATTCCTTTTTTGCCAATTGTATTATCAAAGAATTCAATAACCTATTACACTCTTTAAAATATACAAACACATGAAATAAATTCATTGTATACTTTTATAATGTGTATGCTACTTCATCAAGCATTTTCCTGAGAGTACTTCCAATGTGATTAGATGTCGACGGTAACAGAATTTTCTTCTTGCAATTTTACTACTCTGATAATGGGAATACATTTTCGTCAGACTAGCTTCTGATTCCGTATACATCAAGCCTTATTTCTCCTCCACTTCTCACGTGCTTCTAGTGACAGGAACCACAGGACATATTCACATAATGAAATAACCTCTGGTTCTGTGGCTTTGTGTCAAATGCAAGTGAATTGCTGCAGTGAAGAAGAAAATTATTCCTGAAAACTAGTCCTACAGCAGGACAGCTAGAGAAAATTTAACTACATATGGAAATGACTGGGACCTCATAAATGTTTCCCATTAAACCCAAACTCAGTTAAAATTTCCCTTAGGCTAATCCAAATCAAAAGACAGCATGTGAGGTACTTACGACTGTTTTCAATCAGCAGAAATATACATTCATATTGGAAATGTATTTTTTTCCATATAGTTCCTTATACTATCTGCTGTCTGGTGGTTTGTTCTTTTAATAAATAGCATTAATTAAGGACTTTTATTTAAGACTAAATAGGAGTAACAATGTACTTTACCAGAATACATACGTTGTGTCAACCAAATAATAATAATCAAAGTAAAAAATAATAACAATCAATAAATATAGCAGTCATTGGTGAAGTGCTTACCAGGCACTATTCTAAGCCCCCTTTCATATGTTAACTACTTTATGTCTCACAACAACCATATTTACAATTAAAATCCCCATTTTTACAGGGAAGAAAAGTGGCTCCCATTGAGGCTAAAGAAATCTTACCTAAAGCAACTGTCTTAGGCTGGGTATTCTAGAGAAGAAAAACCAGTGAAACATGTATGTATAGATAGATAGGTAGGTAGATAGATAGAAATACTGACAGAGATTTATACCAAAGAAATGATTCATGTGGATGTAGAGGCTGGGAAGTCCCAAGTCCACGGGTCTGTCATTAGGATGGAGACTTCTCCTAACTTATGTAACTACAAGGGCTGACGAACCCAGGATTGGCAGGTCAGACAGCAGACTGCTGCCCCACAGTCTGCAGAGGCCAACAAATTTCAAGGTTGGCAAGCTATACAAAAGCTGCTGGCTCAAGTTCCAAGAACTAGAGGTCAGATGATGATGAGCTGGATGCAGGATCCAGAGCTAGCAAAAGTCAGCGAGCTTTGCCAGAAAGTCCATATGTAGTAGATGCAGGCCACAGCTCCTAGGAAATTCCCTTTTAACTGATTGAGTACTCATAGCAGATCTCATCGTGGAGGTGATTATATTATATCAGATATCATCATGGAGGTGATTACTTCATTATATAACTGCCAAACTACATCATAGCTGCCAAACCACTGAGAATCATGGCTCAGCCAAGTTGACAAACAGCCTTAACCATCATAGTCCACCTCTTGTCAACTTGGCACCTATACACATCTCCTTAAACCATACATAATCTCTAACTAAAAACAATTATAAAGTCATATTTGCACCTAACATGATACAACTAACACACTTACAACCAAAAACACACTAGCCCTGTTTATGTCCTATATTTTATAAGTGAAGAAAACAAAAATATGCGATGAACGCATACAAGAAAGAAATACTGGTAATAATCACAATCCTCATTTCTGCAACTGGTCACCTGGTCATAGCTGGTATTTAGAACTACCTTATTCCACCACACATTCCATATTCCCTTTATCCTCAGCAAGCACCTCAGCTGGTCATGGTTCTTTGCCTGGTGGGGTGACCCAAATCTTCATTCCTGAAGCATCTGGGCCATTAGTAGTCATGCTGGAATTGGGTTGCTGTAGTTTTCCATTGACTTTAATCATAGGGCATGGTAGAACTAAGGAATGCCCTAAGGGATCTCCTGGATTACAGACATACTCTTCTTTACTTATATCATGGAATATCAATCCAGTTTCCTCTTGGTAATCAGGATCAATCACACCATCCAACAGAGTAATTCCTTTCTTTGCCTGTTGATCCATGAGGAGCCCAAAGTGGCCTTGTGGCATTCTTAACTTTCAATTCAGTGGAATCAGTGTTGTATCTCCTGGTGGGATCATTCTTCCCTTTGGAACTAATACCTCTAGACATGCAGAGAATTGGGTCACAGGGATAGGAAGCAAAAATATTGCAAGTGAGTCACTAGGGGTAATAGTGAGTGATGCTGTAGAGCATTGCCCCAGTTCTGCAACACATTGCCACCAGTTGGTGCTGTAATTTTGTCTTTAGAAGGCCATTCCATCATTCTGTCAAATCAGCTGCTTTAGGATGGTGGGGAACATGACAAGACCAGTGGTCGTGGATTGAATTGTTTCCTCCAAAAATATGTGTATCAACTTGGCTAGGCCATGATTCCCAGTATTGTGTGATTGTCCACCATTTTGTCATTGGATGTAATTCGCTATGTGTTGTAAATCCTACCTCTATGATGTTAATGAGGTAGGATAGGTGATAGTTATGTTAACAAGTCAGGACTTGAGCTACAAGATTGGACTGTGTCTTGAGCCAATTTATTTTGAGATATAAAAGAGAGAAGCTAGCAGAGAGACAAGTGGACCTCATTCCACCAAGAAAGCTGCACCGGGAGCAGAGCTTGTCTTTTGGACCTGGGGTTCCTGTGTGGAGAAGCTCCTAGTCCAGGGTAAGATCGATGACAAGAACCTTCCTTCAGAGCCAACAGAGAAAGCCTTCCCCTGGAGCTGATGCCCTGAATTTGGACTTCTAGCCTACTAGACTGTGAGAGAATAAACTTCTGTTTGTTAAAGCCATCCACTTCTGGTATTTCTGTTACAGCAACACAAGCTAGCTAAGACACCAGTGAATCCCATGAGAATTGGCCAATTGCCACACTTCATATGCTGTGAAGTCCCTTCATCTGAGGCAATGCTGTTTGGGATACTATGATGGTGAATAAAGCATTCTGTAAGTTCATGGATGGTAGTTTTGTAGAAGCGTTGGGTACAGGAAAGGCAAATCTGTATCCAGAGTAAGTGTCTATTCCAGTAAGAACAGAACACTGCCTTTTCCATGATGGAAGAGGTCCAATGTAATCACCCTGCCACCAGGTTGCTGGTTCAACACCTTGAAGAATGGTGTCATTTTGGGGACTCAGTGTTGGTTTCTTCTGCTGGCAGATTGGGCACTCAATAGTGGCTGTAGCCAAGTTGTCCTTGCTGAGTGGAAGTCCATGTTGCCAAGTCCATGCATACCCTCCAACCCTGCCACCATGGTCATTTTGTTTATGAGGCAATTGGGCAATGACGGGAGTGGCTGGGGTAAGAGGATGAGTGGTTTCCACAGAAGACGTCATCCTATCCACTTGATTGTTAAAATCCTCCTTTGCCAAGGTCATCCTTTGGTGAGCATTCACAAGAGACACAAATATCTTTGCTCCTTTGGCCCATTCATAGAGGTCTATCCACATACAGGTTCCCCATATCTCCTTGTTTCCAATTTGCCAATCATTTTCCTTCCAAGTCCCTTACCATCCAGCTAAACCACTGGCAACAGCCCATTAATCAGTATGTAATCGTGGATCTGGGCATTTCTCCTTCCAAGAAAAGTGAAAAACCAGGTGCAGTGCTCGGAGTTCTTCCCATTGGGAGGATTTCCCTTCACCACTGTCCTTCAGGGAGGTCCCAGAAAGGGGCTGTAGTGCTTCTGCTGTCCAGTTTTGAGTGGTACCTGTATTTCATGCAGAACTATCTGTAAGCCAGGCACTCATTTTCTCTTCCTCAGTCAACTAATCATAAGGAACTCTCCATGAGGCCATAGGTGCAGACTGGGAGATAGAAGGTAATGTGACAGGAGTGGAGACCATGGGCATTTGGGCCACATCCTCATGCAATTTACTGTGCTGTCAAATCCTGCTCAGGCTTGATCTCGTATATACCACTTTTATTTAATGATGGAGTGCTACTGTGCACAACTGACTTTATGGCTCTGTGGGTCAGATAACACTCAGTTAATGATGGGGATCTCAGGCTACATGGTGACTTTGTGGCCCAGAGTTAAGCGTTCAGACTCTACTAAGGCCCAGTAACAAGCCAAAAGCTGTATCTCAAAAGGAGAGTGGTTATCTGCAGTGAATGGCAGGGCTTTGCTCCAAAATCCTAAGGGTCTGTGCTGTGATTTACCAATAGGGGCCTGCCAAAGACTCCAATCAACATCTTGATCTGCCACGGACACTTCAAGCACCATTGGATAAGCTGGATCACATGGCCCAAGTAGCAGAGAAACATGCATGGCAGCCTGAACCTTTGTAGAGCTTTCTCTTGTTCTGGGACCCACTCAAAACTAGCAGCGTTTTCAATCATTTGATAAACAGGCCAGTGTAGCACACCCAAATGAGGGATATATTGCCTCCAAAACCCAAAGGGGCCCACTAAACGTTGTGCCTCCTTTTAAGTTGTGGGTGGGCCAAATGCAATAACTTATCCTTCACTTTAGAAGGAATATCTTGACAGGCTCCACACCACTGGACCCCTAGAAATTTCACTGAATTCAGAAGGTGTCAGAATCTTTGTCAGATTAATTTTCCACCCTCTGTCACAGAAAAGTTTTACCAATAAATCCAGAATCATTGACACTTCTTCCTTACTAGGTCCAATCAGTATAATGTCATCAATGTAATGGACCAGTGTGATGTCTTGTGGAAGGCAAAGGTGATCTATTTCCCTGTAGACTAAACCGTGACATAGTGCTGGAGAGTTGATATAATTCTGAGGTAGGACAGTGAAGGTATATTGCTGGTTTTGCCAGCTGAAGGCAAACTGCCTCTGGTGGTCCTTCGAAACAGGTATGCAGAAAAAGTTGTTAGCCAGATCAATAGCTGCAGACCAGGTACCAAGAGATGTATTAATTTGTGCAAACAATGAAACCACATATGGAACAGCAGTTGCAATTGGAGTCACCACCTGGTTAAGCTTTGGATAACCCACTATCCCTCTCGAAGATCTATCTGTTTTTCGCACAGGCTGAATAGGTGAGTTGAATGAGAGTGTGGTGGGAATCACCATCCCTGTATCCTTCAAGTTGATGATGGTGGCAGTAATCTTTGCAATCTCTCCAGGAATGCAGTACTTCTTGTGGTTTACTATTTTTCTAGGTAGTGCAGCTCTAATGGCTTCCTCTTTACTTTTCCTACCTTAATAGTCCTTCCTCCACTTGTCAGCGATCAAATGTGGGGGTTCTGCCATTGCTGAGTATATCTGTTCCAAGTATGCATTCTGGAACTGATGGAATCACTACAGGAAGAGTTTGGATACAGACTGGACCTACTGTGAGATGGACATGAGCTAAGACTCCATTAATAACCTGACCTCCAAGTGCTCCGACTCTGACTGGTAGGCCACAGTGATGTTTTGGATCTTCTGGAATTAGTGTCAGTTCAGAGCCAATATCCAATAATCCCTAAAAAATCTGATTATTTCCTTTTTCCCAATGAACAGTTACTCTTGTAAAAGGCTGTAGATCCCTTTGGGAAAGGCTAGGAGGAAGATTAATAGTATAAAATTTTGGCAGTGTAGTGGGGTCCTCCCATAAAGGGATCTGGCCTTCCCTTCACTCAAGAGGTTGCGGGTTTGTAAATTCATTCATGTTTGGGAATTGATTGAAGGGCTATAACCCTCCATTCTGGTGATTCAAATTAGACTGCCATTTACTTGATCTAGATGTCATCTGCCGGTAAATATTTAGTATATTTCCCATCTGTTTTACTCCTAGGGACACCATGACTAAGTAGCCAACACCATAAGTCCATACAAGTCAGACTATTCTGATTACTGCTTTGACTCCACTGTCCATTATGGTAACTATACTCTATACTAACTGTGCGTTTGTCAATTGAGTATGGACACGCGTCCCCTACCCCATTGTAGTTAGGTGTCTTAATTCAGTTCAGGCAGTTCCCACTGTCAAATCTGATTTACATAAAATAGCAATCACAGCAGTCTTCAAGGATGCTGGGAGTCTCTTCACAAATTTGTTCCTCACCAGATTCCTGGTGGCACAGTGGTTAAGCATTTGGCTGCCAACCAAAAGGTTGGAAGTTCAAATCCACCAGTCATTTTTCCTTGGAAACCCTATGAGGCAGTTCTACTTTGTCCTATAGGATCACTATGAGTCAACAGCAACAAGTTTTTGGTTTTTGGGTTGTGGTAAAATGTGTGTCCTTTGGACACTCCATGTGAGGGTCTGTGGGTCTAACCTGATAAACCCATTGTAACATGCCAATTTCCCTAAGCCTTTGGACACCTTCTTCTACAGTACACCAAGGTAGGTCTGGTACTTCAACTTGATTTAGTGTAGGCCACCACATAATCCATGTTTCAGCGAACCAACCAAATAAACTATTACATCTTTTCCTAACCTCTCGAGCTGAAACTTTAAATGAAGAATCTGTGTGTAGTAGGCCCATATCGATAAATACAGACTGTTCCAACTTTATAATTGTTGCATCATTATCCACACCCTTAATAGTCATTCCCACACATATTCCCCAGGTTTTTGTTTGTACATATTAGAAAAGTCAAGGAGTTCTTTTAGAGTGTAGCGTACTTTTTCCTGGGTCACACATTGTACTTCACCTTTTAGAGCTCACAGGGACTTAAGTATAGTTATAGTTATAGGCCTAAAAACAAAAATGGGTGGTCGGGATGTGCCCTGAGAGCAATCAGCAAGGTCTTGTAAGGCATCTGCCCCAGGCAATGCCCCAGGAAATGACTCAGACACTGCCTGAGGCAATATCTCAGACAAATGTACCTCAGACATATCTGGGTTAAACTCATGAGATGGAGGAGGAAGAGCTAATGGTTTTGTCAGCAGGAGCGATTCAACAGTGTTCAGGAGCTCATCCAATGCCCTCAGTTTCACTTCAGACACCATTCAAAGTTGAGAATTCAATTGGCATTGTAATTCAGCCATTCTTACAATAAGACTCCCGGTTTGGTTTTCAACAATATCGGCTCTGTTACTATTAGAAATAAGGCTTTCTTTCAGGGCACAAGTGGAAACTCTGAGGTCATTTACGTGGTGCTTGAGCTTTGACTCTGAAGCTCTGAGCTTGTTTCTTTCTTTCATCACTTTGTCTAATGAAAGTAGGACCAATCAACAAGCGTCCTTATACTTCTCATTCTGACAAAATTGTAGAAAAGTTTCAAATATGCGATCACCCAGAGCCTCGCCTCTCACCAGAGCTTGATCTATTGGTGGTGATATTTTGCATTTTTCTACTGCCAGCTCATGCCATGTGTTAGCAGTGCCCTCTTTACTTCTGGAAGCAGAGTTATCCACATTTTTAAGACTAACTGGACTTCAGAATCAATTTAGAGAACTCATCCTTACAATTTCATTTCCAATGGTTGCAATCATCATAGAGGTGATTATACCATTACATAACTGCCAAACTACATCATAACTGCTAAACCACTGAGAATCATGGCCCAGGAAAGTTGACACACAACCTTAACCATCACAGCAATGTATGCAGTAAATGGAAGAGTCAGGATTTGGCTCAGACAACCCTGTATGGCAATCCTCTATAATACAACATCTTAAATTCTATCCCATGACTATGTAGCAAGACATACATGTTATCTATGTTGAAGATGTTCACTAAGTGCCTGATTGTTTATGAACTCCATCCCTTTAGTAAGATGCAGAATACATTTACTGATGTGTTTTTGTCTCATCAGATGTAGATAACTTCTCATTTTTGACTCCCACTAAAGGTAAGCTCTGATCATAGGAAGACATTTTATCCATTTGTTCATTTTTGGAGGGATTTAATTCGTTTCAAAGAGTGAATATTTCTAGATGGTTTCAGAATTGTCTTTTAAAGTGCTGCATATCTTGAAGTGAACTGCCAGCCTAACCCCTTACCCAATTACATGTACATATGTATGTATATATTTATGTGTGTATACGGATAACAGAGACATAAACAGGCATGTGTGTTTGCATAAATGTTTTGTTTTTGGTTCCTGTTTGTTAGGCAGAATACATAGGGTTTGATTTTTTTAGAGGGAGAGTTTACAGCATTTAGAAGATCTGAAAGTAATATGAATTCAGTGGATGCTCAAAAATGATTAATAATAATGACAATGTAGATGCCCAGGCATGATTTATGATTTCTCGTTTCCTATACTTATCTCAAGAAATTGTACCAACTTCCAGAAATATGGGAATTTCTTTTACATTTTTTTAATAAGCTTCCCCAATATCCCTCACTAGTGTAGATCTCTACACAAAAGCATTTAATTATACGATAATCTTGAATTGTTGGAAGCGCTTACAAAATTGACATAGTGAAATTTTAGATATGGCTCT
Organism: Dugong dugon; assembly: GCA_030035585.1. Lineage (NCBI taxonomy): Eukaryota > Metazoa > Chordata > Mammalia > Sirenia > Dugongidae > Dugong > Dugong dugon. The sequence continues at coordinate 7,414,705 of CM057478.1, read as the reverse complement.
ATGAGTTGGAATCGACTCGACAGCAATGGGATCGGTTTTTGGTTATATCCAATTTAGAGTAACAAAATCTACTACCTGGGAAGTTTTAATTCCTTATTTTTTATAGCAGTAAACCCTAGGGCAAACTGTTAAAGGGCTTTTTCTTCCCCCCAAATAGTTTTGACATAGATATCTGCAAAGAGCACTTCCTATATTTCATTCATATATAATTTGCATGAATACAGCAAAAGTAAAGTCTATTTGTACTTAAATTAAAATATTTAATAAATCAATCTATGAGCATACGCAAATACACATGCATAGATACATACATATATAACATAAACATATACACATATACATACATATGTAAGTATTCATATATTTATGTATATACCAAACATTTTGTGGTCTCTCTCTGTGTCTCTTTCTTTTTCTTCCTCCATATATATCTATTAACACTAGTTACTATTTCATGAAGGTTTAGTATCCATGCAGTAGGCTTATAAGTGCTTTAATATATTATCTTAATTGATTCTTATACTAATCCTTTGATTTGGGTACAATTATGATACCACGTTTTTCCTGGTGAAAAATTGTGGTCCTGAGAGGCTAAATGTATGACTTGCTCAAAGTTGCATAGTTAAGAAATGACAAAATAATTTCGGTTGGCTTCGGAGTCTATCATGTAGATAGCTACTATAAGGAAATTACCAAATTCTGAAATAAGATTTTCATCTTGTCTTCTTTTTAATTCATTTATATGACAATACTAAATGTAAAATGAGTGGAATTCAGAAATAAAATATTTTATTTTATATATTAATCGGTAAATGTTTTTGAAAAGGGTATATTAATATACATGTAAATATTTAAAATATCATATTTTTATGCTAGAAACACACACTCTAGTCTAATACTGAGGGGGGGAAATCAGACATCACAATTTAAGGGACATTCTACAAAATATCTGACTAGTGTTCCTCAAGGCCATGAAAACAAGGAGAGTCTGAGAAACTTTCACAGCCCCGAAGAGACTAAGGAGACATAACAACTAAAGGCAATGCTGTATGCTGGATTGAATCCTAGAACAGAAGAAGGACGTCAAGGGAAAAACTAGTGAAATCCAAATAAAGTCTGAAATTTGTTTAATAGTATTGTGGTAACATTGGTTTCTTCACTTTGACACACTACAATGATAATAGGAGATGATACCATTAAGGGAAGCTGAAACTGGGCAAAGGTTATAAGGGAACGCTCTGTACAATCTTTGCGACTTTTCTGTGAACCTAAAATTAATTCCAAAGTAAAAAGTTTATTAAAGATATACATGATGATCACAAGGCTGTTTAAGCTCTGTAAGAATTTATACCGCTAAAATACTATTCTCCAAATTAAAAAATTGCACCTTTGAAATTTGTTCCTTCTATCAAGGGCAGAATTGCCTTAATAATAGACTGTGTTCTTTCGTTCAGGAGCTACTTGATCTGTAAGTGCTGTGCCAATATTCAGAGGTGGCCTTGCATGGTAGGAGCTCACGAAATGCTTGCTGCTATAAAATCACCAGCTCAACTGCCAAAATCTGACAGTAACAGGCCCCAGAGAGAATTGAAATAATATGAAAATATTAGAAATTCAGAGAATACCAACACAAAAAGTAAGTTTCAAACTCACTGAATCATACTGTCAGTTTAAAAAGACATTTTTATTGTTCCACATGAGCAAGTCACCCAATTTTTCCTGAAATTTTATCTTGTTTATTGTATTTCTTTATCTCTGTATACATATATATATTTCTTCAACTACACTTGACATAAAAATATCAAAGATAATGTAAAACATATATATTTCAAGATAATATATAATATCATTTATACTTTCACTGAGAAAGCTATTACACCTATTCCTTAGTTATCCACTATCTCATGTGACAGTTCACATTTATGACAATAGTAAAAAATCTGTTATCAGACTATTTTGCATATTAATGAGGAGCCAAGGTGAGAGTGGAAAGAGGAGGAGGAGGGTGAGATCTGTAAGAGGGAACGAGGCCCCGCTGGCCGCCATTTTGTATTACCTGGGTGAAGTGGAGGAGCTGGGCTGGGCCCACAGAGAGTGCAGGGCAGATGGGCAGCGTGCAGCAGGCAGGGGTGGCCGGCCAAGAGGAGGCAGCAGGAGACGGGACACAGGAGTTGGGCAGGGGGCTTGGAAGTCTCTTCTTCCAAAGAGGGCTTTCTGCTACCTCCGCAGACTCTACCAGGCCCAGGTGACTGGATCTCACCTGCCTGTGAGCCCAGGAGCTGCCTGCCATATTAAATTTGGTTGTCTGCAGGTAAGCTTTTATTTTGCTGACTTGCTGAAAACATTTGACCAAAATATTTCAGCAAAAAGATGGACTGTATTAGACTCCTGAAAAGGACTGTGGTAAGACTGAATCACGATTTATAAAACTCTTCTGTAGAAGCTGATGGGTTCCCAGATTGCAGCTGATCCAAAATAACATGGAACCAAAATCAACTACATGGGACTGAATAAACCAAAAAAAAAAATGTTTAATCTGAACTCACAGATAAAGTTTACTTATATTAATTTCTTTGTTCTTCTATTTGTTTTGTTTGCTATATTTTTTATGACACCGTTTTTTATTATACTTTAAATGAAAGTTTAAAGAACAAACTAGATTCTCCTTAAATAGTGCACATATTGTTTTGTGACATTGGTTGCCAACCCTGAGACATGTCAACACTCTCCCCTTGTTGACCTTGTGTTCCCTATTACCAGCTTTACTGTCCTCTCCTGCCTTTTTGTCCTTTCCCTTGGGCTGGTGTGCTCATTTAGTCTCTTTTTGTTTTATGGGCCTGTCAAATCGTAGTGGTTAAGAGCTTGGCTTGCTAACCAAAAGGTTGGCAGTTCAAAACGACCAGCCGCTCCTTGGAAACCCTATGGGGCAGTCTACCGTATCCTGTAGGGTCATTATGAGTCAGAAGTGACTCGAAAGCAATGAGTTTTTACAGGCTGTCAATCTTTGGCTAAAGAGCGAACCTCGGGAGTGACTTCATTACTGAGCTAAAAGGGTGTCCGGGGGCCATAATCTCAGGGTTTCTCCAGTCTCTGTCAGACCAGTGAGTCTGGTTTTCTTTTTTTTTTTGTGCGTTAGAATTTGTTCTATATTTTTATCCAGCTCTGTCTGGGATCCTCTATTGTGATCCCTGTCAGAGCAGTCAGTGGTGGTAGCTGAGCACCATCTAGTCGTGCTGGACTCAGTCAACTTGGAGGCTGTAGTACTTGTGGTCCATTATTCATTTGGTGGAGGCTGTAGTACTTGTGGTCCATCAGTCATTTGGATTAATCTTTCCCTTGTGTCTTTGATTTTCTTCATTCTCCCTTGCTCCAGACGGAGTGAGACCAGTAGAGTATCTTAGATGGCTGCTCACAGGCTTTTAAGACCTCAGACGCTACTCACCAAAGTAGAATGTAGAACATTTTCTTTATAAAGTATGTTATGCCAACTGAGCTAGATGTTCCCTGAGACCATGGTCCCCATAGCCCATCCCTCAGGGAGTTTGGATGTGTCTATGGAGCTTCCATGACCGTGCCTCGGACAAGCTGTGCTGGCTTCCCCAGTATTGTGTACTGTCTTACCCTTCACCAAAGTTTCCACTTATCTATTGTCTATTTAGTATTTTCCCCCCACCCTTCCCCTCCCTCATGACCATCAAAGATTGTTTCTTTTTGTGTGTAAACTTTTTCATGAGTTTTTATAGCAGTGGTCTTGTACAATATCTGTCCTTTTGTGATTGGCTTCTTTCACTCAGCATAATGCCCTCCAGAATCATCTCAGGTTCATCATTGTTCTTTATCGTTGCATAGTATTCCACTGCGTGTATGTAATTGCTTTACTCCATAAACTTCAAGTAATTCCATATTTTGAGATGTTTTATTCATGTAAATGATAGAAGTTAATACTACCTAGTGCATTTGCTTATTGGTAATTGAACAGATCAACTATCTTATTTGTCTTATGTTCCATGATGACAGTTATACTTATTGCTTAAAATTTCTAGAGAACTAGATATTTCAGATATGGGCTATTAAAATTCTTAGAGTTTCCTTTTTGTTATCAAAGCTTCCTTTCCACTATTATCAAATTACAATTTTAGCAGAAATTTCCTGTTTTGACATTTTTGTTTTTCCCTTGTGAACCCAGACTTCTTTTCGTAAAATCACTTTTAAAGACAGTTTTTTTTTGCTAAAGTTATGATTTTAATGGTCACTGTCATCGTAACAGACATTGTTAAATGTTACATAAAATTAACCACTTGTTTTTGACCTGGAGAATGAATGTGATGTCCATGAAAAAGATCATGTATACAGAAACCATCCATGTCAGTGATGACCTTAATCAAACCTCGCTTGAGGGACTGAAAAAAATAAGTCAGCCCTTTGTGCCTCTGATCCATTGTATCTGACATTGTCACCTCTCTCCTTCTACCTTTTGAGGATCACCAGAATGTCTCCCTCTAAAGCATGGTGAGGCTAGGGAAAACCTACAGAAGACTAGTTACTCCTTTGTAAGCGACATGAGGCCAGCCAGGACTACAGAGGAGACCTCCACTATGTCAAGGTAAAAGGAAAACACTCAGTGGCACTCGGTCACAATTGCGGCGTGGCGTCCGAGGTCTTAAATGCTTGATAACTCAAACAGCCACTAGAGTAAACAATAGTAGCAATCACGTCCCTGTTGAGAGAGACTACTGAATTCATCAGTGATGAAAAGATGCTCTATGAGATCTTTGATCAAAAGGAGGGAACTGTCTTAGGAAAGGACAACTTTCAGTGCAGTTAGTGAGACAGAAGCATAATATGCTGATCATGCCATCTAATTTTAATCTGGATTTCTAGACTAACAGCTATGTTTTTTGAGAAAAACATGTTTTTCCTCAGCAGTCAAAAAGAGGATGTGAAACCACATGCCCCAAGGGGTTTTAACCAAGTGATCACCTGTACCCCTTAAAACACACGTAATCAGGAAGAGTGCCTTCTGGGTGCTGTTGCCAACAAGATATTTTTGCAAGATGGACAAAGAAAATATGTGTAATCATCTTGTGACCACGATGAAAGCATCCTGAGAAACTATCTGTAATCACTAACTATACTATTATAATCAGTAAACAATCCGAGTATGATTATTACAATATTCATTGATTTTCCTGTAATTGCCCTTCTTATGGTTTGGTTCCTCACTGCTAACCAAAAGGTCAACAATTCAAATCCACCAGTCGCTCCTTGGAAACCCTGTGGGGTAGTTCCACTCGGTCCTACAGGGTCACTATGAGTCAAGATCAAATCAACGGCGATGAGTTTGGTTTGGTTTTTTAAGAATACTTGTACGACCAGACTCCCCCAGGACTACCTGGTTCCATTTTCAATGGGCTACATAGTTCCTCGATTGCAACTGATTAAACCCTTAGTAAATCTCTTTGTTTTAACTTGAAACAGCATTAAGATTTTCTCTACAATACAGGAAAAAAATGATATTGTTAACTGGGACATTTGGGACTAGATAATTTTCAAAACTCTGAATTTTTCAAGTTTTATAAGGACTATTCATTGCTTATACCATATATTACATAATATCCTGCCTAGACAGCAAAGAAGCTCTGCTGCTGCAGTGGTAAAAAGCACTTGGCTGTTAACCAAAAGGTTGGTGGTTTATACCCACCAGTCACTCTGAGAGAGAAAGGAAGATGTGGCAGTCTGCTCCCTATAAAGATTACAGCCTAGGAAACCCTATGGGGCAGTTCTACTCTGTCCTATAGGGTTGCTACAAGTCGAAATTGACTGGATGGTAATGCGTTTGGTTTGGTTTTGGGTTTAGACAGAAAACAATATTCATGTACATTAACATTTTTACAGCAAGATTTATGAATGTTCATATTATGCAGAATGAATAAAGACTTTAAATCTCCTTGTAACAATTACACAATATTTTGGCAACAAAGGAAGTCAGGTGACTTTTGAGTTTGACACAATACAGTTTCAAAATCTTGCCGATTTTCAGAGTTTTTTTCTTTTTTTACTTTCAGAATTGCTGATAGAGGATTTGAACCTGTATAAGTGTTTCTTTTTCTTCTCATTTGAAACTTCATTTGTTTGCATTCCATGCTGCATCCCCAAAATTGCCTGTAGGTCATCGAAAAGCTGGCCACACATCTTATTTTGCATAGGACAGTCCGGTGTTTTACTGTTATCTGTGAGTCACATCCAGTTTACCGTTTGTCATGGATTGCATTGTGTCCCCCCAAAATATCTGTCAACTTGGCTGGGTCATGATTCCCAGTATTGTATGATTGTGTAATCTGATGTGATTTCCTTGTGTGTTGTAAACTGTATCACTATGATGACGTTAGATGTGATCTCCTTATGTGTTGTAAATTCTGTCACTGTGATGAGGTTATACTGATGAGGTTTACAAGATTAGATAGTGTCTTAATCCAATCTCATTTGAGATATAGAAGAGAGAAGCCAGCAGAGACACAGGGGAACCTCACCACCAAGAAAGCAGTGCCGGGAGCAGAGCGCATCCTTTGGAACTGAGGTTCCTGCGCTGAGATGCTCCCAGATCAAGGGAAGATTGATGCATTACAACGACCTTCCTCCAGAGCCAACAGAGAGAGAAAGACTTCTCCCGGAGCTGATGCCCTGAATTTGGACTTGTAGCCTACGGGACTGTGAGAGAATAAACTTCTGTTTGTTAAAGCCATCCACTTGTGGTATTTCTGTTGGAGCAGTACTAGATGACTGGGACACCATTTAATACTTTCTACAGGTCCCAGTTTGGATGGTAAATTTATAATCATCACAGTTAAAGGACTTTCTGGGAAGGATTGTTCTACTTTAGCAAAGCTTGGACAAGAGGACTAAATGGACAAGGCAGGCCAGGAGGTGTAGCCTGTGTGGGATACCTTTTGCCTTAATTATAAGCAATAACAGGTCATCAGTGTTCAATTGGAATATGTATATATATATATATATATATATATATATACACACACACATATATATTTAAATCAGAATAATGTGAAGGAGCTTTTTTAAAAAATCTGGTGTTTGGCATAAAGAAAGGTTTCTGCCAAAACCACAGACTGGACTCCATTTTTGATGTTTACTACTTATTCTGAGCTGACCTTCACAAGTCAGCTAGCCAGTATGACCTCAGGAAGACTGTGGGCACCCCTGCTCCCCCTTCCTGAGAGCGTGCTCCCAGGAAGAACATTCACGCAGACTGGCCCTGGAAATACCCATAAATTAAGCTGTTAAATGACTCATACTTTACAATCTGTAAAAAAAGGTTTAAGGGGTCTCTCAGTTGTCTCATGTTGGTTAAATCATGATTTTGAAAATTTCAACCAATCAGAATTTTTTTCTTATAAGTTCCTGGATTTTCTTTATTTAAGCTCTGAAAAATTCCTTTCACTAGAGTACTTTGATGAATCCTTAAGAAGTGATTTCTGATCTGGATCCCTTTGTTCCTTTAGTAAACTTTTGCTTTAATTTTAACAGAAGATCCACTTTGCTCTTCAAAAATAGTAATGAATATAATTTAAACAACAAATGATTCTCCAAATACAAATATATACCATGGCAGTGCCCTGGCTTGCCATTCCTTTTCCCCAGTTCTGCTCCCCAGACACAGCCACTTAGGACATTTTGGTGTTTCTTTGGCTGGTTGACTTTGATTCTTTCAATAGATATTTCTTGAGCCTCTGCCCTGCAACATCCCTTGTGGACTACACCAAAAAAAAAAAAAAAACCACTGCTGTTGAGTCGATTCCAACTAATAGTGACCCTATAGGACAGAGTAGAACTGCCCCACAGGGTTTCTAAGGAGAGCCTGTGGATTCCAACTGCAGAACTTTTGGTTAGCAGCCAAGATCTTAAAGACTGCAAGTCTAGTAAATTAATTGGTAAGTATTCATATGCATATTTAGTAGGCAAATTACATAATATGCTAGAGGGTTAAAGTGCTATGGAAAAGCATAGAGATCATGGGTATTGTAAGTGCTAGGGACAGAGTGTACAATTTAAATTAAGGTAGTCAGGTTAGGATTGACTGAAAACCATATGAATGAGCAGAATCATGCAGACATCTGTGGGAGAGTATTCCACATAGACAACTGTTTGTTAAAACGTCCTAAGGCTTAGAGAGCTGTGGGTTCTTTTATGGAGTGTACTTTTGGTGTTGAATCTAAGCTATCTTTCCCTAAGCTGAAGTTATGAAGATTTTTCTCTGGTTTTCTTCTAGAAGTTTTAAAGCTTTAGGTTTTACATTTAGGTCCATTATCTATTTTAGATTATTGTATACAGAGCAAAGTATGGAACCAAGTTTATATTTTATATATATATACATATATATATACACATATACGTATATATATCTAATTGTCCCAGAATAATTTCTCCACCTGTAAAAAATCAAAAAATCAACCATCCCATTTTGTGTGGGTTTATTTCAGGACTTTCTGTTCTGTTCTGCTTATCTGTTTGTCTATCTTCATGCAGGTAACAGCATGTTAATTATTGTCTTAGTTATCTAGTTCTGCTGTAACAGAAATATCACAAGTGGGTGGCTTTGTTGTCATTGTTCGGTGCCTTCAAGTTGATTCCGACTCATAGTGACCCTACGTACAACAGAACGGAACGCTGAAACACTGCTCCGTTATGCGCCATCCTCACAACTGCCGCTATGCTTGAGCCCATTGTTGCAGCCACTGTGTCAATTCATCTCTTTGAGGGTCTTCCTCTTTTTTGATGACCCTCTAATTTATGAAACATGATGCCTTTCTCCAGGGACTGGTCCCTCCTGGTAACACGTCCAAAGTACGTGAAACAAAGCTCTGCCGTGAACTTAAAATTCCTGACTCAAAATTAATTCACCAGTGTTTGTTTGTTTGTTTTTCCCTCTCTCTCTCTCACCCAAGGTAGCTATTCCACTTTTCTTTCTGTTCCAAAGAGCAGACCATAACAAAATCATTAAAGTGTGATTGCCTGAGAATGACTCAGACTTCTTTAATCTAAATTTCTGGCGGTCGCGTGACTGCAGGTGGGTAGAGGGGAGAATCTTTGGTGAAGTTACACTTTTAATGTCAACTCAGTAGCCATTAAGTACTTCATCACCATAGAAACCTGTATTCTTTAAGCAAAAGTTACTTAAGTCTATGAATTCTCCATTCTCTAGAAGCAGCTTCCTTTTGTGTGAGGAAAGGTTTCTCAAGCTTGCAAATGGTTTATTAAATCATAACAAAAAATGAAACAAACAAACAAACAAAAAAAAAAAACCCATTGCCACAAGTCGATTCCAACTCATGGCGACCCTGTAGGACTCAGTAGAACTGCTCCATAGGGTTTTCAAGGAGCAGCTGGTGGATTCAAACTGTGACCTTTTGGTTAGCTGCCGAGCTCTTAACCACTGCGCCACCAGGGCTCCTATGAAATCCTAGAGCAATCAAATACTGTGTTATTGTTTTGAATTAATACATGGTTATATGTTTAACATCAGTGAAGTTAAACAAGGTCATACTAGAGTAGGGTGGGTCCTAGTGCTAATCTCTTCTGAGTGGTGGCTTACAAAATGGAGGAAAACACAGGGGAAGCCAACTCCACGTGAGGACAGAGGCTGATGCATCTGTCATCAGCGAAAGAACACCTAGGATTCCTGGCAGCCACATAAACTAGAAGGCAGACATGCAACAGTTCCTTTCTCCAAGCCCCCAGAAGGAATCCACGTAGCCAAGATCCTAACTTGGATTTCTAGCCTCCAGTACTGTGAGACAAGAAATTTCTATTCTGTAAGTCACCCACTTTATGGTATTTTGTTATGGCCCTCCTCAAAAACTAAGGCAGCTATGTTAACTTCTGCTGTAGTTTAAATTTACCCTCGACCTTTCATAGCTATACTTTTACTCAGAGCTATTTAGTGCAGTACAAAGATGCTCCTGAGAATTTATTTAGAGACTAAACATTTTTATGTAAATACCTTCACAACAGACTTTATGGAATCTGTAGTAAATGCTTCACTCTGCAAATGGGAGACTTCTTCTAGTTTTCTTCTTTTACACACACAAAAACTGCAGAGTTAAAGTAATGGAAATGACTGTTGTTTTCTTTTACAAATAGGACACTGAAATAATTCAGCTCTTGCAAATACAACTTTTTAAAATTTCATGTAGTGAATGAAAGGAGAAACTTACTGTTATGAGGTATATTAAATTTTTGTAACTATTTAACCACCTTGAATAATAGGAAACAATTTATGTCATTTTTCAGTGTAATCAGAAGACATTTATACAAATAGGCGATACCTAGCTTACAGTTCACCAGAATTACAGAAAGTATCACAGGGAAGCCCAAAAGATAGTGCCCTCCACACTGACTCACCACAGACACACTTTTTTTCCTTCCTTTTCGCAGATACATTCTAGGCAAATGGGGATTCTCAGAAGGAAGGAGAATAAACTGAGAATAGAGAAGATATTTCTTTCTTCACTCTATTTGAGACATTTGCACTATATTTAAAAAATAACTTTTCTAGAACTCAGTTACCATATTAAATCCTCTGCTTAGTCTGTAAGAAAAGAAGCAGGCCCATGTCAACAACTGGGTAAAAGAAACTTAAGCAGAGCTTATTGTTTTCAAAGAGCATTTATCCCCCCAGCAATCACTCTCCAGAAGAGGAACACTTCCATCATCCTTGGCAAACAAATAATATGAGAGCTAAGTAGAGAAATAAAACATAAAATGTAATGTATTTCCCATAGCAGACTAAGTAAAGACCTATTTTGAATCTTTTTTAAATCCATGAGTTTTATGGTTTCTGTGCTCATCATAACGTATGCAAAAACACAGTTTACTAAGCAAGAAAAACCAAAGAGATTAATGTGTACGAAAACGTTCACAAAACTCTCCTCTATGAAGAATTCTCATTCACAAAGTCTATCAGAAAGGTGTTTTTTTGGCAAATAAAAGATATCTTCTTTATGTTTTTTATTACTATTCTTGAGATTGAGCCAAGTTCCTAAAGTTGGGCAAATTCTGTCTTACCTACACATAAAGGAAAACTAACAAGGATTAATGACTTGCCATGCTTGACATACAACTGATTTGTTGAAACACATTGAACAGAACACCAGCGTACAGTGGTTGTTAGGTCTTTTTAGAACAACAACAGCACTAAATTATCTTCTTTAAAATTTATATGGATTGTTGGGCATAGAAGTTAGAATTAGGGAAGATGAGGTGGATGGATGACAGATAGATAGAAAGATATATGATAGGTAGGTAGATAGGTAGACAGATACAGAGACAGATGTATATCTATTAATGACAGATATCTAGCTGTATATGTATATACATATTTATCATTCTATAGCTATCTCTATCTATCTGTCTATCTGTATGTATATATTCTACTGCAAAAGACCTCTTTAAAGTGTTGAAAAGCAAAGACGTCACTTTAAGGACTAGGGTGCGCCTGGCCCAAGCCATGGTGTTTTCAGTGGCCTTGTATGCATGTGAACGCTGGACAATGAATAAGGAAGACTGAAGAAAAATTGACGCCTATGAATTATGATGTTGGTGAAGAATATTGAATATACCATGGACTGCCAGAAGAATGAACAAATCTGTCTTGGAAGAAGTACAACCAGAATGCTCCTTAGAAGGGAGGTTGGCGAAACTTCGTCTCACGAACTTTGGACATGTTATCAGGAGGGACCAGTCCCTAGAGAAGAACATCATGCTTGGTAAAGTAGAGGGTGAGCAAAAAAGAAGACCTTCAACAAGATGGATTGACACATTGACTGCAACAATGGGCTGAAGCTAACAAAGACTGTGAGAATGACACAGGACCGAGCAACTTTTCGTTCTGCTGTACGTAGGGTTGCTATGAGTCATAACTAACTGGACGGCACCTAACAACAACAATCTTTACAGGAGCAGATTGTCAGGTCTTTTTTCTTGCAGAGTGTCTGGTGGGTTTGAACAGGCAACCTTTTGGTTAGCAGCTGAGCACTTAAATATTGCATCACCAGGGTTCTTTTTAATGGGTGTATAAAAAAGTCAAAACAAACCCGTTACTGTCGATTCCGACTCATAGCGAACCTATAGGACACAGTAGAACTGTCCCATAGGGTTTCCCAGGAGCAGCTGGTAGATTTGAACTGCTGACCTTTTGGTCAGCAGCCAAGCTCTTAACCACTGCGCCACCAGGGCTCCAATGGGTGTATAGTGACATTTAATTGTTGTTTTAATTTAATTTCTATTTAATGACTACTGATACTGATCATGTTTCTGAGTGCTTATTTGTCATTCATTTATCTACTTTAGTGAAGTGTCTGTTCACACACATCTTTATTAATTTTGATGAAATTTATCATTTTTGATAGTTTATGATTTTTTGTGTCCTAAGACATTTTTGCCTAACCCAACAGTAAGATAGATTTTCTCCAAGGAGTTTTACAGTTTTAGGGCTTATCCTTAGCTATATCATCCAACTCAAACATCTTGAACATAAGGCTGAAGGCTCATGCTGGTAAATCTGTGTTTGGATTGGGGGAGCACATTCAAATTTGAAAAATTTTCAAGTAAAAGTCAGGACAGACTTGGGAAAAAAAAAAGTATCTCAAGCATGGATAAATGTATTTCCTAAGTCACAGGTGTTTTGTACACCAATTGAGTGAAAGTGTTAGAGAAGTTCTGAAAAAATGTTTCTTTGCATGATTTTGTGCTCCTGCTATATGGCTGAAAAGAATAAATTCGAGAGTATCTTTTACTAACCACATGCATTGTTTGGAACTTAAGTTATGTGTTTCAACTTGTACTGGATTAATGATTTTACCATTGTTGATGTGTCTAGTTTATAAAACTTTATTCTGACCTCAGCAAAGATTTTAACATTATTTTGACAAATATTTTTTGAAAGACAGTGGTGTCATAGGCATTGTTATTGTTGTTGTTAGGTGCTGTCAAGTTGATCCAGATCCACTGTAACCCATGTACCACAGAACGAAATGATGCCCAGTCGTATGCCATCTCCAGAATCATTGTTATATAGGAGCCCATTCCTGCAACCACTGTGTCAGTCCGTCTCATTGAAGATCTTTCTCTTTTTCGATCACTCTCTATTTTACCAAGCATGATGTCCTCTAGGAATTTGTCCATGTCCATAACATGTCCAAAGACAAAGTCTAGCCATCCTCGATTAAAAGGTTCATTCTGGCTGTACTTCCAAGATATATAGTCCAGCTTCTCAGGTTATTTGCTAGGCATACAGATTGAATAGGTATGATGAAAGAATACAAGTCTGATGCACATCTTTCCTGATTTTGAACCATGCAGTATCCCTTTGTTCTGTTCAAATGACTGCCTCTTGGTCTATGTACAGGTTCTGCATGAGCATAAATTAAGTGTTCTGGAATTTCTATTCCTCACGACATTATCCATAATTTGTTACGATCCACACAATCAATTGCCTTTTTGTAGTCAATAAAACACAAATAAACATCTTTATGTTATTCTCTGCTTTCAGCCAAGATCCATCTGACTTCAGCAAGGATATCCCTCATTCCACATCCTTTTTGGAATACGGCTTTAACTTCTGACAACTCCCTCGCAATGTAGGACTGCAGTCATTTTTGAATTACCTTCAGAAAAATTTTCCTTGCAGATGATACTAATGATATTGTTGCATAATTTCCTCATTCTGTTGAATCACCTTTCTTTGGAATGGGCATATACATGGATATCTTCAAATCTGTTAGCCGGGTAGCTGTCTTACAAATTTCTTGGCATAGACAAGTAAAAACTTTCAGTGTTGTGTCTGTTTGCTGCAGCATTTCACTTGGTGCTCTGTCGATTCTTGAAGCCTTGTTTTTCACCAGTGCTTCAGTGCAACTTGGACTTTTTCCTTCAGTGTCATCAGTTCTTGATCATATGCTACCTCCTGAAATAGTTGAATGTTGAAAAATTATTTTTGGTACAGTGAATCTATGTATTCTTTCCAACTTCTTTTGATGCTTCTGCATCATTCAAGTTTTTGCTCATTGAATTCTTCAGTATTTCAACTTAAGCCTTAAATTTTTTCATCAGTTCTTCCAGCTTGACAAATGCTGAGCATTTTGTTTTTTTAACTCCAGGTCTTTGCACATTTCAATATAATGCTTTGCATTCTCGAGGTGCTCTTTGAAATCTTCTGTTCAGCTCTTTTACTTCATCATTTCTTCTGTTTGCTCTAGCTACTCTACCTTGAAGGCAAATTTTCAGAGTCTCTTCTGACATCCATTTTAGTCCTTCCTTTCTTTCCTGTCTTTTTATGAACTTTTGCTTTCATGTATAATGTCCTTGATGTCATCCCACAACTCTTCTGGTCTTCAGTCATTAGTGTTTGATGCATTAAATCTATTCTTAGATGGTCTGTAAATTTAGACAGGATAAATTCAAGGTCATACTTTGTTTCCATGGATTTGTTTTAATTTTCTTCAGTGAACTTGCATATGAGCAATTGATGGTCTATTCTGCAGTTGGCACCTGGCTTTTTTCTGACTAATAATATTTAGCTTCTTCATGGTCTTGTTGCGGTCGATTTGATTGCTATGTATGCCATCCAGCAAAGTCCAGATGTATAGTTGCTGTTTATATTGTTGAAAAAAGATATTTGTGATGAATCAGTCATTAGTCTTGCAGAATTCCATCATGCTATCTCTGGCATCACTTCTATCACCAAGGCCCAGTTTCCCAACTAATGTTCCTTCTTCTTTGTTTCCAACTTCTGCATTCCAATCAACAGTAATTATCAGTGCATTCTGATTGCATGTTTTATCAATTTCGGACAGCAGAAGTTGCTAAATATCTTCAATTTCTTCACAATAGGAATTGGTGGTTTTTGCATAAATTTGAATAATAGCCATATTAACTGCTCTTTCTTGTAGACCTATGGATATTATCCCATTAATGACAGCATTGCACTTCAGGATAGATCTTGAAGTGTTCTTTTTGATAGTGAATGCAAGCAGTTATTCTTCAATTTGTCATTCCCAACATAATAGATCATATGATTGCCTGACTCAAAATGGCCAATACTAGCCCATTTCAGGTCATTAATGGCTAGGATACCAATCTTTATGCATTCTATTTCATTTTTGAAAACTTCCAATTTTCCTTGATTCATACTTCATACATTCCATGTTCCGATTATAAATGGATGGTTGCAGCCGTTTTTTCTCATTTTAAGTCTTGCCACATCAGCAAATAAAGGTCCCGATAGATTTACTCCATCCTCATCATTAAGGTCAATTCAATGTTAGGAGGCAACTCCTCCCTAGTCATATTTTGAGCGCCTTCCAACCTGAGAGGCTCATCTTCCATTACTATATCAGACGATGTTCTACTGCTATTCTTAAGTTTTTCACTGGTTAATTCTTTTCTGAAGTAGATTGCCAGTTCCTTGATCCTCATCTGCCTTAGTCTGGAAGCTCATCTGAAAACCTGTCCACCATGGGTGACCCTGCTCGTATTTGAAATACCTGTGGCTTAGCTTCCACCATCACAGCAACATGCAAGGTACCACAGTAAGACAAACTAACAGACCAGTTTTCATAGGCAATAAGGATGAACTTATAAACAAACTTGGTTACTACAATTCAGGAAATGAAATTTTACTGTTGTTGTTAGATGTCATGAAGGCTGTTCCGACTCATAGCAACCCTGCGAACAACAGAACAAAATACTGCCCAGTCACGCAGTATCCTCACAACAGCTGTTATGTTTGAGCTCATTGTTGCAGCCATTGTGTCAATCCATCTCCTTGAGGGTCTTCCTCTTTTTCACTGACCCTGTATTTTACCAAGCATGATGTCCTTCTCTAGGGACTGGTCCCTTTTAAAAACATGTCCAAAGTACATGAGATAAAGTCGCTCCATCCTCACTTCTAAGGAGCGTTCTGGCTGTACCTCTTACAACACAGATTAATTCTTTCTTCTGGTAGTCCATGGTATGTTCAATATTCTTCACCAACACTGTAATTCGGATGTGTCAATTCTTCTTCAGCCTTCCTTATTCATTGTCCTGCTTTCCCATGATTATGAGGCAATTGAAAATATCATGGCTTGGGTCAGGCATACCTTTAGTCCTCAAAGTGACATTTTTGCTTTTCAATACTTTGAAGAGGTCTCTTGCAGCAGATTTGCCCAATACAATACATTTGATTTTTTGCGTGCTGTTTCCATGGGTGTTGACAGCAAATCCAAGTAAAATGAAATCCTTGATAATGTCAATATTTTCTCTGTTTATTGTGATGTTGCTCATTAGTCCAATTGTGAGGAGTTTCGTTTTCTTTATGTTGAGGTGTAATCCATACTGAAGGCTGTAGTCTTTGATCTTCATCAGTAAGTACTTCAAGTCCTCTTCACTTTCAGCAAGCAAGATTGTATTATCTGTATATTGCAGGTTGTTAATGAGTCTTCTTACAATTCTGATGCTGCCTTCTTCATTTAGTCCAGCTTGGATTATTTGCTCAACATACAGATTGAATAAGTATGGTGAAAGGACAACAACTCTGACACACACATTTTCTAATTTTAAACCACCAGTATCTGCTTGTTCTGTTTGAAAAACTGTCTCTTGGTCTACGTACAAGTTCTGCATGAGCACAATTAAGTGTTCTGGAATTCCCATTCTTTGCAATGTTATCCATAATTTGTTATGATCCACACAGTTGAATGCCTTTGCATAGTCAATAAAATACAATTAAATTAAACATCTTTCTGGTATTCTCTGCTTTCAACCAAAATCCGTCTTACATCACCAGTGATATACCTTGTTCAATGTCCTCTTCTGAATCCCTCTTAATTTTTTGGCAGTTCCCTATTAACATATTGCTGTAACTGTTTTTGAATGATCTTCAGTAAAATTTTACTTGCGTGTGATATTAATGATATTGTTCGATAATTTCCGTATTTTTTGGATCACTATTCATTGGAACAGGCACAAATATGAACCTCTTCTAGTCAGTTGGCCAGGTAGCTGTCTCCAAATTTCTTGGCAGAGACGAGTGAACTGTTCCAGAGTTGCATCTGTTTGTTGATACATCTCAATTGGTATTAGGTCAATTCCTGGAGTCTTTTTTTTCACCAATGCCTTCATTGCAGCTTGGACTTCTTCCATCAGTACCATCACTTCTTGATCATATGCTACCTCCTGAAATGGTTTAATGTTGACAAACTATTTTTTGGTTCAGTGACTTTGTGTATTCCTTTCATCTTCTTATGATATTTCCTGTATTGTTCAATAATTTGCCCATAGAATCCTTCACTATTGCTACTGGAGGCTTGAATTTTTTCTTCAGTTCTTTCAGCTTGAGAAATGCCTAGCCTGTTCTGCCCTTTTTGTTTTCCAACTCCAGGCCTTTGCACATTTATCATAAAACTTTACTTTGTCTTCTGAGCTGCCCTGTGAAATCTATTGTTCTGCTCTTTATGTGATCATTTCTTTTGTTTGCTTTAGCTACCCTACTTTCAAGAGCAAGTTTCAGAGTCTCTTCTGACATCCATTTTGGTCTTTGCTTTCTTTCCTGTCTTTTTAATGACCTTTTGCTTTCTTCATGTCTGATGTCCTTGATATCATCCCACAACTTGTCTGGTTCAGTCATTAGTGTTCAATGCCTCAAATCTATTCTTGAGATGTCTCTAAATTCAGGTGGGATGTACTCAATGTTGTACTTTGGCTCTTGTGGGCTTGTTTTAATTTTCTTCACCGTCAACTTGAACTTGCATATGAGCAACTGATGGTCTGTTTTGCAACCACCCTTTGTTTTGACCAATTATATTAAGCTTTTCCATTGTTTCTTTCCCCAGATATAGTTAATTTGATTACTGTGTATTCCATCTGGCAAGGTCCACATGTATAGTTGCCTTTTATGTTGTTGAAAAAAAGGTATTTGCATTGAAGAAGTTGTTGATTTTGCAAAATTCTCCCATGCGGTATCTAGCGTCATTTCTATAACCAGGGCCATATTTTCCAACTACTGATCCTTCTTCTTTGTTTCCAACTTTTGCATTCCAATCACTAGTAATTATCAATGCATTTTGATTGTATGTTTGATCAATTTCGTACTGTAGAAGTTGGTAAAAATCTTCAATTTCTTCATCTTTGGCATTGGTGGTTGGTGGCTAAATTTGAATAATAGTTGTATTAACTGGTCTTCCTTTAGTGAGAGAGAGAGAAATATAAATGCTCATCAGACACTATGATTAGATCTGTACTAGGGGTTTTTGCCAAGATCTGCGAGAATGTAGAAGAAGGTTATCAAATTCTTTCGCACAGAGAAGCAAAAGTGGATTAGAGCCTGACCTAGAACACTATCAGTAGTTAGAGCAGGGAGTGAATAGACTGAAGAAACCCTGAAATTTGAAAAACAATAAACTTCAAAAATGGTCAAACAGAGTACAACGTAGATTTTGAAGGGAAGAATTATTTCCCGGTTTTTGTTTTGCACAAATAAATAGATGATCATTATTGTCGACATTAGCATAAACAATTGTCAAAGCAGATGCGATAAAATGTTAATTTTTGTGAGAAAAATATCACAGGAAGATTAAAAAAAACATTTTGTAAGATATTTCAATGGTTCGTCACATTTTTAGGATTCCTTTTAGTCATTTTAAATTATCCTTAAATAATTATCTTTTTTTTACGTTTTTAACTTTTATATATTTACAAGTTCTAGTGATTTAAGTAATCATCCACCATCATTTTAATTTAACTCATAAGAGCCTACATTTTTTGCAAGATTTTTTATTTAATATTAATTCATTCAGAATTTTTAGATGGCCACTGTATCTATTAATAAAGAATAATCACAAGAGAAAAATACATGGGGTTGATTGAGTAGGACTAATTTTAGAAGTGTTACCGCATTAGTGAATATTGTTTTTTATTATGACAACTCATTTTACTGGGTCACCTTGTAATGGAAGGAACTCAGGTGAAGGATACACAAATCACTATTATCTCATGGCTGAATGATAGGTCAAGTTAGCTATTTATAATGTCATTCAGATTTTGGGAAAATAACACTAAGTCATGTTCATGAGAAAAAAGTCCCCCATCACCATTTTTTACTGAGAAGGACTTGGAGTGGGAGCAGATGAAAAAGTCATCAATAAATAGGATACAGCCCTAAACATGCACATTTAAAAGAAAGGGGTCCCAAATGAACACATTCTTATCAATCATACTGAAAAATACTATTTAAAAGATTACCAGTATTAATGAGGCGCAAGTTCTATAGAAATATGAGCAAAAGGGGTGGGATAGGGGTTAAGAATATTGAACATAAGCAACTCAACTATAGCAGATGCAAAATAGACGTTACCAAAGTCCATAGGAGACATAAACACTCATAAATTATTCCAAAGGAGTTTCTCCACTAGGTGCTAACGATTTTAACAGCGATCAATAGTGAATTCACAACGTTTAAAGCAATCTGCTCCTCAGGTAGAACATTGACCTATCAATACCAGCTTTGCAATTAATCAGGAAACAAATCTGCATATGTGTTAGAATGAAGGACTAATAACAGAATATAAGTATAAAGTTATTTTCTTAATAGGAGAGACTACACTCTAAATACACGACGTGAGACTACAGCTGTAAAGTTGATAAGTTAAAGACAAACACATCGACTTCACTTAAAATTAAATTTTGACCTGTTGCATATTGTGATGAGATAATCTTAATCTTTGTCATAATTCTTGCACCCACTGCTATTTACTAAAAATTAAGAGTAGTTTATTTTAACTAATAAAATTTAAAAAATAAAATAAAACACAACACTAATGTGTACCCAAAAGCTTTAATTTCCCCAAGTAAAGGTAGCAAATTCATAGTTTGGAAAATATATTCCCAAATATTCTCTGATTGTGAATTTAAATACCAAATAATGATCTTTGGTGTACTGAAGCCAAAAATTTTTTTAGAAAATATAAGAGAAATTAAAAACACACACACACACTCATTCATATATATATATAATATGTACGTATACCAAAACCTGCTGCCATCGAGTCGATTCTGATTTATTCTGATTCATAATAGCCCCATGGGACAAAGTAGAGCTTTCCCACAGCACTTCCAAGGCTGAAATCTTTATGGAAGAGACTGCTACATCTTTCTTCCTCAGAGTGGCTGGTGGGTTTGAACCACTAACATTTCGGTTAGAAGCCTAGCGCTTTAACCACTGTGCTACCAGTGCTCCATATATATATGTATACACACATACACACACGCAAGGGCTTCAAACAGGTTCCTTCCAGTTTGAACCTCTGCTGAGAATTCACGTTTCCACCCTAGATATACTGAATCAGATTCCACATTTTAACAAGATCCCCAGGTAATTTTTATGTATAATAAATTTTGAGAACCACTGCTCTACTAGTGGGGCTCTGAACTGATCTCTAACCAGCAGCATTAAAATCACCTGGGAACTTATTAAAAATGTGAATTCTCAGCAGGGGTTCTAACTGGAACTAATTGGTTAGAAGTGATATATACATGTATACTTCTCTAAGCTGCTTTCATATTAATGTTGTTACCTGTTAAGTAATATGTATCATTGTATCATTTAGGGTGATAATTACGTACTGAATTGTATCCTTCAGAAAGATATGTTGAAGTCCTAACCTCTGGTACTGTGAACCTGACCTTGTTTGAAAACCGGTTCCTTGAAGATGCTATCAGTTATACCAACGAATGCCTAGGGCTACCAGAAGCCAGAAGAGACGAGATTAAGATCTTCAGCCATAGTCTTTGCAGAGAACATACCTTGATTATGCCCTGAATTTGAACTAATAGGCTCCGGAATTGTGAACCAATAAATGTGTGTTGTTTAAATCCACCCACTTAACGGTAATCGGCTGCAGCAACCGGAAGAAACTAACACATTGATGCAGCTGTATTTTAATCCTCCGAAGAGATCATATGCTTTTCAGGATAGCTTTGACTCAGACATCAGCAAACCTCATTTTCTCTGAGCATTTGGCCAGATTTCAACAATTGTCCATTGTCCATGAAGTGAAAGGGAAATTAAATGGCAATAGGTCAGCACCACTACGGCTGTGTAGGCAATGCAGTTCCTGATCATGGAGAAATTCCAACCGCTTAGTGCGGTGTGAGCATAGTCAGGGAATAGGTTCTCTCTTTTAGCCCTCTTGATTATAGACTATACCTGGACCCCTAATCCTCTCTTAGGAGCCCTGGTGGCACAAATGGTTAAGGTTTGGCTGCTAACCAAAAAGTTGATGTTTCAAACCCACCCAGAGGCTCCGCAGGAGAAAGACCTGGCAATCTGTTTTCATAGATTATAGCCAAGACAACTCTATGGGGGAAATTCTTCTCTGTCACATGGGGGCACTATGAGTAGAAATTAACTCGACAACACTTAGCAGCACAGGCCTCTGTTTAAGGAGTGGAGATAAAAAGGTAAGTCTGTGGTTAATGGATGGATCCAAGAGCCTGTGGGGAATTCATGCTTGATATTTGGTCATAGTGTTTTCCATTTTATTTCCCAGAAAAGCCTTTACCTCCTTCTCATGCTAAGACTTGCTGCTTGACTCCACAAGTCCCCCAGCCCTGCTTTGAAGAGTTAAGGCTTAGCAATATAAGGCACGTCTTTATTTCTTTTCCCCATCTCCTACCCTCGGCCTATATCTTACCTCTTTGGGCTATACATGGCCACTCCTTAAGCACATATGTTTTTCATTCTGTGTTTAAGAGACAAGCTCTGTTAAGTCTTTGAAACTACTTAAATTGGGGAAATGGAGAAAGACGGAGGGATGGGGTATGTGCACAGATTTAGTCCAGAGAATAAAATTCGATGTATAACCCTGCACAAATAATAAATTGGACAAGTCCTTGGCAAAGAGTGAAAACAAACCGCTACCACGTATCACAGTCAATATCTTGATAGTTAGCCTTCATCATGGAAGTCTCTAGTTTTCTTTGTACCTGTGTTATATGCTGAGCAATTGCAAGGATGGTAGTGACTGTGTCCACCCTCCCTTTGAGTGTTCTTCACAACCCTACATGCTGCTATCTATGGCCAAAGTGGCTCTGTTTCTGACACTGTCCTTGGTTCTGATGAAAGACACATTCCTTCGTGTGAAAAGGGAGGGAAATGCTGCAACAGGAAGGGTTATTATTTTGAATCTCAGAGTGGAAACTGGGTATATTGCAGAAGGCTAAAGGGATGCAGAGTTGGAGATGTAGGTTTGGGGCTAGTGTAGGAGAGTCACCTAGTCACACAGTCCTTGGTACTTCATTTATCCAAAAATAAGGGTGTGTGGAATTTAGCGAAGGGAGCAGTTGTAGCCAGAGCTGAACTAGCGCCAAATAGTTCAAATCAGCACCCACCATCATCCACGTGGCCAAACCCACCTGGGATTCTGCATCCACTGATAATCACTGATGTGGATTGATCACAGAGAAACTTAAAAAGTCACTACACTACAATGTCATTTTTTTTTTTTCCTTGAACTGTACCCTTCTGGTTTCATCTATTATTCTCCTTCACTTCTAGAAAAGGATTCAGAATTATTATTCTCATTTTCAGGAATCATTAGAGAAAAATTATCCAGAAACCTTTCGTTTCAAAGGGAAGTAAATTGCCAATGCTTGCTGCAAAGTAAGGCTTACAGAGAAGCCCAACACGGAAAGCAAATAAATCAGTTCTGATGGCATCAAAGGTGACAAGCTAAGAATCCTGCTCCCCAGTCCCATGCCCACAGGTGGTGCATCAGGGAACTCCACCAGGCACAAGCGAAACACCGCAATCTGGTCCATTCTCATTTCTCATATGAGAGTGTGCAAGCAGTTCCCCCAAAACAGAAAATAGTTGATAGACCTTGTAACAATCCTGAAACTGAAACCCAGATTGCCCAAGTCCTAGTTCACATCTCTCTACCAAACTATGACACAGTTGGCATTTTAAGTTGCCAAATCAAAGAAAAAGAAAATTTTATTTAAATAGGAAGTTCTTTAAAAGGGAAAAAGAAACACCTTGAGTAGGATACATAATCATCCCTGTTTTTCATTCCTGTATTTGTTGTTCATCACGTAAAGGTTTCTTCATTGCTGGGTTCACAGTGTCTCTTTATCTGAGGATAATTCCCAGCTGAAAAGAGTTTGTCTTCATTGTCCTGCTCTTTCTACAGCATTGTATGACAGGAAGTTGATGCTGGGAATATCGTTAAAATTGACTAGAGCTGGGAAATGAGATGCTCAGCATTTTCCTAATGGCAGCAGAGGACTGATGTTTGCAATGGGATTTCACTCAATGATTTCTGTCCCATTGGCATGAAAATGTTAGCAATAAATGCTGTATTTATTTCTCCAGACTTTGAAAGTGTGCATCTACAAGCTTTAGAATTACACGTAAATTATTCCTGATGCATGCTCTGTTTCTCCAGTATCTTTTTGGTGATTCATTGATTGTGTAAGAATGCAGAGACTCATCTCCAACTAATTCAAAAGCCAAAGAAAAATGCTATTCTTCCCAAAGGTCAAACCTGATGATGGATGGGAGTATAGACTTTAGAAAATGTTCTGTAAGACAAAAGAGCAGCTCAGATAGTGTTACGTCAAACTTTATAGCAAAACAGAAAATAAAAACTTTGTCTAAAGAAATGCAAAACTCTACGGTAAAGAAATACAAATTAAAAAAAAAACCGAGAAAATGTTAACATTAAAAATCTAACTGCCCTTTTGTTATGATGTAAATAGTTTATGAGTTGTCCGTGTACTGTGTCCTGCATGGCACAGATTCACGGAGAAACACAAACATGTGTTGGTAAACTTCACATTGGTATAGTCTCCTTTTCATGACAATAGCTGAATGTAATCTCTGAGGAACTTGGAAAGTTAAAAACAAAAAACAAAACAAACAAACCCTCGGAAGCTATTTGAGGTTAGTTGCTTTGGAATTTTCAAGTAGAGATGCTTTGATCATTGGTTTCAATAAATTTCGAGTAAAGAAAGGCTATTAAGTTGCTTTATCAATTCCTACAGCCTTTTGGCTAGAGCTTATTGACTTGAAAGAGAAGACAGTGTGAGACCAAAAACACCTTAGATAAAAATAGTTTCATAAACTACACCTGCGCTTCTAAGTGAAGTGATAGAGATGTGGTTAAGTAGAAAAACAAATTCTAGTTCTCAAAATACTGCCTGTCTGCTCAGCCTCAGATACCCTGAATGTAGACTGTTAAAAACTGTAGGTGGTTACCATCTAGACATGTCATGCTGGCTTGCATGTCTGTGGGTTTATGAGACTTTCTCAAGGTCGCGGTTACCTCCTTCTATTAGGCATCTATTAATTGGAGCCCTGGTGGCACAATGGCAGAGCCCTGGTGGTGCAGTGGTTAAGAGCTATGGCTGTTAACCAAAAGGTCGGCAGTTCGAATCCACCAGCAGATCCTTGGAAACCTGTGGGGCAGTTCTACTCTGTCCTATATGGTCGCTGTGAGTCGGAATTGACTCGCCGGCCGCTGTGAGTTGGAATTGACTCGCCGGCAATGGGTTTGGTTGGGTTTTAACAGATTTCTTGATGCTGATATAATAAACACAGTCAATTTGTAGTATTTTTATTCCACCCTTCCATTTTCAGAAACAACGCAAAGCAATATCCTTAGTGACGGACCTACTTCCACCTCGAGGCATTTTGTCAGTTTTCGGTGCTGGTTTGGGTTTCAGGAGAACAACAGGCGGGAGGTGATGTAGGGCTGGGCGAGTGGGCCCAGCAGCTGTTTATCTGGCCCTGGTCCTGCAGCTTGTGACATCCTCAAGGCTGTCCCGCATCGGGAGCAACTGTTGACTATCCTGCCAGAAATGGGTGCAGGCAACTTCTTTATCATCATTGGAGATTAGATTCTAATTTTGTTTTACATATAAATAAAAACTATGCAAAAACCATTATAAGGTAGTGTTGAAGGGCAGACACTCCAGAGCTGGATTAATCAAACCAAACCTAACCCATGGCATCAAGTCAATTCCAACTCATTGCAATCCCATGTGTTGTAGAGCAGAATTCCTCCACAGGGTTTCTTGGCTATAATCTTTATTGAAGCAGATCTCCAGGTCCTTCTTCAATCCAGACCTAGATTACTAGGGTTCAAATTCTGGCTCTGTCACTAGCTGTGTGACTTTGGGCAAATTATTTACCCTTTCTGTGCTCTGGTTTCCCTATATGTAAAATGGTGATGGTAACACCATTGGGTTGTTGTGAGGAGTAGATGTAGAGAACTTACAATAGTGTTTGCCGGACAGTAAACACTCTTCACGTCTTAGCTGAGCGCAATGGTGGTTCAGTGTTAGAATTCTTGCGTTCCATATGGGACAGCTCAGTTAGATTCCCAGCCAGGCACCCATCTGTCAGTGGAGGCTTCCTTGTGAGTGGAGACCTGCTGAACAGGTTTCAGTGGTGCTTCCAGACTAAGACAAACTAAGAAGAGAGGCCTGGCATTCTACTTCAAAAAAATCAGCCTATGAAAACTCTATGGATCACAATAGTATGCATGTATGAATGCTAGAAAGAGGTAAGGGTGTTATTTCTCATCGACCAATCACGCACCAATCATGGGGATGGTGCTGGACTGGGCAGCATTGCCTTCTGTGCAACCGCCAATAGGCATGAGTTGGGAGACAACGCAAGGGCTGACAAGGACATCTTGGCTAGTTCTAATATTTCTAAAATAAGAAATCAATTCAGAGAAAGATTGTGCTATTTCTTCAAGCTTTATTAAACCTTATTTATCTTTCCAAAAAAACACATATCTACAATGGTAAAACGGTTTAAGGTATTTAAACCACCAACAAGACATGGCGGTATCTGTTTGATTTGGGCACCTAGCATCCTAAGCTGAATGCAGGGAAGTCCCTCTCAATCCCAGGAATTTATGAATGTCCAGTTGAATGACACACAGGTACCAATGATTATGAAATGAATAATAAAGTTTATTACTCAGTAAACAGAAAGACAGCTCTCCAAAGAGACCGTCCAAGAGTAGATCTGGAGAACAAGGGAGAATAGGGGGCTTCAGGTTCATATTGCAGTTATTGTTGTTGATTAGGGGATGGAACCAGCAGGGGGATGGCCCTTTGTGGTTTGCAATTTCCACCTGTGACACGGGA
The DNA here is from genome assembly GCA_030035585.1 of Dugong dugon. Classification (NCBI taxonomy): domain Eukaryota; kingdom Metazoa; phylum Chordata; class Mammalia; order Sirenia; family Dugongidae; genus Dugong; species Dugong dugon. The sequence goes on along the minus strand of CM057478.1, from coordinate 7,388,494 downwards.
TAGAGAGTGTTCAAGGGCTTTCTGCTCAGGTTGCCCAGATAGGGAGGCAAGGGGAGGAAGGCGACTTGAAAGCTCTCAGCTTTCTGACATAACAAAATGGAGTCTTTTCTTTTATCATAGAATCTTTCCATATCTGCATCATTCAGGGTGATTCTATGAAGAACTGCAAGCGTATCAGTACTTCATTGTGATTTCTAATGTAGTTTTGTCTCATAAATTTTATTCTGAGCACCATTATTTATTATTTTTTTAGTATTTCCTTTATATTACATTTTTGACATTATCTTGATTTATATCACTTGCACAGGTAAATTATAGAACATATGAATTTCATGTTAAGATAAGAAGCAATGTTATTTAAGATAAGCATTTATTGTTAAAAAATCTCATGGCATCTTGTAGGTTTGAGAATGTTTTAATTAAAATATGGACTTTTCTGAGACAGTTAAAGGGATATACATGAAATGATATTTTTTCCAGTGTAAAATGTAATCGTTTCAAATGAGAATATTTTGCTAAGTATAAAATGTAATACTCTCAAATGTAAAATCTCAAATCTGACTTTTTTAAAAATTTGTATACATGTCTTTACTCATCTACTTATAGACGGCTTTTTGGACAAGACATTATGTCTTGAATCATTCAATGAAAGACCTTTACTGAATAATCAATGCTGAAATTTTTTACAAACAACAACAACAACAAAAAAAGGAAAATCAGTATATGCCAGATTGCTTCCATAAACCCAGCTGGTGATCCATGAGTGTGGAGGCCTTAGGCTGGATTAACTGCCTTAAATTTTTTAATTAATTGCTTTAAAGAATTGATTTGCAACCAACAACTGCTGTATAGCAACCAAGAAGTCATTTCACAAATAACTACAGAAAATACACACTTGCAGTCAACAAAACTGTGAAAGTCAAGTGAGGGAAAATATCTGATACAGAAATCTATTTACTCAGGAATGTAGAGGGATAGCAGTGAATGAGCTCCATAGTGTAAGAAAAAGTATGGTGGAGTTCTAAATAAGAGTCTGATGCTCTACAGTCGTCCCAAATCTGTATGGAAATAACTTCATTTAGGTTGGCCAGTGGGTGGTGGGCAAAAATGACGGCAGTTTTCAACTTAGAATCTCTGGGCGATTCAAATAGTTAACGTTTTTGGATGCTAACTGCAAGGTTGGAGGTTCGAGTCTGCACAGAGGCATCTGAGAAGAAAGATCCGGGGATCTACTCTTGAGAAGTCAGACACTGAAAATCCTATAAAGTACAGTTCTACTCTGACCCACATGGGGTCTCTATGAATCAGAATTGATTGGACAGCAAAATGTTTTTGTTTGTTTGTTTTAACTAATCTGAGGCTTGCGGAGGGGAGGGGATTCTAATGAAATATATCCTGCACAATACACTGTTGTTGTGTGTGCTGTCCAGTCAATTCCAACTCACAGCAACCTTACAGGACACAGTGAAACTGCCTCAGTGTTTCCTAGGCTGAAATCTTTATGGGAGCTGGTTCGGAAGCAGCTGGTAGGTTCCAACTGCCAACCTTTCAGTTAATAGCCAAGTGCTTAACCATTGTGCCATCAGGACTCCTTCACAATACACTCTTCAGGCATATTTGAACTTGTCACAGTAAAAGGGTTGGCATCTTGTCAGTATGAATGCTAAAGAGAGGTAGGTTTGTTTTCTTTTTCATTGACTCCATTGTCTTATTTCTGTTCAATTTCGTGACTTTTAGAAAGGAACGTTATTTAGCTATGAATCTGAGTCCTGGGGGACCCCTCACCGGGTTATATTTGTATAACCCACTGTAGTCAAGTCGATTGGGAATCATAGCGACCCCACTGGGTTTCCAAGGCTGTAAATCTCTATGGAAGCAGACTGCCACACCTTTCTCTGGAAGAGCTACCGGTGGTTTCCAAACCCAACCTTTCGGTTAGTAGTAGATCGCTTTAACCACTGTGCCACAAAGCTCCATTATACGTATATATACATATATTATTTCTATGTTTATTTTTATCACCTCAAATTTGTTAAAATAATATGAAATGAATATTCATAGTGAAAAGAAGCTAAATTGCATATCAGTTTTCTCTTACATCTGGAAAGAAAGTAAAAATACTTTGGTCATTTGGTGAAAGATGATGTCTAAGAATAATAACTCATACTCTGTTATAATAAAAGCAAGGATATTTACTGAGGGTTAGAAAACAGTCCAGACCAGGGAAAAAGTCTGATCTCACGGAGTGAAAGAAACACTTCCAAAGTGCTGAGACAGTAAACACATATTTCAGGAGTTAGAAGAAAGAACCTAAAATGCATTAATAGATCGGAAGTTACCAACTTAGATCAATGTAAGGTGGGTTTACTGAAAGCAAAGACTAGGAGGAGATTGGTTTAGAGTACGTTTGTGTTCCCTGTAGATTGGTGAAACCAAAAAACACTGTTGCCGTTGAGTCAATTCCAAGTCATAGTGACCCTATAGGACAGAGTAGAACTGCCCAATAGCATTCCAAAGAGAGGCTGCTGGATTCGAACTGCTGACCTTTTGGTTGGCAGCCGAGCTCTTAATCACTGTGCAACCAGGTCTCCTTAGATTGTTTACAGGGTGGTAATTGTGAGACATGAGGTAGGAAGGGACCGGAGATGAGGAATGAAATAGCTTACTCAAGGGAAACCTCTATAGTTGCCTGGGAGATTCCGATAATGTTGGCACCAAAGTCTTGTTCCTGAGACATTGTTTCTGCATTTTTATCATGGAAGGGATATTTCTTGAGGCCATTTTACTAGATGTATTTGCATCAAGATCTCCTTCTTGGGGTGCATACCTTCCACATCTTGGCTTGACTACAGAGAGAAACATCTCCTTAGCTGCCCATGGTTGCTAGCCAGATAAAGAGTCCAAATTCAGGCTTTGTTAAAGATCCAATTTGATTTTGCTGAATGCAGCACAGGCCTGGGTTAGTTCAGTCATTTTACTCTGGTCAAAGGGGGCTTCCGGGTTTCTCCTTTACAATGATGATTAATATAAATGATTAATAATACCAGCTACAATAATTAAGAGAAATGCAATATATACATATGCACACACACACACACACACACACACACTCACACACAAGAAAATAGGTCTAATTTTTAAGTTGATTCCTACAAAAGTTATTGCTGCTTATCAAGATGGTAAGTTTAGATCATTTGTGGAAACTGAGTGGTAATAGGAGAGCATAAAACAAAATTACTGCACATTGGCCTAAGAATTGTACATATTCATCCCTCCTCTAACAACATAGCCAGGAAGTAGAGTTGTCTAAAATAAAACCACCTAATTAATAGAATCAAATCCTTCTCTCTTTGAGAGGTGATTTGATAGATCTTTCCAAATTTCAATATGATATAATAGAAAAGCAATAGCTTTTTGCTCTAGAAGAAAAATGTTTTACCGTTAGAAAATGAACTATTAGAAAAAGATGCAGATGCAAGACATATGGAGAAAAATTATCCATCAGAGGACTCATAAGTAATTTTAAGAAAGTCTGTGACACTCTCAATAGTATGTGTGAAAACCTGGATTCTATGGCTGAATTAGGTAGACAGGAAAAAAAATTAAAAACATGAGAAGAAAACAAACTCAGGTAAATCGACCATATGATGACGTTACTGAACCAGGGAAGGTGGGTCCTTATCTGATGTGCTCAGACTTGCCAATTATCTGGACACTGGTCTTTGAGAAAGAGAAAGCAACTTTACTGCAATGGCACAGAGCAAGGAGCCGGGAGGAAGTGTCTCAAATCTGACACTCTGAGCTACAGGGAGCAGGGCTTATATGTGATTTGGGCAGCAAGATGGCAGCCACGCAGGTGTACTGGGGAGGGAAAATTCTAGAAGGTGGCCAGGAAACAGGAGGAGGTGACTTGGTTCTTGTCAGACCTCTTGCTTTGGAATAGTGTCCAGGTGAATGATTTTCCTTCTGTTGCCGCGTCCTCTGTTGAGGTCAATTAGCAGTCACAGTGGCCCTTCTGCACATGTGGGGCAGGCCAAATCTTTCTTGGGCTAGTTTAAGGACTAATGGAAATTTACTGGCATTTTGTAGGGTCAGGTTACTATAAAATAGTACATTTTACGGAAGAACTAGAAGGAAATAATAATAAAAAAAAAATAGAAACTAAAATAAATTTGAAACCACCTTTTTTTGGGGGGGGGCAATGCTCAAGTTGGTAAGAGTGTGGTGAGACCAATACTTTCATACACTGGTGGTAGATGTGTATATTGATACTACTTTCCTGGAAAGAAATTTGGCAATATTACTAAACAAATAAAATACATGTATTTCAACCCAGGGAATTAGAGAAGTAAGAGTAGTAGAAATAGGCATGTTCTTACCTGGTACCCTAGAGGTATAGGATGAGGTTTCTGAATGTTTGTTTTATAAGATGCTGATGTAAAACATTATAAAATGAATAATAGGGTGAAAAGGACACGTTTACCCGTAAGATAATGTTATTGTGTTTTAAGCCTGAAAGTTGGAAAAGTATGAATTTATTTAAACTACTATCTTTAAATATTTTGGTACCTTTAAAAAAACCCTCACTAGTATTCTATGTTTATATTCCAAAATATAATGCTCTGTATATTATGTAGATTTTCTAGTTAAAACCATAAAAGGATATACATGCATTTGAATATCCATGTAAATGTTTAGTTTTTAAGAGTAGGAAAATGTCAATTGATGTTTGCTATAGATTGAATTATGTCCCCTAAAAATGTGTCAGCTTGACTAGGGCATAGGCCATGATTTCCAGTGTTGTGTGATTGTTCACCATTTTGTCATCTGATCTAATTTTCCTATGTATTGTAAATCCAACCTCTATGATGTTAACAAGGTGGGATTAGGGGCAGTTATGTTAATGAGGTAGGACTCAATCTACAACATTAGGTTGTGGTTTAAGTCAATCTCTTTCCAGATATAAAAGAGAGACTGCAGCAGAGAGACAGGGAGACCTCATACCACGAAGAAAGCAGAGTGAGGATCAGAGCGCATCCTTTGGACCCAAGGTCCCTGCACTGAGCAGCTCCTAGACCAAGGGAAGATTGATGAGAAGGGCCTTCCTCCAGAGTCAACAGAGAGAGAAAGCCTTCCCCTGGAGCTGGCACCCTGAATTTGAACTTCTAGCCTCCTAGACTGTGAGAGAATATATTTCTCTTTGTTAAAGCCATCCACTTGTGGTATTTCTGTTATAGAAGCACTGGATAACTAAGACAATGCTGTTATTAGGGAGCGCACAATTGCATATAGAATTGTGTATTTAGTAATTGTGATTAGTATTTATACTACATAAGGATAATAATCACTTAAACTGATTTAAAAATTTAGTGGGTAGTCTTGATAAACGTTAAATAGATGTTATATCAAATTCTATCCTTGGCTATTGATGCTGCTAATTCAAAATTATGTCTGAAGAAATTTTCTGTTTTTACTCAAAGAAAGATTTTTTCTCAGATTACATAAACAAGAGTTTTCACTAAGAGTGAAATATTTGTCAGTAGATTTAAGGAATCTTTCTTACTGGTCAAAACAAAACAAAAGGAGGAAAAAAAGCAACCAGTGTCCTTAAATGAACAAAACAAAAAACCAAACCCATTGCTGTTGAGTTGATTCTGACTCATAGCAACCCTACAGGACAGAGTAGAACTGCCCAATAAGGTTTCCAAGGAATGGCCAGTAGATTTGAACCGCTGACATTTTCTTTAGCAGCCAAGCTCTTAACCACTATGCTAGCAGGACTCTGAATGAATAAAGAATTGTTTAAATTATTTTACACGAAGAGAGACAATTTACTTAAATACTTGTTTTTAATGATCGGAATATTTATCAAAAATTATTTTGCTTTGTAAAAACTTACTCTCAAGTTTCGTTTGTTTTTTCCTAAACCAATTTTGTAAATTGATGGGCTAAAGATGCTGCTTTTGTTTAGCTAGCTCTCACAACATTAAAAAAAATTGGAATTTGTTGACTTGATGGCATTTAAGTATTTGAAGATGGTATTTAAATGTTAAATGGCAGAGTTTTCTAGAAGAATGGAAAAACAAGGCAAAAGCCCATCCATATTTCCTGCAAGAGAGTATGGTGTACACCAAGTTGTCACCACCCTTTAGAGGGGTCGTGAATATTCCTTTGACCTCTTTTCTAGCTGGCCTGCCTCACTGGTTAATTGTTCCAAACTGGCCTTTTCACAAATTTGTTTGGATGCCTCTTCTAAATTAAACACTGAAATTATCTGAGCCCCTGATACTTCAGGTCAAGTTTTATACTTGTATTACAGTCACTTTATTTAAATGGTCAGAGACTCCATGTTATTTTGTTGTAATGATTGAGGTTATTTAAATGTGTATGTATGTGTATTATATACTGTACTTTAATGCAAATAACACATGCCTTCTACATTAGTTAGCCAATTGCTCTCTCCCCTAGGAGGTAGTCTTGTAAGTGCCGCTATGCCAATTCTTTTTTCACATGTTGCTGTTAAAAAAAAAAAAAAAAAAAAAATCAGCCTTAGCATAGCTCACTTAGGAAACCACCTCTCCGGCAGAGGGAGCAGTTGGCAAACAAACACAAAAGGTGCACGTGTTATTTGTGTAAAAATACAGTATATATTATATGTTATTGTTGGTTGCCATGGTGTAAATTCCAACTCATGGCCATGTCATGTGTGCAGAGTACAACTGCTCCATGGAGTGTCCAAGGCTGTGACCTTTCAGAAGCATATCACCAGGCCTGTCTTCCCGGGCTCCTTTGGGTGGGTTTGAAATGCCAGCCTTTCAGCCAGCAGTCAAACCTTTAACCATTTGCAGCACCCAGGGACTCCCATTATTGCACTATATATTTATATAATAAATAGTATATAATATAAACAAACACATTATAAATATATATAACTATATATATATTATTTGAACATATATAGTCTTTAATATAAAACATGTATCTCTGTTATATATGGACATCAGACTGGTGGTGCAGTGGTTAACAGCTTGGCTGATAACCAAAAGGTCAGCAGTTTGAATCCACCAGCCACTCCTTGGAAACCCTATGGGGCAGTTCTACACTGTCCTATAGGGTCGTGATGAGTTGGAAACGACTCGAAGGCAATGGGTTTTTTTTTTTTTTTTTTGATGTACGGATATGATAAAATGTAGACATTTTCCATACATAGCAGAATACTAATGTATGAAAACAGATATTTTGAACTAAGGTGCTAAAATTCTGCAAGACAATTTATATTTCAAACAAACTGACAGAAACATTTAATTCTTTTAAGTTATTCTAACATTACTTATTGTTATCATAGAAAATTACTTCATAGTCAATGAATTTTAATGTATTATTCTAAATGCTTTTTTGAGATGCAAAAAATTAAGATTTTTGTCATAATATTTCTCAATTTTAAATGCTAATTTTTCTCAGTTTTCTGCCCACTATCATTATCTTTTTTTTCATCTCTCTGTGACAGAAATAGATTTTCTTTTCTCTTTTGCCTAGATTATTCAGACTTGCTTTAAATCCAATTTAACTGTCGTTTTGTTTTGTTTTGCTTAACCTATTTTCTGTTTTATTTTCCTGAAATGCATTGCTAAAATATCCCTTACCTTTACCCTAAACGATAAAATGTCGCACAAAAAATGTTTTATAAAGTCTTTTCTTTATATGTATCTCAAAGGGTATATCGCTTTATTTTATTTTATTTTTTGCAGTTTAAAATTTTATACTTGAAGATAAAACTAATGAACAGCAGTGATTATCGACAGCAACATTGGTCTTTGTAAAATAAATTAATAAGTAAACACATCATTTATTTTTGACAACACAAGCAATAACTATTATTTTTAAGTACCTCATTCTGCTTTTCCTATTTAGATCCTGAGAGACAGAATAATATGTTAGAGTTCTCAACCATTAAATGGAATAAAAATAAATCAGTTGAAATATTTTATGAATATAAGTATTTCTGTGTATTAAATGATATTTCTGTGAAAAATAGAAAAGCCAAAATCTCATGGTTTATACGGTGACTTCATGATAACTAAGACTACAGGCATTTTCTTCTTTGTTTCTCCACTCTTATAAACATGTCACTTCCTTACTTGACTCAAGATTTTAGCAGGAAACAGGAATTGGAATGGGAAGGGAATGCTTCTTCCCTAAGAACACTCCGTGGAAGTTGTGCATATCCTGTCTGCTTACATTCAATGGCCAAAATGCAATCTTATAATCACCCTTAGCTGCAAGCTGAGCACGTCTTGTTGTTAGTGCTTCCCTATATGATACCAAAAGTTTTTAAATTTTTTCAATAATAATTTCAGTAATCCAGATTATATTGTAAAATTAAATATTTGTCTTTGCTTTATACATGATATTAGAAACACCAAAAAACTGCAAGACTACTTCCTTGCATATTTTATGCATTGTATATTGTGGTACTTTCTTCCAAAATCGAATGCTTCCATAAAGAAGCTGTACCGCTATGTATCTTCCTTCAATTGTATAAGTTACTCTATCCCTTTTAATATCAGCTACATTCTTCACAGACTTTCCTACTACCTTAAAATATATTTTCACTTAATAATCTTTTGAGGTCCCTGGGTGACAAAAACGGTTTGTGCTCAAATACAACTGAAAGGTTCAAATTCATCCAGTGGTGCTGCAGAAGAAAGGCCTGGCATTCTACTTCTGTAGAATTACAGACATTGAAAATCCTATAGAGAACAGTGAACCATAATTGACTTGAAAGCAGCTTCTTTTTTTTTTTTTAATAATGAATTGGATATGATAGCCATAATATGCAAAACTTTTAAACAAATCAAGTTGGAGAAAAGGCTCTTTGAAAGAATAGCTAAGCTATAACTCTATAATCTCCCATCCACAATTGTGTGCAGTGTAAATGTATTTGCTAATATGCATAGGCAAATTAATTACAGCAGAATGTCAGTTAGGATATTAAATTGGAATAAAAATGTAAGTCCTTACAGTGAATATGCAAATTAGCTATGGCAAATTGTGATTGTTCAGATAGCAAATGATAGCAGGAGCAATATTATAGACAGATGAAGTGAATCAAAAAGATATGAAAGTGGAGTAAGGGAGGTGGGGCCAAGATGGCTGAATAGTCAGATGCTTCCTGTGATCCCTCTTATAAAAAAGACCTGAAAAAAACAACAGAATTGATCATATATGAAAATCTAGAAGTCCTGAATATCAAAGACAAAGTTGAGGAATTGGATTGAGAGGCAGGAGGAGGCAGAGATTATTCAGAAGCAGAGAGGAGTCACCAGACCTGACCTGGCCAGCACCAGCACCCTGCAAGCTGGACTGGCTGGTGCATGGTGAGGCAAGCTGTGGTACTTGGAATGGGTTTTCCACATCGGGAGAGACCAAGCAGCAAAGAGTCTGCTCAAGCCTTCAGAACCAGTGAGAAGTTGTGCTCAACTGATGATAGATAAGTACATGCATCTAACCTACTTCATGGGTCAAAAAAACCCACCCTTTAGGAAGTACCTCTTTCCCATTTACCTGCCCCCTCCCTGCTCTGCTCCAGGTCCTGGCCTCTTCAGTGATTGCTGCACCCCCTGGGCCGGAGGTAAGATGCATCTTGTGCCCTGAGCCATTCTTCCAACATTGGAGAGGGAACAAATTAACAAACAGGAAGAAACGGTATGCCACCTCCCCTAAGCCAGGAACGCAGGGCAGGACCTAGGCACAGGCATAAGGGGTCCACGGACTTTGAATGCCTTTCACACCTACATAGACCTGTGTGGGCCCATTTCAACAGATTAGGCCCTCATCAGTACAGTACAGCAGGGTATATACCCAAAGTCTATTTTCATCTGTGTCAGCTATAACGGGGAGTGGCAGATTAGTGACATTTGACACGGCCCTGCCCATTAAGCAGGGTCCTCAACTACCCATATGAGGGGCCTGAGGACTGGTGGCTCCACCCACACCAGCTAGCCACCCACAACAAGGGTCCAAGAATAAGTGGTGCTTTCCAGTCCTTACAGTCAACAGCAGCGGGTGCCCATAGTCTGCCTGCAAAACCCACCCACCTACATGCTCTAGGGAACAGGTACACACCTTCCACCCAGACACTCAGGGACAGCTGTCAGTCCCCTGCATTGTTCAGCACATGACCCCCTACTGCAGCCAGATACCTGAGCCTACAGCAATCACCCCTGACTGCCTAGGACTGTAGGTGAGAGCCTGCACCACACTCACTGACCAAAGATCTGGACACCTGAGCTGAATCCACACAAGAAAAGTAAATGGACTTCTGGACTCACGTACCTAGTAATAGCTCTTACCACCTGGTGACAAGATGTGAGAGCTTCAAAGATGTCAATAATTAAACTAGCTCACATGACCAGTTTCTTTGGGCATGTCGAAACAAAACAAAACATGAAGCTAGGACACAGGAAGCAAATATAATATAAATAAATGTAATAACTTATTCATGACTTGGAGACAACAGTCAATATAAAATCACATATAGTGGCAGACCGTGATGGATTCAGCAAGCAACCGAAACAAAGAATCGAGAAATCTTCCAGAGGAAGAGAACTTCTTGGAATTACTGGAGGTAGAATTTGGAAAATTAATACATAGAGCTCTTTAAAAGATCAGGAAGGAGAACATTCAAAACTCAGAACAAGCCAAGGAACATACAGATAAAGCAACAGAGGAACTTAAGAAGATTAGAGAAGAACATAATAACAAATTTAACAGGCTGCAAGAATCCATAGAGAGACAGCAAATAGAAATCCAAAACATTAACAATAAAATTTCAGAATTAAACAACTCTATAGAAAGTTATAGGAGCAAAATTGAGGCAATGGAAGTCAGAATTAGTGAGATTGAAGATCAAACACTTGACACCAACTTACTTGAGGAAAAATCAGATAAAAGAATTTAAAAAAATGAAGAAACCCCAAGAATTATGTGGGACTCTATCAAGATAAATAACCTACGAGTGATTAGAGTACCAGAACAGAGGGGATAACAGAAAATACAGAGAGAATTTTTGAAGATTTGCTGGCAGAAAACTTCTCTGATATTGTGAAGGATGTGTAGATATCTATCCAAAAAGCTCATCCAACCCCACACAAGGTAGAGCTGAAAAGAAAGTCATTAAGCCATATTGTAATCAAACTTGCCAAAACAAAAGATAAAGAGAGAATTTTAAGAGTGGCTAGGGATAAATGAAAAGTCATCTACAAAGGAGAGTCACTCAGACTAAGCTCAGACTACTCAGCAGAAGCTATGCAGGCAAGAAGGCATTGGGATGACACACAGAAAACTATGAAGAAAAAAATTGCAGCCAAGAATTATATATCCAGCAAAACTGTCTCTCAAATATGATGGCAAAAATTAGGGCATTTCCACATAAACAGAAGTTTAGGGAATTTGCAGAAACCAAATCAAAATTACAAGAAATAGTAAAGGGAGTTCTCTGGTTAGAAAATCAATAACATCAGATAACTACCCAAGACTAGAACACAGGACAGAACAACCAAATATCAACCCAAATATGGAAGACAAAAAAATAAATTAAAGCTGAAAATAGGGGAACAGAGCTGTCAATATGTAAGTGACGACAACATTAAGAAATGAAAGGGACTAAATAATGTAATCATAGAGCTTTCATATGGAAAGGAAGTTAAGGGGATATAAAGAATAAAAGATTGGTTTAAACTTAGAAAAATAGGAGTAAATATTAAGGTAACCACAAAGGAAACTAACAATCCTCACATCAAAATAAAAAACAAAACAAAAAAACAAAAAGACTTAGCAAACACAAAAGCAACAATAATGAAAAAGATGAAAAAACTACATAAAAAAAAAAAGACTCAGCACAGAAAATTAAGTGGAACAAATGAACTGTCAACAAACACACAAAAAAAGACATCAAAAAGAGAAAAATAAATTCATACCTATCAATAATTACGCTGGATGTAAATGGACTAAATGTGCCAATAAAGAGAGAGAGAATTGCAGAATGGATAAAAAAAACCACGATCTGTCTATATGCTGCCTACAAGAGACACACCCTAGACTTAAAGACACAAATAAAATAAGATTCAAAGGATGGAAAAATATATATCAAGCAAACAACACTCAAAAAAAAGAGCAGGAGTGGCAATATTAATCTCTGACAAAATAGATTTTAAAGTAAAATCCACCACAAAGGATAAGGAAGGACACTATATAATGATTAAAGTGTTGATGCACAAGGAGGACACAACCATAATAAATATTTACCCATCTAATTACAGGGTTCCAAAGTACATAAAACAAACTGTAACAACATTCAAAAGAGAAATGGACAGCTCCACATAATAAGAGACTTCAACCCTCACATTTGAGGAAGGACAGAACATCCAGAAAGAAGCTCAATAAAGACACAGGAGATCTAAATGCCATAATCAACCAACTTGATCTCATAGACATATATTTTCTTTTCCAACACACATGGAACATTCTCCAGAATAAACCATATATTAGGTCACAAAGCAATCCTTAACATAATCCAAAGCATTGAAATATTACAAAGCATCTTTTCTGACCATAAAGCCGTAAGAGTAGAAATCAGTAACAGAAAAAGCAAGGGAAAAAAAATCAAATACATGGAAACTGAACAACACATTGCTCAAAAACTACTGGGTAATAGAAGAAATTAATGATGGAATAAAGAAATTCATAGAATCAAATGAGAATGAAAACACATCCTACCAGAACCTTTGGGACACAACAAAAGCAGTGCTCAGAGGTCAGTTTATAACAATAAATGCATGCATCCAAAAAGAATAAAGGGCCAAAATCAAAACTTTAACCCTACAACTAGAAGAAATAGAAAGAGAGTGACAAAAGAAGCCTTTGGGCACCAGAAGAAAGCAAATAAAAATTAAAGCAGAATTAAATGTAATGGAGAATAGACAAATGAAAAAGTTAACAAGGCCAAGTTTGGTTCTTTGAAAAGATCAACAAAATTGATAAACCATTGGCAAAACTGACAAAAGAAAAACAAGAGAGGAAGCAAATAACCCCAAAAAGTAATGAGATGGGAAATATCACAACGAACCCAACTGAAATTAAAAAATCATAATAGAATACTATGAAAAATTGTAGTCCCCAAAATTTGAAAACCTACAGAAAATGGAAAAATTTCTAGAAACTCACTACATACCTAAACTAACACAAACAGAGTTAGAATGACTAAATAAACCCATAACAAAAGAAGAGATTGAAAAGGCAGTTAAAAAACTCCCGCCCCACAAAAAAAAAAAAAAAAAAAAAAAAAGCCCTGGCCCTGACAGCTTCATTGGAGAATTCTACCAAACTTTCAAAGAAAAGTTAACAATACTACGAAAGTATTTCAGAGTGTAGAAAACAACGGAATACTCCCAAGCTCATTCTATGAAACCAGCATAACCCTGATACCAAAACCAGGTAAAGACACCACAAAAAAAGAAAATTACAGACCAATATCCCTCATGAACATAGAAGGAAAAATCCTCAACAAAATTCTAGCCAACAGAATTCAACAACATATCAAAAAGTAATCTGCCATGACCAAGTGGGATTCATACCAGGAATGCATTCAACATTACAAAAACATCATTACATTACATCAACATTACAAAAACAATCAATGTAATCCATCACATTAATAAAACAAAAGACAAGAACCACATGATCTTATCAATTGATGCAGAAAAGGCATTTGATAAAGTCCAACACCCACTCATGATAAAAACTCTCAACAAAGTAGGAATAGAAGGGAAATTCCTCAATGTGATAAAAGGCATTTATACAAAGCCAATAGCCAACATCATCCTAAATGGAGAGAGTCTGAAAGCATTCCCGTTTAGAACGGGAACCAGACAAGGATGCCCTTTATCACCACTCTTACTCATCATTGTGCTGGAGGTTCTAGCCAGAGCAATTAGGCTATAAAAAATAAAAAAATAAACGGCATCCAAATTTGTAAGGAAGAAGTAGAAGTATATCTATTTGCAGATGATATGATCTTATATACAGAAAACCCCAAAGAATTCACAAGAAAACTACTGGAACTAATAGAAGATTTCAGCAAAGTATCAGGATACAAGATAAACATACAAAAATCAGTTGGATTCCTTTACACCAACAAAGAGAACTTCAAAGAGTAAATCACCAAATCAATACCATTTACAATAGCCCCCAAGACAAAATACTTAGGAATAAATCTAACCAGTGATGTAACAATGAACACTAGAAGACACTATGGCAAGAAACCAAAAGAGACCTACATAAGTGGAAAAACATACCTTGCTCATGGACTTAACATTGTGAAAACGTCAATTCTACCCAAAGCAATCTACAGATACAATGCAATCCTGATCCAAATTCCAATGACATTTTTTAATGAGATGGAGACAAAAATCACCAACTTCATATAGAAAGGGAAAAGGCCCTGGATAAGTAAAGCATTACTACAGAAGAAAAAAAAAGTGGAAGGCCTTCCACTACCTGATTTTATTTTAATTTTTTTTATTGTACTTTAGATAAAAGTTTACAGAACAAATAGTTTCTCATTGAACATTCAGTACACATATTGTTTTATGACATTGGTTAACAACCCCACAATGTGTCAACACTCTCTCTTCTCAACCTTGGAGCATCTTTTTTTTTTTTTTTGGTGAAAATATACTTACCCAAATTTACACCATTTCAAAAGTTTCTACATGTACAATTCAGTGACATCGATTACATTCTTCCAGTTGTGCTGCCATTCTCACTAACCTTTTCCAAATTATTCCATCACCATTATCTTCAACTCACTGCCCCCTAGGGTTCCCATCAAACCATTTGAGTTGCTGTTGTCAATCTGATCTCACATAGATAATTCTTTTTTTTTTTTTTTTGTACCTTATATAAAGGTTTGCAGAACAAATAGTTTCTCATTAAACAGTTAGTACACATATTGCCCTATGACAATGGTTAACAACCCTACCACATACCAATACTGTCCTGTCTTAACTTTGAGTTCTCTAACACCACCTTTCTTGTCCTCTCCTGCCTTCCAGTCCTTGTCCCTGGACTGCTCTGCCTCATTAGTCGTGTTTTGTTTTATGGGGCTGTCCATTCCCTGGCTGAATGGTGAACCTCGGGAGTGACTTTACCACATAGGTAAAAGAATGAGCTAAAAGGGTGTCAGGGGCCATACTCTCAGGATTCACACTACATGATTTTAGAACCTGTTATGCCACCACGTTAGTCAAAACAGCCTGGTACTGGTACAACAGCAGATACATAGACCAATGGAAAAGAACTGAGAATCCAGACTTTAATTCATCCACCTATGAGCAGCTAATATTTGAAAAAGGCCCAAAGTACGTTAAATGGAGAAAAGACAGTCTCTTTAACAGATGGTGCTGGCATAACTGGATATTCATCTGCAAAATCTCAACCAAGACCCATACCTCACACCATGCTCAAAAACTAACTCAAAATGGATCAAAGACCTAAATGTAAAATCTAAAATAATAAAGATCATGGAAGAAAAAATAGGGACAAGGCTATGAGCCCTAATGCATGGCATAAACAGAAAGAAAAAAAAAAATAGGTAACAATTTACAAACACCAGAAGAGAAACTAGATAACTGGGAGCTCCTAAAAATCAAACATTTAAGGTCATCAAGACTTCACCAAAAGAGTCAAAAGACAACCTATAGACTGGGAAAAACAAATTTGGCTACGATATAGCCTATCAGTGTCTAATCTCTAAAATCTATAAAACACTGCAAAACTTCAACCACAAAAAGACAAATAACCTAATTAAAAAATGGACAAAGGATATGAACAGGCACTTCACCAAAGAAGACATTCAGGTGGCTAACAGACACATGAGGAAATGCTCACCATCATTAGCCATTAGAGAAATTCAAATCAAACCTACAATGAGATACCATCTCATCCAACAAGGCTAGCATTAATCCAAAAAAAACACAAAATACTAACTGTTGGAGAGGTTGTGGAGGGACTGGAACAGTTATACACTGCTAGTGGGAATGTAAAATAGTACAACCACTTTGGAAATTGTTTTGGTGCTTCCTTAAAAAGCTAGAAATAGATGTACCATACTATCCAGCAATCCCACTCCTTGGAATATATCCTAGAGAAATAAGTTTTCACATGAATAAATATATGCACAGTCAAGTTCATTGCAACCCTGTTCACAATTGCAACAAGAAAAAACAACCTAGGTGCCCATCAACAGATGAATGGATAAACAAATTATGGTGCATATACACAATGGAATACTACACAACAATAAAATAACAACAATGAATCCATGAAACATCTCATAACATGGTTGAAATTGGAAGGTGTTATGCTGAGTGAAATTAGTCAGTTACAGAAGAACAAGTATTGTAAGAAACCACTATTATAAGAACTCAAGAAAAGGTTTAAACACAGAAGAAAACATTCTTTGACTATTACGAGGATGGGGAAGGAGGGAGAGGGGAATTGACTAACTAGACAGTAGACAAGAATTATCTTAGGTGAAGGGAAGGACAACACATAACACAGGGGAGGTCAGCACCACCAGACTAAAGCAAAAGCTAAGAAGTTTCCTGAAGACAACCAAACACTTTGAGGGATATAGTAGCAGGGGCAGGGGTCTGGGGACCATGGTTTCAGGGAACATATAGGTCAACTGGCATAACAAAATTTATTAAGAATATGTTCTGCATTCCACTTTGGTGAGTGGCATCTGGGGTCCTAGAAGCTAGCAAGTGACCATCTAAAATGCATCAACTGGTCCCAACCCACCTGGAGCAAAGGAGAATGAAGAATACCAAAACCATATGGAAAATATTAGCCCAAGAGACAAAAAGGGCCACATAAACAGAGACTTCATCAGCCTGAGACCAGAAGAATTAGATGGTACCTGGCTACCGCCAATGACTGTCCTGACAAAGAACAGAGAGTCCCTGATGGAACAGGAGAAAAGTGGAGGGCAGAATTCAAATTCTAGTAAAAAAACCAGACTTAGTGGTCTAAATGAGCTAGAAGAACCCCAGAAGACATGGTCCCTGTACTCTCTGTTAACCCAGAACTTAAACCATTTCTGAAGCTAACTCTATAATAAGAATAATAATAAGCATAAGACATAAAATGATACTTGTGAAGAGTGTGCTTCTTAGTTCAAGTAGACACAGGAGACTAAATGGGGAGCTCCTGTCTGGAGGGGAGATGAGAAGGCAGAAAAGGATAGGAGCTGGTTGAATGCACGCAGGGAATCCTGGGTGGAAATAAGGAGTGTGCTGTCACATTACAGGGATAGCAACTAGGGTCACATAACAATAACTTTTTGTATGAGAAACTAACTTGAGCTGTAAACTTTCACTTAAAATGCAATTAAAAAAAGTGGAGTAAGTGCATCTTAATCTAATACATTCCTTTTTAAAAGTCTAGGCAAGCATTTAGAGTAAATGATTATGAAAATTATAAAAGTGGTCTTATAAACTATAAAAGGCTAAGGATAACCATAAGAAAAATAAAATAAAACATCTAAATGTTTAAAGAAAAGAAAATTTGATCAAAGCAAAGGAAAGTAAGAAAGGAAAAAAGAAAGTTAAAAGGTGTCAAACACTTAAAAGTAAAGTGAAAGTACAAATATCAGAATCAGATATGTAATCAGATTATACAGATATCTGAAATAATACTTAGTGTTTATAATTTATTATATACTAATTAAAATAGATGAAAGTAGAGAATGATGTGGGGGATGTTGTAGATTGAATTGTGTCTCTCCCTAAAAAAAAAAAAAAGAATCTGTTGAACTCCTAACTCTTGTGCTTGTGAATTTGACCTTGTTTGGGGAAATAGGATTTTTCATTGCAGATGTTATCAATGAAGTTCAAGGAAGTAATACTGGAGTAGGGTGGGTTTTACTCCTAATCCCTTCTGAGTGGCATCATATAAAAGAGAAGGACAGACAAGGAGAGACAGCATAGGAGGATCCATCTACAAACCAAATCAAACCAAACCCTCTGCGATTGAGTTGGTTCTGACTCATAGTGACCCTGTAAATGAACTCCAAATTTTGCCTTGGGGAAACTAGGAGACAGGCATAGAATGAGTCCTCTTGCAAGGCCCCTCAGAAGAAATAAACGTGGTAAAGACCCTCATTTGTACTTCTAGCCTCCAGAACTGTGAGAATGTAAATTTCTGTTCATAAAGCCACCTATTATGGCAGCCTAGGAAACTAAAACGGGCTTAAGCTAGATTGAACACATTTGACTCTTCCGTTTACAACTGATAATGCTGGCCGAAATGTTGCTGGGTGGAAACCCCAGGTTTTGATCAGTGTGACTTGTTACAGCCAATAAACAAGAGGCTGAGGTGGGAGATCAGAAAGACGCCTTTATTTCATTGCACAAGGAAAGGAACAATCGGGGCTGCTGCCTCCAAGACTGCTCGCAGGCGGCTTGGAGAGGTGAGTTTTTACAGAGAGCAGACAAGGAAATGCAAATTTATCATGAATATTCAGGATTGATCTTCATGCAAGCACTCAGAGTTTGGGAATGACTATGTATTTTCTTTAGACAAGGGTTTGATTCCCCAGGATGGAGGAAGAGGTTGATTTTCTTTCATTAGCATGTTAAGTCTCCACCCAGAGATGGAGTGAGGCCATCTATGGCCTGTTCTGTGATTATCTTGTCGAGGACAATTTCAGAATAATGTGCAGCCTGTTCTGCTTAGTGTAGGAGGACAAGCCAGAGCAAGTGTCTCTTAGAAGGGTTGGGCTCTGAAGCTGTCTGTCTCAATAACCCATAAAGCAAATATTCAGAAGACTCTAAAATGTACAAAGAAGAAGGCAAAAGGGCTAGTAACCTCAGAAATTGAGGGAAAACTCAGTAGTGAGTTCACAAGGATTTATATTTGCATCCTATATATTCTACCTTGGGTAACAGTCCAGTCTGCAACCCAGAACTACGACCTACACAGACAAAAAAGAAAGAAAAAGCCCCAGGAAAAGCCCATTGCCTCTAGCTGTAGGACTAGGAAGAGAAGGGCTTTGCTGGACAGAAGCCACTCCCCATTTGTTAATGACTTGACTGGGGTATATTATCGTAAACTTCACTCATATGAAATCCACACATGAATTATTTGTAGTAAATTTACTGCGTGATGCAACCGATCAATATAAATCAGTTTAAGGACATTTTCATCACTCCAGTAAGACCTCTCGTGCCCTTTGATAGTCAATTCCCTCTTCACATCACCAATCCCAGGCAACCATAAATTTAACTTTTCTGAACTTTTCATATAAATGGAATCATACAATATGTGGTCTCTTGTGTCTGGCTTCTTTCCCTTAGCATGTTTTTGAAGAACATTCATATAGCATGGAATAACATTCCCCTATATGAATATGCCACATTTTACCTATCCATTCACCCACTGATGAACATTTAGGTTGTTTCAGTTTGGGGCTATTACGAATAATGGACATCTTCATAAAAATATTTTTGTTGATATACTGTTTTGTTTCCCCAAGGTATTGCTGGGCCATATGGTAACTTTAAGCTTTTAAGAAACTGTCAATCTGTTTTCCAAAGTTTCTACATGATTATACAATCTCATCAGCAAAGTATGAAGGTTCCTGTTTCTCCATATCCTTGCTAACGTTTGTTAATGTCTGTCCTATATGCTATAGTTGTTCTAGATGTGAAATGGTATCTCATTGTATTTTAATTTGCATTTTCCTAACGACTGGTGATATTGAGCATCTTTTCAAGTGTTTATTAGCCATTCATATATCTTCTTTGATGATATATCTTTTATCTACTTTTTGAATGGGCTATTTGTGTTCTTATTATTGAGTTGTAAGTATCATTTGTAAAGTCTGGAGAGAAGTCCTTCATCAAATATTTGTTTTGTAAATATTTCCTCAAAGGCTGTTGCTTCTAATTTCGTTTTCTTAACACTGTCTGTTGAAGTACAAAAGTTTTGAATTTAGGGGAGATCGATTTATCATTTTTTTATATTTTATTTTGTGGGCCATGTATTTGGTATTGTAGCTAAGAAATCTTTAACTAAAAATGGCAAAGATTTTCTCCTAAAACTTTCACTGTTTTTTCTCTTACATATAAGAGTATGACACATTTTTAAGTGAATTTATCCATATAGTGTGATATAAGGCCCTAAGTTCTTTTTTTTTCCCCTGTGATTACCCTATGGTTTCAACACCATTTAATAAAAAGACCATCCTTTCCCCCAATAAATTGTCTTAGCACTTTTGTATAAATGTAAAGATTTTTTATCAGGACGTATGTTCTTTGTTACTTTTGCATTTATGCTTTTCTCTTTCTCCATTTTATATTTTATTAGAATATATGATTTACAACAAAGCTGACAAGGTACAGTGATGATTTTGTGAAGAGATCTGAGATTAAAAAATAGGACTTTAGGTCCAGGTATCTGTATAATTCTGATAATGATAGTGATGAAGAATTAGACTCTTCTGAGTCATTTTAATGCTCTGATGTAACAAGGGTCACAAACAAGGTTATCATTACTATGAAAGCTGCTTGCCAATAGGTTTTACACGGGCTGGTAATCCAAGCTATGCTGCTCCATTTTGTGTATTCTGCAGCAAACAAACAAACAAACAAAAAAACCCTACGTCTATAGCAATGACACCAACACAATTCAAAAGACACCAACAAAAACTCCTACCATTTGACAAGGTTTTGATTATTTTAGATGGCAATTGGAATGTAAATACAAACAAAGTAGTTATGGTTTAGAAAATTACCTTCAGTGAAAAGTCTCTGGAATCAAGTTATTCATTTACTTGATGGTACCTCATCAATGTTTAACTTTATTATGAAGGATTAACCAAGAATGATTTAAACTGTGAACACCTGGGCAAAGTGCATGTCAATCTCCTGCTATATACAGCAATACAATGGTTTAACAAGGAATAGTTAATAGTGTGTTTGATCCAAAAGGCGAATTGCAGAAGCACTTGAAAAAAACAGTAGGCTAGAGTTAAAAAAATAGCAGGCTAGAGATAACTTAGTGCTTTGAAAATGTGAAATGTGTGCAAAAACTACTCTACTTAAAAAAAACAAACAACAACAACAAAAAAAAAACAACATTGCTGTCAAGTCGATTCCAACTCATAGTGACCCTATAGGACAGAGTAAAACTGCCCCATAGGGTTTCCAAGAAGTAGCTGGTGGGTTCAAACTGCTGACCTTTTCCTTAGCAGCTGAGCTCTTAACCACTACGCCACCAGGGTTTCCAGTCTATTTAACAGACATTTTTTTAATTAGTTGAACACGTCTCTGCAAGGCCATGGAGAAAATGATTTGATTTCAAGTGACACAGTTCTTGGATTTGGAAGAAAATTGAACCTTTGGGAAAATGTTGCAAAATAAAAGATTATGTTTCAACTGCTGCTTCTGTTCGAAAGTGAGGATGAATATCAGGAAGTCCAAAGTTTTATTAAAAACCATCTTAAAGAAATGTAGAACACAACTGAGCTGCTTTTCCCATTACGTTCAACAGGTGAATATGAATGGGTTAGGGCCTTTCTCTGAATCTTCTGCTAAACCCAAGAACTTAACAGGGAGAGAAACTGCAGACTGACTGTATGATCAAGGAGAGATTAAGTGATCTGCCATAGACAACTGCTGAATTCTATTAAAAAAAAATTATGCTTGCTGCCGTTCTCAGGAAAGGATCGAGCATTTTGATGCAGTTTTCAGCTTCTTACATATATAAGCATTTTTTCTTATTTATAAAGTCATTAAGAATAAAGGCTGAAAGTGTCTCATTTTAATTAATATGAAATCCTCGTGTGTTTATCTCATAAATAACTAGAGTTAGGTATTTATGCAGCCTGAACACATTTAAGAGAGAAATTCCATTCCATTATTTTTTAGTTTCAAAATTAACGCTGTAATTCACTTATAAGCCTGTACACAGATGAAGAAACTAAAACATGTGTAAAATAAATTTGCACTGCTAGCCCTGTATTTGGACTTTATCATGGCCCTCCACAAGAAAATGTTTTTGTATCAAAGTGTTATATAAAATTTTTTCTTAGGTTATATTTTTATTTAAAAGTTTATTACTATATTTACTTTTCAATATTGTCAATAAATTTTCATGGTATAAGTAAGCTACTTAAAATCAAGTCACAGCCCTGGTGGCGCAGTGGTTAAGAGTTCTGCTCCTAACCAAAAGGTCAACAGTTCAAATCCACCGGCCACTCTTTGGAAACCCTATGGGGCAGATCTTCTCTGTCCTATAGGGTCGCTATGAGTCAGAATTGACTCGATAGCAATGGGTTTGTTTGGTTTCTGGAAATTAATTTTACCAAGCTTAGCTTTACAAAAGTAAATCCCATTTGGTTTACAATCATTATTTTTCAGAAAGTGTTTACCTAATATTTTTAAAAACATGAAAGGAAAAAGATTAACTCCAAGAATGAGAATTTTTCTGTTGTTGTTTTGTTTTCTTTTTAACAAGAACTTGGTTAAATTTTTTTGTTTTGTTTTAAACAGAAAAAAAGCCAAAACTGCATCACGTACCGTATTCCACATTCAACACCCCATTACTAGATTACCAGCTTTTGTAGTAGTAATTTGTGATGAGAATTTTAGGACTATTTGGACGAGGTAAAAAATCAAATAGGAACATAAGTTTTTATTTTCTTTATACCTATAGTGTTGACGTATATTAGAGTTAATATCTTTTGTAGTCATGAGAAACCACAGAAAAAGAGGAGAGTAAGCTAGACACAGTATACAAATATACAGAAAAATATACTATACTTCTCAAAAGATCATTGACAATTTATGATTGGATTATGCAGTAGAACTCACTAGGCATGTTAACACACCTTGACATATGGATATGATAATTTTTAGCTAGGGCTTCCCTGAGACGTCAACACTCATTCAAGAGTTCCTCCAAAATAAGATGTTTGAGGAAGATTTCTATAGAGTTATGGCAGTGAATTAAATATAATTTCCCATATCAGAGATAAGTTTAATAAAAACAAGGTTGAACATAAGAAGTCAGAAACAAGGAGAATACCTACTATGTGATTCCCTTTCTGTAAAGCTAAAAACAAGCAACATTTGTCTTTCAGGGTAAGGTTGACTTGCTTCGTCTGGGGGGTCTAGCAATGTTCAATTTCTTTATCTTATGGGGATTAACCAGGTATGTTGGCTTGGCAGAAAATTATTAGACTGTACAGTTATTATCTGTGTGCTTTTCTTTATGTATCTTCCTTGTCAATGACATTCATTTTTAAAAAGCACACGAAGGACAAACATACAATTTGCAAGAACACATTAAATGAAAAAGTATTTATTAAACACATGTAAATGGTTATCTTTGTGGAGGGAGCAGTGGGGATTGCATGAAGATAAGGGGAAATAAACAAAGGGAGAAGAATGGATAGATCAGTGATTTTACCATATCATGGATTATGGATATGATGAAACCTTCTGATTAAAAAAGAAGAAAAAAAACTAAAGGAAGACAACAAAAATTTGTTCTGGCCTTAGCCGTCAAACCAGAAATGATCAATATATAGTAACAAAATTAATGTACATTAGTTTATTCCCAGAGAGAAAAAGAGTAAACAACGAACTTCAGTTCTTGTGGTCACACCTAGAAAAACCAAGAACCCTGTGACTATCCAATAGATGACCTGCAGAGATTTCCTAAAAAGTTAGATCTTAGAAATCATCTCAAATCATCTTGTACAATACACTTATTTTCACAGCTGAAGAGATCATATGTAAATTTCCTAAGTACATTCATATTATAATAATTGCATAAATCAGAATTAATTTCTTTCTCTCTGCTACCCTGAAGCATGGTGTGTATGTGCATGCGCGCATGTTTGATATGTATACACATTTAACCAGTCAAACTCTGGAATGTCAGCTGTATGCCAAATGTTTTTGTTTTTCAACTGTTCTCTGTCTCCTAGATCTGAAATCCCTTTGAAAACTACAGGCATTATCATCTTACTTGGCAATGTGCAGACTGATTATTGACTTACCTGTTACGGACGAACTTTAAAATAGCTCTATCGTGTATATATGCTCGGTTATAAAATTGAAAGGAGCCTACTGGAATCGTGAATTTTATTACATGCAAGAAGAAATTGTTGTCTGCAAAAATATCCTTCTGCAAGCCTCAGGCCATCATCCCTAGCTTTGGCAGTCAAGCAGTGAGCTCCACATTATGGAGAGGCAGCTCCCGAACCAAGAGTGTGAAAAATCCCTGAGAATAATTTATGAGCAAACACTCTTTTATGACTGCTTCAGATAGCAGATCCTCAGAGAGCAGAAAATAGACATAAACAAAATTTATTTTGTCCCATGCCAGTGCACAGGGAGATCATAAAATTACAAACACCGGTGCCTGAAAGGAACCGGTAAAGGTCAGCTCATCATTTGATCCATTTTTTAGGAAGTGGCCATGGAGATAATCCAGCCAACCTCTCACGTGATGGAAAGAGAGAGGGCAGTTTAGTGAGTTTAAGTGATTTCCCAAGGGTAGTTAAAAGGTCAGTCTAGAACTCAGGGTATCCTGATCCCTTGCCCAAGGGTTTTTTATGTTATATACTGACTTTATACTGACTCTATTACCTTGATTTCAGGAAAGCCTACCAACCTACCAGGAAAACTGATCATTTATACTATTTTTAGGAGATCTTGGAATTATATTATCCATAACTTACACACTGAAGATTTTGATGTTTAGAAAAATGCTGCCTTCTATCAAATTGAATTTCCCAAGGTACATTTTTAAACCATGTATAGTTACGTAATTCTTTATGACCATGAACATTGCTTCTAGAGCTTTTCTAGAGCTCTAAGTATTTTTTAATTTAATTTAATTTAATTTCATATTCTCCCCTTCCGTTATCTCAGAGGCCTAAGTACTTAAAGTACTTTGTCTAATTTCAAATGTGTCCTGGAGTTAAACTGCTTTTACTATTCAGAGTTTAGTTGGCCTCCAAATAGTAAACCTTCAAACTATAACTCCCTGCTGGCTACTTACTTTTCTGTCTATTCATTTACTCAGTCTTCACAACATATCTGTATCTAATATCTATACTTCCATCTACATCTAAATCCACATTCATACCCATTTCTATTATTTTTTCTGCATACGGTTATACACGCATTATCTATGCGATCTACCATCATCTGTCTCGGTATCTATATCAATCTCCATATCTCTCTCTATCTCGGTATCTCTGTGTCTATGTCTATCTCTCATTTGGTCTCTCTCTTTCTCTCTCTCTCCCCACATACACCTCCACCCTAACTGAGTTACTAATCTGCCTCTCTACTTTCGTCTCCCGCACGGAAGGTGAGAATTTTACCACTGGATCATATTTTAAAGATATGCTAACCCAAATTAATCTAGAAATGCAATACAATCCCAAAGAAAACCCCACCTTGCTTTTTTTTGTAATTTGTTGATATTGGCACATTTATTCTAAAATAGAAAGGAAAATGCAAACAACCTAAAACAACCGATCCAACCTTGAAAACGAAAAACAAAGTGGAAGAGTTTGATATTGGTGTCAGGATAAACATTAGATATTCCACAAATTAACCCTTACATACACAGTTAACTTATTTTAAAAAATGTAGTAATTCAGTAGGGGAAAAATAACTTTTCAACAGTTGGCAGTGAGACAAGTGCACGTCTATGTGGAAAATAATTTTTATCTCACATTATACATAAATGGAAACCCTGGTGGCGTCGTGGTTAAGAGCGATGGCTCTAATTAAAAGGTGGACAGTTCAAATCCACCAGCAGCGCCTTGGAAACTCTATGGGGCAGTTCTACTCTGTACTGTAAGGTCACTATGAGTCAGAATCAACTTGATGGCAATGGTTTTTTTTTTTTTTTACACATAACTATACATAAAACTCTAGATGCATCACAGTTCAAACGTAAAAGCTAGAACTATAAAACTCTTAGAAGAAAACATAAGAGAAAATTTTTGCTCCCTTGGGGTAGGCAATGTTCTCTTAAATAGAAGACAGAAATCATGAACCCATAAAAGAAAACTATTAAAAGTTGGACTTCATCAAATTAAAAACAATTCCTTTTAGAAAAGCCATTAAGAAAATTAATCAGCATGCGACAGACTGGAAGGAAATATTTGTAATGTATGTATCTGACAAAGCACTTGTATTCAGAAAATATGTCAAGAACTCAATTCAATAAGACACATGATCTAATTTTAAAAAAAAGCAAAAGTTTGAACAGATACTTTACCAAAGAAAATATACAAACACCACTGAGCACACGAGAAATTTTTCACATCATCAGTAATCAGTAAAATTAAAACCATAATAAGATCCCATTAAACACCCACTGTTGCTGTTGTTAGGTGCAATCGAGTCTGTTCTGACTTTTAGTGACCCTGTGTACAACAGAAGAAACACTGCCACATCCTGCCCCATCTTCATACCTGTTGCTATGCTTGAGCCTATCATTGCAACCACTGTGTCAATCCATCTGCCTGAGGGTATTCTTCTCTTTTGCTGACCCTCTAAACAGCCACTGGAATGGCTAAAATTTAAAAGACAAACAATACCAATAAAAAATATTCTGCAGTTGGAACTCTCATGCATGACAGCAGGGAAAGTAAAATGGAAGAAAAGAAAAACATCTAGGAAAACAGTTGGACTGTTTCTAATAAACTTAACATGCACCTCCATCCAATTCAATAATTTTACTCTTAGCTTTTACCCACGAGAAATGAAAACACATATCTACATGCATACTGGTACATGAATGTCCACAATTGCTTTACTTGTAATAGCTCTAAGTTGAAAATAATCTAAATGTTCAACAACAGCTGAATGGATAAACATATTTGAGAAACATTCACAAAATGGGATACTACTCAGATAAAAAAGAAAGAATTTTGTAGTGAAACAACATGCATGAATCTCAAAAGCTTAAGGTGGATGAAAAAAATCAAATACAAAAGCCTACGTACAAAATCAAATACAAAAGCCTCCCATTTTCATTAAGTTCTATAGATAGGAATGAACACGATGACTGAAAGCAGACCAGAGGTTTCCTAGTTCCAGAGATGGAGAAAACAGATTGCAAAGAGCAATGAGGGAAGTTTCCAGAATAACAAAAACGTTCAGCAACATCCCTAGAGGTGCGGGCAGGTGCGGACCACGCCGGGTGACATTGTCAGAGGGAGTTGACACCAAAATGACTGTCTGTAAAATTTTTATGCTGTGTTTCAGCAGAAATTTATTATTTTTTATAAAAATATCCCTGTAGTTAGTTTTAACAACCAAAATATTTTTTTGTAAGCCCAGTTTACAAGTATCGTTATACCTACAAGGCTAAAACTCTATGTTAATTTACTTTTTGAACCTCCATTAATGCACTCCATTCAGAGCTGTCATTATTACCCAATTAAATGATGCTTCCAATCACGTGGTTTAGTCTACACGTGCTACAAGCATATGCTGCTGTCTCACTGCTGCCAATATTTTTATAGTTGCTGATTTTGTCAAAGTTTTTGTGTTTTAGCTTCAATATTGTGGTAATTAACATGGGGACAGGTGACACCATGAGCTACCGCACTGGGTGACACCAACCCTAGCAATGCCACTGAAAACGTTCACGTCTTTTTTGTGTTGACAATTAAAGTCTATATTTGGCAAACCCCTTCAAACTGTATGCTTTTAATGTATACATTTAATTGTATGTAAATTGATTTTAAATTAACCTTTGAATTCTGATTTTTTTTTTTTTTGGCTGGTACCCAAGTAGTCATTTCAGGATTTTGTTTGTCAGAGACAGAGATATTATAAATACTTTTATTTGGCTTGTGATTGTAGTAAAATACATAATGTGCAATGCTCAAGTTTGTACAAAGGGCCAGGCTCATTACACCTGCCTTTGATGTTTTCTAAATCTCAGCTCTGCTTCATCAGAGGGGGCCGTGCGAGTCATTGGATGAAGCAGCGAATTATCTAAACATCAGAAAGAAATATACAAAAGAAAGAAGCATATAAAACATTTTGTTCTGTCTATATAGTTGGTTTATTAGAACACTAAGTTATTGGTCTACTTCAATTTTGTATCTAATAACAAAAGACTTTAATGTACACGGCCACATTACTCCTAACACACTTTCATATGATTTTTGGTTGCTTTGGATTTATATTATTTCAAGAAGGAAATATAAGTGAGAGAGGGAATCAAGGCTTTTTAAATCTTAAATGAGATATTTAAAACATTCATCAAGGTGGAAAGCATCTGAAGTTTAATTTTCAGTCAATATAGAAAAATCTGTTTGTGGTGATAAGACAGGGGCGTACTTTTTTTTGTTTTGACTCAATACATCAGAAGTCACAGGCTGAAGTGTAATCAAAATTATCTTCACTTTTTTTTTCTTTTTTTGAACCAAATGCAGCTTCAATCAATAGTCTTGGAGCTACAGATTATCTATCAACTAAGAAAACCTGTCTTAGGTAGCTAGAGACTCTAATCAAATATTGACAGATGAGATTTTTCTGGCTGATAAAAACATTTAAAACCCACAGTGACTTTATTTGATGAGAATCATAGCATACTTATCGAAGTCATGATGAACCGTATAAACCAAAAAACTCAACTTATTGCTGTCAAGTTGATTCCAACTCATAGCAACCCTAAAGGACAGAGTACAATGGTCCCATAAGATTTCCAAGGTTGTAATTCTTATGGAAGCAGACGACCATATCTTTCTCCCCTAATGAGCCATATATGATATAGTAAACGTTTACCTCTCAAATTATTTTTATTTCTAAATAACACATCTACAAGCTATTATTACTATTTTCATTATTATTTACTTAACACCTAAGATCAGATCTTTTCCCATTTTCAGAATTGTGATATTTTATATATAAAACCTGCTAAATCTACAATACGTGATATAAACAGAAATTTCAGTTTATGACATCCATTCCTCTATCTATCTATCTATCTTATCTATCATCCATCTATCTACCTATCAAGCAATATTGATCAGAGTTTTAAAATATGAAAATAAATCTTCACATACAAATCTTATTATCTTATTCCAGGTAACTGTGAAGTCACTCCCTGGAACCCTAAATAATTAAAAAACTTAAGTAGCAAAAAATTAAGTAGCTAAATATATGTTACCTAACAATAAATAGAGATTTCAGGGAGATTTAAGAACTTTCTTCATTTTAAAAATATTTAGTGAGTTAATACACTATTTCCAGTATTGCAGGCACTACAGTATCTTTTTAGAGTGTTCATGTGCTTTGTGGATTAACAAACAAATATTAGGGGGTGGGTTGTGAACTTCGTGGGCAGGGAAGAGAATAGGAAAATTATTTTTATTCACAGGGTATAAATCCATGTAGGACTCAAGATCAGTCATTCTCTCCTAAAATGTTGCCTGTGCCCTGACATGGTGAGGACAGAATCACATGGTATTCATTGTTTGACGGTGAAATATTAATAAATTATCTAAATGTGTAATACATCGCATGAAGGGATGCAATAAAGCCATCAGTCTATGAATCATGCTTGAAGATAAGCCAGCTTCCTTAGAAGATGCAAACTTGGAGTCATGCCTAGTTGTAAATCAAAGTTTTGTAACATGTGAGAGCCCCAGATCACATCCTGATGCAATGATCAGCCAGTATCAGTACCATTCACCACCATCTTAGCACTTTAATAACTCTGACATTTCTTTCTCATTTTTCTATCACCTAGTTTTTCAAAGTTGAGAGAGAAGTTTGGGGAAAGTTTATTCCGAGGCTGCAACCTTTTGGTTATATGAGAAAGTCTTCAATAACAATTGTTCACTGGGAATATGACTCCTTAATCACTGCCACTCGAAAGCACTACAACTTATGACAACAGAAATTGAAAAGAAATGAAAATACTAACAATGAATCAAAAGACTTTCTTACATAATTAATAGTACTCCCCAATATCCCTAACCAGTGGGAAGAACAGAGAGTTCATTTGTGAAATATAAGTGACAGTAGAGATATAAGATGATTTCATTTTAGTGGTTGTAGAGTCTCCTAGTTGCCCATCCCCTTTCAAAAATAATAATAATAATAATGCTCCCTTCAGTTTGTAGGACCGATAATTGTTCGAGAGAGAGAGCTGGGTATCCTAACTAGACCATTCTAGATGTCTGTAGTGCTTCTCTTTATTTCCTGTTACCATGGGAGATAAGCCCCTAGATGGTACCCTCGTACAGTTTGTGAATGACTCCTAGGCCCTGCACTGTTTGAGATGCAAGTATTAAAATAGCAAGGAAACAACTTTTTTCTGAAAGCATTAATTCTATCTATGAATTTACTCTGGAAATAAAATTAGTAAAAATTAGAATGCAAATGCTCTATACGAGTCCCTAGAAATGGTACTGTATATAAAGTGGTATACTGAATGGAGAGAAACTTGGAAAATCTTGTCCAGCAACAGACTTAAAGAACTTCTGTTCATTCTGCACCATCTTTTTCATCTCACCTTGTAAGGCAGGTAAAGTGACAAAAAAAGTGACTAACAGTAATTATCGATTAAGTGACACCTATTACCACCTCTGGAGGAGGAGTCCCACCACAAGGAGGATAGCAAAAACATGGCAATGTCTTCCATCAGAAGCAGTAATCTTAGGATGTCAACCCACTCCATGGCTTGCAGATGTCATGGTTGCCAATAAAAACATGACTTACTCACAGACATTGGATGCGACAGTGTCTTACTCACATAAAGACGGGACAGAGTAAGGTCAGCTTCAGTAGTAGACTTCCCCATGGCCAGGGAGTCTCTCTGTGCAGCAGCTGATGAAGGAGTGATGTCCTACATGCTCCCCTCTTGTGCCACAGAAGAGAGAAACCCCCCTCCCTACCTTCCAGGAACAGATAAGGAAGTGGATGCTATGGAGTGCAATCACTTAGCTAAGCAGTTTCTGAAAACATTGACATGTGCTCAGAACAAGAGGGAAGGGAAGCTGATAGCCCACCAGCTATTATGGGATATATTTTGGGTCAAGGTCACCCAGAAAAAGAGAGTCAGCCCACACTATCAGCCCCTCCAAGATGCCAGGCTAACACATCTGGTCCTAAATCCAAGATTCATTTGTGGGTCACAGGGAAAGGAGGTGGATTGCTGTCATATGGCCCCTTCCACATGAACTAAGCACATAATAGGCTACAGAACACTGTGCTATGCCCTTTGCGTAAACATCACTACAAATCTTCGCCTACTCGGTAAGTACCATTATTACTCTCATTTTTCAGATATCAATACTAAGGCTTAGCAAATGGTAAAGAGCACACAATTATTAAGTGACAGAGGCAGGATTGAGCCCAAGATACCTAACTCCACATTCAGAGATCTCACCCCTGTGATTGACTCAGGTTCTATAATGTATAATACCAAACTTTCTTAAACACAGTCAAGACAGATGTAGATTATTTGCCAGGAAAAAACATCATGTGATACCTTTGTCCTCAGCATAGCAGTGGTTACGGTAGCAAAACTATTCTGACAGGGTTACAAAATTCTTCATCCTAAAAATTAATAACAGACTGAACTTTGTTATAAAAAGACCGCAAAATTTATCAACTTTAATCATTAAAAAAATACTTGATTGCATTTTACTGATATGATTCACATATATACACAAATAATATACAGTCAAATTATACACACTTCCATATTTTTTCCAAACTATAAACATATTTTAGTTAACCAATTGTGATTTATAACCAAAGAAATCCAAAGACAGGGTACATGTTATGCAGCTGGAATGATCTAATTTCTATCTTCTAGTATAAAAGTGAGATTTTTTTATAAATGGCATTGTTTAAGGCAAAAAAATAAAAAACCCTAGTAGCTCAACAGTTAAGTGTTGGGTGCTAACCGAAAGGGTGGTAGTTCAAACATACTCAGCAGTTCCTCAAAAGACTTGGCAATTACAGCCTAGAAAACTCTACAGGGCAGTTCTACTCTGTCATGTTGGATCCCTATGAGTCATAATTGACTTTATGACACCCAACAACAGCAAGTTAATAAAGTCATGCTCACACATATAAATCAATTCCTTTCTTAAGGAAATAAATTAAAATACTATAAAAATTCAATCTGAGTTATGATCATTTTAATCTTGTAAGTCAATCACTTAAGTATCAGACTTTCAAAGGGCTCTAATTTTCTATGCACATGCTATGAGATACAGAGTAAATTTTATAATATCTGTGGCACACAGTAATTAATGTATCCTTTGATTATTTATTCAAGAAATTGTTTCTTGCGGACTTCCAGGCAACATGGCACTATAGTCAGAAGCACTAAGCCATCCATCCACAACAAAGATCCCAAAAACTAAGTCAAACAGAGTTACATGTCAGTCCTCAAACCCTAAGCATCAAATGAAGAGATAAAGAACTCAGCCAAGCACCAAATGGAATCAGAAATTGACAGAGAACAGAGAGGAGGAGAGATACATGCAGAGGTCCCCTATCAGCTACTGCAGCACAGATCCACCATCTTAGATGCCTATCAGAGATCAGCGAACAGGGGGTAGAGAAAGCAGCTTCATGGAGCTTCCAGCAGGAGACAGAACAACTGGTAATCAACAATATATGCTTTCTCACCCCCACTCTTCTTTGCCCCTACTTGGCCTCCTCTGCTTCCTGTGGCCAAGGTCTCTTGTCCGAGATCACTGGCTTAACCCCAGAGCCACTTGTATTCCATCCACCCACACTGGCCAACTCCTTGAGTGCTATTTTTTGGCTGCTGGTGTTGCTTTTTTCTGCTTCATTAGATTTCTTCCTTACCTCTCACCCCCTCCCCCTCCTTTCCCTCAAATACCTGGCTCCATGTGCCATCTTTGCTTCTTCCTGAAAGGCTGCCAAATGCAGCTTAACTGTGAAACTGCTTCCCTGCCCATGCTGCCATGCTGGTGGGACCCCCAGGGCTTTTTTGTTTGTTTGTTTGTTCTGATTTGATTTGATTTGTTTGTTTGTTTTCTTTTTCTTTTCTCAGCTTGGGAGCCCCTTCTAGCCGGGCACTGCTGTGCGGCTTGGGAACTACTCCCTTACTCTGCACAGACGCACAGCAACATCCCTGGGGGCATTTCTTTTTTCTTTTTTGTTTTTGTTTCTTTGTTTTGTTTTCTTCTCTCTCTTATTCCCTTTTTGTCTTTCTTCATTTCCAAGTTATTGATTTATTCATTTTTTTTTCTGTTACCCCCTCTTTTTTTTTTCATTTTTTTCCATTTCTCAGTCTCTCACCTCTCCACTCCAATAGCAAGCTCACTTAGCACTCTTTTTTGTTGGTGTGTATGGTTTTGGTACCTGTTACTCTCTCCTCTCTCTCCTCTTTCCCATATCCATCTGAGCTTCACTCATCAAAATCTACCCCCTCCTTTCTGCCTACCTGCACTATGCCCTGAATATGACACTCCCAAACAGCACATGCATGGCCTACTGGAACCAGTCCTGCACTGATTCTGAGTCTGTCCTCTCAGCCCTAGTGCATGCCAAAAATATCACATCCCAGCAACTCCCCTTCAGCTGGACCTGCCCTGCTGTACCATACCTGAGTGACTGACTCTGCACATGGGAGAAGGAGGTGAAAAGTATCATGCCCACAGATGAGCAAATAACAAAGAGTGCACAGCCACCTGCTCAGACTTAACCAAATAAAACAAAAAATCAGGACAAAAGAAACAAATCTACAATCAAATAAACAAGGAAAATAACTACTGAATGTC
This sequence comes from Dugong dugon, assembly GCA_030035585.1. NCBI lineage: Eukaryota > Metazoa > Chordata > Mammalia > Sirenia > Dugongidae > Dugong > Dugong dugon. The sequence goes on along the minus strand of CM057478.1, from coordinate 7,354,608 downwards.
CTGAAGACAGAAGAAAATATCAAAACATATACAAAAACAGGATAGGATGGTTCCAGTAGACGTCCAAAATAAAGCACCAGATGACTTTCCAGTAGAAGAAAAGGCACTAGAACTACCTGATATGGAATTCAAATCTCTAATATTCAGAATTATCCAAGAGTTAAGGCAAAAAGCAGACAAGAATGAGGAAAAAAATAGATAAATTCATAGAAAAGGCAGACAAAGTCATGGAAAATACAGACAAAAAAATGGAAGAATTCAAGAAAAAATACAGGAAAAAAATGTTAAGATAAATTCATAACTAGAAATCATACAAAAACAACAATTAGAAATCCAAAAGATAAACAACAAGATTTCAGAAATGGACAGTGTCACAAAAAGGCTGAGGAGCAGGTTTGAAATAATGGAAGATAGGATCAATGAAATTGAAGACAAAAACTTAGATACAACTTTGAGGAAAAATCAGAAAAAAGAACACAGAAAAATGAAAAAACTCTGAAAATTATGTGGGATACAATCAAAATGAAAAATCCACAAGTGATCCGAGTTCCAGAACAGGGGGAGAAAACAGAAAACACAGAGAGGATCATTGTAGAACTGCTGACAGAAAACTTCCCCAATACCATGAAAGATGAAGAGCTGGCCATCCAAGAAGCTCAACGAACCCCGTATAGGATAGAACCCAAAAGAAAATCACCAAGGCATATCATAATCACACTCACCAAAACCAAAGACAAACAAAGAATCCTGAGAGCAGCTCGTGAAAAACAAGAAGTCACATACAGAGGAGAAACAATAAGACTAAGCTCAGATTATTCAGCAGAAATCATGCAGGCAAGAAGGCAATGGGATGACATATATAAAACCTTGGAAAATAAATTGCCAGCCAAGAATAATATATCCTGCAAAATTCTCATTCAAATATGATGGTGCAATTAGGTCATTTCCAGATAAACAGAAATTAAGGTACTACATAAAAACCAAACCAAATTTACATTACTTATTAAAGGGAGTCCTTCGATCTGAGAACAAACAACATCAGACCATTGGCTGAATCTAGGACACAGGATTATACTAGCCAGATACCAACCTAGGAAATGAACTCTTAAGGACTACCCAAAACCAAAAGAATTACAACAGGAAACCAGAGAGGTTAATCTGTAAATTACCACAGCATCAGAACAATAAAAGAGGGAATAAACGGTGTAGCTATAGAATCTTCTAATGGAGAAGAAGGCAAGGTGATACCAAGTAATAATAGACTGGTTCAAACCTAGGAAGACAAGGGTAAATTTCAAGGTAACCACAAATAAAGTTAACTAACCTACTCATCCAAATAAAGGGAGAAAAAAAAAATAAAGTCTCAGTAAAAACAAAATCTACAAAAACAAAAGAAATGAAAAAAAAATCCACAAACAAAAGGAATTCAGCACAGGAGAGTTAGAGGAACAAAGAAAACGTAAGCACCACACAAAAAAGTACTACAAAATGACAGCAATAAACTCACACCTATCAATAATTACCCTGAATGTAAATGGCCTAAATGCACCCATAAGAGATGGAAAGTGATAGAATAGATTAAAAAAAAAAAAAAAAGGATCTGTCAATATGCCGTCTACAAGAGACACACCCTAGAATCAAAGACATAAATTTATTAAAAATCAAAGGATGGAAAAAAATATATCAGGCAAACAGCTACCAAAAAAGAGCAGGAGTGGCAACACTAATATCAGATAAAATATACTTTAGAACAAAATCCACCATAAAAGACAAAGAGGGCACTATATAATGATTAAGGGGATGATCCATAATGAAGACATAATGATAATAAACATCTACAGAACCAATGATAGTGCTCCCAAATACATACAACAAACTCTAACAGCACTGGAGAGAGAAATTGAAAGTTCCACAATAATAGTGGGAGATTTCACCACACCACTCTCAATAAAGGACAGAACATCTACAAGGAAACTTAAAAAAAATACAGAAGACCTAAAGGGCAAAATCAGCCAACTTAACCTCATAGACATATATAGAACACTACACCCAACAGCTGCAAAGTACACATTCTTTTCCAGTGCACATGGAACGTTCTCCAGAATAGACCACATCTTAGCCACAGAGCAATCCTCAACAAGATCTAAAACATCGAGATAATACCAAGTATCTTCTCTGACCACAATGCCATCAAGGTAGAAATTAACAACAGGAAGACTAAGGGAAAAAAAAACAATTACACAGAAACTGAATAACACCCTGCTTACACATCAGTGGGTAATAGAATAAATCAGAGATGGAATCAAAAAATTCCTAGAATCAAACAAGAATGAAAATACATCTTACCAAAACCTGTGGGACACAGAAAAGGCAGTGCTTAGAGAACAACTTATAGCAATAGATGCACACATCAAAAAAGAAGAAAGGGACAAACCCAAAATATTAACTACACAACTCAAACAAATAGAAAGATAACAGCAAAAGAAGCCCATAGCCACTAGAAGAAAGGAAATAATAAAGATGAGAGAAGAAATAAATGAAATAGAGAATAGAAAACCAAAAGAAAGAATCAACAAAACCAAAAGATGGTTCTTTGAAAGGATCAACAAAACACTGGCCAGACTGACAAAAGAAAAACAGGAGAGGACGCAAATAACCCAAATAAGAAATAAAATTGGGGACATTGCAACAGACTCAGCTGAAATAAAATGATTATAACAGAGTATTATGAAAAACTGTACTCCAAGAAATTTGAAAACCTAGAGAAAATGGATAAATTTCTAGAAACACACTACCTACCCAAACTACCACAAAGTGATGTTGAAAACCTGAACAGATCCACAACAAGAGAAGAGATTGAAAAGATATTTAAAAAAAAAAAAAAAAAAAAAAAAACTCCCAACAAAAAAACCTCGGGCCCAGATGGTTTCAGTGGAGAATTCTACCAAACATTCAGAGAAGAGCTCATACCAGTACTACTCAAACTATTTATGAACATAGAAAAGAAAGGGATACGTCCGAATTCATTTTATGAAGCCACCATAACCCTGATGCCAAAACCAGGCAAAGACGCCACAAAAAAAAGAAAATTACAGACCAATATCTCTCATGAATATAGATGCAAAAATTCTTAACAAAATTCTAGACAATAGAATTCAGCATTATATAAAAAAAAAAAAAAATACACCTTGACCAAGTAGGATTCATACCAGGTATGCAACAATGGTTCAACATTAGAAAATCTATCAATGTAATCCACTGCATAAATAAAAGGAAAGAAAAGAATCACATGATCATCTCAACTGACACAGAAAAGGCATTCGACTAATTCCAACACCCATTCCTGATAAAAACTCTCAGTAAAATAGGTATAGAAGGGAAATTTCTCAATATAATAATGGGCATCTATGCAAAACAAATGGCCAGCATCATTCTTAATGGAGAGAGGCTGAAAATATTCCCTTGGAGAACAGGAAAAAGATAAAGATGCCCTTTATCTTCACTCCTATTTAACATTGTGCTGGAAGTCCTAGCTAGGGCAGTAAGGCAAGAAAAAGAAATAAAGGGCATCCAAAATGGTAAAGAAGAAGTTAAACTGTCCCTGTTTGCAGATTATATGATACTATACATGGAAAACCCTAAAGACTCTATGAGGAAACTACTGGAACTAATGGAAAGATTCAGCAGAGTAGCAGGATACAAGATAAACATACAAAAATTGGTTGGATTCCTATACGCCAGTAAAGAGAACAATAAAAAGGAAATCAGGAAAGCAATACCATTTATAATAGCCCCTAAAAAATAAAATACTTAGGTATAAATCTAACAAGGGATGTAAAAGACCTATGCAAAGAAAACTACAAAACACTACTGCAAGAAAACAAGAGAGATCTGCATAAATGGTAAAACATACCATGCTAATGGATACGTAGACTCAACATGGTGAAAATGACAATTCTACCCAAAGCAATTTACAAATACAATGCAATCCCGATCCAAATACCAACAACATTCTTCAAAGAGATGGAAAAACTAATCATTAAATTTACTTGGAAAGGGAAGAAGCCCCGGATAAGTAAAGCCCTACTGAAGAAGAAGAATAAAGTTGGAGGACTCACACTACCTGACCTTAGAACCTACTACATAGCTATGGTAGTCAAAACAGCCTGGTACGGATACAACAACAGACACACTGACCAATGGAACCCAATCGAGAACCAAGACATCAAGCCATCCACCTATGGTCACCTGATTTTTGACAAGGGCCCAAAATCCATCAAATGGGGAAAAGACAGTCTTTTCAACAAATGGCACTGACAAAATTGGATGTCCGTCTGCAGAAAAAAGAAACAGGGACCCATACCTCACACCGTACACAAAAACTAATTCAAAATGGATCAAAGACCTAAATATAAAGCCAAAAAGTACAAAGTTCAGAGAAGAAAAAAATAGGATTAACACTAGAGGCCCTAATGCACGGCAGTAAGAGGATACAAACCATAACCAACAACACACAATCCCCAGAAGATAAGCTAAATTATTGTGATCTTCTAAAAACTCATCACCTATGTACTTCAAAAGAATTCACCAAAGGAGTAAAAAGAGAACCTACAGACTGAGAAAAAAAATTTGGACACTACAAGTCAGAGAAAGGTCTAATCTCTAAAATCTACAAGAAAATCCAACAGCTCTACAACAAAAAGACAAATAATCCAATTAAAAAATGGGCAAAGGAAATGAACAAACACTTCACCAAAGAACACATTCAAGTGGTCAACAGACACATGAGGAAATGCTCGTGATCACTAGCCATTAGAGAAATGCAAATTAAAACCACAATGAGATACCATCTTACCCCAGCTTTACTGGCATTAATCAAAAACACGGGAAATAACAAATGTTGGAGAGGCTGCGGGGAGATCGGAACCTATGCATTGCTGGTGGGAATGCAAAACGATACAACCATTTTGGAAAATGATGTGGCGCTTCCTTAGAAAGCTAGAAAGACCATACGATCCAGCAATCCCACTCCTAGGAATATATCCTAGAGAAATAAGCTGTCACACGAATAGACATATGCACACCCATGTTCATTGCAGCACTGCTCACAATAGCTAAAAGATGGAAACAACCCAGATGCCAATCAACAGATGAATGGATAAACAAACTATAGTACACACACAATATGGAGTATTATACAATGATAAAGAACAATGATGAATCTGTGAAGCATCTCATAACATGGATGAAACTTGAATACATTATGCTGAGTGAAATAAATCAATCACAAAAGGACAGATAGTGTATGAGACCTCTACAGTAAAAACTCATGTAAAAGTTTACACACGAAAAGAAACAGTCTTTGTTGGTTACGAGGGATGGGAGGGGTGGGGAGGGGGAACTACACAGACAACAGGTAAGTTGTAACTTTGGTGAAGGGCAAGACAGTACACAATCCTGGGGAAGCCAGCACAACTTGTACAAGGAAAGATCATGGAAGCTCCATAGACACATCCAACTCCCTGAGGGACTGAATTGCTAGGCGGGGAGGGCTGTGGGGACCATGGTCTCAGGGAACATCTAGCTCTATTGTCATAACACGGTTTATAAAGACAATGTTCTACATTCTACCTTGGTGAGTAGCGTCTGGGGTCTTAAAAGCCTGTGAGCAGCCATCTAAGATACTCCACTGGTCTCATCACTTCAAGAGCAAGGGAGAATGAAGAGAACAGGATACAAGGAAAAGATTAGTCCAAAGGACTAATGGACCACAGCTACCAAGGCCTCCACTAGACTGAGTCCAATACAGCTAGATGGTGCCCAGCTACTGCCACTGACTGCTCTGACCAGGATCACAACAGAGGGTTCTGGACAGAGCTGGAGAAGGATGTAGGACAAAATTCTAACATGCAAAAAAAGACCAGGTTTACTGGCCTAAAGGAAACTGGAGAAACCCCAAGAGTATGGCCCCCAGACACCCTTTTAGCTCAGTGGTGAAGTCACTTCTGAGGTTCACCGTTCAGCTGGGGATTGGACAGCCCCATAAAACAAAATGGGACTAACGGGGCACAGCAGTCCAGGGACAAGGGCTAGAAGGCAGAAGGGGTCAGGAAATCTCGTGATAGGGCACCCAAGGTTTAGTAAGGACAGTGTTGATGTGTAGTGAGGTTGTTAACCATTGTCATAGGGCAACATGTGTACTAACTGTTTAATGAGAAACTAATTTGTTCTGTAAACCTTCATCTAAAGTGAAAATAGCAGCACATTGGAAGAGGTTAGTTGATGTCACTGAACTGTGCATGTAGAAATTTTTGAAATGGTGTATCTTTGGCTATGTATATTTTCACCAAAAAAAAGAAAAAAAAGGTCAAGAAGGGAGAGGGTTAGCATGTTGTGGGGTTGTTAACCTATGTCATAAAACAATATGTGTACTACTGTTTAATGAGAAACTATTTGTTCTGTAACCCTTCACCTGAAGTACAATTAAAAAAAGAATCACTTAAAAAAAATGGGCAAAGGAAATGAACAGACACTTTATCCAAGAAGACATTCAAGCATCCAACAGACACATGAGGAAATGCTTGCCATCACTAGCCATTGGAAAAATGCAAATCAAAACCACAATGAGATACCATCTTACTCCAGCATTACCGGCACAAATAAAAAAAACTGGAAATAACAAATATTGAAGAGGCTACAGGGAGATTGGCATTCTTATGCTCTGCTGGTGGGAATGCAAAATGATACAATCATTTTGGAAAACGATATGGCACTTCTTTAGAAAGCTAGAAATAGAAATACCATATGATCCAGCAATCTTACTTCTAGGAATATATCCTAGAGAAATAAGAGGCATCACATGAATAGATATATGCACACCGATGTTCATTGCAGTGTTGTTCACAATAGCAAAAAGATCGACACAACCTAGATGCCCATCAACAGATGAATGGATCAACAAACCATGGTACATACACACAATGGAGTATTACAAAATGGTAAAGAACAATGATGAATCTGCAAACCTACTCATAACATGGATGAATCTGGAGGGCATTATGATGAGTGAAATAAGTCAATCACAAAAGGACAAATATATGTATGAGACCACTACTGTAAAAACTCATGAAAAGGTTTACACACAAAAAGAAACAATCTTTGCTGCTTATAAGGGAGGGAAGGGGTGGGGGGGATCACTAAATGGACAATAGATAAGTGGTAACTTTGGTGAAGGGTAAGACAGTACACAAGACTGGGAAAGCCAGCACAACTTGTACAAGGAAAGAAGCTCCACAGACACATCCAAACTCCCTGAGGGACTGAATTGCTGGGCGGAGGGCTGTGGGGACCATGTTCTCAAGGAACATCTAGCTCAATTGGCATAACATAGTTTGTAAAGAAAATGTTCTACATTCCACCTTGGTGAAGTAGCGTCTGGGGTCTTAAAAGCCTGTGAGCAGCCATCTAAGATACTCCACTGGTCTCACCCCTTCGGGAGCAAGGGAAAATGAAGAAAACAAGATACAAGGGAAAGATTAGTCCAAAGGACTAATGGACCACAACTACCAAAGCCTCCACCAGACTGAGTCCAGTACAACTAGATGGTGCCCAGCTACCACCACTGACTGCTCTGGCGGGGATCACAACAGAGGGTCCTGGACAGAGCTGGAGAAAAGTGTAGAACAAAATTCTAACCCACAAAAGAAGACCAGACTTACTTGCCTGACAGAGACTGGAGAAACCCCAAGAGTACGGCCCCCAGACACTCTTTTAGCTCAGTAATGAAGTCATTCCTGAAGTTGCCCCTTCAGCCAAAGATTAGACAGGCCCCTAAAACAAAATGTGTCTAAAGGGGTACAACATCGCAGGGACAAGGACTAGAAGGCAAGAGGGGAGAGGAAACTTGGTAATAGGGAACCCAAAGTCAAGAAGCGAGAGTGTTGACATGTCATGGGGTTATTAACCAATGTCAAAAAACAATATGCGTACTACCTGTTTAATGAGAAACTATTTGTTTATGTGTAAACTTTCATCTAAAGTACAATAAAAAAAAATTAAAAACAACAAAAAAAGTACAATAATAAAATGTTTCTTGCAACAATACATTTTATGACATATTTCTCTCTATCTTTACCCAGAACAACTAAGTATAAGAGTATCAGATTTCTTCCTACTACACTTACCACGAGTGTACTTGAACATATATATATATATATATATATATATATATATATATATATACACATATCCAAAAGAAAATCTGACAAAAACAATATAAAACAAAAATCAAGTCAAGAGAAGAAATTCCTTGTGTGCAATTTTTTGGTGAACCATGGCAAGCCTTAAAACCAGTAGTTTATTAGCTTACACTTAAGTCACTATATGACTATAAAAATTGATTGACAGCTAGTCTATATATGAAATAAGTCCTAATGTCTTTCAGCTTTGCAACTTAATTGGAGCAATGAAACGGAACTGGTCATTGGTCTCTTCAGTGGTGTCAACTAAGGCAACTGTCTACTTTTGCATATGAGACAACCAAAGCAGCATCGAATGGAGTAGTTAGAAGTATGTCTTTGCCCTTTACTATAGTTAACACTTGCCTTACTCTGAAGTGCTTGACTTCCAAGTTGCCAGGAGAAATGTGGTGACCGCAGTTGTTCATGATTAAAACTTGTTCTTTTTCAATAATGAAGTAGTAACATCCGTTTTTCCATACCTTAGCAAGGCCTGGTTGTTGCTGGGAGCTGTTGTGTCAATTCCAACTCACAGCGACCCTCTAGAACAGAGTAGAAATGCCCCCATGGGGTTCCTGAAGCTGTAATCTTTATGGAAGTAGGCTGCTGCATCTTTCTCCTGCGGGGCAACTGGTGGGTTTGAACGACTGATGTTTTGGTTAGCAGCTGAGGACTTACCCACCACACCACCTGGGCTCCTTTGGCAAGGCCTTAAAATCCTATAAAGAATGCTTAGAAGAAAAGACTGGAACTAGCCGTAGAAACGCCATAAAGCTCGAACCTTCTACAATGATTGTACTCAGTTTGGTCCTACCACAATGTCTGGGTTGCAAAAGCACAGGCTGTTAAAATTACTACGTGAGGGAAGAAAAGAAGATTCATCTCTCCATTGGCTGCAGAAGGGCAGGTTGCTAACTGAAAAAAACAGAAGTATGAGAAATCTGAGCACAATCAGACTCACTAAGTCCATTACAATGTGTGATTTCTGAGCATGAGAGAAGCGATGAGAAAGAAGAGTTTTTAGTACTTGGGTTCTTGAAAAGCGTTTTTACCGCATCTGAAACAAAAATCTATCTTATGCCTAAGTTGACATAACGCATATGAGTTTGTGAGTGAGGTATGGTATATGAGGCATGTCGCTAAAGTAATAATACAGATCCCATATGCTCTCCACAAAAGTCAGTAATTATACGATGATAGTCACAGATATATACATGGATGTATAGTTCTAGGCAGATACAATAGCTTTTTATTTACAAATTCTCAAACTGGTTTGGTTAATTAAATTTAAGAAATACTTTTTGGCTTTTCTAATAAATATTATTCTGAAAAAATATAATGATAAAAAGTAAGTTTTTGGCTATAATATGATTGTTCTCATTTTTCAATATTACTGCATGGTTGCGCGCATAAATGAGTACAAGTGTTCTATTGATAAAGTGTAGCTTTTCCATGTATTTTAGCTTTGAAGTATTTAATATTTCTAGTTCTCAGAAAAATATTACTTTTGCATAGAGATTTCCCTAAAGAATTTAAGTTTCTCATTTTCAGTACAAAAGCATTTTTTATGTACACCAAAAAGTCTCTTACTACTGAAAATTCAAAACTAAGACCCTCAGATATGATACAATGACAAGCCAGTAATATATTTTTTGACGTTTGGACACTTAAACAATTAAGAAAACAACAAAGGAGTATCGCTTTAAGAATTAAGCTATCCATAAAATAATTATGTAATGTGGCACTAGAGTTCTGAACCCTGGTGGCACAGTGATTAAGAGCGTGGCTGCTAACCAAAAGGCCAGCAGCTCTAATCCACCAGCCGCTCCTCGGAAACCCTGAGGGGCAGTTCTACTCTACCCTGTGGGGTCGCTATGAGTCAGAATCTACTCAACATCAATGGGTTTCCATGTGGCAGTGTAAGAGATAGAAAGTCATATACAACACTGTCCTTGATTTAAAAAAAAACTTATATTTTCTGAAGTACTCTGTATCTATTCACCTATCCATCTATATTCCTATATATGACAATTTAAAAAATAATATATTTATTATTCGTTTATGCAGAAGCTAGAGATAGTAAGTTCCTCACAAAAACACGTATTTTCTCACATTTCTTTACTGATTAGAAATCATGTTTACCTACACTATTCTATTGGTCTGTCATTGGAAACCTAAGAAATAGTTAAGAATGTTATTAGAAACTGAGGTAGGTGAATACAAGTACCTCAATATTCTGTACTGAGATGCCCCATTTTCAAATCGTATGCACTTCCTACTTTTACCTTTCAAATGAAGAAGAGATAATTAAATCAAACAGTAAGGAGACTAATGAAAAAATGGTTTGAAAAATAAGAATTATAGCAAAAGGTTGAAAAGGGATCTAAAGTATGTAATGAAGGTTTCACGAAGAATATTGAGGACAGAAAGGATAGAGAAGGGAATTATTTGCAGTAAAGTGATAAGAAAATGTTGAAAGAAGCAAAGGATAAAGTTGATTTATGTCAGTGAGAAATCTAATTCAGACGGACAGGAAGTAATAGAGAAGGCCAGAATTTAGTAAGAAAAAAATACACAGCTATTTAATAACTTTAAACAAGGACAAGGGAATACCTAATAGATGGGTGAATGAGTGATAGATGATAGATTAGCTAGCTAGCTAGCTAGATTGCATAGATAGATTAGATAGAGAGACAGGTAGAAAGAATACGTAGATAATGTATGTTGAGCAAGTAATTTCAAAACAACTGCAAGTTTTAGCAGCAATTCCATCATTTTATATAGAATAACATTGAAAGTCAAATAAAGATTCAGACTGGGCTTTGAATGCGGGGTTCTCTGACTCCGATGCTTATTTTTCAATATTAAAATGCCAGTAGGAGCAAACGATCAATCCATGCGGTGTTTGGGAAATTAATCTGGCAGAAACATGGGACCAGAGAGGAACAAGACATTCAGGAAACCGACGAAGTATGACTTTATCAATTAAAACAGTGGCAGTGGGAACCAAAAGTAACTTCAAACTCTTTCTTGCCTGGGAAGCATACAAATGATATGATTATCTTTACAGTTTTGTTCAATATCAGATCATTTAAACAGGTGAAAATTTACTGATCCTGTTTTTAAATATTTAAAGAACTGTATTTCATTAGAACATCGTTAATTTGGAATATATATATATATATATATATATATATATATATATATATGCCAACAGATGGCCCCTAAAGATTTAAACCATCTCATTTGATGAAATGTCAATATCATTTGTGCATTAACTCTCACCTCCAAGTTATAAGGTCCTCTAAATAGATCCATTGGTAGTCTGAAAATCGTCAGGAGTTTATATGGGTTCAACAATTTGTTCAGCAGTTCGTTTTATTTCCTTCGTCAGTACAGCAGAAAATTTAACATATGTATCATACCCAGACAAATGAAGAAGATTATTCTGATTTATTTGGCATCAGTCAGATCTCAGGTGAAGCTATCTATTTAAATCTGGCAATACATATTTAAAAAAAAAAAGACAAAGATAGATTGGAAGAAGTTCAGAGTACAGAAAAAAAAAGAAAAATGGTTTGACATTTAAGAGTGATGGCAAAAAGCTAAGAGAAACGATCTTAGGAAAGAAAAGCTGATGGAAGAAATGATAACAGAATCAGTGCAATTAATCTCATCATTCAATAGAAGGAAAAGTGCTCTTGGGATCAATACGCAGATGAAAAAAGTATGTTAGCATTTGTTATTTCTTAAGAACTGCTTAATGACCCTGATAAAACACCGAAGGATTAGGAGCCACTGAAATTTGAAGATTTACGAGAGTTCACATTCATATTTCATTTGGGTTGGGGGGTAGGATTGTTTCCCTCCCTCTGCACATATCCAGGCTGTCCTGTGTCAAGAGGAACACGCCACAGGGTGGGCAAGGCTGTTCAAGAGGAAGACAAATGCAATGCCAGAGATGAGGTGGCTGAACGGTGCTTCTGGTATATCTTCAAGCTCCCTTTGCTTTTCTGGAGAAATCGGAGCTTCACAAGTTCTACTTGTTATGTTTCGTTGTCTGCATAATCAGGATGTAGCAAAGGTAGCAGTGGAAGATCTCCTACATAGGATGTGTGACTAGTTCCTAGACATTTATTTTGCCCCCTGCCTGCAATGCACTCCAGAGAAGGCTATACTTGCCAGTCTTAGTTACCTAGTGCTGTTGTAACACACGTACCACAAGTGGGTGGCTTTAAAGAATAGAAATTTCTTTTCTCAGCGTTCTGGAGGCTAGAAGTGCAGATTCAGGGAGTGGCTCTAGGGGGATGTGCTTCCTTGTCTGTTTCAGCTTCTGGTAGCTGCCAGCAATGCTAAGCTTTTCGCTGCTTGTAGATGCAATCCTTCTTCACAATCTGCCTTTTCTTCCTTGTGTGTCTCAGTATCTATTCATGTCTTTATGTATCTCAGAAGTGGTATGATTTTATTAACATAACAAAAGAAAACCCCTATTTCCAAATTTGGGGGGTTGTGTTTAGAAAATTAAGGTCATGAATTATTGACAAACAGATCTAGAAACATCAGTTATATTACTTAATTTTTTTTTTTTTTTGTATTTTCAATTGCAAGGAACATAGGCATTATCGATCATATCATTGATCATGCAGCTGCTTTTAGACAAAGATTTGAGCTCCTAGACTGAAAACTTCACATTAACGTTATTTACCTTGCAATGCATTGGGTTTTAAAATATATAATTTAAACATGATTTGCACATCTATTACTTCATATTTTACCAATACTTTTCAGTGTTTGACTTATAGAGTGAACAATGTATTCTCTTCCTTAGCATAATTGTTTAACTTTGACTTCGTCTACTGCTGTGGTATATCATAACCCATTGCTGTCGAGTTAATTCTGACTCACAGTGACCGTGTCGGACTGAGTAGAACTGCTCCATAGGGTTTCCAAGAAGCGGATGGTGGATTTGAACTGCTGACCTTTTGGTTAGCAGCCGAACGCTTAACCACTGGTGCCACCAGTACTCCGTGGTATATCATAGGGGCCATGTAATGGAGCCTTATAGTCAAACGGCCATCATTTAATTATATAACTTACTAGCTGTGCAACTTTGAACAAAATCTGTTAGTTTTTGAGGTCTCAGTATCCTCATTTGAAAAAGCTGTGGGAATAATAGCACTCAACTCATATATTAAGGATTAAACGGAATAATCCATGTAAAGTGCACAGTAGGGTGCCTGACACATAATAATCTCTCTAAAAATGTGAGGTATTTATTTATCATGAACGTGTTGCTTTTTCCTTTCTGTGCTATATTTTGGGACATTTAATAACTGAAGATGCTATTTAATGGTAATCCACAAAAATGAATATTTATTTGAATTGTTATTATCAATCAAAATACTGAAATTATGAAAATAGTCAAATGATACTAGGTTGCTTAAATATATTTGGAAAGATTTCCAACCAAAGAAGAAATCCAAACTCATTAATTCATAGTCACAAAGCACTATTCCTTGGCTTAATACCATTGTCTTTCTTCCTTTTCTCTTTGCTCTAATCAGCTAAACTTTTTTAATCCAGTCCTCAAACATTTTCTACCTTTCTTCTTGAATCACTTGAAATGTATCCAAAGCATTAAGTAAGGTTAGTTTTGAAGAGAAGGGCCTGGTACAGTGAGGCCAGACAGTGGCTGGAATTAATAGGTTATTCCATGAAAAGGTAATGAGAAACAGAACAATTTATGTTCCATTCTCTTTTGCCATCTGCTGAAAAGGGCTATAACTTTATAATAGGAGTCCAACTAGCTAAATGATTTAAACATAAATCTCAAGATGTCAAATAACTCAATGTCTAGAATTTTACCTCTTACCTATATTTCACATTAGCATAAATTCTATACTCAGAAAAGAAATGCAACCTTCAATTGTTGGAAAAAATTAATGTGCAATATATATGTATCTACGCCACACACAACAAATGAATAAATATATTGAGACATATGTATGAGTATAGCAATGGGCACATTTGAATTAATGTCAGAAATCTTTATCTCAAAATAATTGAATAGGTTGTCAGACTAATCCTCTTCACACCAGAGATAACAACCTGTGTCAACTTAATTGACAGTTGGGGAATGATAGAGGAAAAATTGCAGCCTGCATCAAATTTGAGGATAGAGTCTTGAAGTTAGCAAGTTTAACTGAAAGATGACTGCCCAATTCTATTTTAGTATTAATATTGGGTTTTCAAAAAATTTTATTTTGAAAGGAGAATTACCTTAGTTTCAATGGCCACAGTTCCATAGTAAATCAACCAATACTACATTTCCAGTGAACAAAATTTAGTGAAATAAACAAAATTTAGTGAAATAACTTTTGTAATGAAAATAATTACTATTACTTAGTGCTTAGTCTATGCTAGGGATTACAGGTAAGAACTTTATTTACGCAAACTCTTCTTTAATCTTGACAGCAATCATAAGAAATAGATACTTTTAGCATTTCCAAGTGGTAACTGAAGCTTAGAAATGTAATGTTTTCCCCCCCAAATCAATGGACTAGTGAGGAGAAAAGCAGGGCCTCAATTTCTGATCTTTCTACCTTTAGAGCTTGTACTGTTAACCATTACACTACACGTTTTATAATCTATTCACACCTTAATCTTTGAATCACAAAATTCACGCCTTGTCCCTCACATGGCACATTTACACCATTGCCTGGGAAAAAAATAAATTAAAAAAGGAGTATTATATAAATAAGTGCAATATGATTAGCCTCCCCTTTGTAAGGATGCTGAATGAATGAATTGATAAATAATTTGTGGCTGCTTATCTAAGATAAATAATTCAGGTAGTGCCAGAAAAATGGATGCGATTTGGGGAGTAAATCTAACTTAAGCATGGTGGGACTCTGCTCTCTTTCTGTCCTGTGCTGTCTTTCATTTTAATTTTTTTTTGGTGTGTCATTAATACCTCCCCTTTGTAATTACCTAGTATCCATAGCACAGTACTAGGCACCAGAAGCTACACTATGGATTTATGTGGACACAAGGCAGCATGATGTTTATTTTACTCAGAAATACTTCAGAAGCTAAAAAAAGATTTTTTTATTTGAGATAGTGGAGATATCATCAAATTCAAATTATATTTCATAGTCTTAGTAAATGTGAAGTGATACTAAATCTGCTTAAATAAATGCCAGGGTATTTATAAATTTTCAAAATAAATATTTTAGAAATTAGACTAAATAAAAGTGATTCTGCTTCTTTAGCAGGATGTTATAAAAACAATATTTTTAAAGCCTTTATAAAATAATTGCATATGTTAATTCAAACCTGACAATACCAAACACAATGAAAAAAAAATTGTTTGGTTGAAAATAATTTCATATTTCAGTTGGTGTTGTTTCATACTGAAATTGAAAGCAATCTTGTGTTGCTTCTAGATTTTATATATATAATCTGAAAAATAATCACAAACCTACAGAATAATGTAGAAAGGTCAAAATTGAAGAAAACAATAGGAATGGCAAAATATTTTTGTTATAATATTCTTCGTCCTTGAAAAATATGCTGTTATAAAATCACTGAAAACACAGAATCCTTTTGATTACCTTTTAATTGTCCCTTAAATAGTTCTGTGAAAATACTAGTATTTCATTGCATCCTTGCTGATGCTTAAATTGATCTTAACAGTTCATTTAATGTTCTCCTTGAGGATTTAATGCTCATCACTATCAAATACAAGTGATGTTTTGAAAGGAAGTTAAGGATGAAGAAAGAATAACCAACCTGGCATTTTTATATTTAAATTGATCATAAAGTAAAATGTTTCCTAAGCCGAAGTATCTTAGAGCCTGAAAGTCCCCCATGACTTGTGAAGAAAGCATATTCTATTTATGTACAAAATTCAAAGCCTTTCACAGATTATATTCATTTGAATTGATATAAGCATTGTCTATAAACCATGCTTTTTGCTTTTCTATAAAGTTTTATAGTACAGATTTCAAGAAATATCCAAAAACATTTAACAGACTCTATGATATCTTGTGTGAAATATTCCCTAATTGCAAATTAGATGCTTAGTGGTTTGAAAGAGTTAGTGTGCCTCCAAATCCCTCTCTATTATCCGGAAATAATTGTAGGCACTGGGCTCATTAAGCAACACACTGACTCACTGCTACTAATACAGAAACTTCACATTTTTTCCATATTTATTTTCTTTCCTTTTCATTCTTTTTAAATGGGCTAGATTCAGTTCAGCAATGTCACTTTTTTTAAATTCTAGTATGGAACACTCTATTAGCATTGATATTTCATGTGTGTATGTAATTTTAATGACAGCCTTTTGGAAATCTTTGTTGAATGACATAATTTGAATTTATATAATATTTTTCTCCATTTCACCCATTGTCTCACTAACTGATGAATACAAATAAATCATATTTACAACAATATTCCAAATGTCAAGATTATGGCCCTATACTGTCTTTGTTATCAAGATACCCAGTCATTTTATCCTGATCCCCTAACTATAAATATTTCTAAGATTTTCTTAAGGGATTGATAGAATTCTCATATATAATCAGACCGTGATATTTTTAAATTCTCTCTCTTTGCTGTTCACTGCTTATAGACCTTGCTTCATTATCACTGGTCACCATGTCTCCCTCCTTTTGTGCCCAATGGACTTGTGCCTACGTAATTCTCTTTCCTTTGTATCACAATTCACAGGAATTCCAAAGCAAGGCTGCCTTGGAGAAAATCAACACAGGATCATGCTCTCCTTAGTGCCAGTTTCTCTTCACTATGTTTTATAGGCTCTGAGGCTCAGTTTGATGCAATTTTCTTAGTGCTCTCCCTCTGGATTTTCTATTTGTAGATTTACAAATGATAGCTCTGTATGTACTGAAACCACAAATGTGCCCCAGATTCAAATTCTCTCCAACAGACACATTAAGTCCTATATGTAGTACAATTCTTTCAAAAGATCTTGAACATTCCATGATTTTGAAAATGCTAAGAATTACCTGCTGGGAGCAGTGTGCCCATCTATAAGTGTCAGTTTATAACCTAGATTAAAATAATCCATTTTAAATCACATTTTAAAAGATACTATACTATTTTCAAGATAATTAGAGCCCACCTCTTTGTGGAAATTGCCAAATACTGTATCCAAAGAAATTTTAATTTTGTTTTATTTAACATCTCTATAAAATTATACATGCAATTATTCATTTTTACCACTGTCTCATAGAATCCAAATTATAAGTAATTTAACTTTATATTGCAACACATTTAGAAAGAGCACCAAATCCTAAAACATTTTCAAAGATAAAGAAATCCAAAAAAGTAAATAGAAAAAACGAGTGAAAGAATTCTTTTTTTTTTCTTTTCCTTTCTCCCAAAATAGCTGGTTAGTTAATTTGGATGATAGATCTTCCTGAAAAGCATCATAAAACTGGAAACTTTATATATGTTAGCTAAACTCTTTTTAAAACTATAAAAGAGCAAAATTACATTTTCAGGTTAAAACTAAAGGGAAAACTACTCAAAGATATAAAGAACCTAGAAGATGCATTTTCCTTGTATGTGCCTGAAATTATAAAGACTTTTAAATTCTGCTTTTAATGACCTCTAACTCAATATGAAGAAAGGATAATGAAAGAAGACCCTATCCTACAATGGGATAAGATGCAGAAAGTCTACATCTGTAGAAGGAGGGTCAAAGAACTGAAAATGTACAAATTTCACCTGGAATGATATTAAAGTTACTCTCTGTTTTATTAACTGAATCATTTGGGGGAATTTTAAGGTTCAAAATTTTTTTGTTCTGGTTATTTTCAGAATACGATTATCTTCAGGAGACTGGCAGAAACCCAGATCCTCTCCTGAGTAATGAATTGTAATTAACATCCTCAATTTTTTCTCACGATAATATTTTACCAAATTATCATCATACAGCCAGAGAAAAACAGTTACAAAAGGAATCCCTTCTTCATGAGCAAGGCTGGCAGAAATAATAGGTAACAGAAAAAAACTCACATAGTTTTTCAATTTGTGTAATTATCTAACACAGACAAAAATAACTATATTTACTGTGCTTTAAAAGATAAGAGATTAGCTTGAAGGAAATTTTAAAAAGTCACAGAAATGACTAAAAAATAACAATGGAAAATTTTAGAAATAAAATACAATAACCAACATTAAAAATTCAATGGATAAATTTAAATGCAGCTATGGCACCACTGAAAACTAAATTGATGAATCAAAACATAAGTTAAATTAAAACACAATGCTCAGTAGCCAATCAAAAATTACCAAGAATGAAAAGCAGGACAATGTGACCATAATGAGGAGAAAGATCAATCATTAGGAAAAGACCTAGGAATTACATATGCTATGGAATTAGCATACAAGTATACAAAAATGGATAAAATGAAAACACAACATGCTTTGAAAATGCTAGCAGAAAATATGGACATTATGAAAAGAAATGTGGAAGTTAAAAATACCAAAATGTTATTTCTAGAGTTGAAAAATTGTAGTATCTGAAATAAAAAAATATACTGAATTGGGTAAACTGATAATTATATTGCCAAAGATCAGTGTACTGAAAACCTAACAATAGAAACTTACCGTATCTAGCATGGAGAAAAACAAAACTTAAAACTTAACAGAGTAACAGCAACATGTGGAGTCATATAACTGGTGTAACATGTAATATATGTGTAATCAGAGCCTGTTATTGATTGAATTGTGTCCACCAAATATATCTGTCAACTTGGTTAGGCCATGATACCCAGTATTGTGTGGTTGTCCTCCATTTTGTGATCTGATGTGATTATCCTGCGTTGTAAATCCTAAACTCTATGATGTTAATGAGGTAGGATTAGAGCCAGTTATGTTGATGACGCAGGACTCAATCTATGGTATTAGGTTGTATCTTGAGTCAATCTCTCTTGATATACAAAAGGGAGAAGTGAGCAGAGAGGAATGGGACCTCATTACCACCAAGCAAGAAGAGTCAGTAGCAGAGTGCATCCTTTGAACCTGGGTTCCTGTGCTGAGAAGCTCCTAGAGCAGGGGAAGATTGATGATAAGGCCTTTCTCCCAGAGCCAACAAAGACAGAAAGACTTGCTGTAAGCTGGTGCCCTGAATTTGGACTTCTAGCCTCCTAAACTGTGAGAGAATAAATTTCTCTTTGTTAAAGCCATCCACTTGTGGTATTTCTGTTATAGCAGCATTAGATAACTAAGACAGAGCTCCAAGAAAAGAGGAGGTGGCAAAGAATAATGGCAGAAAACTTTCCATATGTGATGAGAACTATAAATCTATAGATCCAGAAAGTTCAACAAATTTCAAGTAGAACACTTATAAAGAAAATCACACCAACAACATAATAATCAGATTGCTGAAATCAATGAGATAGAGAAAATCTTAAAAGGTAAGCAGAGAGGTAATTCACACTGCACAAGGAGGAATGAAGATAAGAATGACTTAAGACTTTTCATTAAAAACTATTGAAGGGAAAAAGGCAATGGAGGGACACATTGCTAATGCCTTTGTAAATTGGGAACAGTTTGGTATCTTCTTATAAATTTAAGTATACTCTCACTATGTGACTTGAAAATTCACTTTTGCTATTTAAACAAGAGAAATGAAAACTTACAGAATTCCAACTTGTATAACATAAAGTTTATAATACCGGCCTTTGAGTGATAAATATCAGTTAAAATTTAGCTTGGTTTCAAGAATGAAATGATGCATGACTCTGTTAGGAATCAAGAGATAAAGAGTGGATTATTTAAAAAAGAAAAAAAAAATGTACTGGCAAAGAAAAATTCCTTGGGCCGAAAAGCAAGAATCAGATGGAGAAATATTCTTACCAATTGGTGAGATTTATTTTGTTTGTGGCCAGGGAAAACACTGAATCTGGAGGGAACTCCCAGAGACCAAGGCCTAAAAGAGCAGCGTTTTGAGGATTCCCCCTAAAGAAATGAAATTAGGGCCTAATCAGAGAACATTCCCCATTGCCAGTGTAAAGAGCCTTGAAACTTCTGCACATTAGTATTTCAGAATTGCTATAATTGTTGTGTTTCTGTCCTTCTTTCTCTTCCAAATGGGAACGTTTATTTAAGGTATGCTTTCCCTATCCCAAGATAATATTTTTAGTGTACAGTAGGAGCCACTTGATGTCCATAATATGTTCTGTGAAACAGGATGTTATGCAATTTGGATGTTGTGCAAAAACCATCTTATATACAGGCAGTCCTGGGTTACATGCCCAGCCCCACCCACCTGAGGAGCAGAAGCAGCCTGGGCCCAGCAGCATTGACTGCAAAGCCCAAGAGTTGTATCCACTGGATACAGGAGGCCGGCCTTGCCAGGTGTATGGCTTCTGGCTGGGCAGAGGCAGTGCCAGCAGTCCAATGGGGACTTTGTACACGAAGTGGGGGAAGGGCATACAGGGAGTGCAGAGAGGTGGCTGTGGGGACCATGTGGGGAGCAAGTGTGTGTGTGTGCCAGGAGCACGGCTGGCAGTGGTGGCCCTGGCTGCCACCACCCTGTTTGTGCAGCAGCTTCCTGATCCTGTGCAGCCGGAGCTGGAAGCCAGCGAGTGCCTCAGTCCCAGCTGGAGTCCTGCCAGTACCCATGGCAAGAGTGAAGGACCCGTGGCAGGTGCTACCCTGTGCAGAGAATGAATGGCTGCAAAGCTGCTGGTTGGGTGAATGAAGCCAGGATGAGGACAAGAAGGAGGACAAGGTGGAGGAGGAAACACTGTAGGGATTGGGATGTGCCCTGGAACCTCATTGATCATTCACTCTTGGGGTTTGGGGTCTTTAAAACCACCAGGCCAAATAATAAACAGAAGGAAACTACTTACCCTTGGGGGGAAAAAAGAAGTACTTATGGGACCATAGACACATATGTGGTCCAATGATGACCAAACGGACATTATGCAAGGCATGACTGTATTTATGGAAGACAAAGCACCCCTGAGTGGTGCAGTTGATAACTGTGCTTGGCTGCCAAACAAAAAATTGGAAGTTTGAGTCTACTCAGAGGCACCTTGGAAGAAAGTCCTGGCAATCACCTTCTGAAAAATCAGCCATTGAAAACCTTATGGAGCACAGTTCTACTCTGACACACGTGAGATTGCCATGAGTGAGAATCGACTTGATGGCAATAGAAAAATGAAGGAAAAACTGTCCTGTACTTCAGTGGTTTCCAGATCAAGAGGAGTCATGTCCAGAGGCAGGGCCAAGATGGCGAAGTAGTCAGACTCTTCTGGTGGACCCTCTTACACCAAAGACCCAAAAAAACAAGTGAATCGATTATATATGACAATCTAGAAGCCCTGAACATCTAAGGCAAAGCTGAGGAACCAGACTGAGTGGCACGGGGAGGGAGAGATGGTTTGGAAGCAGCGAGGAGTTGCCATACCTGACCTGGAAAGAGCCTGAGCCCTTCAGGCTTGAGCAGCTCATGGTGAGCAGTGAGGCAGGCAAGCAGCGGTACTCGGAAGGCACATTTTCCACACCAGGAGAGACCCAGCTCAGAGAGTCTAGTCAGCCACCCAGAACCAGTGAGAAGCAGCCCTAGATCTACGAAAAATAAGAAATTTTGTACTGCCTACCATGCAGATCTAAAACACCCCCCTTAGGGAAAAACTTCTCTCCCATTTACCTACCCGCTCCCTGCTCTGCACTGGGTCCCTGACCAGCTTCAGCAACTGCTGAGTCCCCTGCGCTGGAAGTAGGATCCGTCACGAGCCTTGAGCAATTCTCCCGGCCTTGGAGATTGAACAAATTAACAAACAAGGGAAAAATAAACTGCTGGCTCCCCTAAGCCAGGAGCCCAGGGTAGGCACAGGTTTTTTACCTAGGCACAGGCATAAAGGATCCACAGACTTTGAGTGCCTTTCCCCCTTCAGAGACTTGTGTGGGCCCATTTTAACAGCATAGGCCCTCATTACTGCAGTATAACAGGGTAGATACCTGAAGTCTAACTCGAACTGTTTCAGTTGTGAAGTGGCAGGTTCGTGATATTTAACACTGCTCTGCTAATTAAGCAAGGTCTTCACCTACCCACATCAAGGGCCTGAGGACTGGTGGCTCCACCCATGCCACCTAGCCACCTGCGATAGGGGCCCATGAATAATAGGTGCCCCCCAGTCCTTACAGCCGACAACATTGGGTGCTCACGGTCAGGCTGCAAAACCCACCCACATATGCGCTGTAGGGAACAGGGTCACGCCATTCTCCTGGACCCTCAAGGGTGGCTGTCAGCTCCCTGCATTGCTCAGAGTGTGTCCCAAAGCTGCAGCTAGATGCCTGTACCTAAACGAATCACCCATGCCTCTCTAGGACTGTACATGAAAGCCTATACCACACATTTGGTGTGCTGTACCTGAGCTGAATACATACAGGAGGAGTGGGCAGACTCTTGAGCTCACATACCTAGTAAAAGATCTAACCACCTGGTGATAGGACATTAGAGCTTCAAAGCTGCCAGTAATCAAACTAGTTTCATATGAGCAGCCTATTTGGACATATCAAAAAAAAAAAAAAAAAAGAAAACAAGAATCGAGGACACTGTAGGCAGACATAAAATAAATATAATAACTTATTGATGGCTTGGAGACAACAGTCAATATCAAATCACATAAAGAGGTAACCCATGATGGCTACAGCAAGCTCCCAAAATAAAGAATCTAGAAATTTTCCACAGGAGGAAAATTTCCTGGAATTACTGGAGGCAGAATACAAAAGATTAATATACAGAACTCTTCAAGAAATTAGGAAGGAAATTAATCAAAATGCAGGACACACAATAAAGGAAATTAAAAAGATTAGAGAAGAGAATAATGACAAATTTAACGGGCTGCAACAATCCATAAAGACACAACAATCAGAAGTCCAGAAGATTAACAATAAAATTTCAGAATTAGACAACTCAATGGAAAGTCATAGCAGAATTGAGGCAATGGAAGTTGGAATTAATGAGATTGAAAATAGAGCACTTGACACCAACCTATTTGAGGAAAAATCAGATAAAAGGATAAAAAAAAAATGAGGAAACTCTAAAAATTATGTGGGACTCTATCAAGAGGAATAACCTACGAGTGATTGGAGTACCAGAACAGGGGAATAACAGAAAATACAGAGAGAATTGTTGAAGATTTGTTGGCAGAAAACTTCCCTGATAGCGTGAAAGATGTCAAGATATCTATCCAAGATGCTCATCAAACCCCACATAAGGTAGATCCCAAAAGCAAGTCACCAAGACATTATAATCAAACTTGCCAAAACAAAAGATAAAGAGAGACTTTTAAGAGCTGCTAGGATATAAACGAAAAGTCATCTACAAAGGAAAGTCAATAACACTCTACTCAGACTACTCAGCAGAAACCACGCAGGCAAGAAGGCAATGGGATGACATACATAAAGCCTTGAAGGAAAAAAACTGCCAGCCAAGAATTATATATCCAGCAAAACTGTCTCTCAAACATGATGGCGAAATTAGGGTATTTCCAGATAAACAGAAGTTGAGGGAATTTGCAAAAACCAAACCACAATTGCAAGAAATACTAAAAGGAGTCCTCCTGGGTTAGAAAATCAGTAATATCAGATAACAATCCAGACTAAAACAAAGAGCAACCAGATATCAACCCAGATAAGGAAGTCACAAAAGTAAATCAAAGCTGAAACACTGAAAATAGGGAAGTAGATGTCAATATGTAAAAGATTACAACATTAAAACAAAAAAGAGGGACTTAAAAAAATGTAGACATAGATTTTTCATATAGAGAGGAAGTCAAGGCAATATAAAGAAATAAAATACTGGGATAAACTTAGAAAAACAAATGTAAATATTAAGGTAACAACAAAGGAAACTAACAATCTTACAAGTCAAAATTAAAAAACTAGAAAAATATAAAGACTCAGCAAACACAAAATCAACAACAATGAAAAAGATGAAAAGAAAATACATAAAGAAAAGAAAAACAACTCAGCACAGAAAATTAAGTGGAACAAAGAAACTGACCAACACACAAAAAAAGACATCAAAATGACAGTACTAAACTCATACCTATCAACAATTACACTGAATGTAAATGGACTAAATGCACCAATAAAGAGACAGAGAGTGGCAGATTGGATTAAAAAAAAACACAATCCATCTATATGCTGCCTACAAGAGACACACCTTAGACTTAAAGACACAAACAAACTAAAACTCAAAGGATGGAAAAAAATATATCAAGCAAACAGCACTTAAAAAAGCATAGGAGTGGCAACATTAATCTCTGACAAAATAGAATTTAAAGTAAAATCCACCACAAAGGATTAATCATTATATAGTGTCAATACATCAGGAGGACATAACTATAATAAATATTCATGCGCCCAACAACAGGGCTCCAAAATACATAAATTCTAACAGCACTGAAAAGAGAGACAGACAGCTCCACAATAGTAGTAGGAGACTTCAACACACCACTTTTAGTGAAGGACAGAACATCCAGAAAGAAGCTCAACAAAGACACGTAAGATCCAAATGCTACAATCAATCAACTTGATCTCATAGACATATACCAAACACTTCACCCAATAGCAGCCAAGTATACTTTCTTTTCCAAAGTACATGGAGCATTCTCCAGAATAGACCACATACTAAGCCATAAAGCAAGCCTTAACAAAATCCAAAGCATCGAAATATTACAAAGCATCTTTTCTGACCATAAAGCCATAAAAGTAGAAATCAACAACAGAAAAAGCAAGGAAAAAAAAATCAAACACATGGAAACTGAACAACATCTTGCTCAAAAATTACTGGGTTATAGAAGAAATTAAGGACGGAATAAAGAAATTCATAAAATCAAACGAGACTGAAAACACATCCTACCAGAACATTTGGGACACAGCAAAAGCACTGCTCAGAGGTCAGTTTACAGCAATAAATGCACACATCCAAAAAGAAGAAAGGGCCATAATCAAAACATTAACCCTACAACTCTAACAAGTAGAAAGAGAGCAGCAAAAGAAGCCCTCAGGTGCCAGAAGAAAGGATATAATAAGAATTAGAGAAGAATTAAATGAAATGGAGAATAGAAAAACAATTGAAAGAGTTAACAAGACCAAAAGCTGGATCTTTGAAAAGATTCAACAAAATTGATAAACCATTGCCCAAACTTACAAAAGAAAAACAGGAGAGGAAGCAGATAACCCGTATAAGAAATTAGATGGGTGATATCACAACAGACCCAACTGAAATTAAAAGAATCATAACAGAATACTATGAAAACTTGGACTCTGACAAATTTGAAAACCTAGGGGAAATGGACAAATTTCTAGAAACTCACTACCTGGCTAAACTAACACAAACAGAAGTAGAACAACTAAATAAACCCATAACAAAAGAAGAGATAGAAAAGGTAATTTAAAAACTCCCAAGAAAAAAAAAGCCCTGGCCTGGGTTGCTTCACTGGAGAATTCTACCAAACTTTCAGAGAAGAGTTAACACCACTACTACTAAAGGTATTTCAGAGCATAGCAAACTATGTAATACTCCCAAACTCATTCTGTGAAGCCAGCATAACCCTGATACCAAAACCAGACAAAGACACCACAAAAAAACTAAAATTGCAGATGCAAAAATCCTCAACAAAATTCTAGCCAATAGAATTCAGCAACATATTAAAAAAATAATTCACCATGATCAAGTGGGATTTATACCAGGTATGCACGATGGTTCAACATTAGAAAAACAATCAATGTAATCCATTACATAAATAAAACAAAAGACAAGAACCACATGATCTTATCAATCCACGCAGAAAAGGCATTCGACAAAGTCCAATACCCATTCATGATAAAAACTCTCAACAAAATAGGAGTAGGAGGGAAATTCCTTGACATAATTAAGGGCATTTATACAAAGCCAACAGCCAATATCATCCTAAATGGAGAGACTTTGAAAGCATTCTCCTTGAGAATGGGGACTAGATAAAGATGCCCTTTATCACCACTCTTTTCAACATTGTGCTGGAGGTCCTAGCCAGAGCAATTAGGCTACAAAAAGAAATAAAGGGCATCCTAATTGGTAGGGAAGAGGTCAAAGTATCTCTATTTGCAGATGATAGGGTCTTATACACAGAAAACCCCAAAGAATCCACAAGAAAACTACTGGAACTAATAAAAGATTTCAGCAAAGTTTCAGGACACAAGACAAACATACAAAAATGAGTTGGATTCTTTTACACCAACAAAGAGAACCTCGAAGAGGAAATTACCAAATCAATACCATTTACAATAGCCCCCAAGAAGATAAAATACTTAGGAATAAATCTAACCAGAGACGTAAAAGACCTATGCAGTGAAAACTACAAGACACTACTGTAAGAAACCAAAAGAGACCTGCATAAGTGGAAAAACATACTTGCTCATGGATAGGAAGAGTAACATTGTAAAAATCTCAATTCTACCCAAAGCGATTTACAGATACAATGCAATCCCGATACAAATTCCAATGGCATTTTTTAATGAGATGGAGAAACAAATCACCAACTTCATATGGAAAGGGAAGAGGACCTGGATAAGTAAAGCATTATTCAAGAAGAAGAACAAAGTGGGAGGCCTCACACTACCTGATTATAGAAACTATTACACCACCAAGGTAGTCAAAACAGCCTGGTACTGGTACAACAACAGATACATAGACCAATGGAACATAATTGAGAATCCAGACATAGATTCATCCTCCTATGAGGAGCTGATATTTGACAAAGGCCAAAAGTCCGTTAATTGGGGAACAGACAGTCTCTTTAACAAATGGTGCTGGCATAACTGTATAACCATCTGCAAAAAACTGAAACAAGACCCATACCTCACACCATGCACAAAAACTAACTCAAATTGGATCAACAACTTAAATATAAAATTGAAAACGATAAAGATCATGGAAGAAAAAATAGGGACAACGGTAGGAGCTCTAATACATGGCATCAACACAATACGAAGTATAAGTAACAATGCACAAGCACCAGAAGAGAGACCAGATAAACGGGAGCTCCTAAAAATCAAACATTTATGCTCATCAGAAAACTTCACCAAAAAAGTAAAAAGACAATCTACAGACTGGGAAAAAATTTTTGGCTGAGATAAATCCGATCAGCGTCCAATCTCTAAAATCTACAAGATACTGCAAAACCTAAACAACAAAAAGACAAATAAAGCAATTAAAAAATGGGCAAAGGATATGAACAGGCACTTTGCCAAGGAAGATATTCAGGAGGCTAACAGACACATGAAGAAATGCTCATAATCATCAGCCATTAGAGAAATGCAGATCAAAACTACAATGAGATATCATCTTACCCCAACAAGGCTAGCATTAATCTAAAAAACAGAAAATAATAAATGCTGGAGAGGTTGTGGAGAGACTGGAACACTTATACACTCTTGGTGGGAATGTAAAACGGTACAACCACTTTGGTAATCAATTTGGTGCTTCCTTAAAAATCTAGAAATAGAAGTACTCTATGATCCAGCTATCCGGCTCTTTGGAATATATCCTAGAGAAATAAGAGCCATCACATAAACAGATATATGCACACCCATGTTCATTGCAGCACTGTTCACAATAGCAAAAAGATGGAAACAACCTAGGTGCACATCAATGGACAAATAGATAAACAAATTATGGTATATCCACACAATGGAATACTACGCAATAATAAAGAACAACAATGAAGCCATGAAACATCTTATAACATGGAGGAAGCTGGAGGTCATCATGCTGAGTAAATTTAGTCAGTCACAGAAGGACAAATATTGTATAAGACCACCATTATAAGAACTCAAGGAAAGGTTTAAACACAAAAGAAAACATTCTTTGATGGTTACGAGGGTGGGAAGGGAGGATGAGGGTTATTCACTAACTAGATAGTAGATAAGAATTATCTTAGGTAAAGGGAAGGACAGCACGCACACTACCCGGGAAGTCAGCACAGCTGGACTAAACCAAAGCTAAAAAGTTTCCTGAGTACAGTCAAACACTTTGAGGGACAGAGTAGCAGGGGTAGGGATCTGGGGACCATGCTTTCAGGGGACATCTAGGTCAATTGGCATAACAAAGCTTATTAAGAAAATATTCTGCATCCTACTTTGGTGAGTGGCATCTCGGGTCTTTTAAGCTTGCAAGCGGCCATCTAAGATGTATCAGTTGGTCCCAACCACCTGGAGTAAAGGAGAATGAAGAACACCAAAGACACAAGGAAAGTATTAGCCCAGGAGACAGAATGGGCCACATAAACCAGAGACTTCATCAGCCTGAGACCAGAAGAACTAGATGGTGCCAGGCTACCACCAATGACCGCCCTGACAGGGAACACAACAGAGAGTCGCTGATGGAGCAGGAGAAAGGTGGGGTGCAGAACTCGAATTCTAGGAAGAAGAACAGACTTAATGGTTTGAGACTGGAGGAACCCTGAAAAGCATGGCTCCTGGATTCTCTATCAGCCCAGAAATAAAATAATTTCTGAGGCCAACTCTTCAGACAGGGATTGGACCGGACAGTGGGACATAAAATGATACTTGTGAGGAGTATGCCTCTTAGCTCAAGTAGATACAAGAGTCTAAATGGGCAGCTTCTGTCCAGAGGGGAGATGGGAAGGTAGACAGGGTTAGGAGCTGGTTGCATGGACATGGGGAATCAGGGGTGGAAAGGAGGAGTGTGCTGTCACAGTAAGGGGGAGAAATTAGGGTCACATAACAGTGTATGTATAAATTTTTGTATGGGAGACTAACTTGAAATGTAAACTTCATTTAAACTACAACAATAAAAAACTTAAAAAAGAGGAGTCATGTCAAGATATCATGTAGAGATTACTATGAATTACTAATTATTTAGGTATTACTACGGGTCATCCAGAAATCTTTCTCTTCTTGCTCATACTGAGACTAGATTAAATTGTTGAACTCAAACTTTTTGTGGGTTAATGATTATATTTTTCCTGTGGGAGGGATATAGGGCCAAATATTTGGTGAGCACTAATGGCTGTAGTAGTTTATAAGTGCTATGTATTGAATATTTCTGCCTATCCATATTACCAGAATATAATCTCATTGACATAGAGTGGATTCTGACTCACAGTGACCCTGTAAAATGTAGTTGGAATGTATTTATTAAACTTGTTTTGATGGGGGCATTACATGGTGAGCAGAAGTAACACAGTTTTTTTTTTTTTTTTTTTCCCCCAAGCCAAACATTTGATTACTGTTTCAAGACTCTCCAGAACTTTCTTTCTTTCTGACAAGATGACAAGTAAGATTATAGATAATGGTTACTTCCTTCGTCTGGGAGTCTTTGAGAAATTGACTCCAGTCTAAGAACATGTAGTATAAGTAATGAATAAACGTCTGATTTTTCTGGCTTTGGTTACCTGAACCTAGCCTCGCTGAGAGTTTCTCAACTTTAGTACCTTTTATTTTTTTTTCAGACGGAGGAGGGAGCAGATAATTTTTTGTTGTGGGGTGAGGGCTTTCCTGTGCATTACACATAATGTTTGGAGCATCCTTGCGTCTTCTCACTGGGTAGAAGTAGTATCTCACCCTCTGTAGTTTTATGATCCAAAAATGTTTCCAGACATTGCCACATGTCCTGGGGGGAGGGGCAAAATTGCCCCTGGTTAAAAACCACTGCTTATCTTGTCATAGATGAAGCTTATAAAGCTAAGTGTGGTTATATAAAATAATAACCATATTATTTTATGAATGTTTTTCAAAACTAAATGGAATTAAAATGTATAGATATTATAGGACAGAAATCAGGAGAAGAAAAATAAAATTTATACTCTTCTAAAATTCCAGTATTCCCATGAAAGATGATGAAAATATTAAATTATGTTATATTTTGGTTAATGACGTGTCTTGCAAATTCTAAGCTAATCATTAACAGATTGAAGTATGTGGCATCCAGTATAGGAAAAGAGTAAAAACAATCGTGAGATAATACTACACACACAGGATAACACGTTTAAATCCTAAAATATTAATGATTATATTTCATTTTAAATATTCAAGTTTAAAAAATTAGATTATCATCCTGGATTAAAAACAATCTATTCTATAAATGTTACGAGAGTGATAAGTAAACTATAAACAAAAGAGTTGGAATGTCTTGTGGCTGTTGGTTGCCATCAAGTCTATTTCAACTCAAGGTGACTCCAGGTGTGAATGGATCAAAAAATGACAATAGAAAACTAGCTGAAAATATACTTGCTTAGTTATACTAACATCAAACAAAATATCCATGAAGGCAAAAACCATTATTTGATGACAATCTGTTCATTATGTACATAGAAAAGATCAGACTATTGGTTCATGTATAATCATTTTAAATTTGCATCACTTAATAGTTTCTCTGTCTCTCTCTCTCTAAAGCAAAAAATTGCAAAAATAATACAACAATCCAAAATCCACCTGAAATCCACAAAACTGCAGAGTGGGAAATTTTAACACACTCGTCTTAGTAACTTATATAACAAATAAAAACTCATTGCGATGTGGTTTGACTCATAGCGACCCGATAGGACAAAGTAGAAATGCCCCATAGGGCTTCCAAAGTTTTAGTCTTTGAGGAGGCTGACTGCCACATCTTTCTCCCATGGTGCAGCTGGCAGGTTCGAATTACCAGTCTTTAGGTTAGCAGCTGATCACTTAACTATTGAGCCACCTGGGCCGCTGATACAGCAAATAGTCAAAGAGAAAAAATAGTAATGCTATAGATGAGTTCACCAGCTAGCTTGAAAAAATGAACTAACGGACATCTATTGAACAATGTACCTCACGCGCATGTACCACACATTCTTTTTTAAGCATAAACAGAATATTCATAAAATGTACAATATAATGAGCCATGGAATTTTAAGAAAATATTAACAAATCTCAAATCATTAAAATGATATAAAGTATGTTCTCTGACCAAAAGCATATTAAATAATAACCAGATAATTATAACATTCTTAAAAATTAAAAAAAGTGCTTATAATCATAGATAAGTAACTTATTCAAAACATAAATCAGAAAATACTTTCCATTGAACATTAAAAAAGATACTACGTAACAAAAGTTGTGGGATCATAGCATGGTAGTATTTACTGTGTAGCACATAGCACTAAATGCTTATATATTGTAAAAGAAGAAAAGATAAAGTAGTCCACTTTATAAAAGACTATCTTTTCTTCTTTTACAAAAGATCAAGATTACTTAGTTGCTGTAAACCTTTGACTGGCTTCCAGAGTTTCGACACATTTTGTTCTATCAGTTTTCACTTATTTTGGGTTTCTCTTCAGGGGACAGGGCCATGGAGCTGCTTACACTACCCTCTTGATGATGTCATTCTATCAAAAACATTTTAAAAGAGATTGTGCCTATGACTGATGGTTGCGGGCTTCGCGACAAGAAGGGATTCACCAGATGTGGGTGGTGGCTACACAGCCTTTATACTCATTATGCTGCACGTTTACACTTAATGTAATTTTCTTCATGTGTATTACATCTTCCAATAAAATGTAATTAAAATAGGTTATATGATAAATTGTACAACCACTTCAAAGGCATTTCAATTATAATAATACTACATCTACAATAAATAACAATCTTATTGAGAATTAAATTACAAATAGGTAATAAGAGAAAGATTATATTAGATGAATTTAAATATCAAAAATAGGTTGAAATGCAGAAATTTGCACATAGTGCTAATGGCCAAAAGTTAGTTTAGGATTTCTAAGAGGCAACCTATGCTAGGTAGCCAACATAGATCTCATTTCTTCTTCACTATGTTTATTTATTAATCAGAACGTTTTGGGTTATTGATTCATCACAGTAGCCCAAAATGTTTGACTGAGAGGTATACTATTATCCACACAATGTAGATGATAGAATAAAAACTTCATCAATGTGCACACTTTCATTAATAAGTAGCAAACCCAGATTTTAAAACTATCTTTCTCTTCCAAAGCCTGGATTCCTTACACTTCATGAACTATGCTGTGTACTGATTGGTATTTATACATTACTCAAGGGGATATACTCCCAAATCATTTTTTGGAAACTAGGGTAACTTTAATCTTAGTTAACTAGTGCTGCCTTAACAGGAAATACTACAAGCGGTTGGCTTTAAGGAACAGAAATGTATTTTTTCACGGATCTGGAGGCCAGATTGCTTTTTTCTCTGGGTCTCCCTCCGACTTCCTGGTGTCTGCCGGCAATGCTTGATGTTTTTTGCTTGCGGATACGTTCTCGCGTCAGCCGTATTCTCCCTGTGTGTATGTCTCTGTGTCTATTCTGCCCCTTTTATAAGACACCATTCAGAAGTGATTAGGTTCATCATCCACCCAACACTGTATGACCTCATTAACCTAACAAAAGCAAACTCCTATTTCCCAAAGGGTCATATTTATAAGTCTGGGAGTTAAGATTTCCCGATAACTTTATGAGGGACACAATTCAATCCATAACAACCTTAATACCAAAACTTAACAAAAACAGTTCCCGAAATAAAATTGTCTTTTAAATTCCTAATTATAATTTGTAAAGTAAAATTTCAAAATTATTTAATACGTATGACTGAAAAATCAAAATGAAACTTAGAGTGAATATCGGGTTTGAAAGACGTACAGAAATGTTTTATTTTTCCACTCACACTCTTTCTGCTGTCAGGAAGACTTTTCTTAGTATTTTGTAAAAGTATGAACATGAAATTTAGAATCAATACAAAGATAAGAAAACATAAACATAAATATGAATGTGCAGTTTAATCTGTAAATGATCTGAGTCAAGTTACTTTTTAAAATATCCACTGTCCCAAATATATAGAATGCAAAAAGTTGAGTAGTGTTATTTATATTTTTATTTTGTAGGAAGAATTCAGTTAAATATACCTAATTCAGCTTTTTAGGATTTTTATGTTTTCTGAGTTTCTTACAAATAATTAGCTGTTGTTGTTATTGTAGTTGTTCTTAAGTGCTGTTGAGTCAGTTCTGGCTCATAGCAACTCTGGGTCCAACAGAACAAAACACTGCCCAGTACTGCACCATCCTCACAATGGTTGCTATGTTTTAGCCCATTATTGTACCCACTGTGCCAATGCATCTCATTTTTCAGAAGTCAAATTGTTTGCTTTCTGATAGCATAAACCAATTTTTCTACCACTTAAATCTGAAAATAACAGAGAGGAAAATGAGAAGCAAAGGAT
The DNA here is from genome assembly GCA_030035585.1 of Dugong dugon. Classification (NCBI taxonomy): domain Eukaryota; kingdom Metazoa; phylum Chordata; class Mammalia; order Sirenia; family Dugongidae; genus Dugong; species Dugong dugon. The sequence goes on along the minus strand of CM057478.1, from coordinate 7,321,104 downwards.
TAAAATTAACCAAGACTTTTTTCTGGAGAGCTAGGAGAAAGTTTCTCAGAGAAAATTCACTAAGGTAAGTGAAGACGTGTCTCATAAGAAGGTAGATGAGTAAAATTGATGAACACTTCTTTCTGTTTTTACTGTCAAAGGCTAAGAGAGTCAAATAAATTAGATTCAGGAAATGATAAGGTTAATGTTCAAACCTCCATACCTAATGCTGCTGGCTTGTATGAGCAGTGCTCATTTTATGTCCCTGATTGCCCTTTCTTAATGAATGTCAGAGAACATATCTCTAATATGCCAAGGTTTTGCCCTATAATTCAGAGACTAGAATTCTGCTTGAGTTTGAGAATCAAGAAATTTCATTTAATTCCATACTTGCCAAAAGGTTTTGATTAATATTTGACTTCAATCGTGAGCACTCAAGCATTTTAGTACAGGTTACACAGGATTTAATTTCTTGGAACATATACTTAAGTGCATTACCTAAGAAGGCATGGGGCCCTCACAGTCAGAAGAGTCATATTCTGAAATATTAATTTGATTTGGTGTCCTGGAAACTGTTAGAAAGACTCGCTACCAAGAGAAGACAGGAGAGTAAAGTAAGATGCATTTGTTCTCCTACCATGTTATTTAATTACTATCACTGAGTTGCCCAACTCGGTGGATAACAATCAGATCTGTCCATCTAATTGTAGCTATTTTATGTGATTTATAGTTTGGCAATAGAATTAGACATTAGGCAATAAACTCTCATGTGTATCTATCTTTATTAAAATGTATCAGCTATTTTTGGATGCATTTTCTACTTGAAGCCATATTTCTAAATAAACAGAATCATTTCCAGTAGCAATTCACTGAACTGGTGTTCTTCTTCTTCTTCCTTTTTTTTTTTTTGCAAGGGCTATTGAATGATCTAATAAAAATAATTCTAATAAAAAGTAACAGTACATGTAATAAAATCTGTATTAATTGATTCAGGTAAAGAAACTCTTGGGTATCCATTCACTGCATATGAGAATTAATGTGATTTATTCCTTTCTGTCAAAAGTTTTAAATTCTCTAAGGCCTCAGGGACATTGAAAATTGGGATGAGGGCAAGACTATCTCTAGAAAAAAATCTAAAATACATCAGAATAAAATAAGTCTTTAGAAAGGGAATAATTTTTTGGTATTTGCTTATCTTTTATAATGATTTATATAATTATACATTTACATAATTATATGTATAACTTATAATACCTTGTTTACATTGTAAAACATTAATATGGTACAAAATATATGGTGTCAAACGTAAGTATTGCTTATATTTTTGTGTCCAACAGTCAGCTAGCTCCTTTCTCGAAAGATAACTATTTTTAAGAGATGCTTTTATATCTATTTTTCTAGAGATATGTTATGCATTTAAAGGTAAATATTTATATTTCCAAACCAAATGTTAGCAATATGTTGTTATACGCACTGCTTTTATTTACTTAATAATATAATTAGCATATTCTTGAATGTTCAGACAGGAAAAATATCCTTGTTTATTATATGTACACTTTAGAGTATTATATGAACATACCATAGTTCATTTAACCAATTCTATATTTACACACATTAAAGTTGTTCTACATATATTGTATTACCAAAAAAAAAAAAACCCAAAAAAACATTGCAGTGAAAAAGCGTGGTATGATATACCTACCCTGGAGTACTCAATATTCAGAAGTCAGAAGGGAAGGAAAAATCTGAAAATAAATAAATAAATAAATAAAAGAGTGGCAGGAGCCCATGTAGTAAGAGGAAAACAAGAGAAATGATACCTTTTAAACCAAGCAAATCCCCATTTCAAGAAGGAAGGCATGCAGAACTGTACATTTCTACCACTTGGTTTGGATAAAAGAGAAATTAGAGTTGCTCATGGAATTTGGCAAAATGGAAATCATTGAAAACTTTATTTCAGATGAGTGGAGGGAATAAAAATTTAGAGAGAGCTGAATGTTGATGAGAAATGTGGAAGCATTAAAAAGGAGTATAAATAACTGTAAAAAATCTTTTGATCTAATTTATTGTGAAGGAGAATTGAGAAATTAAGCAGTAGTTGGAGCAAAATGTGATATCAAGAAAGGTTTTTAGTTTGCTGCGCTTTTACCTTTTGTTAATTTTTTAATTACTCTTTTCATTGTGAGGTAACTGTAGATTCACATGGAGTTGTAAGATATATTGCAGACAGATCCTGTGTATTGTTTAGCCAGATTCTCCCAATGGAAATGTCTTGCAAAACTATAGTTCAACATCATAACCCAAATAGAGACAATGAAACAGTCAAGATATAAAACATTTTCATCTCCACAAGGATCCCTCATGATGACTTTTTATAGTCACTTCGCTTTCCTCCAGCCTCCCTCCTTAGCCCCTGGCAACCAATAATCTGTTCTCTATTTCTATAATTTAGTGATTTCAACAATGTAATAAAATGGAATAATAAAGTATACTACCTTTGAAACGGAGCACATAAAGATCAATATCATAGACATTAGTCAGCTGAAATGGACAGATATTTGCCATTTTGAATTAGACAATCATATAGTCTACTATGCTGGGAATGACAAATTGAAGAGGAATGGCATTGCATTCATTATCAAAAAGAATATTTCAAGATCTATCAGTGATAGGCTAATATCCATATGCCTACAAGGAAAACCAGTTAATATGACAATTATTCAAATTTATGCACCAACCACTAATGCCAAAGATGAAGAAACTGAAGATTTTTTACCAACTTCTGCAATCTAAAATTGATCAAACATGCAATCAAGATGCATTGATAATTACTGATGATTAGAATGTGGAAGTTGGAAATAAAAAAGAAGAATCGGTAGTTGGGAAATATGGCCTTGGTGACAGAAACAACTCCAGAGATTGCATGATAGAATTTTGCAAGACCAATGATATATTCATTGAAAATGTCTTTTTTCAACAACATAAACAGCAACTGTACACATGGGCCTACTGGATGGAAAACACAGGAATCAAATCCACTATATCTGTTGAAAGAGATGATGGAAAAGCTCAGTATCATCAGTCAGACTACAGAACAGACGAACAATTGCTCATATGCAAGTTCAAGTTGAAGCTGAAGAAAATTAAAACAAGTCCTCGAGAGCCAAAATACAACCTTGAGTATATGCTACCTGAATTTTGGAGACCATCTCAGTAATAGATTTGACACACTGAACACTAATGACTGAAGACCAGATGAGCTGTGGAATGACATCAAGGACATCATACATGAAGAAAGTGAAAGGTCATTAAAAAGATAGAAAAGAAGAAAAAGACCCAAATGGATGTCAGAAGAGCCTCTGAAAATTCCTCTGTAAAGCAGAGTTGCTAAAGTGAATGGAAGAAATGATGAAATAAAAGAGCTACACAAAATATTTCAAAGGGCAGCTCGAGAAGACAAAGTAAAGTGATATAATGAAATGTACAAAGACTTGTAGTTAAAAAACCAAAAGGGAAGAACAAACTGAAAAAAACTTAAGAAAAAATTCAAACCTCTAATAGCAATTTTGGAGGCTTCTATGGGCAATATATTGAATGACCCAGGAAGCATCAAAAGAAGATGGAAAGGAATACACAGCATTACTGCACCAAAAAGAATTGGTCAACATTCAGCCATTTCAGGAGGTAGTATATGATCAAGAATCGATAGTATTGAAGGAAGAAGTAAAGTTGCACTGAAGGCATTGGCAAAAAAAAAAAAAAAAAAAAAAAGCCTCCCGGAATTAACAGAATTACAACCGAGATGTTTCAACGAACAGATGCAGCTCTACAGGTGTTCATTTGTCTATATCAAGAAATTTGTAAGACAGCTACCTCTACAATTGACTAGGAGAGATCCATATTTGTGCCCATTTCAAACAAAAGTGATCCAACAGAATGTGGAAATTATTGAACAATATTATTAATATTGCATAGAAGCAAAAATGTTGCTGAATATAGTTCAGAAACGTGTGTAACAGTGCATTAACAGGGAACTGCCAAAATTCAAGCAGGATTCAGAAGAGGATGTGAAATGAGGGATGTCATTGCTGATGTCAGATGGATGTTGGCTGAAAGCAGGGAATATGAAAAAGATGTTTACTTGTGTTTTATTGACTATGCAAAGGCAGTTGACTGTGTGGATCATAACAAATTACAGATAACATTGCAAAGAATGAGAATCCCAGAAAACTTAATTGTGTTCATGTGGAACCTGTACATAGACCAAGAGGCAGTCATTCAAACAGAACAAGGGGATACTGTGTGGTTTAAAATCAGTAAAGGAATGTGTCAGCGTTGTATACTTTCACCATATTTGTTCAATCTGTATGCTAAGCAAATAATCCGAGAAGCTGGCTATATGAAGAATAACAAGACATCAGGATTGGTGGAAGACTCATTAACAACCTACAACATGCAGATGACACAACGTTGCTTGCTGAAAGTGAAGAGGACTTGAAACCCTTACTGATGAAGATCAAAGACTACAGCCTTAGTATGGATTACATCTCAACACAAAGAAAACAAAAATCTTCACAACTGGACCAATATGCAACACCATGATAAATGAAGAAAAGACCGAAGTTGTCAAAGATTTCATTTTACTTGGATCCACAATCAACACCCTTGGAAGCAGCAGTGAAGCAATCAAAGGATGTATTGCATTCAGCAATCTGCTGCAAAAGACTTCTTTGAAGTGTTAAAAAGCAAAGATGTCACTTTGAGGACTAAAGTGTGCCGGATCCAAGCCATAGTATTTTCAATTTCCTCATATTTGTGCAAAGCTGGACAATGAATAAGGAAGACCAATGAAGAATTGATGCATTTGAATTATGGTGTTGGCAAATAATATTGAATATACCATAGACTGCCAAAAGAACGAACAAATCTGTCTTAGAAGATGTACAGCCAGAATGCTCCTTAGGAGAGGGGATGGTGACACTTCTTCTCAAACACTTTGGACATGTTATCTGAAGGGACCAGTCCCTGGAGAAGAATATCATGCTTGGTAAAGTAGAGGGTCATTGAAGAAGAGGAAGACTCAATGAGATGGATTGACACAGTGGCTGCAACAATGGGTTCAAGCATAACAATAATTGCAAGGATGGCACAGGACCGGGCAGTGTTTCGCTCTGCTGTTCATAGTGTCCCTATGAATTGGAATCAACTCAATGACACCTAAGAACAGCAACAATATATAGATATAGATATAGGTAGTATTGTAGAGAAACAACTTTCACCAAAACCTTCTGCAACAAAGAGATTTTTATCATAACATATCAGAAAACAAAATGGGAAATTGACTGCAAGCTCTCAGGCTATGAAATAGACCAAAATCCAGAGAAGTACAGTCTATAAATGCTTTTTATTCAGTTTTGACAGGTGCTGATTAATTATGAGTAAATTACTTCCAGACTGTAATTGATTAAAGACAAAGAACTAAGCTCATGATTAGGTGAGCTTTTCTTATTTTTCTTTTCTAACGATTTGTCCTCTTGGCTCAGGGGTCCCAGTCCTGTCATATGTTGGTTGTTTTTTGTTTATTATGTGGGCTACACAGGATATTGGGTAGATCTTTAACTTGCTTCCTGGGATAAATTGTTATTTGGTTTTGGCAAGCAGGTCCACTGTCCACTGAACTGGTTAGAGCACTCTGTTCCACTCCTTTGATGTGATTTCTTATTGTTGTAAGCTGTTCTGATCGTGACAAACAAGTTGTCCTTTTGTGGTTATGGCCTGCTGTGGTTAGATTAACCCTTTGTCAATGGATAGATAAATAGTTAAGAGATAAAACATATACTTTGTAGATTGAAGAAGTACAGCCAGCATGCTTTTTAGAAGTGAGGATGGCAAGACTTCATCTTACTTACTTTGGACATGTTATTGGGAGGTACCAATCCCTGGAGAACGACATCATATTTGGTAAAGTAGAGGGTCAGTGAAATAGAGGAAGACCATCAACAAGACAGGTTGGCTGCAACAATGGGCTCAAACATTGTAAGACTGTGAGGATGATGCATAACTGGGAAGCGTTTCTTTCTGTTGTACATGTCAGTATGAGTTGTAACTGACTCCAGAGAAACCAAACAACATACTAAAGGAAACCATCAACAATGAAGAATAAAACTCAGGAGGCAGGAAAGAGGGTATAATTATAGAAAGAAAGTCCTTGTGGAAATAAGAACTAGCATTCCAAGGACATCTAGAAGAGTTGGATTTAGATGAGATCTGGGCAAACTAAGTATTAAAAAAAAGAGACAAGGCATAGGTGCAAGAACTTTGGAAAATTTTGATGAGAAGTAAATGATATCTCTTCTAATTGGTTATTTGCCATCTGTATATTGTCTTCACAAGTCTTTTGCCCATTTTCTAATTGGAGAGGTAAGTGTTGTAGGTGGGCGATCAGGGAAGGATTTTTTTTAATCAACATCTGAATGGCTAGCCAGCCATGTGAATGTTTGCAAACAAGGCATTTCAAGGAGTGGAGACAAGAGGTCTAAAGATCTGACAGGAGTTTGTCTCAAAGAAGGAAGAGAAAAAGAATGCCAGTTCTTGAATCCTGTGGAACTGAGTGGGTGATTATCAATAACGTTACTTTAAGTTCAATTCACAGAATATAAATTCTGAAGTCAAACAAGTTTGGGATTGAGCCCTGGGTCTACCACTTACTAGTTATATGACCCCAAACTAATTAACTTAAACTGTATGGTGTTCCCTGGAAACCCTGTGGGCAGTTCTACTCTGTCCTATAGGGTCGCTATGAGTTGGAATCGACTCGATGGCAGTGGGTTTGGTTTGGTTTTGGGGTATAAGTCTGAAACATCTTATAAATAATATAGAGATAATGATATTACTTCTCACATAGATATCAGTAAAATATTTAATTTAAATTACTTAGCAAAATAAATAATCAATACATTTTTATATGCATTATTATTAAGATTTTACAAAGTCAGTCATTGATTATTATGTTGTGTTTATTATACTGAGTAATCAGTGCATGGTGTTTCAAATCTTATCTTTCAAAATTTAAACACCTTAGAGGGAAGATGATCAAACAGAGCATAAGCATGAATATATTATATTTTAAAAATGACACATTCCTAAGAATACCAAATACCAAAGATTACAAACTTCAGGATTTTGAAGTTAAATTTTTTAAATTATTTTTGTCCTAGACTTCCATGGCAAAATGAGAGATTCTCTAGAGATTCTTTTGAGAGTGGAATGCCATACTTCCAGAATGTTCCTCTAATACTGTATGTAAGAGAGGTACTCTGCTAGAAACTGCATACTTACTCACAACTTCCAGAATCCAGGGGTAGGGAAAGATGGAAATTTCCACTTACAAGAAAATGGAATATCTGTCCCTGTGGTGCAAGTAGAAAATTAGCTTACTAAATTATTATTATTATTTAACATTCTCTTTCAAGTGTGTCAGAGGAAATGCTTCCTTTTGAAACAAGCAAATAGTTGGCTTCTTTCCAGTCAAATAACATTGCCCTCTGCAGCAATTCAGGTTTTCCTGTAAAATAGTATTCAGAGATATTTACTAGGTCTTGGCTGGAGAGCTTCTGCATATGTTGATTCTGATTGGCTGGGGGAAGTAGTGCTGCAATTAGCAGTGTTTGCATTTCCAGCTGTTGCCAGGCAATGCTCTGCTGTAGGCTCATTCTGCAGTATTTAAACACTGAAATTAATAGAGCAGCAACACATGCTGCTGGAAAGGCTGGGGTATTTGGCTTACTAGGTTGTTTTCCCTCAAATACTCTTGATTTATTGATTTGTTACTTGTCAAAGATACAATATGAAGAAAAATAGTGGAGAGAATGTGAAGTTATGGAAATGGGTCATAACTGAATTTATTTTTGCCATATTTCTTAGAGAAAAGAGCCAGAGACAAATAGCTTCCATGTTAATGTCTTATTGGGATAGGAGAGGGGGTTCCTAGAAAAGAAGGAGTGAGGAAAAAAATGAAATGAGGAAGAATTAAAGTGAGGGAAATACAGGACTTGAATTACCAAGCTTGTGACAGCTACATGATAACGTTACTAATTGCTCAGTCTCACTGATGTGTATACAGATAGGGCTTTGGGAACCATTGTATCTCAGAGCAGTCAGTTGGAATAGGTGTGGAATATGGGCACACTCTTTATATTTGACTCCCTCTCAAGTCTGTCTTCCACAGGACTAAGTTCACCCAACAGCATAACCACTCTCCTGTTCTTCCAAGTGTGTCATCCAGCATCTCGAAGCCAAAGCTTCTGAGGTTGAGTTTGTCCAGTGTGTGTGCATGCTGCTCTCTCCTTGTATGTTTGCGCAAGGGCAAGGGCTTTTATGGCAGCTTTGGTGGCAGGTGGAGCAACATGGGCTCTAAAACAGAAGAAATAATGCAAGCTCATTAGGACCACTGAAGGAAGTTGGCCAAGTCATGAAGGAGAATAAGGCAAGACTGAGATGATCTGGCTTTTGCTCCCTCAGTAGATGATGAAAAAAAAAAGTGTCTACCCATCAGAAAGACGTTCCTTCACTGTCATATCTCAACACCACTCTTGCCCCTGAGTGGGGCTATAATCTGGAAGTAGTTACCTGTACCAACATTTTGCATTGACCTAGTCTAAGTCCTTTCCTTCCTTTGCAAGGCAGAGGGAGCTGCTTTTGCTAGCCTAGAGATCTGAGTGGCATTTAGGACTTGAGATTCTTTAGCTCATTTACACAAATGTCACTTGGACGTCTAAGGTATGTCTACCTCTGACCCAAGCCATGGACTTTTCAATTGCCTCATATGCAGTGAAAGTTGGATTGTGAAAAAGAAAGACAGAAGAATTGATGTGTTCAGACTATGGTGTTGGCAAAGAATATTGAATACATCGTAGAGTGTCAACAGAACGAACAAATCAGTCTTAGAAGAAACACAAGCTAAATGGTCCTTGGAAATGAGGATGGTGAGACTTTGACTGACTTATTTTGTATGTATCATCAGAAAAGGCCAATCCCTTGAGAAGTTCATCATATTTGATAAAGTAGAGGGCCAACAGAAATGAAGAAAACCCTCAAAAATATGACTGATACAATAGTTGCGACAATCGATTCAAACATACTAATGATCATGAGGACGACACAGGTCCAGGCAATGTTTCCTTCTATTATATATAAGGTCTCCATGAGTCAGAGCTGACACAGCAGCCACTACCAACAACAATCCATTACAGGTCTGAGTTCAATTCCTACCATACCAGGGTCCTGATTTTCACTTAGCTTCTCTTCCAGAAATGACATTTTTTTATAAATTCAGATTTGGGGCTTTGCTTTCAGCAGAATCAGCATGTTGAGATTCTCCTTTATAGTCATACAAGCTTTTTCTTTTTAAAGATCATATGAAAGACCTCCTCTAGGTTTCACAACATGCCTTAAGTTGGCTATCAGCTCCACTGGGTCTATTATACTCTTTCTTCAAAACTTGCAGTGTCATCATCAAAGTCACAATCACTTTTATAATCATTACTAAAAAGTTCAGCAGGTACTTGATATCCCAGTATGGTCAACTTCTACTTCTACTTTATCTCTATTAAAAACTAGTGAGTGTTTTATTAAACATGATATAGCTGCCTACTAGTTGTTATCCCCACCCTCCTTATCAATCATAATGGGATACTTGTTGCCTTCATATTGCTATAAAATCTAATTCCAAAATTTCATCCTGAGGTCTGTTTTTAATCTCTAATACCAAAATCCTTTGCTTATGTTACCCAGAAAATAGAGCATTAGGCAGGAGATTTTGGCTAGTGTTTATTTGGGTACATTTCCAGAGAAGTAGCAGTGAGGGAAAAGGGAAGTAACAGAGGGAAGGAGAGCAACAGATGTTTAATGAAGATCATCCATCCATACTCATTAAAAAAGCAGCTGATTTCTTACTGCGGAACATTAAACTATTGGTTTCAATTCTTTATACCTATATCCTTTCTCCTTGTCTTACAACTTTGATATCTTCTCTGTGGTATAATGGACTACTTAATATGGTCCTTCTAGCCATGGTCTCTATGACTTACACACAATGACTGAGTGGGACTATGCAAATAAAGTATATGGAACCTGTGATGGTTGGGGTTATGTGTCAACTTGGCTATGCCATGATCCCCAGTATTGTGTGGTTGCCCTCTATTTTGTGATCTGATGTAATTATCCTAATTATCCTCCATTTTATGTGTTGTAAATATTAACCTCTATATATGTTAATAGGAAGCCCTAGTGGTGTAGTGGTTAAGAGTTCAGCTGCTAACAAAAAGGTCGGCAGTTCGAATCCACCAGGTGCTCCTTGGAAACACTATGGGGCAGTTCTACTCTGTCCTATAGGGCCGCTATGAGTTGCGATCAACTTGATGGCAACGGGTTTGGTTTTTTTTTTTTTTTGGTATACATGTTAATAAGGCAGGATTAGTGTAGGGTGTATCTTGAGTTGCAGCCTTGCAGGAGGGCATGACTTAAGTCCCACCCTCACTCAAATTATGCCCTTCCCTGGGGGTGTGGCCTGTATGCAAGTTATATATGCAAATGCTCTGACAGGGCTCTCTCTCCCTGCACCTAGATTCTGCATCATTGTCTGACCTCTGGTTCTTGGGACTTGACCCAGTGGTCTGCCCTCTGACCTGATGATTCTGGGATTCGCCAGCTTCTACAGCCCTGTGAGCCAGCTGCCTATCATTTGACCTGATTTGTCAGCTTCTGCAGCCTTGTGAGCCAGCAGTCTGTGGTCTGATCTGCTGATTTGGGTTTGTTGGCTCAGTGGTCACATAAGTTAGAAGAAGCCTACACCTGACTCACGGATTTGGAAATTGCCAGCCTCCACAACTTCGTGAGCCATTTCCTTGATACAATTTGTGAGTTCTGTGAGTGAATTACAGAATCCAAAGACGGGAGTGAGAGTATTTAAGGGCGGGAGAAAGTTGATTTTAGACACGATGGAGTGGTACAGCAGTTTGGAGAAGCTGGACATTTGGGACATCTTTAACTGCAACCTCATAGGAACAAGCATTGCGCTGGTCCTTAGAAATCATTCATTTATTCTCACTAGAGGCAAAGTTGAGGCTTGAATTCTTCCTTCAATTTTTCAACTTGAGAAATGCTGACCGTATTTTCACCTTTTGGTTTTCTAACTCCAGATTTAGCACTTTTCATTATAATATTTTACTTTGTTTTTTCTAGCCACCTTCCAAATATTCTGTTCACCTCTTTTACTTCATCATTTCTTCTTTTCACTTTAGCTACTCTATGCTCAAGAGCAAGTTTCAGAGTCACTTCTGACATCTATTTTGGTCTTTTCTTTCTTTACTGTCTTTTTAATGACCTTTTGCTTTCTTCATGTATGATGTCCTTGATGTCATCCCACAATTCTTCTGGTTTTCTGCAATTAGTGTTCAATGCATCAGATCTATTCTTGACATAGTCTCTAAATTCAGATGGGATATACTCAATGTTGTACTTCAGCTCTCTCTTTTAATATTCTTCCACTTCAACTTGAACTTGCAAGTGAGCAATCGATGGTCTATTCCACAGGCAGCCTCTGGCCTTGTTCACACTGATGATATTGAGCAACTCCATCATCCCTTTCCACAGATGTAGTCAATTTGATTCCTATATATTCCATCTGGTGAGGTCCATGTATATAACCAAACCAAACCCATTGCCATCGAGTCGATTCAAAAATCATTACAGCAGTATAACAAGAGAGAACGTCCAGAAATTCAAGCTGGATTCGGAAGAGGATGTGGAATTAGGGGTATTATTGCTGACGTTAGATGGATCTTGGCTGAAAGGTGACTATATCAGAATTAAGTTTACCTGTGTTTTATTGACTATGCAAAGGCATTCGACTGTGTGGATCATAACAAATTATGGATCATAACAAATTATGGATAACATTGCAAAGAATGGGAATTCCAGAACACTTAATTATGCTCATGTGGAACAGGTTCATACTAAGAGGCAGTTATTCAAAGAGAACAAGGGGCTACTTTGTGGTTTAAACTCTGGAGAAGTGTGCATAAGGGTTGTATCCTGTCATCACACTTATTCAATCTGAATGCTAAGCAAATAATTTGAGAAGATGGACTGTATGAAGAAGGACTCAGCATCGGGATTGGAGGAAGATTCATTAACAACCTGTGATATGCAGATGACATAACCTTGCTTGCTGAAAGTGGAGCTGAAGCACTTACTGATGAAGATCAAAGACCAGAGCCTTCAGTATGGATTACACATCAACATAAAGAAAACTAAAATCCTCACAACTAGACCAATAAGCAACATCATGATAAATGGAGAAAAGATGGACATTGTCAAGGATTTCATTGTACTTGGATTCACACTCAATGCCTATGGAAGCAGCAGTCAAGAAATCAAATGACATATTTCATTAGGCAAATCTGCTGCAAAAGACCTCTTTAAAGTGTTCAAAAGCAAAGATGCTACTTTGAGGACTAAGGTGTGCCTAAACCAAGCTATGGTATTTTCAATCGCCTCATATGCATGTGAAAGCTGACAATAAGGAAGACTGAAGAAGAATTGCTGCCTTTGAATTTTGCTGTTGGCGAAGAATACTGACTACACCATAGACTGCCAGAAGAATGAATAAATCTGACTTGGAAGAAATACAGCCAGAATGTTTCTTAGAACCGAGGATGGCAAGACTTTGTCTCGTGTACTTTGGACATGTTATTAGGAGGGACCAGTTCCTGGAGAAGGACATCATGCTTGGTAAAGTAGACGGTCAACAAAAAAGAGGAAGACCCTCAACGAGATGGACTGACACAGTGGCTGCAACAATGGGCTAAAATATAGCAATGATTTCGAAGATGATGCAGGACTAAGCAGTGTTTCTTTCTGTTGTATATAGGTTTGCTGTGAGTCGAAACCGGCTCAACAGCACCTAACAACAACAATGAAACACACACAGCCTTATTGTGGCAATAGCTGACTAATATACTAAGCCTGTGGGGCATGTTCAGCAAAGCTGGATGCAACTATTGAATCCCAGATTGCCCATTGGCAAGAAAAAAAGCAAGTTATTTATCTGCTTACTCCATCGTGTCTCCCAAATTTCACCTTGCATGTTTGCTTCATGGTGCATCGGCTCCCCTCAACCACCAGATTATGTCAAGTCAGCCACGCCTTCTGAGCAGGTTCTGGTAAAGCTAAGATGTCCCTTGGCCAAGTCCATCAGTGCGCACAACAATGTGGTTTACAACCACAACTATATTGACCACCTTCAGTCTAGCCTCAATGTCTAGGAAGCAATACCAGTAGCCAGGAATAAGGGAGGAACAAGAATGTTGTGAAAATGTCATCTGGTGAGTGCATTCCACTATGTAATGGAGAAAAAATAGATGAGAAAGTCTCAAGGATCTCATAATTTAATTTCAAGGGATAGAAATTAAGTAGAGATTTACAACAGACAACATAAAAAATGTTTTACTATCTAACTCTGAAAAGAAATAGGGTAATTTCTAATCCATTGAAGACTGAATTAAGCTGCTGCTCTTTCAAATTTGCTATATTTTATGTCACAACATCTTTCTTCAAATTAATCTATGTATGATTTATATATAAAACCTAAGAAAGTGACATCACTATAAGTTAAGCCTAATATTTATCTAGACTTAACAACTGATTTATTAGTATATCTAATGTTAAATAAAAGTTAATGGGAAAAAAATGAGAATAAATTCTAGTCTCATAAGAATGTTGTGAAAATGTCCTCTTGTGAGTGCACTCGACTATGTAATGGAGAAAAGAAGATGAAAAAACTTCCAGGAACTCATAATTTAGTGGGAGGGATAGAAAATAAGTAAAGATTTACAACAGACAACATAAAAATGCTTTAATATCTAACTGTTCCAGATATTAGGAAATAAAAAATGAGAAATATCTAAAACAGCCTTTTGGATAGGAGATGTGGGAAAAGCTCCTCAGTAAATAATCGTATGGAAGTGGTAACTATAGCATCAGGTAATAACAGTTCTAGCACAATAATACTGAAACAGTTCTATCAGACTAGAATTATGTTCTTCAGAGTGTTATTGTGATAAATGACAGTTACATTGACACTTAGATATTCCCTCAAATTTTGAGTGATATAAACACATCTCAATCAACTCAACTCACTGCTGCTGTTGAGTAGATCCAGACAAATAGGGAACCTACAGGAGAGAATAGAACTGCTCCTATTGGGTTTCCAAGGCTGTAAATCTTTATGGAAGCAGACTAACAATCTTTCTGTTGCAGAAAAGGCTGGTGATTTTGAACCACCACTGTGTCACTAGGGCTTCTTATTAACACGTTCAAACCCTGAAAAGTACAACCCCTCCATTTGTAGGTGCCATTGCAAGAAATATCACAAAGAAATTATATTGGCAGATTTGCTTACCTAATAAATAAAATTGCAAAAAAAAATTAGTATGTAATTTTTGGTATCCCAAGCCTGGAAAAGTGATTTATGATCACACTGCTAACCTCCTATTCTTTCCTTCACTCATAATCCTACAGTTTGGCTGCTACAAAGTATATTTAATTCAGTGTAGTCATCATATGAGATTTGGGAAAGGAGGATTTAAACTAATTATGTTAATCCTTGTTACAATATTTATCAGTTCATGTCAAACTATGCTTAAGCCATCAAATTACTATATCTCAATCAATTATATTCAGTAATATTTGATAGTATTTTCTTGGTGAAAATACTTTCTTAACTTATGGTTTGGGCATCAGTTTTCAAATCATTAGTTTATTATTCAGTAACTTTGGATTTAATGACATTTTTTCCCCTCTAAGTACCTCATTAAAGCAGTAACAAAAAAAAAGAACCATTGGGGATAAACATAAATTGGAACCCTCAGAGTAAAAGTATATTTGTAATACATTGCTTATACATTTCTTTTAAAATTAAAATATATATATATATTCAAATTTCAAGCAGTTTTTTAATTCAAATTTCAGGTGCATTAATTTATTAGATTTAGAAGATAGAAAATTCAGTGTTCATGGTCAAGCTACTAGATGTTTTGGTAGTTTTTATTTTGATATTTAGTGAGTAATTTTATTTTGGAGATGAATATGTTTATGTGAAGGTTTGTACGTGCATGTTTGAGTACGTAGATAATGTTTTCCTTCCGAACCATAAAAATTAGTCTGTCTCTATTTACTTTTTGTCAGGTGGTTTCCTGAACACAAAACCCTAGGTAGAGGCTGACATTCAAGGTGGATGACACTGGACAAAATTACTTAGTATCACTGGGCCTCAATGCCCTTAATAAAATTAAAATAATGTTGTTTTTCATAGAACAATTTTGAGAGTTTAAGGAGATGATGAAAGGATAAAACTGTCATAAAATAAAAATGTTAATTTGTTTTGTTTATTGTTGTGCTTTAAGTGAAAGTTTACAATTCAGGTTAGTCTCTCACACAAAAATTTATACATACACTGTTATGTGACCCTAGTTCCTCTTCCTATACTGTGACAGAACACTCCTCCTTTCTACCCCGGATTTCCCGTGTTCATTCAACCAGCTCCTAACCCTCTCTGCCTTCTCATCTCACCTCCAGACAGGAGCTGCCCATTTAGTCTCCTGTATTTACTAGAGCTAGGCAGCACACTCTTCACGAGTATCATTTTATGTCCCATAGACCAGGCTAATCTTTGTCTGAAGAGTTGGCCTCGGGAGTGGTTTTAGTTTTGGGCTAACAGAGAGTCTGGAGGCCATGTCTTCTGGGGTACCTCCAGTCTCAGTCAAACCATTAAGTCTGGTCTTTTTACGAGAATTTGAGTTCTGTATTCTACTTTTCTCCTGCTCCATCTGGGACTCTCTGCTGTGTTCCCTGTCAGGGTGGTCATTGGTGGTAGCCAGGTACCATCTAGTTCTTCTGGGCTCAGGCAGATGAAGTTTCTCCTTTATGTGGCCCTTTCTGTCTCTCTGGATAATACTTCCCTTGTGTCTGTGGTGGTCTTCATTCTCCTTTACTCCAGGTTAGCTGGGACCCATTGATACATCTTAGATGACCACTTGCTAGCTTTTAAGACCCCAGATGCCACTCACCAAAGTGGGATGCAGAACATTTTCTTAATAAATGTTGTTATGCCACTTGACCTAGATGTCCCCTGAAACCATGGTCCCCAGACCCCTGACCCTACTACTCTGTCCCTCGAAGTATTTGGTTGTATTCAGGAAACTTCTTAGTTTTGGTTTAGTCCAGTTTTGCTGACTTCCCCTGTAGTGTGTGCTGTCCTTCCCTTCACCTACGATAATTCTTATCTACTATCTAGCTAGTAAATACCCATACCCCTTTCCCTCCCTCCCCACCCTCGAAAACCTCAAAGAACGTTTTCTTCTGTGTTTAAACCTTTTCTTGAGTTCTTATAATAGTGGTCTTATACAATATTTATCCTTTTGTAACTGACTAAATTCACTCAGCATAATGCCTTCCAGATTCCTCCACGTTATAAGATGTTTCACAGATTCATCATTGTTCTTTATCATTGCATAGTATTCCATTGTGTAAATATACCATAATTTGTTTATCCATTCGTACATAGATGGGCACCTAGGATGTTTCCATTTTTTGCTATTGTGAATAGTGCTGCAATGAACATGGGTGTGCATATATCTATTCGTGTGACAGCTCTTATTTCTCTAGGATATATTGCAAGGAGTGGGATTGCTGGATCATATGGTACTTCTATTTCTAGCTTTTAAAGGAAGCCTTAAATCAATTTCTGAAGTGGTTGTACATTTTACATTCCCATCAACAGTGTTTAAGTATTCCAGTCTCTCCATAACTTCTCCAACATTTATAATTTTGTGTTTTTTGGATTAATGCTAGCCTTGTTGAGGTGAGATGGTATCTCATTATAGATTTGATTTGCATTTCTCTGATGGCTGATGATCATGAACATTTGCTCATGTGTTTATTAGCTGCCTGAATGTCTTCTTTGGTGAACTGCCTGTTCATGTCTTCACCCATTTTTTAATTGGGTTATTTGTCTTTTTATTCTTGAGGTTTTGCAGTATCTTGTAGATTTTAGAGATTAGACACTGATCAGATGTGTCATTGTCCAAAGTTTTTTCCCAGTCTATAGGCTATCTTTTTACTCTTTTGGTGAAGTCTTTTGATGAGCATAAAGTGCTTGATCTTTAGGAGCTCCCAGTTATCTAGTTTCTCTTCTGGTGTTTGTGCATTGTTAGTTATGTTTTGTATTCTGTTTATGCCATGTATTACGGCTTCTAGCATTGTCCCTATTTTTTCTTCCATGATCCTTATCGTTTTCAATTTTATATTCAGGTCTTTGATCCATTTTGAGTTAGTTTTTATGCAGGGTGTGAGGTACGGGTTTTGTTTCAGTTTTTTTGCAGATGGATATCCAGTTATGCCAGTACCATTTGTTAAAGAGACTGTCTTTTCCCCAATTAATGGACTTAGAGCATCTGTAAAATATTAGCTGCTCGTGGGTAGATGAATTTACATCTGGCTTCTCAATTCTGTTCCATTGGTCTATGTATCTGTTTTTGTACCAGTACCAAGATGTTTTGACTACTGTGGTGGTATAATAGTTTCTAAAGTCAGGTAGTGTGAGGCCTCCAACTTTGTTCTCCTTCTTGAGTAATGCTTTACTTATCTAAGGACTCTTCCTTTTCCAAATGAAGTTGGTGATTTGTTCCTCCATCTCATTAAAAAATGCCGTTGGAATTTGGATCAGGATTGCATTGTATCTGTAGATCGCTTTGGGTAAAAGTGACATTTTCACAATGTTGAGTCTTCCTATCCATGAGCAAGGTATGTTTTTCCACTTATGCAGGTCTCTTTTGGTTTCTTGCAGTAGTGTCTTGTAGTTTTCATTGTATAGGTCTTTTACATCTATGGTTAGATTTATTTCTAAGTATTTTATCTTCTTGGGGGCTATTGTAAATGGTATTGATTTGGCAATTTCTTCTTCGAGGTTCTCTTTGTCTGTGTAGAGGAATCCAACTTATTTTTGTATGTTTATTTTGTATCCTGAAACTTTGCTGAAATCTTCTATTAGTTCCAGTAGTTTTCTTGTGGATTCTTTGGGGTTTTCTGTGAATAAGATCATATCATCTGCAAATAGGGATACTTTTACTTCTTCCTTACGAATTTGGATGTCCTTTATTTCTTTTTGTAGCCTAATTGCTCTGGCTAGGACCTCCAGCACAATGTTAAATAAGAGTGGTGATAAAGGGCATCCTTGTCTGCTTCCCATTCTCAAAGGGAAGGCTTTCAAACTCTCTCCATTTGGGATGATGTTGGCTATTGGATTTGTATAAATGCTCTTAATTATGTTGAAGAATTTCTGTTCTATTCCTATTTCATTGATAGTTTTTATCATGAATGGATGTTGGACTTTTAAAATGCCTTTTCTGCATGGATTGATAAGATCATGTGGGTCTTATCTTTTGTTTTATTTATGTAATGGATTACATTGATTGTTTTTCTAATGTTGAACCACCCTGCATACTTGGTATAAATCCCACTTGATCATGATGAATTATGTTTTTTGATATGTTGCTGAATTCTACTGGCCAGAATTTTGTTGAGGATTTTTGTGTCAATGTTCATGAGGGATATTGGTCTGTAATTTTCTTTTTTGTGGTGTCTTTACCTGGTTTTGGTATCAGGGTTGTGCTGGCTTCATAGAATTAGTCTGGGAGTATTCCATCTTTCTCTTGCTCTGAAATACCTTTACTAGTAGTGGTATTAACTCCTCTTTGAAAGTTCGGTACAATTCTCCAGTGAAGCACTCTGGGCCAGGGCTTTTTTTGTTGGGAGTTTTTTAATTACCTTTTCAATCTCTTCTTTTGTTATAAGTTTATTAGTTATTCTACCTCTGTTTGTGTTAGTTCAGGTAGATAGTGAGTTTCTAGAAATGTGTCCATTTCCCCTAGGTTTTCAAATTTGTTCGAGTACAATTTTTCATAGTATTCTGTTATGATTCTTTTAATTTCAGTTGGGTCTGTTGTGATATCACCCATCTCATTTCTTATATGAGTTATTTGCTTCCTCTCCTATTTTTCTTTCATCAGTTTGGCCAATGGTTTATCAATTTTGTTGATCTTTTCAAAGAACTAGCTTTTCATCATGTTAACTCTTTCAATTGTTTTTTTATTCTCTATTTCATTTAAGTTTGCTTTAATTCTTATTATTTCCTTTCTTCTGGCGCCTAAGGGCTTTGTTTGCTGCTCTCTTTCTACTTGTTCGAGTTGTAGGGTTAGTGTTTTAATTATGGCCCTTTCTTCTTTGTGGATGTGTACATTTATTGCTATAAACTGACCTCTGAACACTGCTTTTGCTGTGTCCCAAAGGTTCTGGTAGATTGGTTTTCCTTCTCCTTTGATTCTATGAATTTCTTTATTCCATCCATAATTTCTTCTATGACCCAGTAGTTTTTGAGCAAGGTGTTGTTCAGTTTCCATGTGTTTGATTTTTTTCTTTGCTTTTTCTGTTATTGATTTCTAGTTTAATGGGTATATGGTCAGAATAAATGCTTTGTAATACTTTGATGCTTTCGATTCTGTTATGGCTTGCTTTATGGACTAATATGTGGTCTGTTCTGGAGAATGTTTCATGTGCATTGGAAAAGAAAGTATACTTGGTTGCTGTTGGGTGGAGTGTTCAGTATATGTCCATGAGATCAAATTGGTTGATTGTGGCATTTAGATCTTCCTTGTCTTTGTTGAGCTTCTTTTTGGATGTTCTCTCCTTCACCAAAAGTGGTTTGTTGAAGACCTAGTATTATTGTGGACTGACTATCTCTCTTTTCAATGTCGTTAAAGCTTGTTTTACGTAGTTTGGAGCCCTGTCGTTGAGTGGGTGAGTGTGAATATTTGTTATAGTTATGTCCTCCTAGTGTATTGGTACTTCAATCATTATGTAGTGTCCTTCCTTATCCTTTGTGGTGGATTTTACTTTAAAGTGTATTTAGTCAGAGATTAATATTGCCACTCTTGCTCTTTTTTGAGTGTGGTTTGCTTGATGTATTTTTTTCTATCCTTTGAGTTTTAGTTTGTATCTTTAAGTTTTAGGTGTGTCTCTTGTAGGCAGCATATAGATGGATCGTGTTTTTTTTTTTTTTTTTTTTAATCTATTCTGCCATTCTCTGTCTCATTTTTGGTGCATTTATTCCATTTACTTTCAGCATATTATTGATAGGTATGAGTTTATTTTTGTCATTTTGATGTCTTTTTTGGTATGTTGTTGACAGTTTCTTTGTTCCAGTTAATTTTCTGTGCTGAGTTGTTTTTGTTTCTGTATATTTTTTCCATTGTTGTTGATTTCATATTTGCTGAGTTTTTGTATTTTTCTTGTTTTTTATTTTGATGTGTAAGATTATTAATTTCCTTTATGGTTACCTTAATATTTACCCCTATTTTTCTAAGTTTAAACCGGCCTTTTATTTCTGTATATTGCCTTGACTTCCTCTCTATAGGAAAAATCTACCTCTACCATTTTTAGTCCCTCTTTTTTTGTTTTAATGTTGTCATCTTTTACATATTGACATCTCTGTTTCCCTATTTTCAGTGTTTTAGCTTTGATTTATGTTTGTGACTTCCCTATCTGGGTTGATATCTGGTTGCTCTGTCCTGTGTTCTAGTCTTGGGTTTTTATCTGATGTTATTGATGTTCTAACTGGAGGACTCTCTTCAGTATTGTAATT
This sequence comes from Dugong dugon, assembly GCA_030035585.1. Classification (NCBI taxonomy): domain Eukaryota; kingdom Metazoa; phylum Chordata; class Mammalia; order Sirenia; family Dugongidae; genus Dugong; species Dugong dugon. Next base: position 7,300,367 of record CM057478.1, on the reverse strand, counting down.
GTGGCTTGGTTTTTACAAATTCCCTAAACTTCTGTTTATCTGGAAATGCCTTAATTTTGCCATCATATTTGAGAGACAGTTTTGCTGGATACATAATTCTTGACTGGCAATTTTTTTCCTTCAAGGCTTTCTATATGTCATCCCATTGCGTTCTTGCCTGCATGGTTTCTGCTGAGTAGTCCGAGCTTAGTCTTATTGACTCTCTTTTGTAGATGACTTTTCATTTATTCCTAGCTACTCTTTTGAAATTCTCTCTTTATCTTTGGTTTTGGCAAATTTGATTATGATATGTCTTGGCGACTTTCTTTCGGAATCTACCTTGTGTGAAGTTCAATAAGCATCTTGGTTAGATATCTTCTTATCTTTCGTGATATCAGGGAAGTTTTCTGTCAACAATTCTTCAGCAATTCTCTCTGTATTTTCTGTTATCCCCCCTATTCTGGTACTCCAATCACTTGTAGGTTATTCGTCTTGATAGAATCCCACATAATTCTTAGAGTTTCTTCTTTTTTTAAAATTCTTTTATCTGATTTTTCCTCAAATAAGCTGGTGTCAAGTGCTTTATCTTCAATCTCACTAATTCTGACTTCCATTGACTAAATTCTACTCCTATGACTTTCCACTGAATTGTCTAATTCTGAAATTTTATTGCTAGTCTTCTGAATTTCTGATTGCTGTCTCTCTGTGGATACTTGCAGCCTGTTAAATTCATTATTATGCTCTTCTCTAATCTTCTTAAGTTCCTCTATTGCTTTGTCTGTGTGTTCATTGGCATGTTCTGCTTTTAGCTTGATCTCTTTCCTGATATCTTGAAGAGTTCTGTACATGAATCCTTTATATTCTGACTACGGTATTTCCGAGAAATTCTCTGCCTCCCCAAATTTTTTTTTTTTAAATTGCATTTCAGGTGAAGTCATACAGAACAAATAGTTTCTCATGAAACAGTAGTACACATATTGTTTTATGACGTTGGTTAACAACGATACAACATGTTAACCCTCTCCCTTCTCGACATTTTTCTTTTTTTTGGTGAAAATATACATATCCAAAGACACACCATTTCAAAAATTTCTACATGCATAGTTCAGTGACATTGACTATGCTCTTCCAATTATGCTGCTATTCTCACTTTAGATGAAGGCTGACATAACAAAATAGATTCCCTTTAATTGTTATACACATGTTGCCCTATGACAATGGTTAACAACCGCACAAAACATCCACACTATCCTTACTCAACCTTGGGTTCCCTATCACCAGCTTTCCTGTCCCCTTCTGCGGTCTGGCCCTTGTCCCTGGACTACTGTGCCTCATTAGTCCCATTTGGTTTTATGGGGCTGTCCAATCCCCAGCTGAACGGTGAACCTCAGAAGTGACTTCACCACAGGGTGTCTGGGGGCCATACTCTAGGGGTTTCTCCAGTCTCCTTTAGGCCAGTACATCTGGTCTTTTTTTTTTTTTGTTAGTTAGAAATTTGTTCTACATCCTTCTCCAGCTCTGTCGAGAACCCTCTGTTGTAATCCTGTTCAGAGCAGTCAGTGGTGGTAGCCAGGCACCGTCTAGCTGTACTCGACTCAGTCCGGTGGAGGCCTTGGTAGCTGTGGTGCATTAGTCCTTTGGACTAATCTTTTTCTTGTATCCTTTTCTCTTCGTTCTCCCTTGCTCCCGAAGGGATTAGACCAGTGGAGTATCTTAGATGGTTGCTAACAGGCTTCTAAGACACCAGACACTACTCACCAAGGTAGAATGTAGAACATTGTCTTTATAAACAGGATTATGCCAATTGAGCAAGATGTTCCCCAAGACCATGGTCCCCAGAGCCCTCCAGCCAGCAATTCAGTCACTCAGGGAGTCTGGATGTGTCTATGAAGCTTCCATGACCTTTCCTTGTACAAGTTGTCCTAGTTTCCCCTGTATTGTGTACTGTCTCACACTTTAACCAAGATACCACTTATTTATTGCCTATTTAGTATTTCTCCCCCCCGACCCCTCACATCCCTGGTAACCAACAAAGATTGTTACTTTTTGTGTGTGAACTTTTTCATGGGTTTTTACAGTAGAGGTCTCATACAATATTTGTCCTTTTGTGATTGACTTATTTCATTCAACATAATGTCCTCCAGTTTCATCCATGTTATGATATGCTTCACAGATTCATCATTGTTCTTTTTCGTTGCACAGTACTTCATTGTGTGTATGGACCATAGTTTGTTTATCCATTCATCTGTGGATGGGCATCTAGGTTGTTTCCATCATTTTGCTATTGTGAACAATGCTGCCATGAACATAGTTGTGCATATGTCTATTCGAGTGACAACTCTTATTTCTCTAGGTTATAGTCCTAGGAGTGGGATTGCTGGATCGAATGGTATGTCTATTTCTAACTTTCTGAGGAAGCGCCATATCATTTTCCAAAATGGTCCTATCATTTTGAATTCCCACCAGCAGTGCATAAGAGTTCCCATCTCCCCGCAGCCCCTCCAACATTTGTTATTTCCAGTGTTTTTTATTCGTGCCAGTAATACCGGGGTGAGAAGCTATCTCATTTTGGTTTTAATTTGCATTTCTCTAATGGCTAGCGATCGTGAGCATTTCCTCATGTGTCTGCTGGCCATTTGAATGTCTTCTTTGGTGAAGTGTCTGTTCATTTCCTTTGTCCATTTTTAATAGGATTATTTGTCTTTTTGTTGTAGAGGTGTTGGATTTTCTTGTAGATTATGGAGATTAGAACTTTGTCTGACTTGTACTGTCCAAAAATTTTTTCCCAGTCTGTAGGTTCTCTTTTGACTCTTTTGGTGAAGTCTTTTGAAGAGCATAGGTGTTTGATGTTTAGAAGATCCCAGTTATCTAGCTTATCTTTTGGAGTTTGTGCGTTGATGGTTATGGTTTGTATCCTGTTAATGCCATGTATTAAGGCGTGCATTGTTGGTCCTATTTTTTCTTCTATGAACTTTATAGTTTTAGGCTTTATATTCAGGTCTTTGATCCATTTTTAAGTAGTTTTTGTATATGGCATGAGGTATGGGTCCTGTTTCTTTTTTTTTGCTGATGGATATCCATTTTTGCCAGCACCATCGGTTAAAAAGACTGTCTTTTCCCCAATTGATGGACTTTGGGCCCTTGTCAAAGATCAGGTGACCATAGGTGTATGGATTTACATATGGGTTCTCCATTCTGTTCCATTGGTCAATATATCTGTCATCGTACAAGTACCAGGCTGTTTTGACTACTGTAGCTGTATAGTAGGTTCTGAAGTCAGGTAGTCAGGTAGTCAGTAGTGCTTTACTTATTCGTGGCTTCTTCCCTTTCCATATAAACTTAATGATTAGTTTTGCTATTTCTTTGAAGAATGTTGTTGGTATTTGGATCGGGATTGCATTGTATTTGTAAATTGCTTTGGGTAGAATTGTCATTTTCAGAATGTTGAGTCTGCCTATCCATGAGCATGGTATGTTTTTCCATTTATGTAGATCCCTTTGGGTTCATTGCAGTAGTGTTTTGTAGTTTTCTTTGTATAGGTGTTTTACATTCCTGGTCAGATTTACTCCCAAGTATTTTATCTTCTTAAGGGCTATTATAAATGGTATTGTTTTCCTGGTTTCCTTTTCATCCTTCTCCCTATTGATGTATAGGAATCCAGCTGATTTTTGTATGCGTAGCTTGTATCCTGCTACTCTGCTAAATCTTTCTATTAGTTCCAGTAGATTTCTCGTGGAGTCTTTAGGGTTTTCTCTGTGTATAGTATCATATCATCTGCAAACAGGGACATTTTAACTTCTTCATTACCAATTCGGATGCCCTTTACTTCTATTTCTTGCCTTATTGCTCTAGCTAGAACTTCCAGCACAATGTTAAATAGGAGTGGTGATAAAGGGCATCCTTGTCTTGTTCCTGTTTTCAAGGGGAATGTTTTCAGCCTCTCTCCATTAAGTATGATGTTGGCTATTGGTTTTGCATAGATGCCCTTTATTATGTTGAGAAATTTCCCTTCTATACTAATTTGATTGAGAGTTTTTTATCAGGAATGGGTGCTGGACTTTGTCAAATGCCTTTTCTGCGTCAATTGAGATGATCATGTGGTTCTTTTCTTTCCTTTTATTTATGTGGTGGATTACGTTGATTGATTTTCTAATGTTGAACCATCCTTGCATACCTGGGATGAATCCTACTTGTTCGTGGAGTATTATTTTTTTGATATGATGCTGAATTCTATTGGCTAGAATTTTGTTCAGAATTTTTGCATCTATATTCATGAGAGATATTGGTCTGTAATTTTCTTTTTTTGTGATGTCTTTGCCTGGTTTTGGTATCAGCGTTATGCTGGCTTCATAGAATGAATTTGGAAGTGTTGCTTCCTCTTCTATGCTCTGAAATAGCTTGAGTAGAACTGGTACAAGCTCTTCTGTGAATGTTTTGTAGAATTCTCCAGTGAAGCCATCTGGGCCAGGGCTTTTTTTGGTTGGGAGTTTTTTTGATTACCTTTTCAATCTCTTCTCTTGTTGTGGGTCTGTTCAGATTTTCAACATCACTATGTTGTAGTTTGGGTAGGCCGTGTGTTTCTAGAAATTTATCCATTTTGTCTAGGTTTTCAAATTTGTTGGAGTATAGTTTTTCATAATATTCCTTTATAATCCTTTTTATTTCAGTTGGGTCTGTTGTAATGTCCCCCATTTCATTTCTTATTTGGGTTATTTGTGTACTCTCCTGGTTTTCTTTTGTCAGTCTGGCCAGTGGTTTCTCAATTTTGTTGATTCTTTCAAAGAACCAACTTTTGGTTTTGTTGATTCTTTCTATTGTTTTTCTGTTCTCTATTTCATTGATTTCTGCTCTGATCTTTACTATTTCCTTTCTTCTGGTGGTTGTGGGCTTTTTTTGCTGTTCTCTTTCTATTTGTTTGAGTTCTGTAGTTAATAACTTGATTTTGTCCCTTTCTTCTTTTTTGATATGTGCATCTATTGCTATAAATTGTCCTCTGAGGATTGCCTTTGCTGTGTCCCAAAGGTTTTGGTATGATGTGTTTTCATTCTCATTTGATTCTAGGAATTTTTTGATTCCATCTCTGATTTCTTCTATTACCCACTGACGTGTAAGCAGGGTATTATTCAGTTTCCATGTTATTGATTTTTTTTTCCTTGCTCTTTCTATTGTTAATTTCTACCTTGATGGCATTGTGGTCAGAGAAGATACTTTGAATTATTTCAACGTTTTGGATCTTGTTGAGGATTGCTCTTTGGCTTAAGATGTGATCTATTGTGGAGAACGTTCCATGTTCATTGGAAAAGAATGTGTACTTTGCAGTGGTTGGATGGAGTGTTCTATATATGTCTATGAGGTCAAGTTGGCTGATTGTGCCCTTTAGGTCTTCTGTATCTTTGCTGAGTTTCTTCTTAGTTGTTCTGTCCTTTACTGAGAGTGGTGTGTTGAAGTCTCCTACTACTATTGTGGAACTGTCAATTTCTCCTTTCAGTGTTGTTAGAATTTGTTTTATGTATTTTGGAGCCCTGTCATTGGGTGCGTAGATGTTTATTATGGTTATGTCTTCATGATGGATCATCCTCTTAATCATTATATAGTGTCCTTCTTTGTCTTTTATGGTAGATTTCGTTTTAAAGGCTATTTTATCTGAGATGAGAATTGTCACTCCTGCTCTTTTTTGGTAGTTGTTAGCTTGATATATTTTTTTACAACCTTTGACTTTTAATAAATTCACATCTTTGTTTCTAAGGTGTGTACTTGTAGACAGCATATTGATGGATCCTATTTTCTTATGCATTCTGTCACTCCCCATCTCTTTATGGGTGCATTGTGTCCATTTACATTCAGTGTAATTATTGATAGATGTGAGTTTGTTGCTGTCATTTTGTAGTGGTTTTTTTGTGGTGCTGAAGTTTTCTTTGTTCTTCTTACTCTCTTTTGCTGAGTTACTTTTGTAAGTGGATTTTTTTTTTCATTTCTTTTGTCTTTGTAGGTTTTGTTTTTGCTGAGACTGTATGTTTTTCGTCTTTATTTTTATGAGTTGGTTTGTTAACTTTCTTTGTGGTTACCATGAATTTTACCCTTATCTTTCTAAGTTTGATGCAGTCTACCATTACTTGGTATCGCCTTGCCTTCCTCTCCATTAGAAGGTTCTGTACCTATGGCGTTTAGTCCCTCTTTCATTGTTTTGATGTTGTTGTCATCCATTGATTGACTGCTCTGATCCCCTGTTGTATTTCTTTTGTTTTTGGATGTCCTCGAGAGTTCATTTCTTGATTGGTATCTGGCTCGTACGCTCCTGCATCCTAGGTTCTGCCTGTGGACTGAAGCTGTTTGTCCTCAGATCAAAGAACTCCCTTTAATAATTCTTGTAAGTTTGGTTTGACTTTTTATATTCCCTTAGTTTTTGTTTATCTGGAAATGACCTAATTTCACCATCAAATTTGAACGAGAGTTTTGCAGTATATAGTATTGTTGGCTGACAATTTTTTTCTTTCAAGATTTTATATATGTCATCCCATTGCCTTCTTGCCTACATGGTTTCTGCTGAACAATCTGAGCTTAGTCTTATTGTTTCTCCTCTGTATGTGACTTCTTGTTTTTCATGAGCTGCTCTCAGGATTCTTTGTTTGTCTTTGGTTTTGGCGAGTGTGAATATGATATGCCTTGGTGATTTTCTTTGGAGTGTTTTCTATATGGGGTTCATTGAACTTCTTGGATGGCCAGCTTTACATCTTTCATGATATTGGGGAAGTTTTCTGTCAGCAGTTCCTCAATGATCCTCTCTGTGTTTTCTGTTTTCTCCCCCTGTTCTGGAATGCCAATCAATCATAAATTTTTGCTTTTCATTGTGTCCCACATAACTCTTAGGGTCTCTTCATTTTTCTTTGTTCTTTTTTCTGAGTTTTCCTGAAACAGAGTTGTATCCAAGTGTTTGTCTTCAGTTCCACTGATCTTGTCTTCCACGGTTTCAAATCTGCTTCTCAGCCCTTCTGTGACATCATCCATTTCTGAAATCTTTGTGCTTATCTTTTGGATTTCTAATTGTTTTTGTATAATTTCGAGTTGTCAATTTATTTTGGCATTGTGTTCCTGCATCATCTTCCTGAATTCTTCCAATTTTTTGTCTGCATTTTCCATGAATTTGTCTATTTTTTCCTCATGTTTGTCAGCTTTTTGCCTCAGTTCTTGGTGAATTCCAAGTATTAGAGATTTGAATTCCCTATCAGGTAGTTCTATTGCCTTTTCTTCTAGTGGAAAATCATCTGGTGTTTTATTTTTGGCACCTACTGGAACCATCCTGTCCTGTTTTTGTAAATGTTTTGATATTGTCTGCTGTTTTTGGGGCATTCAGTAGTTATTTTCCTCATTGATTGATTGTAGATTTGTTTGTTTCATCCCTTTTTTTAAAAAAAAAATTTGACTATGACTGAGCAGGCGGACTGTGTGTTCTTTGTTGTTTGCTCGTCTGTGCGCTCAATACTTTTCGCCTCCTTCTCCAACTGGCAGGGTCAGTCACTCAGATATGGTACAGCAGGGCAGGTCTAGCTTAAGAGGAGTTACTGGGATGGGTTGTTTGTGGCACTTACTACAGCCACCAGAGCGGGTCGGTAATCAGTGCAGGGCAGGTTCCAGTAGGCCGTGCCTGTGCTGCTTGGTGGTGTGATGTCAAGTGCACAGTGCAGGTAGGCAGGATGCAGTGGGGGAGATTGTTATGTGTGGAGATAAGATGGATATGGGAGAGAGGTGAGAGGAACAGGAGCCAAAAACATACAAACAAACAAAAAAGAATGCTAGGGGAGCTTGCCATTGGAATGGAGAGATGAGAGACTATGAAATGGAGAAAAACAGAAAGGGTTAGAGAAAGAAAAGAATGAATAAATAAAAATAGGAAAGGTTAAAGAACCACAAAGTTCCCAGGCATCCCACTGATGCAGCTATGAGGTCTGGGGAAGTCACTGTCAGGTGTTTCAGTACAGCTTGGCTAGAAGGCATAGAGGTATACAACGCCTGGTATTCAGGGATCAGAAAGAGAAGGAAGATATAGAGAGACGAGAAACCGAGCAATGAAGAAAGACAAAAAGGGAAAAAGAGGGAAAAGAAAACAAAACAAATTTAAAAAAAAAATAGAAAGAAGAAAGCCCACCCCCCCCCAAAAAAAAAAAAAACAACAAAAAAAGAAATGTCCTCAGAGATCCTTCTGCACGTCTGTGGAAGCTGAAGGGGAGTTCCTTGCCATGCAGCTCTGCCTGGCCAGAAAGGGCTCCCAACTCAAGAAAAGGAAAAGAAAACAAACATACAATTCAAAACGAACAAACGGACAAAAGCCCCGGGATCACTCCAGCGCGGTAGCCCAGACCGGGAAGCAGCTCCACACTCGAATGGAGCTCCGCAGCCACTCAGGAAGAAGCAAAGGTGGCACACGGAGCCAGGCACTCGAGCGAAAGGAGGGGGAGGTGGCGAGATGCAAGCATGAAATCAAAAGAAGCAGAAAAAAAAAGCAACACTAGCAGGCAACAAATGGCACCCAGAGAGCCGCCTGCTTGCATGTGTGGAATCCAAGCAGCTGGCGCTTCCCGATCAAGAGACTGTGGCTGCAGGAAGCAGAGGAGGCTGAGCCGGGGTGAAGAGGGGTGGGGGGTGGGAAAGCAGACACTGCAAATTACCGGTTGTTTTGTCTCCTGCTGGATGCTTCATGAGGCTGCTTTCTCGTACCCCATTTGCTGGTCTCCGATAGGAGCCCAAGATGGTGGATCTGCACTGCTTTAGCTGGTAGTGGACCTCTGCATGAGTCTCTCCTCGCTCTCCATTCTCTGTCAGTTTTCTCATTCCATTTGTTGCTTGGCTGAGTTCTTTATCTCTTCATTTGATGTTTTAGGGTTTCAGGATTGTTGTTTTCTCTGTTCAGCTTAGTTTTTCAGATCTTTGCTGTGGAGGGACTGCACGGTGCTTCTGCCTAGAGCGCCTTTTTGCCAGAAGTCTGAAAAATTTCTTGATTCTTTATTTTGGAAGCTTGCTGAAGCCATCATGGTCTGCCTTTTTTTGTGATTTGATATTGACTGTTGTCTCTGAGCCATCAGTAAGTTATTATATTTATTTTATATTTGTTCACTGTGTCCTCCTTCTTGTTTTGTTTTGTTTTAATATGCCCAGATAGGCTGCTCCTGTGAGCTGGTTAGACTATTGGCACCTTTGAGGCTCTAACATCCTGTCACCAGGTGGTTTGATCAGTAACTCAGTATGTGAGCCCAGGAGTTTACTTTTATTGTATGGATTCATCTCAGGTGTCCAGGTAGTCAGTCACCAAGTGTGTGGTGTAGGCTCTCACCTACAGTCCTAGACAGGCATGAGTGATTGGTGCAGGCACAGGTGTCTGACTGCAGTAGGGCGTCACACGCTGAGCAAGGCAGGAGCCTGATGGCTGCCCCTGAGTGTCTGGGAGCAAAGTGTGTCCCTATTCCCTAGAATGTGTAGGTGGGTGGGTTTTGCAACCAAACTATGAGAACCCAATGCTGTTGGCTGTAACGACTAGGGGACACACTTACTCTTGGACCTCTTTCATGGGTGGCTAGGTGGCATGGATGGAGCCACCAGTCCTCAGATCCCTGATGTGAGCAGGTGAGGAACCTGCTTAATGGGCAGAGTAGTGTCAAGGTTCACAAACCTACCACTTCACAGCTGAAACAGTTGAAGTTAGACTTCTGGTATATACCCTGTTGTACTTTGGTAATGAGGGCCTACGGTGCTGAATGGGCCCACACAAGTCTATTCAGGGGTGAAAGGCATTCAAATTCTTGAACCCCATATGCCTGTGCCTAGACAAAGGAGACACAGCTACCCTGAGTTTCTAGCTTAGAGGAGCTGGCAGATTGTTTTATCCTCTGTTTGCTAATTTGTTCCTTCTCCAAGGCCTGGAGAATGGCTCAGGGCACGTGAAGGAGCCTACTTCTGCCCCAGGGGACTTGGCAATCGCTGAAGCTGGCCCAAGACCTGGTGCAGAGTGTGGAGAGTGGAGGTAACTGGGAGAGTTTTTCCCAAAGGGGAGTGTTGTTTTGATCCATGTGGTTGGCCTGATACAAGTACTTATCTTTTGCCATTTGAGCACTGCTTTTCACTGGTTCTGGACGGTTGAGTAGACTCTCTGCCGCTGGACCTCTCCTAATGTGGAAAATGCCTCTCAAGCGCCGCTGCTTGCCTGTCTCACTGTGCACCATGAGCTGATCAGGCCTGAAGGGCTCAGGCTCTTGCTGGGTCAGGTCCGGCAACTCTTCACTGCTTCTGAACCGTCTCTCCCTCCCCCTGCCACTCAGTCTGATTCCTCAACTTTGCCTTTGGTGTTTACGGCTCCTGTATTGTCATATAAATCTATTCACTTGTTTTTTAAGGTCTTTGTTGTAAGAGGGACCACAGGAAGCGTCTGACTACCTTGTTATCTTGGTCCCACCTCCAATTTCTTCATTATTCCATTCTTCTATCTTTTTTTTTCTTCTTTTTTTGTTTTTTTTTTGAGTCACTGGGTGGTGCAAATTGCTAACGCACTTCATTCAAACTGGAAGATTGGATGCTCAAGTCCACCGAGAGGTTCCTTGAAAGAAATGCTTGCCAATCTATTTCAGAAAAACCAGCCATTGAAAACCTATGGAGCATAGTTCTACTCTGAAACACATAGGTCACCATCAGCTAGAGTGGACAAGTCATTGCAATTGTCTCTATTTGTCATTTCTATCTCCATCCCCTTTATATAAGAAGAATGCAATCAGTAGATTTAAACACCAACAATTTAATGCTTTGTTAATCTTTATTATCCATAAATACATTAAATTTATTCTATGATCACCAGTAGTAATGCTGGGAATGTTATGCAAATAAGGACAAATCCATCTTTAAAACTGAATGAAAATACATTGTCAATTCATCTTTCTCCTTTGATACAGAAAGCACATAATTTTTGTAGGCAGCATTTTGACGTGACTTGTGATGTTGCAGAACCAATGGACAAGTGTCCTCTAGTTGTCAGTTTGTGGCTCGAACCCCAAGTGAAAATGAAAAGGGCAGAGAATTTAGAGGCAGCCAATTTACAGAAAACAAATTACATAGTCAGGTGGTTGACAATTTTTCCCTGTAATGACCCAGTGGATCAGATGTAGAAAAGTAATTTCAAAGCTGACCAGAGAATCAATATTGACTTATTTTTGTAAAGTTTCCTAAGTCAAGTTATTAGACTTAATTGAGAAGAAGTCTATCTAATGATTTTGTGCTTTTTCCAGGTTGACAAGATCCCATTTTTAGCAGTTAAGCAATGAATTTTATCATTATTTATAAATAATTGAATGGCTTGGTCTTATACAGAGTTAAGATATATTTATTATTCTACATCAATAACTGAGAAATGCTAAATTCTCTTTAACTTTTTATTTCTTGACTAAAAGTAGATATTTTATAATGTAACCTAAGATAAATAGAGCATTTTTACCTTTATTCTCTTTATTTTGTTTCTTTGCACAAGTTTTATAAACTGGCATTTAAAAATTTAAATAAAATTGCCATAAGATGTTCTTGACAAATACTGAGATGGTACTCCAAAACTGCAGATTAAAGTACAGAGAATGAATAAGACCTTTTTTTTTTTTATTTTTATTTTTTAATTACAACCATTCAACATGACTCTTGCTCACTTTGGACATGTTATCAGGAGGGAACAATGCATGGAAAAGGACATCATGCTTGGTAGAGGGTCAGCAAAAAAGAGAAAGACCCTCAATAAGATGGATTGACGCAGTGGCTGAAGCAGTGGGCTCAAACATACCTACTATTGTGAGGATGATGCCTGTGATCATTAAGGTTGTGTGTCACCTTGGCTGGGCCATGATTCTCATTGGTTTGGCAGTTATGATTTAGTTTGATAGCCATATAATGATGTAATTATCTCTGTGATGATATCAGATACAATGTGATCACCTCCATGATGGGATCTGCTGTGAGCAGACAACCAACTGAAAGAGGGTTTCCTTGGGGGTGTGGCCTGCATCCAGTATAGGTGGACTTTCTGGCAAGGCTTGTGGGCTTTTGCTTGCTCTGGATCCTGAAGCTGGCTCCTGTTTGCCTGACCTCCAGTTCTTGGGAATTGAGCTAGCAGCTTACCTGCCACCTTGCCTGCCGATGTTGGGATTCATCGGTCTTCCCACCTGTGGGCAGAGCCCTGCTGTCTGACTTGCTGATCTTTGGTTCGCCAGCCCCCGTGGCTATGTGAATCAGGAGAAGCTTACATCCTGACTCAGAGACTTGGGAGGCTCTAGCCTCCACAATCGTGTGAGCCATTTCCTTAATATAAATCTCTCTCTCTCTATATATATATATGCTTTACTGATTTTGCTTCTTTAGAGAACACAGCCTAAGTCATTTGGTGCTGGGAGTGGTTCTAGAGAAATAAAATTGTAAGGATCAGTTTTTTAAATTGGTTCTCCAGTCTAGTTAGTCTTAAACATGTTTATGACTCTGCTTCCAGTAGTACAAAGGGCACTGCTAATCCATGGCATCAGGTGGCAATAGAAATATACAGTATATCACCACCAATAGATCAGGTATTGGTGAAAGGTGAGGCTTTGGGTGACTGCATCTGTGATACATTTCTACAGTTCTGTCAGAATAAGAAGTATAAGGAACCTGGTTGGTTGGTCCTACTTTCACTAGACAAAGTGGTGAAAGAAAGAGATGAGCTCAGGGCTTCGGAGTCAAAACTCAAGCTCTGCATAAACGACCTTAAAATTTCCACTTGTGCCTTGAAAGAAAGCCTTATTTCTTGTAGTAACAGAGCTGATGTTGCCAAAAACCAAATCCAGAGTCTTATAAGAATGGCTGAATTACAACACCATCTGAATCCCTAACCTCAAGTGGTGTCTGAAGTTAAAGTAAGGGTATTGATTGGGAAGAAATGGCATCCTGAAACTTGGGATGAGAAGCTCATGCCACCAAGGGTGAAGAACCAGGAGGGGAGCATGTGCTTTGCACTCAGCGTCCCTGAGCTGAGAAGCTCCTACACCAGGGGAAGACTGATGACAAAGATCTTCCCCCAGAGCCGACAGAGAGAGAAAGCATTCCCCTGGAGCTGGCACCCTGAGTTCGGACTTCTGGCTTCCTAGACTGTGACAGAATGAATGTCTATTTGTTAAAGCCATCCACCTGTGGTATTTTTGTTATAACAGCACTAGATAACAAAGACAGCATACATTTTTTTTTTTTTTTATCAAGATAGATTATGGGGCGGATTGGGCTTTCAGTTTGATTTACCATTTTATTTAGAATTAAAAGTCCTGGGAATGTTTAATTCTCATATGGAATGCTCAGAATTATAACTAATGTTTGAAACAATGTAAATAATAATTTATTCACATAGAATTAAATAATACGAGGTTTTCAAAAGTAGAATATTGTGTCACAGAATTATAGCACTGATATTTTAATGATTATTCTTATTTAATTCTGCATTTTCTCTGAAAATATTAAACACATAATAATAACCTATATACCTTCCCTAACTGTAATATTTTGAATTACAGAAAGCAATCAGTTAATCATATTTAAGGATTATTTTTCAAATAATTTCATCATAAGAAATGAGTAAAAAAAGAGACATCATGCTCAAATTATTATTCTCAGTAAAAAAATTTGTATATGTCCCCCCTAAAAAATGATTCTACAACATATGAAGTCTTGTCTTTCACTTAAACTCCATAATCTTTCCATTTTGGGGGATACTTTGCTTCAAATCTTTTAAGCCAGATGCATTTACTCCGCAAGCTATTACTTTTTTTTTTTTTCTTTCTTTTTACAAGCCATGTTCAATCCTTCAGGTCATTGGAAAACCACTTAGAGAACTGAACCAATCCTGTTTTTCACTCAGTTAAAGTCTTGAGTGTCAAAAATATCTTGGCATTCTATAAGGTATCCTATAATTTCCCACCCTGAGCACTGGCTACTTTTTACTCACTTAGTTGTGATGCGTTCAGGAGGATCAAATGTGATGATTTCTTTCCTGGTCTCTATCTGGTAGTTACAAGAGTTTGTGCTCAAAACGGTGAGAGCAAGCTTACAGCTCTTCCTGATAAGCCACTGTGACAGCATCAGGGCTATTAAAATAAATGGTTTGGAAAGGGAGCGATCAAGTACATGATTCATATAACCAGACAAGGACCCAGAAATTCTTTAGGTTAAGATCTGCCTGGTAGAGCTCAGAGGCTAAAAATGAGTTTATCTTAAGAGATACATTAATAGTAACACGCAAAGTTTTGAAGCAGCCCTACATTTCATCTCTGAGTTTCATCCCTGAATAAGTTACGCACCAATTACCTTTGTATTTAACTTTCACAAAACATAGCCATGAGTTTTTATTTTGGTTTGTTGCTGTGTCTCATATTTAGAATGCAGCTTCATTCCCGGGATATGTTAAATTAAACAGAGTAAATAAAAAGAGAAATAAGTAAACAACGTTTTCTTGGGAGGAGTGATAAAAAATTGCTGTTGTTCTTGTCGAGTTGATTCAGCTCTGACTCACGGCAACATGCAGAACAGAAGGAAAAGTTGTGGTCTCGGGCCATCTCCATATTCTTTGATATATTTGAGCCCATTGTTGTGGTTATTGTCTTAACCCACCCCATTGAGGGTTTCCTTCATTTTCACAGACCCTCTTCTTTACCAAACATGATGTCCTTTTCTTGGGATCGGTCTTTCCTGATGGAGTATGCAAAGTAAGCAAGATAAAGTTTTGTCATCCTTGCTTCTAAGAAGCATTTGGATTTCAACATATTCTCATGAAAGAGATTTGTGTATTTAAGTTTTGTATATTAACTCATATTTATGCTTCCATAAAGATTACATCCAAGAAAACCTCATGGAGCAGTTCTACTGCGTAACACATGGGTTCTTCTAAGACTGATTTGTTTGATCTTTTGGCAATCCATGATACATTCAATATTCTTCAACAATACCACAATGCAAATGTAACAATTTTTCTTGACTCCTTCTTTTTTCATTGCCCAGCTTTCACATGCATATGAGGCTATTGAGAACACCATGGCTTGGGCAAGGTGAAACAGTCATCCAAGTGACATCTTTGCTTTTTAGAACTTAAAAGAGGTTTTTTTTTTGTTTTTTTTTTTGCAGCAGATTAAATATTTTTCCTATCAGTTTTGAAGGACTTACATGTTCTAATGTGAATAATGGAGCCTTGGTGGCACAGTGGTTAAGAGCTTGCCTGGTAACCAAAATGTCGGCAGTTCAAATCCACCAGTCGCTCCTTGGAAACCCTATGGGGCAGTTCCACTCAGTCTTATAGGGTTGCTATGAGTCGGAATCAACTCGATGGCAACAAGTTTGGCTTTTTGTAATGCGAATAATGGAACTCTGGTGGCGCAGTGGTTAAGCGCTCAGGCTGCTAACCACAAGGTCGGCATTTCAAATCCACCAGCTGCTGGCTGGAAACTCTATGAGGCAGTTGTATTCTATCCTATAGGGCTGTTATGGGTTGGAATCAACTTGGCGGCAATGGTTTTTTTTTGTTTTAATATTAATAATAAATTGTTCCTTATTTTCCTTTTTCTTCAGAATATAGCTCTTTAATACTTTTATATTGACATGAATTCCCAATGTTTCAGTCATTTTTGTGATAGCTTTTCTCTATGTCCTTGCTATAATTATTTGGTCTCTTTATTTATAAAGTCCAGGAGAGAATCTTATTTGGTTGGGAATATGCTTATTAGATGCATTAACACTTCACTTCTAGGGATCAGAAAAACAGGGTTCCATTTTTGGCTCAAGCAAATAATTATATGATCAGGCCTAGTCAGGTGTCAAACATTTTAATTTACATTACACAGCAAATGCAAGCACAATATCAGCTTTAAAAACCTCACAGGGTTGTTATAAACATGTTATGAAATAATATATTCCAAGAAAGCATTAAAAAAAAAATTTCTGTACTATACACTCTGGAAATCAATATCTTAAGATTGTCATTGTTATGAATTTCCCTTTTGTGATCTTTAAAATTGTCAAATCATACCAGTAGGCTGATATGGATTCTGGTTGTAAGTATTCTTACTTTTTTACAAGTATCTAATGATTTCAATGCATTATGCTATATTTAAATAATTTATAATTTCCTGTTCAGGTATGATATCTTGCTCATAAAAAACCCATAGCCTGCGAGTCGATTCCAACTCATAGTGACCCTATAGGATGGAGTAGAACTGCCCCATAGGGTTTTCAAGGAGCAGCTGGTAGATTGAAACTGCTGACCTTTTGGTTAGCAGCTGTAGCTCTTAACCACTATGCCACAATGCCATCTTGCTTATAGATCTGTTAATTTTCTGCTTCTGAGTACATATACAACATTAAGTTCATTTGAAATTGAGATAAATATTAGCTGTGACTCACTCTAATTTCATATCATAAGCAAATTCGTGAAGTACATTAAACTTGTACATTGATAGAAATTTGAATGATTTCAAATCAGGTATGAGGGATCTGAATTATAAGAATGATTAAATAAAATTACTTTTTATGCTTCTTTTCAGTGACACTGATCTATTAATAAGAAATTTCTAGGTACTTTAATATTTACAAAGATTGAGTTTTTTTTACATATTCTTATAAATAATTATGCATATCACAGGATTATTGTTAACAAAATGTCAAAATATAATAAGCCATTTTAACAACGAATAATTTCACTCTACATTACATTGATCTTATGTTGTGTTATGTTATGATGATGCAAAACTAAATGTGAGAATAATCAATCATAGAGACAACTTTAAATATTTGTGTTACCTACTACTTTTTTCTTAATTTTATTCATGTCTTTTCACATCATTTTAGCGGTTTAAATTAGAAACATATGTTACCTAAAATTTATGTCACTTGTAGTTTTACAAATAGTTATGTTACCAAAAAAACCAAACCCATTGCTGTTGAGTCAATTTCGACTCATAGCGGTCCTATTTAACAGAAATTCCTTACTGAATTGTGTTGTTGTTAGATACCCTAGAGTCGGTTCCAACTCATAACAATTCTTTGTACAACAGAATGAAACACAGCCCAGTCTTGCACCATCCTCGTGATCATCATTATGCTTGAACCCATTGTTGCAGCCACTGTGTCAATCCATCTTGTTGAGGGTCCTCCTCTTTTTCTCTGACCCTTTACCAAGCATCATGTCCTTCTCCAGGGACTGGTCCCACCTGATAATATGTCCAAAGTATATGAGAAGCCATCCTAGCTTCTAAGGAGCATTCTGGCTATACTTCTTCCAAGATAGATTTGTTCATTCTTTTGGCAGTCCATGGCATATTCAATATTCTTTGCCAACACCATAATTCAAAAGTGTCATTTCTCCTTCGGTCTTCCTTATTCATTGTCCAGCTTTTGCATGCATATGATTTGATTAAAAACACCATGGCTCGGGTCAGACGCGCCTTAGTCTTCAAGACGACATCTTTGCTTTTTAAAACTTTAAAGAGATCTTTTGCAGCAGATGTGCCCAATGCAGTGTGTTGTTTAACTTCCTGACTGCTGTTTACTTGGTTTTGATCATGGTTCCAAGTAAAATGAATTGCACTCCTCAAGAAATTACGGTATGATCTAAAACACTTTAGAAAACGGACAGAACCCACAAGTGTTGCAGTGTCCACCTTCAACTATCAAATAACAAAATACATTATCTACTACTCTAATTTTTATCTACTACTCTAATTTTTTTTCACTTTAAGAATGCACTCAAATAAAAATACAAGATACTTAAAATTTGAAAATATCTTCCTAGGGCACTTAAGGTATATTAAAAATCATTTGACTGACAAACTTAGAGAAAACCTATCTGAATGGGTTCCTAGGTGGTGCAAATATTTAAGGCCCTTGGGTGCTACCATAAGGTTAGAAGTTTGAGTCAATCCAGAGATGCCTTGGAAGAAAGACCTGGTGGTCTTCCAAAATGTCATCTACGTCCTATGGAGCAATTCTGCTCTGACACATAGGGGTCGCCATGACTCAGAATCGACTCCACGACACCTGGGAAAGTTGCTCAAACAGGAATCGAGCAACTGACTCTTACAAAAGAAACTCATTTATGGAGATCATAGTAATTAGTATGAAGAATTGCACTCTGTGTGTGTGTGTGTGTGTGTGCACATGCATGCACGTATGTGTTTGGTTTTAGGCTTGTCGTTGCTTTCTGTATTGGGATTGTTCTCTGTCTTGAGAAAGTTGAACATGTATCCAAGTATAGTCAAGATTCTTTACATGTTAAATTATGAAAGTGTTCATTAATTATTAAAACGTATTTTTTTTCAGTGGTAACCCAAGTTTTTGTGAAGATTAAGTTATTCTTTAGTTGAAAAGCATTTAACAGTATTTCCAAAAGGATTTTTCTTGTATTTTTTACTTTTCTGGTTTTCCAATGAGTTAATTAAAAAGGACTTTTTTTTCCTTTTCACTTAAAAGCAATACGATAACGTGAAGCTTAAGTGATATTTCTTAGTACAATTGAGTCAGAGAAGCACGCAGAAATGTTAGGCCTTCACTTAGTACCCTATTTAAATTTATTATGCAATATTTTTCATCTAATGGTATTTAAATAACTGCTGAACTATTATAATCATCCAGGACTCCACCAAATAGACATCCAGTAATTAATCAAGGCAAAAACAGAATGCTTAAATAAAAAGAGATCAATTAAAGTAATACATTAGTATATGTAAAATATACTAATTACTATGGCATCAATAATATAAAATACAAATATAAATTTACTTGTATTAAATTTTCTATCAGATGAATTTTCCAATTTTATGTTTAATAAAAAGAATATGTATAGTTGATTTAATTTTAAATGAAAAAATAATACATTTATTTAAGTAAGTATTCAAATAACTTTAGAAATAGAAAAACAGAACCCCAAAAACTGAAGGCCAGGATTTCATATAAACTCGAATCATTATGTATCTCTAGATCCTTATGACCAGATTTGTCAGTGATAAATTTTTCATACGGGAAAGTTAAAAGTAGATGATGAATTAGTGTCATTAGATTGAGCTAGAAGTTCTTTTAAGGGTATTTTTTTCTTTCAATTTTATTTCCAATTATACAGAACAATTTCTAAAAATAATACTTCTGGAAAACTATGGTACATACCTTCTTGCACATAAATAAATATATTTGAGCATTGTTACATTCTCGTCATGTAGGACACATGTAAAATAACTTACCAGCCTCCCTAATAACTTTCTGACTCTAATAAGAAATATGTACAAGACCTTGCAGTAACAATCAAGGGCAATACGCTGAAAGAAGAGGAACAGAAGTATATAAATTAAGTTGCAGATCTGATGCCCATAAATCATTTATACAATTTAGAGGTGAGTCCAAATAGTTGTATTTATTCTTAAAAAATGGCATTCATATTTCACTTTTAATAATGTTCCAAGATCTTCTTCAAAAGTGCAAAAAAAAAAAAAATGCAGCAAAGGAAAAAACTTTAAAGGATTTCATTAGAAATTCTCTACAACATGTACATGTCCTTCCAATAATAAAATTTGATTCCCTCATGCTTTCAAATTTGCCCACATCCTTTTTCTGAATGTTTTGGTTTTGTTCTTTATAACCTGCCAGTTTATAGGTTTTGAACGTGATCTTAATGTCTGTGCAAATTTCAAATCTATATATTTAGATGTAACTCTGGTTATTTCTAATAGTTTATAACTCATCTAAATATAATTGGACTCTGGCTAGAAATTGGGATTAGTTTAGTATAATCTGGAGACCCTTGTGCAGAAATGAAATGAAGTTCCTTTGAATTGAACATTTTTGCATTCTAAAACTGTTTGGCTTATGGCTATAAATTTATTGGCAAAGAGTTTTCAATTTAGTATGGATTTAATGTGGATTTCTTCAGTTTTGTCTTGGCTATCATGGATAGCAAACCTTTTATGAACATACGCTATAAATCTCCCTGGGATTCAGGATTGCTTACAGAGTAATGGATTCTGAACTAGATTTTTATAATCTTCAACCACAGGTATCTGAAAATTTAAAGAGCCTTCTAGACTTGACCAGTATTACCCAAAAACAAGAGAACAAAACTAGCTGCACAATAAGTAACTTGAAGGCATTGGAATCTATTTAAATACAAATGTGTACTGACAAGCACCAGAAAATCCAGATAACCTAACAGATGTCTGGGGATGTGGATATAGAGAATAACATTCATAGTGTGTTAACGTACTTAAATTGATATGCTGTCTAATTATTTAATTTTCTTTGCTATTTTATTTTCATTATTATGAATATTTGCAAGTGGTAAACGTCCCTAACAATCAAGGATAGAAAAAGAGTTCTGTTCTCATCTGAGTAATAAAGACTATTCTTTTTTTTTTTTAAATTTTCTGTCAGAATGTTGTATAGTTAGTCCCTGATTTATGATGGGATCCATTCTGACGGCTCAGTCATAAGTCGGTTCTGACATAAGTCGAATGCTACATTTTTTTGTTCTGTTTTCATTATTATTGCCTTTTATTATCAGTATCTTTATAAATCCAATCTTTGTCTTTTGAGGTTAGAAACACTACATATAAACTTAAAGATATATTTTAATACATACATAAAAAAATACACAAATCATAAAGGTATACTCTGACAATGAAGAAGAGTTGGACCGTGTTGCCATTTTGTTTGTTGCTATAATAACTTTGTGGAAGGTTCTGGATCATCTGGATTATCCCTGGGAATGGGGATAGTGTTTCTACTCAGAAAATTAGTGAGAGTTGTCTATATGGTCCTTTTCTTTCTTTTTTTTCCCATATATTTTGGGGTAACAACTCAATGCTTCCCAAATCTGCCTGTCGACGTTAGCAAAATGATCAGTGTTCAGGCGAATGTCTTCAAGTAACTGAAGCCCCTGATTTAGTTTAGAAAAAAATTCTAGCTAATCCTTTCACTGTAAAAAATTTTGACAGCTTCTCTTCTTCTTCTTTCTCATTCTTTCTTTCTTTTTTAGCATTTTTTTCCTCTTCAAAATCCATTAAGTACTAAGCTGTCAATTCCGCTTCTTCGTGATCTATGAGCTGTTTCCCATTGGCGATAAAAGTTCTAAATCCAGCTTTCTTTTCATATGGGCGATTTTTCCAATGATTTCAATTGTCGTATTTCCTTAGAGCTGAACATTGCCCAGCTGTCTATCCATTACTACTCCTGATAGTGACACCAAATTAATTTTAGACCAGACCATAGCCTGATACATGACAGTGTTTTAAACAGCAAATCCTAAAATTGAACATCTGAGAGTGAACCTCTGAGAATAACCTCAGCAAATCATGCAACCTTGTATGTAGTACATATTACTAACAATAAGATATATATAAAAAAATAAAGGACCTTCGTAAGTGTGGTTCGTTGTAGATCAAGTAGGTCATAAATTGGGGACTACCTATCCATGCATATATGTGCATAGGCAGAAACATAAACATCCATTTTCAAACAAATAGTGGCATCTTTTATGTTGTACCTTGCTTTTCTCACTTAATGGTATAACATAGAGAATTTTCCATATAATTACAAAACTCAGAATTCCTCACTTCTTATAATGGTTATATTTTATTCCATTAACAAATACACGATTTTTTTCAGCCCCTTATCTGGATTATTTATATTTTTATAGTAATCAATTCCACAGTAAATATATTGCTATATATCTGGGAACACAATCATGACTATATCTCCAGGATAAAATTTTGGAAGATAATTGCTGGGTGAGAAAGTATGTATAATTAAAATTTTATAGGTGCTGTCTTCAATGTTTACCGGTTTCTACCCCAAGTCATGGTGTATGTGAGTTCCAAAGATCTACAAGGCCCTACTATAATCTCCCCCCTCTATATGAACTTGACTCTAGAATTCTTTCTCTTATTTCACTCATCACCCATAATTTTGACTCATTGGCAAAGTTTCTCGAGTTTCTAATACGGCAGGGGAGTAAGAGAACTGATGTAGCTCTAAGGTAAGACTGTGCAGGTATACCATCAAAACTGCCATATAAAAGTAAACTGCTTCTGGTGACTCTTATGCAATCTTATGGAAAAAGAAAAAAAGAATTTTCCAGGTAAACAACTGAGTATCAGATGCCAGAGGCCGTTTTTATCTGTTCAATAAAGATATCACATCTGGAATAGCAGCTGAAATTGGAGTATCTGCCTGATTAAGTTTATGATCACCCACAGTCATTCTCAAAATCCCATGATTTCTGCACAGTCCACACAAAAAGCTGAATGGGGTTGTGACAGGTACCGCCACCACTGCGTCTTTCAACTATTTGATAAAGGCACTAATCTTGACAATCCTCCCAGGAATGGAGAATAGATTTTACACTACCAACATAATAAGATGGGCCCTGGTGATGCGTGGTTAAGAGCTCAGGCTGCTAATCAATAGTTCAGCAGCTTGAATCCACCAGCTACTCATTGGAAACCCTATGGGGCAGTTCTATTCTGTCCCACAGGGTCGTTATTAGTCAGACTCGACTCCATGGCAATGGGTTTAACATAATAACAATGAGACATTCCAGAGGCTTCAATTTAGCCCTTCATACTATAAATGTCCCACACAATTAAAAATTAATATCACATGTGAATAAAATTATGCTGAAGATAATTCAAAAATAGTTGTAGCAGTTCATTGGCAAGGAACTGCCATAATTCAAGCCAGATTCAGATGAGGACATGGAAGAAGATAAATCATTGCTGATGTCAGATGGATCTTGCCTGAAAGCAGAGAATACCGGAAAGATATTTACCAATGCTTTATTGACTATGCAAAGACATTCAGCAATGTTATCAAATTATGGATAACATTACAAAGAATGGAAATTTCAGAACACTTGATTGTGCTCATGCAGAACCTGTACATAGACCAAGAAGCAGTCATTTGAACAGAATAGGGAGATACTGCATGGTTTAAAATCAGGAAACATGTGAGTCAGGGTTCTATCTTTTTTTACCAAACTTATTCAATCTGTATGCTGAGCAAGTAATTCAAGAAGCTGGTCTATATGAAGAAGAATGTGGTATCAGGATTTGGGAAATACTAACTAACAACCTGCCACACAGAGATGACACAACTTTCTTTGCTGAAAGTGAAGAGAACTTGAAACACTTACTGATAAAAAGCAAAGACTACAGCCCTCAGTATTGATTATACCTCAATATAAAGAAAACAAAAGTCCTCACAACTGGACCAGTAAGGAATGTTATGATAAAGGGACAAAATATTGAACTTGTCAAGGATTTCATTTTATTTGGATCCACAATCAACGCTCATGGAAGCAGCAGTCAAGAAATCAAACAACGTATTGCATTAGGCAAATTTGCTGCAAAAGACCTCTTTAAAGTGTTAAAAAAACAAAGATATCACTTTGAGGACTAGGGTGTGCTTGACTCAAGCCACGGTATTTTCAATCACCTTATATGCATGGGAAAGCTGGATAGTAAATAAGGAAGACTGAAAAAGAATGGATGCATTTGAATTATGGTGTTGGTGAAGAATAATGAACATACCATGGACTGCCAGAAGAACTAATACATCTATCTTGGAAGAAGTACAACCAAAATGCTCCTTAGAAGCCAGGATGGTGAGACTTCTTCTCATGTACTTTGGACTTGTTATCAGGAGGAACCAGTTCCTGGAGAAGGACACCATGCTTGGTAAAGTAGTGACTGGGTCAGCAAAAAAGAGGAAGACCCTCAATAAGATGGATTAACACAGTGGCTGCAACAATGGGCTCAAACATAGTAAGGATGGTGAAGATGGCACACGACCGGCAGTGTTTCATTCTGTTGTACATAGGATTGCTATGAGTTGGAACCAAATGGATGGCACTAACAACAATATCAGTACTATAAATGTCTAAACTCTTGAGTCTGAGAACCTATGAAGTCCTTCTATCAGTTCCCAAGTATTCCAGTCATACTGAGGAAATCACTATAGGTGGGCCTGTATCCATCTGGGCCACTGTGATTTAATATTGCACCAAAACTTTATCTTTTAAACATCACATGTTCCTGTTACCACAATAATGTGGATTGGAGCTGCCTGCCACAATAGCCAATTCTGAGACAGGGGTGAGGTGAGCAGCAAGAGTTTTATTATATATCAATATATAGGAGACAGAGGGGAATAGATTCCTCCAAAAAACCCACCTCCCCCACTGCAGGCTGGCCGAAGGCTTTACAGGGAGAGGATTTGGGTCCTTGAAGTTTGTGTTTGTCCCCCCTTGAGGTGGTTACGTCTTTTTACTGGTATTCTTGGAGGTTATGTGGTGACATCCTGGTTTTCTTGTCACAAGATGGGTGCTTTGTTCCATTTTTTATTCCTAGATCACTACCACTTGTTTTCCACTCTCTAACGAGGAACACTGGTTAATCTTAAACTTTTTACAGAGACTGGAATGGGAGAGAAAAACAAGATAATGAGAGAATGTGGGGGTTAGCAAAGGGGAGTAATAATAGTGAGCCAAACCTATACAGCCTCCTCCATTCCTACTTTGATTCTTGTGCCACGGTTGCCTTTTGGGTCTAGAGGAATCAGTATCACTTCAGAGATAGTGATTAACAATCCCCAGTAGGTTTGGGCATTTCCTTTACCCCGGTACACAGACATTCTAGTAAATGAGCTCAGGTAAATGAATAATACATACTGTGAGAGTGAAGGGAGGCCAGTCTCCTTTTAGATTAGGAGCATCTTGGTCTGTGAACTAATGTAGTTATGTTCCAGTTAGGAGAGAGAAACCACTGTAGCAAATTAAAAAGGGCAATGTTAATGATACAAAAATTTTTAACTAATAAAATGTAATTAGGAGTCCATGGGTGGTGTAATAGTTAAGTGCTTGACTACTAGCTGAAAGGTTGGCTGTTCAAACCCACCCAGAGGCACTTTGAAAGATAGTCTTGAAAATCCTATGGAGCAGTTCTACTCTGCACACATGGGACTGTCATGAGGTGGAAATGAATCAACAGCAACTAACAACAACAACAACAACAAAATGTGATTAACAACTCAAAGTGGTCAAAGACAATTGCAAGAGGACCAGAAGTAGAATGTGCACAAAAGCAAATAGTATCTAGGCTGAAGAACACGGGCAAAAAGCACTAAATACTTAAGAGAGGTCCCCCCACCCCCTGTACCTCATCTGGCCAGGCTGATATTTAGACTTCTTCAATGAAGGCAGCCACTCCTGGAACAGAACGTCTGTCAGTGACCGAGGAACTTACCACAGGGCCTGGGCAGGAGCTAGTGCACAGAAAGAGATGATCTGTAGCCGCTCCCAAGGAATGGGGAGTCAGATGCCTAGGACTCGCTGCAGTTGCTGTGGAAGTGGGGGCCACATAGAGTGGGAGGCCTGAGAGTCTGCTGGAGCAGTCCCTGGTCCCTCTAGGCAATTGGGGTGACATCTCCCCTCCCCAATTCTGTGCACTAACCCATGGGTTCCTGCCCTGAATTAGAAGGAAGGAAAATGGAAAGATTCACAGGGTTCTGCAGCAGCATCAGAAAACAGAGCCAAGAAGGACGGATTTGGAGCCAGGAGACAGTAAGTTGATCACTGTCATATTTGTGAAGGTGGGGGGCTTGGAACTAATTGATCACTGTCATATGTGTTTATGCTTTATTTCAAATAAAAGAAAACAACGGGAAATAGGTCTAGAAACTTTTACTGACACAACACTGCACTGAATCAAAAATGTCTATTTGTAATCAGTTGTATTTTATAGTATGTGAAGTAGTCAGACTGAGGGCAACTACTGCAGCTCATTACAATAGTTCTCGATTTCTTTTTCCCAGGCTAGCAACATCAGCATCATCAGGGCCCTTTTGAAAAAGCAAATTTTTGGATCTCACTCCTGACCTTCTTAATCAGAAACTGCCCCACAATTTGTATTTAAACAATTCTTATAGGCAATTCTAATGTATTCTAATGTTTGAAAACCTTTAATCTATATACATTCAAAACTGACTTCCATGCACCTTTGACTGTCTCTGCATTCTCTGCAGTGCCTTATGAATTTGGACAGATGTAATTCAAAAGTAATATGGAGATTAAATAAGATGACAATGTTACTTGCATTTGCAACTGGGAAGCTATTTACCTTAGCAAAATACCACATTACTTCTGTTCTAAATGTAGCCGACCAAGAGGGAATGAGTGAAAGAGAAAGAAAAGGAACAAGAAGAAAAGAGCAAGAGTGTTAAATTTTAGAATGGGTACCTAAATAAGAAATGATAGATACCTTTTTTTTGGAAAACTATTAAAATATCTTTTAAATTTAGTGAAATATTGAGATCATAAATTATTAAGTAACTTTTTTAGAAAAGATAGTTATCTTGTAAATAGCTGGTTCAAAAAGTTCAGCTCTTTGACACTCAGTGATGATACCATAAATTAGTCTACAAAAATCCAATCAAATAAATCCCTCCACTATCCATCTAATATCGAAACCATAGAGTAATCCTACATTTACACTCTTATATCAGTCCCCTTCTTTTCACACTTGATCATCACAATTTCAGCTGATGATCAAGACAATATGTAAGTTTGAGTTATGATGTGGGTTTGCATTTGATATTTATGTACTAGAAATATTTTTAAAAATGTGTTTTTCTTTTGGGAAACCTGATTTTATTGAAGGTTAATTTCATGTTTTAAAATATGACTGATAATATGTTTTTATTTTTGTGTCAATGATAACATCAGTTATATTATTTAATTACATCTTTTATATAGCATGTTTTTTTTCTCTAGACAGATGAAACGGCCTTCCTTTTCACAGATATTTGTTAAAGCATAGAAAGCTAAGTTTCACTATTATTTCTGAATAGCATGTCAGTGTAACTTGTATGGTCTTGACTTAGTATATAAGGAATACATCAATCACATTATAACCCCTAGGCAGTTAAAAGTTAACAGCCTCATAAATATGTCACAGTAACAAAAAAAACCTATAAAGTTGATATAAATTTTACATGAATGGGTTGCCATTCTCAAATTTCCCTCTAGTATGGGTAAAATTAGCTTTTTTATTATTAACACAATTTTAGGTAATCTTAGTAGAGTGGCCAGCTTGAATTATAATGCATATTCTAATATATTATACATATATATGTAAACAGAAGTGCACAATAGTCATAAAATATCCTTTAAAAAGATAGTCAAACTTTTTTGTTTTTAATTGTATTCAGGAAACTTCTTAGCTTTGGTTTAGTCCAGTTGTGCTGACTTTCCCTGTAGTGTGTGCTATCCTTCCCTTCACCTAAGATAACTCTAATCTACAATCTAGTTAGTGAATAACCCTCATCTTCCCTCCCCACCCTCGTAACCATCAAAGAATGTTTTCTTCTGTGTTTAAACCTTTTCTTCAGTTCTTATAAGTGGTCTTATACAATATTTGTCCTTCTGTGACTGACTAAATTCACTTAGCATAATGGATAGTCAAACTTTTTTTTATCTCTATGGAAACATTGAGCCCTGGTGTTACGGAGCCCTGGTGGCACAGTGGTTAAGAGCTTGGCTGCTAATCAAAAGATCAGCAGTTCCAATCCACCAGCCACTCCTTGGAAACCCTATGTGGCAGTTCTACTCTGTCCTGTAGTGTGGCTATGAGTCGGAAATAACTCGACAGCAATGGGTTTTTTTTTTTTGTTTGTTTGTTGTGTTTTATGGACATATGCTACATCAACCAATGGTAAATAACTTCTCAGAAATGGTATCACAGCAATGCCCTTATCTTTAGTGTGAAGATGATCAAACCATTAGGAAGAAATACATAAGGAGTGTCGCTATGGGCCCTTAAAAAGTTATTGTCAGGTTGAAAAAAGTAGAGTACTCAATTTTGGTTCAAGTATGAAAAGATTTCTCTAAAATCACAAAATCAGGTGCTTACAGTCAGCTGAAAACCGTGGTTCTATCCTTTAAAACAGAATAGAATTGACAATAGGGACTGTTTTCCAATAGTTTCAAACATTTGATTTATCTGAGGTTTCATATTACTGATCACCTTTTAGGAGCTGAGAGAGTAAATAAATGCATATTTAAGTTTAGAAAAAAAATATATAGAAATCTGGAATGATTGGTTAATGTTTAATCTTACTTTAATCTATGTGGGGAAAATTAAAAAATCTAACTGAAATATATTTTTGTCATATTTTGAAGGGATTTACTATTACGTACTTAACATTAGTGCCCCAAAACTTAGTTTCATCCTTGCTGAATAGAGATTTTTTCACTCAGATACTCATAAATTGAGAGACCACGAGTTTTGTCATGACACCTAAAAATTAAACTTATTTTAGAATATATATTTTACTATAAAATATGATAATGTGTGATATGATATAACCATATAAAATTCATATATAAAATATATAGGTCATTTAAAAATAAATATTAAAAAAAATTCTAGCTAAGATCATCACAGAATCTCAGAGGTAAGAGAATTACTAGAGCATATCAATAATCAGTTTGCCATCCTTTTGAAGATTTCTAACACATAAGGCAGGAATTAAGGACACTGTAATGAGAGTCGTCAGAAGCTGGGTTAGTGCTGAAATCATTTGAAGTGTAAAATATATCCCCAACACAAACCTTATAAACATAATGGGAAGGATTGTTCTTTTAACTTTCAAATCCCAAAGGGGTTAATCACAGTCTTAAAATTACTATCCCATCTGGCCCAACAAGGCTGAATATTTCCTCTACTTCTCAAGTCCAATGTTCAGTAAATCTGGTCTGGATGTGACACATCAGTGAGGATAGGATGAGAGAGACAATTTTTGCATTTCTAAAGTTCTCCTCGAGAAGATTCGTCACAGCTAAAAGGGTTAAGCATTTCTAAAGAGCAGCGCTCACTTTGTGAAAAAGAAACCCACTCCACTTTGGTATGGCTCCATTTGCTAGAAAATACGTTCTTACTCTGAGATAAAATTAAGTTTTAATGAGTTCTAGTTCTGACTAGTTTTTTTGAGCATCTGTAAATAATTTTATTCCCCTTTCCACAGTTATCTTTATCCCCTTTCTCTCTGCACTTCATTGCGTTAACACACAATCAGAAAGCATGTTCAACTAATAAAAATGAAAATAAAATTATTATAGAATAAGTACTGCTTTTAATGTGATCCAGATAGTAATCACTGAAGTGGGCTTTCGAACTTCTTATAAAGTTACTTTTGAAAATGCAGTAAAATGACTGATGTCAATAATCAACTAAGCCAATAATGAAAACTAATTAAAAAATAAATCAAGAGTACCAAATAATGCAAGAAAGAAAAGGGAAATACAGATATTAGAAGCAGGATAACTGTAAGGCACAAAATAAGAGAATAGATTTACTTCTATCTTTACCAACAATCATACAAAATAGAAATGGACTAAAGGCCCCAATTCACCGCTATAACTTCATAATATAACCAACAAAAGTGTTAGATTACAATGAGAAAAGACAAATCCACAATGACATGAAAACTTTCAAATAATAAAAGCAAATCAGTAAGGCTATAGAAAAGTTGTAAGCACAATTACAAAGTTGACCTAACAGACCTATATAAACAATATCACCATCAAGTGCCGAAAATACATATGCTTTGCAGGCACACATGAAACTGTTATTAAAGCTGAAAAGACAGGGCCATAAATTGTCTCACCAAATTCGAAGAATTGTAATCACACAGAATATATTATCTGGTTGTTGTTGTCGTTAGTTACCATCAACTTGGTTCCGACTCATAGCGATCTAATACACAACAGAAACGAAACATAGCTCGGTCCTGTGCCATCCTCACAATTGTTGCTATACTTGAGCCCATTGTTACTGCCACTGTGTCCATCCATCTCATTGAGGCTCTTCCTCTTTTTTGCTGACCCTCTACTTTACCAAGCATGATTTCCTTCTCCAGGGACTGATACCTCCTGATAACCTGTCCAAAGTACGTGAGATGTAGTCTCGCCGTCCTTACTTCTAAGGAACATTCTGGTTGTATTTCTTCCAAGAGAGATTTGTTTGTTCTTTTGGCAGCCCATGGTATGATCAATATTCTTTGCCAACACCACAATTCAAAGGCGCCATTTCTTCTTCAGTCTTCCTTATTCATTCGTCCAGCTTTTGTATGCATATAAGGTGATAGAAAGCACCATGGCTTGGCTCAGGCACACCTTAGTCTTCATGGTGACATCTTTGCTTTTTAACACTTTAAATAGGTCTTCTGCAGCAGATTTGCCCAATGTAGTGGGTCTTTTGATTCCTTGACTGCTGCTTCCATGCATCTGTTAGTTTGTCGTACTGTGGGGACATGCATGTTGCTGTGATGCTGGAAGCTATGCCACCGGTATTCAAATATCAGCAGGGTTCCCCATGGTGGACAGGTTTCAGCTGAGCTTCCAGACTAAGACAGACTAGGAAGAAGGACCTGGCAGTCTACTTCTGCAAAGAATTAGCCAGTGAAAACCTTAAGAATAGCAGCGGAACACTGTCTGATATAGTGCTGGAAGATGAGCCCCCCAGGTTGGAAGGCAGTCAAAATGCAACAGGGGAAGAACTGCCTCCTCAGAGTAGAGTTGACCTTAATGACATGGATGGAATCAAGCTTTCAAAACATTCATTTGCTGATGTGGCATGACTCAAAAGGAGAAGAAACATCTGCAAACATCCGACAATAATTGGAGGGTGGAATGTATGAAGTATGAATCTAGGAAAATTGGAAATCATCAAAAATGAAATGCAATGTGTAAGCATTGATATCCTAGGCATTAATGAGCTGAAATGGACTAGTACTGACCATTTTAAATCAGACAATCATATGTTCTACTACACTTGCAAAGGCAACTTTTTCCAAACCCTATGAGTTGGAGTCTACAGCACTAATTTTGGTTTTGTGTGCTTTAGCAGCTTAAAATAACATTTATCATATCACAGTCTTTGTAGGCCAGGGTAGAAGGAACGCCTTGTTAGGTTCTCTTATTCAGGGTGTCTCATAGGGTGAAATCTGTGCCGGGGTCTCAAAAGGTCTCAGGGGCCACCTCAAGGTTCAACTGGGAAAGATCAGTTTCCATTTTCACTCACCTGGTTGTTGGCTGAATTCAGTTCTCACAGGTTGTCGGACTAAGGGTTTCAATTCCTTTCTGTCTGTTGGCCAAAGTTTTCTTCAGATTCTTGCAATCTGAGCATCTCTATACCATAGTTTATCAAAGAGAGCAAGGTAAATGTGCACCACAAATAATTAAGGAGCGAGAGCAAGGGAGGGGAGAGTTATTTTGCCCAGCTCCCTCCCAGATCCTGTCCCGCTGGTTAAGGTTCATTCCAAAGGGAATGAACTTGCTTTTACTTTCAGGAGGTTCACTTGGCTCCGCAATAACCTCTCAGGCAACCAAGCTGATGTTTCATCAAAATCTGACAGTGGAGGCAACCTGGCCCAAAAGAGTTGCCAAACAAGAGTGAGAAAAAGGAGACATTTGGGAGAAGTGTGAAGAAGCACACCAACTGTGACCAAATGTAAATGCTTACATGTAATATCGCATGAATGTTTTATAATCCTCATGCTTGCTTTTTTCCCCAGATAAGCTATTATTAAATAAATGCAGAAGAAATTATACACTTCTGCTCATACATCCTAAAACACACCGTCAGAGGAGTGTGTCATGATTTGATTTGGTTTACTTTGTCACTTCAAGCTCTGATGAAGATAGAAGCTGGTTGTCCACAGAATCTACAAAGGAATATGAGGTTGGCCTTAAAGATGGAATCCCAATGGCCTCTCAAATTGCATTATGGCAATGTGAATAAACATTATGCAAAACAGCTGCAGCCCTGGTGGAACAGCTGCCTTATATAATTAAATAAGTCAGCTGCTTCAATGAACAGAATAAGGCAAGAACCTAGCGACAGCAAGAGCAACAAAAGCCGGCGTTAAGGACACTCTGATG
The DNA here is from genome assembly GCA_030035585.1 of Dugong dugon. Lineage (NCBI taxonomy): Eukaryota > Metazoa > Chordata > Mammalia > Sirenia > Dugongidae > Dugong > Dugong dugon. The sequence continues at coordinate 7,268,386 of CM057478.1, read as the reverse complement.
CATCTACATACTCAGTTTGGAAGATGTAAGTAATCATTACTAACTTCCAACAATCTGTTACTATTCCTGTTCTGTATGAATGTCACCTAAATTCTTAAAATAATATCACACCACTTCAGGTTAAGAGCAAAATACAAAAAGAATAAAATGGACCCTAAAAATCGGATAAATGCAACTGCGCTCCATGTATGTCGGATAACATAACACCCCTTCCTGCTGCGCATGAGATGCAGTAAGGCACTGTCTTAAGTGCCTACAGGCATCAGGGTGCCCAGAGGTGCTAGTCAATAGCTCCGTTGGAAGAAATGGGGAAAGTGATGAAGCGCAGGAGGGTGCCGAATTCTCTTCTCTTTTCCTTTTGAAGGTCTGCGTTTTACTCCACACGTGGGTCATTCTCATTCTGGCTCCGAAGAGTTTCTCAAAGGACATGAGAGATTTGCTGCTGCAGTCAATTAAAAATAGGCCTGGATGTGGATTCTGTGAAAACCCAATACATACGTTTACTTACCGAATCACTGTGTTACTTCAGCGTTTGCCGATCAACTTTGTATAGTTAGCATTTGCGGTGGCATCATTTCAAATAGAAATACACATGGAGTAATTTAAACCCCAGCCAGAAGCCAAGTAAAGATTAGGAAAATTGTCAATAAATGTTCAAGAGGAAACAAGGATTATAAAGCATACTTAAGACCAGGGGATTTTTCTTGCACCATTAAGTGCAATTCCAATGAGCACCATATGGTTTAAATGATTCAATCAGGTGAATAAGGAGATTCATATTGTAAGTCTTCCCATTGTCTAAGTTCACGAGTATAAGAAACTATCTCTGTATATTTATATATCTATATGCGGATTTTGGAGCGCTGGTGGTGCAGCGATTAAGAGCTACCACTGCTAACCTAAAGGCTGGCAGTTCAAATCCACCAGCCACTCGTTGGAAACCCTGTGGGGCAGTTCTGCTCTGTCCTATAGGGTTGCTATGAGATGGAATCAAATCGACGGCAACAGGTTTGGTTTTATATGCAGATTTATATGTACATATACATATAAATTGTCAGGATGGTGCAGGACTGGGCAGTGTTTCATGCTGTTGTACACAGGGTCTCTGTGAACGGAAACTGACTCAAGGGCACCTAACAACAACATACATGTATATGTGTATCTATATATGTATACCTAAATCTATATTTATATCAATATAACTATAGGATCCTAATATCATAAAGTTTATTTCTATTTTTCTTAGCTTAAGTTAAGTAAATCAATGTAATTTATTTTTTAAGGAAAAAAAGATTTTTTTAATGTGAACATATACAAAAAAGGAATTCTTTAATCAATACAGGAATTTTTAAATCTATTTCTGGAAACTTCCCAGCTCATCATTAAAATCAATAGGTTTCTTAATTAAAATATAACTTTGGATTTAAAATTAAGGGAAAAATAGTGTGTAGAAGTGTGTCAATATCAGGATTTTCTCCTCTGTATGTAAAAATTCAGGTTTAATCAGTGTGGGGCCTGTTTAAAGAAATGATAGAGCCATTTCATAATACTGCATTAAATATTTTAGGCCACAAAAATGCCATTTTCCTTAACTGCACAAATCTTTGCCACTATAAATCACACAACCGTATTTATAGTCTAAAATTTACAATAGACTTGGGACATTTACACAACTTCCAAGAGTATCCAATGGTTCCTAATAAAAACTTAAAAATAAAAAAAAAAAAAGAAATGATCCTCCTATAAAAGTGATCGGGTTTTCACATATAAAAAAGAAATTTTGATCAATTTTCTATAATTACCACATTTTTTCTTCATCTAACCCAAAGAACATGCATTACTTCAAATTGCGTGTCAAATGTCAAGTGACTGTACCCTGGACTCATTAAACGGCCTAAGTTTAACAATTCAAGCTTGAGGAATTTAATACTGTGAGCTCAAATTAGCAAACACAATAAAATGGAATAAAAAGAACCAGAACAAATCTCCTGGATTCTATCTCAATTCACTTTGTCAATATCATAATAATAATATTATCATTAATACTATTATTTACTAATTTGTTGTTGTTAGTTGCCTTTGAGTTACCCACTCTTGGTGACCCCATGTGTGCAGAGTAGCGCTGCTCCACAGGGTTTTCAAGGCTGTGACATTTCGGGAGCAGATTGCCAGGCCTGTCATAGAGTCTCTGGGTAAGTTCGAACTGCTAATATTCCAAGACTCTTATTTACTAATACTACTAATAAAATGATTTGCTGGCAAGCATTGATTTGTGCCTTCTATGAGCTCTGCTCTGCTATGTGCTGTGGAAGTTTATATCAGTTCTTCTCCATGACATCTCTATGGGGAAGGTACTCTTATTTTTCCCACTTTGTAAGTCAGACAATAGGCTTACCTGCTCAACCTTATATAGCTAGGAGGTGGTAAAGGCTAAATTTAAATCAAGGCCACCTGAAGCCAGAGCGCCTTCATTGAATCTCTACACTTCAGTGACCTCAGGGGTATGCATGTGTCTGTGTGTGTGTGTGTGTTACATAGAGCGGCACTACACTGCCCATTTTTCTTTAGAGTTGATAATAAAGGCAATTAAGACAATCTTGGTAAAACAGAAAGTATCCTAATTATACGCCAAAAAATCTCAATTCTAAACCCCGATCAATCTGCCGCTAATCTGTGCAAAGAACAAATATTTCCTATTCTCAAAACTTTTTTTCTCTCAGTTGTAACATAACATGTATGCATTAGTGCCTTCATAAGAAAAAAAATTCTGTCATTTATATTGGTGTAGTGGTTAAGAGCAAGGCTGCTAACCAAAAGGTCAGGAGTTTGAATCCACCAGCCACTCCTTGGAAACCCTATGGGGCAATTCTGCTTTGTCCTTTATGGTCACCATGAGTCAGAATCGACTTGACAGCAAGGGGTGAGACATTCATACTGGAATAATTTGAGGCGAGTTTAACAAAGAGATTATTTGTAAAGTTATGGTAGAGTATAAGGAAGCCACATGACAGAGGGTAGTATCCTGAGGTTAGTAAAAGTTGGAAGCAGTTACTGCCCCCAGGCCTGAAGAGAGGAGCGGAGGGAACATTTTCCTGAGCCTAGATAAAGAGAGACGTCATCTCGCAGGATCTGTGACCTCACGAAAGTGGAAATCATCCGGCGACAACGCTGAACAGGCGTGTATACCACAACGTCGCTCTCACCCTTTCCTCTGAGCTCTTTCCAGCAGTGGTCTGTTGGTGGTGGGTAGCAAAGAGAAGAGTGGAAAAGAATGGGGAGTGAAGCTGCTGGGGCAACAGGACGCTGTCCATCACAAAGAGTTTCGGATTAGATGGTACCAAGGACCCTTTCTCTCTTATATTTTATAACCAAATAGAAAATGCGAAGTACGTCAGTGCCACAAGAAACATACACAATAATATTTAAATCATAAACAAGTGGAGTTGATTTCCTAGGGTGAGAGTTAACAGCCCAGATTTATTGGTTTATCTTTCATTTTAAGTATTATCGTGTATATTATAAGCTAATAGTAATTAAATACTACTTAAGTGGAATGTTAAAGCTATTACAGGATCACAGTAAACAATTGATTCAAGGAGTAAAAAGTCAACATTTTATACTGAAAAGGAGTAAATCCAGGATTGCTTTATAATTCTAATCAAGTAAAGGATAGAAAATAAAGTATTTAAAAACATCAGAAGTTCCACACTAATTCAGTCAGTGTTTATTTAAAAATACAACTGTAACTTGTTAATACTAATAGCTAACTTCTACTGAGTAGAATAGACTGACACTGCTCTAAGTGCTTCATAAGCAGTGCCTGGCACACAGTATGCATTCAACTCTCCTTCTAAAATAGTAAGAATGCTACAAATAACAATGACTAGCACTCACCAAGCGTTTCCTAAAGGAGACGATTTGTAACATTGGTTTGTGCCAAGGATCTCATGACAAGTTTCATCATCTTTCTAAAGCACAGACTAGGAAACTACAGCCCCCTCGGCCAAATCTGCCTGCGGCCACTTTTTGTAAATAAAGTTTTATTGAAACACAGCCACAGCCACTCATTTACTTGTTGTCTATGCTTTTGCTCTGCAACAAAAGAGTTGAGTAGTTGTGACAGGAAATGCATGATCCACAAAGCCAAAAATATTTACTGAATTTTTACTGAGAAAATTTGCTGACCCCTCTCTAGGGTAAAAATTAAAAAAACAAAGAACAAAGGATTTATTTCCTTCTCTCCCTGTTTACACCAATGGACCTGTTATAAATGTTTGTGATCACAAGGCAGATTATACCAAGTTGTAATCCATTTCCCTGAACAAACCCAAATCCAACTTCTGGGACTTTCTGCCAATGCATATACAGTTAATCAGATGATGATAATCTTCAAAAAATTAAAACAATATATTTCAATGTCATTACACTTAAGTCAGAGCCCTGGTGAAGCAGTGGTTAAGCACTTAGCTGCTCCACCAGAGAAAGATGAGGCAGTTTGCTTGAGTAAAGATCACAGACTTGGAAACCCTATGGGGCAGTTCTACTCTGTCGTGTAGGGTCGCTATGAGTTGGAATTGACTGGACGACAATGGGTTTTTTATACTTAAATCACATTCAGAGAGGTCAAATAACTCAGAAATTATTTAGTTTTTCAGACATTAAGAATTTAACAAACTGTATGGCAATACTCTGTTTTTAAAATACCTGGCCCATGGAAATATTGAAAAGAAAATAAATAAAATCAATAATTATTTTTAAACTGTGATGATCGATAAATATTTTGCATTTGATCTCTAAATTTAAGCAAAATGATAAAAACAAAAAACTTGAATAACACTGATATTTAAAACATATCTATAGCTACATTAACAAGAAAATTAAAATCTTAACTACTAGGAGAATTGACTTAACATTAACATAAGGCTTATAAACTGCTTATTTTTCATTTTATGTTCTAATGTATATTTAAATTTTTGTAGAATTAATTAAACATAAAAATACAGAGACGCCTTCTCACATATTTGCAAATACATTTAAAGTTATTAAAAATTAAAGTAAGTATACTTACATACTTACATAACCAACTACTAGACATTTTAAAATAGTTCATACACATAAAATTATAAAACATTTGAACTTGTGTATATATGTATATATATATCGTGATAATTCATGAATTGCAAAAATACACGTGTAATCAAATTGAAAGTGAAGTCATATAATGAGTGAAAATGCAGACTATGTATTTTTTGATACTATACCCAGTGTTTCAACAAGTGTTACTTTTAAAAGTATTACTTGCAATGCAGAATCTGAAACCATATCAATGAAATTTGTGTACTCTTGGTCTATCTTGCTTGTGCATTGATTTTTCACTAGTTTGATTTTGTAATATAATGCACTGGTCATTTGGAAAATATTGGTTCAGCGTATTACTCATTTCTTCCACATGCTAACACATTTCATCATGTAGCTGTTGTTGTTAGGTGCCATCGAGTCGATTCCGACTCATAGCAACCCTGTATACAACAGAAGGAAACACTGACCCGTCCTGCGCCACCCTCACAGTCGTTGTTATGCTTGAGCCCATCATTGCAGCCACTGTGTCAATCCATCTCCCTGAGGGTCTTTCTCTTTTTTGCTGACCCTCTGCTTTACCAAGCATGATGTTCTTCTCTAGGGACTGATCCCTCCGAATAACATATCCAAAGTGTGTGAGACAAAGTTTCGCCATCCTTGCTTCTAAGGAACATTTTGGCTGAACTTCTTCCAAGACAGTTCGTTCTTTTGGCAGTCCATGATATATTCAATATTCTACACCAACACCATAATTCAAAGGTGTTAATTCTTCTGTCTCTTTTATTCACTACCCATCTTTTGCATGCATATGAGGCTATTGAAAACACCATGGCTTGGATCAGGCCCACCTTAGTCTTCAAGGTGAAATCTTTGTGTTTAAAACTTTAAAGAGGTCTTTTGCAGCAGATTTGCCCAATGCAATACATCATTTGATTTCTTGACTGCTGCTTCCCCAGATGTTCACTGTGGAGCCAAGTAAAATGAAATCCTTGAGAAATTCAATATTTTCCCCATTTATCATGACATTGCTTACTGGTCCAGTCGCGAGGATTTTTGTTTTACGTTGAGATGTAATCTATACTGAAGCCTGCAGCATTTGATCTTCATCAGCAGGCGCTTCAAGTCCTCTTCACTTTCAGCAAGCGAGGTTGTGACATCTGCATAATGCAGATTGTTAATGAGTCTCCCTCCAATCCTGATACCCCGTTCTTCTTGATATAGTCCAGCTTCTCAGATTATTTGCTCAGCATACAGATTGAATAAATATGGTGGAAGAATACAATCCTGACGCACAGCTTTCCTGACTTTAAACCACGCAGTATCCCCTAGTTCTGTTTGAATATCTGCCTCTTGATCTACGTACAGATTCCTCATGAGTACAATTAAGTGTTCTGGAATTCCCACCCTTCATAATGTTATCCACAATTTGTTATGATCCACACAGTTGAATGTCTTTGCATGTCAACAAAACACAGGTAAACATCTTTCTGATATTCTCTGTTTTCAGCCAGGATCCATCTGATGTCATTTCATTTTACACAATATGAAAAAATCACATTTTTAATATTACCACTTTTCTCATCAGAAAAATGTGAAATACTAGTAAGCTGTCAAACCACAGTGTCAGATACAACTTTTCCAAAATCTGTTTTTCTTTGAAATCTCAAGTTCTACCATTGGCAGCAAATACTGTCAGGTGTTTACCTTGATGTGACAGAGCCACTTCATTTGTTTTCGAGAGAATGTCTGCCAAACACCCAAATCAGAAAAATTATAGTTTGCCTGTCAATCATTTTTTCAAATTAAATATTTTTTTCATGAAACAGCAACTGATTGTGCCCACAACTCGAACAATTGCCCAAGTCCATTTCCTTAAGACAAGCATTGCACTTTCTTAAGCAGAACTGCTTTATCTATACTTCCTCAATCATCACGAAGAATATCAAAAAGAGATGTACACAAGATCGAGATTTAATGAAATATAATTTGGAGTGCTACATCAAGGACATTCCTAAATGAAACTGGCATTATTTTTGACTGTGAGTGCATGGTGATCAGGAATACAATGACTAGGAGCCCTGGTGGGCTTACGGCTAAGAGCTCAGCTGCTAATCAAGAATACAATGGCTATTAGTTCGGTTGGTGCTACTGCCTTGATTCATGCAAAGGAGCTATCACTTTTGCACCATTAGTACAAATGTTGTTGCAATGAAAAAGGCAAATAGCATCTTAGTTTTATCATGAAAATCATTTTGACCTCATGGATTTGCTTTGTCTCAGGATTCGAATGTTCCAAAGATCCTACTTTAAGGACAACTGCTTAAGAAGTTTTAAAATTACTGTGAAGAAGATGTACACCCATATCTGTACTAAATATATTCTATGCAGCTCTAACGAATATTACGTAGCATGCATATAAATATTATCTTGTTGCTTTGAAGACTAAAATGCCAATACAGCTGAACGTGCAACTGAATGGAAAGGAGCTATCCTGTTTTCTAACATGAACAAACGCAAAAATTCAAAATATTATCATGCAGTGGCCCCTGGCACTGATTTTGAATGTTAAAAATCATTTTTTTTACCTCAACTATGCAGAACTAGAAAATTTGCTGCTGGCAACAATATTTTCAACTTTGCTTCTCAAAACGGGTTCCATGGAGCAGCAGCAATGCATCATCAGAGCGTCAGGCTCTACTCTACACCAAGTAGTCAAACTCTGCAGTTTAACGAGATACCCCAGTGATTCCCATGCACATTCAAGTCTGAGAAGCCATATTCTAAGCTACTTTGTAACAGAAAAATCCTTGCAAGTCTCCTCTGATTCATTCCTTCATCCATTCATTCATTCACTTATCTATTCTATGAATAATTATTGTAATTCTACCTTGTGGTGGACACTCTGCTGGGCATTAGATATGTCATAATGAACAAGATTTAGCTCTTGTCCTTAAGTAGAGACAGGTAACCAAACAAGCATTTTTAACAGGTAGTATAGGAACATTCTTTCCTATAAGAAAGCATAGAATCTCTCACACCAAACTCTACAAGAAATGTGTATACTTTGCTACCCATGCTGATGTTAACCCCAGCCACATTATTTTCTTTTAAGTAAGACATTTAATAAATATGTAAACTACCATTAAGCCTAAGTGTAGATAAAATAACAATACTTTATTAAATATCCTCATTGAACTGTGTTCACAACTATCTTCTCTTCTCCTGTTCTTCAGAAGAACCGAGCAGTTTGTTACTGAAATTGCAGCTCAGTTTTACTGAATTTAAAACACAGGTCTTTTCTGGCTTTTGTGAAAATCACTATTCTTTTCTTTGTAACTTTGACTCAGCAATATGCTCATCTTGTAAAAGATAACCAGAGACCAAGGAGGAAATGATAGGCCAGGCAATAAAAACTGACTCCGTGAATATTTCTTATTTTGACAATATTTGCCATTTGACAGCAGCAACCAATTTAATGGAGAAAAACCGGCAATCTTCTGTGTAGTTGCTGAGATTTCCAAAGAGGTTAATGTGATATTACCCTGAGTCACTCTTCTAAGCCACAGGGAATACTGGAAAGCTTTCCGTTTACAACCCAAAGCACCTCATACAGCAGGCTAAATAGTATTATTAACTCACAACTGCTGGATAGCTAACAAACCACTTATATCTCAACACTGTTTTAAGCTCATTATAGAATGATCTGGGTAGGTGGGAAGCATCAGCTTTACAATCTAAGAAAATACTCTCTGTCTCTCCCTTCTCCCCACCCTTTCATAGGTAAACATAATAGAATAACCTTCAAAGTACATAGCCCCTCCCCCCAAGTCAGGAAAGTGGGCAAAAGGATCTTTAACATTTTCTGCTAGTGATTTCTCTTGCAAGATGGTTGCTGTCTCTAGCTACCTGAGAACGTCCCTGTCTTTGTTTCCTGTTGTTGTTATTATTAGATGCCTTCAAGTCGATTACGAGTCATAGCGGCCTTATATACAATGGAATGAAACACTGTCCGGTCCTGCGCCATCCTCACAATCGTTGTTATGCTTGAGCCCATTGTTGCAGCCACCATGTTAATCCATCTCGTTGAAGGTCTTGCTCTTCTTCGCTGACCCTCTACTTTGCCAAGCATGATGTCCTTCTCCAGGGACTGATCCCTCCTGATAGCATGTCCAAAGTATGTGAGACATAGTCTCACCATCCTTGCTTCTAAGAAGCATTCTGGTTGAACTCCTTCAAAGACAGATTTGTTCATTCTTTTGACAGCCCATGGCATATTCAATATTCTTCACCAATACCACAATTCAAAGGCGTCAATTCTTCTTCTGTCTTCTGTATTCATTGCCCAGCTTTCGCATTCCTATGAGGCAATTGAAAACACCATGGCATGGGTCAGGCACACCTTAGTCTTCATGGTGACATCTTTGCTTTTTAACATTTTAAAGAGGTCTTTTGCAGCAGATTTGCCCAGTGCAATCTGTTGCTTGATTTCTTGACTGGTGCTTCCATGGGTGTTGATTGTGGATCCAGGTAAAATGAAATCCTTGACAACGTTAATCTTTTCTCCATTTATCATGATGTCAGTTACTGGTCCAATTGTGAGGATTTTTGTTTTCTTTATGTTGAGGTGTCATCCATACTGAAGGCTGTGGTCCTTGATCTTCATCAGTAAGTGCCTCAAGTTTCCTTACTTTCAGCAAGCAAGGTTGTGTCATCTGCATGACACAGGCTGTTAATTAATTTCTCTCCAATCCTGATTCCCTGTTCTTCTTAATATAGTCCAGTTTTTTGGATTATTTGCTCAGCTCACAGATTGAATAAATATGGTAGAAGGATACATCCCTGACACACACCTATCCTGACTTTAAACCATGCAGTATCTCCTTGTTCTGTCTGAACATCTGCCTCTTGATCTATGTACAGGTTCTTCATGAGCACAATTAAGTGTTCTAGAATCCCCATCCTTCACAATGTTATCCATAATTTATTATGATAAATACAGTCAAATAAATGCCTTTGCATAATCAAAAACACAGGAAAACATCTTTCTGGTATTCTCTGCTTTCAGCCAGGCTCCATCAGACATCAGCAATGATACCCTGGTTCCACATCTTCTTTTGAATCTGGCTTGAATTTCTGGCAGTTACCTGTTGATATACTACTGCAGCTGCTTTTGAAAGATCTTCAACAAAATTTTACTTGTGAGTGATATTAATGATAGTGTTTGATAATTTCCTTATTTGGTTGGATCACCTTTCTTTGGAATAGGCATAAATATGGATCTTTTCCAGTCTGTTGTCCAGGTAGCATAGACGAGTGAGCACTTCCAGTGCTGCATCCATTTGTTGAAACATCTCAGTTGGTATTCTGTCAATTCCTGGAGCCTTGGTCTTCACCAATGTCTTCAGTGCAGCTTGGACTTCTTCCTTTAGTACCATGGGTTCCTGATCATACGCTACCTCCTGAAATGGTTGAAGGTCAAATGTCAACCAATTCCTTTTGGTACAGTGGCTCTGTGTATTTCTTCCATCTTCTTTTGATGTTTCCTGTGTCATTTAATATTTTCCCCACAGAATCCTTCTATATTGCAACTTGAGGCTTGCATTTGTCTTCTGTTATTTCAGCTTGAAAAATGCTGTTCCTGTGCATGTTCCTCCCTTTTGGTTTTCCATCTCCAGTCTTTGCACATGTCATTATAATATTTTAGTTTGTCTTCTTGAGCCACCCCTTGAAATCTTCTGTTTGGCTCTTTTACTTCATCATTTCTTCCTTTGGCTTTAGTTTTAGAGTCTCTTCTGACATCCATTTTGGTTTTTTCTTTCTGTCCTGTCTTTTTAATGACCTCTTGTTTTCTTCATGTGTGATGTCCTTCATGTCATTCCACAACTTGTCAGGTCTTTGGTCATTAGTGTTCAATGTGTCAAATCTATCCTTCATATGAGTTTCCTAGTGCTGCTGTAACAGAAATACCACGAGTGCATGACTTTAACAAACAGAATTTTATTTTATCACTGTTTAGGAGGGTAGAAGCCACAATGCAAGGTGCTGGCTCTAGAATAAGGCTCACTCTTTGCCTTCTCTGGGGGAAAATCTTAGTGTCGGCTTCTCTAGCCAGCAATCCTTGGAGTTCCTGGGCTTGTAGACATGTCTTCCTACATTGTTTTCAGATAGTGTCTGTCTTCCCTGTGCGTATCTTCTCCTGTACCTAAGCTGCTGTTTTATATCTCAAAAGTGATTGGCTTAAAACATACCTTATACTGATATGCCATCATTAAAATAGCAAAGAAAACCTATTCCCACATAGGTTTACATCCACAGGTGTGGGGATTCGGATTTACAGTACATATTCTTGGGGGACACGATTCAATACTTAACAGTCTTTTAACCATAAGAAACACCACACACTGGATAAGGATCTTGGGGTGATCTGACAGAGATATCTTCCAATTCATCAATTCCCTTTTGGACTAAAACCAAATTGACCCAGTTATATATTATTTCAGGAAGAGCAAGCCAAGAAGATTAAGGAGTCCATAAAAGCAGGAGTAGCGGTAGAAACAGAAACAGCAGTTGAAGCAAATGGCGAGACTGAATCTGAAACTGAATTCCTGAATCTCTGGAGTAAGAAAAAGATGACTCTTCCTGCCTGTGAATTGCTTCCTAATCGTGGGGGAATTTAAAGAAAATTGAAATCCTGAACTTGCTGTTGGCTTACTAGAGTGGCTGGTGCACTTGAGAGGTGCTGCTGGATCAAGCAAGATGAGGGGCCCTTGTTGGAATTTCATGAGGTGTGGCTGAGTGGCTAATTAAAGTTGTTGTGTGCTGTCCAGTGGATTCTGACTCATAGCGATGCTATAGGACAGAGTAGAACTGCCCCATAGGGTTTCCTAGGTTGCAATCTTTAAGGGAGCCAATCACCAGGTCTTTTCTCCTATGGAGCCTCTGATGGGTTTGAAACACTGGCCTTCCAGTTAGCACCTGTGTACTTAACCATTGTGCCACTAGGGCTCCTGCTAATTAAAAAGTTTCCTATATTTCTTCTTCTCTGTGTGCTCTTTTTATGAACTCAAAATTTCTGTAGTTATGTTTCTTTCAACCTGAAAGGCCCAAGCTAGAAATAAAAATAGCCAAAAGAAGCCAATTAAGTTTGTCCTGTAAAAATCTGGATACCAGATACAAGCTTCAGTTGCCCTTGAACAGACTCCAACTCATGGGGATCCCATGTGTGCCAGAGTACAACTGTGCTCCATAGGGTTTTCAACTGTTGATTTTTCAGAAGAAGATTGCCAGCCCTGTCTTACTAGGTGCCTCTGGGTGGACTCAAACCTCCAATCTTTTGGTTAGCAGCCAAGCATATTATGGCATGTTTTCCAAATACAACCATACAGCCCTCCACACCTTCTCTTATTCATCAGTAAACACCATAATGCATGAAGTGGAGGGGGAAGGCCTGGCAGTTATTTCATTTGATAGGGAAAGCAAAATCACTTTAATACTAGGTGTCTTAGTTATCTAGTGCTGCTATAACAGAAGTACCACAAGTGGATGTCTTCAACAAACAGAAGTTTATTTTCTCACAGTCTAGGAGGCTAGAAGTCCAAATTCAGGGCATCAGCTCCAGGGGAAGCCTTTCTTTCTCTGTCAGCTCTGGAGGAAAGTCTTTGTTATCAATCTTCCCCTGGTCTAGGAGCTTCTCAGGGACAGGGACCTCAGGTCCAAAGGGCTCACTCTGCTTGCTTGGTGTTATGAAGTCCCCCAGTCTCTCTGCTCACTTCTCTCTTTTATATCTTAAAAGAGATTGGCTTAAAACACAACCTAATCTTGTAGATTGAGTCCTGCTTCATTAACATAACTGCCACTAATCCCACCTCATTAACATCATAGAGGTAGGATTTACAACATACAGGAAAATTACTTCAGATGACAAAATGATGGACAATCACACAATACACGCATTTTGGGGGGACACAATCTAGGATAGGTTTTCTTTTCATTTAAGTAGGACCCATGCAAACAGCATACTCTTAAGTGCTAATCTAACCAAACTCTGTCCAAGAGTTTTCTGCAGGCGACCATCCTGCCCTGCAGTGGTGGTTCTCAGTCATTAGTGGGCCCCTAGAGCCAATCAAAAATGAAAAGTCTGAATTCCCATCTCTTGAGTTCAGATACTCAAGAGATTTTGTTTCTCTGGGCCTGGGATAGGGACCAGAAGTCTACATCCTAACAAGCCTCCAAGATTATGACGATGACATCAGTGGTCCAGGAAACACATCCTTTTGGAAATGCAGATTAAGTTTAGGTTCACCTTCATCAAAAGGAAAAGAGAAGCTAAGGTGTGATATCAGCTGTGTGGGGGATTTGGGTCCTTAAAAAGATGATTTGCAATGTTCTGGTTGTTAACAGAAAAGATAATGAAAATTATCTAAATAATTCCTTTCTTTTAAACGTATGGACCCAATATGACAATTTACAGCTTACTAGCTTGGGACAATTCAATATGCTTAGAAGAAACATCCTAAGAACCAGCACTCTTTAGTGGTACATCAGTGCGAGATGTAGCAATGGTATCTTTAGGTTATGCCAGGCTTGCTGAGAGCAGCCTGCTGGTTATGCTGGCAAATGGCTACTCCCCTGGGATACAGATTTGCCTTTTTTTATCCTAAGCTAGTTTAGGTCTTTGGAAATATGCATCAAATTTTAAAGAGCCTCTTTACCTTAAGGTTATGTTTATGTGTGTGTACAAAAATATTCAGTAGAAGTAATTCAGGTGCCACATGTATGAAATGCTCTTGATTTTTGTTTTTTTTTTTCAAATTATTCCTTCTTAATGCTAATGTTCCTAACAAGGAATAACAAATGCTGAATCATTTTCCTCCTCCAATGTTGTCTCTTCTGTTTTCTAAGAAAAGGAGACTTCTTCAACTGTCACAAGAAGCCTAGTTAGCCGATTAAGATTTTTTGTTCTTTTTCTGTTTGTTTGTTTGCTTTCCTGTTGTTGTTTTTATATGAACTTTATTGCTTCTAAATTCTGAATCATTAGAGGGAAAAAATAAAGAGTTTGGTGACCATTCCACAGAATCAATTAACCAACAAGACTGAGGATGACTCTAGGTACAAAATGTTCCTGATACTTCAAACATTTGGAGAAAGCAGTGAGAGTTAAGAATTTCTCCCAGTTGCAGAATATTTAGTAAATTTAATGACTTCAAAAACCATCACAGCTCTACCAATTTGGGCAGTGGAGAATGCTGAACTATTATTGACTATTAAGTCTTTCATGTTGTGATGCTGTACTCAGATTCTGTGGCAGTTGCAACAGTACGTAAGAAAAATGTCCTGATATGACCTCAAAAAACTCATAACCAGGTAGGGAGGATGATAAGCCACATGGAGGAGTCAGTTGAGTAAGACACAGAGAAGGAGCTTCGTAGGGATTTAGATCCATCAGAATTCCTGGTTGCAAACTTAGAAACTAGCTTTAGCTTATTTAGTCAGAAAGGAATTAATTGACACAACATTGGGTATCATTGTTAAGAAAGAGAGATACTGTTAAGGAGAGATGCTGTTACGGAGAGATCAGATTAGCATTGTTGTTTTGTTGGTTACAGAACTAGTGAAAAAAACCACCATGCCAAGTTATAGGCTGTCATGCATGTTCCGTTTCTGAGAGGATGTCAAGAACCTAGGAAAGACAAGCCCCGATGTGGCCATTATTTGGGAGAAGCCTCTCTCTCGTGTCCCTGCCCACCTGGCTGTTTAGGACAAGCACACCTTGTGTGTGGCTCTTTTCTTTGGAATTCGAAGGTTACAGCGCGTCTTCACACTAGAGTGCTCAGGTACGAGCTGTGTTTGAGACTGATAGAAGAGAAATATACAGATCAAGCTGCCAGAAGCCTTGGTTTTAATTATTAAAACTGATCTAGATTAGATAAAGCAATTCTCCACAGGGTCAAATCTAATTCACGTGTGTTATTCACTGGCGTCTATTATTATGGCTTTAGGTCATAATAAATTCCATTTCCCCTTATTTTCTTTCTTCTATGTTTGTAACTGCCTCTAAGCTTTGGAAGGGGTGGGTAACGTATGGACAGAATTCGTTTATGATTTTCCCCTAACCTATATCTATTTCACAACTAATGTTATTACTTAAGGAAATTTCCTTCAAATAAGCTTCTGGAAAAGATTTCTCCCTCTTTTTCAAGATACAAGGAGCTGAAGCATACAGGTTTGTTTACGCAGTAATCCCATAATTTTTGGCTATCTACTCATTCATTTGGGGATATTGTAGTCAATGGAGTATAATACTATAATAATACAGTATGATAATGAGTTATCAGTATACCCTGACCTCAAAGATTTCAATCAACAAGAGAGAGGAAGGAACTATTTAGAAGAAAGAGCAGGACTACATACGCGTGCGTGCGTGTGCACATGTGTGTGTATCCATGTGTGTGTATGAATGCTTGTGTACGGGTGCTTGTATTCCAACTACCTCTTTCTTTCTTGTTTCTCTGTACAGCTGAGCTTTAGAGGCTTTGAAGCCTGGGAGTATTTATCTAAGTAGGTACCAGGTATATACCTCTATCTCTATCTACGTCTCTCTGTCTGTCTGTCTGTCTATCTATCTACCTGAACCACTGTGCCAACAGGGCTCCTTATTGTCTGGGGTAGCGTGAATAAAATGAAATTTAATGTGCCCCACTGACCCAGCTTTGTGAGCTAATTTCAAACAAGGACTACAGGCATAAAGATTCAGACCGGTTATGGGTAGGTATTTAAAGTTAGGTCCACTCTTTAATTCAAGGATTAAGAGTGAGTACATATATAATCTAGGAACACAGATCATTAGTTTGGTGGACATCTTATTTAAAATGTTGTTATAAATTTATTCTAATACCTCTTTGTTCATTTATTTTCCCTATGGAATTACTTTCATGCATTTACAAAATAAAATTTAATTGATTATTTTTCTATTTTAGAGCAACTGTTTTGATTTCTAATAACAATGCTTAAGTATCTTTCTTTTCCACACCACAGTAAACTTATTTCACAGATTAACTTTACGCCAAATATTTAAATTACACATTCTACATTTGGAGAAATCCTATATGACATATAAGAATAAAATGTATCATTCATCTACCCAACGATTCAAGTATCCATTATTCTAGAGAAAATAATGTCTTACTGAAAGTAGAGTAACTCTGTAATTAAGATTCAGTTCTAGGTGATTACATATAAAAAAATAAGGCATCTAGCTTCCAATCACAGAAATACATCTGTCCACGGGTTTCTTTATTATACAGTGTATGACTGACGTGCAGCAGAGACTAAGATGTCACTAATTTATTTAACACTTGCAAATTAGCTTTAGAGACAATGGTAAAAATAAAATCCCTAGATTGCAAACTCTTCCACAGACTTTTAGTATTTACAGCTTCCAGTATTTGGAAGGAGGTCAATATCACTAAGACTGAGTAGTCTATATCAGCATCTGTAAATCATGAATTTGCTCACATTAAACCAAGATTTCTTTGGATTTGCTTCATGGACCAAAGACATGTGTTTTCATTGATATGAAACCAAATTTATACCCTCTCATATCATGCGCACTTCCATGTGGCGGCCAGGGATGGATAAAAAACTTGAACCACTAGAACTTTAGTACTGTCTGATTCATAAATTACTATGGTAGGGAAATTTAGGGCTAGGCATTTATGAATATCAGATTGAGGAGAATTACCACTGCTGATAACATAAAGGGACTCCAGACTTCCCTTCAGTGCTTTTAATTTAGATGCCAAGTCTACTGGAGGCAAAGGTATTCAGTAATATTTTCTTATTATCCTCAAGACATCTTTTTATTACCTCTGTTTCTTCACCTATATGGGTTTTAATAAAGTGGCGTGATAACAGCCACCCTAGTGTATTACAACACAGTTCAGTTACTGCAGGTTCTCTGTGGCAATTTACCAATAGCGGAATAAGATCATTCATATCATTAGCTTTCAAATAAACATACTTTTTAGTTGAGAAGTAGTAGAGGGAAATACTAAAAAAGAGCAGGAGAAAGAAGTCATGAACACGTGGAAGGGGTAGGAGGATGAACAGTGGGTAGGAGGGGTTAAGCAAGTGGTCAGTGTGGACATCTCAGGCTCAGTTTATATTGTTTCCAAGTTTTTAACTGTATGAATTACAATACGGGGATCAATGTTTTATATATCTTACATGTAATATAAGGAGCCCGGGTGGCGCGGTGGTTAAGAGATTGGCTGCTAACCAAAAGGTCTGCAGTTTGAATCCACCAGCTGCTCCTTGGAAACTCTACGGGGCAATTCTACTCTGTCCTATAGGGTTGCTATGAGTCAGAAACAACTTGATGGCAACGGGTTTTTCTTTTTAAATTTTTTTTTGGTTATATGTAATATATATATGTGTGTGTATGTTTTATACATCTGTATGTGTCTATATACCTGTTCGAATTGCTTATTTCTCTAATATTTATATTTCTTTGTATAGAATGAGTGTAGAATATAATGAGCAAATATTTCTAACTACAAATATATTTTACTGGACATCTATAAGGAATTACAAAAAGAAGAAAAATAGACTTTTTTTTTCCTTTTCTTTTTAGTTACAGAGTACCTTTAGTTCACTATTATATTCTTCCAATGATAGTTGTGCTCTTTTCTAGACATTTCCAAATTATTTTCAAAGATCTTTCTATCATTTTTTAATTTACCCATTATTTTTTAGTGTAAAATACTCATTTTTATTATTTAGAAATGAAATAAGAATATTTGATTAAATGCAAGGATAATTATGAAATTCAAAATATAAATTATATAAAATTATTCTAAATATTTTATTTTTGGGCATAAAACATGAAGCCAAGAATTTTGTCATGTAACTTTAAATTCTGTGTTTTATCTTTCCCAGAACTTAGTGATTTTTTAAAAAATTTTCTATAAAATAATCTTAACTGTTGAATTTGGTAAGTAAACTGGAATTATTTAGAGACAATCTTCAGAAATTGATACTTCGTTTGATATTCAATATCACTGAAACTGACATATAGAAAAAGTCTGAACCTGGATTGAAAATAGATTCTCTTAATTAGTAATGACGTTGGAAACTCCTAATATGTCCACATTTTAGAGAATTACTATAGGAAGTTTGCATTGTCTTATATTTTCCATTTTGGAGAAAAGATATTCTAGAGTAACCCTGCTGAGAAATAATAACAAAATTAAAACTCTAAAATTTTGTAAATAATACTTTGCTTTGAGTTGTTTCTGATACTGGATTAAGTCAAAAATCTAGGTTTAAAAATTAACGAATGTTCCAGGTGTTTGGGAAATGCTTAAGCATTTCATTATCTATTAACGCTATCTAGAGTTTAGTAGGAGTTGTGGTGCACAGTGGTTAAGAGCTTGGCTTATAACCAAAAGGCTGGCAGTTCAAATCCACCAGCCACTCCTTGGAAACCCTATGGGGCAGTTCTATTCTGTCCTATAGGGTCCTTATGAGTCAGAATTGACTCGACGGCAACAAGCTTGGTTTGCGTTTTTTTTTTTTTTTAGAGTTCAGGAAGTACTTCAGCATGCATTTGTCTTTTTTTTCTGAAGTAAATTATTTAATTGAGTAAAAATGCTATTTAATTTTCTTGAAGTAGATTCAGTAGAAGTCTTGGCAAATATGAGACCAATGGTTAATTATGGAATGCTTGAATGAATTAAAATATATAATTTGCTTCACTGGACTCTGAGATATGTTTCCTGGAGAAACATGGGCACTGGAGATAAGAGATCATTTTTGTCCTGTTGGCAAGTCGTCCTCAGTAGCCAGAGGCAAAGCCATAAGCCCTGGGAGAAGTAACTCACAATGGGCCTTTTCTAAAAGAAGGAAGTCTTTGTGTGCTTTCGAGCCCCCCAGAGAATAAATAACCCAAGATCAAGAAATTCTCCTGAATTATAAAAAGAAGCTATTCTGGGGCTTGCAATATAGGAGATATGTTAATTGAGGCTAGGGTCAGACCTCATCTATGTCTTTGTTCTATGTTTTCTTTTGCCTTGTTTTATTATCGAGCTCTATATTAAAAGGCAATTTATAAATTTAAGCACTCTGAATTGACTCAACGGCAACGAATTTGGTTTTGGTTTTTATAGTGAGACAGTGGAAGTAAGTAGATGGGTATTTATGTGTATTTACTAGCAGTAAACTAAAAATGAATCAGAATGAATATCCTACAATGATCTAGTCAGAGTTATCTTGACATATGTGGACCAAAACCCATTGCCATCAAGTCGATTCTGATTCATATGTGGAAGGGATTATTAAAAGAAGCTTATTTTAAAAGATATTACAGGCAGTCCCCGGGTTATGAATGAGATCCGTTCCTAACTGTGTCTAAGGATTTGCAGGTAAGTTGGACCAGTTGCATACGGTTCTTATTAACCTTACTTTAGTGCAAGAAAAGCCTGGGAACCTTCTCAATGATTTAAAAGCTGCACATGAAGCGAGTGAATGTGATTGTGATGAAGAATTTGTTGAGAATAAGCGGTTGATTCAACCATTTCAAAGTGAGGGCAGATTTACATAACATTAAACGGCAAGTAGGAGGTGTCTGTTTCCACTGGTGGTGCAGTGGTTAAGAACTCAGCTGCTTACCAAAAGTCGGCCATTTGAATCCACAAACTGCTCCTTGGAAACCCCATGGGGCAGTTCTACTCCGTCCTATAGGGTGGCTACAAATCAGAATCGACTCAACGGCAATGGGTTTGGTTTTTTGTATGATCTTATCACAAAAATTATGGTGGAGTTATTCTGGATATTTTTAATATAAATTTTGAGAACTCCATGTATTATTATTATTTGATTGGTAGAATTTTGCCATTTGTTTGACTGAAGTTGTAAATTCCAAAGACATTTCTGCTCCATGCAGTCTTAATTTTGTAGGAATATTATTTTCCACAACACTTGTATTCCACTAAAATACATATTTATTTGATCAACCAAAAAGCAAACTATTTTCACTTCAGTGCTGAACTTGCCATCTACATTTATAATAGCATTCACAATAGTGAATAATTAATAATAAATATAATTAATAATAGATAATAACATGGATTAAATCAAATCAATCAAAGCGCATTTGTAACTAACTTACTGAATTTGAATCATCTGATGAAACCTGCTGAATCTGGTTTCTACTCAACATTTGTAAAGGTCTCCTGCTAATGGACGTAACATGTTAACAGCTAATTTTGCAATTTACATTATAACCTATGAAATCTTGAATTTAAAGTGAGTTAAATTGATTTGAAGAACAATTATTTGATCTAACTGAAAACTCATGCTTCGTGCAGTGATACGTTAAGTAAGCCTTCTACACTTGCAGGGGTTACATTGTCATCTCCAGTACTATCTTTTTGAAATATCTATTAAGTTTTACAGTAGATACTAATGCTTTTCCAGCAGATTTTCTGTCTTCTGATTTTCAAGTTTTCAGTAATAACACTATATAGTCCTTATAGTTGATAACAAATGTCAAGAATTTTGGTACAGTTCCATATTTGTTGCCAACTTTCTTTAGCAATTGAAATTTAGCATATAATATTTAATTAACATTTACTTCCTTTTTATTGCTTAAATATAAAATAATTTCCAACAGTAAATAGTTGTAAATTTATACCACAAAATAAAATTTATACACCCTGTAGCATTCAGATTAGCATTCAGATTACTCTGTATATGCTCAATAGCAGGATGTCTCAGTATCTATTTTTGTACGTATTTTACAAACATGCATTATACAATTTGGTACTTCCACCCTGAAGCTTACTGACTGATTGCCTGGCGGTGTTGTGCATCTCATGGGTCACATAATACCTACCTGACAATTGTTTGGCATAAGAAGCTGGGAGGAATTCTTCTCCTTCTATCCCTGGAGATCAGAAAAAATGAGCCATCTTGGCCATCTGCGTCTAAGCGCATTTCATCTATTCAGATCAGAGAGTGTCTTTGAAGGGGGATGTTGCTTACATTATGTCTAGAAAGTTCTGAAAAGAGGCATGATTTATCACTATTTACCTTTCGTTATTGAGAATTAACAACACATTAAAATGAGAATGCTCTTTACATGTATTTCATACACAATTAGATAAGACCAAGGTAGAACTTTCAAGTACCAATGGAGGTCAACAAAACAAATTATGGTTTATTTAAATGTATGTTAAATAATAATATTTCACTTTAAAACAACTAACAATCTAGAGCAATACTAAATCTCATAGAACTCCAAGAAAACAAAATGAAGCTAGAATGACCCAGGCAAAACTGGGACATCTGGTCACCTTAGCTATAATGCATTTTCACAGGGTTTCTGGAAAGTGTTCAACGAAAAATTGGTGAAATAGATTGACATTTCAATAGCTTTATCCAGAATTGAACTGAAAATGTACTAAGGTATGCAGAAATATTCTACGTCATCAACTGGCTATATTTTAAAATCTTTCATTTTTTTTTTCATTAATAAAATATATATAACATTAAAAAAAACCTACAGATGCCATTGATAAAATCAGATCTTTATAGAGCCACTTCCTTCATATTGATCATCCTGGGAACACAGCTGCACATAGCACTCACTCACTAGTGACCACACCTCTCACATGTCAGATGACATTTAGTCTGCACATGGTTGATCATAATCATTTCTCGCCTAGCAAGGTTCCAGGAGTCAGAGCTAGGTGGGTCCCCAAGACTCTTCTCTCACCTTTCCCTTTAGAGGAATACCAACGAAAATGAAAACAGAAATAAAAAACTTAAAAAAAAAAAAAAAAAAGCACCATTTATTTAGTTCTCCGTATCTCTCAGGTACTATTTTAAATAAATTGTATACATGATCATTTTTAATTTTTGGAAAACACTTTCAGATTCATGCTTTTATTCATAACACATGCAGAGATAACTAGCTAGCTTGCCTTCACAGCAACATCAGAAAAGAGGATAGCTGAGTAACACTATTAAAAGCTCTTTCGTCTAGAGCACTGAGGCGCTCAATTGGTTACTTTCCTTTGTATAGATCCAACACCATGTCTGTGTCAATCTAGAAGGCGAAATAAATGTGAAACCATTGAGACCGATCCTAAGAAATATATTTTGTGTGTCAGCCAATAAATTCTTCTCATTAATCTTCTAGAGAAATGCTAAACTGTACATATCTGTGTTTGAGTAGATGCTTCCGTTTTTAGGATCATCAGTCTAAAATATTAACCAAAACCAAAACCAAACCTATTGCTGTTGAGTTGATTCTGATTCATAGCAACCCTGTAGGACAGAGAGTAGAACTGCCTCATAGGGTTTCCCAAGGAGAAGCTGGTAGATGTGAACCACCAACCGTCGAGTTAGCAGCCGAGCTTTTAACCACTATGTCACCAGGGCTCCAACATATACAGTGCTACTGAATAGGAAGAGATCCTCCTTAATGCACAAATCATTCTCAACTGTCAAACTTCCAGAGGTTAAGAAGGCATTTTAAGTTTATAGAGTCTCTAATCAGAATGCTTTCTATTTAGGAAAATAAAAACTTCCTTTATCATTAATCATTCAGTATTTGTCCCTATTTCTTTGACAGTAGCTCTCTGTGGAAACATAATCTAGTTGTCAACACCAAAACAATGATCAGAAAAAACACCTTATCCCTCAGCATTTGAAAGGTTTACAAAAATGCCTTTTTATATCAATCATTCTTGTAGTTTAGATTTTGCCAGTTTCAGTATGTCTATTCTAATCACTATTTTATCACTTCTCGTAAGTCAAAAGTTGTCAGTTTGATGTTTAAATGTGGTTTTACTTATTTATCAGTTGAAAAGTATTCACACTTAAAATTCACAAAATAGTTTCTTCTGTCTGTTTCTGAGATTTAAAAGTCTGGGCTTTATATATTCTTTTAATAGTTGATTATGAGCTAAAATTCGGCACATAATTAACGGAATTAGAACTAAAATATGGAATTATTAGACATAATATGAAAACATACATTTTATTTTATAGGAACTCACCACTAATTCATACATAAAGAAGTTTTTAATATCATGTCCACCATTTTATCATAAAACATACTTCTACTATCAAGTAATTACAGTGAAACCTGTGAGAACCGGAACTCGATGGGACTGCCTTGTTTTTCCTGGGTTTGCAAGTTGCCCGAATTTGTCAGCCTATGGTCTCACCACTTACCTATCGCTCTCTATCAAAAATCTTAACTCCTAAAAACTCAGAAAGTGTTTTTAGATTTTATAGGGCTGGAAAGGAAACTGAACTATTTTTTATGATTTGCGTGCTTATTCAAATTTACATACAGATATGTACATATACTGTTCAAACAAAGATATGGGTAAAAGTCACTTTTTAATAAACGCATCTAACTCCAACTGTTTTTTTTTTTTAAAAATTAAATTATTGAAGCAAATTTCTAAGCTCATGGCCTTATCAAAAAACTCCTGGTCTCCTTTAACTTCTTAAAATTCCTTCAAAGCCTTTATAGCGCTGAAAACTTACGTTTGACTTAAAAATTCAGGCTGTTCCAGTGGTAAGTTTTCATGATCTTCATTGTCATTTTGACATTGCAAGTCCACAGTTTCTTGGAGGTTTATACTGACCAATTCTACGGCACTTTCTTTATCAGTATCAATGTGAGATGCGGCACTGACGCTATTTTCTGAAACACCTCTATAAACGTCACTTATTGAGTCCTGAATCTACGTGATGTTATCAGGCTCAATAACTGTTTTGTTTTGTATAATATCTCCACAGCCAAATGAGAAACCGCAGTCTTTAAAGCATTTTCTTATGGTTTCTTCCTTAATCATTTTGATTGATCACTTAAGAAATGAAATTGCATCAAAGACATTGATTGTCCCCAAAGTCTCTGATGCCATCTTGCACATCCCAATATTGTCAATCACTTTTTGAAGCAATGTCTTCCCGAAGTTTACTTTAATATTTTGGATAATGCCATTCTCTAGAGGTTTAGGACCAATATCATGGATGATGGAAAAAAATAATATTGGACAGGGGCAGTGACTGATGACAAGCAGCACTGTCAACCAACAAAGGAATGCGATTTCGTTTTTTCATGCTATTGCTGAGTTTACTTTACAAACTATTTGTAAATTTCTCCCTTGATCCAAGCTTTTTCATTCCATTTCCATTTCACTGAAAGCTGATTAATTTCAATATTCTTGAAGCACCGTGGTTTCTTGTTCTTTCCAATTAGCCATGATTTTTCAAATGTCCCATCCACAAATGTGGTCAAGGTGATGGTAAGCCTCTCTTCAGTAAACCAACTCTGCAAGCATTTTCCCCCTTCACTTTCTGGGTCCTATTAGGCATTGCTCTCTAAAATAGAGCAGAAATCAACATTTGCAAAGTTTTGGGGATCATATCCCCTTCTGATCTCTTTTAATTTTGTGAACCAGTTTTGAACAATGTCTTTGTCAACCTCAACCTTGTTTGATTCCCCACAAACTACATGGCAAGTGATTCTGTGTTTTGTTTTGTTTTTTAAAAGCTCTGAAGCCACAGGTTAGACACAGAGAATCCATCAACTTTTAAAAGCTACACCACTTCCTTTGCCTTTGCTTGCAGGATATGTTCTGAAATGGGAACATTTTTTGGTGGAGGCTTGAAGAAATCACCAAAAACAGATCTGTTGATATCTGCATAATTTTCCCATTTGGGAAAAGAGTCTTCTTTGTTATGTTAATAAAGTATATCTGTATAGAGTATGTCCTAAGCCAGTCACCTTTGAGGTATAAAAGGATCAGATTAGGCACAGAAGCAAGGAGGCACAAATTGGAAAAGACTGAGGCCAGGTGGAGATCACCAAGGATCTGAGGAAGAGAAGCTGAAAGAGAAAAGTATTCTCCCCCAGAATAGACAGCGCACTCTCCTGGAGCTGATGTCCTAAATTTGGACTTCTATCCAAAACTGTGAAAAAGTAAATTTCTATTCACTAAGGTTAAAAAAAAGTAAAGTTCTGAATATTGTTTGTAAATTTAAGTCAAGTGAATTAAGCAGATATTTTAGAGTAATTATATAGAGTAAATTATGGTAAAAATACAGGATGAGTAAGGCAAGGTACAGGGCTTCAAGTGGGAAGCAGTAACATATAAACACACTATGTACTATATAAGCAAGATCTCTGTGGTTACATAAAGGAAAGGGAAAGAAAGCCCTTCTTTATTATGGTCCAAGAAGGCCTCACCTAACACGTAACATTGAACTAGTGGTAAGCAGTGAAGGGTAGGAATGGTATTTCAAGTCACGAGCTAAGGCAACACATAAGATCAATTCAACCAATATATCTCTTTGTTTCACTTACATAGAAATTCATGAAGCAAAGGAGAGAAAAGATGGACACAAATTTTCTTCACTGTGCATTGGGAAGTTATTGGCCTCTCCCTTGCTTTTATTCCCCCCTTAGGGGCATGATTATAAATATGTTTTGAAGGATAATTTTGATGTAAAGTTTGCTTACCCTGGCAGAACTAAGTGGAAGAAAATCAGATAGGATAATTGCTTCCGTTCTTAAACAGAACCATACCATTTCATGAAAAATCTTACCCAATAGATCATATACTTTGCACTTTGTTAAGTCCATGACATAGAAACCGGAAGTTTCATCAAGCAAAATGACAATCATATTCACTGCTACAGCTAGAAAAATGCTGAGGAGAGCATAGTGAAGCAGGGATTGATTGTGAAGATAATGAGTTTTATAAATTGAGTACACAGGATGTCATGGATTGAATTGTGTCCCCCCAAAATATCTATCAACTTGGCTAGGTCCTGATTCCCAGTATTGTGTAATTGTCCACCATTTTGTCATCTGATTTGATTTTCCTATGTGCTGTAAATCCTATCTCTATGATGTTAATGAGATGGGATTATCTGCAGTTATGTAGACTCAATCTACAAAATTAATCTACAATTTAAGCCGATCTCTTTTGAGGTATAAATGAGAGAAGCAAGCAGAGAGACAGGGGGGCTTCATAACACCAAGAAAGAAGCACCGGGAGCATAGTGCGTCCTTTGGACCCAGGGTCCCTGTGCCTAAGAACCTCCTAGTCCAGAGGAAGATTGATGACAAGGACCTTCCTCCAGAGCTGACAAAGACAGAAAGCCTTCCCCTGGAGCTGACGCCCTGAATTTGGACTTCTAGCCTACTAAACTACTAAACAAACTCCGTTTGTTGAAGCCATCTACTTGTGGTATTTCTGTTACAGCAGCACTAGATAACTAAGACACAGGATGTTAGTGACAGCAGAAGAACCAGTGTTCCCAATGGCAGTGGGATTGGTTACCAACAACATGAGAAGACTCAAAAGACTATAATTACATTGTAAACATGAGACTTCAAAACAGGACCTATTTCCAGGAAAAAAACAGGGCTGAAGGAGGAATGAAAATAAAGTCTCAAATGAGTAAATGAGACAATATAAGATAATTAAGGGTTTATACTGGTCTCATACTCTTTCTGCTATTTTAACCTGTCTGAAAAGATTGAACTGATTTATTTCCTATTTACTGCTTAACTGTACTCCCACATTTGTCTCCATGTAATTAGATATTTGTTCTCATTTTATTTAGAAAGTCAAATTTAATGCAGGTCTATAAAGCAATTACATCTAAGTATTGACAGCCTAAGATCTTCTTAATCACGAAAATGTTCACAGCCAGTGATTTCCTTTGTGTTCTTAGGTAAGGCAAGAGTTTTGGCCCCTTAGACTCTAAAGTAGTTAGCAGTAAACTTTTGAAAGCTTGTAAGAGTGCTAATTAAACTGATTATAACTAGATTCACTTGTCTTGGCACACAAATACTTCAAAGAACTGATATTCTGATTCTCCACGCAATCACCTACGTGTTTTATCAGTCTTTATTTCATATGTTAATCTTTTTCATCAACACCAGTGTTTCCCAATGCCAGGTGCATATTACTGGGATTTAAAAAAATAACAATATCAGAATCTACTCCAAATTAATTACGTCAGAAACTCTGGGGATGAGACATTAGCACGGATTTGTTCTAAAAATACACCCAGATGATACTGATGTGCAGTGAGCATTGAGAGCAAAAGAAAAGAGGCAGTAAACATAGCAGTTTGGTACATGGGCATGTTTGGGAATTAGGTTGCAAATCCAAATTTTGGCATCTATCGTCTCTATGATTTTAAACACATTACTTAAACTTTCTGTGCCTCGGGTTTTTATTGTATTAAAAAATGCCTGGCATATTGCAAGTTCTCAGTAAACTGAGCAATTATTGTTAACTGTAAAGAAGTAGTTGTGAATATATGTCATCTAAATAGAGTTGAGAAGCAATTTTTCCCATAACCATCACTGTTCCAGTGATAATTATTTTGTTGAAATAGTATTCTATCAGGAATAATATATTCTAATAATAATATTCTAATAAGAATAGATTGGTAAAGTGTGATACTACAAGCCAGTTGTAGTGCATATAAAATAGTGTATAGGAAATTTGTGAAGTTAAAATGCAAGAATTGATGTTGATTATAGATATGTACCTTAAAATTTACAAATTATATATATATATTCTATTTCCAAATTTTAGAGGTATGTGTATATATATATATATTCAAAAATGTTACACAGGAACTTACAGTTTTAGCCAAAGTAAAATAAAGGAACTAGATTTCCACCCTACCTGAAGTAACTAAGAAACTGGGCAATATATGTGCAGAAATGGCTCTCAAGATGTTAGACTTCAGGCAAAGGAGGACACTAATCCCAGAGAGACGGAAAACAAATGAGATTTTGTTGTCTTTAAGTACCATCGAGATGGCTCCGAATCACTATGCCCTTACATATAACAACGAAACATTGCCTGGTCGTGGTCCATCCTCACAGTCTTTGCTAGGTTTGAGCCCATTGTTGCACCACTGTGTCAGTCTATCTCATTGAGGATCTCATTTTTTTTCACTGACCCTCTTTATTACCAAACATGATGTTCTTCTGCAGAAATTGGTCTCTCCTGATGACATGTCCAGAAAGCAAGACAAGGTCTCACCATCCTCGCTTCTAAGGAGAATTCTGGCTGTAAGTCCTCCAAGAAAGATTTGTTTATTCTTCTGGAAGTTCATGGTATATTCACTATTCTTTGTCAACACCACAATTCTAATGTGTCAATTCTTCTCTGGTCTTCCTTTTTCATTGCCCAGCTTTCACATGCATAGGCTGCAATCAAAAATATCGTGGCTTGAGGACACTAGTCCTCAAAGTGATGTCTTTGCTTTTTAACACTTTAGAGTCATTTTGCAGCAGATTTTCCCAATGCAATAAGTTGTCTGATTTATTGACTACTGCCTCCATGGGCATTGATTGTTGATCCAAGAAGAATAAAATCCTTGACAACTTCAATTTCTATGCCATTTATCATGATGTTGTTTTTTGGTTCACTTGTAAGGATTTTCATTTTATTTTCATATATAATCCATACCAAAGGCTGTATAGTCTTTTAACTTCATTAGTAAGTGCTTCAAGTCATCTTTACTTTCCGCAATCAAGATTGTAGCATCTACATATCTCAGGTTGTTAATGAGTCTTCCTCCAATCCTGATGCTGCATTCTTCATCATATAGCCCAGCTTCTCAGATTATTTGTTCAGCATATATATAGCTTGAAAAATAAGGAAAGAACACAACCCTGCTACACACCTTTTACAATTTCAAATTATACAGTATCCCCATTTTTCTGTTAGAATGACTGCCTCTTGATTCAGGTACAGGTTCTTCATGAGAACTATTAAGTGTTCTGGAATTCCCATTTTTTTTCAATGTTATCCATAATTTATTATGACACACAATCCAATGTCTTTGCATAGTTGATAAAACACTGGCAAACATATTTCTGGTATTCTCTGCATTTGACCAAGATCCATCTGACTTTAGTAATGATACTTCTTGTTCCACATCCTCTTATGAATTCAGCTTGAAGTTCTAGCACTTCCATGTTGAAGTACCTCTCTAGCCATTTCTGAATTATCTTCAGCAAAATTTTGCTAGCATGTGATATTAATATTATTCAATAATGCCTCAGCTTACTACCCAGAAAAGATTTTAGGATACAGTACAGGAGGAGGGCACCCAAAGTTTGATGAGAGAAAGCTGGGAGTCTGCAGAGGTGTAGCTGCCCAGGGTTTGCCAGGCTGAATACCAGAGAGAAGAACTGCACAGAGAGAGAACTCACAAGTATACTCAGAGTGACTCTCTGAAATATAGAATTGATATTGGTTAGCAAATTTGTGTAAAAAAAGAACAACTCAAAATGATTAGTGGAAGAAATAATTATAGTTTATGTATTACCCAAAAAAAGGTAAAATTCACAATGTCTGTCATCCAGTCAAAAATTGATGCCATAAAAAGAACCATACATATATATATTTATGTTTATATATATATATACACAAATATAAATAGATAGATATTTACACAGATATATATATATTTACCAAAAAAAGTAGCTATTGAGGCTGCTTATGTACAAAAACCTCACAAGATTTGTTTTCTTGGTTTGGATGTTAAGAGTCATGGTTTTGAGGGACATCCCAATCAATTCACCTAATAGTGTTTCTCAGTACTTCTGTTCTACTCCCTAGTTCCTTGAGTGGTGACTATGTTGCAGCAGCGGCGGTTGTTGGGGCGGCGGAGACAATAACCAATGCCACAACTCTTACAGAGATGTGGGGCCAGGAGGGTCACTCTGAGGAGTCGAACCTCGGCTTCAGTCCCAGGAGTTTATTTTATAGTCAATACAGCAAACAGTGAAGCAAATCACAGAACAATGGGCTTTGGGTGAATAACAATAAGTTTTGGGCAAGCGAGGAGGAATTCAGGTAAACAAGCCAATCAGTAACGGGTTTGGAAAAACAAGTCGTGACAACTCTCAACATGTTGGGGAGAAGTCTCAACATGCTGTGCAGCATAGAGGACTTTATACATCCATATTTTAATGACACATATCCCCACATGACTAGAACTTCAAAGCTAGCAAGGGGCCATCAAAAGTACAATTGCTTTCCATTAACCTGGAGCAACAGAGGAAGAAGGAGATTCAGGAATTAGAGAAGGAAATGGAATGCATGTCCAGTTGCCTCCGTGAACAACTGCTTCCTCTGCCATGAGACCAGAAGAACTGGATGGTGCCCAGTTACCATTATTGAACATTTTGATCAAAGATTCTATAGTAGAATTATGATGAAAGGGGGGAAAAATAACAGAATTTCAAATTCTAATGGAATCCATATTCTCTGATGCCATTGAGTCTGGATGATCCCTGAAACTACTGCCCTGAGATAATCTTTAAATTTTAAACCTTAAATCAAAACTATCCCCTGAAGTATTCTTTAAACCAAAAAGTTGTTCTTAGGTTGTTCAGGGAAAGAAAATTTTTCTCGCCCTACTCGCTTCTAAGGAGCATTCTGGCTGTACTGCTTCTAAGACAGATTTGCTCTTTCTCATCACAGTCCATGGTACATTCAATATTTTTCACCAACACCATAATTTAAAGTCGTCAATTCTTCAGTTTTCCTTATCCATTGTCCAGCTTTCACATGCATATGAGGTGGTTGAAAATACCATGGCTTGGGTCAGGCACCCCATAGTCCTCAAAGTGACATCTTTTTGCAGCATGGAGTGAGAGGCCTCCTGCTTTGTTTTTCTTCAGTATGGCTTTGGCTATTGGGAGTTTCTTTCCTTTCCATAAGATGTTGGTCATTAGTTTTTCCACTTTAGCAAAGAATATTGTTGGGATCTGCATTGGAATTGCACTGAATTAATAGATTGCTTTAGGTAGTGTTGACATTTTCCCTATATTAAGCCTTTTTATCCAAGAGCACGGATGTCTTTCTATTTTTGTAGGCCTCTTTTAGACTCTTTTTTTTTTTGTACATTTTATTTTATTTATTTATTTATTTTATATTTTATTGTACTTCAGGTGAAAGCTTACAGAACAAATAGTTTCTCATGAAATACTAATATACATGTTGTTCTATGACATTGGTTAACAACCCCACAACATATTAAGCCTCTAAATTCTCAACCTCTTTTTTTTTTTTGATGAAAATACAGATAGCCAAAGATACACCGTTTCAAAAATTTCTACATACACAGTTCAGTGACATTGACTATGCTCTTCCAACTGTGCTAACTGTGCTGTTATTCTCACTTAAGATGAAGGCTTACAAAACAAAATAGTTTTTCATTTAACAGTTACTACACATGTTGCCCTATGACAATGGTTAACAATCTCACAGCACACCAAGAATATCCTTACTCCACCTTGTGTTTCCTATCACCAGGGGACTTCCTTGTCCCCTTCTGTCTTCTGGCCCTTGTCACTGGACTACTGTACCTCATTAATCTCATTTGTTTTTCTTTTTATTTTATTTTAACACCATTTCAAAACTTTTTACTTACACATTTAAGTGATATTGACTATGCTCTTCCAATTGTGCTGCCATTCTCGCCCAAGATGAAGGCTTACAGGACAAAACAGCCTCCCATTTAATAGTTACTACAAATGTTGCCCTATAACAGTGGTCAACAATCTCACAACACATCGACAGTGTCCTTACTCAATTTGTGTTCCTTATCATCAATTTCCTATTCCCCCTCTGCCTTCTGGCCTTTGTCACCGGACTCCTGTACCTCGTTAGTCCCATTTAGTTTTACTGGGCTGTCCACTCCCAGGCTTAACATCGAACCTCGAAGGTAACTTCACCTCTGAGCTGAAAGGGTGTCTGGGGGCCACACTCCTGAGGTTTCTCCAGTATTCTTTAGGCCAGTAAATCTGGTCTTTCTTCTTTTTTTTTTTTTTTTTTGGGAGTTAGAATTATGCTCTACATCCTTCTCTAGCTCTGTCCAGAACCCTCTGTTGTGATCCTGGTCAGAGCAGTCAGTGGTGGTAGCGGGGCACCATCTAGCTGTACTGGACTCAGTCCGGTGGAGGCCTTGGTAGCTGTGCACAATTAGTCCTTTGGACTAATCTTTTCATTGCATCCTGTTATCTTCATTCTCCCTTGCTCCCGAAGGGATGAGACCAGTGGAGTATCTTAGATGGCCGCTCATAGGCTTTGAAGACCCCAGACACTACTCACCAAGGTAGAATGTAGTGCATTGTCTTTATAAGTAGTGTCATGCCAATTGAGCTAGATGTTCCCCGAGACCATGGTCTCCAGAGCCCTCTGTCAAACAACTCAGGCCCTCGGGGGGTTTGGATGTGTCTATAGGGCCTCCATGACCTTTCCTTGTGCAGGTTGTGTTAGTTTCCCCTGTACTGTGTACTATCTCACCTCTCACCCAAGGTACCACTTATCTATTGCCTATTTAGTATTTCCCCCCCCCCTCCCCTCCCATCCCTGGTAACCAACAAGGATTGTTACATTTTGCATGTGAATTTTTTCATGGGTTTTTACAATAGAGGCCTCATACAATATTTGTCCTTTTGTGATTGACTTATTTCACTCAGCATAATGCCCTCCAGTTTCATCCATGTTATGAGATGCTTCACAGATTCATTGTTGTTCTTTCTCGTTGCATAGTACTCCATTGTGTGTACGTACCATAGTTTGTGTATCGGTTCATCTGTTGATGGACATCAAGGTTGTTTCCATCGTTTTGCTATTGTGAACAATGCTGCCATGAACATAGGTGTGCATATGTCTATTCGAGTGATGACTCTTATTTCTCTAGGATATATTCCTAGGAGTGGGATTGCTGGATCGAATGGTATGTCTATTTCTAGCTTTCTGAGGAAACACGATATCATTTTCCAAAATGGTTGTATCATTTTGCATTCCCACCAGCAGTGTATAAGAGTTCCCATCTCCCCGCAGCCCCTCCAACATTTGTTATTTCCAGTATTTTTGATTGGTGCCAGTAATGCCGGGGTGAGATGGTATCTCATTGTGGTTTTAATTTGCATTTCTCTAATGGCTAGTGATCGTGAGCATTTCCTCATGTGTCTGTTGGCCATTTGAATGTCTTCCTTGGTGAAGTGTCTGTTCATTTCCTTTGCCCATTTTTTGATACGATTGTTTGTCTTTTTGTTGTAGAGGTGTTGGATTTTCTTGTAGATTATGGAGATTAGACCTTTGTCTGACTTGTACTGTCCAAAAATTTTTTCCCAGTCTGTAGCTTCTCTTTTGACTCTTTTGGTGTAGCTTCTCTTTTGACTCTTTTGGTGAAGTCTTTTGAAGAGCATAGATGTTTGATTTTTAGAAGATCCCAGTTATCTAGTTTATCTGTTGGGTTTTTTGTGTTGATGTTTATGGTTTGTATCCTGTTAATGCCATGTATTAAGGCCTGAAGTGTATCTCCTATTTTTTCTTCTATGAATTTTATAGTTTGAGGCTTTTCATTCAGGTCTTTGATCCATTTTGAAGTAGTTTTTGTATATGGTGTGAGGTATGGGTCCTGTTTCATTTTTCTACAAATGGATATCCAGTTTTGCCAGCACCATTTGTTAAAAAGACTGTCTTTTCCCCATTTGATGTATTTTGGACCCTTGTCAAAGATCAGGTGACCGTAGGTGGATGGATTTACATCTGGGTTCTCAATTCTGTTCCATTGGTCAATGTCTCTGTTGTTGTACCAGTACCAGGCTGTTTTGACTACTGTAGCTGTATACTAGGTTCTCAAGTCAGGTAGTGTGAGTCCTCCAACTTTATTCTTCTTCTTCAGTAGCGCTTTACTTATTCAGGGCTTCTTCCCTTTCCATATAAAGTTAATAATTAGTTTTTCCATCTCTTTGAAGAATGTTGTTGGTATTTGTATCGGGATTGCATTGTATTTGTAGATTGCTTTAGGTAGAATTGCCATTTTCACAATGTTGAGTCTGCCTATCCATGAGCATGGTATGTTTTTCCATTTATGTAGATCCCTTTGGATTTCATGCAGCAGTGTTTTGTAGTTTTCTTTGTATAGGTCTTTTACATTCCTGGTCAGATTTATTCCTAAGTATTTTATCTTTTTAGGGGCTATTGAAAATGGTATTGATTTCCTGATCTCCTTTCAATCGTTCTCTTTACTGGTGTATAGGAATCCAACTGATTTTTGAATGTTTATCTTGTATCCTGCTACTCTGCTGAATCTTTCTATTAGTTCCAGTAGATTTCTCGTGGAGTCTTTAGGGTTTTCTACGTATAGTATCATATCATCTGCAAACAGGGACAGTTTAACTTCTTCATTACCAATTTGGATGCCCTTTATTTCTTTCTCTTGCCTTATTCCTCTAGCTAGAACTTCCAGCACAATGTTAAATAGGAGTGGTGATAAAGGGCATCCTTGTCTTGTTCCTGTTTTCAAGGGGAATGTTTTCAGCCTCTCTCCATTAAGAATGATGTTGGCTGTTGGTTTTGCATAGATGCCCTTTATTATGTCGAGAAATTTCCCTTCTATACCTATTTTATTGAGCGCTTTTATCAGAAATGGGTGTGGGACTTTGTCAAATGCCTTTTCTGCGTCAATTGAGATGATCATGTGATTTTTTTCTTTCCTTTTATTTATGTGGTGGATTACATTGATGGATTTTCTAATGTTAAACCATCCTTGCATACCTGGTATGAATCCTACTTGGTCATGGTATATTATTTTTTTGATATGATACTGAATTCTATTGGCTAGAATTTTATTCAGAATTTTTGCATCTATATTCATGAGAGATATTGGTCTGTAATTTTCTTTTTTTGTGATGTCTTTGCCTGGTTTTGGTATCAGCGTTATGCTGGCTTCATAGAATGAATTTGGAAGTGGTGCTTCCTCTTCTACGCTCTGAAATAGCTTGAGTAGAACTGGTACAAGCTCTTCTGTAAATGTTTTGTAGAATTCTCCAGTGAAGCCATCTGGGCCAGGGCTCTTTTTGGTTGGGAGTTTTTTTTATTACCTTTTCAATCTCTTCTCCTGTTATGGGCCTCTTCAGATTTTCAATATCACTTTGTTGTAGTTTGGGTACGCCGTATGTTTCTAGAAATTTATCCATTTCCTCTAGGTTTTCAAATTTGTTGGAATATAGTTTTTCATAATATTCTGTTATAATCCTTTTTATTTCGGTTGGGTCTGTTGTAATGTCCCCCATTTCATTTCTTATTTGGGTTATTTGTGCCCTCTACTGTTTTTCTTTTCTCAGTCTGGCCAGTGGTTTGTTGATTTTGTTGATTCTTTCAAAGAACCAACTTTTGGTTTTGTGGATTCTTTCTATTGTTTTTCTGTTCTCTATTTCATTTATTTCTGCTCTGATCTTTACTATTTCCTTTCTTCCGGTGGTTGTAGGCTTTTTTTGTTGTTGTCTTTCTATTTGTTTGAGTTCTGTAGTTAATGTTTTGATTTTGTCCCTTTCTTCTTTTTTGATATGTGCATCTATTGCTATCAATTGTCCTCTGAGGACTGCCTTTGCTGTGTCCCAAAGGTTTTGGTATGACGTGTTTTCATTTTCATTTGATTCTAGCAATTTTTAAATTCCATCTCTGATTTCTTCTATTACCCATTGATGTGTAAGCAGATTATTATTCAGTTTCCAGGTGTTTGATTTTTTTTCCTTGCTCTTTCTAGTGTTAATTTCTACCTTGATGGCATTGTGGTCAGAGAAGATACTGTGGATTATCTCAGCATTTTGTATCTCGTTGAGGATTGCTCTGTGGCCTAAGATGTGGTCTATTCTGGAGAACATTCCATGTGCATTGGAAAAGAATGTGTAATTTGCAGCGGTTGGATGGATTGTTCTATATATGTCTATGAGGTCCAGTTGGCTGATTGTGTCCTTTAGGTCTTCTTTATCTTTGCTGAGTTTCTTTTTAGTTGTTCTGTCCTTTACTGAGAGTGGTGTGTTGAAGTCTCCTACTATTATTGTGGAACTGTCAATTTGTCTTTTCAGTGTTGTTAGAGTTTTTTTTATGTATTTTGGAGCCCTGTCATTGCATGCATAGATATTTATTATGGTTATGTCTTCATGATGGATCATCCCCTTAATCATTATATAGTGTCCTTCTTTGTCTTTTATGGTAGATTTCGTTTTAAAGTCTATTTTATCTGAGATTAGAATTGCCACTCCTGCTCTTTTTTGATAGTTGTTAGCTTGATATATTTTTTTCCAACCTTTGATTTTTCATATTCACATCTTTGTTTCTAAGGTGTGTCTCTTGTAGACAGCAAATTGATGGATCCTGTTTTCTTATCCATTCTGCCACTCTCCATCTCTTTATGGGTGCATTGAGTCCATTTACGTTCAGTGTAATTATTGATAGATGTGAGTTTGTTGCTGTCATTTTGTAGTGCTTTTTTTTGTGGTGCTGAAGTTTTCTTTGTTCTTCTTACTCTCTTGTGCTGAGTTACTTTTGTTTGTGGATTTTGTGTTCATTTCTTTTGTTTTTGTAGGTTTTGTTTTTATTGAGACTTTATGTTTTTCGTCTTTATTTTTATGAGTTGGTTTGTTAACTTTCTTTGTGGTTACCATGAATTTTACCCTTATCTTTATAATTTTGAAGCAGTCTACCCTCACTTGGTATCGCCTTGCCTTCCTCTCCTTTAGAAGGTTCTATACCTATGCCGTTTGTTCCCTCTTTCATTGTTTTGATGTTGTTGTCATCCTTTGATTGATTTCTCTGATTCCCTGTTGTATTTCTTTTGCTTTTGGAAAGTCTTCTGTAGTTCAGTTCCTAGAATGGTATCTGGTTCATGTGAACCTGCGTCCTAGGTCCTAGGTCCTGTCTGAGGGCTGAAGCTGTTTGTCCTCAGATCGAAGAACTCCCTTTAATAATTCTTGTAAGTTTGGTTTGACTTTTGCATATTCCCTTAGTTTCTGTTTATCTGAAAATGACCTAATTTCACCATCAAATTTGAATGAGAGTTTTTCAGGATATATTGTTCTTGGCTGACAATTTTTTTCTTTCAAGATTTTATATATGTCATCCCATTGCCTTCTTGCCTGCATGGTTTCTTCTGAATAATCTGAGCTTAGTCTTATTGTTTCTCCTCTGTATGTGACGTCTTCTTTTTCACGAGCTGCTCTCAGGATTCTTTGTCTTTAGTTTTAGCGAGTGTGAATATGATATGTCTTGGTGATTTTCTTTTGGGGTCTCTTCTATATGGGGTTCGTTGAGCTTCTTGGATCACCAGCTTTTCATTTTTCATGATATTGGGAAAGTTTTCTGTCAGCAGTTCGTCAATGATCCTCTCTGTGTTTTCTGTTTTCTCCCCGTTCTGGTATGCCAATCACTCGTAAGTTTTTGCTTTTAATTGTGTCCCACATAACTCTCAGAGTCTCTTCATTTTTCTTTGTTCTTTTTTCTGAGTTTTCCTGAAACAGAGTTCTATCCAAGTGTTTGTCTTCAGTTCCACTGATCCTGTCTTCCATGGTTTCAAATCTACTTCTCAGCCCTTCTATGACACCATCCATTTCTGAAATCTTGTTGTTTACCTTTTGGATTTCTAATTGTTGTTTTTGTATAATTTCGAGTTGTGAATTTATTTTGGCATTTTGTTCCTGCATCATCTTCCTGAATTCTTCCAATCTTTTGTCTGTATTTTCCATGAATTTGTCTATTTTTTCCTCACGTTTGTCAGCTTTTTGCCTCAGTTCTTGGAAAATTCCGAGTATTAGTGATTTGAGTTCCCTATCAGGTACTTCTAGTGCAATTTCTTCCACCAGAGAGTTATCTGGTGTTTTAATTTGGACGCCTATTGGAGCCATCTTGTCTTGTTTTTGTAAATTTTTTGATATTGTTTGCTGTTTTCGGGGCATTCAGTAGATATTTCTCTCGTTTATTTATTGTAGATTTTTTTTTTTGTTTGTTTGTTTCGTCCTTGTGGTACAGCTGGGCAGATCTAGCTGAAGAGGAGCCACTGGGATGGGTTGTTTGTGGCACTCACTGCAGCCACCAGGTCGGTCGGTAGTCAGTGCTGGGCAGGTTCCAATAGGGTGTGCCTGCACAGCTTGGTGGTGTGATGTCAAGTGTACGGTGCAGGTAGGTAGGGTGCAGCGGGAAGATGGTTATGTGTGAAGGTAAGCTGGATATGGGAGAGAGGAGAGAGGAGCAGGAGCAAAAAGAATACAAACATAAAAGAATGCTAGGGGAGCTTGTTGTTGGAATGTACCGATGAGAGACTATGGGATGGAGGAAACCAGAAGGGTGAAGAGAAAGAAAAGGAAAGAATGAACAAATAAAAATCAGAAAAGTTAAAGAACTGCAAAGTTCCCAGGGATCCCACCAATGCAGCTATGAGGTCTGGGGGAGTCGATCTCAGTTTTCACAGCACAGCCTCACCAGAAGTTACAGAGGCATACATCGCCTGGTATTCAGGGATCAGAAAGAGAAGGAAGAGATAGAGAGACGAGAAATTAGGCAATGAAGAAAGACAAAAGGGAAAAAGAGGGAAAAGATGACAAAACTAATCAAAAAAGAAGAAAAATAGAATTAAAAAAAGAAAAAAAAAAAAGGGAACACCAGCAGTCAGTGCCAACAAATGGGACCCAGAGAGCCCCCACTTAGGGGCACGAATTCCAAGCAGCCAGCAGTCTCGGGGTTAAGAGACCGTTGCCACAGGAAGCAGAGGGGCGAACGAACAAGGGCCCCGGGATCTTGCCAGCACGGCAGCCTAGACCTGGTAGCAGCCACACCCCCAAACGCAGTCCCACAGCCCCGCAAGAGAGACCAAAGACGGCGCTTGGAACTAGGCACCTGAGTAAAAGGAGGGGGAAGCTGCGAGAGGTAAGCGAGAAACCAGAAGAAGCAGAAAATGCCACACCAACAGCCAACAAATGGGACCCAGAGAGCCCCCACTCAGGGGCGTGAATTCCAAGCAGCCGGCAGTCTCGGGGTTAAGAGACCGTGGCCACGGGAAGCAGAGGGGTGAACGAACAAAGACCCTGGGATCTCACCAGCACGGCAGCCCAGACCTGGAAGCAGCCACACGCCCGAACACAGCCCCACAGCCCCGCAGGAGAGAGCAAAGACGGCACTCGGAACCAGGCACCCAGGCAAAAGGAGGGGGAGGCAGCAGAAAAAGCTTCGCCAGCAGCCATCAAACGGTTCTCAGAAAGCTGCCAGCCTGGGTGCGTGGAATCCAAGCACTGTCGCCCCCCAGCCCAGGGACCCTGGCCACGGAAAGCAGAGGGGCGAACGAACAAAGGCCCCGGGATCTCACCAGCATGGCAGCCCAGACCTGGAAGCAGCCACATGCCCGAACACAGCCCCACAGCCCCTCAAGAGAGAGCAAAGACGGCACTCAGAACCAGGCACCCAGGCAAAAGGAGGGGGAGGCGGCAGAAAAAGCTTCGCCAGCAGCCAGCAAACGGCTCTCAGAAAGCCGCCAGACCGGGCGCGCGGAATCCAAGTACTGGCGCCCCCCAGCCCAGGGACCCTGGCCACGGAAAGCAGAGGGGTGAACGAACAAAGGCCCTGGGATCTCACCAGCGCGGCAGCCCAGACCTGGAAGCAGCCACACGCCCGAATGCAGCCCCACAGCCCCGCAGGAGAGAGCAGAGACGGCACTCAGAACCAGGCACCCAGGCAAAAGGAGGGGGAGGCGGCAGAAAAAGCTTCGCCAGCAGCCAGCAAACGGTTCTCAGAAAGCTGCCAGCCTGGGGGCGCGCGGAATCCAAGCACTGGCGCCCCCCAGCCCAGGGACCCTGGCCACGGAAAGCAGGGGATCCCCAGCTGAGGCGGAGAGGGGTGGCGGGGTGGGAAAGCATGCACTGCAGTTTACCGGTCGTTCTGTCTTCCACTGGACGCTCTGCAAGTCTGCTCTCCCGTTCGCTGGTCTCCGACAGGAATCCAAGATGGTGGATCCACACTGCGTTAGCTGGTAAGGAATCTCTGCATGAGTCTCTCCTCGCTCTCCTTTCTCTTTTAGTATTCTCACTCCGTTTGGTGTTTGGCTGAGTTCTTTATCTCTTCATTTGGTGTTCTAGGGTTTCAGGATTGTTGATTCTCTGTTAGGCTTAGTTTTTTGGATCTTTGCTGTGGAGGGACGGCGTGGTGCTTCTGCCTAGAGCGCCATCTTGCCCTGCCTCCCTCTTTTAGACTCTTATACCAGTGTTTTATAATTCTCATTGTACCTGGTTAGGTTAATCCCTAGGTATTTTATTGATTTGGGGGCTATTGTCAACTGTATTGTTTTCTTGATTTCTTTTTGGAGTAGTCTTTGTTAGTGTAGAGGAACCCCACTAATTTTTGTTTGTTGATCTTGTATCCTTCCAAATTGCTAAATTCTTCTATTAATTCCAGTAGTGTTGTGGTGGAATCTTTAGGGTTTTCTATACATACTATCATGGCATCTGCAAATAGTGATAATTTTACTTCTTCTTTCACTGGATAACTCTTATTTCTGTTTATCGTCTTATTGCTCTGGCTAGAACTTCCAGTACAATGTTGAATAAGAGTGGTGATAAATGGCATCCTTGTCTCTTTTCTGTTCTCAAAGGTAAGATTCTTAGCCTTTCTTGACATTGGCAGTTGAGTTTTCATATATGCCCTTAATTATGGTTGAGGAATTTCCCTTATATTCCTATTTTGCTGTGAGTTTTTAACAGGAAAAGGTATTAAATTTTATCGAATGCCTTTTCTGCATCGATTGATATGATCATGTGGTTCTTATCCTTTGTTTTATATATGTGGTGGATTATGCTGATTGATTTTCTGATGTTGAATCACACCCTCCTAGGTATGAATCCCAGGATTAAAAAAAAAATGTATGATTTTTTGATATGTTGCTGTAGTCTATTGGTTAGAATTTTGTTAAAAATTTTTGCATCTATGTTCATAAGGGATATTGTTCTGTAATTTTCTTTCATTGTGATGTATTTGCCTGGTTTCAGTATCAGGGTTATTCTGGCTTCATAGAAGGAGTTCGGATGTGTTCCTTCCTCTTCCATGTTTTTGAAGAGATTGAACAGGATTGGTGTTAACTGTTCTCTGATTGTTTAGTAGAATTCTCCAGTGTAGCCATCTGGTCCTGGGACTTTTTTTGTTGGTAGTTTTTTAATGACATCTTCAATCTCTTCTTTTGTGATTGGTTTGTTTAAATATTCTACCTCCATTTGTGTTAGTGTGGGTGGGTAGGAATTTGTCCATTTCCTCCCGGTTTTCAAATTTGTTGAAGTATAATTTTTTCATAGTAATTGGTTATGATCTTCTTTATCTCTGATGGATCAGTTGTAATACTGCTAATTTCATTTCTTAATTTGGTTATTTGCTGCTTCTAGATTTTTTTATTTTGTTATTCTAGTCAGCAGTTTGTCTATTTTATTGATCCTTTCAAAGAATCAGCTTCTAGTTTTGTTAATTCTTTCAATTGT
This sequence comes from Dugong dugon, assembly GCA_030035585.1. NCBI lineage: Eukaryota > Metazoa > Chordata > Mammalia > Sirenia > Dugongidae > Dugong > Dugong dugon. The sequence continues at coordinate 7,226,931 of CM057478.1, read as the reverse complement.
TTTTCTAGTTTCTAATTCATTTATTCTGCTCTGACTTTTTTTTTTCTTTTATTCTGGTTGCTTTCAGCTTCTTTTGCTCTTCCTTTTTTATTTGTTCAAGTTGTCCATTTAAGTTAGTGATTTTTGTTCTTTCTTCTTTTTAATGCAGGCATTCATTGCTATAAATGTCCCTCTGAGTACTGATTTTGCTGTGTCCCAAAGGTTTTAATATGTTGTGTTTTCATTTTCATTTGATTCTAGGGATTTTTTTTAAATTCCACTTTTGATTTCTTCTATGACTCAATAATTTTTTAGTAGCGTATTATTTAGATTCCATGTATTTATTTGTCCTTATTTAACCTGTTGTTGATTTCTAGTTTCATACTGTTATGGTCGGAGAAGTGCTTTGCATGATTTCAATCTTTTCAAATTTGTTGAGACTTGTTTTTCACCCTAGCATATGGTCCTTTCTGAAAAATGATCCATGCGTGCTGGAGAAGATTGTGTATTCTTCTGATATTGAGTGGCGTGTTCTATATATGTCCATTAGATTCAGTTGACTTGTGTCTTTAAGCTCTCAATGTCTTTAATGATTTTCACTCATTTTGCTGTTTGCTTTTTGAGTGTTTTGCATCTTGTTTTTTATTATATTGATTTTTCTGTTTTTGTTTGTATTTGGTTGCTTTCTTTTGATGACCCTTTTTGTTAACATGCTTCTTTTCTCTTGAGTATTTCTTCTTAGTTATTTCTTAGTGTTTATCACATATGTAATATTACATGACTTAAAATTACTACAATGTCTAGCATGTGAATAACTGTTAACATACAACTTAACAAAATAAATCTATTCCTGATATGCTTTTCTCTCCCTCATTTCTGTTGCTGTGTCTCCATTAACATCAATATACAATGTATATTTGGTTTAGTTTGTACTTATTTCTTAATGCTCTTGCCTTTCCATTTGGCGTACTCCCTTGAGTAATACGCGGAAAACTGGCCTGGTAGTGGCAAATTCCCAGAGCTTCTGTTTGTTTGAGAATATCTCAATTACTCCCTCATTTTTGAATGACAGCTATGCTGGATAAAGTATTCTTCTTTGGCAATTGTTCTGGTTCAGTATTTTATATACATCGCTCCATTGTCTTCTGGTCTCTAGAGTTTCTGGGGAGAAATCTGCACCGATTCTTATGAAAGACCCTGGGTATGTTAAATTGTGTTTTTCTCTTACTGTTTTCAAAAGTCTCTCCTTGTCTTCGGTTTTCAGGAATTTTATTAAGCTATATCACAGAGTTGATCTTTTCATGTCTTTTCTGATTGGGGTTCATGTAGCTTTGTTTACAAGCCTGTATTTACAGACTTGGTTCTCTGCTCAGGTCTGGGAAATTCTCTCTGTCTCTTGGAAAATTGTTTCTATGCCTCAGCCCTGCAGGTTCCCTGTTAGATAGAATGTCTCAGTGGCCACAGAATTGTTATTTTCTCCTGAGAAACACCAGAGGACATTCTTATCCTTAGAATTTTTTTTTTTTTCCTTCTGTGTTGATTCAGGGAACCTGCACGCTTGGTTGGTCTCTGGGATTCAACATGTATGTGTGGGGGTGGGGGGGCAGTTGTGCTAGATGACTCCACTGGTGAGAGGGGGGTTTCTTATCCACTGTGGTGATGTGAGGGGTTTTTTAGTCTTTACCTCGCTGGTGCCCCTGCACTGGCACAGCCACCACTCATGGTGACATGATGCGGGTGCCTCCTGTGTGCCCATCAGTTGGGACATTCCTCTCACCCTGTTGGCCTTGCAGCTCTTCACGGTCCTAGTGCCAGCCCGTTTCGGGCCTCAGGGAGATTCAGCAGTACTCTCACACAGCATTACTGTCTTCCTTCTCCCCCTCCCACTTGTGCAGCCCACGTGAACTGCCACTGCCAGTTTGTACCACCTTAAAAATATCTGGCTTGAGCTTCCTCAGATAAGTTCCCTTTCTGTGTTCCCTGCTTGGGGTGTTACCCAGTCCCATCCCAAAACAATGAACATACTCCTGATATTAGTGGGTAGGATCTCCCAACTTCTGTGCTAACCCTGTTCCTCCTCTCCCCTACTTCTGGACTCACCCCAACTCTCCAATTCCTCAGCTGCTGCCTAGAGCTCTGAGATCTCAATCCATGCTTGTCTTTTTTTTTTTTTTTTTTCATTGTTCAATGAATTAGTCCCTAGGGGAGTAGATGAAAGCCTCCACGCACCTCACCATCTTTCTTCACCCCCCAAGGCTTGATTTTTTTCTTCAGTTCTTTCAGCTTGAGAAATGCCAAGCATGCTCTTCTCTTTTGGTTTTCTAAGTCCAGGTCTTTGCACATGCCATTATAATACTTTACTTTGTCTTCTTGAGCTGCCCTTTGAAATCTTCTCTTCAGCTCTTTTACTTCATCATTTCTTCCTTCCTTTTGCCTTAGCTACTCTATGCTCAGGAACAAATTTAAGCGTCTTTTCTGACGTCTTTTTAATGACCTTTTCCTGTCTTCATGTATGATGTCCTTGATGTCACAACTTGTTTGTTCTTCAGTCATTAATGTTCAGTGCATCAAATCTATTCTTGAGATGGTCTCTAAATTCAGGTGGGATGTACTAAAGGTCGTACTTTGGCTCTTGTGGACTTGTTTTAATTTTCTTCAGCTTCAACTTGAACTCCAGCTTCTCCATCATCTCTTTCCACATATGTAGTAGATTGGATTCCTGTGTATTCCATCCACCGAGGTCCACGTGTATAATTGCTGTTTATGTTGTTGAAAAGAGCATTTTGGGTGAATAAGTAGTTGGTCTTGCAAAATTCTATCATGCAATCACTGGCATCATTTCTATCACCAAGGACATAGTTCCCAACTATTGATCCTTCTTTTTTTCCAACTTTTATGTTCTGATTACCAGTAATTATCAATGCATCTTGATTGCATACTTGATCAATTTCAGATTGCAAAAGTTGGTAAAAATCTTCAGTTTCTTCATCTTTGTCATTAGTGGTTTTGCATAAATTTGAGTAATAGTCATATTAACTTGTCTTCCTTGTAGGTGTATGGAGATTATCGTATCACTGACAGTATCATATTTCAGGATTCACCTTGAAATTTTCTTTTTGATGATGAAAGCAATGCCATTCCTCTTAAATTTGTCATTCCCAGCATAGTAGACCATATGACTGTCTGATTCATAATGGCCAATACCAGTCCATTTAGCTCACTAACACCTAGTATAACAATCGTTAATCATTCCATTTCATTTTTGACAACTTCCAGTTTTTCTTGATTCATACTTTGTACATTCCACATTCCAATTATTAATGGATGTTTGCAGCTGATCTTCCCATTTTGAGTTCTGCTACTTCAGTAAATGAAGGTCATGAAAGCATTTCTCCATCCACATCATTAAAGTCAACTCTACTTTGAGAAGGCAGCACTCCCCCAGTAGTATTTTGTGTGCCGTCCAACCTGAGAGGCGCATCCTCCAGCACTAAATCAGACAATGTTCTGCTGCTATCCATAAGGTTTCCACTGGCCAGTTTTTTAGAAGTAAATTGCCAAGTTCTTCTTCCCAGTCTGTCTTAGTGTGAAAGCTTTGCTGAAACATGTCCACCATTTCTGACCCTGCTGGTACTTGAAATACTAGTGGCACAGCCACCAGGCATTTGTCAGTTTGTCGTACTATGATGACTTGCATGTTGTTGAGCCAAAAAATATTTTATCTTATTAGTAATGCATGTGTGCCTTGAGAATTTTGTTCTTTTAAAGAATAATCTACGGGAGATCAAATTGACAATAGCAACTCAAATGGTTGGATGGGAAGCTTAGGGGGTAATATGTTTCAGATAATGGTGGTAGAATAATTTGAAAAAGGATAGCAACAATGGTAGCACAACTTGAAGAATTTAATCAATGTCCTTGAATTGTACCTGTATAAATTGTTGAAATGGTGTATCTTTGACTGTGTGTTGTTGTTGTGTGCTGTCTAGTGGTTTCCAAATCATGGTGATTCTACAGGACTGAGTAGAACTTCCCCATAAGGTTTCATAGGCTGTAATCTTTGCAAGATCAGACCATTAGGTCTTTTCTCCCACAGAGTGCTGGTGGGTTTGATCTGCCAACCTTTTGGTTAGCAGCCAAGCACTTAACCATCGCACCAGCAGGGCTCCTTGTCTGAGTCTACTTTTACATCCATCCATCCATACATCCATCCATACATACATACATACATAAACCAAAACCCATTGCCATCTAGTTGATTCCAACTCACAGCAACTCTATAGAACAGAGTAGAACTGCCCCATAGGGTTTGCAAGGAGCATCTGGTAGATTTGAACAGCCAACCTTTTGGTTAGCAGCTGAACCGTTAACCACTGCTCCACCAGGACTACCATACATACATACACAGACAAACAAATAACTAACTAAATGCATAAATAAATAAAAATTTTAAAAAAGAAAAAAAATAACAATTGAGAAAACTGGAACATCATGCTTAAAACACCAAAAGAAAAATTGTATGAGCTTCAAATTCTTTACCCAGTGAAAATATATTTCACCCGGAAGGTAAAATAAGGATTTTTCGTGTCATATAAAAGCTGAAGAAATCCATCTCTAGCAGATCTACATAACAACAGGAACAATAACAAAAACAAAATGTCTGAAGAAGCCCCTAATGCAGAAGAAATTGATTCATGTGGAAACCTGGTTATACACAAGGAATGAAAAGTGCCATAAATGGTAAATACCTAGGAAAATATAGTATAATTCTCTTATAATTTAAATCTCTTTCAAACATAATTGTCTTTTAAAGCAAATGAAATATGCTTTTATAATTTTCATATAATGTAGGTATAGCAGTATACCATCACTTGGATATAGTCTCTGAGAAGTTAAATATCCACACCATAAAGCAGCTCAAAGCAACTACTAAAATAGTACAGGGCCAGAAAGCAGAAGGGGACAAGGAAGCTGGTGATAGGGAACCCAAGGTTGAGTAAGGATATTCATGTGTTGTGAGATTGTTAACCATTGCCATAGGGCGACATGTGTAGTAGCTGTTAAATGAGAAACTATTTTGTTCTGTAAGCCTTCATCTTAAGTGAGAATAACAGCACAATTCAAAGAGCGCAGTCAATGTCACTGAACTGTGCATGTAGAAATTTTTGAAATGGTGTATCTTTGGCTATGTGTATTCACCCCCACCCCAAAAAAAAAGGTTGAGAAGTTAGAGGGTTGATATGTTGCGGGGTTGTTAACCAATGTTATAAACAACATGTGTACTTCTGTTTCATGAGAAACTATTTGTTCTGTAAGCCTTCACCTGAAGTACAATTAAAAAAGAAAAATAAAATAGTACAACAAATTGTTATATCTAAGTAACCAGCAGGGGAATTTCAATGGACTCATAAAAGAAATACACAGATAATTCAAAAAGGAAGAAAAAGGGAGCAAAAAAAGATTAGGGAAATAGAAAACAAAAATATGGTAGTTTTAAGTGCAATAATATCAATGATTCCATGAATGCAAATGGTATAACAGGAGTCCCTGTTAGTGCAAATGGTTAAGCACTGACTCAGAGATACCTCAAAAGAAAGGCCTAACAATCTACTTCAGAAAAATCAGCCACTGAAAACCCTAGGAAGCACGATTCTACTCTGACACACTTGGGGTCATCATGAGTTGAAATCGATTTGACAGCAACTTTTTTTTAATGATATAATCACTACAATTTTAAAAAAGAGTCAAGTAGGATAGAAATAAGCAAAACACAACTACATGTTGCTCAAAAGACACTCGTTTTAAATATAAAGGCAAAAGCAGGTTAAAGACAAATGAATGGAGGGGAAAATTTGGAAATGGATCGTGGTGACGGTTGCACAACAAGATGAACATAATTAATGTCACTCAGTTATACATCTAAAAAACACTGAAATGGCAAAAGTACTTTTTAATGTGGTATGTCTTTTTTCAATCATTTACTTTTTTTCTTTTTTATGGTATATATATAAATATGGTAGGTAATTGAAATCATTAAGCTGTACAGCTAAAAATGTTGAATTGGCAAATGTTGTGTTATGTACATACATATTTACAAAAAAAAAAAAAAAAAGCAGCTGTTGAGTCAACGTATGTACAACCAAACACATTTTTTTATGGTATATATGGTATATATATGTATGGTGTGTGTGTGCATGCGTGTGTGTGTATACACCATAAAAAAGAAAAAAAAGTAAATGAATGAAAAATGACATACCATATTAAAAACAATCAAAAGAAAGCTGAAGTGGTTATATTAATATAAAACAAGGTAGCTTTCAGAGCAAAAAACATTACCAGGTATGAAGAGTATTTCATAAAGATAAATAGGTCAATTCACCACGGGGACATGACGATATTAAACATGCATCCATCTAATAATAAAGTTTTAAAATACAAGAAGCAAACACATATAAATTCAAAGAAAAATAAATACCACAATTATAGAATAGTTCATGACTACTCTCTGAATAATTTATAGAACAAGTAGCCAGATAAGCAGTAAAGCTATAGGAGACTTGAACAGCACTAGTAACCAGCGTTACCTAATTGACATGTATAGCAACCACTTTTCCAAATAATTTTGCGGGTTCTCAAACTGTTGAACATACTTCAAGATATTACTGAGTGGCTCCACCTCTCCATATTTGCCTAATAGAAGTAAAAACAGATGTTCATACAAAGATTTATACATAAATATTGTAGCAGTTTTATATCTAACAGCCACAAACTGGAAACTATGCATATCTAACAGCAGGTGAATGGATACATATATGTGGTATGTCAATGCATTGGATTAGGACTCAGAAATAAAAAGGAACCAAGTATTGATTCAGGCTACAAGAATGAATCTCAAAATAATTAAATGTGTGAAATAAGCCAGACAAAAAAAAGAATGCTTTCATTTATACATACCCTTGAAAGTTTTAGTTTATATACAGTGTTAGAAAATGGAAACTCATCTATAGTCACACAAAACAGATGAGTCGTCAGCTGTGGATGAGGGGAGGGCAGAATAGAGGGATTTCACAGGGGCACAAGGACATATCCAGGGTTGATGGATATGTTTGTTAGGTTGATTGCAGGGATAAGCTTGCAAGTTTATGCATTTGTCAAAGTGTATTAAATTGTAGGCTTTAATTATGTGAAGTTAATCGCATGTCAATTATACCTCAATAAAGCTGTTAAAATATTAAACAAACAGCAGTTTCTTATTCGAATCAAAAAATCACCATGCTAAACTATCCAAGTTAGTTTTACTATCAAATGATATGAAAGATAGTTTACTTAATTTCTAGCTTAAGTAAGGCATACTATTTACTCAGAGCTATACACTTTAATCAAGGAGCCCTGGTGACAGAGTAGGTAAACGGTGGTTCGAAACCACCAATGGCTCCGCGGGAGACCGATATGGCAATCTGCTTCCCTAAAGATTTACAGCCTTGGAGACCACGTGGGGTCACTATGCGTCGGAATGACTGGACGGCAGTGGGTATGTGCTGACATCAGGATAAGCTGAATGGTACCACAAGTTATTTAAAGAATATAATACAATTAGGTACAAATTCTGTGTGATATATAAAGAGGCAGAGAAAAATATTTCTGATAACTGGAACTATAAAATAATCAACAAACTGTACTCCTCATTTAAAAATATTCAGAATATTAAAACAGCAAGCCACTTGATAAATATCTTCTTCTCAAAACAAATACAGACAATCAATGATTCAGATATTGGGGCTGTGAGCGCACACGTCATAAACTCATTAGAAAACTTGACCTATAAGCTAAAAAACTAGGTTAATTATGATCTCCGCGCAACGGAATGTGAGGTGAGATGTAAGATTTCCTTGAAATCTATATTTAACTTTATACAGAATACCAGAAAGATCTTCTATCAGAAGACAAATATTTAAAGCTTCTAAAAAGCAAATGCCCACAGATACGTACACATGCGACTCAGAAATAACTTTTGAAATACAGTATAGTTCACATTCAAGTAATACAAACAAAAATTTTTATTTAAGCAAAAAATATGATGCAACTTAAAAAATATTTTGAATGTGCTAGATAAGATATCTACACCTAATTCCCAGTGAAATTAATTTTTCATTCTCAATTAAATACTACACTTTTTATTATTTTATATAATCAAAGTATCTTAAAGTTTGAACATGTTTTAAATAAAATAATTTCTGTTAGTATGAACCTTTCTTTCTAATAGTTGTAATTCAATTTAATTTTAAAGTGCTTATAAGAGTAAATAGAAGTAAAACACTATGAATTTTAGAATTATATTAAGCATTCATAATAACTATTTCTTAAATCTTAAAGTTAAACTTACATTTTATATATTTAATAGTGTCTTAATGGAAAAAATATATAGGTTTGGGATTTAAGACTTCTATAGTTTATTAATAACTATTCATGTAAATTTAACTTCATGATTGTGTGTCTTGGTGCTGCTATTTGGTGAATGTAGAGAAATACTTGACAGAGGAACACTAATGTTCCCATGACTCTGTGAACGGTCTTAACATTGCTTAAGTTGACATAGGTTGGTTGTAAAGAACTATAATCTCATATATGCACATATATTTGTGCATGTGACTATCTAGAATATTTTATCTACCTGTCTACTATCTATCTGAGAGTTTATATATCATAAATATGTATTTAATTAGTTTATATTAAATATTTCAGACCTTAACTATCCTATATGTGAGCTGTACCCATTGCTGTGGGGTCGATTCCGACTCACAGTGACCCTATACGACAGAGTAGAACTGCCCCATAGGGTTTCCAAGGAGCACCTGGTGGATTTGTACTGCTGACCTTTTAGTTAGCAGCCGTGGCTCTTAACCACTGCACCACCAGGGTTGCTTACATGGGAGCAGGTCCTTCTATTTTCCTATGTCCATTTTTTTCCTGTATTTTTATTTCCTAAATATATCAATACATCAGATCTAATAATCAAACTCAGTCACTATGTATTTCCCAACTATCTTGTTTGCTTTTATTTTAATAAACTTGTAATGTTATTAAAATTCTGGCTTTTTTTCAAAGTTTTTTAAAATTATTAACTATATCTACCTACCTAATTAAAAAAAAAACACAAAACCAGTTGCCTTTGAGTCAATTAATTGTTTTTTTTTTTTTTTTTTTACTGTATTTGTAGTTTACATTTTCATTATTTTTGGTGTTTTGTCCAAAAAAATTTTAAATCTTATCTAGGTGAATTTATCTCTTTTCCTTTATTGCTTCCAGATTTTGAACAGAGAAAGGCTTTCTCTATTCCTAACAATTAAGAAATTGTGTTTGTTTCAGATACATAAATGGTTTCAACTTACCTTTAAATCTCTATCTATGAAGAATTTATCTGGTGTGAGTTCTAGAACCAACTATTTCTTGTAGCCAGTGGTTATACAGTTCCTACAACATAATTTAAAAAGCTACTGTTCCCCAGTGATTTGAGACCTGGTATCCTTGGTGGCGCAGTGGTTAAGCTTTCAGCTGCTAACCAAAATGTCGGCAGTTCGAATCCACCAACCATTCCTTGGAAAACCTATGGGGCAGTTCTACTCTGTCCTCTAGGGTTGCTACGAGCTGGAATCGACTGATAGCAAGGGGTATGGGTATACATGATAAACTCAGTTTTCATATGTATTTATTTAGAGATGGTTCTCCATAGGTCTCTCACATTTTCGCATGTCTTGGGAGCGAGGCACTAATAGCCCTTTGTTCTGGACTGTTTTTTCAAGGAAGTTTGTATAGTAAACAGCTTTGGAAGACAGAAATAATGTCTCCTTTGGCAGCAAAGCACTGGCAGTCTCAATGCCCATTACAAATGATTTGGATTCCCTAAACTCAGGTTCCTCTCCTGTAGGCTGACCCATTGTGTGCACAGGTATTATCTTCCCCTTTTCATGTTGCCTCATAAGAGGTGGGCTTAGGGAACAGACAAAAATGTTTGTATTGCTATTGCTGTGAAAAATAACCTGTCCTTTGTCTCTGACCCCGGAGTCTCCTGTCTTCTACCAGCATCCATAAAAATGTAACAAGGTTACTTGTTAGCTTGTAAATATGTTTAAAATATCAGACCCTTTACATTTTTTAAAAAATTTATTTAGGCGGGGGCAAGATGGCTCTCTAGGCAGAAGCACCACGCCGTCCCTCCACAGCAAAGATCCGAAAAACTAAGCCTAACAGAGAATCAACAATCCTGAAACCCTAGAACACCAAATGAAGAGATAAAGAACTCAGCCAAACACCAAACAGAGTGAGAATACTAAAAGAGAATGGAGAGCGAGGAGAGACTCAGGCAGAGATTCGTTACCAGCTAACGCAGCGCGGATCCACCATCTTGGATTCCTATCAGAGACAAGCGAACGGGAGAGCAGCCTTGCAGAGCATCTGGTGGGAGACAGAAGGACCGGTAAACTGCGGTGCGCGCTCTCCCACCCCCCACCCTCTCCACCTCAGCTGGGGATCCCCTGCTTTCCATGGCCAGGGTCCCTGGGCTGGGGGGCGCTGGTGCTTGGATTCTGCACGCCCGGGCTGGCAGCTTTCTGGGGGCTGTTTGCTGGCCGCTGGCAAGGTTTTTTCTGCCGCCTCCCCCTCCTTTTGCCTGGGTGCCTGGTTCCGAGTGCCGTCTCTGCTCTCTCCTGCAGGGCTGTAGGGCTGCGTTCGGGCGTGTGGCTGTTTCCAGGTCTGGGCTCCCGCGCTGGTGGGATCCCGGGGCCTTTGTTCGTTTGCCCCTCTGCTTTCCGTGGCCGGAGGCCCTGGGCTGGCGGGCGCTGGTGCTTGGATTCTGCGCGCCTGGGCTGGCGGCTTTCTGGGAGCCGTTTGCTGGCAGCTAGCGAAACTTTTTCTGCCGCCTCCCCCTCCTTTTGCCTGGGTGCCTGGTTCCAAGTGCCGTCTTTGCTCTCTTCAGTGGAGCTGTGGGGCTGCGTTCGGGCATGTGGCTGTTTCCAGGTCTGGGCTGCCACACTGGTGGGATCCTGGGGCCTTTGTTCGTTCACCCCACTGCTTTCCGTGGCCGGGGTCCCTGGGCTGGGCGCCGGTGCTTGGATTCCGTGCACCCGGGCTGACGGCTTTCTGGGAGCCGTTTGCTGGCCGCTGGCAAGGGTTTTTCTGCCGCCTCCACCTCCTTTTGCCTGGGTGCCTGGTTCCGAGTGCCGTCTTTGCTCTCTTCTGCGGAGCTGTGGGGCTGCGTTCGGGCGTGTGGCTGTTTCCAGGTCTGGGCTGCCACGCTGGTGGGATCCCGGGGCCTTTGTTCGTTTGCCCCTCTGCTTCCCGTGGCCACGGTCTCTTAACCCCGAGACTGCCGGCTTCTTGGAATTCGCGCCCCTGAGTGGGGGCCCTCTGGGTTCCATTTGTAGGCACTGACTGCTGGTGTTGCCCTTTTTTTTTTTTTTTAATTTTATTTTTCTTCTTTTTTTGATTAGTTTTGTCATCTTTTCCCTCTTTTTCCCTTTTGTCTTTCTTCATTGCTTAATTTCTCGTCTCTCTATCTCTTCCTTCTCTTTTTGATCCCTGAATACCAGGCGATGTATGCCTCTGTACCTTCTGGCCAGGCTGTGCTGTGAAAATTGAGACCGACTCCCCCAGACCTCATAGCTACATCGGAGGAATCCCTGGGAACTTTGCAGTTCTTTAACTTTTCTGATTTTTATTTGTTCATTCTTTCCTTTTCTTTCTCTTCCCCCTTCTGGTTTCCTCCATCCCATAGTCTCTCATCGGTACATTCCAACGACAAGCTCCCCTAGCATTCTTTTATGTTTGTATGCTTTTTGCTCCTCCTCCTCTCTCCTCTCTCCCATATCCAGCTTAGCTTCACACATAACCATCTTCCCGCCGCCCTACCTACCTGCACCGTGCACTAGACATCACATCACCAAGCGGTGCAGGCATGCCCTATTGGAACCTGCCCAGCACTGACTACCGACCATCCTGGTGGCTGTGGTGAGTGCCACAAACAACCCATCCCAGTGGCTCCTCCTCAGCTAGATCTGTCCAGCTGTACCACAAGGACGAAACAAACAAACAAAAAAATCTACAATCAATAAACGAGAGAAATATCTACTGAATGCCCCGAAAACAACAAACAATATCAAAAAATTTACAAAAACAAGACAAGATGGCTCCAATAGGCGTCCAAATTAAAACACCAGATAACTCTCTGGTGGAAGAAATTGCACTAGAAGTACCTGATAGGGAACTCAAATCACTAATAATCGGAATTTACCAAGAACTGAGGCAAAAAGCTGACAAACATGAGGAAAAAATAGACAAATTTATGGAAAATACAGACAAAAAATTGGAAGAATTCAGGAAGATGATGCAGGAACAAAATGCCAAAATAAATTCACAACTCGAAATTATACAAAAACAACAATTAGAAATCCAAAAGATAAACAACAAGATTTCAGAAATGGACGGTGTCATAGAAGGGCTGAGAAGTAGATTTGAAACCATGGAAGACAGGATCAGTGGAACTGAAGACAAACACTTGGATACAACTCTGTGTCAGGAAAACTCAGAAAAAAGAACAAAGAAAAATGAAGAGACTCTGAGAGTTATGTGGGACACAATTAAAAGCAAAAACTTACGAGTGATTGGCATACCAGAACAGGGGGAGAAAACAGAAAACACAGAGAGGATCATTGACGAACTGCTGACAGAAAACTTTACAATATCATGAAAAATGAAAAGCTGGCCATCCAAGAAGCTCAACGAACCCCATATAGAAGAGACCCCAAAAGAAAATCACCAAGACATATCATATTCACACTCGCTAAAACTAAAGACATACAAAGAATCCTGAGAGCAGCTCGTGAAAAACAAGAAGTTACATACAGAGGAGAAACAATAAGACTAAGCTCAGATTATTCAGCAGAAACCATGCAGGCAAGAAGGCAATGGGATGACATATATAAAATCTTGAAAGAAAAAAAAATTGTCAGCCAAGAATAATATATCCTGCAAAACTCTCATTCAAATTTGATGGTGAAATTAGGTCATTTCCAGATAAACAGAAACTAAGGGAATATGCAAAAATCAAACCAAACTTACAAGCATTATTAAAGGGAGTTCTTCAATCTGAGGACAAACAGCCTCAACCCTCAGGCAGGAACTAGGACCTAGGATGCAGGTTCACATGAACCAGATACCATTCTAAGAACTGAACTACAGAGGACTTTCCAAAAACAAAAGATATACAACAGGGAATCAGAGAAATCAATCAAAGGATGACAACAACATCAAAACAATGAAAGAGGGAACAAATGGCATACGTATAGAACCTTCTAAAGGAGAGGAAGGCAAGGCGATACCTAGTGAGGGTAGACTGCTTCAAAATTATAAAGATAAGGGTAAAATCCATGGTAACCACAAAAAAAGTTAACAAACCAACTCATAAAAATAAAGACGAAAAACATAAAGTCTCAACAAAAACAAAACCTACAAAAATAAAAGAAATGAACACAAAATCCACAAACAAAAGTAACTCAGCACAAGAGAGTAAGAAGAACAAAGAAAATTTCAGCACCACAAAAACAAGCACTACAAAATGACAGCAACAAACTTCCATAAATCAATAATTACACTGAATGTAAGTGGACTCAATGCACCCATAAAGAGACGGAGAGTGGCAGAATGGATAAGAAAACAGGATCCATCAATTTGCTGTCTACAAGAGACACACCTTAGAAACAAAGATGTGAATTTATGAAAAATTAAAGGTTGGAAAAAAATATATCAAGCTAACAACTATCAAAAAAGAGCAGGAGTGGCAATTCTAATCTCAGATAAAATAGACTTTAAAACAAAATCTACCATAAAAGACAAAGAAGGACACTATATAATGATTAAGGGGATGATCCACCATAAAGACATAACCATAATAAATATGCACCCAATGACAGGGATCCAAAATACATAAAAAAAACTCTAACAGCACTGAAAAGAGAAATTGACAGTTCCACAATAATAGTAGGAGACTTCAGCACACCACTCTCAGTAAAGGACAGAACAACTAAGAAGAAACTCAGCAAAGATACAGAAGACCTAAAGGACACAATCAGCCAACTGGACCTCATAGACATATATAGAACAATCCATCCAACCGCTGCAAAGTACACATTCTTTTCCAATGCACATGGAACGTTCTCCAGAATAGACCACATCTTAGGCCACAGAGCAATCCTCAACAAGATCCAAAATGCTGAGATAATTCACAGTATCTTCTCTGACCACAATGCCATCAAGGTAGAAATTAACACTAGAAAGAGCAAGGAAAAAAAATCAAACACATGGAAACTGAATAATAATCTGCTTACACATCAATGGGTAATAGAAGAAATCAGAGATGGAATTTAAAAATTGCTAGAATCAAATGAAAATGAAAACACGTCATACCAAAACCTTTGGGACACAGCAAAGGCAGTCCTCAGAGGACAATTGATAGCAATAGATGCACATATCAAAAAGGAAGAAAGGGACAAAATCAAAACATTAACTACAGAACTCAAACAAATAGAAAGAGAACAACAAAAAAAGCCTACAACCACCGGAAGAAAGGAAATAGTAAAGATCAGAGCAGAAATCAATGAAATAGAGAACAGAAAAACAATAGAAAGAATCAACCAAACCAAAAGTTGGTTCTTTGAAAGAATCAACAAAATCGACAAACCACTGGCCAGACTGAGAAAAGAAAAACAGTAGAGGGCACAAATAACCCAAATAAGAAATGAAATGGGGGACATTACAACAGACCCAACCGAAATAAAAAGGATTATAACAGAATATTATGAAAAACTAACCAACAAATTTGAAAACCTAGAGGAAATGGATAAATTTCTAGAAACGTACGGCCTACCTAAACTACAACAAAGTGATATTGAAAATCTGAACAGACCCATAACAGGAGAAGAGATTGAAAAGGTAATAAAAAAACTCCCAACCAAAAAAAGCCCTGGCCCAGATGGCTTCACTGGAGAATTCTACAAAACATTTACAAAAGAGCTCATACCAGTTCTTCTCAAGCTATTTCAGAGCGTAGAAGAGGAAGCAACACTTCCAAATTCATTCTATGAAGCCAGCATAACACTGATACCAAAATGAGGCAAAGACATCACAAAAAAAGAAAATTACAGACCAATATCTCTCATGAATATAGATGCAAAAATTCTGAACAAAATTCTAGCCAATAGAATTCAGTATCATATCAAAAAAATAATACACCACGACCAAGTAGGATTCATACCAGGTATGCAAGGATGGTTTAACATTAGAAAATCCATCAACGTAATCCACCACATAAATAAAAGGAAAGAAAAGAATCACATGATCATCTCAATTGATGCAGAAAAGGCATTTGACGAAGTCCAACACCCATTACTGATAAAAGCTCTCAATAAAATAGGTATAAAAGGGAAATTTCTCAACATAATAAAGGGCATCTATGCAAAACCAACAGCCAACATCATTCTTAATGGAGAGAGGCTGAAAACATTCCCCTTGAAAACAGGAACAAGACAAGGATGCCCTTTATCACCACTCCTATTTAACATTGTGCTGGAAGTTCTAGCTAGAGCAGTAAGGCATGAGAAAGAAATAAAGGGCATCCAAATTGGTAATGAAGAAGTTAAACTCTCCCTGTTTGCAGATGATATGATACTATACATAGAAAACCCTAAAGACTCCACGAGAAATTTACTGGAACTAATAGAAAGATTCAGCAGAGTAGCAGGATACAAGATAAACATTCAAAAATCAGTTGGATTCCTATACACCAGTAAAGAGAACGATGAAAAGGAGATCAGGAAATCAATACCATTTTCAATAGCCCCTAAAAAGATAAAATACTTGGGAATAAATCTGACCAGGAATGTAAAAGACCTATACAAAGAAAACTACAAAACACTGCTGCATGAAATCCAAAGGGATCTACATAAATGGAAAAACATACCATGCTCATGGATAGGCAGACTCAACATTGTGAAAATGGCAATTCTCCCTAAAGCAATCTACAAATACAATGCAATCCCGATACAAATACCAACAACATTCTTCAAAGAGATGGAAAAACTAATTATTAACTTTATATGGAAAGTGAAGAAACCCTGAATAAGTAAAGCACTACTGAAGAAGAAGAATAAAGTAGGAGGACTCACACTACCTGATCTGAGAACCTACTATACAGCTACAGTACTCAAAACAGCCTGGTTTTGGTACAACAACAGAGACATTGACCAATGGAACAGAATTGAGAACTCAGATGTAAATCCATCCACCTACGGTCACCTGATTTTTGACAAGGGCCCAAAATACATCAAATGGGGAAAAGACAGTCTTTTTAACAAATGGTGCTGGCAAAACTGGATATCCATTTGTAGAAAAATGAAACAGGACCCATACCTCACACCATATACAAAAACTACTTCAAAATGGATCAAAGACCTGAATGAAAAGCCTCAAACTATAAAATTCATAGAAGAAAAAATAGGAGATACACTTCAGGCCTTAATACATGGCATTAACAGGATACAAACCATAAACATCAACACAAAAAACCCAACAGATAAACTAGATAACTGGGATCTTCTAAAAATCAAACATCTATGCTCTTCAAAAGACTTCACCAAAAGAGTCAAAAGAGAAGCTACAGACTGGGAAAAAATTTTTGGACAGTACAAGTCAGACAAAGGTCTAATCTCCATAATCTACAAGAAAATCCAACACCTCTACAACAAAAAGACAAACAATCGTATCAAAAAATGGGCAAAGGAAATGAACAGACACTTCACCAAGGAAGACATTCAAATGGCCAACAGACACATGAGGAAATGCTCACGATCACTAGCCATTAGAGAAATGCAAATTAAAACCACAATGAGATACCATCTCACCCCGGCATTACTGGCACCAATCAAAAATACTGGAAATAACAAATGTTGGAGGGGCTGCGGGGAGATGGGAACTCTTATACACTGCTGGTGGGAATGCAAAATGATACAACCATTTTGGAAAATGATATGGCGTTTCCTCAGAAAGCTAGAAATAGACATACCATTCGATCCAGCAATCCCACTCCTAGGAATATATCCTAGAGAAATAAGAGTCATCACTCGAATAGACATATGCACACCTATGTTCATGGCAGCATTGTTCACAATAGCAAAACGATGGAAACAACCTTGATGTCCATCAACAGATGAACCGATACACAAACTATGGTACGTACACACAATGGAGTACTATGCAACGAGAAAGAACAACAATGAATCTGTGAAGCATCTCATAACATGGATGAAACTGGAGGACATTATGCTGAGTGAAATAAGTCAATCACGAAAGGACAAATATTGTATGAGGCCTCTATTGTAAAAACCCATGAAAAAATTCACATGTAAAATGTAACAATCCTTGTTGGTTACCAGGGATGGGAGGGGAGGGGGGGGGGGAAATACTAAATAGGTAATAGATAAGTGGTAACTTGGGTGAGAGGTGAGATAGTACATAGTACAGGGGAAACTAACACAACCTGTACAAGGAAAGGTCATGGAGGCCCTATAGACACATCCAAACCCCCCGAGGGACTGAGTTGTTGGACGGAGGGCTCTGGGGACCATGGTCTCGGGGAACATCTAGCTCAATTGGCATGACACTACTTATAAAGATAATGCTCTACATTCTACCTTGGTGAGTAGTGTCTGGGGCCTTAAAAGCCTATGAGCGGCCATCTAACATACTGCACTGGTCTCATCCCTTCGGGAACAAGGGAGAATGAAGAGAACAGGATTCAAAGAAAAGATTAGTCCAAACGATTAATTGTCCACAGCTACCAAGGCCTCCACCAGACTGAGTCCAGTACAGCTAGATGGTGCCCGGCTACCACCACTGACTGCTCTGACCAGGATCACAACAGAGGGTTCTGGACAGAGCTGGAGAAGGATGTAGAGCATAATTTTAACTCCCAAAAAAAAAAAAAAAAAAAAAAAAGACCAGATTTACTGGCCTAAAGAATACTAGAGAAACCTCAAGAGTGTGGCCCCCAGACACCCTTTCAGCTGAGAGGTGAAGTTACCTTCGAGGTTCGATGTTAAGCCTGGGAATGGACAGCCCAGTAAAACTAAATGGGACTAACGAGGTACAGGAGTCCGGTGACAAGGGCCAGAAGGCAGAGGGGGAGTAGGAAACTGATGATAAGGAACACAAATTGAATAAGGACACTGTCGATGTATTGTGAGATTGTTGACCACTGCTATAGGGTAAAATTTGTAGTAACTATTAAATGGGAGGCTGTTTTGTCCTGTAAGCCTTCATCTTGGGCGAGAATGGCAGCACAATTGGAAGAGCATAGTCAATATCACTTAAATGTGTAAGTAAAAAGTTTTGAAATGGTGTTTAAATAAAATAAAAAATAAAAATAAAAAAAACCAAATGAGACTAAAGAGGTACAATAGTCCACTGACAAGGTCCAGAAGACAGAAGGGGACAAGGAAGCCCCCTGGTGATAGGGAACACAAGGTGGAGTAAGGATATTCTTGATGTGCTGTGAGATTGTTAACCATTGTCATAGGGCAACATGTGTAGTAACTGTTAAATGAAAAACTATTTTGTTCTGTAAGCCTTCATCTTAAGTGAGAATAACAGCACAGTTGGAAGAGCGTAGTCAATGTCACTGAATTGTGAATGTAGAAATTTTTGAAACGGTGTATCTTTGGCCATCTGTAATTTTCATCAAAAAAAAAAAAAAAAGTTGAGAATTTAGAGGCTCAATACGTTGTGGGGTTGTTAACCAATGTCATAGAACAACATGTGTGCTACTATTTCATGAGAAACTATTTGCTCTGTAAGCTTTCACCTGAAGTACAATAAAATATAAAAAAAAAAAAAAAAACTTCAAAACAAACAATTTATTTAAATAACTTTCTTTTTTCCTATAATCTTATTCTGTAAATGGATCAATACTGCACTCCTTGAATTAAAAAAAGTTTTTATGGTAGACTTTAACAGTTCAGAACTGCTTCATTGTGTGCCCTTTTTTGAGCATTTTCCTAACCTTTACTCTTTGTTTTTTCACATACATTAAAATCAATTCATCAAGTGTCAGAGGGAAAAATGTTGCTACTTTTATTAGATTTTTTTTAAGTAATTAGTTAATTAATTGGTGAGAAATAGCTTTATGATGTTGTTTCCTCCTAACAAAGAACCTGCTGTAATTTCCATTTCTTTCTCAGTGTACAGTTGAGTATTTCAGCATAGGTTAAAAGTTTTCTCATATAGATTTGCCCATTACTTTTAATAGTATTTTCAACTATTTTAGCTGCTTTGATTTATATCTGATTTATATTTTACATGTTATCTTTGAAAACATCTTACTGGCTGTTATGCGTACAAATGAAAAACTGATTGCTGTATTTTTTTTTTTAATATAGTGATACCTATTGGATTATCTTATTGAGTATAATACTTTAAAATTGTTTTTCTTAAGTTTTCAAGGCATTCTATCATATGATCTACAATAGAGATAGTTTTACATATTATTTTCCCAGTCATTTGTCTTTAATTTTTTCCTCTTCCATAATTATCTTGGCAAATTCTTTTAAAACAATACCAAATGTTAATGGTGATAGTGCACTCTTGCCTTTCCTTCTCTTTAATGAGAAGGTAACACTTTTTTCCTATTAAGTAAGATGATGAGTGTTGGGGTCAATATATATAATTTTTTATATAGTCTTGGTACCTAAAAGGCTGCTTGACTAGATATTCAATCTTGGTGGCACATATTCTTCCCCTGAGCAATTTGGAAATATTATTCCAATGTTTTGTTTCATCGAATCTTATTGAGAAGCAGGATTTCAACCTGATTCTGTTGCAGCTGTGGATCCTTTGAAAGTTAGATAATTTGTTTGCTTGGAAGCCCAGAGGAGGCGTTGTTGTTGTTTAAGGTGTTTACTGTAATAATTTTACTAGAGTATGTTATGGGTCTGACTCTTTTGGGTGAATTTTCCCAGTACTTGCTGTACCCTTAGAGGAATTCCTTCATTGCAAGACATTTGTGTTCTCCAAGGGTTGCTATCTTCTCAGCTTCACGCTCTGAAAAGATACTTTAGCAGGAGGCTTGCTTACCCGGCCAGCAGTGTACCAGGGGAGTGTACTACTTGGCTGTCTATTCTATTTGTAGAAATCAGTGGACTTTGGGGATATCTAATGTCACGGTGTTCTAGGGCACAGCTGAGTCATAAATTCTAATCAGGCAAAAGAGTAGCTTATACTACAAAAGGCAATAGCTCAGAGTAGGGTGATGTGTGATGGATCCCTGCCACTAGGCGCACTTGAAAACATCCATCTGAAACAGGACAGGCTCAAGGACAAATAGCAGCTGGAGAGACAAAGATAACCCCTCATATACAGACAAGAGACTTCTTAGAAAGTGATTGGACCACCCAAAATACACTAACCAAAAAACCAGTTGCCATTAAGTCGACTCCAACTCATGTCAATGCATGTGTGCAGAGTAGAACTGTCCTCCACAGGGTTTTCAAGGCTGTGACTTTTCAGAAGCACACCACACTTTTTTTCTGAGGCACCTCAGGGTTGGTTCAAACCTCCAGCCTTTCAGTTAGTAGTTAAGTGTTTAAGTGTTCACACCTCCTAAGAACTCCTCAAGATACACTGACTGTGCAAATTCACCCTTTTCCCAATTTTACAAGGCACATCTGATTTTGTTTTTTCCAGTTTATAAACAAGTTCTCAGACAATGGCCATTGTCGTCCTCCAGCTTTCAGTGGTTTTCAGTAGATTTAGAGTGGTCTGGGCCAGACATGGGGCCTGGTAGTGCAGTGGTTAAAGTGCTCAGTTGCTAACCAAAAAGTCAGCGGTCCAAGCCGACCAACTGGTCTGTAGAAGAAGGATGTGGGAATCTACTTCTGTAAAGATTACAGCCTTGTAAACCCTGTGGGGCAGTTCTACTCTGTCCTATAAGGTTACTATTTGTTAGAATCAACTTAATGTCAATAGGTTCGGTCTGGTTTCTGCCAGACATTGGTGTGTCCTACGCTAGCACTTCTACTTAGAATTCTCTCCTTTTGGTTAGAGCAACATATTGATCCAATAAGTTATATTAAACTAGATGAAATAATAATTAAAAATCAATTAACCTGTTAACATACTGTGTGTGCGTTTGTTTTTCAAAATACATTCTTTGTACTTTCAAATAGTACATCTACTTTTTGCTCACAGAAGTTCTTTAGAGAATTTGGTCTACAGCTTATCTGCATTTGTTCTCTACCAAGGTAAGGTTCCTGTGAAATGGTTCCTCTTTATGTATCTTGGCCCTTGTCTTAGTTATCTAGTGCTGCTATGCCAGAAATATCACAAGTGGATGGCTTTAACAAACAGAAGTTTATTCTCTCACAGTCCACAAGGCTAAAAGCCCCAGTTAAAAAAATATTTTCAAAATTAATTGATATGGCATTCCAGAGGGAGAAGAAGGAGGACCATCTAAATGGTATTGACTAACTCTATACTCACTCCTATTTGCCCCATCACAGACTATGCCAAGAATGGAATACCCACGGAACAACCACATATAAACATAAGCTAAAAGAAATGATTATGGTCATAAGAATATAAAAGTGATAATTATCACTTGGCTTGAATAAAAGAATCTACTATAGTAATGTTAAACCAAGAATAAATTATTATGGTAAGCAGAATATTCTCTCCCTTCCCCCGCCCCCCACACACCCACCAAAGATGTGGACATCTTAATCCCTAGAATCTATGAGTATGTTATGTTACATGGTAAAGGGAAATTAAGGATGCAGATGGAATTAAGTTGCTGATCAGCTGACCTTAAAATTGGAGAGTATTCTGGATTATCCAGGTAGGCCTAATATAATCACAGTACTCCTTTAAAGTAGAACAATGCAGCAGAAAAGGAGTAAGAGTTCTGATGTGACTGTGGAGGAAAAATACAATAGATAAGAGTGTTGACTTTGAAGATAGAGGAAGGGGACCACAACTCAAGGAATCTGATTGGCCCCTATAAACTGGAAAAGCAATGGAAACAGATTCTTCCTAGAGACTCCAGAATAAAATGCAGCCCTGCCAATGCCTTGATCCTAATACCGTAAGACCAGTGTTGGACTTCTAACCTACAGATTTGTAACATAATAAATTTGTGGTGTCTTAAGCCACTGTATTTGTGGTAATTTGTTATAGCAGCAATAGAAAACTAATACAGTTAAGAATTTTGGCTAAAACCATGTACTTTAGTAAATTATATTATTCTCTTGATTTAAATTACTTTAATTCCACCCACAGATGTTTTCTTTATTGAAAGTAATGTTTGATTTTTTTTTAATTCTTAGGTAATTTAATGCCAATAATAATATTTTAGAAGCATAAAAGCAATAAAATTATTATATAAATCTCTCTCATTTTTGTGGCATGTTCTAGTTAAAAACCTCACTAGATAAATTAACATTTTACTTGTTAGAATTTATCCTGGGATTCAAGTTTTCTACATACTGATTTAAATTACATAAAAACCAAATTTTATTTTCTTTTTAAAAAACTTGCAAAACAGACATCTCAGAAAATGTAAAATGTACTTTTAAACCCCAACTTAAAATTCCATTTAGGCCAATCATTAGCAGTTAGGTAACAAAACTTATGTAAGGCATTTAATTATAGCACTTATTCAGTATTTTTAAATGTTGCTAAAAGCGCTGAAGTGAAAATAACTGTCAAGTGTAAGTGTTTTATCTCACTTCTTAGAATAAGACCAAAGGGGGAAAATGGTATATTTTCCATTACCTGACCTCACAGAACCAAAGTCTTTAATCAGGCAATGATAATGTTGAATACAATGAATATTTTGTTAAAATTAGGTGAAATTTAACTAATTTCAGAATTTTACTTTTCCTAAAACCACACTCCAAAAATATATATCATCATATATATTTATGATAAAGGAGATCAAAGTATATTGACCATTCACAGATATGTAATGTCCTTTTTTAACTTCCTTCAATCTGTTTAAAAATGGATGCAGTGTGGTTGAATCAGGAAATATTTATTACATACGCTTTAATTATGTAGAAACCACCACCCATCTGTCAGTTCGTCATACAAGGTCACCCATGGTGGACAGATTTCAGGGGAGCATCCAGACTAAGAAGAAAGACCTGGTGATCTACTTTGGAAAATCATCGAATAAAAACCCTATGAAACACAACAAAACATTGTCTGACTCGCTAGCTTTGGACATGTCATTTGAAGAGTTTAGTTGCTGGAGGACATAAGTTTGGTAAAATAGAGGGCCAGCAAGGCCAGGGAGAGTCTCGGTGAGAAGGATTGACAGAATGGCCTCAAGGACAGATTCAAACATGCCTGTGACCGTGAGGATGACACAGGATCAGACAGCTTTTAGTTCTGTTCTACACAACGTCGCCATGAGTCTGAGTTCACTTGACAGCAGCTATCTATCTGTCTAGTTATACAGAGTATTGATACGATTCGAAACTTCTTATTTTAGAGCTCGTCCTCACTAAGTAACTGACTTTGGTCATAAAAACCTGTCCATCCCTTAATTTTCTCATGTAAAAATGCCACCTACTTCAGACGTGTGAGGATCAAGTGGAATGATGCACGTAAAACACTTAAGACAGTGCCCAGCATGTAGTAAACACACATTAATTAATAAAACTTGTATTATTCTATTTAAATAATAGTATCACTTTTGCTGGTGTTTGTAATATAAATATATACCTTTGCACACACACCCAGAAAAATAGAAAGTTATGCCATGAATTATACAAACGGGAAATGTTTAATCTCTTTAGTAATAACTTGTGTGGGGATGCCTTGATGATATCTCCAAATTGCAGTTGAAAAATATTTTGAGTATTTTGTAGGTGTGCAGCTTCATCACCTGATTTCCTACTATTTGGAATTTCTGGAAGACCCAAAGCTGCATGTACATATAATGCATTTTTTTCCACTTCTTTTAGATATCCTACTGTCTGAACTAACCTCTTTTTCATGCTTATATGTTGCTACAACATGAGATGTCTAATTTTATTTATTCTATCTTTCAGTTTGTCTGTCTCATTGAAATGCTTTCTGTAAGCATCACAAGCCCCTTTGATTTTTAGTGTTTCTCAGCCTCTCTTCCAATACAGCCCACGGTGTCCATGTAATGCTAGTTCATGTTATTCTCACTTTTCAGTTGAGATATTTTAGTTTGCTCCCATTTCAGCACTCATTCCCCCGTGTTTTTTGTTTTTGCTTTTTATATTTCAGGGGTGGAAGCTAGAGGTTTACTTTATTCTACCCCAAATGTTAATGACCACAGTCCGTTACAAATTAAATGGGAATTACAAAAATAAGGCATATAAGATCTTCCATCTGAAGAAAGGACACTACTTTGAGATTGTTTATAAATATGTGAAAAATCTGGGAATTCCTGAAAATTCAATCAAAACAAGTTGTGTGTTTTAACACTTGTTATTTACCTGAGGAAAGCGGTTTATCCCAATCTCCCCTTTACCTTCTAACCGAGTGATAAAATTGAGCATTATAAAGTGCTTAAAGTTGGGGAAAGGATAAAAATAAAGCCATTGAAAGAGGAAATGGCAACAGCCGCTCACTATTTACTCTATTCTAGGTATTAGAGGGGAGTCTTTGAGTGGTGCAAATGGTTAACACACTTGGCTACTAACTGAAAGTTTGGAGGTTTGAGTACACCCAGAAGGGCCTCAGAAGAAAAGCCTGGTGATCTATCTCCAAAACGTCACCCATTGAAAACCCTGTGGAGCACAGTTCTACTCTGACACACATGGGTCACCATGAGTCACATTTCACTCAGTGGTGACAGGGACTGGTAGCAGATATCATGTCAGTGAATTTTTTTTTTTTAATTGTAATTTGTCTATTTGGGATCCCTATCATTACTTCTGTCAGAAGTAACCTTGAGCCTCAGGGTGTCTTCCAAATAGCAAAATGTCATAAAATGCAGCAACCTTGTACACAGCGTAGCTCAATCCTCTTTGAGTGCCCTCTGCCCTCACCTCCTGTCACCAGAAGCTTTAAAGACAATACCTACTGGGGGAACATTATCTATTTTATTAGTCAGACTCTGGTGGACACGAACATCAATACTTTTCAAAAGATCCAAATGTTCAGCTGTAGGTTAGAGTCATCACTTCAGAGCTCTGCTACTCAGTATCTCAGCTTCGTAGACATGGAGAATTTCAGGCCCTGCTTAGACTGACTGAATCCAAAGCTGAGTTAAAAAAAATAAAAAATAAAAAAAATTTAAAAAACTCTCAGGTGATTTGTAAACCCACTAACTTTTCTAAAGCCTGGCCCTAGAGGAGGGGATGGCCAACTTCTTCTGTAAAAGGCCAAATGGTAAATATTTTAAACTCTGCTGGTTATGCAATCCCTGTTGCAACCCCTCAACTCTGTGGCTGAAGCAAAATCAGCCATAGAAGATATGTAAACAAATGAGCGTGGCTGTATTTCCACAAAACTGCTGATGGACATTGAAATTTGAATTTCATATAATTTTCACGTTCATAAAATATTGTTCTTTTGACTTTTCTGACCATTGAAAAATATTCTTAGCAGTGGGTTGTATATATACAGTCAGCAGGTAGATTTGGCCCACAGGCCCTAGTTTGCCAAAACCTACTCTAAAAGCTATATAAGATTATCATATTTATTGTCTTGCATATTGTCGAATTGACTCCCCTTGTGTACTTTCTTAAAGGAATCTCATAATTGTAATAATTTCCTATAAAACTTGACCATCAAAAATGGACATGTTGTGTAGTCAACGTAAGGTTTTTGCAGTCAACTGCATTCTAGCATCTCCCTTTACAGAGAGAAAAAAAAAAAAGTAAGCCCAAGTATTATATCATATTCCTGGTATTGACGATTGTTAAGTCAGTGGCAAGGAATGTATAACCTCTGGGAGATAAATAAAATAAAATTTTCAGATTGACAAATATGATGCCATAATCCTAAAATGTCACCCCAGTATACTGTCTCCACACAAGGCCCTGGGTCAGGCAGCTGACATCTACTGGACATTATTTTCTAAACAAAATATAAGCTATTACTACAGTATGCCAAGAATTTTACTTCTACCGTAATTATTGTTTTTGTCTGTGGCACCAAGAATAATATTTTGAAATTTTCTACATTTTTAACCTTCCTGTATTTACACAAAGTTATGTCCAAAATCTGAAATGTAGTTTTTCCTCTCACTTTTATTATCAAACACTAGGCATAATTTGTTTTTCACCATTACGCATCAAATGTAAGTGGGAAATATTCTTGCATTGTTTTCATAAAATTCACAGCAACCCACACCATTTGTCTATTCCCAAAGGCAGAATAAAAATAGATTGGGGGAGATGAAGGGGATGATCCATCATGAAGACATAAACATAATAAACATCTACGCACCCAATGACAGTGCTCCAAAATACATAAAACAAACTCTAACAACACTGAAAAGAGAAATTGAAAGTTCCACAATAATAGTAGGAGACTTCAGCACACCACTCTCAGTAAAGGACAAAACAACTAAAAAGAAACTCAGCAAAGATACAGAAGACCTAAAGGGCACAATCAGCCAACTTGACCTCAAAGACATGTATAGAACACTCCATCCAACCGCTGCAAAGTACACATTCTTTTCCAATGCACATGGAACGTTCTCCAGAATAGACCACATCTTAGGCCACAAAGAAATCCTCAACAAGATCCAAAACACTGAGATGATTCAAAGTATCTTCTCTGACCACAATGCCATCAAGGTAGAAATGAACAACACAAAGAGCAAGGACAAAAAAATCGATTACATGGAAACTGAATAACACCCTGCTTACACATCACTGGGTAATAGAAGAAATCAGAGATGGAATCAAAAATTTCCTAGACTCAAATGAGAATGAAAACACATCATACCAAAACCTTTGGGACACAGCAAAGGCAGCCCTCAGAGGACAATTTATAGCAATAGATGCACACATCAAAAAAGAAAAAAGGGACAAAATCAAAACATTAACTACAGAACTCAAATAGAAATAGAACAGCAAAAAAAAGCCCACAGCCATTGGAAGAAAGGAAATAGTAAAGATCAGAGCAGAAATAAATGAAATAGAGAACAGAAAAACAATAGAAAGAATCAACAAAACCAAAAGTTGGTTCTTTGAAAGAATGAACATAATTGACAAACCACTGGCCAGACTGACAAAACAAAAACAGGAGAGGATGCAAATAACCCAAATAAGAAATGAAATGGAGGACATTACAACAGACCCAACTGAAATAAAAAGGATTATAACAGAATATTATGAAACACTATACTCCAACAAATTTGAAAACCTAGAGGAAATGCATAAATTTCTAGAAACACACAACCTACCCAAACTACAACAAAGTGATGTTGAAAATCTGAACAGAACCATAACAAGAGAAGAGCTTGAAAAGGTAATAAAGAGAGAGAAAAAAATGGTGCTCTAGGCAGAAGCACCACACCGTCCCTCCACAGCAAAGATCCGAAAAGCTAAGTATACAACAATCCTGAAACACTAAAACATCAAATGAAGAGATAAAGAACTCAGCCAAGCACCAAAAGGAGTGAGAAATCTGACAGAGAATGGAGAGCAAGGAGAGATTCATGTCGAGATCCCCTACCAGCTAACGCAGTGCACATCCGCCATCTTGGACTCCTATCGGAGACCAGCAAATGGGGTATGAGAAAGCAGCCTCACAGTGTGTCCAGCGGGAGACAAAACAACTGGTAATTTGCGATATATGCTTTCCCACTCCCTACACTTCTTCATCCACACTCGGCCTCCTCTGCTTCCCATGGACACAATCTCTTGTCTGAGAAACACCAGCCCGCACTAGCTGGCTCTCTGAGTGCCATTTGTTGGCTGCTAGTGTTGCTTTTTTTTCTGCTGCTTTTGATTTCTTCCTTACCTCTGACCACCTCCCCCTCCTTTTGCTCAAGCACCTGGCTCCGTGCACCATCTTTGCTTCTTCCTGAGGGGCTGTGGAACTCCGTTCGAGTGTGGAGCTGATTCCTGGTCTGGGCTGCTGTGCTGGTGGGATCCTGGGGCTTTTGTTCATTGTTTGTTTTGAACTGTTTTTTTATTTTCTTTTCCTTTTCTTGAGTTGGGAGCCCTTTCTGGCCAGGCGGTGCTGCGTGGCAAGGCAAGTTCCCCCTCGGCTTGCACAGATGTGCAGAGGGATCCCTGAGGGGATTACTTTTTTCATTTTTTTTTTTTCCTGTGTTTTTTGGGGCCTTTCTTGTTCTTTTTCTTTTTTAAATTTGTTCTGTTTTCTTTTCCCTCTTTTTCCCTTTTTGTCTTTCTTCATTACTCAGTTTCTTGGCTCTCTATATCTTCCTTCTCTTTCTGTTCCCTGAATACCTGGCATTGTATACCTCTACGCCTTCTAGCCAGGCTGTACTGCAACACCTGAGAGCGACTTCCCCAGACCTCATAGCTGCACCGGTCGTATCCCTTGGAACTTTGCGGTTTTCTCACCTTTCCAATTTTTATTTATTCATTCTTTTCTTTTCTTCC
Source organism: Dugong dugon (assembly GCA_030035585.1). Classification (NCBI taxonomy): domain Eukaryota; kingdom Metazoa; phylum Chordata; class Mammalia; order Sirenia; family Dugongidae; genus Dugong; species Dugong dugon. The sequence goes on along the minus strand of CM057478.1, from coordinate 7,198,291 downwards.
CCTTCCCCTGTCTATTTCTCTCCATTTCATAGTCTCTCATCTCTCCACTCCAATGGCAAGCTCCCCTATTGTTCTTTTTTGTTTGTATGTTTTTGGCTCCTGTTCCTCTCTCCTCTCTCCCATATCCATCTTAGCTCCACACATAACAATCTCCCCGCTGCATCCAGCCTACCTGCACAGTGCGCTTGACATCACAACATCAAGCAGCACAAGCATGGCCTACTGGAACCTGCCCTGCACTGATTACCGACCCGCTCTGGTGGCTGTAGTAAGTGCCACAAACAACCCATCCCAGTAACTCCTCTTCAGCTAGACCTGCCCTGTTGAACCATATTTGAGTGACTAACCCTGCCAGTAGGAGAAGGAGGCAAAAAGTATTGAGCGCACAGACGAACAAACAACAAAGAACACACAGTCCGCCTGCTCAGACATAGTCAATTTTTTTTTTAAAAAAAGGGATGAAACAAACAAATCTACAATCAGTAAATGAGAAAAATAACTACTGAATGCTCCGAAGACAGCAGACAATATCAAAACATTTACAAAAACAGGACAGGATTGTTCCAGTAGGCGTCCAAAACAAAACACCACATGACTATCCAGTGGACGAAAATGCACTAGAACCTGATAGGGAAATAAAATCGCTAATACTCAGAATTCTCCAAGAGCTGAAGCAAAAAGCTGAAAAACCTGAGGAAAAAATAGACAAATTCATGGAAAATACAGACAAAAAATTGGAAGATTCAGGAAAATAATGCAGGAACAAAATGCCAAAATAAATTCACAACTAGAAATTATACAAAGACAGCAATTAGAATTCCAAAAGATAAACAACAAGGTTTCAGAAACGGACAGTGTCATAGAAGGGCTGAGAAGCAGATTTGAAAAGGTGGAAGACAGGATCAGTTGAATTGAAGACAAACACTTGGATACAACTCTGTTTGAGGAAAACTCAGAAAAAAGAATAAAGAAAAATGAAGAGACCAGGAGAGTTATGCGGGACACAATCAAAAGCAAAAATCTGCAAGTGATTGGAATTCCAGAACAGGGGGAGAAAACTGAAAACACAGAGAAAATCATTGAAGAACTGCTGACAGAATACTTCCCCAATATCATGAAAGATGAAAAGCTGGCCATCCAAGAAGCTCAATGAACACCATATAGGAGAGACCCCAAAAGAAAATCACCAGGGCATATCATAATCACACTCGCCAAAACCAACGACAAACAAAGAATCCTGAGAGCAGTTCATGAAAAACAAGTAGTCACATACCGAGGAGAAACAATAAGACTAAGCTCAGATTATTCGGCAGAAACCATGCAGGCAAGAAGGCAATGGGATGACATATGTAAAATCTTGAAAGAAAAAAATTGCCAGCCAAGAATAATATATCCTGCAAAACTCTCATTCAAATTTGATGGTGAAATTAGGTCATTTCCAGATAAACAGAAATTAAGGGAATAACAGTCAAACCAAACTTACAAGAATTATTAAAGGGAGTTCTTCGATCAGAGGACAAACAGCTTCAGCTCACAGGCAGAACCTAGGACGCAGGATCGTACCAGCCAGATGCCAATCTAGGAAATCAACTCTCAAGGACTATCCAAAACCAAAAGAAATACAACAGGGAATCAGAGCAGTTAATCAGGAAATGACAACAACATCAAAACAATAAAAGAAGGAATAAACGGCATAGGTATAGAAACTTCTAATGGAGAGGAAGGCAAGGCAATACCAAGTAATGGTAGACTGCTTCAGACTTAGAAAGATAAGGGTAAAATTCATGGTAACCACAAAGAAAGTTAACAAACATACTCATAAAAAAAAAGAGGAAAAACAAAGTCTCAGCAAAAACAAAAGAAATGGAAAAAAAAAACCGACAAACAAAAGTAACTCAGCACAAGAGAGTAAGAAGAACCAAGAAAACTTTAGCGCCACAAAAAAAAAAAGCACTACAAAATGACAGCAACAAACTCACATGTATCAATAATTACACTGAATGTAAATGGACTCAATGCACCCATAAAGAGATGGAGAGTGAGAGAATGGATAACAAAACAGGATCCATCAATATGCTGTCTACAAGAGACACACCTTAGAAACAAAGATGTGAATTTATTAAAAGTCAAAGGTTGGAAAAAAATATATCAAGCTAACAACTAACAAAAAAGAGCAGGAATGGGAATTCTAATCTCAGATAAAATAGACTTTAAAACAAAATCTACCATAAAAGACAAAGAAGGACACTATATGATGATTAAGGGGACGATCCATCATGAAGACATTACCATAATAAACATCTACGCACCCAATGACAGGGCTCCAAAATACATAAAAAAAACTCTAACAGCACTGAAAAGAGAAATTGACAGTTCTACAATAATAGTAGGAGACTTCAACACACCACTCTCAGTAAAGGACTGAACAACTAAGAAGAAACTCAGCAAAGATACAGAAGACCTAAAGGACACAATCAGCCAACTGGACCTCATAAACATATATAGAACAATCCATCCAACCACTGCAAAGTACACATTCTTTTCCAATGCACATGGAATGTTCTCCAGAATAGACCACATCTTAGGCCACAGAGAAATACTCAACAAGATCCAAAACCCTGAGATAATTCAAAGTATCTTCTCTGACCACAATGCCATCAAGGTAGAAATTAACAATAGAAAAAGCAAGGAAAAAAAATCAATAACATGGAAACTGAATAATACCCTGCTTACACATCACTGGGTAAGAGAAGAAATCAGAGATGGAATCAAAAAATTCCTAGAATCAAATGAGAATGAAAACACATCATACCAAAACCTCTGGGACACAGCAAAGGCAGTCCTCAGAGGACAATTTATAGCAATGGATGCACATATCAAAAAAGAAGTGAAGGACAAAATCAAAACATTAACTACAGAACTGAAACAAATAGAGAACAGCAAAAAAAAAAAAAAAAAAAAAAAAAAAAAAAAAAAAAAAACCCACCACAACCAGAAGAAAGGAAATAGTAAAGATCAGAGCAGAAATAAATGAAATAGAGAACAGAAAAACAATAGAAAGAATCAACAAAACCAAAAGTGGGTTCTTGGAAAGAATCAACAAAATCAACAAACCACTAGCCAGACTGACAAAAGAAAAACAGGAGAGGACGCAAATAACCCAAATAAGAAATGAAATGGGGGACATTACAACAGACCCAACTGAAATAAAAAGGATTATAACAAAATATTATGAAACACTATACGCCAACAAATTTGAAAACCTAGAGGAAATGGATAAATTTCTAGAAACACACTACCTACACAAACTACAACAAAGTGATGTTGAAAATCTGAACAGACCCATAACAAGAGAAGAGATTGAAAAGGTAATAAAAAAAACTCCCAACCAAAAAAAGCCCTGGCCCAGATGGCTTCACTGCAGAATTCTGCAAAACATTTTCAGAAAAGCTTGTACTAGTTCTACTCAAGCTATTTCAGAGCATCGAAGAGAAAAAGCAACACTTCCAAATTTATTCTATGAAGCCAGCAGAACACTGATACCAAAACCAGGCAAACACGTCACAAAAAAAGAAAATTACAGACCAATATCTCTCATGAATATAGATGCAAAAATTCTGAACAAAATTCTAGCCAATAGAATGCAGCATCATATCAAAAAAATAATACATCACGACCAAGTAGGATTCATCCCAGGTATGCAAGGATAGTTCAACATTAGAAAATCAATCAACGTAATCCACCATATAAATAAAGGAAAGAAAAGAGTCATCACATGATCATCTCAGTTGATGCAAAAAAGGCATTTGACAAAGTCCAACACCCATTCCTGATAAAAACTCTCAATAAACAGGTATAGAAGGGAAATTTCTCAACATAATAAAGGGTATCAATGCAAAACCAATGTCCAACAACATTCTTAATGTAGAGAGGGTGAAAACATTCTCCTTGACAACAGGAACAAGACAAGGATGCCCTTTATCACCACTCCTATTTAACATTGTGCTGGAAGTCCTAGCTAGAGCAGTAAGGCAAGAAAAAGAAATAAAGGGCTTCCAAATTGGTAATGAAGAAGTTAAACTATCCCTGTTTGCAGATGATATGATACCATACATAGAAAACCCTAAAGACTCCACAAGAAATTTACTGGAACTAATAGAAAGATTCAGCAGAGTAGCAGGATACAAGATAAACATAGAAAAATCAGTTGGATTCCTATACAACAATAAAAAGAACGATGAAAAGGAAATCACGAAAACAATACCATTTATAATAGCCCCTAAAAAAATAAAATACTTAGGAATAAAGTCTAACCAGGGATGTAAAAGACCTTTACAAAAAAACTACAAAATACTGCAAGAAACCCAAAGTGGTCTACATAAATGGAAAAACCTACCATTCTCATGGATAGGTAGACTCAACATTGTGAAAATGTCAATTCTACCCAAAGGAATTTACAAATACAATGCAATCCCAATACAAATACCAACAACATTCTTCAGAGATGGAAAAACTAATCATTAACTTTATATGGAAAGGGAAGAAGCCTCAAATAAGTAAAGCACTACTGAAGAAGAAGAATAAAGTTGGAGGACTCACTCTACTTGACCTCAGAACCTACTATACAGCTACAGTAGTCAAAACAGCCTGGTACTGGTACAATGATAAATACATTGACCAATGGAACAGAATTGAGAACCCATATGTAAATCCATCCACCTACAGTCACCTGATCTTCGACAAGGGCCCAAAGTCCATCAAATGGGGAAAAGAGGGTCTTTTTAACAAATGGTGCTGGCGAAACTAGACAGCCATCTGCAAAAAAATGAAACAGGACCCATACCTCACGCCATATACAAAAACGAATTCAAAGTGGATCAAAGACCTAAATATAAAACCCACAACCATAAAGTTCATAGAAGAAAAAATAGGACCATCCCTACAGGCCCTAATGCACATCATTGACAGGATATAAACCATAACCATCCACCAAGAAACCCCAGAAGATAAGCTAGATAACTGGGATCTTCTAAAAATCAAACACCTATGCTTTTCAAAAGACTTCACCAAAAGAGTAAAAAGAGAACCTACAGACTGGGAAAAAACTTTTGGACAGTACAAGTCAGACAAAGGTCTAATCTCCATAATCTACAAGAAAATCCAACACCTCTACAACAAAAAGACAAATAATCCTATTAAAAAATGGGTAAAGGAAATGAAGAGACACTTCAACAAAGAAGACATTCAAATGGCCAACAGACACGTGAGGAAATGCTCACAATCACTAGCCATTAGAGAAATGCAAATTAAAACCACAGTGAGATACCATCTCACCCCGGCATTACCGGCACGAATCAAAAACACTGGAAATAACAAATGTTGGAGGGGCTGCGGGGAGATCGGAACACTTATGCACTGCTGGTGGGAATGCAAAATGATACAACCATTTTGGAAAATGATATGGCGCTTCCTTAGAAAGCTAGAAATAGACATACTATATGATCCAGCAATCCCACTCCTAGGAATATATCCTAGAGAAGTAAGAGTCGTCACTTGAATAGACATATGCACACCTTTTTTCATTGCAACATTGTTCACAATAGGGAAAAGATGGAAAGAATCTAGATGCCCATCAACAGATGAATGGATAAACAAACTATGGTACATACACACAATGGAGTACTATGCAACGAGAAAGAACAATGATGACTCTGTGAAGCATCTCATAACATGTACGAAACTGTAGGACATTATGCTGAGTGAAATAACTCAATCACAAAAGGACAAATATCGTATGAGACCTCTATTGTAAAAACCCATGAAAAGTTTACACACAAAAGTAACAATCTTTGTTGGTTACCAGGTACCGGAGGGGTGAGGGGGAAATACTAAATAGGCAATAGATAAGTGGTATCTTTGGTGAAGGTGAGACAGTACACAATACTGGGGAAACCAGCACAACTTGTACAAGGAAAGGTCATGGAAGCTCCATAGACACATCTAAACTCCCTGAGGGACTGAATTGCTGGGCGGAGGGCTGTGGGGACCATGGTTTTTGGGAACATCTAGCTCAACTGGCATAACACAGTTTATAAAGACAGTGTTCTACATTTTACCTTGGTGAGTAGCATCTGGGGTCTTAAAAGCCTGTGAGCAGCCATCTAAGATACTCCACTGGTCTCACCCCTTTGGGAGCAAGGGAGAATGAAGAGAACAGGATACAAGGAAAAGATTAGTCCAAAGGCCTAATGAACCACATCTACCAAGGCCTCCATCGGACTGAGTCCAGTACAGCTAGATGGTGCCCGGCTACCACCACTGTCGGCTCTGACCAGGATCACAACAGAAGATTCTGGACAGAGCTGGAGAAGGATGTAGAACAAAATTTTAACACAGACAAAGAAGACCAGATTTACTGGCCTTAAAGGAGACTGGAGAAATCCAGAGAGTAGGGCCCCCAGACACCCTTTTAGCTCAGTGGTGAAGTCACTTCCGAGGTTCACCGTTCAGCTGGGGACTGGACAGCCCCATAAAACAAAACAGGACTAATGAGGCACAGCAGTTCAGGGACAAGGGCTAGAAGGCTGTAGGGGACAGGAAAGCTGGTGATAGGGAACCCAAGTTTGAGTAAGGACAGTGTTGACATGTAGTGAGGTTGTTAACCATTGTCATAGGACAACATGTGTACTAACTGTTCAATGAGAAACTATTTTATTTTGTAAAACTTCATCTAAAGTGAGAATAGCAGCACAATTGGAAGAGCGTAGTCAATGTCACTGAACTGTGCATATAGAAATTTTTGAAGTGGTGTATCTTTGGCTATACATATTTTCACCAAATAAAAAAGTCAAGAAGGGAGAGGGCTGACATGTCGTGGGGTGGATAACCAATGTCATAAAACAATATGTGTACTGACTGTTTAATGAGAAACTATTTGTTCTGTAAACCTTCACCTGAAATACAATTAAAAATATATATATATATTAGGGGAAGCATCATGCAGATGTGATTTATGATTTGTAAAAATAGGAGAAATAAAATTTTGGAAAATCAAAACAGAAATATATCAATAGATATATACCTTTGAAAAAAATTTCCTGATTTAAAGTAATAAAAATATGAATGTTCATAAAACGTGAATTAAAGATGCCTAAAAAGTCAAGTTCTTGAAAAAGATAACTTGATCGAAAGATGTTCCCAATGCACGTTCTTGTTCTTTGCTATGCTGCCTTCAAAGTAAACTGTCTTTCAGACTAGGATTACATACAATGACAACATTTAAACTAATTTAAACTGACATTTCACTCAAATAGCATATCTGTCAACATATTTCATACCTTCCTATGAGAAACGATAAAAATAAATTAATGAGAATTCTTAACCATAAATACTGAAATTCCAATATATTAAACTATTAAAATAATGCATGTATACTAATTTGTTTTAATCATGAAAATCACATTAGATTGTTGATTTGTGAGTGTGTGTGTGTGTCTGTGTGTACACTCACTATTATATCCTCATTATTCCTGCCTAGGTTGTGAAGAAAGTTGGGCACTCAAGAAATAATAGTTGCTCTTATATGTATATAAATATACAAATATAAATTCTTTTCTATAAGTAAAAAATAGATGTATGTTTCACTTTTTAGGGAAATCGATTTGTAATTTAATTAAGAAGGAAATACATTGGGATTTTTTCCCTGAACTCTAATTGCAAATGAATTTGTCAGTAATTTTAGCAATGTCAAACGTAGTAGATGATAACATGTAACAGTTGACACTAACAGTTACTCTGTGTTGTCTTCCGTTTGTACTCAGCAATACGTTCCATTAATTATTTAAATCCTAACTAAAACGGAAAGTAAACAATTTATTGTAATCAAATGGAGATTGTTATAAATAACGAAAAGAAATGTTAAAGTATGTGATGTATTTGCGTTTATTCTAAGTAAATAGTTTCTGCTAGTTTGGTAGAGAAGTTAACCTACTCAGTGTTATGGCCTTAAAAATAGGCTGTTGTACCCTATTTTATATATTAGATGCATTCTTGAAATTGCTATTACTAGGCAGTTTTTATTATTAATACATATAACACATCAGTATTGTGACTTATAGTTTACATATTATACATGTGTCAATTTTATTATAGCTATTTGGTGAAATTTTATTTTATATCTTTGACAAGTGTACATTTTAATTGAAGGATCTGAAGAAACAAGTTATATCTATGCCAACTTTATTATCAGAAGAATTCAATCTCAGTTTTGCATTTCCATATTTAATAATTCTTTATTAAAAGTAAAAAAATTACCATATATACAGATTTATATTAATTATATCCCTCTCATTCTATTCTCTGACTCCATCCTTCTTCCTCCATACTCAGTAATTTGTGTTTTTTCTAGAGGAACTAATTTTGCCAGAACACTTTTTGATAACATTGATAAGGCTCCTTGTTTGCTGAAAATATAGCTGGCAGTCAGGAAGTCCTAAACACTATTTCCAGTTCACCATTGATTTACTTTTTGAACTTTGGTGAGCACATATATCATGAACCTATTATGTGTCAAATTATAAGATTTTTTTTTGATGTTATCTGCACACTCATGTTTCTATTTTTTCAGTGTTATGGAAATTGGCCGTATAGTTGCATAACCAGCAGAGCTTAAGGAAGCATAGTCATGATTTCAGATTTACGTTGCAAATCATGGAATGATTTATGATTACCAAGGTGATGAAATGGGCACTGGCCGTGATGTAAGATGTTGGAAATGTTATCTCTCTCTTGCAATCATGTCAAGGTCTCAAATAAAATGTCCATGATGTTTTTCAATAAGATTACAAACATTAAAAATCTTCCAGCTGAATTTGAATCCCATTAGAGTACAAATTCATTTATTTGCTAATTATTTTTACCCATGTTAGTCTCCTCAGTAAGTTACATTTATCCATAGTATTGAAACAGTTAAAGTCTGATTTGTTTCAACTAATGTATAGCTTTAAATTAGTGCCTCCACTGACAATAATCACAAATAACACTTCAGAGATAAATTGTTATGGATGCCAGTTACCCTTAACAAGGTAAAGAATCCCTTGACTTTCTCTTCCAAATCCCTAAGTCAATTGGGACCATGCTGATTTTCCTGGAATTTGTAATGAGTGTTTTTGGTTGTTTATTTAAATTTGGTAAAGGAGAGACTGGACTGAATAGTGTAATAGCAGTTATAAAGTGTGCATTATGATTGAATTGTGTCTCTCAACAATACGTGTTGGACTCCTAACCCTTGTATCTGTTGATGTAATCAGTTTGGGAATAAGTTTTACTTTGTTATGTCAATAAGGACATATCAGTGTAGGATAAAACGTAATGACTTTTGAGATATTAAAAAAAAGATATAGATTAGGCACAAAGACAAGCAAGGACAAATGGCGGAAGATAGCTGTCACGTGAAGATAGCCAAGGAACCAAGGAACGCTGAGGAAAATGTTAGAGAAGCCGAGACAAGGATTTTCCTGAATCTGGACTTCTAGCCTCCTAAACTGTCGGACAATAAATTTCTGTTCTTTAAAGCTACCCACTTGTGGTATTTCTATCACACTAGTACTAGCTAACTAAGACAGTGTGTGTGTGTGTGTTCTCTAAATAAAACTGGGATTTCTGTTTACCTAGTGGTGAATATGGAATTTGATTATAAGAGCCTGAAATTGTGATTTGTGTGAAGGGAAGGGCACGGAGGCCTGGGCAATGTGTTCCATTGTCCTCAGGATGTAGGACTTCTCTGTCCTCACTGAAGGGGGTATATACCATGTTTTAACTATCCTGTTTCTAGCACCAACTATAAAAGTCTTCTATGGCATATGTTCCATTTCAGAGAATTGCATTCCCAGCTTTAATCTTGAAGACAGAAGCTGGGGGCCCCCATGAGGCAGAAGCTCCATGGTTTATGGATGGGTGATGGCTTAACAGCAGCAGCAGGTAGAGGATATTTGGGGAGAGATGGAACGGGACCAATGGAACACGCCAAGCAATTTCTGCAGCTTTCAGCAGAAGAATGTAGAGTGCCCATGTGGTGAGTCTTGAGCAGCAACCAGGCTATTTTAACTTTAACATAACAAGAAATACACTAATATTTTTAGAAATGCCAAATAAAAGATAAGAAATGTGTACTCTTCTGCTTCATTTCCTTTATTTTGTAGTTTATTAGGTAAAATCCAATGAATCTAACTTGTATTCTAATAGCGCTTATGGAGAGTTTAGATTTGCAACTAACCTGACAAACACATTTGGGATTCACAAGACAGAAGTTAATAACACTCAAATATCAAATGGGTGAAACACAAATAGTGTAATTTTCTTATAAATCCCTTGATCCAGGGATGAATTATTTATAGATTAGTATGGGCATTGCAAATTAGGAAGAAAGGTGAAAACTCTTGCTCTTTGCACATACCAGCAGTTTAATGAAAAAAGGGAATTAAATTTCTAATTTAAAAAATAATTTTACATTTATATTTTATTTTAAGCTTCTATGTGGGTAATGTGTGTGAGGTGAGGGGAGAGGCATGAAGTCAGTCTAATTTAAACCCTGCCAAATTTAGTTTGACCTTGTTATTTAAACTGATTGCATGTTTGAAGTCCAATAAATATATAGATTAGTTCCTCTTCCCTTAATATTGGTTAAAATATATTAAAGCATTGAATTATTAAATTATATAAAACCATTATTCCCAGTCTTACTTATGTGTTCAATTTATGTGCATTATCCTGAAACTGAATGGGAGATTAATTCACCTAACTGTAAATCTTTATAAAAAAGCATTTTTCTATATAGATAATCCAGGCCACTATTTAAAAAAAAAAAAAAATGCTTTAGCCGAGAAATTTATATCACTAACCAAGGAAGCAAGAGTCATTATTGGTTCTTATTAGAACAGTTTGATTAAGATTCAACCAGATCCTTAGATTTCCATAACAACTTTTTTTCCCCTGATTTTTGCTGCTTAGGAGAGCAGTGAGGAAAAATTCTCTCCCAAATTCAAGAGAGACTGGAACTATTACAGCCTATAAGAGTTTGCAATTTTTTTGCAAAATTAGGAAAATGAAGCCAGTAACAGCACCCATTTCTTGGTGATACACAGATTTTTATTTAACCAATATTTCCAGTGTTTAAATAGTAATGGAGATGGTGGGACGCAAGTGCCAATTTAAATATTGGAAACTTTGAAAGTCCCCATGACACCCACTCCATATGGTCAGAAATGAGAATGGTACAGTGTGTTTATAATATGACCTGGGAGTTTATAATATTACCTTGGAATTATAATGCTTTGCATTTGCAGAGTGCAGTCCTATCTAAACCATACATCACCCTTGTGAGATAGGTAAGTATTATTATTGTCTCTTTGCAGAGGAAAAAAATGTTTCACGGATGTAGTGACTTGCCAGAAGCCATAGCGCATTAGAGACGCCAAGCTAGGATTGGCCCATGAAAGCCTTTGATTCTCAGAAATGTGCTCAGTATCTACTAGCAGTAGAATCAGGAGAGTAGTTGTGCAACTATAATATCTTCCTTTTTGTGTTTACAGTTAATGACAGCTTTTTAGAGCATTTCTATTAGGCAGTAATACTGAGAAGCAAAGTAGTGCAGAAAGCATGGAGTATATCTCAAAGAAAGAATTGTTCTGGGGCATATAAAGTAATCCAGGAACCCTTGGAGAGCACAGCTTGAATTCAAATGCCGTACAATAATTCCTTTGCAGTTATCTAGTGCTGTGTAACGAATCACGGGAAAACTTATTGGCTTAAAACAACACCACTTGATTTATTTTCTCATGTATGTTATCATCTGTATGTTAGGATTTCCTGATGGACTTGGCTGGGCAGTCTTGGTTCAAAGTCTCATATGTGGTTACATTCAGATGGTGGCTGGAGCTGCAGCTGAGGCTGGCGAGGCATTTCTCTCTTTTTGTGTGGTCACAGGGCCTCTCCATGCAGTCTTTCATATGGACAACTTGGCACGGTGACCTCAGGATAGTCAGAATGTTTACATGGTGAACCAGAGCCCCAACGAGAGTGTTCCAGCTAGGAAAGCAGAAGTTGCATTGCCTTTTCTAAACTAGCCATGTCATTTCTGCTGCATTATGTTTGTTACAAGGGAGTCATCCCCCCAAGCCAATTGTAGGGATGGAGAGGATGGTTGATGGGAGCAATCTAAGGTCGTAGTGTAGAATAATTGTGGAATGAGAGATATTGATGCAGCCATATATAAGAAGTAAAATCTACTGCAGCCAGAAAATTCACTTTTTGAAAATCAGGACAGAAAGAATTGAGAGACAGGTTTTACGAGTACAATATATCTATGCCCCACTGACAATGGCAAACACTTAATTAGAGGATACTAATCCAAAGAAAGACCATAGCCCATGAGAACAGGAAGTTCCGAGAACAACTGTTCCGAGAGGAATGGGATACTGGATTTCTTTGTAAAGATGACACGTCACAGAGGACTCGGGGGCAGGTGTTGGAAACTGTAGAAAATGGACCATTAGTTCAGGTTGGCATTGATGATGATTAGTTAGCATTAAAAAGATATGCTTGATTTTAGATCACTCATTTAGGCCTTTTTGAGTTGGTTTTTGTATATGGTGTGAGATATGGGACTAACTTTACTCTTTTGCATGTGGAAGTCCAGTTGTTCCAACACCATTTATTAAAGAGACTATTCTTTTCTCCATATGATGCATTATTGATTTAGCACCCTTGTCAAACATTAATTGACCATAGATGTGTGCACTTATAACTCTAGGCTCTTAATTCTATTCCATTGGTCTATATGTCTATCATTATACCAGTACCAGACTATTTTGACAATGTACCTTTATAATATGTTTGAAGATCATGAAATGAGAGTCCTTCTATTCTGTTCTTCTATTTCGAGATTGATACTTCAGGATCTACTCCTCAACAACGGATTATTAGATATCACACTGAAAGCAAAAGGAACAAAAGAAAAAATAGATAAATGTGATCTCATCCAAATTTAAAACTTCTATGCACCAAAGGATTTTTTTCAACAAAGTGAACAAACAACCAACAGACTCAGAAAACATTTTTGGGAACTATATATTGAATAATAATTTAATATCCATAATATATAAGGAAATCCTACAACTTAATAAGAAAAAGACAAGCCATTTGAAGAATAGGCAAAGGATCTGAACAGACACTTCCCCAGTGAGGACATACAAATAGACAACAAGAACATACAAAAAGGCTCAACATTATTAGCCATTACCCACTGCTGTTGAGTCGATTTCAACTAATAGCGACCCTACAGGACAGAGTAGATCTGCCCCATAGTGTTTCCAAGGAGCGCCTGGCAGATGCAAACTGCTGACTTTTTGGTTAGCAGCTGTAGCTCTTAACCACTACGTCGCCAGGGTTTCCATATTAGAGAGATGCAGATCAAAACCACAATGAGATACCACTTCACTCTCACTAAGATGGCTAAGATTTAAAAAAACAGAAAATAACAAATGTTCGTAAGGATGGGAAGAATTCAGAACCTCATTCATTGCTGGTGAGAATGCAAAACTTTACAGTTTCTGTGGGAAACTGTTTAGTGGTTCATAAAAAAGTTAAACATACAGCTACCATATGATCCATCAATATCAATCTTAGGTATATACCTAAGAGTTGAAAGCAGCAATGTAAATAGACACATGTACATCAATGTTCACCATATCGCTATTCAAAATAGCCAAAAGGTTGAAAAAAATTAAATGTCCATTAACAGATGAATGCTTAAACAAAATGTGGTATATCCATACAATGGAATATTACCCTGACATAAAAGAAATGAAGTCCTGATACATATCACAACAGGGATGAACCTTGAAAACATTGTATTGAGCAAAATAAGTCAATCATAAAAGAACACATATTCTATGACTTCACTAATATCCAATACCTAAAATAAGTAAATGTATAGAGATCAGAGTTTCATGGTGGTTACCAGCAGCAAGAGGAATGGGTAAAGGGGGAAATCACTGTCTAGGTAGCTCTGAGTTTTTGTTTATAGAGATGGAAATTTGGGCAATGGATATTGGTGATAAACACACAATATGACTGATGTAATCATTTTTTAAAAAAATCGTACACGTGAAAAATGTTGAATTGTTATCTATACTTTTACAAACGTTAAAAAAAAAGATAAGTTGGAAATGCAGAGATGGGAAATAAAGACCTACATAAATTCCCTTTCCCTTGTGTAAGTAGTAGGATGCGTACTTATAAGGTATTTCACTAGGTGTGAGTTTCTAAATGTAGTCTCCCCTGCACTAGATTTTTGGTCTCTACAAGTTTGCCCTAAATGGAAAAACTTGACTGGTCCTGCTACTCCTAAGAATTACCAGTAATTGAAGGGCTAGGTAACATTCTGACAATGGTCCTTAGTGTTCTGTAGGCGCAATAAAGTGTTAGAATCTGCTATAGCATCATGATGATTCTCCTCGCTACTCTGAGACTTCATTGATCCCTCAGTTACAACGTAGGTTTTCTCATTACCTGCACCTGGTGTTTTCCACATGGTAGTACTTATTAGAACTGTTTGCTTTTTCCTTCTGCTACACAGTAAGATTTATTAAAATAAGACCAGTGTCTGTCTTGTTCTTCATTTTATTCCTCATGGATATATGACACTTTTCATACATCTTATGTCCAAGCAATGCATCTTTTTCTATTTCTCAAAACATTAATAATTCTGCTTTGAAATGATTTAAGAATTACAGTAAGTGAATATAGGTTTTTCCTATTAATAAATTTCAGTCCGTTTATTTGCATATGTATCTATGCAAATAATAGTATGATGTATTCTTTCACCAAAATTATTCAATCTGTATGCTGAGCAAATAATTCGAGAAACCCGACTATATGAAGAAGAACGCGGCATCAGGATTGGAGGAAGACTCATTAACACCCTGCAATATGCAGATGATGCAACCTTACTTGCTGAAGGTGAAGAGGACTTGAAGCACTTACTGAAGACCAAAGACTGTAGCTTTCTGTATGGATTATGCCTTAACATAAAAAGAAAACAAAAATCCTCACTGGTGGATCAATAAGCATGATAAATGTAGAAAATATTGAAATTGTCAAAGATTTCATTTTACTTGGATCCATAATCACTATACACGTATCTGAGTTCAGGCTGTAAATGAATTGCAAAGGCTGATTTTTTGGAGAGGTGATCTGTGACGAATGTTATTTACGAAGCATCTCACAAGATGTTGGCGACTTCTCAATGTTCAGAGTTTTAGTCACCTGCGCTTTGCAGAGGATTTTATATGACTACTATTATAGCTTAAAGGACCTTTTGGTTTTTCAAGTCATAAAAACATATTCTATCTCTGCAAATATAAATTATATAAATTTACTGTGATTCCGTGGAACAACAATCTTTTCAGGTCACTCCATTCATAATTACAACTAATTAAAATGTGCCAAAGAAAGGATAGAAATGTATCACTGCTCATTAAACCTGTAAAGACTGTGTTAATTAGATGTCAGGCTTAGTAACTCACAGAAATGTTTGCTGTGATCTAATTTTAGAAAAAAAGGAAATTGGACTTCAGAATATTCCAGCTAGGAGTCTAGAGTTGTTGAAATCTGTAGCTTTTTAGAGAGCCAATCATTTTACAGCTTTTATTATAGACGTCATCACAAATCTTTGTCCTAAATAAATAGAATACGTTAGTGTGATGTTTATTGACTTTCAACTGACACAAGTTTACTGTAACTCCCAAGGTGGAGTTAGCAACAACCAAGGCTGATTTGCCGAAGTGAAGAAGTTTAAGAGTCTGTATACTTAAACATCTTTCAGACAGTTGCTGTCAAGTAGATTCTGACTCATGACAACTTTATGTGTGTCAAAGTAGAACTGTGCTCCATAGGGGTTTCAGTGGCTGGTTTTTTGGAAGTAGATTACCAGGACTCTCTTCACAGGCACCTCTGGGTGGATTTGAATCTCCAAACTTTTGCTTAGCAGCCAAGTGCATCAACCATTTGCACCACCCTTTAAGAGTTTGTATATTTAAACTCATTATCTTTCCTTAAATTAATAAAATGATTTTCATGGTTATCATATTTAGAGAAATGAGTGTTTTTATTGAAGAAAAAATGTGTTTTATGTAACAGGTAAGCTTCATTTTATATACAACCTATTACCTTAATCCTTTTATAAAGAACATGCTTCTTATGAATGTAAACGAATCGGACGAGAAATGGATCGACATTGAGACTAATAATATGGTAGAGGGGAAGGTGTAACAATGACTGCTTCCTTCACTTACAATAGGTGGTGTAAGAAGTCTACCAGTATAGGTGGCACATGCAAGGACTCTGAATCAGTGGGTGTTTCAGGATGGAGTCAGAAAGAACTGTGAGTCTCTGGAATGTTTATTAAGCATTGCAACGGCTGACGTCTTAGATGCGAGTATCTCACTAGTCCCCCGGCCTTTCTTCTTATATCACGTACTGTCTCAACAGCTTAGGCACTCTTTTAATCTTATTCAATACGAACCGTAATGGCAAACTATTTGTACAATCATTGTATTGGTTCTATGTTTCAAAAGGTACCTTTTTGTATGGCGCTGATGACTGGGGAACCAATGGCATCATCCACTCCTACCAGTAATTAGTCCAACTGCCCTCTGAAAATGTTCCTTTATCAAGAAGGCTAGCTTCAGTGATTCCAGAAACGTCCTACCCCTGAGCTTAATAGAGGAAACCCTGGTGGTGCAGTGGTCAACAGCTATGGATGCAAACTAAAAGGTCGGCGGTTCAAATCCACCAGGTGCTCCTTGGAAACCCTATGGGGCAGTTCTACTCTGTCCTATAGGGTCGCTATGAGTCAGAATCAACTCGACGGTGAGTTTTTTTTTTTTTTTTTTTGGTTTGAGCTTAATAGAAGTGAATGAGCCCCAGGTTTTTCATATTTTCTTATGTTGTTGTTGGCTGTGGTTGCCAATTCATGGCAACCTAAGCACAAAGAGCACAATGGAATGAAATGCTAACTGGTCCTGTGCCATCCTCATGTTTGGGTGCAGATAAGACCTTTGTGATTCTAGTGTTTCATTGGCTGATTTTTTGGAAGTAGATCACCAGGCCTGTCTTCGTAGTCCATCTTAGTCTGGAAGCTTGCTGAAACCTGTTCAGCATCATAACAACACGCAACCCTCCACTTACAGACGAGTGTTGTGTATGAGGTGCATTGGCTGGGACTCAAACCTGGGTGTCCTACATGGAAGGCTAGAATTCTATCACGGAAACATCAATGTACCCTTCCACATTTTAGACCAATATAAGACCAGAAGCCCAGTTGTATCACAATCCATTTAGTCACTCCCCCACCAGCATAAGTTACCTGAGTGGGATTGCTTACACGTGTGCAGAAATCAACTGTACTCAACGGAAGTATAAGCTTCAGGATATTCTATAACTCAGGATGACTTTTCAGCTGAACTTTGTAGCTTACCATATTTTTCACCAGTTTGAGTGATGTTGATTATAGATATAGACAATGTAATATGGAAAGGGCATTCAACCATTCATTTTTTGAAGTAATTATCGCAATATTTTTTCTTAATAAGGTTTATCTAATTAAAAAATGCCTAACTTTTAAAATTATGGCATTAGTTCTATGTTATCTCACATAATAATTATCTTTTAAAAAAATGTCTAAAGTGTATATTATGATCTAATAATCAATTAAATCTCCTTTATCTTAAAACCTCTTACCCTTTAATGTTCGATTTTTTTAAAGACAAACAGAAGACAGAAGAGGTATTAAATTGACAACAATGAGACTTTTTTAAAGTCAGTAAATTCCAGCAGCAGTAGAGGTAAATCATTAATGATCAAATTTTCTTTTATTTCAGACGGATAGCCAGTTTTTTTGTTTGTTTGTCTTTGTGGTGCAGTGGTTAAGAGCTCAGCTGCTAACCAAAAGGTCAAGAGTTCGAATTCATCAGCCACTCTTTGGAAACCCTATGGGGCAGTTCTACTCTGACCTATAGGGTCACTGTGCGTGGGAATTGATTTGACGGCAATGGGTTTGGAATGTATTTTGGTTTTCAGCCCCATCTTCTCATACTGCCCTTGTAGAGGTCACCAGTCACCTTCTTGCTGACATGTTCAATGGACTCTTGGATGGTTATGACCTTCCTGTTACTTTACCTGGCAGCATTATTTAATTCAGGCAAACATTCCTTTCATCTTAAAATAACACCCCCCTCGGTGCACTCTGTGTTTAACTCAGACCTCGGCTCTGTTGCCGGCTTTCTTTGATACCCTTTCAATGTTGAAATGTGTCAGGACTTGAGATTGGACATTTTTTTCTTAGAGTCTCTACCTAGAAAGTCTCACTATTCTCCATGGATTTAATGCTATAATTCCCAGGTGAATTCTAAATGTAGACCTCCTGCCCAGATTTACTTGAATAGCTCAAAACTTAACAAATGAAGTGTATGTTCCCACATCCACCTACCTTCCCTATTTTTGTAAGTGGTATAATTCGCCCCGTTGTTTAAACCAAAACATGAGTCACCTTAAATTTTTTACCCTCCCTCATTATCCATGGAAACTCTGGTGGCACTGTGGTTAAGAGCTACAGCTGCTAACCTAAAGTTCAGTAGTTTGAATCCCCCAGGTGCTCCTTGGAAACCATATGGGGCAGTTCTACTCTGTCCTATAGGGTTGCTATGAGTTGGAATCAACTTGATGGCAATGGGTTTTTTTTTTTGTTTTTTTTTTGGTTTTCATTATCTATGTCTGAATTTTATCCCCGGGATATATCCTACATACTCTATACACTTATCTGCATAGTGACTTCTATCTCCCTAACCTGGAGCAAGCATCATTATTTCCTTTCCTATCCTCAATCATTTCTTTATGTAATAAAAGACAAAAAATAAAAAGATATTTAAAAGCGTAAGCAAAACACTGTTGACCACCCCTCTACACACACACACATCGCCATCACCACCACCACTTAACAACCCTTAAGGACTTGCTTTTATTTGCACTTAAACCCAAACTCTTTAGCATGGACTGACATTGTGAGGATGGTGCAGGATTCGGCAGTGTTTCATTCTGTTGTACTTAGGGTCACTAGGAGTCAGAACCGATTCAAGGGCACCTAACAACAACAATAACAACAACACATGATCTGGCCTTTGCTGCTCACTTCAATTTCATGTCCCAGAGTTTTCACCATTGCTCACCTGTGCACACCTGGGCACATGCTATTTTTTTCATTCTGAAATGTGTTTTTCCAAAGTGTTCGCAAGGTTCACTGAGTTTAAGAACATATGTACAGGTATGTAACATACACACCTCTAGAAATAAAGTTTTCTCACCACATCAGAAAGTTCTCTTGTGCCCTCTCCCAGTCCACCATTTTTTAATTATTTTAATCCAATACAGGTTTTTGACTCTCCTTGATCTTTGTATAAGTTGAATGATACAGCATGCACTCTTCTGAGTGTGATTTCTGGCTCTCAGTATCGTATCAGTGAGATTCTTCTACACTGTTGCACATACCAATAGTTCATTCCTTTACGTGACTATGCAACAAGACGAGTGTCTTCATTGTACAAATACACCATGGTTGGTTTATTCGTTATCCCAACATGCAAATACGGATTATATCCATTTTTAGGATATTATATATGAAGGTGCTATGTAAAGTTTTGCACAAGGCTTTTCATGGACATACTTTATATTCCTTTGGAATAAATACTTGGGAATTATATTGCTGGGTCATTAGGTTTAACCCTATAAGAAATAGGCACTTTTTTTTTTTCCAAAATATTCAATTTTACATTCCCACCAGCAATGGTTGCTCTATATTCTCGCAAATATTTTTTATCTTTGGTTGTTTTCATATTAGACATGCTAATGGTTTGGCATCAACTTGTTACTGCAATGGCAGGTCTGAGCTGCCTGCCTCAGAAGCCAATACTGAGACAGAGGTGAAGTGAGCAGCAAGAGGGTTTTATTGTATATCAATATACAGGAGACAGAGGGGAATGAGCTCCTCCAGAAGACACAGCTTTCCCTTGGAGACTCGCTGAAAGTTTTTATATGGACAAGATTATAGTTTTTTTCTGGTGGTTACATTCTGCATCTGGCAAT
Source organism: Dugong dugon (assembly GCA_030035585.1). NCBI lineage: Eukaryota > Metazoa > Chordata > Mammalia > Sirenia > Dugongidae > Dugong > Dugong dugon. Next base: position 7,178,095 of record CM057478.1, on the reverse strand, counting down.
CCTTGAAGATCATCTTGCCTCATTATTATCACGTTGCAGATGAGTTACTCTACCTTCTAAGGTCGTTCTACCTCTCAAAGACAAACTTAGTTAAACTTCAAAGTCATGGGAAAGCAAGAAGGGGGGATAGGAGGAAAACAGATCAAAATCATAGGAGCAGGCAAAAGTGAACTATGCGAGCTAGGCATTAACAATACTGTAGTACCCAGGAAGCTAGGCCTATCCTGCTGGCAATAAACAATAAATGTGAAATTTCCACGGAGCCCCTTTTAAACTCCACAGCAACTGGAGTAGTAGTATCTTGTGATTTAAATTTGCATTTTCCTAATGACTAATGATGTTGAATACTTTCTCAAGCGCTGATAGACCATTCAAATATACCTCTGTAAAATTTCTTTTCAAGATTTTTTTCCCATTTTATATGTTTTTTGAATATTTTATCCCAGTGGATTTTTCTCTTCATTTGCTCAATTCTGTCATTTCATTTGCCAAACAGGATCTTTTGACTGATAAAATTAAACATATTATTTTTATCTTTTATGGTCCTTGCTGTCAGTGAACTGTTTCAGGTTGCAAGAATATTCACCTATATTTCCTTCCAGAAATTTTATAATTTTATCTTTTATAAACATATATTGTTTTATATAAACAATATATAAAACTAATTTTTTTCCTAATTTTATTTGTTTAGTTCATGTTTCCTTTCAGATAATATTTGTTTATGGAGTGAGATAGGGGTCAACATTTTTGTTAAAATCTACCTACATATCCAATAATATCATTTAAAAAAAATTTTTTTTTATTGTACATTAGATGGTTTACAGAACAAATAGTTTCTCATTGAACAGTTAGTACACATGTCGTTTCATGACATTGGTGAACAACCCCATGACACGTCAACACTCTCCCTTCTTGACTTTGGATTCCCTATTACCAGCTTTCCTATCTCCTGCTGCCTTCTAGTCCTCATCCCTGGGCTGTTGTGCCCCATTAGTCTCGTTTTATTTCATGCAGTTGTCTCATCTTTGGCTGAAGGGTGAACCTCAGGAGTGACTTCATTACTGTACTAAAATGGTGTCCGGGGGCTGTAGTCTCGGGGTTTGCCAGTCTCTGTCAGGCAAGTAAGTCTGGTCTTTTTGAGTTAGAATTTTGTTCTACATTTTTCTCCAGCTCTGCCCAGGTCCCTCTGTTGTGATCTCTGTCAGAATAGTCAGTGGTGGTAGCCGGGCACCACCTAGTTATACTGGAATCAGTCTGGTGGAGGCCGTGATAGTTGTGGTCTGTTAGTCCTTTGAACTAATCTTTTCCTTGTATCTTGTTTTCTTCTTTCTCCTTTGCTCCCGAAGGGGTGAGACCAGTGGAGTATCTTAGACACTACTCATCAAGGTAGAATGTATAACATTTTCTTTGTAAAATATGTCATGCCAATTGAGTTAGATGTTCTCTGAGACCATGGTCCCCACAGCCCTCAGCCCAGCAGTTCGGTCCCTCAAGGAAGTTGGATGTGTCTATTGAGCTTCCATGACCTCACCTTGTACAAGTTGTGCTGGCTTCGCCAGTATTCTGTACTGTCTTACCCTTCACCAAAGTTACAACTTATCTATTCTCTATTTAGTATTTTCCCCGCATGCCCCTTCCATCCCTCATAACAAGCAGAGATTGTTTCTTTTTGTGTGTAAACCTTTTCATGAGTTTTTACAGTAGTGGTCTCATACAATATTTGTCCTTTTGTGATTGACTTATTTCACTCAGCATAATGTCCTCCAGTTTCATCTATTATGAGATGATTTGCAGATTCATCATTGTTCTTTATCATTGTGTAATACTCCCATTGTGTGTATGGCCCATAGTTTGTTTATCCATTCATCTGTTAATCGACATCTAGCTTGTTTCCATCTTTTTGCTATTGTGAACAATGCTGCAATGAACATGAGTGTGCATATGTCTATTCGTGTGACAGCTCTTATTTCTCTAGGATATATTCCTAAGAGTGGGATTGCTGGATCGTATGGTATTTCTATCTCTAGCTTTCTAAGGAAGTGCCATGTCATTTTCCAAAACGATTGTATCATTTTCCATTACCACCAGCAGTGTATAAGAGTTCTGATCTCCCCACAGCCTCTCCAACATTTGTTATTTCCAGTTTTTTTTTTTTTTTAATTTGTGCCAGTAATGCCAGGGTAAGATGGTATCTCATTGTGGTTTTGATTTGCATTTCTCTAATGGCTAGTGATCGTGAGCATTTCCTCATGCATCTGTCGGCTGCTTGAACGTCTTCTTCGGTGAACTGTCTGTTCTTTTCCTTTGCCCATTTTTTAATTGGATTATTTGTCTTTTTGTTGTACAGGTGTTGGATTTTCTTATAGATTTTATAGATTAGACCTTTGTCTGATTCGTAATGTCCAAAAATTTTTCCCCAGTCTGTAGGTTCTCTTTTTACTCTATTGGTGAAGTCGTTCAGTGAGCATAAGCATTTCATTTTTAGAAGATCCCAGTTATCTAGCTTATCTTCTGGCGTTTCCGAGTCGTTGGTTATAGTTTGTATCCAGTTAATGCTGTGTATTAGGGCCTCTAGCATTGATCCTATTTTTTCTTCTATGAACTTTATAGTTTTTGGCTTTATATTTAGGTCTTTGATCCATTTTGAGTTAGTTTTTGTGTATGGTGTGAGGTGTGGGTCCTGTTTCATTTTTTTGCAGATGGACATCCAGTTTTGCCAGAACTATTTGTTAAAGAGACTGTCTTTTCCCCATCTGATGGTCTTTGGGCCCTTGTCAAAATCAGGTGAGTGTAGGTGGATTGATTTACATCTGGGTTCTCAATTCTGTTCCATTGATCAGTGTATCTGTTGTTGTACCAGTACCAGGCTGTTTTGACTATCATAGCTGTATAGAAGTTTCTGAGGTCAGGTAGTGCCAGTCCTCCTGCTTTATTCTTCTTCAATAGTGATTTACTTATCTGGGGCCTCATCCCTTTCCATATAAAGTTAATGATTGTTTTTTCCATCTTTTTAAAGAATATTATTGGTATTTGGATCAGGATTGCATTGTATTTGCACATTGCTTTGGGTAGAATTGTCATTTTTACAATGTTGAGTCTGCCTATCCATGAGCATGGTATGTTTTTCCATTTATGTAGAGTCTTTAGGTTTCTTGCAGTAGTGTTTTGCAGTTTTCTTTGTATAGGTCTTTTACATTCCTGGTTAGATTTATTCCTAAGTATTTTATTTTTTTAGGGGCTATTGTAAATTGTATTGTTTCTCTGATTTCCTTTTCCTCATTCTCTTTATTGGTGTATAGAAATCCAACTGATTTTTGTATGTTTTTCTTGTATCCTGCTACTCTGCTGAATCTTTCAATTAGTTGCAGTAATAGCCAGTAATATCATTCTGATGTTAGCTGTAGGTTTTCATAAGTTCCCTTGACAAACTGGAAGGAATTCCCTTGTTTTCCTATTATGCTGAGATTTCTTCCGTCTTTCTTTCCTTCCTTCCTTTCTTATCAGAAATGGGTATTGAATCAAAAAGTCAAATGACTTTTCTGTGTCTATAGAGATGGTCAATCATTTAATATGGTATATTACATTGATTGTTTTCTAAACCCAATTTTGTGTTACTGGAACAAACCCTCATGCACATGAGACACACAAAAGCACGCATTCCTTTTACATGATCCTGGATTTAAATTGCTAATATTTTTCCTAATTTGATTTGTTAAATATATTTATGTCTATATTCAAGAGTGTTATCAGTCTATAATTTTCTTTTCTTGAAGTGACCTTATCTACTTCATTATAAGGATCAATTGAAGTAATAAAATAGGTCAAAAGTGTTTAATCATCTTCTTTTTAAAGATTTATTAAATGTTTCATGGAATTCATCATGAAGCCATCTAAGCTGGAAGATATCTTTGTGATAACGTTTTAATTATAAATGCAATTAAAATGGACATTGTTGTTTTTAGTTGTAATTGAGTTGACTCTGACTCATGATGGCCCCATGTATCCATCGGGTTTTCAAGGCTGTGAGTTTTCCGAAGATCATCAGGCCTGTCTTCTGAGGAGCCTCTGGGTGAGTTTGAACTGCCAACTTTTTAACTTGTAGTCTACTACTTAACTGTTTTTGCCACCCAGAGTCTCATAGTTTCTATTTGCTTTTGCAAAATTCTAAAAAATGCACACCCACACACCCACACACACGTGTGTGTGTAGGTGTGTGTCTGTATAATTTTAAGGAATTCTTCCATTCTATCTAACCTGTAAAGATTATTTGTATAAGGTGGATAGTATTCCTTGATTATGTTTTATGCTTTTACTATCTGTAGGATCTATAGGGATATTCCCTATATGTTTTGTAACATCGTTAAGTTGTATTTTCACTCTCTCTTCTTGATCAAACTTGCTAGGAGTTCATGAAACTATTTTCAAGGAAATAACTTTGCATTTATGTGTAACTGTCTTTATTTCTGGATTATATTTTCATCAAATATAGAATTTTAGAATAACAGGGTTTTTTATTCCTGTTGTTGGTTTGTTTTTAAATACTTTACAGATGTTGTTCCATTATCTTTTTGTCTCTACTATTTAAGATAAGAAAATGGAAATCATTAATGTCTTCATTCTCTTGTCTGTAATGTCTCAGCTTTTTTTGGTCTTTTTGTCAGATTTTAATTTTATCTTCCGTTTGCACCTAAGTTTGACTATGATGTACTCAGGTGCAGTTTTCTTTGTATTTATCTTTCTTGGTCTTTGATCTTACATGACTAAATATGTATATATATATATATATACATTTTTTCCCACGTTTTAGAAATTTCTGGTCATCATTTCTTTTTTTCTTTTTTCTTCCCAATTGTATTTATCATATCCTCCAGGAATTAAATTACATAGATGTATAGACTTTTGATATTTTTCCAACCTATTTTCTCTCCAATTGTTATAGTGGATAATTTTTATTGATAAGTATAAACTTATCAAGTATAAACTTGAATATCAATAAAAATCATCCACTATAACAATTGGAGAGAAAATAAATAGGAAAAGTATCAGAAGTTTATACACCTATGTAATTTAATTCCTGGAAGGATAGGACAAATACAACTGAGAAGAAAAAAGAGAGAGCGAGAGAAAGAAAGAGAGAAAAAGAGAGAGAATGAAAGGAAGGAAGAAAGGAAGAAAGACTGGAAAATTCCTAAAAATGGGGGAAAATGTGTATACGTGTGTATATATATATATATATATATATATATATATATATATATATATATATACACACACACACATATATATATATATATATATATATATATATATATATATATATATATATAGTGATAACAAGATCAAATAGCAAGAAAGATAGATACATAGGAAACTGCACCTGAGTACAACGTAGTCAAACTTAGGTGCAAACCAAAGATAAAATCTGTAAAAAGACTAAAAAAAGCTGACACATTACAGACAAGAGAACAAAGACATTAATGATTCCCATTTTCTTATTATAAATAGTTTAGAGACAAAAAGAAAATGAAACTATATCTTTAAAGGGGTTAAAAAAAAGTAAACAAACAAATAATAAAAAGACCCCGCTATGCTAAAATTCTATATTTGATGAAAATACAATCCAGAAATGAAGATGAAATAAAGACAGTTATACATAAATGCAAAATTGTTCCCCTGAAAATAGTTTTATGAACTCCTAACAAGTTTGATCAAGAAGAGAGAGAGTGAGAATACAACTTAACAATGTTACAAAACATATAGGGAACATCACTATAGATCCTACAGATAGTAAAAGCATAAAGCATAATGAAGGAATACTATCCACCTTATACAAATAAATTTTACAGCTTAGATGAAGTGGAAGAATTCCTTAAAATTATAAATATGTATGTATACATAGAAGTTTGCATAAACAAATAGAAAATATGAGACAAATATTCAAGTTTATGGTGCCCTGGTCTCCCAGTGGTTAAGAACCAAGACTACTAACCAAAAGGTCAGCAGTTCAAATCCACCAGCTGCTTCTTGGAAATCCTATGGGGCAGTTCTATTCTGTCCTATAGGGTTACTATAGAGTTGCTATGAGTCAGAACGGACTAGACGGCAAGGGGTGGTTGATTGTTGTTATTCAAGTTTATATTCTTTTCTTCTGGCATATCCTTTCTACTCTTTGGCTCATCTACTTCTTTTTTAAATAAAATATTGTTCTCTTCTGTTTTAGAACTTTTATTTTTTTTTAATATGAGTATTTCTCTGCTGAGTTTATTTGTTCATTCCTTGAACAAATTTATAAAAGCTTACTTAAAATCCTTAAATGCTAAATCCCAACCTCTGCACCACCTTTGAGTTGGTGTATATTGATTTTTCTTCCGATTTTAAGTCACAGTTTAGTAGTTCTTTGAATATTTAGTAATTTTATATTATATTGTAAGTTTTAAGGATAGTGCATTTTTTAAGACTTTGGATTCGGTTATTTTCCTCTTAAACTTTGAAATCCCCTGTGATTGGCATCAGCTGATAGATCAGAAAGTTTTACAGTCTTCTAGTTATTGCTTTTCATGAGATCTGCAGTTTTTTCTGCACGTATATAGCTCAAACGACAGTCAAAGACTTTGAGTATTTATAAACAGATTCAGGAACTCATCCCTTTGCAGCTTCTTCCTTTCTGAAATTTGCTGGTCACTTTTCAGCTTCCTTGGCATATCCAATCCCCATCCTCTGACTCTTCATGTTAGTAAGATTTCAGCCTTGTGCTTCATTACCCGCCATCTTGCTATATGTAGAATTCAGAAAGATGGAAGGCTTCGTAGGCCAAATGTTTCTCAATGCGCTTCTCTTCTTTGAAAGATCACCTCCTTTCCACTTTGTCTTATTTTGTCCTTCTCAGTGCTCCTTCAAAAATTCATTAAAAAACAAAAAAAGGAGTGGAGTTTTAAATGCTATCTGAAAGAGATTTAAACTGAGAAAAGCTGGTTGGCTATCCTTCAGTTACCTTTTTTTTTTTTTTAAGTATAATATAAATGTTTTTCCAGAGCCTGGAAAATGTTTTTTCTCAATCTTTAAGGACTCAGTTCCTTACATGGGTTTTGGAGGAGGTCATGCAGCAGCACCCACAAATTCAAACCAAGGTGGGGTGTTCAGTGTTTCCAGGCGTCATGGAAACCATTCCTAACTACTTTGCTGTGAATGGCACAATTCGGGCACTAATGAAGTTTCAAATACAGCTTCTGAAGTACGTAAGCATTGAAGACACTTGCTTCACGCATTTTCCTAATGGCTGTGGTTTCTATGATGTTTAAATGACAAACTTCTTTGTGACCTTGTCTTTGGGCATACAATGAGCTCAGTTTGTGCAGCAAATAGGCTGCCAGTGGCTCTGGTCCTTTCAGGCACGAACATTGTTCCATTTTTTTATTTGTCATCTTGTAAGCAAGGCCTTGAGAGAGCAATGATTACTTTTAAAGTTTGTTATTTTTATTTGTCTCATGCAATAAAAATGTAAGCTCCGTGAGGACAAGAACCCTATTTTCTTTTACTCCATTGAATCCACAGCACAAAGCATATTGTTCGTCCATATTAATTTCTGCACGCATACAATTCTTAACTTTTTCACACGTTATCAGATTTTATCCTTGTAAAATCTCAGAAGACAGGCTTTATATTTATGATCATTTTTATATGATAAAAATCATGAATAATTAAATAACTTACATTGGATCACCATGCTGGTAGCAACAGACTGGGAATACTATCAGGCCTATTATTATACTTTCTATTTTTAACTTATATGATATGATGATTGACATGTGTTATTGCCCTTTGTGGGAAGCAATTAATAGAGGTTTTATTGATCTCAATAGTTCCTTGCCATTCTTTTCAAATTAGAAAACTCTTAATAAGCATGTAATAATAAAGAGATAGAATAGCTCAATACATTAACTATGTCAGGAAAATTTTTACTATGCTACAAGCTTCTTAGAGCCCTGGTGGCACAGTGATTAAGAGCTCAGCTGCTAACCAAAAGGTCAGCAGTTCAAATCCACCAGCCGCTCCTTGGAAACCCTATGGGGCAGTTCTTTTCTGTCCTAAAGGGTTGCTGTGAGTCGGAACCGACTCGACGGCACCTCACAACAACAACATAAGCTTCTTGATCATCTTTCTAAACAGTGTCATACAAACAGTTGAAATGCATCCTACAATACAAAAGATTTGTCTTAACTTTAATTTAAAAAAAATTAATATATTGCTGATTCTTTTTTTTTTTCCTTCAAATGGTGCTGCACAAGATGGGGAAATGTTATGAGAATTTAAATAATATACTGAATTTCTTGTCATGCGGCCTATAGAGCACAAAGACCTAACATTTAGTTTTTAAGCCCATATGTATTTTCAGCTATAGCCAGTTGCCATGCCAGATGCTATTGGATATTGTTAACATGACACATGCATCATACAGATTTAGTAGCAAATTGAGAGAAACAAGCAAAGTATAAATAAAAGGACAAATGAAGGTATTGTAAGTTGATATATTGGTAAAGAAGGAAAGAAAGAGATGAAACAGATATTTTCAGAGCAACTCTATTTTTTTGCTTCTCTTAGACATTCTTATCTCCTCTTCAGTATGTATTTGTTATGTGTGTTTCTTCGTTGGTGTCTTTGAGTGGGGTGCATTTCTTTTCAAACACTAACTATAGCAGTAATCTACTGCTGTGAAGCAAACCACTTCAGAACTCAGCAGCTTAAAATATCTATGCCTCATTATTTCTCAAAATTTTATACATAGCTTGCCTCTTCCTCTCCTATTTCACCTAGCCTCCCTTAGGAGGCTACATTTAGCTGGAGATTGGGCTAGACTGAAAGGTCCAAGGCAGCCTAATTTGCATGTCTGAATATAGGAACTGCTTGTTGGCTGGAGTGTCTCATTCATTCTCCACATGACTTCTTACCTCCTAGTAGCTTTGACTGCTTCTTACATGGTTGTTCCAGAACAGCAAACATGGATGCTGCAAGATATGCATGCTTCCAGAGCTTAGACTCTGGAAGCCGCAAAATGCTACTTCTTATACATTGTTTTAGTCAAGTTAGAAGACGTCTCCAGATTCAGCAGAGGGGGTTTTAAGATGGCAAGAGCTGCAAAGAATTTGTAGCCATATTTAATTTAACATGGTCAAAATTTTAATCACAATAGCATTCAATCCTCCCAATAAAGAATATTCTCACTTCTTTCCAAATACCCCCTTAGCACCCTACCACCAACACTCAATCTCGATCATTTTTGACATCAAGGTCAAACTCCAGTGTCTTGTGAACTGCATATGGTCCAAATATGAAAGAGGTTTCTTGGATATATCTCTTTGGGAGAGCTGCTCTTAATCCAGAGAACTATGAACTTTTATGTTCTTTTATGAACTCTCCCCTCACACAAACAGAAAATAAATTGTTTGACTAGGACAGGATAACAATAGGCATTCTCATTTAATAGGGGGAAGAAGGAGGAACACATAGCAGTATTGGTCCATAGCAATTTTAACATTCAACCAGGTAAAGGCTGCCAGTTCTTGCTACTCCAGGGGCAGGGGATGTTTCTTGATTAGTGTTTTTTTCTATTCCTGGATGTGATTTCCTAATCCATGTCTCTCCTCAGCTCTTGGCTTCATCTTCTGAGCTTTCGGTTCTGTCCTCTGAATCACATATTCTTTTCAATAAGCTGTGGTCCAGGTTTAGATATGTGAAGTAGTCTCAGCCTTCTTTATGCTTTTAGAAAGCTCTGGAGGTCTCGATAATTTTGACTTGTCTTTTTCTTTTTAAGTCCAACCTGGTGGTGTTTTTGCTGGTACAGCTCTCTTTAAAACGTTGTGCCATTCTGTTGAATCTCATCGTGGCTGATAATCAAAAAGCTACATTCGTAATGTCTTTTGAGACAGCATGTGAGGCTTCGGAATCCATGTAAGACCTCAGGATTTGTAGAAGTGCTTTCTTCCTTGCTGAAAAGTTGTACTGGATATCATCTTAAATCTTTCAAAGGTCTTAACAAAGGACTGTAAAGTCACACTCTGGATCAAGGTCTGATTTATCTTTAAGAAAAATTTCTCCATCAGAGATTAGGTATGCCCTGTTGGCACAGTAGTCAAAGCGCTTTAAGCGTTTTGATGCTAACCGAAAGGTTGGTGGTTTGAACCCATCAGCTGCTCCGTGGGATAAAGATGTGGCAGTCTGCTTCCATAGAGATTTTAGCCTTGGAAACCTTATGAGGCAGTTCTGCTGCGTCCTATAGGGTCCCTATGAGTTGGAATTGACTCAGCAGCAGTGGGTTTGGTTTTTGATTTTTTTAATGCTCTGTTTTGTTTTCCATCCAGCATATCCCATCTTCTATGTTTCTTCTAAATTTTGCTTGCATGTTGAACACACTCTTTTTTAGTTCATATGTCTTCCCATGTCTTAATAAGTGTAGATAAAAAATATAAAGTGACATTGTTATTATTCTGCAGGCAATCCCCTAAACCCAATCCACGTGTGCATTAAGTACATTTTCGACCATCCAAGTTATTGATGATAAAGGTTTTGCCAATTGTTCTGCAACTACATAACATGAGTTACTCTTTTTCCAATCTCAAGGAGCAGTTTCTTCCCAGATCTTCCAGGCTTCTTTGAAGCCTCCATATCACCCACCCAGCTCTGCCTGTCACTCAACCCAAAAACCATGGATGTATGTTTAGGTTCTTGTTATGAAATACCCACTTCCAAGTGCCAAACCATGTATCACTTATTTGTTGCTAAATTTTTCAAAATTTAATAGTTTAAAATAATAAAGAATGATTGCTTCTCATAATTTTCAGGGTTGGCCAGGCAGTTCCTACGATGATTCACCTTTACTCACTTATGTGGCTACATTTAGCTAGAGAACCAGCTGAACTGGGTGTTCCAAGATGATCAACAGTGGAATTGGATTCCAGAACACTAGAATACTGCTTCTATTAAAGTCAGAAGCAAAAACACAACCGTAAAATTTCATGGACAAACGGTACCATAAAGTTATCATTCAAACATTTATTCTGACGATGAAGAAACAGAAGCACAGAAGGTAACGTTTAAACATATGTATATTTTTAAATGAGATATTTTTAAAAGCGTAAGCTGTCTTTGAAGTGAAAAAAAAACTGGGGAAAAATAAATAGTGCAGTGAATTTATGTGAATTTTAAAAAAGAAATCATAGTAAAGTTTACAGAATTGTGTATTACAAAACATTCAGAAATAGCTTGTTATATCCTAATAGAGTCTAAAATCTACTTAACAATTTGAAAGGAAGAAAGTACCAGAGAAGAAATGTATGAAGGAAAGTTATAAAAGCAGCCATCTATATTCCAAGTCAAGTCTAATGTAACTGCCAAACAGAGTTTACAGATGCATGATCTCTGAGAAACCTGCAACATCTTTTCATTGAAGCTTAGCATTCGGTTTCCCAGCTGCCCAGCTAAAGGAAGAATTGGTTCTTGATGGTTTTTAGAATAGTCCTTGTAGGATCATAGACCTGATGGTTTCTTTTCCCAAAATGGTCATCTTGGGTGAAGTAGTTTTTGTCTATTTAATGGATTAGTGCCAAGGAATTAGAGTTTATGTATTCAGTCACTAAATGGAGCATTTTAAATAACATATTTCTGCTTGTTTTCAGCATTCTTCGAAAAAGTGAATGGCCAAATAGAGATTCCCTTAGAGACACTGTACACCTTTAAGGGAAGCTGCTTTGCAAATATACAGCTCCTACTCTTTTTTCATCCTGCAAACACATCAAGGTGGGAGGGAAGGGAGGGGGATAGCAAAATAGGGACCTCCTAAGGGATTTGATCAGGAACTGCATGGTGCCGGGAATGTGGTGATCGTCCCTTTCATTCACAAACAGCATTTTATTACATCGTTTTATATGCCTTTAAAGGAAAATGTCCAAAGTAAACAAACTCCATAACCCCATGCAAACCTATAGAAAAGACATACCACAAGTGAAATTCTTCAGGCATGTATCATGTGACCTTATGTATTAGAAGGTAATACCACAAATGGTTGACAATTATAAAGGCATGTCAGATTTTGATTCTAGACGCCCTGTGTTTAGCTGGTTCTTCGGCCATTAGCTGGGAAAACTTTGGCAGGTTCTGAGCCTCTCCTACTCCAGTTGTCTCATTCACAAAGGAGGATAATAAAGAAATTCACCTCAGAGAGCAATTATGGGGATGAAATCTGTTAATATGTACTAAATAATTTAGACCATTGCCTGGTACAGAGTAAGTACTATATACATAGCAGTTACCACAGAGTATCTGTACAGATGAAGCTACAACACAAAATTGTGACTTTTTTGTAGGCATATTAGACGTATTCTTTGTAGCTGCTTTTCTGACAGCAAAATACATTTAGGTGTCTCCTTAGATTACTAAGAATTTCAAATGATGTACATAACTTCATCTTTAACCTAAATGATTTCCTGAAGAAAAAGCTTCCTCATGAATATTTTACTAATATTCCAAATTTGTGATTAAAACCGAGTTTATAATTCTCTTCCAATTTCTTCTCTAGATTTCTTCAGCTATGTACATGTCAATCCTCTTTAATTTTTTGAATTTAAAAGCTCGAAGTCAGTTTTGACTTATTCTTTACCTCTTCCCTTTATCCTAATTTCAACTTCTTTTCTTTATTTTCTAATTCCCATAATTGTAAAGATCATAATACCTCACACATAAATTTCTTCCTCTCCACTCCGACTTCATAACATTAATTCACATTCATCGTTCCGCCACCCCGACAGGCTCTAAAACCCGTGCCTCCAGTCTCCAACCCTCAATCTTTTTTTTACCAATATTATCAAGTTAAACTTGCTAAAGGTCATATCCGATATTATTACTTCCCTATTCAAAGTACTTAATGGCTCCTTTTGCCTAACTAAAAAAAAACAAAAACAAAAAACATTGCTGTCAAGTTGATTCTGACTCACAGTGACACTATATACAGAGTAGAACTGCTCCATTGGGTTTCCAAGCACATAAACCTATACGGAAGTAGATGGCCACATCTCTCACATGGTGTGGGTTCAAACCACTGATCTTTTGGTTAGCAGCTGAGAGCTTAACTACTGAGCAACCAGGGATCCTTTTTTGCCTAATTATTGACTAATTAAGTACACTCTGCTCCTTTCCAAAGAGTTCTCTTTTTTTAAATATTTTCTTTCTTCCTTTGTTCTTTCTTTCCTTTAAGAACTTTTTTTTTCTTTTAATGCTTGCCTCACCTACTGTATTGTGGGATAGAAATCTGATAAGACTGTCACTGTGTGGTCCTTTCACCCTACAGTATCACAGAAAGGGCAGACAATTAAACTAGGATTTAAAACAGTGTGTACAAAGTGCTGAGGTAGTGGAAGCACAGGTGCCGAATCATAATGTTATCTAATTAGATATGGAGTTTAAGGTAGACCTCCCTGAGAAACTGATTTAGAATTGAGCGCTGAAGAATGATTAGTGTTTAGCCTCATAATGAGAAGAGGGAATGGGAAGGAGGATTCCAGCAGAACAGTGTGTGAGTTATAAGTGATAGGTCACACAGAAGAGAGAATATAGAATGTTCTATTAAACTAGAAAAATTTGCCTGACTGTACTTTGACCATGTGCGAGAGAACAGTAAGGATTGAGACTTAAACCATGTCCAGGGGATAGCTAACAGAGGACTCATTAAACCATACCCAGGTGATTGGGCTCTACTTTTAAGGACACTGGGGAATAAATGAAGTGTTTTAAAGAAGAGAGACACACAGTCCCATGATCACATTTGTATCTTTGAAAAGTGCAAATAACGAGTGAATTTTGTAGGGATCATACACAGGTAGAAAATCCAGCTAGGTGCTGAATAAACCAAACCTGTCGCTGTTGAGTTGATTCTGACTCATAGCGACCCTGTAGGACAGAGCAGAACTGCCCCACAGAGTTTCCAAGGAGTGCCTCATGGATTTGAACTGCCTACATTTTGGTTAGCAGCCGTAGCTCTTAACCACTACGCCCCCAGGGTTTCCAGGTGCTGATTAGACATCACAAAAGATACTGGTGGCCTAGATTTGGATGAACTACAAGATGCAATGAAGCAGACATAGAATAGAAATGTGTTAAAGGTAGAATGGGTAGGATTTGTTAATTTTAATAAGTTTGCATTTAGAGCAGCCTTGAGTATTGTGGTATCATTTACTCAGAAGGACTCATTGGAGAACTAGGTTAATGACAATAATGAAGATTCAGTTTTGGACGTGTTGATTCTGAGATGCTTATGAGACATTCTAATATTTGCTTATAAGTGTCTGGGTCTCTGGACAGAGATCTTGGCTAGGAATGTAAATAAAGAAAATATATATATATATAATCACTATGGAGGTTATACAGAAATGATAAGTTGGCCTAGGATAGGTTTCAAAGCCTATCAAAATTTAAGTTAAAGAAAGTAGTCTTCATTGAAAAATAGGCAGAAATGGCCAGATATATTCACTGGGGGAAAAAAAAAAAAGGAGAATAGGGTTTCCTTAAAGGCTAAGGAGACGGTGATCAACAGCATCAAAGGTTGCTGAGCACATAAGGCAAGTAATAAATACCAAAACCAAATCCATTGCCATCGAGTTGATTCCCACTCATAGTAACCCAATAGGACAGAGTAGAACTGGGTTTCTAAGGCTGTAATCTTTACAGAAGTAGACTGCCACATCTTTCTCTCGTGGAGCAACTGTTGAGTTCAAACCACAGACCTTTCGTTAAAAGCCAAGCTCTTAGCCACTGTGTCACCAAGGCCCCTTAAGGAAAGTAACAGCAAGAGTCAATTAGATGTAAGAGGCAAGAAGAAACATTTCTGTAATAAAAATGCTTTATATCTTAATTACAGCGATAGTACATGAATGTATCAATGTATCAAGACTCATCAGATTTTACACTTAATAAATTCATATTTTACTGTGTGTAAGTTTTACCTGGATAAAAAGAAATTAAAAAATATTTCTTGTAAGAACTTTCATGTCCATTTTCCATAGCTTGCATTTTTGACATGTTTTAGAACCAGCATCACTTTGTTCTAGTTTTAAAGTTACAATCTGCAGCTCTTCCTTCTTGGTCTTCCCTTGATGCTTTCTTCATATTTCTTAGGCCATATATTTCGGCAAAGTGACACTATAGAAGAGACTTTTCAGGCCGATAGCACACCCACCATCTTGAATTACCAAGGGGTGGTGCCTGCCTCCTTGCAAGTAAGCTATCTCCTTATTAGGTAATGTAGGAACTAACCCCCTGTCTTTAAGATGGCTCCTTATTTAGGTATACTTCTGGTTCTGGCTCAGTTAAGAAGAAACAAAAGACTGGGGTCTCAAGACCAGTTCCAGGTTTAGCCTGCCTGACATGTACAGTACCCACAACCGTGACCCTTGGATGACCTACTGACGTCAGAGGCCGAAAAACACACCCCCGTCTACGTGCCAGACGTGGGCAAAATGCCATCTTTGTGCCCCCCCTCCCCCCCCTTAGACTGAGCAGGCGCAGAATATCAGACCGCCCCAGGAATGCCTTTATGGGCCAAACCAATCAGCAGGCTGACTCCACCTTGGGACGTCCCTGAAGACCCTAGACCCAATTTTACTCTAATATATAAACCCCTCCGGCCACTATTCAGGGAGCCGACTTGGCAACACAAGTCACTGTGGGTTCCTTTACTTGGCCAACTAAATAAAGCTGCTTCTTCTGCTTTCACCACTTCTTGTCTTTCTAGCCTCACTGAGCAGACCTGGAAGCATCTGGTTACACTTTTTATTACCCATTTAGAAAGAAAAAAAAAAAAGCCTCTTCAGGCTGAATGATAACAGAAAGACCATCCCTGAAAGAAAGAGAAAAACATCTCCAATCTAAGGAACTTCCTGGTTTTCCTACCATAAAGTGTGTAGGAATTTACATTTCAAAGGATCCTATTAGCATTTACTTTTAATTCTACAAAACCAAGCTGGTGTTGTAGCGATATTCTTTAACAAATATTGGATTAATTACTCTGGTTAAAAACTAAGTTGGGTTTAATTCATTGAGCAGAATAATTTTTTAAATTCCATATGTATTTTTTCAAGTCTCATTTTTAACCACTGATTTGCTTTGGTCTATTGCCCACTTAGAGCACTCTGAGTAGCCTACAGTAGGCAGCTGTAATTGCCCATAGGAATCAAGAAACGTTATCTTTTCAAAAAATCAGTATAGCAGTTTATTACACATAATCTTTCTCACACTTTGGAATGTTTTGCTTTTTTTTTGTAATGATAATTATTCTTTTTTTAACAATAACTTCTAGCTCTACCTGAACTAACCTGAGTCTTCTCAAAGTGTAGATTTTCCACTGAGCATTTAAACTACGGTGTTGGCGAAGAATGGAGAATATACCATGGACTGCCAGAAAAATGAACAAATCTGTCTTGGAAGAAGTATAGCCAGAATGCTCCTTAGAAGAAAGGAAGGCGAGACTTTGTCTCGTGTACTTTGGACATGTTATCAGGAGAGACCAGTCCCTGGAGAAGGACATCATACTGGATGAAGTAGGGGATCAGCGAAAAGAGGAAGATCCTCAATGAAATGGATTGACACAGTGGCTGCAACAATGGGCTCAAACATAGCAAAGATTGTGAGGATGGTGCAGGATCGGGCAGTGTCTTAGGCATCTAGTGCTGCTCCAACAGAAATACAACCAACCCCCGCCTTTCTGGTTAGCAATCGAGTACTTAACCGTTGTGCCACCAGGGCTTCCTAATAACATATTAGAGAGATTTAATAGCTTTACAATTTTAAGAATGGCATAGGGGCAGTGTCTGACCTCCTCTAATTTCACAAAGGGCAAGAGGAATGACAATCAACAGCCCGAGGTTGATTGTTAGGGGGCAGAGTTCAGATATGCCTCCTCCCTCTGCCATCTTTACCAGTTCTGACACCCACCGTCCCTCCCACAGCACTCTCCACTTCTCTGCTGAGTTTGAGAATTCATTGCAATGGCCACACAGAACTCATGGACAATAGTCACAATTATGGGATTTATTAAAGAAGTAACAGGTTATAATTCAGGTTCAGGAACATCAGGATACAATACTTCCATCAGAACAGCCTTTTCTCAGCTGCGCCCACAGGAGAGGCTTTCTCTGGCTCCTCCCCCTCTGCCCTGCTTGGGAAAGTGTTACAAAGCTGTTTTATCTCTGCCAGTAAATGGCCAGAATCATCCCACTCCACCAGTAAGCCTCAGCCTGAAGGTGCTCAGCTCTAGCTCCCTGGGTCTGCACACCTAGGTACACCAAGTGCACAGAGGCGACCTACTATGGCAGCAAGTCTGCTGTCCAAAGGCATCCAACTTTCTCATGCTGTGGGATGGGTCATCTCCTGCCATTCTCCTACTTCTGCTGCTATCATTTCTCTGTTGCTGTTTCTCATCATCTCCTGTATTACAGCGCTCTCTCGCTCTCTCTCTCTCGGTCTCCTGGTTCCCGGAGCTTCTCGCACAGAGATGTTGGATCCAAAAGCCATGTTCCACTCCAGGCTGTTCTTTCTTGGTGGTGGTAAGATCTTCTCTTCCCACCTCTGGGATGGCGTATTTTAAGCCTAGTAGGATGGCAAAACTAACCAATTCCCTTGGTGGGCCACAATTATCTTATCTGATAGTAAAGTAGAGGGTCAGTGAAAAAGAGGAAGACCCTCAACAAGATAAACTGACACAGTGGCTGTAACAATGGGCTCAAGCATAACAACAATTGTGAGGATGGCGCATGACTGGGTAGTGTTTTGTTCTGTTGTACATAGGGTCACTATGAGTCTGACCTGACTGGACGGCACATAACAACAATGACAACACCATTCTGTTAAATTGATCTATGTGGTTACCCTTTGGATTCAGCATACTCTTTTCTTCCCTTGATGTAAATATATATATATAACACAGCACTGGCCAATTCAACTTTTATAACATGTACACTTCAGTGACAGAAATTACATCCATCATGTTTTACAACCATCACCAATATCCATTGCTAAATTTTCCATCACCGTAAACAGAAATTTAATGTTTTGATTATTATAGCTTTGTAATACGTCTTGAAATCAGAGTAAGCCACAACTTAGTTTGTTATCAAAGTTGTTTGACCATTCAATGCCCTTTGCATTTTTCCATAAATTTTAAAATCAGTTTGTAACCTTCTCTAAAAACTTCTAATATTTGATCAGGATTTCCTTGAATCTATATACCAAACTGGAAAGAATTCACATACTAACAAGATTGCATCTTTGGAGCCATGGACACTGTATGTCTTACCACTTACTTTTTTTAATTTTTTTTATTTTATTGAACTTCAGGTGAAGGCTTACAGAACAAATAGTTTCTCATGAAACAATAGTAAACATGTTGTTTTATGACATTGGTTAACAACCCCACAACATGTCAACCCTCTAAATTCTCAACCTTTTTTTTTTTTTTTTTTTTTTTGGTGAAAATACACATAGCCAAAGATACACCATTTCAAAAATTTCTACATACACATTTCAGTGACATTGACTATGCTCTTACAATTGTGCTGTCATTCTCACCCAAGATGAAGGCCTACAGAACAAAATAGTTTCTCATTAAAGTTACTACAAATGTTGCCTTATGACAATGGTTAACAATCTCACAACACATCAACAATATCCTTACTCAGTCTTGTGTTCCCTATCACTAGCTTCCTTGTCCCCTTCTGCCTTCTGGCCCCTGTCACTGGACTCCTGTACCTCGTTAGTCTCATTGGGTTTTACAGGGCTGTCCACTCCCAGGCTGAACAGTGAACCTCGAAGGTAACTCCACCAACTGAGATAAAAGGGTGTCTGGGGGCCATACTCTCGAGGCTTCTCCAGTCTCCTTTAGGCCAGTAAATCTGGTCTTTTTTTTTTTTTTTTTTTTGTGAGTTAGAATTATGCTCTACATCCTTCTCCAGCTCTGTCCAGAGCCCTCTGTTGTGATCCTGGTCAAAGCAGTCAGTGGTGGTAGCCGGGCACCATCTAGCTGTACTGAACTCAGTCCGGTGGAGGCCTTGGTAGCTGTGGTCCATTAGTCCTTTGTACTAATCTTTTCCTTGTATCCTGTTCTCTTCATTCTTCCTTGCTCCCGAAGGGATGAGACCAGTGGAGTATCTTAGATGGCCGCTCACAGGCTTTTATGACCCCAGACACTAGTCACCAAGGTAGAATGTAGAACATTGTCTTTATAAGCTGTGTCATGCCAATTCAGGTAGATGTTCCCTGAGACCATGGTCCCTAGAGCCCTCCGCCCAGCAACTCAGTCCCTCAGGGAGTCTGGATGTGTCTATGGGGCTTCCATGACCTTTCCTTGTACAGGTTGTGCTAGTTTCCCCTGTATTGTGTACTGTCTCAACCTTCACCCAAGATACCACTTATCTATTGCCTATTTAGTATTTCCCCCACACTCCTCCCATCCCTGGTAATCAACAAAGATTGTTACATTTTGTGTGTGAACTTTTTCATGGGTTTTTACAATAGAGGTCTCATACAATATTTGTCCTTTTGTGATTGACTTATTTCACTCAGCATAATGTCCTCCAGTTTCATCCATGTTATGAGATGCTTCACAGATTCATTGTTGTTCTTTCTCGTTGCATGGTGCTCCATTGTGTGTATGTACCATAGTTTGTTTATCCATTCATCTGTTGATGGGCATCTAGGTTGTTTCCATCATTTTGCTATTCTGAACAATGCTGCCATGAACATAGGTGTGCATATGTCTATTCGAGTGACAACTCTTATTTCGCTAGGATATATTCCTAGGAGTGGGATTGCTGGATAGAATGGTATGTATATTTCTAGCTTTCTTAGTAAGCGCTATATCATTTTCCAAAATGGTTGTATCATTTTGCACTCCCACCAGCACTGCGTAAGCGTTCCTAACTCCCCGCAACCCCTCCAACATTTGTTATTTCCAGTGTTTTTGATTCGTGCCAATAATGCCGGGATAAGATGGTATCTCATTGTGGTTTTAATTTGCATTTCTCTAATGGCTAGTGATCGCGAGCATTTCCTCATGTGTCTGTTGGCCATTTGAATGTCTGCTTTGGTAAAGTGTCTGTTCATTTCCTTTGCCCATTTTTTAATAGGATTATTTGTCTTTTTGTTGTAGAGGTGTTGGATTTTCTTGTAGATTATGGAGATTAGACCTTTGCCTGACTTGTACTGTCCAAAAATTTTTTCCCAGTCTGTAGATTCTCTTTTGACTCTTTTGGTGAAGTCTTTTGAAGAGCATAGGTGTTTGATTTTTAGAAGATCCCAGTTATCTAGCTTACCTATTGGGGTTTGTGCGTTGATGGTTATGGTTTGTATCCTGTTAATGTCATGTATTAAGGCCTGAAGTGTTGGTCCTATTTTTTTTTCTATGAACTTTATAGTTTTAGGCTTTATATTCAGGTCTTTGATCCATTTTGAAGTAGTTTTTGTATACGGTGTGAGGTATGGGTCCTGTTTCATTCTTTTGCAAGTGGATATCCAGTTTTGCCAGCACCATTTGTTAAAAAGACTGTCTTTTCCCCATTTGATGGACTTTGGGCCCTTGATGAAGATCAGGTGACCGTAGGTGGATGGATTTACATCTGAGTTCTCAATTCTGTTCCATTGGTCAATGTATCTGTCATTGTACCAGTACCAGGCTGTTTTGACTACTGTAGCTGTATGGTAGGTTCTGAAGTCAGGTAGTGTGAGTCCTCCAACTTTATTCTTCTTCTTCAGTAGTGCTTTACATATTCGGGGTTTCTTCCCTTTCCATATAAAGTTAATGATTAGTTTTTCCATCTCTGTTGGTATTTGGATCAGGATTGCATTGTATTTGTAAATTGTTTTGGGTAGAATTGCCATTTTCACAATGTTGAGTTTGCCTATCCATGAGCATGGTATGTTTTTCCATTTATGTAGATCCCTTTGGGTTTCATGCAGTAGTGTTTTATAGTTTTCTTTGTATAGGTCTTTTACATCCCTGGTCAGATTTATTCCTCAGTATTTTCTTTTTAGGGGCTATTGAAAATGGTATTGTTTTCCTGATTTCCTTTTCATCGTTATCCTTACTGGTGTATAGGAATCCAACTGATTTTTGAATGTTTATCTTCTATCCTGCTACTCTGCTGAATCTTTCTATTAGTTCCAGTAGATTTACCATGGAGTCTTTAGGGTTTTCTATGCATAGTATCATATCATCTGCAAACAGGGACAGGTTAACTTTTTCATTACCAATTTGCATGTCCTTTATTTCTTTTTCTTGCCTTATTGCTCTAGCTAGAACTTCCAGCACAATGTTAAATAGGAGTGGCAATAAAGGGTATCCTTGTCTTGTTCCTGTTTTCAAGGGGAATGTTTTCCGCCTCTCTCCACTAAGAATGATGTTGGCTGTTGGTTTTGAATAGATGCCCTTTATTATGTTGAGAGATTTCCCTTCTATACCTATTTTATTGAGAGTTTTTATCAGGAATGGGTGTTGGACTTTGTCAAATGACTTTTTTGCATCAGTTTAGATGATCATGTGTTTTTTTTCTTTCCTTTTATTTATGTGGTGCATAAATTTTGTAATGTTGAACCGTCCTTGCATACCTGGTATGAATTCTGCTTGGTTGTGGTGTATTATTTTTTTGATATGATGCTGAATTCTATTGGCTCGACTTTTGTTCAGAATTTTTGCATCTATGTTCATGAGAGATATTGGTCTGTAATCTTCTTTTTTTGTGACGTCTTTGCCTGGTTTTGGTATCAGTGTTATGCTGGCTTCATAGAATGAATTTGGAAGTGTCGCTTCCTCTTCTATGCTCTCAAATAGCTTGAGTAGAACTGGTACAAGCTCTTCTGTAAATGTTTTGTAGAATTCTCCAGTGAAGCCATCTGGGCCAGGGCTTTTTTTGGTTGGGAGTTTTTCTATTACCTTTTCTATCTCTTCTCTTGTTATGGGTCTGTTCAGATTTTCAACATCACTTTGTTGTAGTTTGGGTAGGCCATGTGTTTCTAGAAATTTATCCATTTCCTCTAGGTTTTCAAATTTGTTGGAGTATAGTGTTTCATAATATTCTGTTATAATCCTTTTTATTTCAGTTGGGTCTGTTGTAATGTCCCCCATTTCATTTCTTATTTGGGTTATTTATATTCTCTCCTGTTTTTCTTTTGTCAGTCTGGCCAGTGGTTTGTTGATTTTGTTGATTCTTTCAAAGAACCAACTTTTGGTTTTGTTGATTCCTTGGATTGTTTTACTGTTCTCTATTTCATTTATTTTTGCTCTGATCTTTACTATTTCCTTTCTTCCGGTGGTTGTGGGCTTTTTTTTGCTGTTCTCTTTCTATTTGTTTGAGTTCTGTAGTTAATGTTTTGATTTTGCCCCTTTCTTCTTTTTTGATATGTGCCTCTATTGCTATAAATTATCCTCTGAGGACTGTCTTTGCTGTGTCCCAGAGGTTTTGGTATGATGTATTTTCATTCTCATTTGATTCTAGGAATTTTTTCATTCCATCTCTGATTTCTTCTATTACCCGCTGATGTGTAAGCAGGGTATTATTCAATTTCCATGTAGTTGATTTTTTTTCCTTGTTCTCTCTAGTGTTAATTTCTACCTTGATGGCATTGTGGTCAGAGAAGATACTTTGAATTATTTCAGCATTTTGGATCTTGTTGAGGATTGCTCTGTGGCCTAAGATGTGGTCTATTCTGGAGAACATTTCGTGTGCATTGGAAAAGAATGTGTATTTTGCAGCGGTTGGATGGAGTGTTCTATATATGTCTATGAGGTCAAGTTGGCTGATTGTGCCCTTTAGTTCTTATGTATCTTTGCTGAGTTTCTTCTTAGTTGTTCTGTCCTTTACTGAGATTTGTGTGTTGAAGTCTCCTACTATTATTGTGGAACTGTCAGTTTCTCTTTTCATTGTTGTTAGAATTTTTTTTATGTATTTTGGAGCCCTGTCATTGGGTGCATAGATGTTTATTATGGTTATGTCTTCATGATGGATCATCCCCTTAATCATTATATAGTGTCCTTCTTTGTCTTTTATGGTAGATTTTGTTTTAAAGTCTATTGTATCTGATATTTGAATTGCCACTCCTTCTCTTTTTTGGTAGTTGTTAGCTTGATATATATTTTTTCCAACCTTTGACTTTTTATAAATTCACATGCTTGTTTCTAAGGTGAGTATCTTGTAGACAGCATATTGATGGATCCTGCTTTCTTATCCATTCTGTGACTCTCCGTCTCTTTATGGGTACATTGACTCCATTTACATTCAGTGTAATTATTGATAGATGTGAGTTTGTTGCTGTCATTTTGTAGTGCTTTTTTTTGTGGTGCTGAAGTTTTCTTTGTTCTTCTTACTCGCTTGTGCTGAGTTACTTTTGTTTGTGGATTTTTTCTTCATTTCTTTTGTTTTTGTAGGTTTTGTTTTTGCTGAGACTTTATGTTTTTTGTCTTTATTTTTATGAATTGGTTTCTTAACTTTCTTTGTGGTTACCATGAATTTTACCCTTATCTTTCTAAGTTTGAAGCAGCCCACCCTTACTTGGTATCGCCTTGCCTTCCTCTCCTTTAGAAGGTTCTGTACCTATGCCGTTTATTCCCTCTTTCATTGTTTTGATGTTGTTGTCATCCATCGAATGACTGCTCTGATCCCCTGTTGTATTTTTTTTGGTTTTGGATAGTCCTCGAGAGTTGATTTCGTAGATTGGTATCTGGCTGGTATGATCCTGCATCCTAGGTCCTGTTTGAGTGCTGAAGCTGTTTGTCCTCAGATCGAAGAACTCCCTTTAAAAATTCTTGTAAGTTTGGTTTGACTTTTACATATTCCCTTAGTTTCTGTTTATCTGGAAATGACCTAATTTCTCCATCAAATTTGAACGAGAGTTTTGCAGGCTATATTATTCTTGTCTGACAATTTTTTTCTTTCAAGATTTATATATGTCATCCCACTGCTTTCTTGCCTGCGTGGTTTCTGCCGAATAATCTGAGCTTAGTCTTATTGTTTCTCCTCTGTATGTGACTTCTTTTTTTCACCAGCTGCTGTCAGGATTCTTTGTTTGTCTTTGGTTTTGGTGAGTGTGAATATGATATGCCTTGGTGATTTTCTTTTGGGGTCTCTTCTATATGGGGTTTGTTGAGCTTCTTGGATGGCCAGTTTTCATCTTTCATGATATTGGGGAAGTGTTCTGTCAGCAGTTCCTCAATGATCCTCTCTGTGTTTTCTGTTTTCTCTCCCTGTTCTGGTATGCCAAGCACTCGTTAATTTTTGCTTTTATTTGTGTTCCACATAACTCTCAGGGTCTCTTCATTTTTCTTTGTTCTTTTTTCTGAGTTTTCCTCAAACAGAGTTGTATCCAAGTGTTTGTCTTCAGTTCCCCTGATGCTGTCTTCCACCGTTTCAAATCTGCTTCTCAGCCCTTCTATGCCATCACCCATTTCTGAAATCTTGTTGTTTATCTTTTGGATTTCTAATTGTTGTTTTTGTATAATTTTTAGTTGTGAAATTATTTTGGCATTTTGCTCCTGCATCATCTTCCTGAATACTTCCAATTTTTTGTCTGTATGTTCCACGAATTTGTCTATTTTTTTCTCATATTTGTCAGCTTTTTGCCTCAGTTCTTGGAAAATTCCGAGTATTAGAGATTTGATACCCTATCAGGTAGTTCTAGTGCATTTTCTTCCGCAGGAGAGTCATCTGGTGTTTTAATTTGGACACCTACTGGAACCATCCTGTCCTGTTTTTGTAAATGTTTTGATATTGTTTGCTGTTTTGGGGGCATTCAGTAGATATTTCTCTCATTTACTGATTGTAGATTTGTTTGTTTCATCCCTTTGTAAAAAAAAAAAATTTGAGTATGTCTGAGCAGGCGGACTGTGTGCTCTTTGTTGTTTGCTCGTCTGTGCGCTCAATTCTTTTTGCCTCCTTCTCCAACTGGCAGGTTCAGTTCACTCAGATATGGTACAGCAGGGCAGGTCTTGTTGAAGAGGAGCCACTGGGATGGTTTGTTTGTGTCACTCACTACAGCCACCATGTGGGTCGGTAATCAGTGCTAGGCAGGTTTCAGTAATCCGTGCCTTCACTACTTGGTGGTGTGATGTCAAGTGCACGGTGCACGTATGCAGGATGCAGCGGGGAGATGGTTATGTGTGGAGCTAAGCTGGAAATGGGAGAGGGGAGAGAGGAACAGGAGCCAAAAAACATACAAACAAAAAAGAATGTTAGGGGAGCTTGTCTTTTGAATGGAGAGATGAAAGACTATGAAATGGAGAAAAACAGAAGGGGAAAGAGGAAGAAAAGAAAAGAATGAACAAATAAAAATCAGAAAGGTTAAAGAACCGCAAAGTTCCCTGTGATCCCACCGATGCAGCTATGAGGTCTGGTGAAGTCGCGCTCTGTTGTCGCAGTACAGCCTGGCCAGAAGGCGCAGAGGCATACAACGCCTGGTATTCAGGGTTCAGAAAGAGAAGGAAGATATAGAGAGACGAGAAACTGAGCAATGAAGAAAGACAAAAGGGAAAAAGAGGGAAAAGAAAATGAAACAAATAATAAAAAAGAAAAAGAACAAGAAAGGCCCCCAAAAAAACAGGAAGAAAAAAAAAAGAACCAACGAGAAAAGAAATGTGCTCAGGGATCCCTCTGCACATCTGTGGAAGCCGAAGGGGAGTCTCCCTGGCACGCAGCTCTGCCTGGCCAGAAAGGGCTCCCAACTCAAGAAAAGGAAAAGAAAACAGACAAACAATTCAAAACAAAGAAAAGCCCCGGGATCCCACCAGTGCAGTAGCCCAGACTGGGAAGCAGCTGCACACTCGAATGGAGCCCCGCAGCCCCTCAGGAAGAAGCAAAGATGGCACTCGGAGCCAGGCACTCGAGCAAAAGGAGGGGGAGGAGGTGAGAGGCAAGTGAGAAATCAAAAGAAGCAGAAAAAAAAAAAAGCAACACTAGCAGCCAACAAATGGCATCCAGAGAGCCGCCTGCTTGGGTCTGTGGAATCCAAGCAGCTGGCGCTTCCCAGTCAATAGACTGTGGCTGTGGGAAGCAGAGGAGCCCGAGCAGGGGCGGAGAGGGGTGGGGGGTGGGAAAGCGCACACCGCAAATCACCGGCTGTTTTATCTCTCATTGGATGCTCCGTGAGGCTGCTTTCTCGTACCCCCGTTTGCTGGTCTCCAATAGGAGTCCAAGATGGTGGATCCGCGCTGCGTTAGCTGGTAGGGGACCTCTGCATGAATCTCTCCTCG
This sequence comes from Dugong dugon, assembly GCA_030035585.1. Lineage (NCBI taxonomy): Eukaryota > Metazoa > Chordata > Mammalia > Sirenia > Dugongidae > Dugong > Dugong dugon. Next base: position 7,151,823 of record CM057478.1, on the reverse strand, counting down.
CTCTCCGTTCTCTTTCAGTATTCTCACTCCATTTGGTGCTCGGCTGAGTTCTTTATCTCTTCATTTGATGTTCTAGGGTTTCAGGATTGTTGCATTCTGTGTTTGGCTTAGTTTTTCAGATCTTTGCTGTGGAGGGATGGCGTGGTGCTTCTGCCTAGAGTGCCATCTTGCCGGAACCTTCTTACCACTTATTTTTGAGTTTAATTTCTTTCAGCAATGTTTTGCAGTTTTCTGTGTGCAGTTCTTACACATATTTTGTCACCATTATCTCTAAATATTTCATATTGATTCTATTGTTAATGGTAAATTTTAAATTTGTTTCCGACTTTCATTGTTTATACAAATATAATTGACTTTTGTATATTGACTTGACATCCTATCAACTTGTTCTATTCCTTTATTAGTGTCAGTATTTTTTTGTTTGTTTTTTGTATTTTTTAGGACTTTCTACATAAGCAATCACCTGCGAATAAAGCTCAGAGCTTTTATTTTCTTTTAAAATTTCTAGGATTCTCGTTCTATTTTCTAGACTTATTTTTCTAGCTAGAATCTCCACTACAATATTCATTACAGTGGACATTCTTGTCTTTTTCCAAATCTTAGGAATTCACCATTAAGAATAATGCTAACCCAACAAAGAGGAAATCACCAAATCAATACCATTTACAATAGTCTGCAAGAAGATTAAATACTTAGGAATCAATCTAACCAGAGATGTAAAAGACCTATACAATGACAACTACAAGACACTACTGCAGGAAACCAAAAGAGACCTGCATAAGTGGAAAAACATACCTTGCTCATGGATAGAAAGACTCAACGTTGTAAAGTTTCCCTATTCTTTAATTTTCTAGAAGAATTTGGGAAGGGTTATTATTGTTTCTTCTTCTTCTTTTTTTTTTTTTTTAATGTATCAGTGAAGCCAGATACTTCTAGAGTTGTCTTTCTTGGTTGGAAAATACAATTTCTTTAATAGATGAGGAGATATTCAAATTAGCTATTGCTTATTGAGTGAGTTTTGTAGTTTGTTTCTCTCAATGAATATGTCTATTTTATCTACACTGTCTAACCTATTGGCATAAAGTTGCTGAAAATGTTTCCTTGTCAAAATTATAATGTCTGTAGGATGTTAATGATTCCCTCCTATTGCAGACATTGGTAATTTGTGTCTTCAGATTTTTAAAAAATTATTATTGATCAGTTTTCTAGAGTTTTATAAATTTTATTGATCTTCTTAAGTATCTAACTTTAGTTTTCATTGATTTTCTATATATTTTTGTTGTTTGTTTTATATTTCATTGATTTCTACTCTTTATCACTTTGCTCTTCAGCTTGCTTGGGGTTTAATTTGATCTTTTTCTATTTAGACAGAAGTTGAGGTCATTGATTTGAAGCAGATTTTTTATGACAATTTTAATATTATAAATTCACTCTAAGTACTTTTGTAGCTACATCCCATAAATTCTGAAATGTCATGTTTTTATTTTAATGTAATGTTTGTTCCTAATATTGTTTTTATTTCTTTTTTGACCTATTAGTTAAAATATAAATATTTTATTCAGTTTTAAAATATTTGGGCATTCTCCACATATCATTGTCTTATTTAAATTTTGATTTAATTACATAGGGTTCAAGGAATATTGTTTGTATGATTCAAAACATTTTAAACATACTAAGATTTTATTGTCTAGAATATAGTCTATCTTGGTCAATGTTTCTTGTACACTTGGAAAGCATATGCATTCTGCTTTTCTTGGGTGGATTATAATGTAAATGTTAATAAGGCCAAGTGTTTAGCAATTTTCTATATCAGGGATAAGCAAATTACAACCAACAGGCTAAATATGGCCCACTGTCTGTTTTCGTAAATAAAGTTTTATTGGAATACAAGTTATGCCTATTCATTTAAGTATTTTCTCTGATTATATTCATACTATGAAGACATACTCGAGTAGTTGCTACAAAGACCATATGGCTCACTAAACAAAAATATCTACCACCTGGCTCTTCATCAGAGAAAATGTGTTGACCATTGTTCTAATCCTTACTTACTATTTGTTCTATTAATTACTGAGAAATTTACATTGACATCTTTGATTATTACTGTGTATTTATTTCTTTTTCCTATCAGAGTTTGAAGTTTTTGCTCTGTGTATTTTGGAGGTCTGTTAGTACATGCATAGCTGTTTCATCTTGATGAATTGACTCCTGTATCATAATCTAACGGTCCTCTTTAACTCTGGTAATATTTTTTACTCTGATATTAATACAACCTCATTATCTATCTTCTTATAATTGTTACCATAGTATATCTTTTTTATCCTGTCTCTTTTAACCTAACTTTATTGGTATATTTCAAGTGGGATTCTTGATTGACATATAATTATGTTTTGAGTGTATCTAATTTGACAATCTCTATATTTAAATAGGGTGCTTCCTTTACTTATATTTAAGGTGATTATAGACCTGGTGTGATAATATTATCAATTAGCTATTTGTTTTTTATGGGTCTTGCACATTCTTTCATTTTTTTTTTCCTATTTTACTGCTATCTCTGGATTACCATTTTTAAAATTTCAATTTCTGAGTCCATTTTATCTCCAATGTTTATTAGCTCTCTCTTTCTTTTGTATTTTTAATGAGTATCTTAGCATTTATAGTACAATCGTCCCTGGATATCCATGGGGTATTCTTCCCAGCACCCCTGCAGATACCAAATCTGCAGATGCTCAAGTCCCTTATATAAAGTGGCTTAGTATTTGCATGTAACTTATGTACATCCTCCCGTGTACTTAAAACCATCTCTAGATTATTTATAATACGTAATACAATGTAAATGCTACGTAAATAGTTGTTAATACTTACACTTAACACTTAATGTTATCTCAGTCTTTGTAAGCTAAAACAAAGAGTGCTGGTGAGAGACTGAGAATCAGTGATATGGCGGGAGGCTACAGCAGGGGATGCCTATACATCACTTCATTCGCATGGATTCAGTGCACTGCTCAACATGCTTCAAATTCAAATTTTACTTTTTGGAACTTTTTTTTTTTTCCAAATATTTTTGATCCATGGTTGGTTGAATACACGAATGTGAAACCTGTGGATAAGGAGGGCCAACTGTATATTTATTAAACTTATTGCTATCAAACTTCAAATAATATTGTACCTATTCACTTGTAATATAAGAACCTGAATAGAGTGTGATTCCATTTCTTCTCTTTGATCTTTGTGCTATTGCTGTTATATGTTTTATTTCTGTTGTTGTTGTTGTTAGATGCTATCAAACAGGCTCCAACTCAGAGCAACACTTTGTATAACAGAACAAACCATTGCCAAGTCTTGCATCATCCTCAGAATCTTTGCTATGTTTGAGCCCACTGTTGCAGCCAATGTGTCAGTCCATCTCATTGAGGGTCTCCCTCTTTTTCACTGACCTTCCACTTTACCAAGCATGATGTCCTATTCCAGGGATTTATCACTCCTGATAATGTGTCCAAAGTAAGCATGATGAAGTCTCGCTGTATTCACTTCTAAGAAGCATTCTAGTTGTACTTCCTCCGAGATAGATTTATTCATTCTCTTGGCAGTCCTTGGTGTAGTCAGTATTTTTCACAATACCACAATTCGAATATGTCAGTTCTTTTTCCTTTTTCATTGTCCAGCTTTCTCATTCATATGAGGTAATTAAAAATACCATGGCTTGGTTCAGGCACGCCTTAGTCATCAAAGTGACATCTTTCCTCTAAGACAGATTTGTTCGTTCTTCTGGGAGTCCATGGTGTACTGTATTTATATTCAAATAATGCTGGTGTTTGTTATAAGTTTATTTGCCAGCTGTGTCCTTACCCAAGATATTTTCATAAGCACACTATTCTAATTTTAAAATCTTAGCACTTAGGAAAATACATTAGCATAGCATGCTTACAAAAATTCATTGGGGAGGGGGAAGAGTGTGATTGGAAAAAGGTACAACATGTGCATTATTGGCATAAAAATACAGTATTCAATATTTTTTGCTAACACCATAATACAAATGCATCAATTCTTTTCCAGTCTTCCTTATTCAGTGTCCAACTTTCTCATGCATATGCGGTGATTGAAAATACCATGGCTTGGATCAGGCACATCTTAATCCTCAAATTGACATCTTTGCCTTTTAACACTTTAAAGAGGTGTTTTGCAGCAGATTTGCCCAATGCAATATGTTGTTCGATTTCTTGACTGCTGCTTCCATGGGCATTGATTGTGGATCCAAGTAAAATGAAACCCTTGACAACGTTGCTTTTTCTCCATTTATCATGATGCTTCTTATTGGTCCAGTTGTGAGGATTTTTTTTTTCTTTATATTGAAGTGTAATATACCAAAGGCTATAGATTTTGATCTTCATCAATAAATGCTTCCAGTCCTCTTCACTTTCAGCAAGCAAGGTTATGTCATCTCCATACTGCAAGCTGTTAGTCTTCTTCCAGTCATGTTTTTCTTCATATAGTCCAGCTTCTTGGATTATTTGCTTAGCACACAGATTGAATAAGTGTGCTGAAAGGATATAAGCCTGGTGAACACCTTTTCTGATTTAAAACCGCACAATATGCCCTTGTTCTTTTCGAATAACTACCTCTTGAGCTTTGTACAGGTTCTGTATCAACACAATTAAGTGTTTTGGAATTCCCATTTTTCACAATGCGATCCACAACTTGTTATGATCCACACATTCAAATGCCTTTACCTAGTCAACAAAACACAGGTAAAACTTTTTATAGTATTTTTCTGCTTTCACCCAAGATCCATTTGACGTCAGCAATTATATCTCTTGTTCAGTGTCCTCTTTTGAAACTGGCTTAGATTTCTGGCCATTTTCTCTTGATGTATGGCTGCAGCCATTTTTGAATTATCTTCAGCAAAATTTTACTTGCAATTGATATTGATATCGTTGGATAATTTGCACATTTGTTGGCTTATCGTACGTTAGAATGGATGCTAATATGGATCACTTCCAGTTGGTTTGTCATGTAGCTGTTTTCCAAATTTCTAGGCATAGATGAATGAGCACTTCCAGTGTTCCTCACAAAAACTGTATCTGAAGCATCTCAATTGGTATTCAGTCAATATGTGGAGCCTTGTGTTCCCCCAATGCCTTTGGTACAACTTGGACTTCTTCCTTCAGTACCATTAGTTCTTGATCAAATGCTACCTCCTGAAATAGTTGAAAGTCAACCAATTCTTTTTGTTACAGTGACTCTGTATTCCTTCAATCTTATTTTGATGCCTCCTGCATCATTAAGTTTTTTGGGTGTAGAATCCTTCAGTAATGCAACTCGAGGCTTGAATTTTTTCTTCAGTTCTTTCAGCTGGACAAATACTGAGGGTGTTCTTATCTTTTGGGTTTCTAATTCCAGATCTTTGCAGATTTCATTATAACACTGTAACTTGTTTTTTCCAGCCACCCATTGAAATCTTCTGATGAACTCTGACTTCATCATTTATTCCATTCTTTTTAGGTACTCTATGTTCAAGAGCAAGTTTCAGAGTTTCATTTGACATCCATTTTGGCCTTTCATTTCTTGTCTTTTTAATGACTTTTTGCTTTCTTCTTGTATGATGCCTTTGATTTCATTCCACAACTCTTCTGGTTTTCAGTTTTCTGCGTTCAGCGCATCAAGTCTATTCTTGAGATGGTCTCTAGATTCAGGTGAGATATACTCAAGGTTGTACTTTGTCTCCTGTGGACTTGTTTTTACTTTATTCAGCTTCAACCTGAACTTGTTCATAACAACTGATGATCGGTTCCTCAGTCAGCTCCTGGCTTTGTCCTGACTCATGATATTGAGTTTCTCCATCATTTCTTTCCACATATGTAGTTGATTTGATTCCTGTGTATTCCATTCAGCGAGGCTCACATGTACAGTTCTCCTTCAGACTATTGAAAAAGGTATTTCTGATGAATAAGTTATTGGTCTTGCAGAATTTTATCACTCGATTTGTGGAGTCATTTTTATTACCAAGGCTGTATTTTCCAACTACTGATCCTTCTTCTTTGTTTCCAAATTTCTCATTCTAATCACCGGTACTTACCAGCGCATATTGATTCCATGTTTGATGAATTTTAGACTGCAGCACTTTGTAGAAATCTTCGTCTTTGGCATTAGTGGTTGGTGAGTAAATCTGAATAATAGTCGTATTAACTGGTCTTCCTTGTAGGTGTATAGATATCATGCTATCACTGCCAGTAATGTATTTCAGGATAGATCTGGAAATGTTCCTTTTGATGATGAATGTGATACCATTCCCCTTTAATTTGTCATTTCCGGCATAGTAGACCATTTGATTGTCCTATTCAGAATGTTTAATATCAGTCTATTTCAGCTCACTAATGCCGTGGATATTGATTTTCTAGTGTTCCATTTCAATTTTTGATGACTTCCAATTTTATTTAATTCATACTTTGAACATTATATTTTTCAATTATTAATGGATATTTGCAACTTTTACGTCTTATTTTGTCTTGCCACATGAGCAAAGGAAAGTGATGAGTGCTTTATTCATTCCAAGTCATTAAGGTGGATTCTAATTTGAGGAGGCAGCTCTTCTCTAGTTATATTCTGAGTGCCTTTCAACCTGAGGGACTCGTCTTCCAGAACTATATTGGACAATGTTCCATTTTTACCCATAAGGTTTCCATCAATAATTATTTTTTGGAAGTAGATTGCCAGGTCCTTCTTCCTAGTCTATCTTAATCTGTTAGCTCTGCTGAAACCTGGCCACTATGGATGGTCCAGCTGGTATTTGAAATACCAGCGACATAGCTCCAGCATCACAGCAACACACAAACCACCACAGTACAACAAATTTACAGACAGCTGGTGGATTTTATTTCTACATATGTATTAAAGTCTATAATACATAGTTATTTGTTTTAAACAGTCAATTGAATTTAAAATTTTTTAAATTATTATTTGATATTTACCCAGGAAAGAAAGAAAAGACCAAAATGGATGTCTGAAGAGACTCCAAAATTTGCTTTTGACTGAAGAGTAACTAAAGTGATAGGAAGAAATGTGCAAAGACCTTGAGTTAGAAAACCAGAAGGGAAGAACATGTTCAGCATTTCTCAATCTGAAAGAACTGAAGAGAAATTCAAGCCTTGAGTTGTAATACTGAAGGATTCTATAGCAAAAAATATTCAATGACACAAGAAGTACCAAAATAAGATGGGAAGAATACAAAGAGTCACTGTACCAAAAAGAATTAGTCGACTTTAAACCAATTCAGGATGATACTGATGGAAGAAGACCAAGCTGCACTGAAGCGAATGGCAAAAAACAAGGCTCCAGGAATTGATGGAATACCAACTGAGATGTTTCAACAAACAGATGAAGCTCTGGAGGTGCTCACTCATCTATGTTAAGAAATTGGAAAGATAGCTTCCTGTCCAACCAACTGAAAGAGATCCATATCTGTGCCCATTACAAAGAAAAGTGATCCAACAGAATACAGAAATTATCAAACAATATCATTATTATTACACACGAGTAAAATTTTCCTGAAGATCATTCAAAAGCAGTTGCAGCAGTATATCAACAGGGAACCTCCAAAAGTTCAAGTAGGATTCAGAAGAGGGTATGGAACAAGGGATATCATTGCTGATGTCAGGTGGATCCTGGCTGAAAGCAGAGAATACCAGAAAGATGTTTACCTATGTTTTATTGACTATGCAAAGACATTCAACTGTGTGGATCATAACAAGTTATGGATAACATTGCGAAGAACGGGAATCCCAGAGCACTTAACTGTGCTCATGAGGAACCTGTACATAGTCCAAGAGGCACTCCTTCAAACAGAATAAGGCCATACTGCATGGCTTAAAGTCAGGAAAGGTGTGTGTCAGGGTTGTATATTTTCACCACATTTATTCAATCTGTGCTGAGCAAATATCTGAGGAGTTGGCCTGTATGAAGAAGAATGTGGCATTAGGATTGAAGGAAGTCTCATTAACAACCTGAGATATGCAGATGACACAACCTTGCTTGCTGAAAGTGAAGAAGACTTCAAGCACTTACTGATGAAGGTCGAAGAGTACAGCCTTCAGCAAGGACTGCACCTCAATATAAAGAAAGCAAACATCCTCAGAACTGGACCAATAAGCAGCATCATGATAAAAGGAGAAAAGATTGAAGTTGTCAAAGATTTCATTTTACTTGGATCCACAATCAACACCCATGGAAGCAGCAGTCAAGAAATCAGAGGATGCATTGCATTGGGCAAATCTACTGCAAAAGACCTCTTTAAAGTTTTAAACAACAAAGATGTTACTTTGAGGACTAAGGTGTGCCTGATCCAAGCCATGGTATTTTCAACTCATATGCAGGTGAAAGCTGGACAATGAATAAGGAAGACAGAAGAATTAATGCCTTTAAATTTTGGCATTGATGAAGAATATTGAATATACTATGGACTGTCAGAAGAATGAACAATAGTGTCTTGGAAGAAGTACAGCCAGAATGCTCCTTGGAAGCAAGGATGGTGAGACTTGTCTCACGTACTTTGGCCATGTTATCAGGAGGGAGCAGTCCATGGAGAAGAACATCATGCTTGGTAAAGTGGAGGGTGAGCCAAAAAGAGGAAACCCTCAACGAGATGGACTGACACAGTGGCTGCAATGATGGGCTCAAACATAACAATTGTTAGGATGGGCAGTGTTTCCTTCTGTTGTACTTAGTGTTGCTATAGGTCAGAACTGGCTTGATGGCACCTAACAACAACAACAAAAACATTTGATATTCACCTACATATTTACCATTCCTGACACACTTCTTGTCATTATACAGTAACATATTTCCATCAAGTATTAGTTTTTTTCCGTCTGAGAAACTTGCTTTAACGTATCGCATAGTGTAAGTGTTCTAGTGTTAGAACTTCCATGTGTATAAAAAAAATTATTTTTCCTTCATATTAAAAAGATATTTGCATTGACTATAAAACTCTGTGGTGACAAATTATTTTTTCTTTCAGTTCTTAAAGATATTTCACCACCGTTGTGACTTGCACTGCAAATGATACTCTTATTTTCTCCCTCTGCAGATAATGTGTGTCTTTTTTTCTCTCGTTCCGTGGTAGGTTTTCCATTCATCGTAAGTTTTAAGCTGCTTGATTATGATATGCCTTGGTGTAGTTTTCTTCCTGTTTCTTATACTTGGAATTCTTTTAACTTCTTGGATCTGTGGATTTATTATTTTCATCAAATTAGAAAATAATTGGTTTTTTCCCATTCTTTATCTTACTTCTCCTGGAACACACGTGTACTTGGCTGCTTGCTGACATTTTCTTTAGTAATCTTTTTTTAACTCATTTTTTCTATATATATACATACATATATTTCATTTTTCTATAGTTTCTTTTGCTCTGTCTTCAGGTAAATTAATCTTTTCTTCTGCAGTGTCTTATCAATTGCTATTCACATCCAGAATTTTTATCATTTCTGATACTATTTTATCCATACAAGTGCTATTAGGGTTATTTTATATCTTCCATGTTTCTTCCTAACATGATCATGCTTTCCTGAGCATATTTCCTGTGCATATTAAATATACCTATAACTATTTAAAATCCTGCCTACTAATTTCTATCATTTGTGTCAATTCTTTCTATTTATCTCTTGATTTACTTTTATCCTCATGTAGGGTAGCACAGCCAAGTTTGAGACCAGAGCAGCTGTTAGTCTACGATTATTATACCCCACTACTGAACCCATTCCCTTCGGAGTTCTCTACCTCATATCTAATGCATTACAAAGTTGATTTTTTGCTTTTCCCATTATGGTTGGTAGGAAAGCTGATATTCCTATCAGCGTGTGGGCTCCTGAGTCGCTCTGCCTGTTCCTTTCCAGTCTTTCCAAACACTTTGTGGTTTTCCTCCCACATGTGTGCTGATGACTGCTCAGTGGAAGAATAGTGAGGGAACCTCTGGAGTTCTATCTCTGCTCGTTTCTCTCATGTTCATGCTGTACTTTTCTCTCGCTCAGTGCTCTGACCTGCACCTTCTAACCCTTTGTCCTCCCCCAGTTTTCAATGCTGTCTCAACTCCGGAGGCTGCACGATTCTGTTTGGGTTCACCGTCCCTGCTGTGTCCTATCAACTCTGTTCCAGCAGTAAAATGGGACAATTGTGGAGCTTACCTCGTTTTCTTCTCTTGTAGAAGGGATCACTGTTCTGTGCTGTTTATTGTTCAATGCCTAAAAACTCTAGTTTTGTATAGGTTGTCCCAAATCTTAGTTGTTTAAGGCAGAGAGGTAAGCCAGGTCCCCGTGACTCCTGGAAGCAGACATCTTATCTCCCCAACCCAGTGAGTTTTTTATACACTATATTGATTACAGCAGTTATTTCTGAACAGACTCAAAATAATACCATATTTTATTGAATCTACAATGTCATTGATTTAAAATGCAGTGTTATTTTATGTATCACTAAGAAAAAAATAACACCTTTTATTTTAGATGTCATCAATATATATTCAGATTTTAGAGATATTAAATGTGAAAAATGCCATCAAGTTAAAGAAATATGACCTTAATGAGAATATATGATAAATAAACTTATTAAAACCCAAACCAATCCCATTCCCACTGAATCGATTCCAACTCATATGGAGACCCTATAGTCTGCCTATAAATAGACAGAGTAGAACTTCCCCATAGTTTCCAAAGCTATAAAACTTTAAGGAAGCAGACTGTCACAAACCCCAGCTGGTGGGTTTGAACTGTTGACCTTTCAGTTAGCAGCCAAGTGCTTAACCACTGTACCACCAAGACTCCTAATAAACATATCATAAGATGAAAATTCATATGAGATAATTTTAACTAGTTTTATTTTCCAGTTATGCAAATGAGATATAAAAAGGCATTTAATCTCTGTTCCTAATTGTTCAAGTAAGCAAGTTTTATTTTATTTATTTATTTTTTGCATGAGTGGGTCAGGGCCTTTCAGAAACTGAAAATTATTATACAGAATGAGAATTTCTTACATTCATTGGTCTATTAAAGCCTCTGAAGATATCTTTCTGCAACAATGATGAATTGACTGAAAAAGCTCTATAAACTTCTTGTAAAATTAGTCTTCAAATGGCACCATAGTGTTTCCTTAATCCAATTTTATTGAAAGAAAATATGGAAGGGGAATAAAGATTACAGTGAAACATCTATTTTAAAATCTTTGGAGTACATGCATATCACATCACTACTTTGAACCTGAATGTTCACATAATTGTATTTCCAGCTTAGCAACTCATAGATAAGTGACAGCATTCCAGACTGAAATTCAGATTTGAAATCCAGAAGCAAGTCCACAGAATTCCTAATAGATTAACTAAACTAACTCTTCCAATTCTTTGAAGCGTGACTGGCTAAGTGTATGCAGTAAGTATGGAAAAAAATAAATACCTGGTACTATAACAATAGGATGATGACAGAGAGCTAGGTATAGACAACTTATTCAAGGTTGCCATGATATCATAAATTATGATCTGCCTAGTCCACCTTCATAACTCCTTTAAGTTCGGTGGAAACGAGTGATCTGGGCTACTGCTACCTACACACTTCCACTAGTTTCTGGACCTTGTAAATGACAGGGAACACATTGTTCCTTTTGTGGTTTTAGCTCCTGTTGTGATATTTGGAACATCAAAAACAGCCAAGTATTTATAGAGTTGAATTGTAAGTGAGTAGTGGGAAAATGGAGCCCTGGTGGTATAATGGTTAAGAGCTCAGTTGCTAACCAAAAGGTCTCCAGTTCAAATCCACCAGAAACCCTTGGGGGCAATTCTACTCTGTCCTATAGTGTCTCTGTGAGTCAGAATCAACTCAGTGGTGATGGGTTTAGTGGGAAAACAAACCTCCAACAAATCATGGAGTAACCCAAAACCAAACCTGTTGCTGCCAAGTCGATTCCAACACATGGCGACCCCGTATGCTACAGAATAAACTGCTCTGTAGCTTTTCTTGGTTCAAATCTTTATGGAAGCAGATATCCAGGCCTTTCTTCTGCAGCACTGCTGAGTGAGTTTGAAGCACCACCATTTGGTTAGTACTTGAGTGCAAACTGCTTGCACCACCCGGGAACCTAATATGTCATAGCCACAGTCAAATTCAATGTTCATTGATAACTCGAAATAGTACAATACTGACTCAATTTACTGGTATCCTAGACCTTGATAAAATGTTGAAGAAGGAGGCAGGGCAAGATGGCGCTCTAGGCAGAAGCACCACGCCGTCCCTCCACAGCAAAGATCCGAAAAACTAAGCCTAACAGAGAATCAACAATCCTGAAACCCTAGAACATCGAATGAAGAGATAAAGAACTCAGCTAAACACCAAATGGAGTGAGAATACTGAAAGAGAACGGAGAGAGAGGAGAGACTCATGCAGAGAATCCTTACCAGCTAACGCAGCGCGGATCCACCATCTTGGATTCCTATCGGAGACCAGCAAATGGGAGAACGGGAGAGCAGCCTCACGGAGCGTCCAGTGGGAGACGGAACGACCGGTAAATTGCGGTGTGCGCTTTCCCACCCCCCACCCCTCTCCGCCTCGGCTGGGGCTCCCCTGCTTCCCGTGGCCAGGGTCCCTGGGCAAGGGGGCGCCGGTGCTTGGATTCCACGCACCCGGGCCGGCGGCTCTCTGAGAGCCGTTTGTTGGCTGTTGGTAAAGCTTTTTCTGCCACCTCCCCCTCCTTTTGCTCGGGTGCCTGGTTCCGAGCGCCATCTTTGCTCTCTCCTGCGGGGCTGTGGGGCTGCGTTCGGGTGTGTGGCTGCTTCCAGCTCTGGGCTGCCGTGCTGGTGAGATCCCAGGGCCTTTGTTCGTTCGCCCCTCTGCTTCCCATGGCCACGGTCTCTTAAACCCGAGACTGCTGGCTGCTTGGAATCCGCGCGCCTGAGTGGGGGCTCTCTGGGTGCCGTTTGTTGGCTGCTGGTGTGGCTTTTTCTGCTTCTTCTGGTTTCTCGCTTGCCTCTCGTCACCTCCCACTCCTTTTGCTCTGGTGCCTGGTTCTGAGCGCCAACTTTGCTCTCTCCTGCGGGGCTGTGGGGCTGCGTTCGGGCGTGTGGCTGCTTCCAGGTCTGGGCTGCCACGCTGGTGAGATCCCAGGGCCTTTGTTCATTCGCCCCTCTGCTTCCCATGGCCACGGTCTCTTCACTGCGAGACTGCCGGCTGCTTGAAATCCGTGCGCCTGAGAGGGGGCTCTCTGGGTGCCGTTTGTTGGCTGCTGGTGTGGCTTTTTCTGCTTCTTCTGGTTTCTCGCTTGCCTCTCGCTGCCTCCCCCTCCTTTTGCTCGGGTGCTTGGTTCTGAGCGCCGCCTTTGCTCTCTCCTGCGGGCCTGTGGGGCTGCATTCGGGTGTGTGGCTGCTTCCAGGTCTAGGCGGCCGCGCTGGTGAGATCCCAGGGCCTTTGTTCGTTTGCCCCTCTGCTTCCCGTGGCCAAGGTCTCTTAACCCGAGACTGCTGGCTGCTTGGAATCTGCGTGCCTGAGCGGGGGCTCTCCGGCTGCCGTTTGTTGGCTGCTGGTGTGGCTTTTTCTGCTTCTTCTGGTTTCTTGCTTGCCTCTCGCTGCCTCCACCTCCTTGTGCTCGGGTGCCTGGCTCCAAATGCCATCTTTGCTCTTTCCTGCGGGGCTGTGGGGCTGCGTTTCGGCGTGTGGCTGCTTCCAGGTCTGGGCTACCACGCTGGTGAGATCCCGGGGCCTTTGTTGGTTCGCCCCTCTGCTTCCCGTGGCCACGGTCTCTTGACGCGAGACTGCCGGCTGCTTGGAATCCACACGCCTGAGCGGGGGCTCTCTGGGTGCTGTTAGTTGGCTGCTGGTGTGGCTTTTTCTGCTTCTTCTGGTTTCTCGTTTCCCTCTTGCTGCCTCCCTCTCCTTTTGCTCGAGTGCCTGGCTCCGAGCGCCGTCTTTGCTCTTTCCTGCGGGGCTGTGGGGCTACGTTCGGGCGTGTGGCTGCTTCCAGGAATGGGCTGCCATGTTGGTGAGATCCCGGGACCGTTGTTCGTTAGCCCCTCTGCTTCCCGTGGCCTCAGTCTCTTTACTGGGGTCTGCCAGCTGATTGGATTCCGCGTGCCCGGGCAGGTGGCTCTCTAGGTGCCATTTGTTGGCTACTGGTGCTGCCTTTTTTTTTTTTTTCTTTTCCTCCTGATCCTTTTGGTTTCTCGCTTGCTGCTCACCACCTCCCCCTCCTTTCACTCGGGTGCCTGGCTCCTTGCACCCTCTTAGCTCCTTTCTGAGGGTCCCCAGAGTGCACGCAATTTGTGATATACGCTTTCCACTCTCCACCCTTCTTCACTCACACTCGGCCTCCTCTGTTTACCACGGACACAGTCTCTTGCCCAGAAACACCAACCCGCACTGGCTGGCTCTCTGAGCGCCATTCATTAACTGCTGGTGTTGCTTTTCTTTTTTTTTTTTCTTTTCTTAATTTTATTTATTTTCTTTTTCGATTAGTTTTGTTTTCTTTTCCCTCTTTTTCCCTTTTGTCTTTCTTCATTGCTTAATTTCTCGTCTCTCTATCTCTTCCTTCTCTTTCTGATCCCTGAATACCAGACGATGTATGCCTCTGCACCTTCTGGCCAGCCTGTGCTGTGAAACCTGAGACCAACTCCCCCAGACCTCATAGCTGCATCGATGGTATCCCTGGGAACTTTGCAGTTCTTTAACTTTTATGATTTTTATTTGTTCATTCTTTCCTTTTCTTTCTCTTCCCCCTTCTGGTTTACTCCATCCCATAGTCTCTCATCTGTCCATTCCAATGACAAGCTCCCGTAGCATTCTTTTATGTTTGTATGCTTTTCGCTCCTGATCGTCTCTCCTCTCTCCCATATACAGCTTAGCTTCACACATAACCATCTCCCCGCTGCATCCTGCCTACCTGCACCGTGCACTTGACATCACACCACCAAGCTGTGCAGGCACGCCCTATTGGAACCTGCCCAGCATTGACTACCGAGCGTCCTGGTGGCTGCGGAGAGTGCCACAAACAACCCGTCCCAGTGGCTCCTCTTCAGCTAGACCTGCCCAGCTGTACCACAAGGACGAAACAAAAAAAAATCTACAATCAATAAACGAGAGAAATATCTACTGAATGCCCTGAAAACAGCAAACAATATCAAAACATTTACAAAAACAAGACAAGATGGCTCCAATAGGCGTCCAAATTAAAACACCAGATAACTCTCCTGTGGAAGAAACTGCACTAGAAGTACCTGATAGGGAACTCAAATCACTAATACTCGGAATTTTCCAAGAACTGAGGCAAAAAGCTGACAAACATGAGGAAAAAATAGACAAATTTATGGAAAACACAGACAATAAATTGGAAGAATTCAGGAAGATGATTCAGGAACAAAATGCCAAAATAAATTCACAATTCGAAATTATACAAAAACAACAACTAGAAATCCAAAAGATAAACAACAAGATTTCAGAAATGGACGGTGTCCTAGAAGGGCTGAGAAGTGGTTTGAAACCGTGGAAGACTGGATCAGTGGAACTGAAGACAAACACTTGGATAGAACTCTGTTTCAGGAAAACTCAGAAAAAAGAACAAAGAAAAATGAAGAGACCCTGAGAGTTATGTGGGACACAATTAAAAGCAAAAGCTTACGAGTGATTTGCTTCCCAGAACAGGGGGAGAAAACAGAAAACACAGAGAGGATTATTGACGAACTGCTGACAGAAAACTTTCCCAATAACATGAAAGATGAAAAGATGCCCATCCAAGAAGCTCAACGAACCCCATATAGAAGAGACCCCAAAAGAAAATCACCAAGACATATCATATTCACACTCGCCAAAACTAAAGACAAACAAAGAATCCTGAGAGCAGCTCGTGAAAAACAAGAAGTCACATATAGAGGAGAAACAATAAGAATAAACTCAGATTATTCAGAAGAAACCATGCAGGCAAGAAGGCAGTGGGATGACATATATAAAATCTTGAAAGAAAAAAATTGTCAGCCAAGAATAATATATCCTGAAAAACTCTCATTCAAATTTGATGGTGAAATTAGGTCATTTCCAGATAAACAGAAACTAAGGGAATATGCAAAAATCAAACCAAACTTACAAGAATTATTAAAGGGAGTTCTTCGATTTGAGGACAAACAGCCTCAGCCCTCAGGCAGGACCTAGGACCTAGGACGCAGGTTCATACGAACCAGATACCATTCTAGGACATGAACTACTGAGGACTCTCCAAAAAGAAAAGAAATACAACAGGGAATCAGAGCAATCAATGAAAGGATGACAACAACATGAAAACAATGAAAGAGGGAACAAACGACATAGGTATATAACCTTCTAAAGGAGAGGAAGGCAAGACGATACCAAGTAAGGATAGACTGCTTCAAACTTATAAAGATAAGGGTAAAATTCATGGTAACCACAAACAAAGTTAACAAACCAATTCATAAAAATAAAGACGAAAAACATAAAGTCTCAACAAAAACAAAACCTACAAAAACAAAAGAAATGAACACAAAATCCACAAACAAAAGTAACTCAGCACAAGAGAGTAAGAAGAACAAAGAAAACTTCAGCACCGCAAAAAAAAGCACTACAAAATGACAGCAACAAACTTCCATCTATCAATAATTACACTGAATGTAAATGGACTCAACGCACCCATAAAGAGACGGAGAGTGGCAGAATGGATAAGAAAACAGGATCCATCAATATGCTGTCTACAAGAGACATACCTTAGAAACAAAGATGTGAATTTATTAAAAATCAAAGGTTGGAAAAAAATATATCAAGCTAACAACTACCAAAAAAGAGTGGGAGTGGCAATTCTAATCTCAGATAAAATAGACTTTAAAATGAAATCTACCATAAAAGACAAAGAAGGACACTATATAATGATTAAGGGGACGATCCATCATGAATGGATCAAATATTTATGCACCCAATGACAGGGCTCCAAAATACATAAAAAAAACTCTAACAGCACTGAAAAGAGAAATTGACAGTTCCACAATAATAATAGGAGACTTCAACACACCACTCTCAGTAAAGGACAGAACAACTAAAAAGAAACTCAGCAAAGATACAGAAGACCTAAAGGACACAATCAGCCAACTGGACCTCATAGACATATATAGAACAATCCATCCAACCGCTGCAAAGTACACATTCTTTTCCAATGCACATGGAACGTTCTCCAGAATAGACCACATCTTAGGCCACAGAGCAATCCTCAACAAGATCCAAAATGCTGAGATAAGTCACAGTATCTTTTCTGACCACAATGCCATCAAGGTAGAAATTAACACTAGAAAGAGCAAGGAAAAAAAATCAAACACATGGAAACTGAATAATACTCTGTTTACACATCAATGGGTAATAGAAGAAATCAGAGATGGAATTAAAAAATTCCTAGAATAAAATGAAAATGAAAACACATCATACCAAAACCTTTGGGACACAGCAAAGGCAGTCCTCAGAGGACAATTTATAGCAATAGATGCACATATCAAAAAAGAAGAAAGGGACAAAATCAAAACATTAACTATAGAACTCAAACAAATAGAAAGAGAACAGCAAAAAAAGCCTACAACCACCAGAAGAAAGGAGATAGTAAAGATCAGAGCAGAAATAAATGAAATAGAGAACAGAAAAACAATAGAAAGAATCAACAAAATTGACAAACCACTGGCCAGACTGACAAAGAAAAACAGCAGAGGGCACAAATAACACAAATAAGAAATGAAATGGGGAACATTATAACAGACCCATCTGAAATAAAAAAGAGTATAACAGAATATTATGAAAAACTATACTACAACAAATTT
The DNA here is from genome assembly GCA_030035585.1 of Dugong dugon. NCBI lineage: Eukaryota > Metazoa > Chordata > Mammalia > Sirenia > Dugongidae > Dugong > Dugong dugon. The sequence continues at coordinate 7,133,999 of CM057478.1, read as the reverse complement.
GAAAACCTAGAGGAAATAGATAAATTTCTAGAAACACATAGCCTACCAAAACTACAACAAAGTGATGCTGAAAATCTGCACAGACCCATAACAAGAGAAGAGATTGAAAAGTTAATCAAAAAACTCCCAACCAAAAAAATCCATGGCCCAGATGGCTTCACTGGAGAATTCTGCAAAACATTTACAGAAGACCTTGTACCAGTACTACTCAAGCTATTTCAGAGCATAGAAGAGGAAACAACACTTCCAAATTCATTCTATGAAGCCAGCATAACGCTGATACAAAAACAAGGCAAAGACATCCCCAAAAAAGAAAATTACAGACCAATATCTCTCATGAATATAGATGCAAAAATTCTGAACAAAATTCTAGCCAATAGACTTCATCATCATATCAAAAACATAATACACCACAACCAAGCAGGATTCATACCAGGTATGCAAGGGACGGTTCAACATTAGAAAATCAATCAACGTAATGCACCACATAAATAAAAGGAAAGAAAAGAATCACATGATCATCTCAATTGACGCAGAAAAGACATTTGACAAAGTCCAACACCCATTCCTGATAAAAACTCTCAATAAAGTAGGTATAGAAAGGAAATTTCTCAACATAATTAAGGACATCTATGCAAAACCAACGGCCAACATCATTCTTAATGGAGAGTGTCTGAATACATTCCCCTTGAAAACAGGAACAAGACAAGGATGCCCTTTATCACCACTCCTGTTTAACGTTGTGCTGGAAGTTCTAGCTAGAGCAATAAGGCAAGAGAAAGAAATAAAGGGCATCCAAATTGGTAATGACGAAGTTAAACTGTCCGTTTGCAGATGATATGATACTATACATAGAAAACCCTAAAGACTCCATGAGAAATCTACTGGAACTATTAGAAAGATTTAGCAGAGTAGCAGGATACAAGATAAACATTCAAAAATCAGTTGGATTCTTATACAGCAGTAAGGAGAATGATTAAAAGGAAATCAGGAAAACAATACCATTTTCAATACCCCCTAAAAAGCTAAAATACTTAGGAATAAATCTGACCAGGGATGTAAAAGACCTGTACAAAGAAAACTACAAAACAGCACTGCATGAAACCCAAAGGGATCTACATAAATGGAAAAACGTACCATGCTCATGGATAGGTAGACTCAACATTGTGAAAATGACAATTCTACCCAAAGCAATTTACAAATAAACGCAATTCGAATCCAAATACCAACAACATTCTTCAAAGAGATGGTAAAACTAATCATTAAATTTATATGGAAAGGGAAGAAGCCCAGAATATGTAAAGCACTACTGAAGAAGAATAAAGTTGGAGGACTCACACTACCTGACTTCAGAACCTACCATACAGCTACAGTAGTCAAAACAGCCTGGTACTGGTACAACGACGGATACATTGACCAATGGAACAGAATTGAGAACCCAGATGTAGATCCATCACCTACGGTCACCTGATCTTCGACAAGGGCCCAAAGTCCATCAAGTGGGGAAAAGACGGTCTTTTTAAAAAATGGTGCTGGTAAAACTGGATAACCATCTGCAAAAAAATGAATCAGGACCCATACCTCACACCGTATACAAAAACTACTTCAAAATGGATCAGAAAGCTGAATATAAAGCTTAAAACTATACAGTTCATTGAAGAAAAAATAGGACCAACACTTCAGGCCTTAATACAGGGCATTAACAGGATACAAACCATAACTATCAATGCACAAACCCCACAAGATAAGCTAGATAACTGGGATGTTCTAAAAATCAAACACCCATGCTCTTCAAAAGAATTCACCAAAAGAGTAAAAAGAGAACATACAGACTGGGAAAAAATTTTTGGACAGTACAACTCAGACAAAGGTCTAATCTCCATAATCTACAAGAAAATCCAACACCTCTACAACAAAAAGACAAATAATCCTATTAAAAAATGGGCAAAGGAAATGAACTGACAGTTCATCAAAGAAGACATTCAAATGGCCAACAGACACATAAGGAAATACTTGCGATCACTAGCCATTACAGAAATGCAAATTAAAACCACAATGAGATACCATCTCACCCCGGCATTACTGGTACAAATCAAAAACACTGGAAATAACAAATGTTGGAGGGGCTGCGGGGAGATCGGAACACTTATGCACTGCTGATGGGAATGCAAAATGATACAACCATTTTGGAAAATGATATAGCGCTTACTAAGAAAGCTAGAAATATACATACCATTCTATCCAGCAATCCCACTCCTAGGAATATATCCTAGCGAAATAAGAGTTGTCACTCGAATAGACATATGCACACCTATGTTCATGGCAGCATTGTTCAGAATAGCAAAATGATGGAAACAACCTAGATGCCCATCAACAGATGAATGGATAAACAAACTATGGTACATACACACAATGGAGCACCATGCAACGAGAAAGAACAACAATGAATCTGTGAAGCATCTCATAACATGGATGATACTGGAGTATATTATGCTGAGTGAAATAAGTCAATCACAAAAGGACAAATATTGTATGAGACCTCTATTGTAAAAACCCATGAAAAAGTTCACACACAAAATGTAACAATCTTTGTTGGTTACCTGGGATGGGAGGGGTGCGGGGGAAATACTAAATAGGCAATAGATAAGTGGTATCTTGGGTGAAGGGTGACAGAGTACACAGTACGGGGGAAACTAGCACAACTTGTACAGGGAAAGGTCATGGACGCCCCATAGACACATCCAAACTCCCTGAGGGACTGAACTGCTGGGTGGAGGGCTGTGGGGACCATGGTCTCGGGGAACATCTAGCTCAATTGGCATGACACAGCTTATAAAGACAATGCTCTACATTCTACCTTCGTGAGTAGTGTCTGGCATCTTAAAAGCCTGTGAGCGGCCATCTAAGATACTCCACTGGTCTCATCCCTTCAGGAGCAAGGGAGAATGAAGAGAACAGGATACAAGGAAAAGATTAGTCAGAAGGACTAATGGACCACAGCTACCAAGGCCTCCACCAGACTGAGTCCAGTACAGCTAGATGGTGCCCGGCTACCACCACTGACTGCTCTGACCAGAATCACAACAGAGGGTTCTGGACAGAGCTGGAGAAGGATGTAGAGCATAATTCTAACTCACAAAAAAAGACCAGATTTACTGGCCTAAAGGAGACTGCAGAAACCTTAAGAGTATGGCCCCCAGACATCCTTTTAGCTCAGTGGTGAAGTTATCTCCGAGGTTCACTGTTCAGCCTGGGAGTGGACAGCCCTGTAAAACCCAATGAGACTAACGAGGTACAGGAGTCCAGTGACAAGGGCCAGAAGGAGAAGGGGACAAGGAAGCTGTTGATAGGGAACCCAAGTTTGAGTAAGGATATTGTTGATGTGTAGTGAGATTGTTAACCATTGTCATAGGGCAACATTTGTAGTAACTGTTAAATGAGAACCTATTTTGTTCTGCAAGCCTTCATCTTAAGTGAGAATAACAGCACAATTGGAAGAGCGTAGTCAATGTCACTGAACTGTGTATGTAGAAATTTTTGAAATGGTGTATCTTTGGCTATGTGTATTTTCACCAAAAAAAAAAAGGTTGAGAAGTTAGAGGGTTGATATGTTGTGGGGTTGTTAACCAATGTCATAAAACAACATGTGTACTACTGTTTCATGAGAAACTATTTGTTCTGTAAGCCTTCACCTGAAGTACAAGTTAGAAAAATAAAAAAAATTAAAATTCTCAGTAGGTTTGCACAAAGAAACTGCATAATCAAAGTTGAGTTCATTAATGACGATTTACCTGGGAAATAAAATGAAAGGTTGTTTGGAGCAAAGATAAATTAAAATAGGAAAATGAATAAGAAGGCTATTTTTTATTTTAAGCAATATACAATGAAAGATTAAACTAGGACAGTGAGACGATATAAGGGAAAGCAAAAGATTTTAGGAGATTCCTTTTAAGCATTGCGTGACTAAGTAAAAGTTGATTCAAGGAATAAAGACTTTCTAGAATATGGCTTCAACCTGTTTCTCTTGAATGACAGGATGATTCTCAATATTATGCTGTTTTTGCTGTCTGCTGTTGAGTTGATTCTGACTCATAACGACCCTATAAGATAGAGTAGTACTGCCCCACAGAGTTTTGTAGGCTATAATCTTTATGGGGACAGAGCTCCAAATCTCTTCTCCCATGGAGCCACTGGTGGATTTGAACCACCGATCCTTTGGTTAGCAACTAAGCACTTAACCTTTATGCTGCCAGGGCTCCTATCTAATTATTAGAAGAGATATATTAATAAAGTTTGTAATACCTGAAATAACAATTTTCCATTTAATTTGGGTTCTATTTTTTAATGTTCTATGTTATGGTTTTTATATTAAAGATGAATACTTTTGTATCTTTTTAACTCTAGGTAAGACATTATAAGTAAATTTCTAGTTATTTTATACAGGTTTTAATAAATTTTATATTATCAGTGGACATATTTTTAAAGTAAAATCTATTTTAGAAATCTAATATGTAAGTCAGGAAACATAGCTACTTGTGTTTAAAGTGGATATTGGGTTTGCTGTTTGCTGTTCCTGTCCTCTTTTTCTGTCTCTTCTATCTTCTCTTCCTGGGTTAAGCCTTAGAGTGTTTTAAGACTACAGTTAAAAAATTACTCTTGGAAGGTATTTCATATTTTAAACTTGTAGGTGACATTTTTCATATCAAATAGGAAGTTTTTTGTGTTAAGGCTAACCAATACTATCTTTTATTCTTACCAAAATCCAGCATATTTACTTTTTGATTGGTATGTTTAACAGAGATAAATCTTTATTTTCGTAAACAGTATTAGAAGCTAAATGCACCATGGTCCTTCAGATACACAAAAACAATATTTGAATTAATTCCAATGTTAAAATAAATGTAATTTAAAGCAAATGTCATGTTCAAAATTTATGCAGTTAACATAAACATTTTATAAATTCCTATATTGCCTATCATGCAATCCTGAAACTAAGAATTGTTTTGGGATAGTTAGAATTAGAATTCCATTAGAATTAGAATTAGAATTCCAACAGTGGAGTGAATTGGTTTTATCTGCTGGTATTTCTCCAGGACGGAGAAATCTGGTTTTCTTCTAGCAGGTCTAAAATGTATCATTTTGTACCATTGCTCAGAAGTAAATCTGGTATGAAGATAATGAAACTTAGTCTACAATACTCCATATTTCACAGGATTCTTCAAGACCTGAAAATGGTATCTCACAGTTAAGTACTTGAAAAATTTCTTCCATAAGGCCTCTTGAGTTGTGAAAGCTTCAGACTTTCAAAGACAGTGTGGGCCTTAACATGATTTTAGTTGGTATTATGGCCTTGGACCTTATAGGATCTAACACTTGACATCACCATGTTGAACATCTCAGGTTGACTAAATTTATAAGGTTAATAAAGAAAACCAGAATATTTAATTATTTTAGATTGGAAATATTAGCCCTGCTTGTTCTGTAAGTTTTACAATGATGTTCTCTCCTTGTGGCTTTTTAAAGCATAATGTTTTCAAGGTTCATTTATGTTGCAGCATGAATTAGTACTTCATTACTTTTCATAGATGAGTAATATTCTGTTGCATGAGTATACTGCATTTTGTTTATCCATTTATCAGCTGATAAGTGTTTGGATTGTTTCCACCATTGGTTTTTATAAATTATGTTGCTATGAACATTGGTGTACAATTTTATGTGTGAACATATGTTTCCAATTGTCTTAGATATATATAAAAAAGTGGAATTGCTGGATCATATGGTAACTCTATATTTAATTTACTGGAAACTAAAAATTTGTTTTTAAAGTGGCTGCACTCTTTTACATTTCCATCAGCAATGTATAAGTGTTCCAGTCACTCCACACACATCATCATAAGCAATAATTTCTTTTTTTTAATAGCCCTCCTGGTAGGTGTAAAAGGAACTCTGGTGGCACAATCGTTAACAGTGGGTGTGGAGTGGTATATCTTTGTGGTTTTATTTACATTTGCCTAAGGACTAATGATGTTGAACACATTTTCATATGTTTATTGCACACGTCTATTCAAATCCTTTACCCTTGTTTATTTTTTTATGTTGTTGAGTTCCAGGAGTTCTTTATATATTCTGGATACTAGACCTTTATCAAGGTTGGCAGTTCATATCCACCAGCTGCTCCTTGGAAACCCTATGGGGAAGTTCTACTCTGTCCTACAGGGTTGCTGAGTCAGAATTGACTAGATGACACACAACAACAACAAAAACAGACTTTTATCAGATACATCATTTGCAAATTCTCTGGGCTACGCTTCTACTTTCTTGATAGTGTCCTTTGATACCCAAAGTTTGTTTTTAATCTAGTGTTGCTTGCGTTTTTGTGTCATATCTTAGAAATCACTGCTAATCCAAGGTCATGAAGATTTAAATCTAGTTTTGTTATAACAATTTTATAGTTTAGCTTCTATATTTAGGTCTTTGATCCATTCTGAGTCAATTTTTATGTATGGTTTGAGGTAGTTGTTAAATTTATTCTTTTTCATGTGGATATCCAGTTATACGAGCACACTTTGGTGAATAATTTTTCCCATTGAATTGTTTTGGCACCCCCGGAAAAATTAACCGTAGATGTATGAATTTATTACTGGACTCTCATTTCTATTCCTTTGATCTATATGTCTGTCTTTATGCCAGTACCACACTGTCTTGATTACTGTAGTTTTGTATGAAGTATTGAAATAATTTTCAAGATTGTTCTGGCTATTCAGAGTCCTTTGCATTTCCATGTGAATGTTGGGAGTAGCATCTCCATTGCTGTGAAAAAGTCATTTGGGATACTGAAAGGGATTGCATTGAATCTGTAGATGAATTTGGGGTGTATTACCATCTTAAGAATTTTAGTCTTCCAATCCATGAACATGGATGTCTTTCCATTTATTAAGGTCTTCTTTAATTTTAATGTTTTGTAGTTTCTGTTTTTGTTTTCTTTAACTGACCAGAAGGGTATTTTTTTAAATTGTTATTAAAATATAGATAGCACACTCCCCCCGACACACAAAACAAACTAGCTGCTGTTGAGTCAATTCACTGGTAACACAATATTTGCCAATTTAACATATTTCACATGTACAATTCAATGAGACCAATTACATCAATCATGCGCAACCACCACCAATATTCATTGCCAAATTTTTCATCACCATAAACAGAAACTCAATGCTTCCTAAACAATGACTCCCCTTTTCCCCACTCCCTCTGGATCCTGGTAACCTCTGTTAAACTCTGGTCTCTATACATTTTCCAATTCTAGGTATTAAACCAAACCAAACCATTGCCATCAAGGTGATTCCGACTCATAGCAACCCTATAGGACAGAGTAGAACTGCTCCTTATGGTTTCCAAGGAGCAGCTGGTGGATTGGAACTCCTGACATTTTTGGTTAGCAGACAAGCTCTTAACCACTGTGCCACCAGGGCTCCATTCTAGGTACTAGGCAGGTACTTTTTAAGTAACATGTATTTGAAGCATGTCTTGTATGAAATTCTTTGTATCATGGTAAATTAGCTGGGGAACGTTAGGTCTTTAATGTTCTGTTGATAGGAATAGAATGTGTTAAATTTGTAGAATTACACAAACATGACTGGATTAGCAAGAAGAACCCATTTCAATCAGCAAGATATATGAGATAAACATAATAAAGAGGAATACCCTACAGAGTTTTAACGTTCTTAGGCTCACAGAAGAGATAGTACCTGGAGTGTAGGGTGAAATTAAGGAAGAGTTGATGCAGAGAATGACAAATCATTTGGAGAAGGATTTGAGTTATGGATACAAAGCTGATACACTGAGCCTGGGAGCTCAAGAACATCATGGACAGAAGTCTGCCCCTTGTTTCTCTTAGTGTACTATAACCAGCACATAATCAAGGGTTATTGTGAATCCACATTACTTCATCTGCCTATCCCAATACTTCATTTTTTTTCTCATTCAAAAATTGATACACATATTGTTTTGTAATATTAGTTGTAATCTCTTAAGGTGACACCACACTTCCCCTTTTCACCCCTGGTTCCCTGTGTCCGTTCAACCAGTTTCGATTTATATGGTATGCTATATTTATTCATTTTCATACAATGAACCACACTTGCATTCATGCGATAAATCCCACTTGGTCATTTTGTATGTCTTTTTATATGCTGCTGGATTCAGTTTGCTTGTATTTTGTTGATAATCTGTGCATCTGCCTTCATAAATCCAAACTGGTCTGTAGTTTTCTTTTCTTGTGATGGCCTTGACATTGGTTTCAGGTTACTAATGACCTCATAGAATGAGTTAGGAAGTGTTCCCTCCTCTTGTATTTTTTGGAAGAGGTTCCAAAGGACTGGTGTTAAGTATTCTTAAATGGATGGTAGAATTAACTAGTGAAGCCATCTGTTCCTGGGAGTTCCTCTGTTGAAGTTTTCTGATTACTAGCTCATCTCTCTTTACTTGTTATAGTTCTACTCAGATTCTCTAATTCTTCTTGAGTCAGTTTTGGTAATGCATATGTTCTAGTAATTTCTTCATTTCATCCATTACCTAATTTGTTGGCATACAATTCTTCATAGTATCTTCTATGATCCTTTTTTATTTCTGTATAGTTCATAGTATTAACTAGTATTACTTTTTTTTTTTCCTTTTATTTGGGAAAGTATGGTCATGAATACAGTATCTAGTAGTTCAATTTGTTAATACCACTTGGATTTGTGCTAAAATACCATTGCTTTTGCACTGTCAGTGCAAATATCAACACACTGAAAATGGAAAATAATGCCTTAGTATTATCATGAAAATAATTTCGCCTCATTGACCCCCTGAAAATGTCTTAGGAATCTCTCTCCCCTGCAAGACTCTTCGATAACCATTGTGCTAGACCGAGTTAGGAAATACATCACCATTTTCAACTCTATTCAGTATCTTTTTATTACTCAGTATTGTTTCATTGTATAGATATACCACAATTTGTTTATCCACTCTCTTGTTGAATGATACTTGGGTTATTTCCAGTATGGAGCAATGATTCATACACCTTCTATAAATATTTGTGTACATGCTGTTGTGTGAACATAAGTTTTCATTTCTCTAGGGTAAATACCTAGGAGTAGAATTGTTGGTGATATGTTAAGAGCGTGTTCAACTTTATAAAGAACTACAAAATTGTTTTCCAGGATATCAATGCCATTTTGCATTCCCACTAGCAATTACAAAAACTATAGGGATGAGAACAGATGAATGATCGCTAGAGGTTAGGGGCTGTTACATAAAGGGGGACATATCTGGATTGTGGTGGGGTTTCACAGATCTGTACAGGTGTTTAAATTCATAGAAATGTCCTTCAAGAAAAGAATCAATTTTACTATATATTGATTAAAAAGTAACATTTAAGCTAAGCTAAATTACTATAGTTTGGAAAAAAATGTTAAAATCTAAATTCTCTTTGACAACTTTTAGTGTCTATTAGCATTATTCCTTCATTGTGTCAAAAAAAAAAAAAAAAAAAAAAACCAAACACGTTGCCGTCGAGAGGATTCCAACTCATAGCAACCTTATAGGGCAGAGTAGAACTGCCCCATAAGGTTTCCAAGAAAGGCCTGATGGATTTGAACTGCCAACTTTTTTGGTTAGCAGCTGTAGCTCTTGACCACTGCACCATCAGGACTCCCCTGCATTGTATAGTGGCTTTGAAAAGACAGAACTGGAGAATTAATTTTATGATTCTATCTACAGCTGGTACTAATATTTCAGAGTACCACCTCTGACAGGAATGCAAAGGCAATCCATGAAAATATCACATTTTTTCTTTTTATATGTATTTCTCAGAACTTAAACACAAACAACTGGAAATAGACATAATGTCATCTAAACAGATGGGTTTGAATCTCTATCAATCAGGCAGTTAGATATGTGTTCATGTATACCAAACAGACAGGCATCCCTGCTCTTGAAATCTGAAAGTATGTCATTTTAAACTGATCCATATATTTTCAGTGTATCATTTGCTGATAGAGTTCTGAAAAAATAAAGTAAATAATATTGCGGCACTAGAGAACTTCTAACCCCTGAGTTGAATGACTAGCATCTCTGGGAAAAAACAAGTTTTTCTTTTTCTGCTTTCCTGAATTCAGTCCCTATGCCAACACTTTCTGTGTTAAAACAGTCTAGAGCAATACTGCATTTCCTATTTTTGACTTACAAGTATCCTTTATCAACATGGCCTTAATTCAGTTTTCTGGGAATAAAGAAGGTCATAATTCTATAGTAATATGCACTATACTATAAAACATTGCAAGAATCACGGCACTAAAATCAATTCATGTAATGTTCCAAATATCAAGAAAAATATTTTATGCAATAAAGAGAAATACATGAAATGGGAGCAATCCAATGGACTCTCCCATTAAAAATAAATAATACCTTTGCAGATTGCAAAAAGCTTTCCCACAAATTATCTCATTTGAGCTTAATGAAATAAGCAGGGAAGGTGTTCTTTCCTCAATTCTTTAAGAGGATTTCAAAGAAATAATAGTAACCCCCCCCCACAGAGATGCTCAAGGAGCCCTGGTGGCACAGTGGTTAAAGCGCTAGACTGCTAACCAAAACGTGGGTGGTTCGACACTACCAGCAGCTCCGTGGGAGGAAGATGTGACAGTCTGCTTCCATAGAGATTTATAGCCTTGGAAACACTATGGGGTTGCTATGAGTCAGAATCAATTCGAAAGCAGATGTTTGGTGTTTTTGGACAGATGCTCAAGCTCTAACCCCTGGAATCTGTGAATGTGTTTCCTTAGGTGGCAGAAGGTATTTTGGAGTTGTGATTAAATTAAAGATCTTGAGTTGGGGAGATTATCCTGGATTATCAGGTTGAGTCAACGTAATTACCAGAGTCAGAATCAGAAAATTACCTCCGATGATGGAAGCAGAAGTTAGAGTGATGTGAGGAAGGGGCTGTGAGTAAAGGAATGCAGGTGGCTTCTAGAAGCTGGAAAAGGCAAGGAAAGAGATTCTCTCCAGAGGGAATACCACCCTGGTGACGCCTTGATTTTAGAACTTTGGACCTCTAAAACTATAAAATAGTACGTTTGTGTTGTTTTAAGTCACTAAGTTTGTGGTAATTTGTTACAACAGCCATAGGAAGCCATAGGAAGATAATGCAGATTAGAAAACTAAGATTCAGAAATTATAAACATTGGTACCCAGAGGGGGAGCAAGATGATGGAGTAGTCAGATGCTTCTGGTGGTCCCTCTTACAACAAAAACCTGAAAAAATAAGTGGATCGATTATATATATGACAATCTAGGAGTCCTGAACATCAAAGGCAAAGCTGACAAATCAGACTGAGTGGCAGAGGGAGGGAGAGACAGAAGCAGTGGGGAGTTGCTGGACCTAACCTGGTGGGAGCCAGAGCCCTTAAGCCCAAATCAGCTCGGGGTGAGCGGTGAGGCAAGCAGCAGCACTCGGGAGGTGTTTTCCACATTGGGAGAGAAACAGCAGCACAGAGTCTACTCAGCCATCCAGAACCAGTTAGAAGCAGCCCTCCATCAGTGAAAGATAAGTATTTGCATCTGGCCTACCACATGGATTAAAAACACCTCCCTTAGGGAAAAACCTCTCTCCCACTTACCTCCTTGCTCCCTGCTCTGCATTGGGTTCAGGATATCTTCAGCAATTGCCGGGTCCCCTGGGCTGGAAGTAGGACCCGTCACGTGCCTTGAGCCATTCTCCCAGCCTTGAAGAGGGGACAAATTAACAAACAGGGAGAAAAATAATCTGCCAGCTCCCCAAAGCCAGGAACTTAGGGTAGGCACAGTTCCTTTGCCTAGGCACAGGCATGAGGGATCCATGGACTTTGAGTGCCTTTCCCCCTGCATAGACTTGTGTGCGCCCATCTCAACAGCGTAGGCCCTCATTACCGTAGTATAACAGGGTATAAACTTGAAGTCTAACTTCAACTGTTTCAGCTGTGAAGTGGCAGGTTTGTGACATTTGACACTGCTCTGCCCATTAAGTAGAGTCATCACCTACCTACATCAGGGGCCTGAGGACTGGTGACTCCACCCATACTACCTAGCCACCTGCATCAGGGGCCCAAGAATAAGAGGAGACCCCAGCCCGTACAGCCAAAAGCACTGGGTGTTCATAGTCTGGCTGCAAAACTCAGCCACCTACGTGCTCTAGGGAATAGGGACATGCTTTCTTCCTGGACACTTGGGGGCGGCCATCTGCCACCTGCCTTGCTCAGCGGGTGTCCCCTTGCTGCAGCCAGATACCTGTGCCTACACCAATCACCCATGCCTGCCTAGCACTGTAGATGAGAGCCTGCACCACACACTTGGTAGGTGATTACCTGGACACCTGCGCTGAATCCATACAGGAGGAGTAGGTGGACTCCAGGGCTGACTTACTTAGTGGCAGTTCTGACCACCTCGTGGCAGGAGTTTGGAGCTTCAGGGTGGCTGGTAATTGGGCTAGCTCACACAAGCAGTCTACTTAGGCATATCAAAACAAAACAAGAAGCTAGAAGACAGTAAGCAAACATAAAATAAATCAATATAATAACTTATTGATGGCTCAGAGACAACAGTCAATATGAACTCACATAAAGAGTCATATCATGATGGCTTCAGCAAGCTCCCAAAATAAAGAATCTAGAAATTTTCCAGAGGAAGAAAATTTCTTGGAATTACTGGAGGCAGAATACAAAAGATTAATATACAGAACTCTTCAAGAGATCAGGAAGGAAATTATGTAAAAATCAGAACATGCAATAGAGGAATTTAAAAAGATTAGAGAAGAGCATAAAGACAAATTTAATAGGCTGCAAGAATCCATAGAGAGACAGCAATCAGAAACCCAGAAGATTAACAATAAAATTTCAGAATTAGACAACTCAATAAAAAGTCATAGGAGCAGGATTGAGGCAATGGAAGTCAGAATTAGTGAGACTGAAGATAAAGCACTTGACACCAACTTATTTGAGGAAAAATCAGACAAAAGGATTAAAAAAAAATGAAGAAACCCTAAGAATTATGTGGGATTTTATCAAGAGGAATAACCTACGAGTGACTGGAGTACAGAACAGGGGTGGCGGAGATTACAGAAAATACAGAGAGAATTGTTGAAGATTTGTTGGCAGAAAACTTCTCTGACATTGTGAAAGATGAGACGATATCTATCCAAGATGCTCATTGAACCCCACATAAGGTAAATCCCCAAAGAAAGTCACCAAGACATATTATAATCAGACTTGACAAAACCAAAGATAAAGAGAGAATTTTAAGAGCTGCTAGGGATAAATGAAAAGTCATCTACAAAGCAGAATCAATAAGACTAAGCTTGGACTACTCAGAGGAAACCATGTAGGCAAGAAGTCAATGGGAGGACATATATAAAGCCTTGAAGGAAAAAAAGTTGCCAGCCAAGAACTATATATCCAGAAAAACTGTCTCTCAAATATGATGGCAAAATTAGGGCATTTCCAGATAAACAGAAGTTTGGGGAATTTGCAAACACCAAACCAAAATTACAAGAAATACTAAAGGAGTCCTCTGGTTAGAAAATCAGTAACATCAGATAACAACCCAAGACAAAAACACAGGACAGAGCAACCAAATATCAACACAGATGGGGAAGTCACAAAAATAAATCAAAGCTAAAACACTGAAAATAGGGAAAGAGATGTCAATATGTACAAGATGACAACATTAAAACAAAAAGGGACTAAAAAATGTAGACATAGATTTTCATATGGAGAGGAAGTCAAGGCAATATAAAGAAATAAAAGACTGGCATAAACTTAGAAAGATAGGAGTAAATATTAAGGTAACCACAAAGGAAACCAACAATCCTACACGTCAAAATAAAAAACAAGAAAAATATACAGACTCAGCAAATACAAAATCAACAACAATGAAAAAGATGAGAAGAAAATACATAAAGAAAAATGACTCTGCACAGAAAATTAAGTGGAACAAAGAAACTGTCAACAACACACAAAAAAAGACATCAAAATGACAGCACTAAATTCATACCTGACAATAATTACGCTGAATGTAAATGGACTAAATGCACCAATAAAGTGATAGAGAGTAGCCGACTGGATAAAAAAACACGATCCATCTATATGCTGCCTATAAGAGACACACCTTAAAGACACAAACTAAAACTCAAAGGATGGAAAAAAAATATCAAGCAAAAAACACTCAAAAAAGAGCAGAAGTGGGAGTATTAATCTCTGACAAAATCTTTTACGTAAAATCCACCATAAAGGATAAGGAAGGACACTATATAATGATTAAAGGGTCAATGCACAGGAGGACATAACTATAAAAATATTTATGCACCCAATTACAGGCTCCAAAATACATAAAACAAACTCTAACAGCATTGAAAAGAGAGATAGACAGCTCCACAATAATAGTAGGAGATGTCAACACACCACTTTCGGTGAAGGACAGAACATGCAGAAAGCTCAGCAAAGAGACAGAAGATCTATATGCTACAATCAACCAACTTGATCTCATAGACATATAGCGAACACTCCACCCAACAGCGGCAAAGTATACTTTTTTTCCCAAAGCACATGGAACATTCTCCAGAATAGACCACATATTAGGCCATAAAGCAAGCCTTAACAAATCCAAAACATATATTACAAAGCATCTTTTCTGACTATAAAGCCATAAAAGTAAAAATCAATAAAAGAAAAAGCAAGGAAAAGAAATCGAACACATGGAAACTGAACAACACCTTGCTCAAAAACTACTGGGTTATAGAAGAAATTAAGGACGGAATAAAGAAATTCATAGAATCAAATGAGAATGAAAACACATCCTACTACAACTTTTGGGAAACAGCAAAAGCAGTGCTCAGAGGTCAGTTTATAGCAAAAAGATCAACAAACTTGATAAACCATTGGCCAAACAGAAAAAAGAAAAACAGGAGAGGAAGCAAATAACCCGTATAAGACATGAGATGGGTGATATCACAACAGACTCAACTGCAATTAAAATAATCATAAGAAAATACTATGAAAAACTGTCCCCTGACAAATTTGAAAACCTAGGAAAAATGGACTAATTTTAGAAACTCACTACCTACCTAAACTAACACACACACAGGTAGAACAACTAAATAAACCCATAACAAAAGAAGAGATTGAAAAGCTAATTAAAAAAACTTCCAACAAAAAAAATGCCTGGCCTAGATGGCTTCACTGGAGAATTCTACAAAACTTTCAGAAAAGAATTAACACCACTACTACTAAAGGTATTTCAGAGCATAGAAAATGATGGAATACTCCCAGACTCATTCTATAAAGCCAGCATAACCTTGATACCAAAAAACTTTTTTTGTGGTAAAGACACCACAAAAAAGGAAAATTACAGACCAATATTCCTCAGGAACATTGACGCAAAAATCCTCAACAAAATTCTAGACAATAGAATTCAGCAACATATCAAAAAAATAATTCACCATGATCAAGTGGGATATATACCAAGTATGCAGGGATGGTTCAACATTAGAAAAACAATCAATGTAATCCATCACATAAATAAAACAAAAGACAAGGACCACATAATCTTACCAATCAATGCAGAAAAGGCATTTGACAAAGTCCAACACCCATTCATGATAAAAACTCTCAACAAAATAGGAATAGAATGGAAATTCCTCAACATAACATAATTAAGGGCATTTATACAAAGCCAACCACCAACATCATCCTAAATAGAGAGAGTTTGAAAGCATTCCCCTTGAGAACAGGAACCAGACAAGGATGCCCTTTATCACCACTCTTATTCAATATGGTGCTGGAGGTCCTAGCCAGAGCAGTTAGGCTAAGAAAAGAAACAAAGGGCATCCAAATTACTCAAGAAGAAGAATAAAGTGGGTGGCCTCACACTACCTGATTTTAGAAACTATTATACCACCACAGTAGCCAAAACAGCCTGGTACTGGTCCAACAACAGATACATAGACCAGTGGAACAGAATTGAGAATCCAGACATAAATTCATCCACCTATGAGCAGCTGATATTTGACAAAGGCCCAAAGTCCATTAACTGGGGAAAAGATAGTCTCTTCAACAAATGGTGCTGGCATAACTGGATATCCATTTGCAAAAAACTGAAACAAGACCCATACCTCACACCATGCACAAAAAGTAACACAAAATGGATCAAATACCTCAATATAAAATCAAAAAGATAAAGATTAAGGAAGGAGAAATAGGCACAATGCTAGGAGCCCTAATACACGGCATAAATAGAACACGAACCATAAGTAACAATGCACAAGCACTAGAAGAGAGACGAGGTAACTGGGAACTCCTAAATATCAAACACTTATGCTCATCAAAAGACTCACCAAAAGAGTCAAAAGACAAGTTACAGACTGGGAAAAAATTTTTGGCTACAACAAATCTGATCAGTGTTTAATCTGTAAAATCTACAAGATACTGCAAAACCTCAACAATAAAAAGAAAACTCAATTCAAAAATGGGCAAAGGATATGAACAGGTATTTCACAAAAGAAGACATTCAGGTGGCTAACATACACATGAAGAAATGCTCATGATCATTAGCCATTAGAGAAATGCAAATCAAAACTGTATCTCACCCCAACAAGGCTAGCATTAATCCAAAAAACACAAAAGAGTAAATGTTGGAGAGGTTGTGGAGAGACTGGAACACTTATACACTGTTGGTGGGAATGTAAAATGGTACATCCACTTTGGAAATCAATTTGGCACTTCCTTAAAAAGCTAGAAATAGAACTACCACATGATCGAGCAATCTCACCCCTTGGAATATATTCTAGAGAAATAAGAGCCATCACACAAACAGATATATGCACACCCATGTTCATTGCAGCACTGTTCACGATAGCAGAAAGGTGGAAACAACCTAGGTGCCCATTAACAGATGAATGGATAAACAAATTATGGTGTATTCACACAATGGAATACTACACAACAATAAAGAACAATGAAGAATCCATGAAACATCTTATAAATATTTGTACCCAAAATCTCAAACAAATGCATCACTGATCCTAGACCTAACTTAAGTTTTTTGACTTGTTACCAGGAGTTACCCCATCATCCAGGGCTCAGTGGCTATGCTGTTGTTGTTAGGTGTCATTGAGTCAATTTTGACTTATAGCAACCCCATGTGACAGAGTAGAATGGCCCCATAGGTTTTTCGAGGCTGTAATCTTCATGGGAGCAGATTACCAGGTCTTTCTCCCATGGAGCTTTTGTCTGGGTTCAAACTGTCAGCCTTTTTTAGCAGGAGAGCACCTAACCTTTGTGCCACCAAGGCTATACAGAGACTAATAAAAAACTTAAAGAAAACAAAATCACGTAAGTAAGAGACACAAAACAGGGCATTAGAGGATCCCTTCCTGAATCAATCAGAATGCGATTTTTAGACATGAACATTGATAGAGACATTGACATAGAAGAGTATTTTAGAAAACTGATAGCGTCAAAATTCCCCTTGAAGTTTCCTTAAACCATCAATGAGGTAAAGTTAACCTAAAACTTGACTATGTAGTGGTTAAGAGCTTGGCTGCTAACCAAAAAGGTCAGCAGTTCAAATCCACCAGCCGTTCCTTGGGAATCCTATGCGGGCAGTTTTACTCTGCCCTATAGGGTCGCTATGAGTCAGAACCAACTCAATGGCACCTAACAACAACAACAGCATATAATTTTATATATATATATATTTTTAATGATCAAGACTCATCTTTATTTTATGAGAGAGAGTTGAGAACTCAGCACAGCTGAAGAGTCATTTTCATCTTCCAACTCATACTCACTCCAGGACAAATGCTTGGGAAGTTGCCTGTAAGACACATTGACCTGAAAATGTAAATCAAACCTTACTCTCATATGCTGTATATATAGAACTGAATTAAGTTAACTGTATTCCTGATGTGACTCTCCTCCACTGAATCATGGAACTGAGTGTAAACTTCAGGAAGGTGTCTTTCTGGGTTTTGTGGAGTAGAGCATATCTTAATCAGTGCCTTGGAACTTTAGGCATGGCTGGAGATACAGGGCTAACTACTTAGATTGGCACAGTCCTTAAAAAAAAAAGTCCCTTTGCTCACAGTTTAACTTCCCTACAAGTAATTTCTTACTGAAATGTCCTGAGAAGACATTCTGGTGTCAATTAAGTCACTGGCTATTTCTTAATCATCTAATTCTTATGTAAAGCATAAATGTTGAAGTCGAAGATTTTTAAAAGTAGGAGGCCAACGCTAGAATTCTTCGAGATCATTTGATCTTGACCAGTCTAATCTAATATTCTTCATCCATAACCAGTTGTATTTCACTGATTCAAATGTCTTCTCGCTATTTTCAATTTGATTGTTCCCCACCCTGCACTCCACCACCAGCTCATTCTCAATCTTCTGGCCAGATGGATTTATTCAATAATAAGGTCACCTCTCTCGCTTTTCTGTGTACAACCTTTAAATGTTCACCTATAACGTGCAAACGATGTACCCTCAGTGAACAAAGTCTTATAAAAGCTACTTCCTTCTCACTTCAACTTTGTGTAATACATAATCCACAGGATATATTGTGGATGTAAGAAGCAAAATTTTAAAACTGGCTGACACGATCTTCCTCTGCATTTGCTTGGGGAACCCCCGTTCATCTTTCAAACCTCAGCTAAGATTATTTTCAACCATCTTTGTTTGAACTCTGAGGTCAATTAAAAAGATTCTTGCTTTGTGCCACCAATGTCGTTTGTAAATGCTCCATCATGCCAGTAATCAAAATTAACTGTCCTTATTTATGTTTCTTTCTCTATGAGATTATGAGTGTTTCTTTTTCTTTTTTTTAAATTCAGTTGTTAATCAAATTGTAACTCCCTATGTCTAGCGCAGGGATTGATGGTCACGTAACAAGTGCTTAAGGGGTGTTGGTTTGCTGAATTATTTAATTTTTAGATTTTTTCCATTACTAAACAAAACCACTTTTACATCACACTCAGAGAGTTATATCAATTAGAAATTGCTTGAAGTAACTGAACTCAGCCTGTTCATTAAATATTTCACTGTTCATATGTTCAAACTGCCTAATTTTCATATTTACCACATCCTCTTCAGAGTGCATGCTTTTTGGAACAAATCACCTTTGTCATTAACACATTTGTTTTTCTGGAAGAAATCGGTTTGTTTGCCCAGCAACATCTACTTTTCACTTTAGTTGAAATTGGCAAAACTGCCACAGGGAAGAATTGACATTTTCCATCAATTTCTGGAAAGTGCAGTAGTACCAAATGTCATCAGACTGAGTTATACTGGGAATTAGTTTGAACTTCTCATGTATATGCTTGCTAGGTTTAATGTCAATCCTGGTGGCATAACAAGTAGGACAATCTAACATCTACAGCAGCAGACGGGCTGTAAGGTTACTGATACTTCATTTGGTTCAATCAATCAAATACTTTTGGACACTTTTTCAGGTGCTAATATTGACCTAGTACTCCCCAGGGTCCAAAAGAGAAGTGAGAGATATAGTCCTTACCCACTAACTCACTCAGTCTAGATTAAAACAAAAAAACACAAACCCGCTGCCATCAAGTCCAACTCGTAGTGACCCTATAGGACAGAGTAGAACTGCCCCATAGGATTTCCAAGGAGCGGCTGGTGAATTCTAACTGCCAACCCTTCGGTTAGCAGCCGAGCTCTTAACCACTGCACCACCAGGCCTCCCAGACTAGATTAAAGGGACAAAAATCACCATCTAGAAAAATATTGAATAAGATGTCAGAAGTCTAATTCTACTGTATAGCTAGAGAAAATATACTTTTTACTTTATAGCAATACATCATAAACAGTAAAATCCTAAATTGAATGGCAAATTTGAAAAGACAGATTGTATTTTATAAAGTACTGGCTGAGCGGTTCAAACAGCAAGAGCATAGACTCTGGGAAAGTCTGAAGTCCAAGTAGTTTGGAATGATCAAGGGGATTTTAACTTAGATAAGAGGCCCTTGAATGAATAATTCAAGAATGAATATTATATGAAGATGTTGAGATAGTGGAAGGGAAAGAACATAAAAAAAGGACAGAAATGGAATTGATCATGGAGTAGACGGCAACATGAAATTAGACAAGGCGGGGTGGGGGGGCTCAGATCTGCTTCTTCCATTAACTAGCTTCACTATGAGAATGAATCGAAATTGTCCAATGTGACACCACTCTTTCAGGGGCCTTACGGGGAGCAGCAATGCTTATGGGCTATTGCTCCAGAATTCTGAATTGTGTTTGTTTTTGCTCTGTCTTGCACCAGTTACCAAATATTTCTGTCTCTATTTCTTTATCTGTAGACTTTAAAATAATAATCAACTCACAAGGTTATTGGGAAAATTAAATGGAAAGAATACATTTAAAGTGCTTAGCACAGTACCTGGCACATTTTATATGCTACTCATTAGCTATTCCTTTCTTGCCATGCCAGGAAAAAAAAAAAAAAGCCAGAAAAAGAAGGTCACACTTGAGTTGGTAATTTCTACAAAAGCAAAAACACATTTTCTAAATTTGTCCATAAGCCCAGAAATAAACAGTATCCATTAAAATTTAAAATACATACATATATACAGGTAGTCCCTGACTTAACGAAGTATTTGAGTTACAACGAATCACACTTACGACCTTCTGGTTTTTTTTTTTTGTTTCTTTCTTTCTGGAATATCTTATTGTTAGTAATACGTACTATGTACAATGCTGCAGCGCTTAATTTGCTGATGTTATCATTCTCAGATGTTCACTTGCAGATATTCGATTTTATGATTTGCTGTTCAAAATACTGCCACATAGCAGGCTATGGCCTCGTAGACAATGAAGTCAGTGTTGGTGTTGGTGACA
Source organism: Dugong dugon (assembly GCA_030035585.1). Taxonomy (NCBI): domain Eukaryota; kingdom Metazoa; phylum Chordata; class Mammalia; order Sirenia; family Dugongidae; genus Dugong; species Dugong dugon. The sequence goes on along the minus strand of CM057478.1, from coordinate 7,113,079 downwards.
GTGTCAGGCGTTCTAATGGACAGAAAGTTGGGCAATGTTCCACTCTAATGACATATGACAATTGAATTGTGCACACGACCGACAGCCATTACTTGATAATGCCCCAGGACATCCTCCTCACGTAGATCATCTAAATCAAGATGTTAAAGTGGTTATCTACCTCCCAATAAACATCTGTGATTCAGCCTATGAATCGAGATTCAATTTCCACCTTCAAGGCATACTACGTACAAACTACATTTGCTCAGGCAATAGCTGCAATAGATGGAGGTACTGTACATTATACAATTTCTGGATGAATTATGATATTATCAGTGTATCCAGAACATTGCATCTTCCTGGGAGGAAGTTACAGGAAAGTGAATGCAAGAGATTAAAAAAAAAAAATTGCTGAGTTATGTGAACAAGTTCCAAGCATTTGATCAGGATAATACAATGGAAGAGATGGGTGGAAAAACAGTCCATATGGCAAGAATGGTGAATTTAGAACTTAATATCCCTACATGGAACAACCCATAGATCACTAAGAAGAGGAACTGACAAATTAGGACTTTGGAGAGCAAAGAAATGCTGAAGAAGAAAGAAATAATGAGGAAGAGGAAGGAGAGAAGTTGTCAAAAAAATTTAGAGTGAAAGGATTAGCTGAATTTTTTCCTACACTAAATCAGGGGCTTCAGCTGCTTGAAAACATGGCAACAAACACTGATCGCTTTGCAAAAGTCCATATGCAGATTTGGGAAGCAGTGAGATGTCACCACAAGTACGTGAAGAAAAAAAAAAAAAAGAAAAGGACCATACAAATAACTCTAATATTTTGACTAGAAACGCTGTTCCCACTCCCAGGGATAATCCAGATTATCCAGAACTTTCCACAAGCAGAGTTATTACTGCAACGGACAAAATGCCAACATCAACCAACTCTTCTTCGCCGTGGGAGTAAATTTTTATGATTTGTATATTTTTTATATACGTATGTTTGAAAATATATCTAAGTTTATATGTAATGTTTCCAACGCCCAAAGACAAAGATCGGATTCATAAAGATACCGATAATAAAAGACAATAATACTGAAAACTAAAAAAAGGGAGGTATTTGACATGTCAGAACCGACTTACAATAGACTGGTCGGAAAGAAACCCTGCCATAAGTCGAGCATTACCTGTGTATACATATATAATTATACGTGTATATATAATTTTATCTAGTATTTACTTATATAAATATTTCAATATGTGATGTGCAAATAAATACATATGTTTAAACATTTTCTTTAAAGGAGACTTGACCTAATTATTCCACTTCATTAAAGAGTGGCCTAAAAAAGGTAAACAGCCATCCATAAAATATAGGCTCCAATTCTTAGTGATATTCATCTGAAATATTTTACTGATTTCTTGCCTAGAACTGGTACTTCCATCTTTTATATGCCCTGACATTTACAAAATTTTTAGACATGCATAAAAATTTTGTTTTCTAGTTTTGAAATGATGTCAAATATATGCATCAATCATGAGTTTCTTTCCAAGAGAAAACTATTCGCCAGTTGAAATCTCACACATCAGAGCAAGTACTGCATTGTAAGTGTCCTCCTTACCCATAACTGGGGCATTACACAGGCGTCACAGCATCTAATTTGCTTTGGCAGCAGCGTGACAGCAGGTTACCACTTAGTATTCTCTGGACAAAAGCAAGGATGATGAAGCACAGCTGTACTCAAAGCTGAATAGGCTGAAGCTACAACATGTCAAAGCACAACTTAGCAAACACATCCTGAAACTGTCAAGCACAAAGGGTTAGCAGAAACTCACAAAAAGCAAAAGAAACTTGTGGGAAAATATTCTTTGAAAGTTTTGACTTAAAAGGTTACATAGGATAAATTTTAGATTGCACAGAACTTACTTTGCATTTAGGAACATATTTGGTGAGCTTGTACCAAGGAACCACATGATATACATTTTGTAAAGCTCCCTCATATATTTGCACAGTGAAATATTACCTTGGGCTACACAAATGAATTAAATATATTTTAACATCACCAAGGATCAATTTACAAATACATATTTTGAATATTACATGCTCATTAGACCATATCGCTCTACCAATGACTGCAAATAATTTTCGTCTTAATTTCTAACAATGGTTGATTAGTACCAAATGCCTGGAGAACTGTGTTGACAATTTATAAACTACATCCAAGTCCACTGAAAAAGGTGATATGCACTAACAATGTCTTAATTGATAGGAGGTAAGAGAATGGTTGCATACATACCATATAGTCAATTTAATTATAACATATGACAATCACCACAATCCAAGGAAAATTAAAAATAAAAACATTGGTAGATTTCATTTACTTAATAAAAGTTTAGTGAGCATCCTTGACTTAAATGACTGCAAGAACAACCAGTGTGTACATCATCAAACTTCAAAATACAATTGCAACAATAAAACAATTCACCAGTAAATTTATTACATCTTGCCGTAGTCTCGCCATATTTGTTTGGGTCTTGCTGTTAGCACTTACCATATATGATTCTCCTCCACCATGAGATTGTGAGTCCTTTGAGGCTAAGACAGCACTGCATTCATCTTACACCTAAGCTAACACACTATCTACAATATAATTGGTGCTCATTTAAACTTTGCTGAAAGAAGGGACAGAGGAAAGGAGGATGCAAAGTTCAGTGGGCAGTAGAATAAAAGGTTCTGGAAATTGGGAGAAGGAGCTTATGCTGAAACTATTTCTGGGATTTTCGAAACTGGGGTCAATATCTACCGGGAAGCTTAGAAAAGTATCTAAGGTAGGTGAAGAGACAGCTAAACTGTAGTGTTTATTTTGTTTGCCTATTTTGCCTATTTTGCTGTTGCACTTGTGGAAAGTTCTCATTTAACAACTACTATTTCATCCTGATCTAAGTTTAAAATCAATCCGTGTTATGGAATAGTAACCAGAGTTCAAAATCTCACCACTAGGTATCCATTGTATGGACTTCGTAGTGATATGCATCATAATAATTCAAGATAAACTATATAAACTATGTACGTTTGCTTTAATCTAGAATCTAGGTGAGGTTAAGGTCCCTGGATGGCACAAACAGTTTGTGCTGAACTACTAACCTAAAGTTAGTGATTTGAACCCATCCAGTGGTACCGCGGAAGAAAGCCTTGGAGATACGCTTTCATAAAGATTCCAGTCAAGAAAACACTATGGAGTAATTCTACTCTATAACATATGGGGTTGCCATGAGTCGGAATCAACTCAATGGCAACTTATTTTTTTTTCTCTGGAGAGGTTAGTTAGCATTTGAGGTAACCAGATGGCTGCTAACCAAAAGATTGCCGGTTTGAACTGACCCAGCAGCACCGCAGAATAAAGATTGGCAATCTTCTTTGATAACATTTATAGCCAAGAAAACCCTATGGAGCATTTCCACTCTGTAACGCATGAGGTGGCCATGAGTCAGGGGCTGACTCAATGAGAGCTAACAGCAACAACAGTATTAAAACGTTGCCCGAGTTTTCATTAGTAGAAATGATGTTAGATTTAGATTTATGTGTGTATATATATATATATATATAGATTTTTTGTAATGAAGAAGTGAGTATTTATGATTTTAGCTGGTAGAAAATTGTGCATAGGAACACAAGCCCTGCAAGGAGAAGATATGGAGTCTGGAAGTCCAGTAGCCTGATGCCATTGTAGCACTGCTTGAGATCAGAAGTCCTGATGGCCATGCGTTTCCCCTCTTCAGAAGACCTACCACTTCATCTATTTACAAGACTGGCTGGTTCTGCTGTCTATCTATCAATCCATCTGCCTCTAAGTTATCCCTATAGAATGTGCTAATTACAGCACCTTGGTCAGCAAATGGAAATTCCCAGAGGTACAGAACAAGTATATGTCTGGTTTGATTGAGTACTAATAATGCTTGGGTATTTGGAAATATTTGACCTTAGACTTTTATTATGACAATCTACATGGAAGATGGTATTTGGCCTTTAACAAGATCTATCAGTTATGAGTTAACAATGTTTATCAAAGGCACCTGATACTTGTTGAATCACCAGATTGGCCTAGGGCAGTTTGCAAGATTAGTGCCGTCACTGAATGCTCTCACCACCAACGCGCTACAATTATTGCTATCAATGTCTTTCTCTTGCCCAATAGACAAAACACCTTTTAAAGGGCAGAATTTATATCTTATTCAGGTCTGTATGCATAACATTGTAATATATGATAAGTGTTCAATAAACAATTTCAGAATAAATAGTTAGCCATCCTGAATCATTCAGAGAGGAGCATATATAAGAAAGGGAAAATCGTCCCTGCCAATAATCAGACTGTAATTTTCCTAACAGAACATAAAACGTTTACAGTGAAGCATCAACAAGGTCCTGTAAACAATGTTTCTCCAATGACCAGAATGACTGTGAAATGAACAACAGCCCCTCTTTTTGAGTAACTGCTGCTTTTTTACCAGTGACACCCCCAGCCCTACTTCGTTCCTTTAGATATCTAGTTGCTGAAACGTCCCCGACTCCTTGACTGTCTCCAGTCTGGAGCTGGTCCTCACTTTCCCAACCTTTCTTAAAATCATTCATCACAAGCCCAAAGCCTATAAAAAGCCTCTCCCACTCCTTTTATTTAGATTTTTCCAAGATTCCCTCTGGAGTGTATTTGCTCTTATTGTAATAAGCTAATGAAACCTAAGGACTATGCTGTGTCTTTAGAGGGCTTTGGCTGGTGGGCTTCGTATAATAATCGATACAATATACATGGTTCTAAAGTCTCAGATTGTATTTTTATAAATTACACAGAGCATATAGAAAACTATATTTAATATTAGATTATTCTTGTTTACAAGTATAGCTTCCAACATCCAACTTTGCCTAATTATTTTAATGCCTTTCTTAGCGCACAACCCTTAGATTTCTGCAGTCTGCATCTGCAACTCTTCAGCCTTAATCTTTCATGGTTTGACTATATTGTCATCACTGAAGCCCCACTGTGATAATTAAAGCTAAATGCCTAAAACTAGGTGTCATCATACGATGGTCTTTCATACTTTATTTACATCTATCTCCTTATTACATAATAAGCAAATTAAATGGAGGATAAGGGAGAATAAAAACTATCCCTGCTTCTGATGTTGGTAATTGGACATGTAAAGAGAGATGATAGCTATCCGTGACTTCTCTCCAATTATAAGAAATAGGTTAGAGAGGAAGTTCTGTACAAGAGTTAGACAAGGCCCAATATACGACACACATGTAAGTTGAACGTTCCAACCAGTGTTGGTAATTAGATAACGTCTGTTGTTTCATCATCAGGAGTACATACTTGAAGGGTGGTTAGCTGGCATTCTTAAGAACCTATAAAGGATTCTCCGTTCTGATAGGGGCTGCTAAAAGCTACATTAACTTCATACGCATAACAGAGCTCTAAATTAGCAAAAAGATAATAGAAATTATTTTATTGAGTAAATTAATAATGTTCAACATATGTGTTGGTTATTTAGAAATACACTGATACTTCTATGCTTGAAGGGTGGTTCAAACTTACCCAGTGACTCCCCGGAGAAAGACTTGGAGATCTTCTCCCATAAACATTACAGCCTAGAAAACCTTATGGGGTAGGTCTACTCTGTCACACTGGGTCACTATGAATCAAAATTGACTTGATAGCACCCAAGAACAACAATAATATATAGGAAGAAGTTAGCTGAATCTAGCCACTAAAATGTTTTAACCATTCTTTCAAGTGCTCATTCCATGCAAGATACTTGTCTAGTACCAAAGGGGCAGGAAGCTAAAATTTCAATGGAACTTTAAAGACAAAAAAAAAAAAAAATATGTGTATGACTGCTCAGAGCTTATTTGGTAATAAATGTATTTACAGTGAATAAATGCATTTATAGGGGCATAATTTTTTCAGAGACTTGCTTTCATAACATAATAGCTAGAAATGAGATTGTGGAGGAGGAGACATATAGGACTCATCTACATCTGAATATTAGAGTATATCAATTTCTTTTTAAAAAGACCTGTGCAGAGTTTGTCTGTGAGTAGACAAATTGGCCTAAGTCAGTCCACAACACTCCCTATGGTACAGATCCCTTTAATACCTCTAGCTGTCAGTAAATCTGTCTGTACAGACAGATCATCATATTGTGGGAAGTGAAGAGATGGGGCATTAAAGGGAAGTGTCATCTCTTCTGCATCATCCTCCACTGAGGTTATATGACAAGTAGCACAGTGCAGGGAAGGTGGGATGTTAATGCCAAGATTCATTTAGTTGCCAGCAGTAAAAGAAGTAGAAGCACAAAAGTGGAAAAGAGAATGTTACAGAGAAAGATGATTGGTGGAGAACTTATTATACAAAGGACTGATTCAGCAGCAGATTTAAGGGAAGTCACCTTTCTTTCAAATAATAAAGAGTACAGTGACCCTTGAAGGACAGACAGACAGACTTGGATTACTGAACGTAATCTATCACTTTTACGTTCCAAAAACTCAAATCTGGTAGAGAGAGAGGCTGAAGAAATATATAAGTAATAACTCACATCCCCAGTCACTGTCTCTAGAATAAAATATTTAAACCACAAGGGGCCTATTCCCAATCATTCATATACCAGAAAAGAATACTGAAGTAGGAGGAAGTGGTTCATCTCAGCGCCATACCAGTTTTCAACTGCAGAGCCAGGACTACAAATATATAGTTGAGAGTATGTTGTGGACTCAGTCAGAACTGTGTTTAAATACCATTTTGGCCACTTCTAAGATATGTAACCTTGAACCAAGGTACTTAAACTTACTGTGTATCACTTTTCTCAAGTATAAAAAGGAAATAATAATGCTGACCTATTAGGGACACTATGAAGATTAAATGTAATTAAATAGCATTTGAAATATGCTACTGCTTTGAAATATTTTGCCAACAAAGAGACTGAGTTTATTTAGTGCTGATTTCATTTAAAAATTTTGTATTAATGAGACAGTAAATACTATGAATCCATTTAGGTTTGGCAAATTTTGATTGAGAGGTATCTGAAATAAAAAGCGGTTCTAAAATTTTCTTCTACATTTTAAATGTTTAATTTTATTTAGTTAAATAACATTTGTCTTAGTCATCTAGTGCTGCTCTAACAGAAATACCACAAGTGGATGGCTTTAACAAAGGGAAGTTTATTCCCTCACAGTCCAGTAGGTGACAAGTCCAAATTCAGGGCATCAGCTCCAGGAGAATGCTTTCTCCGTCGGCTCTGGAGGAAGGTTGGTGTCATCAATCTTCCCATGGTCTGGGAGCTTCTCTGTGCAGTAACCTAAGGTCCAAAGGATGTGCTCTGCTCCTGGCACTGCTTTGTGGTGGTATGAGGCTCCCAAGTGTCTCTGCTCGGTTCTCTCTTTTATATCTCAAGAGAGATCGTATTAAGACACTATCTAATCTTCTAAACCTCATCAGTATAACCTCATCACAGTGATAGAATTTACAACACATAAGGAGATCACATATAACCTCATCATAGTGATAGAGTTTACAGCACATAAGGAAATCACATCAGATTACACAGTCATACAGTACTGCAAATCATGACCCAGCCAAGTTGACAGATACTTTTGGTGGACACAATTCAATCCATGACAACACTCATGTACATTTACATACTTATGTTTTTGTTGTTAGGTACCTTTGAGTTGATTCTGGTTCAGTGATAACATGTGACAGAGAAGAACTGCTCCATAGAGTTGCCTAGGCTGTAATCTTTACGGAAGCAGATCACCAGGTCTTTCTCCCATGGAACCAGCTAGGCAGGTGTCATGGCCTGAATTGTGTCCCCTAAAAAATATGTGTATCAATTTGGCTAGGCCATGATTCCCAGTATTGTGTGATTGTCCGCCATTTTGTCTTCTGATGTGATTTTCTATGTGTTGTAAATCCTCTCTCTATGATGTTGATAAGATGGAATCAGCGGCAGTTATGTTAATGAGGCAGGACTCAGTCTACAAGATCGGATTGAGTCTTGAGCCAATCTCTTGAGATATAAAAGAGAGAAGCAAGCAGAGAGACAGGGGACCTCATACAACCAAGAAACAAGAGCCAGGAGAATAGTGCGTCCTTTGGACCCTGGGTCCCTGTGCTGAGAAGCTCCTAGTCCAGGGGAAGATTGTTGACAAGGACCTTTCTTCAGAGCTGACAGAGAGAGAAAGCCTTCCCCTGGAGCTGATACCCTGAATTTGGACTTCTAGCCTGATAGACTGTGAGAAAATAAATTTCTCTTTGTTAAAGCCATCCATTTGTGGTATTTCTGTTACAGCAGCACTAGATAATTTACACAGTGGGTTTGAAAAACCAGCTCTTCAGTTAGCAGCCAAGTGCTTAATCCCTTGCGCTGCTAGGGCTCCATAAATTTACCTATGAAGAAACGGAACTCCAGAGTAAATAAATACTTTGTCCCAGTCTTAAAGCTAATCACTGGAGGAAAGGTCTCCGATCTCAAGTCTTATCAGACTCTCAAAAGTTACATAATATATGACACGGCATCTGTGTTGGAATGAAGACAGAAAACAGGTGTCACAGTGATTTTAGACATCTGTTATTTAAACAAGGAGAGACATGCCATAAAGCCAGATGTGTAAACATAACACATTTCACCTCCTGCACAATTTCATTTTGAATGAGTTTTGGATATATACAGCCTGCTGTTCAAAAAACAGTGACCAAAAATAAAAAGGAAAAGCCCTGGTGGCACAGTGGTTAAGAGCTCAAGATGTTAACCAAAATGTCAACAGTTCAAATCTACCAGCTGCTCCTGGGAAACCCTATGGGGCAGTTCTACTCTGCCCTATAGGGTCGCTGAGAGTCACAATCGACTTGATGCAACAGGTATATTATATAATTCTCATTATGCAGTGCCTAAGGAGATTCTTTATATATATATTATATTACATTATATATATATATATATTATATATATATTATATATATATATATATATATAATATATATTATATATATAATATATATATAAGTATAATATAATATATATATATTATATATATATATATAATAAAACTGTTACAGAATTAAAAAAAAAATAAAGGCCACTGGTTTTGATATATAAATACTGACTTCTACACTGAACATAACAACAAATACCATCGAATCATTAATCTGAAAAGAATTTCAAAAGAACATTTAATCTATCTCTTGCCTCAATAAACACCTTCACCCAAACTATTTTTGTGAGATGCTAAATGCCTTCAGAGAACTATTTATTAAACTTTCCTAATATTTCAGAATTTTGTTCAATCTCGATAGAAAACTACCCTCTAGGAATTGGGTATGAATCTCAACTTGCCAACTTAAGTGTACAAGAATGAAAACTTTTCTTTTTTTAATACAGCTTAAATTTTATTTCCAGCCTATACCCATTGCCGTGGTCAAATTTTCCCAGAGTTGTGGAATTATCAGTGCCAAGGCATCTGAGAGTTGGTTTGGGATCTGGTCTTTGTCCTATATGTCTGGCCCAGCGTTTGCTGCCCATTTTATTAGTCACTATGACATTCTCAATTCCATGACTCTTAGTGTTCTTTCACTTACGTACTTCACTTTCTGACCCTGTCAGAATGGAGACAGCACAGAGTCATTTTCTATCAAGGGTCTTGCCTCCTCACTGCTCCCAGTGCAGGAAGTCAGCCTCCCTGCCCCCAGATATCACAGGATTAAACAATATTAACCAGATTGGATCTTTTTCCTTCTCCATTTTTCAGATCTGCTTTTCTCTAACTCAGAATCATTCATAGGCACATTCTTTCCACAGATATTCCTCAAACAAAACTCCAGTTGATGTCATCTTCAATGAAGTTATCCTGGTGGAGAGAGAAATTCTCTTTCCTAGTCATTTTAGAAAAAGCCCTGTGTACCCTCTCATTCTCACGACTTATCTGTCAGTTTGTCCTACCGTGGTGACTTGTGTGTGTTGCTGTGATGCTGGAAGATATGCCACCAGTACTTCAAATACTAGCAGGGTTACTCGTGGTAAACAGGTTTCAGTGAAGCTTTCATAGAGAGATGGACTAGCAAGAAAGGTCTGTCAATCTACTTTTGAAAATTAGCCAATGAAAACCCTATCGATCACAGAATATTGCCCAATATAATGCTAGAAGAAGATGAGGCAAGACCAGGCAATGTTTTGTACCCTAACGCTAACCCTATTCTGTTAGACATAAGGTCGCCATGAGCCACTGCTGACTTGACGACAACTAAAAACAAATGTCTCTCACTCACCTGACTGAGGTCACTTGTCTATTCCTGATCCAATTACTAGACCTAGGGAAGCATAATAGTCTGACCTTGGTCCTGAGCTCAGTTCCAGTATCCATACAAAATACACCAACTGAAAGTTGGAGAATATCAGCTTCTAGAAAGAACTACTGTAAAGGAGATGTACCTGAGGGTTCTCACTGTTGTTTCAGAGATAAAGCTATGCTTTCCACTTTATTTTGTCCAAAAATATGTTCATGGCCCTGAAATTTCGTGTTGTAGCTACCATACAAATTCTCTAGTTTCCCCCTAATTGTTTAGGTCTTTGGAACTCAAAACCAGAGAGACTAGTGTAAGGTACCACTCCCTTGAGGCAAAGAGCCCCGCCCGAATCATCTGCTTAAGTGAAGGAAGGGAAGGGTGGAAACATAATGAGAAAAAAAATGTATGCTAACGTGCAATATTTTATCCTCACACACGTTCAAGTTCATTTTTATACTTGATGACAGAGTTTTCAACAGTATGTAATTAGACTGCATATAACATCTATCTAATGAACCAAACAATAAACTTAAAAAAGAAATGCAATAGAAAAGAAAGGAATCCTTCTCTCCTTAAATACCGATACACTATAGATGAGATTAACGTGCTCACTAATAACTAGTAGGATGCCCAGGGGGTTGTTTGGATAATTTCTGAACCTCTTCCATCTCAGGTTATTATAGGTATCCACTTATTGCCATAATACTACCCCATAATCTATCTACATTATTGTATTTTCCACATTGCAATAATATCCATGCTATTACATGGTTGTTTCTTCCTATCAAGATTCTTTGAGGGCAATGATGTTGTTATTCATCTGTGAATCCCAAGAGCCAAGCACAGTGCCTGGCACACAGTCTAGTAAAGGGAGGAATACAAGAATAAACAAACACATAGGTTGAGTTATGATGTTCCTGATTTTAGATCTAAAACCCAAGAACATGGGGATTTATATCCTTTTTTTTTTTATTCTCTGATTAATAATATCACCTGACAACTTAAACTAGGAAATAAATAAATCAATAATATCAGCATACAAATTTTAAGAACTTCATTAGCCTAGGAAAAGTGATCTGAGGTACAGAATACCATGGGGAACACCCCAGATTTATTTCTGTTATAAAAAGTTGCCAGGATGATTCTCTTTTTATTTTTCTTGATATTAAAATGCATATTTTTCTTATTACTAACATTTTTCAGAATCATTATGTGTATAAAAAATAAAAGAACAAGGAGGAAGAGGAGAAGATAAGGAGAAGAAAAAGGAGGAAAATGAAACAGGCTCCCATCTAATTAGGACTGCCATTGCTGGTTTGTTGTAAGCCTTTGCAGTTTTACTTCTTCACATATATACATGGGTCTTTTTCTTAATATAGCAATAACCTGTCGGGTCGTTTTCTTAACATAGCAATAACCTGTCTTAGCTTAGTATCACCTTAGAATCTTTTTTTTTTTTTTTTTATCAATTTGATTACTAGTAATAGTTAGGACATTTTCAGTTTTGCTAACTAATTACATTTTTTCCACTTAAAAACTATTTTTTTTTTTTGTGCCTGGGAACCATTTGTCTCTTGGAATGGTAGTGATTTTTTAAAATAAAATTTAATTCAATGTTATATATTAACGATATTAGCTGGTAACAAGTTAAATTTGTAGGAGAAATTTCCTCTAACCTTATATTTTTTTTTCTTAAAAGATGATTTATTTTATCAAACTTTTTTTTATTATTTAAGACTAGAATTTTGAAAATGTAACTATGATCATTTGTAAGAATAATTTTTTAATTTATATTTTACCTGGTTAAAATAAATATTTATAAAGGAGAAAAAAGCAAAAAAAAAAAAAAAAAAAAAAAAACCAAACAAACGTGTTGCTGTCAAGTTGATTCAAACTCGTAAGACCCTATAGCACATAGTAGAAGTATCCTGTAGGGTTTCCAAGGAGCAGCTGGTAGATTTGAACTGCCAACCTTCTGGTTAGCAGCCAAGCTCTTAACCACTATACCACCAGGGAAAGAAACCCTAATAAATGACAAAATGAGCATCTACTTTTTAACTAGGTTAACACTTCTTGACTCTAGTAAATATAATCCCACAGTGCCAAAGAAAATTGAATACAACTATTTAACTAAATGCCAGTAATTTTTAAAGAATTCTGGAGAACAGACGATAAATAAGGACATTAAGTGTAGAAAAATAAATGAGAAATTTTGGTAATATAGCTATAGCCCTACAAAGAACACCACATTTTGCCTTAGGCACAGCCATTCCTTTTTTGAGAAGCCCTCGGCAGTTACCAGCAGAAAACAGTGGCTAAGTGAGCTTGATTCCTCATTACAGACAGTTCTGACATACTGGATTGGGCCAAGAAGGGCATCTGTTTGCCATACCTACTTAAGCTTCTGACCAAACAATGACCACAAGACCTCTGGCTTTTCACTACGCCCCCTTCCTATGCTGAAATCTGAGTCCAGAATTGTTTTGTACTGAGACTACTTGGATGAGACAAAACAGTAAGAGAACAGAAGAACCTAAGGGCAAACCCCATTGCCACCAAGTCAATTCTGACTCATAGTGACCCTGTAAGGGCAAAAGTGCAAGATAATGGCCAACCTAGGGAAGCATTCTACCAAAAAATGGTTCGGTCTTCACCATGGAGGAAGAATTTAAGAAATCCCTGGGCTGGGCACAGCAGCAGTGAAGACTTTGGTATACATGGTAACTTAGATTTAAGAAAATATTGCAATCTTTCAGATATAGAGCGATAACAAGAAACTATGAAGGCACAGGGATTATGGGAGACTGTGATAACTTGAATCTTGATTAAAAAAAATTAAAATAGCTAAAATATATTGAGTGCTTACTGTGTTCTAAGGTTTGATATAAATTAGCACTTTACACATAATATTTTACTTATTAATCAAAGCAAACTGAGGGCATGGGTACCATTATTATTTCCTTTTATAGATTAAAAACACACAACAAACAAAACAATAAAAAAAATCGGAGGGCACAGATGGTTAAATAACTAGTATCAGACCAGACAGTTAACAAGTAAAATAGCAGAGAATTCAGTTGAGGAATTGTGACATCATCCTTATACTGTTAAAAGATAAATTACATGGACATCAGGTTTAAAAAAAATTCCTGATATAAGGACCACTGTCCATAATAATAAAGTAGAGGGTGTTCTTCAGTATAGAGATCACATTTGGTTCAGCATTATGGTGCCAGAAACAAAGAAAATAAAAATAAATTTAAAAAAGGAAATCAATAAGTTTAAATATAAGAAAAATATAGTGTAGGGTTAGGATGGGTAATGAGCTAATTCTCACATTTCCACAGGGAGATGTCTTCTGATAAAATGAATAAATCCATTCGGAATGTATCTTCCCATAGGGCATCCACCATCTAAATTAGGTCTGGACTCCAGCATGATTCTGGCTGGTTTCCACTGTGATTATTTTAACTTTCTTGTAGCTCTTCAGTTTTAACCTTTATAGTCTCCAGGTGTTCTCTCAATTTATTTTTTATTGTACTTTAGATGAAGGTTTATAGAACAGATAGTTTCTCATTCAATAGTCAGTACACATATTGTTTTACGACACTGGTTAACAACCTCACGACATGTCAACACTCTCCCTTCTCGACCTTGGGGGAACTTTTTTCAGTGAAAATATACATAGCCAAAGTTACACCATATCAAAAATTTCTACATGTACAATTCAGTGACATCGATTATATTCTCCCAGTTGTGCAGCTATTATCCCTATCATTTTCCAAATTATTCCATTACAATTATCTTCAACTCACTGCCCCCTAGTTTTCCCATCACAACTTTCGAGTTGCTGTTGTCAATTTGATCTCACATAGATAATTCCTTTTTATTTTCTTTTGTACCTTAGATGAAGGTTTGCAGAACAAAGTTTCTCATTAAAGAGCTAGTATACATATTGCCCTATGACAATGGCTAACAACCTCACAACATGTCAACACTGTCCCTTCTTAACCTTGGGTTCCCTATCACCAGCTTTCCTGTCCCCTCCTGCCTTCTAGTCCTTGTCCCTGGACTGCTGTGCCTCATTACTCCTGTTTTGTTTTATGAGGCTGTCCAATCCCTGGCTGAACAGTGAACTTCGGGAGTGACTTCACCACTGAGCTAAAAGGGTGTCCGGTGGCCATATTCTCAGGATTTCTCCAGTCTGGCAGGCCAGTATATCTGGTCTTTTTTTGTGAGTTAGAATTTTGTTCTACATCCTTTTCCAGCTCTGTTCAGGAACCTCTATTGTGATCCCGGTCAGAGCAGTCAGTGGTGATAGCTGGGCACCATCCTGCTGTACTGGACTCAGTCTGGTGGAGGCCCTGGTAGCTGTGGTCCATTAGTCCTTTGGACTAATCTCTTCCTTATATCTTGTTCTCTTCATTATCCCTTGCTCCCGAAGGGGTGAGGCCAGTGGATTATCTTAGATGGCTACTCACAGGCTTTTAAAACCTCAAACACTACTCACCAAGGTAGAATGTATCACATTGACTTTATAAACTGTGTTATGCCAATTGAGCTAGATGTCCCCGAAGACCATGGTCCCCACAGGACTTGGCCCAGCAATTCAGTCCCTCAGGGAGTTTGGAAGTGTCTATGGAGCTTCCATAACCTTTCCTTGTACAAGTTGTGCTGGCTTCCCCAGTATTGTGTAGTGTCTTACCCTTCACTAAAGTTACCACTTACCTATTGTCTATTTAGCTCCCCGCCCCCATCCCTCATAATGACAAAGATTGTTTGTTTTTGTGTGTAAACTTTTTTTTTTTTTTTTAATATTTTATTGTACTTCAGGTGAAGGCTTACAGAATGAACAGTTTCTCATGTAACAGTAGTACACATGCTGTTTTAGAACTTTGGTTAACAACCCCACAACATTTTAACCCTCTAAATTCTAAGCTTTTTTTTTTTTTTTTTGGTGAAAATACACATAGCCAAGGATACACCATTTCAAAACGTTTTACGTACACATTTAAGTGACATTGACTACGCTCTTCTAATTGTGCTGTTATTCGCACTTAAGATGAAGGCTTACAGGGGAAAATAGCCTCCCATTTAACAGTTATTACAAATGCTGCCCTATAACAACGGTTAACAATCTCACAACACATCAACAGTATCCTTACTCAACCTTGTGTTCCCTATCATCAGCTTCTTACTACCCTTCTGCCTTCTGGCCCTTGTCACTGGACTCCTATACCTCGTTAGTCTCATTTGGTTTTACTGGGCTGTCCACTACCAGGCTGAACAGTGAACCTCGAAGGTAACTTCACCACTGAGCTAAAAGGGTGTCTAGGGGTCATACTCTTGAGGTTTCTCCAGTCTCCTTTAGGCCAGTAAATCTGGTCTTTTTTTTTTGTGAGTTAGAATTTTGCTCTACATCCCTCTCCAGCTCTGTCCAGAACCCTCTGTTGTGATCTTGGTCAGAGCAGTCAGCGGTGGTACCCGGGCACCATCTAGCTGTACTGGACTCAGTCCGGTGGAGGTCTTGGTAGCTGTGGACAATTAGTCCTTTGGAGTAATCTTTTCATTGTATCCTGTTCTCTTCATTCTCCCTTGCTCCTGAAGGGATGAGACCAGTGGAGTATCTTAGATGGCCGCTCACAGGCTTTTAAGACCCCAGACACTACTCACCAAGGTAGAAGGTAGAGCATTATCTTTATAAGTAGTGTCATGCCAATTGAGCTAGATATTCCCTGAGACCATGGTCCCCAGAGCCCTCCGTCCAGCAACTCAGTCCCTCGGGAAGTTTGGATGTGTCCATGGGGCCTCCATGACCTTTCCTTGTGCAGGTTGTGTTAGTTTCCCTTGTATTGTGTACTGTCTCACCTTTCACCCAAGATACCACTTATCTATTGCTTATTTAATATCCCCCCCCCCCCGTTGCTGGTAACCAACAAGGATTGTTACATTTTGCATGTGAACTTTTTCATGGGTTTTTACAATAGAGGTCTTATACAATATTTGTCCTTTTGTGATTGACTTATTTCACTCAGCATAATGTCTTCCAGTTTCATCCATGTTATGAGATGGTTCACAGATTCATCGTTGTTCTTTCTCGTTGCATAGTACTCCATTATGTGTATGTACCATAGTTTGTTTATCCATTCATCTGTTGATGGGCACCTACGTTGTTTCCATCGTTTTGCTATTGTGAACAGTGCTGCCATGAACATAGGTTTGCATATGTCTATTCGAGTGACGACACTTATTTCTCTAGGATATATTCCTAGGAGTGGGATTGCAGGATCGAATGCTATGTCTATTTCTAGCTTTCTGAGGAAACACCATATCATCTTCCAAAATGGTTGTATCATTTTGCATTCCCACCAGCAGTGCATAAGTGTTCCGATCTCCCCGCAGCCCCACCAACATTTGTTATTTCCAGTATTTTTGATTCGTGCCAGTAATGCCGGGGTGAGATGGTATCTCACTGTGGTTTTAATTTGCATTTCTCTAATGGCTAGTGAACGCGAGCATTTCCTCATGTGTCTGTTGGCCATTTGAATGTCTTCCTTGGTGAAGTGTCTGTTCATTTCCTTTGCCCATTTTTTGATAGGATTGTTTGTCTTTTTGTTGTAGAGGTGTTGGATTTTCTTGTAGATTATTGTCTGACTTGTACTGTCCAAAAATTTTTTCCCAGTCTGTAGGTTCTCTTTTGACTCTTTTGGTGAAGCCTTTTGAAGAGCATAGGTGTTTGATTTTTAGAAGATCCCCGTTATCTAGTTTATCTGTTGGGTTTTGTGTGTTGATGGTTATGGTTTGTATCCTGTTAATGCTATGTATTAAGGCCTGAAGTGTTGGTCCTATTTTTTCTTCTATGAACTTTATAGTTTTAGGCTTTATATTCAGGTCTTTGATCCATTTTGAAGTAGTTTTTGTATACGGTGTGAGGCATGGGTCCTGTTTCATTTTTCTGCAAATGGATATCCAGTTTTGCCAGCACCATTTGTTAAAAAGACTGTCTTTTCCCAATTTGATGGACTTTGGGCCCTTGTCGAAAATCAGGTTACCGTAGGTGGATGGATTTACATCTGGGTTCTCAATTCTGTTCCATTGGTCAATGTATCTGTTGTTGTACCAGTACCAGGCTGTTTTGACTACTGTAGCTGTATAGTAGGTTCTCAAGTCAGGTAGTGTGAGTCCTCCAACTTTATTCTTCTTCTTCAGTAGTGCTTTACTTATTCAGGGCTTCTTCCCTTTCCATATAAATTTAATAATTAGGTTTTCCATCTCTTTGAAGAATGTTGCTGGTATTTGGATCGGGATTGCATTGTATTTGTAAATTGCTTTGGGTAGAATTGCCATTTTCACAATGTTGAGTCTGCCTATCCATGAGCATGGTATGTTTTTCCATTTATGTAGATCCCTTTGGGTTTCATGCAGCAGTGTTTTGTAGTTTTCTTTGTACAGGTCTTTTACATACCTGGTCAGATTTATTCCTAAGTATTTTATCTTTTTAGGGGCTATTGAAAATGGTATTGATTTCCTGATTTCCTTTTCATCGTTCTCTTTACTGGTGTATAGGAATCCAACTGATTTTTGAATGTTTATCTTGTATCCTGCTACTCTGCTGAATCTTTCTATTAGTTCCAGTAGATTTCTCGTGGAGTCTTTAGGGTGTTCTATGTATAGTATCATATCTTCTGCAAACAGGGACAGTTTAACTTCTTCATTACCAATTTGGATGCCCTTTATTTCTTTCTCTTGCCATATTGCTCTAGCTAGAACTTCCAGCACAATGTTAAATAGGAGTGGTGATAAAGGGCATCCTTGTCTTGTTCCCGTTTTCAAGGGGAATGTTTTCCGCCTCTCTCCATTAAGAATGATGTTGGCTGTTGGTTTTGCATAGATGCACTTTATTATGTTGAGAAATTTCCCTTCTATACCTAATTTATTGAGAGCTTTTATCAGGAATGGGTGTTCGACTTTGTCAAATGCCTTTTCTGCGTCAATTGAGACGATCATGTGATTTTTTTCTTTCCTTTTATTTATGTGGTGAATTACGTTGATGGATTTTCTAATGTTAAACCATACTTGCATACCTGGGATGAATCCTACTTGGTTGTTGTGTATTATTTTTTTGATATGATACTGAATTCTATTGGCTAGAATTTTGTTGAGAATTTTTGCATCTATATTCATGAGAGATATTGGTCTGTAATTTTCTTTTTTTGGGATGTCTTTGCCTGGTTTTGGTATTAGTGTTTTGCTGGCTTCATAGAATGAATTTGGAAGCGTTGCTTCCTCGTCTATGCTCTGAAATAGCTTGAGCAGAACTGGTACAAGCTCGTCTGTAAATGTTTTGTAGAATTCTCCAGTGAAGCCAACTGGGCCAGGGCTTTTTTTGGTTGGGAGCTTTTTTATTACCTTTTCAATCTCTTCTCCTGTTATGGGTCTGTTCAGATTTTCAATATCACTTTGTTGTAGTTTGGGTAGGCCGTGTGATTCTAGAAATTTATCCATATCCTCTAGGTTTTCAAATTTGTTGGAATATAGTTTTTCATAATATTCTGTTATAATCCTTTTTATTTTGGTTGGGTCTGTTGTAATGTCCCCCATTTCATTTCTTATTTGGGTTATTTGTGTCCTCTGATGGTTTTCTTTTGTCAGTCTGGCCAGTGGTTTGTCGATTTTGTTGATTCTTTCAAAGAACCAACTTTTGGTTTTGTGGATTCTTTCTATTGTTTTTCTGTTCTCTATTTCATTTATATCTGCTCTGATCTTTACTATTTCCTTTCTTCCGGTGGTTGTAGGCTTTTCTTTCTATTCTCTTTCTATTTGTTTGAGTTCTGTAGTTAATGTTTTGATTTTGTCCCTTTCTTCTTTTTTGATATGTGAATCCATTGCTATAAATTGTCCTCTGAGGACTGCCTTTGCTGTGTTCCCAAGGTTTTGGTATGATGTGTTTTCATTTTCATTTGATTCTAGGAATTTTTTGATTCCATCTCTGATTTCTTCTATTACCCATTGATGTGTAAGCAGAGTATTATTCAGTTTCCATGTAGTTGATTTTTTTTCCTTGCTCTTTCTAGTGTTAATTTCTACCTTGATGGCATTGTGGTCAGAGAAGATACTGTGAATTATCTCAGCATTTTGGATTTTGTTGAGGATTGCTCTGTGGCCTAAGATGTGGTCTATTCTGGAGAACATTCCATGTGCATTGGAAAAGAATGTGTACTTTGCAGCAGGTGGATGGATTGTTCTATATATGTCTATGAGGTCCAGTTGGCTGATTGTGTCCTTTAGGTCTTCTGTATCTTTGCTGAGTTTCTTTTTAGTTGTTCAGTCCTTTACTGAGAGTGGTGTGTTGAAGTCTCCTACTATTACTGTGGAACTGTCAATTTCTATTTTCAGTGCTGTTAGAGTTTTTTTAATGTATTTTGGAGCCCTGTCATTGGGTGTGTAGATGTTTATTATGGTTATGTCTTCATGATGGATCGTCTGCTTAATCATTATATAGTGTCCTTCTTTGTCTTTTATGGTAGGTTTCGTTGTAAAGTTTGTTTTATCTAAGATTAGAATTGCCACTCCTGCTCTTTTTTGGTAGTTGTTAGCTTGATATATTTTTTTCCAACCTTTGATTTTTAATAAATTCACATCTTTGTTTCTGAGGTGTGTCTCTTGTAGACAGCATATTGATGGATCCTGTTCTCTTATCCATTCTGCCACTTTCCGTCTCTTTATGGGTGCATTGAGTTCATTTACATTCAGTTTAATTATTGATAGATGGCAGTTTGTTGCTGTCATTTTGTAGTGCTTTTTTTTTGTGGTGCTGAAGTTTTCTTTGTTCTTCTTACTCTCTTGTGCTGAGTTACTTTTGTTTGTGGATTTTGTGTTCATTTCTTTTGTTTTTGTAGGTTTTGTTTTTGCTGAGACTTTATGTTTTTCGTGTTTATTTTTATGAGTTGGTTTGTTAACTTTCTTTGTGGTTACCATGAATTTTACCCTTATCTTTATAATTTTGAAGCAGTCTACCCTTACTTGGTATCGCCTTGCCTTCCTCTCCATTAGAAGGTTCTATACCTATGCTGTTTATTCCTTCTTTCATTGTTTTGATGTTGTTGTCATCCTTTGATTGATTGCTCTGATTCCCTGTTGTATTTCTTTTGGTTTTGGATAGACCTCAAGAGTTCATTTCCTAGAATGGTACTGGTTTGTATGATCCTGTGTCCTAGGTCCTGCCTGAGGGCTGAAGCTTTTTGTCCTCAGATCGAAGAACTCCCTTTAATAATTCTTGTAAGTTTGGTTTGACTTTTGCATATTCCCTTAGTTTCTGTTTATCTGGAAATGACCTAATTTCACCATCAAATTTGAACGAGAGTTTTGCAGGGTATATTATTTTTGGCTGACAATTTTTTTTTCTTTCAAGATTTTATATATGTCATCCCACTGCCTTCTTGCCTGCATGGTTTCTGCCGAATAATCTGAGCTTAGTCTTATTGTTTCTCCTCTGTATGTTACTTCTTGTTTTTCATGAGCTGCTCTCAGGATTCTTTGTTTGTCTTTAGTTTTGGTGAGTGTGAATATGATATGTCTTGGTGATTTTCTTTTGGGGTCTCTTCTATATGGGGTTTCTTGAGCTTCTTGGATGGCCATCTTTTCATCTTTCATGATATTGGGAAAGTTTTCTGTCAGCAGTTCGTCAATGATCCTCTCTGTGTTTTCTGTTTTCTCCCCCTGTTCTGGGATGCCAATCACTCGTAAGTTTTTGCTTTTAATTGTGTCCCACATAACTCTCAGGGTCTCTTCATTTTTCTTTGTTCTTTTTTCTGAGTCTTCCTGAAACAGAGTTGTATCCAAGTGTTTGTCTTCAGTTCCACTGATCCTGTCTTCCACTGTTTCAAATCTACTTCTCAGCCCTTCTATGACATCATCCATTTCTGAAATCTTGTTGTTTATCTTTTGGATTTCTAATTGTTGTTTTTGTATAATTTCAAGTTGTGAATTTATTTTGGCATTTTGTTCCTGCATCATCTTCCTGAATTCTACCAGTTTTTTGTCTGTATTTTCCATAAATTTTTCTATTTTTTCCTCATGTTTGTCAGCTTTTTGCCTCAGTTCTTGGAAAATTTCGACTATTAGTGATTTGAGTTCCCTATCAGGTATTTCTAGTGCATTTTCTTCCACAGGAGAGTTATCTGGTGTTTTAATTTGGATGCCTATTGGAGCCAACTTGTCTTGTTTTTGTAAATGTTTTGATATTGTTTGCTGCTTTGGGGGCATTCAGTAGATATTTCTCTCATTTATTGATTGTAGATTTTTTTGTTTCGTCCTTTTGGTACAGCTGGGCAGTTCTAGCTGAAGAGGAGCCACTGGGACGGGTTGTTTGTGGCACGCACCGCAGCCACCAGGACGGTCGGTAGTCAGTGCTGGGCATGTTCCAATAGGGTGTGGCTGCACAGCTTGGTGGTGTGATGTCAAGTGCATGGTGCAGGTAGGCAGGATGCAGCGGGGAGATGGTTATGTGTGAAACTAAGTGGCTGTTTTGTCTCCCACTGGATGCTCTATGAGGCTGCTCTCCCGTTCTCCCGTTTGCTGGTCTCTGATAGGAGTCCAAGATGGTGGATCTGTGCTGCGTTAGCTGGTAGGGGACCTCTCCATGAATCTCTCCTCGCTCTCTGTTCTCTTTCAGTATTCTCACTCCATTTGGTGTTTGACTGAGTTCTTTATCTCTTCATTTGATGTTCTAGGGTTTCAGGATTGTTGATTCTCTGTTTGGCTTAGTTTTTCGGATCTTTGCTGTGGAGGGACGGCGTGGTACTTCTGCCTAGAGTGCCATCTTGCCGGACCTGTGTGTAAACTTTTACATGAGTTTTTACAGTAGAGTTCTCATACAATATTTATCTTTTTGTGATTGACTTATTTCACTCAGCAGTTTCATCCATGTTATGAGATGCTTCACAGATTCATCATTGTTCTTTATCGTTGCATAATACTCCATTGTGTGTACGTACCATAGTTGATTTATCCATTCATCTGTTGATGGGCATCTAGGTTGTTTCCATCTATTTGCTATTGTGAACAGTGCTGCAATGAATAGGACTGTGCATATGTCTATTTGTGTGACAGCTGTTATTTCTCTAGGATATATTCCCAGGAGTGGGACTGCATTTTGTAGTGCCCTTTTTTTTTTTTTTTTCTGTGGTGCTGACATTTTCTTTGTTCCTCTTACTGTCCTGTGCTGACTTCCTTTCGTTTGCAGATTTTTTTTCATTTCTTTTGCTTTTGTAGGTTTTGTTATTACTGACAGTGTATGATTTTCATCTTTATCTTGAAGAGTAGGTTTTTTAAGTTTCTTCATAGTTACCTTGGAAATTATCCTTATCTTCCTAGGTTTGAACCCATTATTACTTGGTATCGCCTCGTCTTCCTCTCCATTAGAAGGTTCTATACCTACACCATTTATTCCCTCTTTTATTGTTCTGATGCTGTTGTCATTTACAGATTAACCTCTCTGGTTCCCTACTATCATTATTTCGGTTTTGCATAGTCCTAGAGAGTTCATTTCCTTGATTGGTATCTGGCTAGTACAATCCTGTGTCCTATATTCAGCCTGTGGTCTGATGTTGTTTGTTCTCAGATTGAAGGACTCCCTTTAATAAGTCTTGTAAGTTTGGTTTGCCTTTTACATAGTCCCTTAACTTCTGTTTATCTGGAAATGACCTAATTTCACCATCATATTTGAATGAGAGTTTTGCAGGATATATTATTCTTGGCTGGCAATTCTTTTTCTTTCATGCTTTTACATATGTCATCCCATTGCCTTCTTGCCTGAATGATTTCTGCCAAATAATCCGAGCTTAGTCTTATTGTTTCTCCTCTGTATGTGCATTTTTGTTTTTCTCAGGCTGCTCTCAGGATACTTTGTCTGTCTTTGGTTTTGGCGAGTGTGATTATGATATGCCTTGGTGATTTTCTTTTGGGGTCTATCACATATGGGGTTCATTGAGCTTCTTGGATGGTCAGCTTTTCATCTGTCATGATATTGGGGAACGTTTTCTGTCAGCAGTTCTACAATGATCCTCTCTGTGTTTTCTGTTTTCTCCCCGTTCTGGAACTCCAATCACTTGCGGATTTTTCATTTTGATTGTATCCCACATAATTCTCAGAGTTTCTTCATTTTCCTTCGTTCTTTTTTTCTGATTTTTCCTCAAAGTTGTATCTAAGTTTTTATCTTCAATTTCATCGATCCTATCTTCCATTGTTTCAAACCTGTCCTCAGCCCTTCTATGACACTGTCCATTTTTGAAATCTTGTTATTTATCTTTTGGATTTCTAATTGTTGTTTTTGTATAATTTCTAATTGTGAATTTATTTTAGCATTTGTTTCTGTATTATTTTCTTGAATTCTTCCACTTTTTTGTCTGTATTTTCTGTGAATTTGTCTGCCTTTTCCGTGAATTTGTCCATTTTTTCCTCTTTTTTGTCTGCTTTTTGCTTCAACTGTTGGATAATTCTGAATATTACAGATTTGAATTCCCTATCAGTTAGGTCTAGTGCCTTTTCTTCTACTGGAAATTCATCTGGTGGTTTATTTTGGACACCTACTGGAACCATCCTGTCCTATTTTAGTAAATGTTTTGATACTGTGTCTGCTGTCTTCAGTGCATTCAGTGGTTATTTTCCTTGCTTATTGATTGTACATTTGTTTGTTTCATCCTGCTTTTTTTGTTTTATTTGGTTATGTCTGAGAAGGCGGGTTGTGGATTCTTTGTTGTCTGCTCATCTGTGGGCACGATACTTTTCACCTCCTTCTCCCGTTGGCAGGGTCAGTTGCTCAGGTATGGTACAGCAGGGCAGGTCCAGCTGAAGGGGAGTTTCTGGATGGGTTGTTTGTGGCATGTACCAGGGCTGACTGTGTGGACCAGGAATCAGTGCATGTCAGGTTCCAGTATGCCATGCCTGTGCTGCTTGGTGGTGTGATGTTCAGCGCACAGTGCAGGCAGGTGGGATGAAGGGAGGAAATTGTGATGTGTGGAGCTAAGACGGGTATGGGAAAGAGGGGAGGAAGGAGAGAGGAACAGAGGCCAAAACCAAACAAAGAAACAAAAAAGAGTGCTAAGGGAGCTTGCTATTGGACTGGCGAGATGAGACACTGAGAAATGGGGAAAAATAAAAATGAAAAAAAAAAAAGAAAAAGGGTAGAAGAAAAAAATGAATAAATCGAGAAACTGGAAATGAAGACAAAAAAAGGGAATAAGAGAGAGAAGAAAACAAAACAAAGAAAAAAAAAAAAACAAGAAAAAAGAAATGACCCCAGGGATGTCCCTGTGCACCTGCGTAGATTAAAGGAGCAGTTTCCAAGCCACGAGGTACTGCCTGGCTAGAAGGGCTCCCAAGCTGAGAAAAGAAAACAAACAAACAAATTAAAACAGAACAAATCAGAGCAAACAAACAAACAAAAAAGCCCTGGGGGTCCCACCAGCGTGGCGGCATGGGCCGTGAAGCAGTTTCACAGTCGAGTGGTGTTTGGCAGCCTTTAAAGAAGAAGAAAAGATGGCACATGGAGCCAGGTATTTGAGAGAAAGGAGGGGGAGGTGGTGAGACATAAGGAAGAAATCCAAAGAAGCATAAAAAAGCAACACCAGCAGCCAACAAAGGGCACTCAGAGCCGGCCAGTGTGGGCAGGTGGAATCCAAGCGACACCAGGGTGAAGCTGATGCTTCCAGGCCAAGCGACTGTGGCTGCAGGAAGCAGAGGAGGCTAAGTGGCAGTGAAGAAGGGTGGGGGGTCTTATAAAGAGCAGAATTCATCCATCCCTATAAATATAAGCTCTATTCTGTGTGATTTATTCAGTTACTTTCTGAATTTGGGTTAAGATAGATCTTACAAAGGAATACAGAAATATTAAAATCCTTTTACTGACCTCCTCTGCTAAACCTGTTGGAACTGTAGATCACGCTCCTTGACACTATAACATGCAAAACATTCACCACTTTCCATACTAAATCTTTATAGTGGTCTTGGCCTCTAAGTTTTCAAACTTACCCTAGAAGAGGAACTTTGCTAAGAGTTTCTTAGTTTCACTTCTGCTGTTTCTAAAGGTACATCTACCTCTGGGGAAACAGCACCATGTTCATTTTAAATATCCGAAATCTCTGCAAGTGCAGCCCAACACATTCCCATTGCCTCTCACCAAAATCCTCAAAGTCAATGCATTCCAGGTGCAGGCTATTGATAGTGATTTTTAGCTTTGAGGACTGTGATGTTCAGTTTATGTTTGTCTCTAGATTTATCCAAGAAGAACCCACATTTCCTGTGTAATAAGAGTGCCACTTTTTTAAATTGTTCAATAAATATGCTGTCCTATATCATCTAACTTCCTTTGTTCCTTCCTTCATCCCTTCCTTTGCTCCTTGCTTCATTTGTTCATTTGTTCCTTCCTTCCTTCCTTTCTCTTTTCCTTCTTTCCTTCTAACTCTTTCAAAAAATTACTGCTTTTTTAGGGACATATATAGATATATTTTGAATTGTTCAAAGCATTTGGGAGTTTTCATAATATTCCTGTGAAAATGATGGAGAGATATACAACTTGGGTAGTTACTAATTTAACTAATTAAACTAAATAGTAACTATTTAATCCAAAATGTATTGATTAATATACCACTAGCAGAAGGTGAAGATTTTAGTATTGGATTTTTTATTGGTTCAAGACTGTAAGTGGTTCTCAAAATGTGTAAAAAGAAGAAGATGTCATGCCTGCCAAATTTTCCAATGATAAAAACTGTTAAGATTTTTCATATGTTTGGGATTAAAAAATTTTTCCATGGACTAGAAGATTGATCAAAATCTAACATAAGATGTTTACTTGGAATAAACATTGTTGATCGCTGTAGGCTATAAATGCAATGACATAAGTTGTCATTATTCCTTTTTCTTCTATGTCTTTCTACTCTAAGCAAACTCTGAATTCATTTGCTTTGGTATCTAAAATGTCTACAATTAATAATATTTTCCATGTGTTCTCCACTTGGACTTGTCTGAAGATAAAGATAGTTTCTTGCTCTCTATTTCTATCCTTGCGTTAGTGTCATTAAATGCCCTTGTTTCAGTATGTATGTTTCCAATATTTTTAGGCATACCCCTATTTACCTCAGTTTTGTATCTGTAAAATTTAATCATCTATCTTATAGTGATTAATGCAGATTATCAGTCTATGATGTTATTTTTAATTTAGTGTTTTTTTTACATTGTTTTATTTTTTCCCATACAAAAATTTATACATACATTGTTATGTGACTATAATTGCTCTCCCCATACTGTGACAGCACACTCCTCCTTTCCATCCCTGATTCTCCATGTCCATTTAACCAGCTCCTAACCCTCTCTGCCTTCCCATCTCACCTCTGCACAGAAGCTCACTATTTAGTCTCTTGTATCTACTTGAGCTAAGAGGCACACTCCTCACAAGTATCACTTTATGTCCCACAGTCCAGTCTAATCCCTGTCTGAAGAGTTGGCCTCAGAAGTTGTTTTAGTTCTGGGCTGATAGAGAATCCAGGGGCCGTGCTTTCTGGGGTTCCTCCAGTCTCATTCAGACCATTAAGTCTGGTCTTCTTACTAGAATTTGAGTTCTGCACCTCACATTTCTCCTGCTCCATCTGGGACTCTCTGTTGTGTTCCCTGTCAGGGCGGTCATTGGTGGTAGTCGAACATCATCTAGTTCTTCTGGTCTCAGGCTGATGAAATCTCTGGTTTATGTGGCCTTTCTGTCTCTTGGGCTATTACTTTCCTTGTATCTTTTGTGTTCTTCATTCTCCTTTACTCCAGGTGGTTGGGACCAATTGATGCATCTTAGATGGCCACTTGCAAGCTTTTAAGACCCCAGATGCCACTCAATTGAGTGTTATTTTTAATTTAACTTAGACCAAGGCATTAGATGCCTTAGAATTTTCTCATTACATTAATTGGTTCTGGAATGAAAGCATGACTCATCTTTGTTCATCAATTTTGGAATTATTATTATATTTTTAACTAAGAAAGCCAAGGTTTTCTACTCCTGAAATAAGTGATGTGATTTAGGCTTCGGCAGAAAAATGCCCATCGTATGTAATTCAAGACGGAGATGCAGAGTGCAGACATAATTTGAGGTGTGAATCAAAATGTACCTGGAATCTGACTAACCTTACACTATACAGATATTTCAACCAATACATGCATTTAATGAATTTTCTTTTCATTAGGTAACATTGAGTTTTTGAATTAGCTTTTCTTCATTTGCATACACACCTAGTAACAGTTATATATATTAGCATGAAAACTTTGTCTTTTAAATTTATACTCCTGTAAATATTGACTGAAAACACTTAATACTTTTTGTATAAATACTCATCATCTTAAAAACCAGCGTAGAGGTTATTTTTTACCAGTCATACTTTCAGTAAGGGACAGAACACAGTTTCCCAATTTAAAATAAAGCATTTATTTTACCACAAGACACTATCGAACGTCTTTATTTATAAAATAGATACTCTATGATTGTTGCTATAAGTTTTCTTTCTCTTATTCCAGACACACTCACTTACACACACATTCACAACCACAGAGAATTTCTGAACTATTTAAAAGAAGTGATTATCTTCTAATGACAAATCGTTTTTCAATCTGAATAAGGTAAGGTTTTTTCGACACTAGTAAACCTGTATGTTGTAAGGAACCCTGGTGGCACGGTGGTTAAAGCAATCAGTTGCTAACCAAAAGGACACAAGTTTGAAACCACCAGCAGCTCTGTGGGAGAAAGAAGTGATGATCTGCTTCTGCAGAGATTTACAGCCTTGGAAACCCAATGGAATGCTATAAGTTGGAATCGATTCAACAGCAGTGAGTTTTTTGGGGGGTAAAACATCTATGTTAACTTAGATATTGAAGAAAGTTACTATGGGAAAGAAATTAAAAATTCCTATTTCATATTTGGGGGCAGACTTTAAAGGAAGAAACATATTTTAGAAATAACTTCATTATAATGATTTCAAATGTAAGAATGGATCTATGAAAAGAAAAATGAAATCAAGCATTTTTCAATATGATCTATTTCTACGCCTACTATTCTAAAAAAGAGCAACTGCTATGCTATTTTACCAACTATTGACCACTAAGTGTTCAACAACTATCCCAGGGTAGGGAAGTATGTATTGAAAGAAATAAATCTCACTCAACACTAGAAACTGTAAATGTGCAGCAAGAGTTACATTTTTTTTTAATCAAAATTCAGCAATTGCTTTGACGATCTCTTTTATAAGGTAATCATCCATGTGCAGAATGAAAAAATTTACAGGTATAAAAAATTTTTTCCAGTAGAAGAACTCATAAACTTACAATAAGAATGTGCAAGTGTCTTCAGAAGATCACAAACATTGTTTTACAGAGAGAAAGGAGTAGACTTAAGTATTTATTTACAATTGTATTTCTAACTTTTGGAGATTTATCTGAAGTAAATATTTGAAAGGAAGGGACAGATAATTAGCTATGAAGCCTTTCTTAGTAATATTGTATAAAATAACAATAATGGCCAGGTTCAGGGAAGTGGTAAGATAAGTTAAGACTCATCCAAATTAAAACAGATATACATATTTAGTTAGTTTGTTTGTTTTTTTAATATACAGTAAAACCTGTGAGAGCCTGAACTCAATGGGACTGCCTTGTTCTTCTGCGTCTTCCAAGTCTTCTTCCTTTGCCAGGGTGCAGTCTTACCGCTTTTCTATTGCTCTCAATCAAGAACCTACCTCATAAACACACAGAATTTCTTTTTGATTTCATAGGAATGGGAAAAAAGAAACAATCATTTTTTATGATTTGCATGTTTATTCAAATTATATTTTGTTATTTTTAGGTTTTTTCATGAAATTATTATAATGAATTTCTAATTTCTGCAGCCTTATCAAAAACTCTTGGTCTCCTTTAACTTTTCCAAATTTCTTCAAAGCCTTTATAGAGCTGAAAATTTGTTTTACATCTCAAGCTCTTCTAATGGTGGGTGTTCATCGTCTTTTCTGAAACACCACTGTAAGTGTCATTTATTGCGTCCTGAATCTGCTTGATGTTATCGCTCTGGGTAACTGTTTCGTACTGTATACTACCACCACTGTCAAATAAGAAACCACAGTTCTTAAAGCTTTTTCTCACAGGTTCTTCCTTAATCATTTTGACTGATTGCTTAATTAAAAAATGAAATTTCATGAAGGACATCGATTTTCCCTGAAATCTCCGATGCCATCTTGCACATCCCAATGTTGGCAATCAATTTTTGAAGCAATAGCTTCCCATAGTTTATTTTAATATTTTGAATAATGCCATTATTCATAGGTTGTAGGGCTGACATCTTGGATGGTGGAGAAAAAATAATGTTGGACGGCGCAGTGACCAATGACAAGTAGCATTGTCACAAACAAAAGAATGCTTTGATTTTGTTTTCTCATGCTATTGTTGAGTTGATTTAAAAGCTCTTTGTAAACTGCTCCTGTAATCCAAGTTTTTTTCTTCCATTTCCATTTTACTGAAAGCTGATTAATTATGATATTCATAATTAATAAGCCCTGTGGTTTTGTGCTTTTTCCAATCACCCATGGTTTTACAAATATCCCATCCACAAACATGGTCAAGAGGACAGTAAGCCGTTCGTTGGTAAACCAACCCCTCAACCATTTTTCCCCTTCATGGTCTCGGTCCTATTAGGCTTTGCCCTGTAAAACAGAGCAGTCGTATTGGCATCTGCAATCTTTTTAGGATCATATCCCCTTATAATCTCCTTTCATTTTGTGAACCAGTTTTGAACAATGTCTTTGTCAACCTCGATTGACTCCTCACAAGTTACACTCAAGTGATTCCGTGTCTTTTTTTTTTTTGAAGCTCTAAAGATACCCCTTAGATACTGAGAATCCATCAACTTTTAAGTTTCACCATTCACCATTTCTCTTGCCTTTGCCTGCAGGATAGGTCCTGAAATAGGAACATTTGTTTCTGTAGGCTTAAAGAAACTTCTCAAAAACAGATTTGTTGCTATCTGTATATTTTCCATCTCTTTTTTTCTTGACGCTTATGTCGATGCTGCTCATGTATTTTTCAATTTTTTCATCATTTTCTTTCATAATTGGGTAAACTTGCATTGTGCCGCACTTGAACTTAATTACGGCTTCCTTGATGGTCTTTGTCTTCAGTTACCATTTTGACAGTGTCAAACTGTTCTTTCAGAGTGCATTTGGAAGTTCTTGCCTCTTCCTTGCCTTTTTTTTCTTCTTTTTTGAGCATGAGAGAAGCATGATTATAAGTATGTTTTAAGATAATAATTTTGATGTAAAGAAATGGCAGAACAAGGGGAAGAAAATTAAATAGGATAATTGCTTACTTTCTTAAATAGAACTGTAACTGCTCAGGAAAAATCTTATCCAACAGGTCATGTTCTTTGCACTTTAGTAAAAAGTTGTATCAAGCAAAATGACAATTAATTGTATACATATAAAAGGCAAGGGAGAGGCAAGATCTTCCCAATGCACTGAAGAAAATCTGCATCCATCTTTCAGATCATCTTTTCTCTCTTTTCCTCATGTGTTTCTATGTAAGCCAAACGAACAGATAAAAAATATTGTTTGAATTGATCTTATGTTGCCTACTGCTACACAGATGCTGAGAGAGCATAGTGAAGTATGTATTGATCGTGAACATAATGAGTTTTATAAATTGTGTACAAAGGATGTTAACCAGAGCAGAAGAACCAATGTTCCCAACCTGGCAATGTCCCATGTGGTTACCAACAACACGAGAAGACTCAGAAGTCTCTAAAATCAAATCACATTGTAATACGTGAGATTTGTAAACAGTACCTACTGTCAGGAAAACAACTGGGCTAAAGGGGGAATGCAAATAAAGTACCAAATAAATGAATGAGATAACATAAGTAGATTAAGGCTTTATGCTGATCACATACTTTTTCTGCTTTTTAACCTGTCTGAAAAGATTGACCTAATTTTTTTTCCTATTTATTTCTTAATTTTACTCCCACATTTGTCTCCACATAATTAGACATTTGCTGTTATTTTATTTGGAAAGTCAAATTTAACGCATGCCTATAAAGCAATTACCTCTAAGGACTGACGGGCTAAGAACTTCTTAATCACTAAAAGGTTTACAGCCAGTGATTTCCTTTATGTTAGGTAAGACAAGAGTTTTGGCCCCTTAGACGCTAAAGTAGTTAGCAGTAAACCTTTGAAAGCTTGTAGGAGTGCTGATTAAACTAATTATAACTAGATTCACTTGTCTTGGCACACAAATACTTCAAAGAACTGATTGTGCTCTTGTAAGATGGATACTCTATTCTCCATGCAATCATCTATGTATTTTGTTAATCTTTTGTTTCATGTTATTCTTTTTCATCTAGAGCAGTGGTTCCCAATATCAGATGTGTATTACAATCACCAGGGGGCTTTTAAAAAAATAGCAATATCAGAACCTACTCCAAATTAATTATATCAGCAACTCTGGGGATGAGACATGGGCAAGGATAGGTTTTAAAAGTATACCCAGATGCTGCTGATGTGCAGTGAGGGTTGACAGCAAAAGGAAAGAGGCAGTAAACATAGCAGTTAAGAACATAGGCATGTTTGGGAATTAGACTGCAAGAGTTCAAATCCAAATTTTTGGCATTATTATCTCTGTAACTTTAAACACATAAACTTTCTATGCCTCAGGTTTTTTGTTGTATTAAAAAGTGCCTGGCAAATTGCAAAACCAAAAAACCCCATTGCCGTTGAGTCTATTCCAACTCATAGTGAGCCTACAGGACAGAGTAGAACTGCCTCATAGGGTTTCCAAGGAGCGGGTGGTGGATTCAAAATGAACTGCCAGCCTTTTGGTTAGCAGCCAAGCTCTTAACCACTACACAAGGCCTCAGCAAATTGAGCAATTATTTTTAACTGTAAACAAAGAATTGTGAATATAAGGTATTTTGCATAGAGCTGAGAAGCATTTCTTCCAACAACCATCATTGTTCCAACCATAAATATTTTGTTGAAAGAATACTCTATTTAATTTAATAGGAATAGATTGGTAAGGTGTTGTCTTAGGCTGGGTTCTCTAGAGAAGCAAAACCAGTAAATCATATAAATATATACATACAGAGAGAGATTTATATCAAGGAAATGACTCACTTGGTTGTAGAGGCTGGAAAGTCCCAAGTCCATGGGTCAGGCTGGAGTCTTCTCCTGACTCATGTAGCTGCAGGGGCTGGCAAACCCAATATCGGCAGGTCAGACAGCAGGCCTCTGGCTCATAGGCTGTGGAGAGCGATAAATTCCAAGATCAGCAGGCAAGACAGAAGTTATGCTGCTAGCTCAAGTCCCAAGAACTGAAGGTCAGAGAAACAGGAGCGAGCTGCAGGATCCAGAGCAAGCAAAAGCCCATGATCCTTGCCAGAAAGTCCACCTATTATTAGATGCAGGACACACCCAAAGAAAATTCCTTTCAACTTATTGGCTACTCACAGCAGATCCCATCATGGAGGTGATCACATTATATCAGATCTCATCATGGAGGTGATCACATCATTATATGACTTTCAAATGACATGATAACTGCCAAACCACTGAGAACAATGGCCCAGCCAAGTTGACATACAACCTTAACCAACCACAGGTGTTATACCACAAGCCAGTTGTAGTGTATATAAAACAGCGCACACGAACTTCATTAATTAAGCTAAAATGTAATAATTAATGTTGATTATAAATATGCATTTCTAAAATTTAGTAATTATATGTAATTTCCAAATTTTTGAGGCATATATGTTATTATATATATATATTCAAAAATGTTAAACAAGAACATTTTATATATATTTATATTAAAAATGTTGAACATACAGTTTTTCCAAATAAAATAAAGGAACTAGATTTCCATCCTACATGAAACAACTAAGAAACTGGGCAATATACACGCAGCAAGGGCTCTCAAGATGTTAGACTTCATTCAAAGAAGGACAGTAATCCTGGAGAGAGATAAATGAGATTTTGTTGTCTTTAGGTACCATTGAGTTGACTCTGACTCGTGGCACCCTTATATATAACAGAACATTGCCAGGTCCTGGGTCACCCTAACAATCATTGCTATGTTTGAGGCCATTGTTGCACCACTGCATCAATCCACTTCATTAAGGGTCTCCATCTTTTTCACTGACCCTCTGCTTTACTTTCTGCAGGGATTGGTCTCTCCTGATGACAAATCCAAAAAGTAAGATGAAGTCTCAGCATCCTCATTTCTAAGGAGCATTCTGGCTATATGCCCTGCAACATAGATTTGTTTTCTTCTAGTAGTCCACAGTATATTCAATAATCTTTGTCAACACCACAATTCTAATATGTCAATTCTTCTTTGGTCTTCCTTTTTTCATTGCCCAGCTTTTGCATGCATAGGCTGCGATAAAAATACTATGGCTTTGGTCAAACACAAATTGGTCCTCAAAGTGACATCTTTGCTTTTTAACATTTTAAGGAGTTCTTTTGCTGCAGATTTTCCCAGTGCAATACATCATTTGATTTCTTGACTACTGCTTCCATGGGTATTAATTGTTGATTCAAGAAGAGTGAAATCCTTGACAAGTTCAATTTCTTCACCATTTATCATGATATCGTTTATTGGTCCAATTACATGGATTTTCATTTTCTTTATGTTCATATGTAATCCATACCAAAGGCTGTAGTCTTTTACCTTCATCAGTAAGTGCTTCAAGTCATCTTCACTTTCCACAAGCATGATTGTATCATCTGCATATCTCAGGGTGTTAATGAGTCTTCCTCCAATCCTGATGTCAGGTTCTTCATCATATAGCCCAATTTTTTGGATTATTTGTTCAACATACAGATTGAATAAATAAGGTAGAAGGATACAACTCTGCTGCACACCTTTTCCAATCTCAAACCATGCAGTATTCTCATTGTTATGTTCAAATGTCTCAGAATGACTCAGGTACAGGTTCTTCATGAGCACAATTAAGTTTTCCAAATTCCTATTTTTTTGCAATGCTATCCATATTTTTTT
Source organism: Dugong dugon (assembly GCA_030035585.1). NCBI lineage: Eukaryota > Metazoa > Chordata > Mammalia > Sirenia > Dugongidae > Dugong > Dugong dugon. The sequence continues at coordinate 7,078,706 of CM057478.1, read as the reverse complement.
ATGATCCACACAGTTGAATGTCTTCCCACAGTCGACAGAACACAGGTTAACATCTTTCTGGTATTCTCTGCTTTCAGCCAAGATCCATCTGACATTAACGATGATATTTCTCATTCCATGTCCTCTTCTGAATTCAGCTTGAAGTTCTAGCAGTTTCCTGTTTATGTACATCTGTAGCCATTTTTGAATTATCTTCAACAAAATATTGCTAGCATGTGACATTAATGATATTGTTCGATAACTGCCTCAGCTTACTACTTGGAAAAGATTTCAGGATACAGTGCAGGTGGAGAGAACCCAGACAGAGCCTGATGAGACAAAACTGGGAGGCTGCAGAAGGCTGGCTGCCTCGGGTTTGCCAGACAGAGTAAGAGAGAGAAGAACTGCACAGAGAGAGAAGTCACAGTATACTAAAAAGGCAGAAAGACTCTGTAAAATATGGAATTGAGTATTGATCAGCAAATTTGTGTTGAAAACAGAACAACCCGAAATGAATAGAGGAAATAATAATCAGAGTTTATGTAGTACCCAAAAAGATAAAATTCACAATGTTTGTAATCCAGTCAAAAATTGTCTGCCATAAAAGGAAGCAAAATATACAAACCATAACAAGGACAAAAAATCAATAAGCCAAATCTATCCAAGAATTAACTCAAAATTATGAGATAAGGACAATAAATTAAAAAATATAAACACATCCCATATGTTGAAGAAGGCAGCAGGAAAAATTAAATATATTAAATGAGGCATGAAATATACAAAAAAGTTCCAAATCAAAATTCTGCAGAAAAAAATTGCTATATCTAAGATGAAACATATACTAAATGAGATTAGTGGCAGATAATATATTTTAGAAGAAAGTTTAGTGGATTTGAAGATATAGCAATAAAACTATCCAAAATGAAATACAAAAACCAAAGACTGAAAAACAAAAAGCTTGGGGTGGTGAGATACTGAACTATTTACAGCAGCCTAGTATATATGTAATGGCAGTATTTGAATAAGAGCGCTAGGAGGGGAAAGAAAAAACAAATAGCAGAATAAATGGCCTAGAATTTCACACATTTGATGGAAACTTTAAGTTCAACAAAACCAAGAAGAATTTAAATGAAGCAAGCTACCCAGGGCCTTTCATAATAATATTGCTCAAAACTAGTGATAAAGAGAAAATCTTAAAGGCAGCAAGAGGGGAAAAGCAAAAAGACTCGTTACTAGAAAAGAACAAAGGTAAGAATGACAGCCACCAAATTATGTAAATGTTATTACTAAGCTGGACACCTGATAATGTGTTATATATATATATATATATATATATATATATATATATATATATGTAGATATATCTCTCTATATAATAAGTTATATATATATATACACATTTGTTATATATATAACACATTTGCCAATGCAACCTTTTATATATATATGTGTATATATATATGTATTTACATAAAAAAAAATAGCAGCTGTTGTAGCTGCTTATGTACAACCTAACACCTCACAGGATGTTTTCTCAGTTTGTAGGCTTGGGGTCATGGTTTTGAGGACCAAGCCAATCAATTTGCCTAATCCTGTTACTCAGTACCTCTATTCTACTTCCTAGTTAATTGAGTAGTGTCTGGGGTCTTAAAAGCTAGCAAGAGGTCATCAAAGATACAATTGTTCTCCATTAACCTGGAGCAACAGAGGAAGAAGGAGAGTCAGGAATCACAGAAGGAAATCCAATGCATGTTCGGTTGCCTCCATGAACAACTGCTACTTTGCCATGAGACCAGAAAAACGGGATAGTGTCTGGCTACCGTTACTGAACATTTGATCAAAGATTCTATAGCAGAATCCTTATCAAAGGGGAAAAAATTTGGAACAAAATTTAAAATTCTCATGGAATTCAGATTTCCTGTGAACACTGAGTCTGGATGAACCCCTGAAACTACTTTCCTGAGATAATCTTTAAAGTTTAAACTTTAAACCAAACCTATACCCAGAAGTTTTCTTCAAACAAAATGTTGTTAGGTTGTTAGGTGCCGCTGAGTCAGCACCGACTCATAGAGATCCTATGTACAACAGAACAAAACACTGCCCAAAACTACACCATCATCACAATCGTTGCTATGTTTGAGCCCATAGTTGCAGCCACTGTGTCAATCCAACTCATTGAGGGTCTTCCTTTTTTTCGCTGACCCTCTATTTTACCAAGCCTAATGCCCTTTTACAGGAACTGGTCCTTCCTCATAACATGTCCAAAGTAAATGAAACAAAGTCTCTCCATCCTCCTTTCTAAGCAGCATTCTGGCTGTACTTCTTCCGAGACAGAGTTGTTTGTTCTTCTGGCAGTCCATAGTAAATTCAATATTCTTTGCCACCACTGTAATTCAAAAGCATCAATTCTTCTTCTGTCACCCTTATTCACTGTTCAGCTTTTGCATGCATATAAGGCGAGTGAAAATACCATGGCTTGCGTTAGGTGCACATTAGTTCCCAAGGTGACATCTTTGCTTTTGAACACTTTAAAGAGGTCTTTAGCAACAGATTTGCCCAATACAATATGTAGCTTGATTTCCTGCCTGCTACTTTCATGGTTGTTGATTGTGGATCCAAGTAAAATGAAATTCTTGACAGCTTCAATATTTTCTCCATTTATCATGATGTTGCTTATTAGTCCAGTGGTGAGGATTTTTGTTTTCTTTATGCTGAGATGTAATCCATACTGAAGGCTGTAGTCTTTTGATGTTCATCAGTAAGTGCTTCAAGTCCTCGTAGCTTTCAGCAAGCAAGGTTGTGTCATCTGCATATTGCAGGTTGTTAAGGAGTCTTCTAATTCTGATGCTACTTTCTCATCCGTATAGTCCAGCTTCTCAGATTATTTGCTCATCATATGGATTGAAAAATTATGGTGAAAGAATACAACCCTTATGCACACCTTTCCTGATTTTAAACCATGAAATATACTTTTTTTCAGTTTGAATAACTCCCTCTTTTTCTATGTACAGGTACTGATTTAGCACAATTAAGTGTTCTGAAATCCCATTCTTCCTAATGTTATCTGTAATTTGTTATGATCAACACAATGGAATGCACTGGCATATTCAGTAAAACACAGGTAAACATCTTTCCGGTATTCTCTGTTTAAGCCAAGATCCATCTGGGATAAGCAATTATATCCTTTGCACCACTACCTCTTCTGAATTCTTCTTGAATTTCTGGCAGTTCTCTGTTGATGTATTGCTGCAACCATTTTTGAATTATCTTCAGCATGATTTTACTTGCATGTGATATTGATGATATTGTTCAATAATTTCTGCATTCCCTTAGCTCACCTTTCATTGAAATGGGCACAATTAGATGTCTCTTCCAGTTGGTTGGCCAGTTGCCTGTCTTCCAAATTTCTTGGCAAAACTGAGTGAGTGCTTCCATTGTTGCATTTGTTTGTTGAAAACATCTCATTTGGTATTCCGTCAATTCCTGGAGACTTGTTTTTAGACAACGCTTTCAGTGTAGCTTTGACTTCTTCCTTCAGTACCATCTGTTCTTGGTCATATGCCACCTCCTGAAATGGGTGAATGTTGACCAGTTCTTGTTACAGTGACTGTGTATTCCTTTCACCTTCTTTTGACTCTTTCTACATCGGTCAATATTTTTTTCCCATAGAATCCTTCAACATTGCAATTTGAGGCCCGAATTTTTTCTTCAGTTCTTTCAGCTTGAGAAATGACAAGTGTGTTCTTCCCATTTCTTTTTCTAGCTCCAGGCCTTCACACATTTCATTATAATACTTTACTTTCTCTTCTTGAGCCCCACTTCGAAATCTTCTGTGCAGCTCTTTTATTTCATCATTCCTTCCATTCACTTTAGCTACTCTGCATTCAAGAGCAAGTTTCACAGTCTCTTCTGAAATCCGTTACGGTCCGTTTTTTTCTCTTTTCTTTTCTGTCCTTTTAATGATCGTCTTTCTTTAAGTATGGAATCCTTGATACCATTCAACAACTTGTCTGGTCTTAGGTCATTAGTGTTCAATGTCTCAAATCTATTCTTGAGATGGTCTCTAAATTGAGGTGCATATACTCAAGGTCGTACTTTGGCTCTCATGGACTTATTCTAATTTTCTTTAGCTTCAACTTGAACTTGCATATGAGCACTGATGGTCTATTCTGCAGTTGGTCCTTGGCCTTGTTCTGACTAATGATATTGAGCTTCTCAATCTTCTCTTTCCAAAGATGTAGTTGAACTGATTTCTGTATATTCCATCCGGTGAGGTCCATGAGTAGAGTCACTGTTTATATAATTGAAAAAAGGTATTTCCAATGAAGAAATCAGTGGTCTTACAAAACTCTATCATGTGATCTCAGTTGTCATATCTATTACCAAGGTCATATTTTTCAACTGCCAATCTTTCTTCATTTTCAACTTTTGCATTCCAATCACCAGTAATTATCAATGCATCTTGATTGCATGTTTGATCAATTTCAGATGGCAGATGTTGGTAAAAATCCTTAATTTCTTCATCTTTGACTTTATTGTTTGGTGCATAAATCTGAATATCAGTTGTATTCACTAGTCTTCCCTGTAGGTGTATGGATATTATCCCATCACTGACAGCGTTGTATTTCAGGATTGATCTTGAAATGTTTTTTTGACAATGAAATGTGACGCTGTTCCTCTTCGATTTGTCATTCCTGGCATAGTAAACCATATGACTGTCTGATTCAAAATGGCCAATATCAGTCCATTTCAACTCACTAATGTCTAGGATATAGAACTGCAAATATTCCATTCCATTTTTGACAATATCCAATTTTCCTTGATTCATACTTTGTACATCCATGATTATTAATGGATATTTGCAGCTGTCTCTTCTCATTTGAGTAATGCCACTTCAGCAAATGAAGGTTCTGAAAGCTTTACTCCATCCATGTCATTAAAGTTGCCTCTACTTTGAGGAGGCAGCTCTTCCCCAATCTTATTTTGACTGACTTCCAACCCAAGGGGCTCATCTTCTGGCACTATATCAGACAGTGTTCCATTGCTATTCATAAGGTTTTCACTGGCAAATGATTTTCAGAAGTAGATTGCCAGGTCCTTCTTCCCAGTCTATCTTAGCCTAGAATGTCCACTGAAACCTGTCCACCACGGGTGACCCTGCTAGTATTTGAAATACCGGTGACACAGCTTCCAGCATCACAGCAACATGCAAGATACCACTGTATGACAAACTGACAGAGCAATGTTGAGAAAGCTGATTAATTTTGATGTCCTTAAAGTGCCATAGTTTTTTGCTCTTTCTAAGTACACATTGTTTCTCAAATGTCCTATCCGCAAATGTGGTTGAGAGAACGGTAAGCTGGTCTTTGGTAAACCGACCCTGCAAGCATTTTTTGTCCTTCATTTTTATGCCTCTATTAAGCATTGCCTTACAAAATAGAGCAGTCTTATCAGCCTTTGCAACGTTTTTATAATTATATCCATTATTATCTCTTTTAATGTTGTGAACCAGTTTTGAGCAATGTTTTTGTCAACATCATTTGACTCCTCACAAGCTACACTGCAAGTGATTCCTTTTTTTTTTTTTGAAGATCGGAAGCTACCCTTTAGATGTTGAGAATCCATCAACTTTTAAAAGATTCACAATTTCCTTTGGCTTTGCTTGCAGGATAGGTCCTGAAATAGGAACATTTTTGGTGTAGGATTGAGGAGAGCATTCAAAAGCATATTTGTTGATATCTGCATAATTTCCACCCCTTCCTATCTGGACTACTCATGTATTTTTTCTTTCTTTTTTTTTTTTTTTATCATTTTCTTTCATAATTGAGTAAACTTGCATTTTGCTGCACTTGAACTTGATTACAGCTTCCTCGGCAAGACTACACTTTACATAATTTGGGCATGTTATCCGGAGGAACCAGTCCTTGGAGAAGGACATTGTATTTGCTAAAGCAGAGGGTCGCTGAAAAAGAGGAAGACCCTCAGTGAGATGGACTGACACATTGGTGCAACAACGGGCTCAAGCATAGCAGTGATTTTCTCACAGTTAGGAAGCTAGCTAGAAGCTAGAAGTCTGAATTCAGGGCGCTGGCTCTAGGGGAAGGCTTTCTCTCTGTGTCATCTCTGTGGGAAGGTCCTTGTCTCTTTTCAGCTTCTGTTCCTCGGTTCCTTGGTGATCTTCATGTGGCATGTCTCTTCCCCTCTGTTTGTGCTTGCTTGCTTAATCTGCTTTTTTATATCTCAAAAAAGATGGATTTAAGACACACTCTACACTAATACTGCTCCATTAACATAACAAAGGAAACCCATTCCCAAATGGTATTATAACCACAGGTATAAGGTTAGGGTTTACAACACATATTTTGGTGAGACATAATCCAATCTGTAACAAGCACCAAGAAATCAAGACAGTGATGTATATATTAAATAATAATGAATCAGCAAGGATATGATGAGTTTGCTTAAAAAGGCACAGAATGATAGTTTCTGAAGATGCATGTACAGAAAACTTTGCGTAGCAGAGAAAAGATTTTCCTATGGTAGGAGAAAGAACACAATAGTACCTAATGAGAGAGTTGGGATACTTCTCTAAACCTCTAATAAGAAATAGATTCTTTTTTACAGTGTACAAATTTGTTGAATTCACTATTTGGACTATTGTTCTGGAAAGCCACTTACAAACATAAAAAAACAAAGAAATTGAAAACTCATTTAAATAAGAGTAGTTTTCTGCAAATACTCAAAAATAAAAACATGATGACTATTACTCCGTAAAATTTTCAGCAGCTTGGATCCCTAGTAAATTTCCTTGAATTGTGTTATATTGAAAACCAAAAAGGATAATGGAGTAAAGAAGAACAGGCATACACATGAGACAGAACAATCTGGAAAAACTGGAATAGTGTATTGATCTGTGTTTTGCAACTGCCATCTAAAGAGACAGAGAATCTCATGGTTTAATTCACTTTCTGCTCATCAAACCTGAGATAAATGTCATCTCTTGTTTGTGGTAATCTCATGTCTGTAGAATATACCTCCAGCAACATTGGGATGGAGGAAGAATCAAGAACTAAATGTGATGATGAGTACTGTCTGGGGTCTCAAAAGCTTGCAAGCATTCATCCAAGATACAACTATTGGTCTCTACTCATCTGGAGCAAAGGAGAAAGAAGGAAACCAAAGACTCAAAGAATAAACTAGTCTACAGGGCTGTCTACAGGAACCATGGCCTCATCTACCCTGAGAACAGACCTAGATAGTGCCCAGCTACCACCAGCAACCATTGTGATCAGGGCTACAACAGAAGGACCCTGATACAATGGGAGAAAAACATGGAACATAACCTCAAAATCTTAAAAAAAAAAATCCATACCCAGTGGACCAGTTGAGACTGGAGGACTCCCTAAGACTATTGTCCTGAGATACTCTTTAAACCTTGAACAGAAAAACTGACTAAAAAAATAATATCATTCATAAGTACTGTGCTCCTGTGAAAAATCACATGTATGAGACCAAACGGTGAACAGATCAACAATTACTTTAAAACAAAAATGAGAAGATATGGAGGCAGGGAAACTAGATTAACGGAAAGGGAACAACCAGAACAGAAATAATGAGAACGTTCACTCATTGTGAAGAATATAACCAATGCCACTGAATATTTTGTGTAGAAATTGTTAAATGGGAACCTAAATGGTGTGTAAACCTTCACTGCAAACACAATAAAATATTATTTAAAAAGAAATTAAATGTGACTGAGAATCTAGTTTGGAATTCTCTTTTATCTAGTAGACAGCATCTAATGACTAACCATGAAACCAGTATTTTCAGCACTTTAAAGTATTTTACATGTAGGAAGTACTTGAATTAGTCACCTAATAATGCAACGCTCACTAGACCACGTTGTTTTTCGTTGCCATCGGGTCGGCTCTGTCTCACGGCGACCTTATGGATAACAGAACGAAATGCTGCCTGATTCTACACCTTCCTCATGATTATTGGTAAGTTTGAGCTCAGTGTTGTAGCTATTGTGTCAGTCCATCTCACTGAGGTTTTCCCTCATTTTTGCTGACGCTCTGCTTTACCAAACATGGTGTCCTTTTCTAGAGATGGGTCTTTCCTGATGACACGTCCAAAATAAGCAAAGTAAATCTCATCATCCTCTCTTCTAAAGAACATTCTGGGTGTCTTTCTTCCAACACAGATTTGTTCATTCTCCTGGCAGTCCATGGTATATTCAATATCCTTTGCCAACACTATAATTGAAAGGCATCAGTTCTTCGGTCTTCCTTATTCATTTTCCAGCTTTAGCTTGCATATGAAGCAATTAAAAATACCATGGCTCGGGTCAGGTGCACCTTAGTCCTCAAAGTGACATCTTTGCTTTTTAATACTTTAGAGACATCTTTTGCAGCAGATGTTCTCAATGCAATATGTCATTTGCTTTCTTGACTGCTGCTTCCATGGGATTGATTGTGGATCACTAGAACACAGCCATCCTAGTCAGGAGCATCGCACCCCAGGGGAAGAGGTGTGTTGCCATAACACTGATTTTGAGGATGGCACAGGAATGGGCAGTGTGTCCTGTTGTATACAGGCTTGCTATGAGTTGAACTTTCTCAACGACACCTAAAAACAATAATAACATTGCTAGATTTTCATGAAAATAAAGGAATTTATTAGAATCTTTTATTTTCTTTCAAATTTATGGATGATATTCTTCACTGGAAAAAACTTACGGGCCCCCATAAAATGAGCAAAAAATGAAAAAATGCAAAGAATAAACATATTCAGTGAATATTAGTGATGCACAGTAGGTACTTACAGACAGTAACAACTCAAAAGTTAAGTGAAGACTGAGCCTTTATCTCTGACTTTCGTATTTCTTGAAACTATTTGCAGCTTCCCCTCCTACACTTCCTCCTATTTGGGTGGCAACATGCAAGTTTCTCAGGTTTTACTGTATGTATATATATATGTGGTTGTTGTTAGGTGCTATGGAGTCAATTCCAACTCATAGTAACCCCATGTACAACAGAACAAAACACTGCCTGGTCCTGCACCATCCTCACAATTGTTGCTATGTTTGAGTCCACTGTTATAGCCACTGTGACAATCCACCTTTTTGAGGGTCTTCCTCTTTTTCACTGACCCTTTCTCTACTTTACCAAGCATAACATCCTTCTCCTGGGGCTAGTCTGTCTTCATAACAAGTCCAAAGTACTTGAGATGAAGTATCACTATCCTTGGTTTTAAGGAGCATTCTGGCTGTACTTCTTCCAAGACAGAGAATGTTCATTCTCCTGGGAGTCCATGGTTTACTCAATATTCTTCACCAACACCATCACTAAAAGTACTTTTTAAAACTCTAAAGAGGTGTTTTGCAGCAGATTTGCCCAATGCAGTATGTTATCTGGTTTCTTGTCTGCTGCTTCCATAGTCATTGATTGTTGATCCAAGTAAAATGAAATCCTTCACATCTTCAATATTTTCTCCATTTATCATGAGGAAAAATATGGTTTATAAATACGTATTGGCCTAAAATAAGTGTTACTTTGAAGCCAATTGTACCATAAGTAATATGTGTCTGAGTATGTGTTTGTACATGTAGAATTAAAAAAAAATTTAAACACTAAATTACTAAAAATGATTTTCCCTAGGTGGAGGGATTAAAAATTATTTTATTTTCTTGCTACTTATTAGCATTCTTTACTTTTTTTCTTCAATTTGCATATATTTGAGGTACACTAATGGTCAAATGGAGTCCCTTGTTGTGCACATAATTAATGTGCTTGGCTTCTAAACTAAAGGTTAGAAGATTGAGTCTACCCAGAGACACCTCGGAAGAAAGTTCCAGTGATCTATTTCTGAATAATCGGCCCTTGAAAGCCCTATGAAACACAGTTCTACTTTTATACACATGGACTTGCCATTAGTCAGAATTGACTTAACGGTAACTGCTCCTGGTAGTGATTAAAGTCAGGCTAGTTTTGACCTTACAACTGAACACCACCAAAAGCCCCAGATAATCTTGGTTTGAAGACACGAGACTCTCACTCAAAAATAAAATTTTCTTCACCTAGATTGGTTGCTGGTGCCTAAAAGTATAGCACTGAGTTTTCATTCTTCCGAGCATTTAAAATTCCACATTACAAAGCAATCATTATACTTTAAATCTTAGGGAAGATAAGGCTGTTAATGAAGTTGAATACAGAATGAGGCAAATATGGATTAATGGCTCAAGAAACAGGCCAGAAGTATGGTAGTGAGATGGAAGCATAGAAAGACAAACTTTTCTTCCAATTTTGCTTAGGCCTTGAAATGACAAAATCACTGCTAAAATTTACGTAGGGCCTATTTGTCAGAAAACATTGTAAAATAGGCATGATCTCCATACAGATAACTTTTCAACTCAATTTATGTATGAATAATTTATATTTCTAAGCAAAGTTTAGAAGTGCCTTTCAATTGGAAGTTTCAACTTAAAATTATGAGTCTCAAAGATTTAAAAGGTGAATACGACACTCTACTGAACAAATATCAAAACAATCAACTTTTCCTTTGTTGAAGACACAGGGAGAATGAAAGAGAGGACATTTGCTCATTGTAGTGTGAGTGCATATATTCATCGAAGAAGGGCTGTAAGGCAGATTGATTTTCAAAACATCAATCCTCAAACCTATCAAAATAGATATAAAAATTCTATTAAAATCAAATTGTATTACCTAGAAGCACACCCACTATTATAGACTTTTTAAAACATTTCTAGTGTTGGTGTAATACAATCAAAGATATATTGAAATTTTTATTACAAATACTATACATCAAGTACATAGTATAAATCCAACTATATATATTTATTTATTTTAGTTTCCCAATCATTCCCCATTCCGATGTAGTTATCAATTTTTACCACTCAGATCCAAAAACTTTGTTCAGAATGACTGGTTCTATATTGATACCTATATTTTTATAGGTATGACAGAGAAGACTATCTTTGTCAGAAAATTCCATACTAATTAAAATCAAGTCTGGATTATGAGAAAGCAAAGGAGTGCATTTCTTTACAGGAAAAAAAAAATGTAATTAGTGAACCAGAATGTCTGGGCTAAAATGGACCCATAAAACCAAACGAAACCTATTGCCGTCAAGTCAATTTCGACACTCATAGTGACCCTGTAGGACAGAGTATAACTGCCCCTTAGGTTTTCCAAGGCGCAGCTGGTGGATTCAAACTGCTGACCCGCTGGTTAGCAGCCAAGCTCTTAATTGCTGGCCAACAGGGCTCCAAAATGAACCCATCGGTATTAGATATTTGATAACTTACACTACAGTAGAGTCAACAACTAAAAAATGTTTCCATTTATAAATCGAGAACTACGTGTCCAATATTAACATACATATATGGTTTTAATGCTTCAACTTAATGTGTTTGTATTTTTTTAATTTTAGAAGGTATGTCTGTTTGGAATACAATTTCTTGTTTTCAGTAGTGAGCACAGAAGAGAAAATAAATGTAGTGTTACATTTGCATGATTACTGTTCTAAGTAGCTCAAGCAAGGAAGCAAGGAAGGGAGGGAGGGAGGGAGAGAGGAAGGAAAGTGGGTAGCCCCACACACCCACACTATCACGCTACTTAAATAAATATTTAATTGGAATGATTGAAGTTTCCTTGTGGCTAAATGTAGATGTCAATTAGTCATTTTATTAAAAATTGGGAAAAATGAGTAACAATCCTGAGGGAAATTGTTAGTAAATTCTGTTAGTTTAAAAACTTTAAATAAAAAAAAAAAAATCCATTCAAACATTGAAATATATTTATACTATGCACTAGTGTGTAAATAAACAAGCAGAAATACAATAATTTGAAACATCCTATTAAAGTCTTATAATCTAGAAATAACATTTTTTTTTTTTTAATTTCCTCTTATTCAAACATTGGTGAATAATAATACATGTTTTAGTATGATTGTCATGGATTGAATTGTGTCCGCCAAAAATGTCTGTCAACTTGGCTAGGACATGATTCCCAGTATTGTGTGATTGTTCACCATTTTGTGATCTGATGCGATTTTCGTACATGTTGTACATCCTACCTCTATAATGTTAATTAGGCAAGATTAGAGGCAGTTATGTTAATGAGGCAAACTCAATCTACAAGATTAGGTTGTGTCTTAAGTCAATCTGTTTTGAGATATAAAAGAGAGAAGTGAGCAGAGAGACAGGGGGACCTCATACCAAGAAAGAAGCTCCAGGAGCATAGTGCTGCTTTTGTACCTGTGGTCCCTGCGCTGAAAAGCAACTAGCCCAGGGAAAGATAGACAAGGACCTTCCTCCAGCACTTATAGAGACAGAAAGCCCTCCCCTGGAGCTGACACCCTGAATTTGGACTTCTAACCTACAAGACTGTGAGAGAATAGACTGCTGTTTGTTGAAGCCATCCACTTGTGGTATTTCTGTTATAGCAGCACTACATGACTAAGACAATGATATGACTTTTCATGTTTTTATGGCTTTGCTTGATATTTTTACATTGGTTTGGGTGGATTTCACATAAGGAAAGATATAATGAACTCTTTGTAATGCTAGTAAGTATAATTTTGTGACTTTTTTTTTTAAATTTAATTCTAACAGTTCCCTTTGGCCCATCAACATCCTGAAGTTGAGGATACCATTCATGCTGGGGAGTATATTTTACCACATGGTGAAAGACACCCTGAATCGAGAAGGTTGATACATACAATTCCAAATATTATTAAAATAATATAGTGAATTTGTTAAAGGTGCTCAGTGTAATAGCCATTCTCCTGCAGAGCAGCTGGTGGGTTCAAACTGCTGACCTTTCACTTGGTAGCCGAGAACTTACCCACTGTGCTACCAGGGCTTCTTTATATTACAAAAAGTTTTTGTTGCTTCATTTTTTTATTTAAAAAATTTTTTTTTAAATGATGACTGAATATACAGTTAAGTAAAGTTGTGAGGGAAGAGTTATACAAGAGAATCACCACTCTCCAATAAATCTTTTGGCATATTTTATTTGGTAATAACTTAAATATAGGTAAAATTATATGTTAAACCCTAACCAGCTCTAATGTAAGACACAGGCAGTTGGATAGCAAATTAGCTGTTATATGGCAATATGATCTGAGCAAACAAGGAAACCTGCTAGTCAGAAGCAATTTCTCATGAAACAAAGATAAAAGCTAAGTGAAAGTATCTGAGGCCAAAATAAGATTAACTTCCAAACGAAAACCCTTGCAGCTACCTTTAGTAAAGCTGTTGGGATAATAGAAAAGCTCATAGCAGTTAGCAGTGGAAGTGTTAATAGAAACACTGTTTTCCACTTTGGCAAAATATTTTTATAATGTCCAAAATTAACTCTATCTTCATGACACATAAGAAAATGATAAAAAAAAAAAAACAAACCCCTCAGGGCCAAGAGTAGAAGAGCAATATTACAGGCAAATCCACGGTAGACTGAGCCTTCCATGATCTTAGTCGGTATGCTTGTGCAGCTGCTGTTTATACCCCAAGAGCAGAAACTGAAACACTCGTGGGCTCTGATCCTCTTTTGCTGGAATGAAGGGTGCTGCAGAAACAATAGCAGCAGCAGATTGTTAGAGGCACAGGGTGGGAGACAGGCATGTGTGTGGGAGAGCATGAACAGATGAGGGAAGGACATTCTATTGTGCCAAGTAAAAATTGCACATCATAGTGTTACTCACTGCCGCTCTTGATAAAAGAGGAAAATTTTTTGTTGAGATGCAATTCCATCAAAAGGAGGGATAGAAGTCACTGCCACTTTCAGCACATGGCACAGTGAGGGGGAGAAAGAATGCCAAGGTTATAGACTTAAACACCTACTGAAATAAGACAAAGTCCAACCAGATCAATAGTCTGAGAGCTTTCCCATTTATTTGGTTTTGACACCAAATCTAGAAATCCAGAAAGGCTAGTACAGAAATGCTACATCAAGTCTGTTTTTAGGGCTATATATATACATATATACACACACATATCCCTATTATAAATTTAATTATATTATTAATTATTATTAATGGTATGATCAATTATATATTATATAATTACAACTAAATACATGATTATGGATATAACAATAGAGAAAGAGATATAATATTGAGCTAGATTATGTTGTTGTTAGTTACCTTCAAGTTGATTCTGACATGAAGGCCCCAACTGTATACACAGTTATAATTCATATATATGAATGTATGATGTACATACAGAGTGATAGAAAATAGAGAGATGGACAGATGATGGATGGATGGATGGATGGATGGATGGATGGATGGGCAGGTAGATAGATGATAGATAGGTAACAGATAGATAGAAGGATAGATGATAGACAGATATAGATAGGTAGACGATAGATAAATATAGATAGATACAGATAGATAGATGATAGATAGATAACAGATAGATAGATGATAGATAGATAGATACAGATAGATGATAGATAGATGGATATAGATAGATAGGTAGATAGAGGATAGACAGACATAGATATAGACAGACAGATATAGATAGATGATAGATTAGATAGATATAGACAGACGGATGATAGATGACAGACGGATAAGATAGATAGATAAGACAGGAAGGACAGGGCCATTTTTTCTAGGTAGACCAAAGTTGGATAGAGATGGAATTTCTGGAAATGACAGAAAAATTCAAGGCACTTCTAGTTTTAAGCTCAGAACCTTTGTTTAACACCCAAATTAAGTAGTCCCAATTTCCACAAAGGTCCCTAAGTGGCATAAATGGTTTTCACTCAACTGCTAACCTAAAGGTTGATGGTTGCAACCCACCCAATGGGACAGAAGAAGAAATGCCTGGTGATCTGCTTCCATTAAGATTACAGCCAAGAAAAACCAATTGAGCAGTTCTACTCTAACACCATGAGTCAGAACTGATGGAGCAACGAGTGTGGTTTATTTTCACAAAACATTCCTGTGCCTACCATTCCTTTGCCCTCTTACAGGAGATGATCTGAGTTCCACAAAACCTCAATATCATTGTGGTATTTGGGTAGAGACACTGATTCTAACCTTTTTTTCTTGCTTTTGGATGTTGCTGGCCTTTCTCTTCATCTGTTCTAGCACAAGCAATGCAGTATGGCTGCTTCAGCAGAGACTGAGGGTCTTCCCTGGTTGATGCAACCACCTCAGATCGCACTGATGCCACTGGTCCTCAGACACTCAGCTGCTTCCCTTCTTCCAGCTGCGTGTAATCTGGTCTGTCCACAATGGAGTCACACTGGACTGAGGTTTCCTTGCTTCTACCACAGTAACCAGGGTGCAAGCACATGGGTTCTTAATTCTTGGCTACCCTTGGAATTTCCTTGAGTATGGGAAAAACTTTTGCTCTGTTACTCACTTGCTGGTCTGAGGACAACCATAGTGAATGTTACACAGGTCTGCCATCTGCAGATGCTGGCTATGTACTTATCCTAACTCTATTATGACTGGCTGTCTCATGCTGGCAGAGGACATTCAATGAGGTTGCTTTCTCTGAGAGTTTCAGAGAAGTGGGGCAAAAATCTCTTCTCTATTAGGATTTCAAATCCTGTCTATTTGAAAATCCATTGCCTACCAGTTAATTCCAACTCATAGCAACCCTACAGGACAGAGGAGAACTGCCCTGTAGGGTTTCCAAGGGGGTAGCCTTTATAGGAGCAGTTTGCCACATCTTTCTCCCATTGAGCAGCTGGTGGGTTCCAATTGCCAACCTTTTGGTTAGCAGCTGAGTGCTAGTCCAGTGAGTCACCAGGGCTCCTTTTCATCATCTAAGCTTTTCAAATCACTCCCACCACACGTATTACCCTTAAAGGAGGAGGCAGCAATCAGAGCGTCTCACTCCTGTCCCAACTCTGTCTTCTACTTTTATAAATCTCCCAACATCTCACCCCTGCCCCATACAAAGGAATAGCTTCTATTTTTGTGTTAGAAAAACTGCTCTATTGTCACCAAGCATTTTTTTTGAACTATATCATTAGTGTGATAAACTTTATGCCCAGAAATCATTAAGGATTAGAAAGCCAATTTTTCAGAAAAAGAACAAACAAAATGAAACAAACACGCAAAAAGCTGTGGTACATCTGGCTGTTGTTCCAACACTTGATGCCTTCTCAGTAACAGAATTTTGTATTTATGCACATCATCCTGTAATTTTGCAGTGCGCTCCCACATTGGTGAAGATCATTCAAATTCAGTGGCAGCAGTTCATCAACAGGGAACTGCCAGAAATTCAAGCTGGATTCAGAAGAGGATGTGGAACAAGGAGTATCACTGCTGATGTCAGATGGACCTTGGCTAAAAGCAGAGAACACCAAAAAGATGTTTACCTATTGACTTTGCAAAGGCATTAGACTGTGTGGATCATAACAAATTATGGGATAACATTGCAAAAAATAGGAATTTCAGAACATTTAACTATGCTCATGAGGAGCCTGTCCATTGACCAAGCAGCAGTCTTTAGAACAGAACTGGGGGATACTGCATGGTTTACAATCAGGAAGCGGGGTGGGGGCGGGGGGATCAGGGGTGTGTACTTTCATCATACTTATTCAATCTGTATGCTGAGAAAATAATAGCAGAAGTTGGACTGTATGAAGAAGAACAAGGCACTGGGTTTGAAGAAAGACTCATTAACAACCTGTGGTACACAGATGACACAACCTTGCTTGCTGAAAGTAAAGAGGACTTGAAGAATTTATTGATGAAGATCAAAGACTACAGCTTTCAGTATGGATTTCACCCCAACATAAAGAAAACAAAAATCCTCACAACTGGGCCAATAAGCAAGATCATGATAAACAGAGAAAATACTGAAGTTGTCAAAGATTTCATTTTACTTGGATGCACAATCAATGTCCATGGAAGCCAAAAATCAAAACCAAACCTGTTGCCATCCAGTCGATTCTAACTCATAGAGACCTTACAGGACAGACTACAACTGCCCCATAGGGTTTCCAAGGAGTGGCTAGCGAATTTGAACTGCCAATCTTTTGGTTAGCAGCCATAGCTCTTAACCACTGCACCACCAGGGATCCTTGAAGCAGTAGTGAAGAAATCAAATGACATATTGCATTGGTCAAATCTGCTGCAAAAGACCTCTTGAAAGTGTTAAAAAGCAAAGATGTCACCTTGAAGACTAAGGTGCGCCTGACCCAATCCATGGTATTTTCAATCGCCTCATATGCATGTGAAAGCTGGACATGAATAAGGAAGACTGAAGAAGAATTGATGCATTTGAATTATGGTGTTGGCAAAGAATAATGAACCCATCACGGACTGCCAGAAGAACAAGCAAATCTGTCTTGGAAGAAGTACAGCTAGAATGCTCCTTAGAAGGGAGGATGGTGTCTTAGTTATCTAGTGCTGCTATGACAGAAATACCACAAGTGGATGGCTTTAACAAAGAGAAGTTTATTTTCCTCAGAGAAAGTAGGCTACAAGTCCAAATTCAGGGCTCAGCCCAAGGGAAAGGCTTTCTCTCTCTGTCAGCTCTGGAAGAAGATGTTTCTCATCAATGTTCCCCTGGACTAGGAGCTTCTCCGCACAGGAACCCCGGGTTCAAAGGATGCACCCCATTCCCGACACTGCTTTCTTGGTGGTATGAGGTCCCCTGTCTCTCCGCTTGCTTCTTTCTTTTATATCCCAAAAGAAATTGGCTCAAGACACAATCCAATCTTGTGGATTGAGTCCTGCTTCATTAATGTAACTGCTGCCTATTCCCCCTCATTAACATCATACATGCAGGATTTATAACACATCAGATGATAAAATGGTGGAGAATCACACTATACGGGGAATCATGGCCTAGCCAAATTGATACATGTATTTTGAGGGGACACAATTCAATCCATGACAGGTGGCAAGACTTCATCTCACATACTTTGGACATGTTATCAGGAAGGACCAGTCCCTGGAGAAGGACATCATGCTTGGTAAAGTAGAGGGTCAGTGAAATAGAGGAAGACCCTCAAAGGAATGAACTGACGCAGTGACTCCAACAATGGACTCAAACGCAGCAGTGATTGTGAGGATGGTGCAGGACTGGGGAGTGTTTCGGTTTTTAGTACATAGGGTCACTATGTGTTGGAACCAACTAGATGGCACCTGACAACAAAAACAACTCCCGCACTGATTCTAGGCTCAGCATTGTGGCTGGCTTTGCCCAATAGGATGTTAACAGATGTGATGCAGGCAGATTTTTGACAAGTGCTTGAGCAGCTGAGCTTGCTCCTATAATTCTGTCATCAGTATAAGAACAATATGCTTGGTAAGCCTGACGGCCTTAGAGGTTGAAAGAGGTAAATAAACATGGAGCAAACCTGCCCCAGACAAGTGCCCCCAACTATGCTCGGCCTATATCTACAGATCTCCTTTTAACACTCAGAAGTATGAAATACATAAATGCTTTTTTTGTATTTCACTGATATTGTGTACGTGTGTGTATGCTTAATACAGTAGCTTTGGGGCCAGCTAGAACAACTGACCTCCATCTAATGTGAAGATGTGTAGGTGAGTTTAGCTGGCTGTAGCAGGGCTGCCAAGCCAAACTTATTCTCCCTCTACCAATCTGCAGCAAATCTTCACATGTGACAACAAATGGATACTTACTGTTTTATGACTCTGATTTTCTACTTGTTTGTACATAGAAGTACTGTAGCAAAAACAAATTGATTCCCAATATAGAAGGAAAAATAACAACATCAAAATTTATCTCTAAAATGACCAGCTCTTGCAAGTAAATATAAAATGAATTTTAGAGTATATTTATCTATTCTGGTTAAAATATCAACTAAAAACAACTCTATTTTGAAATTTCAAGCAAGACATGCCTCCTTTCTCCTTGGTGCTGTGCACGCTTTCTCTCAGGTACTATCTGTCACAGGATGAATGGGCCAAAGGCAACTGGGCACAGAGAACAAATGAAGGACTCAGCGATCTGACTTTGATTAACTCATGTTTTTATGGCTCCACATTTAAACATAATGACATGATTGGTATGAGATCATAACCCCAGGATATTCGCCTTAAAGAAATCTGGGAAGCAAGGAAGTGGCCAAGTCGTAGAACAAAAATAAATTTGAGTGAGAAAAAAAAAAAAAAAGTAAGATAGATTTAAGGATGTTTTTGCTAGGAGTTATCCCAGTATACAGGCTATTGATAAGCCTTAGGAACCACTTCAGTTTGGAGGTTTCTATTGCCTGTATTTTGTTACATTTCTATTCGTAAATTACTGCCAGGTCATGCGCAGTAAAGCCCAATGTACATACTGTATTTCAGCTGTCTTCATCTAGGAAAATCCTACTCAATCTTCAGTACAAACAGATTACCTGAGAGATCCTCTATAGGTAACTCAGACACATACTGCTATTAAAAAAAAAAAAAATGTTGCTGTTGAGCCGATTCCAACTCATAGCGACCCTATAGGACAGAGTAGAACTGCCTCACAGAGTTTCCAAGGAGTGCCTGGTGGATTCGAACTGCAAATCTTCTGGTTAGCAGCCAAGCTCTTAACCACTACACCATCACTACTACTCTCACTTATACTAATTCTATACTCTTAGTTTAATCTCTGCCCCCCTCTAGTTATAAAATAAACTCCATGAACAATATTTTTTTTGAGTACCAAACTTTACAACACAGTGCCTTAGAAGCAGTAATATTTTTGTGTGTTTATGTGATCAAATGAATGTTTAAGCATTTCAGAACTCGAGAACAGCTAGATTCCACTGCATGAAGATGAATCATTGGTTTCTATCTGCAGCTATTCTAAGAGGAATATTCTGGCCTAAGAGGACGACGTTATTCTCAGCTCTTACTATCTATTTTAATGTTCTTATGAAGGAGACCTACAGTCCCTGGGTGGTGCAAACGGTTTGGGTTCAGCTGCTTACAGAAAAGTTGGCTGTTTAAATCCATTCTGCAGCACTGTGGAAGAAAGCCCTGGTGGACTGTTTCCATAAAGACTATAGCCAAGAAAACGCTATGAAGCTCAGTTTTACCCAGTAGCCCATCGGGTCACCACAGGTTGGAATTGACTCTGCGGCAACGGGTTTTGTTTTATTTTGTTTGTTTTAATGAAAGGGGCCAGTCTGAACTAGCAGGTTCCCAGAAACACTCTGTACCAAATTTTATTCAAAGCTTAATAAATCCTTCTGGTCAGATACATATAGACCACGCATATCATCAAGTCTCCATATCTTTTCCTGAAATTCACAATTTAGGGAATGACACTTATGTTTTATTTTTCTTATTTATTAAAAACACCAACCTAACTGCACACTATAACTTAGAATGCTAACTTGGTGACATTAATCTTTGACCACAAGCCAATGTCGTTGCTAAAGCATAAACATCCTTCCTTTAGTGATCACTATTTTAAACTCTACTACTTGCCAGATATGCACCCAATTTGTTCCTAATTTAATTCGTTATTCATAAAGAAAGTCTTAAAGAGAAGCATCATTTGTCTCGTATATCATTATTCTTATGAGCTAATAGGCAATGCTAAATGCTCTTTGAATTTTGAATACTTTTCCGAGAACATGTTTTCCAATGGAGAAGAAGGGGGTGATCATGAAGGCACTTGGGGCTTCCTGAAATGTGGTTGCACAGAGGAATAAGAGACTGAAAAGCATACAACCTTGGTTGTCATTTTCCACTTCAGTCCTGCTCATACCCTTTCCTTCAAGTAGCAGTAGAAAGCACTTGGAATTATGTAGACTCAAGTGCTTAATCCAAGGATTTCATTAAAATATAACACCACATGTAGAAGTGTAACAGGAGACTAGAGAAAAAGAAAGACCCAGTTCTCTGGGGAATGAAGGAGAACAATTCTGTCACATCCTTGGCGGGAAATTGCCTGAGCAGCCCACAGAAATACTGTGTGAGCCAGAAGGGCAACCCAATATACTCAGATGACCTTTTAAAATAGAGAAAATGAATTTGAAGTCTTTAAAGGGATCCAGAAATAAATGATACAAGGAACAGTGGCAATTAATATTAACCTATACTGTTACCAGAAATTGATTAACAATCATATTACTGGAAGAAAGGCTCTTTAAGGATCTTATATGATTTTATTCAGCCCTACTTCCTATAGTGAGGAATTATTTCCCTACACAAGTATTCCTTAGTATTTTACCTGAATATATCTTGAAAATTTTTAGGTAGAATATAAAATATTCTCACCTCAATCCATTATTGTCATCAATAAGAGATTCATAACTTTTTTCAGGAGGACTATAATTAGTTCAACATTTCTTGTTGCAGATATTACTGTGGTTTCTAAGAATCACTGAAGTAATGTTTTCCAGATTTCAGTGGGTATAAGAGAAGTTACATTTGACACCAGTACAATTCTATAAAATTCTACCCTGGTAAGATAGGCTATTTATGTAAAATATGAAGGGTAATTTACAAAAATATATGAATTTTACTTCAGCTTATCAGTGGTTCAAAAGACGCAATGAGAGGTGGGGGGTAGAGGGGTGTCATGGTTTGAATTACGTCCCCCCAAAAATGTGTGTATCAATTTGGCTAGGCCGTGATTCCCAGGGTTGGGTGGTTGTCCTCCATTTTGTGATTGTAATTTTACATTAAAGAGGATTAGGGTGGGATTGTAACACCATCCTAACCCAGGTCACATCCCTGATCCAACGTAAAGGGAGTTTCCTTGGGATATGGCCTGCACCACCTTTTATCTCTTGTAAGAGATAAAAGGAAAGAGAAGCAAGTGGAGAATCGGGGGACCTCATACCATCAAGAAAGCAGGGCCGAGAGCAGAGCGCATCCTTTGGACCGGGGTCCCTGCACAGAGAAGCTCCTAATCCAGGGGAACACTGAAGAGAAGAAGGCTGACAGAGAAAAAAAGCCTTCCCCGGGAGCTGACACCCTGAATTTGGACTTTTAGCCTACTTTGTGAGGAAATAAACTTCTCTTCATTAAAACCATCCACTTGTGGTATTTCTGTTATAGCAGCACTAGATGACTAAGACAAGTGGTAACCTAGGAGAAGTGGCAGAAGACATAAATGAGAAATTATGGATAATATTTTAAATAATAGGAATTCCAGACACATAATTGTGCTCATGAGGAATCTGTACGTAGATCTAAAGGCAGTCATTTGAATAGATAGAACAAGGGGATACTGAGTGGTTTAAAGTCAGGAAAGGTGTGCAGCAGGGTTATATCCTTTCACCATACCTATTCAATCTGTATGCTGAGCAAATTTTCCAAAAAGCTGGACTATATGAAGAACAGGGCATCAGGACTGGAGCAAGACTCATCGACAACCTGTGTTATGCAAATGAGACAACCTTGTTTGCTGAAAGTGAAGAGGACGTGAAGCACTTCCTGATGAAGATCAAAGACTTCAACCTTCAGTATGGATTACACCTCGGTGTAAAGAAAACAAAAATCCTCACAACTGGACCAATAAGCAACATCATGATAAACAGAGAAAAGGCTGAAGTTGTCAAGGATTTCATTTCAGTTGGATCCACAATCAACAACCATGGAAGCAGCAGTCAAGAAATCAAGAGATGCATTGCATTTGGCAAATCTGTTGCAAAAGACCTCTTGAAAGTGTTGAAAAGCGTAGATGTCACCTTGAAGACTAAGGTGCGCCTGACCCAAGCCATGGTGTTTTCAACTGTCTCATATGCATGTGAACGCTGGACGATGAATAAGGAAGATGGAAGAAGAATTGATGCCTTTGAATTGTGGTGTTTGCAAAGAACACTGAATATACCATGGACTGCAAGAGGAATGAACAAATGTGTCTTGGAAGAAGTACAACCAGAATGCTCCTTAGCAGCAAGGATGGCGAGACTACGTCTCACATATTTTAGACATGTTATCAGGAGGAATCAGTCCCTGGAGAAGGACATCATGCTTGGTAGAGGGCCAGCAAAATATAGGAAGACCCTCAACAAGATGGACTGGCACAGTGGCAGCAACAACAGGCTCAAGCATAACAATTGTGAGGATGGCTCAGGAACAGCAGTGTTTCATTCTGTGTACATACAGTTGCTGTAAGTCAGAGCTGACTGGACGGCACCTAACAACAACGTATTTGTGAGAGATATTGGTCTGCAATTTTTTTTTTTTTTTTTTTTTTTGGTGTCTTTGCCTGGTTTTGGTATCAGGATATGCTGACTTCATTGAGTGAATTCAGGAGTTTTCCTATCTTTTCTATGCTCTGAAATAGTTTAAGTTGTACTGGTGTGAGCTCTTCTCTGAATGTTTGGTAGAATTCTCCAGTGAAGCCATCCGGGCCAAGGCTCTTTGTTGTTGTTAGGCATATTTTTATGATGTCTTCAATCTCTTCTCTTGCTATGGGTCTGTTCCGATTTATCTATCTCAGTTTATGTTACCTTAGCTAGGTTATGTGATTCTAGAAATTTGTCCATTTCTTCTAGTTAGTCATATTCATTGGAGTACAGTTTTTCATAATATTCTGATATGATTCTTTTTATTTCAGTTGGACCTGTTGTAATGCCCCCATCCCCCATCTCAGTTCTTATTTAGGTTGTTTGCTTCCTCTCCTGTTTCTCTTTTGTCAGTTTTTCCAATGGCTTCTCGATTTTGTTGATCTTTTCAAAGAACCAATTTTTGATCTTGTTGATTCTTTCTATTGTTTTTCTGTTCTCTATTTCCTTTATTTCTCCTCTGATCTTTATTATTTTCTTTCTTCTGGTACCTG
The DNA here is from genome assembly GCA_030035585.1 of Dugong dugon. Taxonomy (NCBI): domain Eukaryota; kingdom Metazoa; phylum Chordata; class Mammalia; order Sirenia; family Dugongidae; genus Dugong; species Dugong dugon. Next base: position 7,054,987 of record CM057478.1, on the reverse strand, counting down.
TGGACTTCTTTTGCTGCTCTCTATTTGTTCAAGTTGTAGGCCTAATATTTTGATTTTGGCCTGTTCTTCTTTTTTGATGTATGTGTTTGTTGCTATAAAATTAAGCTCTGAGCACTGCTATTGCTGTGTCTCAAAGGTTTTGGTATGATGTGTTTTCATTCTCATTTGATTCTAGAAATTTTTTGATTCCATCTTTGATTTCTTCTAGTATTCAGATTATTTTAAGCAAAGTATTATTCAGTTTTCATGTATTTTTTTTTTTTCCTTGCTCTCCCTGTTCTTCATTTCTACTTTTATGGAACTGTAGTCAGAGAGAATGCTTTGTATTATTCTGATGTTTTGAATTTTATTGAGGGTTGCTCTGTGGCCTAAAATGTGGTCTATTCTGGAGAATGTTCCATGTGCACTGAAAAAGAATGTGCACTTTGCTGCTGTTGGGTGGAGTGTTCTATATAAGTCTATGAGGTCAAGTTGGTTGATTGTGGCCTTTAGATCTTCTATATCTTTGTTGAGTTTCTTTCTAGATATTCTGTTGTTTACTGAAAGTAGTGTGTTAAAAGTATCCTACTATAATTGTGGAACTGTCTATTTCTCCTTTCAGTGTTGTTAGAGTTTGTTTTATGTATTTTGGAGCCCTGTGATTGAGTGCATAGATATTTATTAAAGTTATATCTTCTTGGTGGATTTTTCTTTAATCAGTATATAATGTTTTTCCTTGCCTTTTATGGTTGATTTTACCTTAAAGTCTACTTTATCTGAGATTAGTATTGCCACTGCTGTTTTTTTTTTTTTTTGTTACTATTTCCTTGATACATTTTTTTCATCCTTTGATTTTTATTATACTTATGTCTTTGCGTCTGTCTGTCTCTTGTAGACAGCATTTTGATGGGTCGTGATTTTTATCCATCCTACCACTCTCTGTCTCTTTAAGAGTGCATTTAAACCATTCACATTCAGTTTGATTATTGATAGACATGTATGAGTTTATTGCTGTCATATTGTTTTGCTTTTTTTTGTGGTGCTAATGTTTTCTTTGTTCCTCTTACTTTCCTGTGCTGAGTTGTTTTTGTTTGTGGAATTTCTTTTCTTTTGTTATTACAGATTTTGTGTTTACTGAGTCTTTATGCTATTCTTTTTTTTATTTTGATGAGTAAGTTTGTTAACTTTCTTTGTAGTTATCTTGAAATTTACCCTTATCTTCCTAAGTCTGAACCAGTCTTCTATTACTTGATATTGCCTAGACTGCCTCTCCATTTGAAAATCCTCTACCTACTGCATTTATTCTTCCTTTTGCTGTTTGACTTTTTTATCATTTGCAGATCAACATCTCCTTTTCTTTGTTTTAAGTTTTAGGTTTGTTTTATTTTTGAAAATTCTTTACAAGGACAGTAACTGGCTAATGCTGTCCTGTGTCCTAGACTCAGGTTGTGGTCTGATATTGTCAGTTCTCTAACTGAAGGACTCTCTTTAATATTTCTTGTAAGTTTGGCTTGGTTTTTATGAATTTTCTTAGTTTTTGTTTGTCTGGAAATGTTCTAATTTCACTGTCATATTTGAGAGAGAGTTTTGCAGGATATATTATATTTAGTGGGCAGTTTTTTTTTTTTCTTTCATGATTTTACATATCCCTTCCCATTGCTGTCTTGCCTGCATAGTTTTTGCTGAGTAATCAGAGTTTAGTCTTATTGTTTCCAATTTTTAAGTGACTTTTCATTTTACTCGAGCTGCTTTCAGGATTTTTTTTTTTTTTTTTTTTTTGGTCTTCAGTTTTGGCAAGTGTGATTATGCTATGTCTTGGTGACTTTCTTTTGGAGTCTATCTTATATGGGGTTCATTGAACTTCTTGGATGGTCAGCTTTTAATCTTTCAGGATATTTGCAAAGTTTTCTACCAGCAAATCTTCTCTGTTTTCCATTTTCTCCCCTTGTTCTGGAATTCCAATCACAGGCAAATTTTTGCGCTTGATTGTGTGCAACATAATTCTTACTTTTTCTTCATCCTTTTCTCTGATTTTTCCTCAAACAAGTTGGCATCCATGGATTTGTCTTCAATCTCACTGATGTTGTCTTCCATTGTTTCAAATTTGCTCCTAATACCTTCTTTTGAGTTGTCAATTTCTGAAATTTTGTTGTTTATAATTTAGGTTTCTGGTTGCTGTTTTTGTATGATATTTAATTGTTTCTTCATTCTGACATTTTGCTCTTGTATTATTTTCCTGAATTCTTCTATTGCTTTGTCTGTGTCTTCCTTGATCTATTTCATAATCTCTTGGAAAGCCCTAAATATTAGTCTTTTGAATTCCGTCTCAGGTAGTTCCACTGTCTTTTCTTCTGCTGGAAAGGTTATCTGATTCTTTAGTTTGGTCACTTGCAGGAGACATCTTGTCCTGTTTTTTTAAATAAGTTTTGGTATTGCCTGCTGTCTCTGAGACGTTAAGGTAATATTTTCTTTATTTATTGATTGTATGTTCGTTTGTTTCATCCTGGTTTTTTGTTTGGTTTGATATGTCAGGCTGGGCAGGCTGAGCATGGTTTGCTGCTTCCTCGTCTGTGGACACAATAGCTCTCACCACCTTGTCTGGGTAGACATGGCAGCAGCAGACAGGGTGACATTGTTTCACTGTGCAGTGGTTTGGCAAAGTGGCTGAGAGTGGACTTGGTGATCACTGTCTGCCTCCTGAAGTTGGTGCAGCAATGTGGGAGCATTCACAGCCTCTCGCCAGATAGGCATGGGTGTCAGACTGGGAGTAGTATGGGTTAGCTTCCCGCTGTTCAGCAGCTGGTCAAGTGGTGGTAGGGGAGAGCCTTGTGGGCCCAGTGTGGTGGTGGGCCTGAGTGCCAGGGATGCTGTAGCCACAGTGATGTGGTGGGGACTGACTGGAAGAGAGGGAGGTGGTATATGGGAGTATGTGAGGGGGATAAACAAAATAGAGAAATGCCATAAAGCAGTAAGCATATTGACTGTGTAATGAGAAACTATTTGTTCTGTAAACTTTCACCTAAAGTACAATTTTAAAAAAATTAAAAAAAAAAAATAGAGAGAAAAAAATGTAGCTGGTGGGTGGGGGCAGGATAGGCTCAGAGGCCACTGGAAAGGTTAGGAAGGTGGTATACATGGCTAGGTGGGAGGTAGAAATAAAAGAAGGAAAGAAGAAGAAGAAAAATTAAAAAATGACAATGTGGTGGGGGCCAGTGGGTGGGGTCAGAGTGGAGCCAGAACAGCAGCAGGCCAGTGTACTGATGGCACTCTATCCACGGCAGTGTGTCTGGGAGCTGTTGGGATGGAAGGGCAGGTGGCTTATAGGGCTAGGTGCAAGGAAGAAAGAAACAAAAGAAGAAAAAAAAAATTGCAGTGTGGTACAAGCCAGCAGGTTGTGTGGGGTGGACCCAGGGCAGCTGTGGGGTGGTGGTTCTCTAGGCACAGCAGTGGGGCAGATACTGGCAGGAAAGTGGGGAGGTCATGTACAGGATTAGGTGGGAGGGAGATAGAAAGAAAAAAATGGCTGTGTGTTGGCGGCCACTGGGTGGGGTTGGGATGGACTTAGGGTAACTGTGGGCCACTGCACCCATGGCTCTCTAGCCACGGTGGTGCATTCAGGGCTTGCAGGAAGTGGGGGGAGTTGACATATGTGGCTAGGCAGGAGGGCGAAAGAAAAGGAAGAAAGAGAAAAAAATTAAAATTAAAACATAGTGGCATGGTGGAGGCTGGTGAGTGGGGGTGGGGCATACCTGGGGGGCTTGGGCTGGTGGCTGTCCAGCTGCAGTGGCACGGTGTGGGCCAGTGGGAAGTGGGGAAGGTGGTGTAAGGGGCTAGGCAGGAGGGAAAAAGAAAAGGAAGAAAAAAAAGCCATGCTGTGGAAGGGGGCAGGGCCAGCCTGAGGGAGGCTCATATTTTGACCCCAGCAGTGGGGGCTGCCAGGATGGGGGGATTCTTGCTTCTACTTACCAGCAGGATGACAGGTGGGAAAGCATGTTTCTCTGATTAATGGGTGCCCTGACTCCTGTTTGAACCTCTGTAAAGCTGCTTTCCCATACTCCTTGTCTGGGCTCATTGCTGGCTGTGCTTCAAGATGACCACACTGTGCCATGTTAGTTGTCAGGGGACTTCCACTCCGTATCTCTCCTCATTCTGTTTCTGTCAGTTCTTTTTCCTTTTGGTGTTTGATCTAGTTCTTTATTCCTTCATTTGATGCTTAGGGTTCCATGACTGATGTTTGTATCTATTTTCCTTAGTTTTTAAGGTGTCTGCTTCAGATGGATGGCATGGTGCTTCTGTCTAGGGCACTATGTTGCCTCCACTTCCTCACTGAAGTTTTCTTACTCAACTGCAATCATTTTTGAAAAATAAATCCATAAACTGCCACAAAACCACAGGTTTAAAGCCTACAATATGATAAGTAACATGTAAATGAAAGAATTTTCATTGGTAAGAAGTATTGTGGCAATAGTCTCTCATTTAAGATTTCTCTGGATGATATGCTAATTCTTAAAAAGGCTCATATAGCAGCACTCCACCTCAAGCCTTACTGCAAGATGTCAAAGCACTTTATTTAGGGACATCAGACACTGTTGCTTTTCCTGGATGGAATAGAATACTACTTTACTTCCTTTGACTTCTTAGGCTACTGTCAGGGGGCATTACACATCAAAAGGGCAGAATAATCAAACATAAAATTCCCATTTACTTTCATAATTCCCAGATGACTCAGCATGTCAGTATGAGAAGTAGTCAATATCTTGTCTTTCAAACTTAAAATAATTACATTAGATGAGCCCACAGAAATATTTCAGGGAAAGATGCAGATAAGGTAATGGAATCTGCCTTCTACTGGTTTTATTTTCTACTGAGGAAACAGAAAAGAAAAAGTGGGCTTATTTTTACCAGATCTCTGGACCTCATAACTAATGCTAGTCAAAAGGAATTTGAAGACCCTTGGGTTCTAATTTAAAAATCTGTATCACATAAACCTCTTCCAAAACATTTTTTAAAACAAATATTGAAATATACATAAAGTGCTCAAAAAATTATAATGAAATGTGCACAACATGTAACTAACAACAAGATACAGATTTAAAAAAAGCCATTGCCACTGAGTGGATTTAGACTTATAGCAACCAAGTAGAACAGAACAGACATGCCTGGTAGGGTTTCCAAGGAGTGGCTGGTGGATTCCAATTGCCGACCCTCTGGTTAGCAGCCGAGCTTTTAACCACTGCACCATAAAGAATATTAAAAGAGCTCCAGATGCCTTCTTCCAGTAATCACCAACTCTTTTTATTCTTTTTCTTCTTGCCAAGAAGTCTACTACCCAGATCTCTACCCATATATTAGTATGGCCTCTCTGGGTGGTGCAAACATTAGGCACTCAACTATTAGCCAAAAGGTAAATCGTTCGAACCCACCCAGAGGAACCTCAGAAGACAGGCCTAGAGATCTACTTCAGAAAGATTAGTCTTAAAAATCTGATGGAACAGTTCTATTCCATACACATGGGGTCAACACGAGCTGGAATTCAGTCTACGGCAGCTAAAAACAACAACAAATTTGTGGGGCCCAGGGCAAAATGCAAATGTGTGAGCCTTGCTCAAAAGTCAAGACTGATAACAGAACATTACACCAAGTCTCACACAACTGTACAGATCACACACCTATGAAGCTTGCTCTGTATACAGTATATATTTTTATACATGTATGGAAATTTTTCACTCATTGTATTTGTGAAATTCATCACTGTTGTTCTAAATTCTATGCTGTTGCTTCTTCACTGGCATTAGAACATAGTTTGCCATCACATAAAAACACCACAATTTATCCATCTTCTTCTCATGGAAATTTTGGATTATTTTCTATGGTAAGGATTTGCAAAAATGCTGCTATGAATATTCTTATGCCGCAATTTGGTAGACATATGCACTCATTTCCATTGGGCTTCTACAAAAGAGAGAAATTTCTGCACCAGAGTGAACATGTATATAAATTCAGATTTAGTAGATTTTGCCAAACTGTCTTCAAAATTTGTGAAATAAAGTGACACACTAGCATTGTCTGAAGGTCCCAAATCTTCACATCATCAAAAGCCTGTAGCATTTTCTGTCTGTTAAATTTTAACAACCTTTGTAAATGTATAGTAGAAGCTCATTGTGGTTTTAATTTGCAGACTGCGTAACTTTTCATGTGTGTATTGATCTTTAAATATCTTTTTTCACAAATGGCCTGTTCAATCTCTGGTCTATTTTCTATTTCTTAAAGCTTTAGGTGCCCAGAGTTCTTCTTAAAGGCTTGTAGGGGTAATTTATTTGTTTTAGATGCAAGCTCATTGTCTGGTACATGTATTACAATGGAAATTTTTTATATTTAGAAGTTTTGGATATTAATAGGGTCTAATTTATTATTTGCTCTACAGTTAATGTTTATTTAATGTTGTTTCTCCAAATCATGCAGATATTTTCTGTTATATCTTTAAAACTTTATTGTTTCATATGTCATATTTAAACCTGTAATATCCTAGAAATACATGTATGTGATGTGAAGGTGGGTCCTTATTTTCCCCCCAAAGCCTCAAAGGATGGACTGACACAATAGTCACAGCAATGGAATCAAACATACCAACAATCAGGAAGATAGTGCAGGACCAGGCAACATTTAGTTCTGTTGTACATTTCTGTCATACATAAGGTTGTTGTGAGTCAGAGCTGACTCAAAGGCAACTAACAATAAGAACAATTGTCACTTGGATCAGATCCACCTTTTTAAAAGACCTGCTCCCCTTACTACTCTGTAATGTTGCCTCTGTTGTAAATCAGATTTCCATATATATGTAAGTCTATTTCTGTCATAAGAAACCAATATTTCCTTTTTTGATGCTTCAGCATCCTGTTTCTTTCCACCTCTGTGTAAACATTACTTATTTCAAAATAGCAGGCCTACTTGCCTTCCTGATCAACTCACACTCACATGCAAAATCCTAGATAACATTCCAGAGGCAGTTCCTCCCCTGAAGGCTCTCCCTTTCCCCACCTACACATCCTATCTGTAAATCCAGAAAAGGAAACCCTGCCCTCTTGGTCAAATGCACCCCCACACCTCAGTTTCCTGTCTCTTACTTTAAATAAGCCAGTAATCCTAAATCTGCCAAATAAAGTGCACTCCTCCCTTTGTACCCTATAAAAGGCTGAGCCCGGGTCTTTTAGTGCTGTCTCTGATTCTCTCCTTCTTTTTTACCCCTCTGAACCCTGTGTATGGTCTGGAGTGTGCTTCCTTCCAGGACTTGTGAGTAATACGCTGTCATCTCTTTGTTTTGGTTGTTGAATGTTCAAGTGAGGCTTTCTATCCAAAGAAATCCCTACTTAATACCTATGCAGGTAGTCTCAGAGGGTGAGCCCTCTGGATGACTGTGTGTTTCCTACTGCAGTGGGCTCTCATCTACCTATTTATATTTGTCTAATATTAACACAGCTTCCAGATTATCTGTTCAGTTCCCTTAGTTCAATTATACCATTACTGTAATAACTTAATTATTGTAGCTTTCTAATTTCTTGATATATATCTAAAGTAAACTGACTTAATTTGCCATATCTATTATTTGTCCATTTACATTTTCTTACACATTTTTAATCAGCCAACTTTCACAAATCTTAGCTGATATTGATTGATAATTAATTAAATACACAGAACAATTGTGAGTAGATATAGCAGACTTATTTTCTCTTCATTAAATTCTTTAGAAGAAACAAGCTATTTAAAGCAAAGACTGTAATATTGTATTATGAAGTTTTTAACTATGTAGATTTAAAATATTTGACATCAATAATAACAAAGTCAGTGGGGAGATGTAAATTAAATTATACTTTAAAAACGGTTTTAAATTTTATTGTAAGTAGGTTGTGATAGATTACTGATACACATTGTTATCTCTGGAGTAACCACCAAAAAAAATAAGAGATATAGCTATAGAGATACTGCCAAGAGATATAGCTACAAAGCCAATTGAGGAATTGAAAGTAAAATAATAAATTATGTGATTAACTCAAAATATGATAGGAAAGGAGAAAAGGAAGAAAAAGAAAAAACAGATGGTACAATTCTTTTTTTTTAAATAGCAGTTTGGTGGACCTAAATCCACCCACATTAATAATTGTGATAAATATAAGTTTACAAAACCCTTCAATTAAACAGCAGATCTTCTAAGACTAGAACAAAAAAAAAAGCCAACTATATGCTATCTACAAGAAAAACACTTAAAATAAAAAGGCACAGATAGGTTAAAATTAAAATATTTCCAACAGATATACCACGTAAAATGTAAACATAAGAAAGCTGTTGTGGCTATATTAATATCAGATGACCTTAATTTTAATACAAGGCAGAAAAATTACTTAGGAAGACACAACAATTATAAATTTGTGTGCTCCAAAGTACAGAACTTCAAAATACATGAATTGAAAACTAAGTCATAAAAGAAGAAATAGATAATCATACTTTAAGATAATCATACTTACTTCCCTTTAGTAATTTATAGATAACTAGCCCCAAATCAGTAAGCCTATAGAAGATTTGAAGCTCTGGTGGCACAGTGGTTAAGAGCTCAGCTGCTAACCAAAAAGTTGGCAGTTCAAATCCACCAGCCACTCATTGGAAACCCTATACGGCAGTTCTACTCTATCCTATAGGTTCTCTATGAGTCAGAATTGACTCTAAGGTAATGGGTTTGCTTTTGATTTTTATAGAAGATTTGAAGAACAATATTAACAATCTTGATCTAATTGACATTTACAGATGAGTATCTCAAATAAGTTGAGGATACAAATTCTGTTCATGTACACATGGAAGCTTACCAATTTAGAATGTATGCTAGGCCACAAAATAATTCTCAATCAGTTTCAAGAGGTTGAAATCCTACAGAATAGATGTCCTCTGACCCTAATGAAATTAAATAAGAATGAAGTAACAATAAAATAGCTATAAAAGTGAAAAAATATGCAAATTAAGCTATGCATGGGTAAAAAAATAATCCAATGTGAAATAAAAAATATTTCAAAATTAATGATAATAAATGCAACATATCCAAGTTGGTGGAGCTCAGTTAACGTGGTGTTTAGAAAGCAACGTATAGATTTAAATTTTGTAGTAAAAGAGAATAAACACTTAAAAAGCACTCATTTAATCATCTACAGAGATAGAAACGAAAGATCAAATCGAACCCAAGTAAATAGGAGAAAGGAAATAATAAAGATAACGGCAGAAATCAATAAAATAGAAAACAAACACATAATAAAGAAAATTAATAAAGAAAAAGTTAGTTCTATGAAAAGATTTATAAAATTGATTAATCAAAAATAAGACTGAGCAAGAAAAAGAAAACAGAAGTTGTTAAAGAATGAGAGGGAATATCAATACATTACTTGCAGGCATTAAAATGGTAATAAGAGAATCTAATGAACAATTGTAAGTCTATAAATTTGACAAAATACGTGAAACTATTGTTGAAAATATTATGAAACAAAATCTGAATAGATAACCTGATAAATACATGGAAGGAGGTATTCTTTGAGGTAGGAGGGTGGACTAGGAAAGGAAAAAAAAAAAAGGTTAAAAGATGGGCTGTGACTAACTCTTTGCTACTTGTAGAGAAGATATCAGAATGGGAATGAATAACTTTGGCCAGACCTCTTTGTAAACAAGTCATGATTTTAACTATACAGAAATATAACATAAAGCCTGTCTCTTAAAATTGCCTTTTAGAAGAAAATATCTTCATTGTTTTTGAGTTTATGGAGTATTGGGGCTTGATGGAGAATAGGAGGTTGTCAGCTAGGCTTCCTGATCCTGGGCAGCTAACAGAGTACAAAATGGAGGAGCAGCAAAATGGAAATGGCTTCGTTTGAGAACAATATTTCTTCATGCATGGTAACAACACATCTATTACCAAATCCAAAGTCTTAATATGGGCAAAAGAGAAATAGTCAGCCTCGTTCAGAAAGAAGCTCTATGTTTTCTGTATGGTTGTTGCTTGTATCTTTTGAATTATCAATAAAGTTTGGCAATGGGTAAGATTTGGGATTCATGTGAATCTTTTGACAACTTCACCTTTGTGTTAACACTTTTGCTTATGTTGAATATAAGCCATCATGAAAGTTCCGTATGAATCACAGGGTATTTAATGTCTGTAATGAGAGGAAAGTAAAAGAGAATTTAGAAATTGGAGAAGTTAAATACAAATTTGTCATATTTATACCTGGGATCAACTTTGGGAGAAGAGTCCAGCAAAGTAATATGAACTGCTTTATCTAGGATAAACTTTTAGAGTAAACTTTCCAAGGTAATCTCATAAAAAATAATAAGATTCTTTTCCCCAATCATATCTGAATTATTTTCTGGAAATACACATATGATCTAACAGTCAAAATTCCCAAAGAAAATAATTTCTATGATCAACCATGCATATTATTTATATGCATTTCTTTCAAGGATATCAAAATAGTTTATGAGCATAGCATCCTTAAGGGACAAACAGAATTAAGTGAAGAGCAATGATTAGAATTATAATTCAAAGCTATGCTTTACAGTTCTATATAAAGAAAACCATGTCAAAGGAATGCAAGAGTTATGCATGGGAGGAAATTTATTCATTTTTTATCGTTTAGAGTTTTGCAATCAATTTTCAGGTAACTGGTTTTGTTGTTGTTTGTTTGATCGATAAGGCCAAACTAATCTATCATGATAGAAATCATAACAGTGGTTCCCTCTGGGCACAGGATGGGGAACTTTCTGGGTTGGTAAAGACATAACTTATTGTGATAATGGAAATATTCTGTATCTTATTCAAGCATTGGTTTTATGCGTACTTTCAGTCATAGAACTCCTCAAACTATACATTTAAAATCTATGAGCTTTATTGCATCTCAAATCTACCCAATAAAAGTAAATCAAATACCTCTGGTGAATTGTAGGAAGTAATCCTCAGTCAATAGATCAATACCTGAACTATTCAATTTACTCTGCTTACAGACAGTAATGGAGCCTGGGTGGCCTAAGCTGTTTGTAATCCTCTACTAATCTAAACGTTGCCAGTTCAAACCTACTCAGTGGCTCTGCAGAAGAAAGGACTGGTGATCTGCTTCTCTAAAGATTACAGGCATGAAAACCCTATGAGCTGGCTCTACTCTGTAACACATGAAGTCACTCATGAGTCAGGCATGAATGGAACAACAACAGCATTATAAATCCATACATTAAGGGATTGTAGTGAGAGGAGAAAGAGCATGTGATGGGAGAATTAATGCCTTTTTAAAGATAAAAATGCTTTCAGACATAGAAAAGTCCTCACTGATTTGAAGTTTGATATATGATCATCTAATAACCTAAAAATTAGTTTACTAATTTGTGGGAAATACTGTTAAAATTGAAGTGATAAATAGAAAGAGAAAAAAAAACAATATTTATACCTTTCAAATTCTATGCAAAAGTTAAGCCAATAAAAGAGGACGGGACTGACTTTTTTGAAATATTTTCTAACATTTCTTTTTGCTCCAAGCACACCTACTAAATTTATAAAATTATCAGAATTCCGTAATATTACAGGTTAATTTGATTTAGCAACTCATCATGAAACCATATTAAAAAATTATGAATTTTTTTCTCTATGTGCAAATGGTTTAAAAATTTCAAACAACCAAATTATGAAGTACATACTACTTCTTATGAAAGCAAGGGGTAAGTACTTCTTCGGAAGTACAGACCATTTGTAAAATGTGAATGTCTAAGGTATCTATTTCATATTGCAGTCTGTTTAAGGAGAAGAGAAGATGCCCTGATCACTATAGCAAATAGATTGTGAAGAAACTGTATATTACTAATGCTGATGAATAGATTAATCATTTTTTCCCATTTGTTTCGAGATTTTCTCTGCTAAATAAATTTATCTCCACATTCATTTTCCATAATAAACACACGTTTGTTGCAAAGATTGCCTGAGGTAAAGTATGTAAAGATTATATCCATGATGAGCCAAAAGTAGGAGTTCAAACTTAACTAATATCACTTCCTCAATTGCCCTAGTATTCCACCACTCCTTCCTTCAGACTTCATCAGTCATCAAGTTAGAACTGATTTCTAAACTCCAGGTTAGAAGTAGCTTATTAACCAAGGACACCTGGTTACAAATGGGTTACTTTCAATTTTTTTCTGCCATAATACCTTCAAAAATACCTTCACAAGTTCCAACTAAAGTGGAAGTTTTTAAAGATTAATGGAAAGTTTAAGAATTTGTATTCAGGATATTAAGCTTTTAATATTGAAGAAGCACTAAAAGCAAAGTCAGGCAAAGTCATTAAAATTCATGAAAGAAACCTGGGACAATCAAAGGGTAAAGTTCTACTATAAATATCTCCGAGTTCAGTCCGCTGACTTCAGGGAGACAACTGATCTTAGAGTTGCAATCACTTTTCCTCATTTCAATCAGCTCAGTGTACCCCAAAAATATAGCTAGAAATTATAAATTTGCAACTATATCCATCGAGGGTGTATGAGATATGTTTTATGCTAGGTTTTATCTTAGTTTTTTAGTTGAACTTTTTATTTTGAGACAATTATAGATTCACATCTAGTTGTAAGAAATGATTCAGAGAGACTTGTCCAATTTCCCCCAATTTTAACATCTTGTTAAATTATAGTCCAATATCATGCCAGGATATTGACATTGATAATCAAAATGAAGAACATTTCCATCACCCAAGGTGTTTCTTGTCTTTTTATAGCCACACTTACTCCCTTTCCACCTTGAACCTTTCCTTAACCCCAGGCATCAATAATCTGTTTTCCATTACTATAATTTTGTTGAAGAATGTCATGTAAATGGAATAATACAGTATATAACCTTTTAGAATTGGCTTTTTTCATCCAGCGTAATTCTCTGGAGATTCATTCAGGTTGCTGCATGTATAGGCAGTGTTTTCCTTGTTGTTACTGACTACTATTCCATATGCCGCACGATTCATCACTTTTGTGTGGCTTTTCTTGCCACGGTCTTGTAACTTGGGTGGGACTGTGAAAATAAGGTAACTGTAGCCCACCAGAGGGACTGGCCAGTTTCGTCATCCTGCTAAGCTTAAAATGATCCACCCCAGAGGCGAGAAGAGAGGATCCCTGTGCTGAGAAGCTCCTGGAACCAGGAGACTGAGAGAGAGAGCTGGCGAGAAGTGGTGGCAGAGAAACGGCTGTCAGGAAAGAATAGCAGGAGATGGCGCAGTGGGCTTCCCCGCCCATGGAGTGAGAAAGCTGAGCGTCTTTGGGCAGGAGACTTACTGGTGGAGTAGGGTGCCTTGGTGCACTTAACGGCAGAGCTAAAGAGCTTTGTAACACTTTCTGGAGCAAGGCAGAGACTGAGGGGCCAGAGAGAGGCCTTCTTGTGGGCCCAGCTGAGAAGAGGCCGTCCTGATGGCAGAACTGTATCCTGAGCATTCCTGAATCTGAACTGTAACCTGATACTTCCCTAATATACCCTGTATTTGTGAATGCCGTCTGTGAGTTCTGTGTGCCCATTGCAATGAATTATCTAACTCAGCAGAGAAGTAGAGAGTGTTGTGGGATGGAAGGTTGTTGTCAGAATTGGTAAAAACGGCAGTGAGAGGAGGCATGTCTGACCTCTGCCTCATAGGAATCAGCCTTGGGCTGCTGATCTTGATTCTCCTTCCCCCTTGTAAAGTTAGAGGAAGTCAGAAGACGCCCTTCCTCACCATTTTTACACCATGGTAAGTATGTTTCACAGGTTAAGTATTCACTTCTTGAAGGATATCTGGGTTGTTTCTAGTTTGGGCTATTATGAATAAATCTTCTATAAACATCCATGTTTTTGCGTGAACAGAAGTCTTCATTTCTCTGGGATAAATAGAAGCAGTGCAATTCCTAATTGTATGGTACTTATATGTTTAGTTTTTACGAAATACCAACCTGCTTTCTGGGGTAGTCATGACGTTTAATATTCTCAGCAGTAATATATTGTTTTTCGCATCCCTACCAACAATAGTTTTGTCACCATTTCTTTTTTATGTTAGCCATTCTGATAGATGTGTAGTGATATCTGATTGGATTTTAGTTTTCATATTCCTCAATGCTAATCATGCTGAGCGTCTTTCATGTGCTTACATGCTACCAATATCTACTCTTAAGACAAATGTCTCTTGCATCTTTGTCAATTTCTAATTAGATTGCTTTTTTCTTTTATTGTACTTCAGGTGAAGGCTTAGAAAACAAATAGTTTCTCATGAAGCAGTAGTACACATATGGTTTTATGACATTGGTTAACAACCCCACAACATGTCAACCCTCTAACTTCTCAACCTTTTTTTTTTTTTTTGGTGAAAATACGCATAGCCAAGATACACCATTTCAAAAATATCTACATGCACAGTTCAGTGACATTGACTATGCTCTTACAATTGTGCTGCTATTCTCACTTAAGGTGAAGGCTTACAGAACAAAATAGTTTCTCATTTAACAGTTACTACAAATGTTGCCCTATGACAATGGTTAACAATCTCACAACACATCAACAACATCCTTACAAAACCTCAGGTCCCCTATCAACAGCTTCCTTGTCCCCTTCTGCCTTCTGGCCCTTGTCACTGGACTACTGTACCTCATTAGTCCTATTTGGTTTTACGGGGCTGTCCACTCCCAGGCTGAATGGTGAACCTCGGAGATAACATCACCACTAAACTAAAAGGGTGTCTGGGGGCCATACTCTCAGGGTTTCTCCAGTCTCCCTTAGGACAGTAAATCTGGTCTTTTTTTTTTTGTGAGTTAGAATTATGTTCTACATCCTTCTCCAGCTCTGTCCAAAACCCTCCGTTGTGATCCTGGTCAGAGCAGTCAGTGGTGGTAGCTGGGCACCATCTAGCTGTACTGGACTCAGTCCAGTGGAGGCCTTGGTAGCTGTGGACAATTAGTCCTTTGGACTAATCTTTTCCTTGTGTCCTGTTCTCTTCATTCTCCCTTGCTCCTGAAGGGATGAGACCAGTGGAGTATCTTACATGGCTGCTCACAGGCTTTTAAGACCCCAGACACTACTCACCAAGGTAGAATGTAAAATATTGTCTTTATAAATTGTGTTATGCCAATTGAGCTAGATGTTCCCAAGACCATGGTCCCCACAGCCCTCCGCCCAGCAATCCAGTCCCTCAGGGAGTTTGGATGTGTCTATAGGGCTTCCACGACCTTTCCTTGTACAAGTTGTGCTAGTTTCCCCTGTACTGTGTACTGTCTCAACCTTCACCCAAGATACCACTTATCTATTGCCTATTTAGTATTTCCCCCCCACCCCTCCCATCCCTGGTAACCAACAAAGATTGTTACATTTTGTGTGTGAACTTTTTCATGAGTTATTACAATAGAGGTCTCATACAATATTTGTCCTTTGGTGATTGACTTATTTCACTCAGCATAATGTCCTCCAGTTTCATCCATGTTATGAGATGCTTCACAGATTCATTGCTGTTCTTTCTCATTGCATAGTACTCCATTGTGTGTATGTACCATTGTTTGTTTATCCATTCATCTGTTGGTGGGCATATAGGTTGTTTCCACCATTTTGCTATTGTGAACAATGCTGCCATGAACATAGGCGTGCATATGTCTATTCGAGTGATGACTCTTATTTCTCTAGGATATATTCCTAGGAGTGGGATTGCTAGATTGAATGGTATGTCTATTTCTAGCTTTCTGAGGAAGTGCCATATCATTTTCCAAAATGGTAGTATCATTTTGCATTCCCACCAGCAGTGAGCAGTGCATAAGAGTTCCGATCTCCCCGCAGCCCCTCCAACATGTGTTATTTCCAGTGTTTTTGATTCGTGCCAGTAATGCCGGGGTGAGATGGTATCTCATTGTGGTTTTAATTTGCATTTCTCTAATGGCTAGTGATCGTGAGCATTTCCTCATGTGTCTGTTGGGCATTTGAATGTCTTCTTTGGTGAAGTGTCTGTTCATTTCCTTTGCCCATTTTTTAATAGGATTATTTGTCTTTTTGTTGTAGAGGTGTTGGATTTTCTTGTAGATTATGGAGATTAGGTCTTTGTCTGACTTGTACAGTCCAAAAATTTTTTCCCAGTCTGTAGGTTCTCTTTTTACTCTTTTGGTGAAGTCTTTTGAAGAGCATAGGTGTTTGATTTTTAGAAGATCCCAGTTATCTAGCTTATCTATTGGGGTTTGTACATTGATGGTTATGGTTTGTATCCTGTTAATGGCATGTATTAAGGCCTGAAGTATTGGTCCTATTTTTTCTCCTATGAACTTTATAGTTTTAGGCTTTATATTCAGGTCTTTGATCCATTCTGAAGTAGTTTTTGTATACGGCGTGAGGTACGGGTCCTGTTTCATTTTTTTGCAGATGGATATCCAGTTTTGCCAGCACCATTTGTTAAAAAGACTGTCTTTTCCCCATGTGATGGACGTTGGGCCCTTGTTGAAGTTCAGGTGTTGATTGCTTATTTTTTTAACTGGTGAGTTCTGATAGTTCTTTATATATTTGTGATACTAATCTTTTGTCAGAGATATGTTTTGCAAATACTTTTTGCCAGTCTGTAGCTTATTTTGTGTCCTCTTAATGGGCTCATTCACAGAGCATTCTGGTTGTACTTCTTCCAACACAGATTTGTTCCTTCTTTGGCAGTTCATGGTATATTCAATATTCACCAACACCACAATTCAAAGGCGTCAATTCTTCTTTGGTCTTCCTTATTCATTGTCCAGCTTTCATAGGCATATGAGACGATTAAAAACACCATAGTTTGGGTCAGGTGCGCCTTAGTCTTCAAGTTGACATCTTTGCTTTCAACACTTTCAAGAGGATTTTGCAGCAGATTTGCCCAATGCCATGTGTCTTTTTATTTCCTGAGTGCTCCTTCCATGGGTGATGATTGTGGATTCAAGTAAAATGAAATCCTTGACAACTTCAATTTCTTCTCCATTTATCATGATGTTGCCTATTTGTCCAGTTGTGAGGATTTTTGTTTTCTTTATGCTGAGGTGTAATCCATTCTAAAGGCTGTGGTCTTTGATCTTCATCAGTAAGTGCTTCAAGTCGTCTTCACTTTCAGCAAGCAAGGTTGAGTCATCTGCATAATGCAGGTTATTAATACATCTTCCTCCAATTTTGATGCCCATACTTCTTCATATATTTCAGCTTCTTGGATTATTTGCTCAGCATGCAGACTGAATAAGTAAGGTGAAAGTATACAAGCCTGGCACACTCCTTTCCTGATTTTAAACCACGCAGAATCCCCTTCTTCTGTTTGAACGACTTTCTCTTGATCTGTGTAGAGGTTCCTCATGAGCACAGTTAAGTGTTCTGGAATTCCCATTCTTCACAATGTTATCCAAAATTTGTTATGTTCTATGCAGTCGAATGCCTTTGCATAGTCAATAAAACATGGGTAAGCATCTTTCTGGTATTCTCTGTTTTCAGCCAGGATCCATCAGACATCAGCAATGATATCCCTGGTTTCAAGTCCTCTTCTGTCCCCTGTCAGCATACTGCTGCAGCTGCTTTTAAATGATCGTCAGCAACATTTTACTTGCATGTGATATTAATGATACTGTTCAATAATTTCCACATTCAGTTGGATCACCTTTCTTAGGAATAGGCATAAACATGGATCTCTTCCAGTGGGTGGCCAGGTAGCTGTCTTCCAAATTTATTGACATAGACAAGTGAGCACTTCCAGCGCTGCATCCATTTGTTGAAACATCTCAACTGATATTCCGTCAATTCCTGAAGCCTTGTTTTTCACCAATGCCTTCAGTGAAGCTTGGACTTCTTCTTTCAGTATCATCAGTTCCTGATCATATGCTACCTCCTGAAATGGCTGAATGTCAAGCAATTCTTTTTGGTATAATGATTCTGTGTATTCCTTCCATCTTCTTTTGATCCTTCCTGCATCGTTTAATATTTTCCCCGTAGAATCCTTCACTACTGCAACCTAAGGCTTGAATTTTTTCTTCAGTTCTCTAAGCTTGAGTAATGCCAAGTGTGTTCTTCCCTTTTGGTTTTCAATCTCCAGCTCTTTGCACATGTCATTATAATACTTTACTTTGTCTTCTGAAGCTGGTCTTTGAAATCTTCTGTTCTTTTACTTCATCATTTCTTCCTTTTGATTTAGCTACTCGATGTTCAAGAGCAAGTTTCAGAGTCTCTTCTGATATCCATTTTGGTCTTTTCTTTCTTTCCTGTCTTTTTAATGACCTCTTGCTTTCTTCATGTATGATGCCGTTGGTATCATTCCATAGCTCATCTGATCTTTGGTCATTAGTGTTCAACCCATCATATCTATTCTTGAGACAGTCTCTAAATTCAGGTGGGATATACTCAAGGTTGTACTTTGGCTCTCATGGACTTGCTCTAATTTTCTTCAGCTTCAACTTGAAATTGCATATGAGCAATTGATGGTCTGTTCCACAGTCAGCCTGTGGCCTTGTTCTGACTGATGATATTGAGATTTTCCATTGTCTCTTTCCATAGATGTAGTCAATTTGATTCCTGTGTATTCCACCTGGTGAGGTCCATGTGTATAGCTGCCTTTTATGTTAGTGAAAAAAAGCGTATTTGCAATGAAGTAGTTTGTCTTGCAAAATTCTATCATGCAGTCTCTGGCATTGTTCCTATCACCAAGGCCATATTTTACAACTAGCGATCCTTCTTCTTTGTTTCCAACTTTCACATTCCAATGACCAATATTTATCAGTGCATTCTGATTTCATGTTTGATCAGTTTCAGACTGCAGAAGTTGGTAAAGGTCTTCAATTTCTTCATCTTTAGGCTTACTGATGCTAGGGTGAAGCTAGCATCATAAAATAAATATGGAACTGCATCCTCCTCTTCCATTTTTTGCAAAGGAAAGGATTATGTAAAATGGTCTTACTTCTTCCATAAATGATTGGTAGATTTCTCTATTAAAACCATCTAGACCTGGAGATTTCTTTTTCGGGCATTTATCTTATTTGAGATTTGTTCAGCTTCTCAAATTTTAGGTTTATATTTTTTGCCAAATTTGGGAAGTTTTCATACATTATTATTATGTTTTCACTTCCACTGTCTGTTTCTGTCCTTCCAAGATGCTGATGACGTTTATGTTAGATATTTTGTTACAGTCCTACAGATCTCTGAGAGTCAATTTATTATTTTATTTCTTCTATCTATTTCCTCTCTCCTTTTTAAATAGGGTAATATCTATTGTTCTGTTTTCAAGTTCACTGATTCTATTCTTCGGACCCTCCATTCTGCTGTTGATTCCATCCATTGAGTTTTTATTTGTTATTTTATTTTTCAGTACAAAAATTTGTTTGATTCTTGGTATATATTGTATTTCTACACTGAGAGTTTGTATTTTTTTTTTGACAGTTGCTATTTTTTATTTGTCTCAAATGTGATTGTAATTACTTTTTGAAACCTTTTTATTAAGGATGCTTAAATTTTGTTATTTTGACATAATCTATTCTATTTTCATTTCTGGACTATCTGCATTTATATATTTGTGTTTCATATTTCTTTCAATTTTTCAATACACAATGATTTTAATTTATTTATTTTTTATGTTATTTTCCTAGAATTCCTTGGAGTTTAGGGCCTATTCACAGAGAGATTTTTCAGATGCCATACAAAAGAAACAAGAAAAATAACAAAAATAAATAAATTTTTTAAAAAATTACAATGTTGTAATTTGCGAAGGCATAGCACATATTGTTTTTTCTCATATTATCTACTCTCATGTATTGATTCTACTGTTCCAATGATTTCTCTGCACTATGAAAATATTTTATATAGTAATAATTATTATATATATTGACTAAGCCTTGTGTTGGTTCTATTAATCAAAATATATATTTAAAATATAAGTCAATGATAAGTGGCAAGATTAAGAAGTTTCTCATGTAAAACATAATTTACTTTGTCTATTTTCCCCAGCAATTATTATATAAGTACTTGCTCCTATTAAAGGTGGAAAAAAAAAAAGATGTATCTCAAATCTCTACTGAACAATTATCATCACTGCTCTGATCACACCCTTAGTGTTTGGTAGAATCTTATTATTAGGCCATAAAGAAATATTGCTGACACACATTATTTATGTTTAGATTCAGTAGGATTTCCTTTTACTGTAGATGTTCTTAATATTAATAGATTTTTTAGTTTATCAACGTCCACTCTTTAAATTATCATTTTACAATTTTAATTCAAAATTGTTTATCTTTCCACGAGAATGTCACTGCATTCGAAAAAGATGTTAATCAGGGGAAAATAATGTGAACCCTGAAATGACACCCCTCTTCATTCAGTAAATGAGAGACTATTGAACATTTAACTTTCAGAGTATAGAGGATACTGAAAAAACACTCTGAAATGAAATCTAAGAAAATGAAGACATGATTAAAAATACTTGGTTACTTGCTGTAATAACCAATCATCCTCGATGATTTGTAAATATGCTTCTGATGTTATTATAATATTCTGTATGTACAACTCAAAAAGATGGAAATATCCAAAATTTAATGAAGTGATTGATACTTAACTTAGAAATTATCTTGAATATGACTATTAAAAAATCTTTTCACCTAAGTCTCATTACATTGTTACTATAGCTGTATAAGGAATAAATGTAGTTTCAGAAGGTCAGAGATATCTGACAGGATTGAAAGATACAATAAAGCTGTAATTCTTTTTTCAGTTTATGGTATTCTTTAAGAAAACAATGTTTCTCAGAAAATTACACTTTTTTTCTTTTACTCAGAAACAAGCATAAAGAAAAGCTTGGTTTAAATAGCTCTTGATGTATTAAATTATTCAATTCCATCTTCAAAATGTTGTATTTTGATTGAGTTAGAGAGCTTAAGGAAAAACTTTATCTAAAATCATGTGAATAACTGGCAGTGGTAGCTAATATTTATTATTACTATGAATGTCTTATTTAGTTCTTACTATACTAGTTTAAGGTAAATATTACCATTTTTATTCTCCTGTTCAGGAACTCAAATATCAGTGATTATATATAACCTGTCTTTCAAAGATCACAGTGAATTTATTTGAGGGATGTGAATCCAGTTTTGTCTTACTTTAAAACATATATTGTTTGTCACTTAATACATGTTGCTTTCTTACATGAAATGGCCTATTGCTTTATTTCCAAACACCTGTAATCTTTCTCTTCTATACGTGTATTCCAAATATGTGTGTTGTATAGTAAAATGGATGGCAGCAAGACTTTGATTGAATCACTACAGTTTCTTGGAATTGCTTTAGCATGGACATTGAGAAAAACAGTCCTCAAGTGGTTATGAAGCTTCCTACGACCCCTGCAAGTTGTTCTTTCACTCAGAACAAGGTTGAATACATGACTCTAACTCTAGAGATTTTCAAAAGAAGCAAATTAGCAAATACTTCAATTTAAATGAAAAATAAATAAATAAAATATATTCTTTATTTGTTCCTTCTTGTGAGACACAGTTTGCCCTCAATTTCTAATTAGAAAGAGAGTCATTAGAAATAGGGCTCCAATCACCAATATTGATTGGTCCATGGATATCACATCCTTCTGATCAGAGTCTGAACACATCAATCACTCCCAGAGTATTAGCACATGAAATGTAGCTTTTATTACTTATAATAAGAAAGAGATAACACGGCAGAAAAAATAACGGATCTATTTTTGGGCGTGTCTCCAACTCAAGAAGACTGTCCAGGGGGAGATTACGACTCTTCCAAGTGCACCCCACTTTGTACCATGAGTGAGGGACTTGATAAAAGAGGCTTTACCTACCAGGCCTCTCATTACCAACTCTTCTGCTGTTTCTCTCAGTATTCAGTGTCATCAGCTCACTGTTAACAGCCCTTGACCTGTACTAAAGCTCTTTTATTTGAGTCTAGGAGGTTCTCCACACAGGGACCCTGGGTCCAAAGGACTCATTCTGTCTAGGCTCTTGTTGATCAGGAATTCCAAAAAAAACCCTCTGTGAGGTTGACTGTTTACGGAGGAAAAAAAATCCTTGTTGTTTTCAGTGTGCAGCTTTCATAGCAGAACTGTAAAACCGACCAATCCCTTAGGCGGATCACAAACCAATCAATCGATGGGTGGACTGCAAATCAGTTATGCAGATAGCAAACCCACCAATCACTGCAAGCCGCTTAGGAGGATAGCTAACAGATAAGGTGCTGCAAATAGCTTAGGTAGATAGCACACAGACCAATCTTTGGTAGATTGCAGCCTGACGATTCATTTTGGTAGAATTGCTAACCTAGGCCCAGAAAGGTCACATAAAGAAATACATTGCACTGAACTTCTGTACTTTCAAAGAATTTCTCTTCTTCCTTTCCTCATGGAAAATCCCTTCATTCACTGGTGAGCTAAATCTCTCTCTTTGGCTGGCCTGGAGGAAATCGGATCCAAATGAATGTTAAACAGAATTTGAATGCCATATTTACATAATGAAAATTACCATAATGTACTTTCTGCACTATGTATTTTCCTAAACTCCATGTTTTCTGCTATATTTCACTCTTTTTCCATGCC
Organism: Dugong dugon; assembly: GCA_030035585.1. Taxonomy (NCBI): domain Eukaryota; kingdom Metazoa; phylum Chordata; class Mammalia; order Sirenia; family Dugongidae; genus Dugong; species Dugong dugon. The sequence continues at coordinate 7,032,431 of CM057478.1, read as the reverse complement.
GTCTTCTTATCTTTTCAAATCTCTGAAATCCTCCTCCCTCCTGATTTTTAAATCTTGCTCTCTGAAAAGGAATTTGAGGGCAGAAGGGAGTCTCTTCAACACTACTAGAAATCACACTCTATAGCCATTTTGTTAATTCTTTATAGGATATCAGACCTGACGTGATGTATTCTAAAATGAAATAGAATTAATCTTCTAAATATTAAGAACTGTCCATAAATGACCTAAGCAATATGAAAAATCCCAAAATTATTATTAACAACACAATTTAAATCTGAACATATACGGATACATGACATACTTAGGAAATAGTAGGACTAAATTCTGATGTCTGCCTCTGGACCAAAGTCAGTTTATAGCATTTACCTGGTTAACATACAACAGCAATAAAAAAGAAGGGTGGGAAAAACAGAAAGAAAGCAGACTAACTTCATGGAGATTGCAGGCTATTGAATCAGACTGACTTTAATAAGAGACCCACAGAACAGCTGACCTTCTGGTAATGCAACGAAATCTCTACTTAGCAAGCTTGGCAGCTGTCACCTCACTTTGAGCTTTAACAAGTCTGCTGATATACATGTGACCTACACTATGAAGAGGAGAGTCTGACTTCACTGAGAGAGTGCCAGTTTAAAAAACCGCTAGGAGAGATGCCAGTTAAGCTTCCAACATATCCACTGCTTAAAGGGAATTCTGACTTAGCTTATTCAAGCCATGAAAGCTTATGAGGGCAGCTCATTATTCACAGAAGGGATAGTGACTTCTTTGCTCTGATGAATCTTTCAGTGAGTTTTCATTTTTGAACTCAATTAGGGGTAAGGTATGAACCACTTACAGAAGGAAAACAAAAGCCTAGGTATATGGGAAATAATTCACATGACATCAGTTCTTCCATATGACTACATTTTTTAATAAAATATTTCTGGAAACAGTTAAGGAAAGACTATGGCATGAAAGTGAGTTTAATCTGGCCCCAGCACAGAAAAATTGCTTTCTTATTTTCCAGACTGAAACATCCTTTACTTCACATACAATTCAGCGTGAGCTACATTTCCCTTTCTCTTGCTCTTACTATCACCGAAGCAATTGTGAGAAATGCTTCTAATTTGGAAGTAATCTAAAGGCCATTTGAAACAAAATGACATAATTCAGTGTTTCTAAAAGCAAAGGAAATTACAAAACACACCTGCACACACACACACACACACACACACACACACACACCCACAGCTTGTTACTAAATCTTTTCTTTTTTCATCGGTGGTGAAATAAACTGAGAAAGGCAGCTCGGATTCCTTGTTCCAAAGCTATCCCACCACAGACTTAAGTCCCAGAAAGTACCAACAGCTAAATAAATAAAGTTTCTCAAAACCTCTCTCCTAAAATTTGGAAGAAATGAAAGTTTGGAAATATATAGTCCCCCCGCCCCCACATCTACTGACAGAGATAGTCTAAGTTTTAAATTAGTGATGCTCGGGAAAGGGAAGAGTGTGGACCACATTGAACACACACACACACACACACACACACACACACACACACACACACACACACACTCCTATGTCCTATGTGGAGCTTTTGGATATCTATGAGTAGTTCTGTATGACTGGTGATTCATTATTTTTTTTTTTTTTTTTTTGGACTTCGGGTGAAGGCTTACAGAAACAAATAGTTTCTCATGAAACACTAGTACACGTGTTTTATGACACTCGTTAACAACCCCACAACATGTTAACCCTCTAACTTCTCAAACTTTTTTTTTGGTGAAAATACACATAGCCAAAGACACACCGTTTCAAAAATTTCTACATGCGCAGTTCAGTGACATTGACTACGCTCTTCCAATTGTGCTGTTATTCTCACTTAAGATGAAGGCTTACAGAACAAAACAGTTTCTCACTTAACAGTTACTACAAATGTTGCCCTATGACAATGGTTAACAATCTCACAACACATCAACAATATCCTTACTCAACCTTGGGTTCCGTATCACCAGCTTCCTTGTTCCCTTCTGCCTTCTGGCCCTTGTCAATGGACTACTGTACCTCGTTACTCTCATTTGGTTTTATGGGGTTGTCCAATCTCAGGCTGAACAGTGAACCTCAGAGATAACTTCACCACTGAGCTAAAAGGGTGCCTGGGGGCCATACTCTCAGGGTTTCTCTAGTCTCCTTTAGGCCAGTAAATCTGGTCTTTTTTTTTGTGAGTAAGAATAATGTTCTACATCCTTCTCCAGCTCTGTCCAGAACCCTCTGTTGTGATCCTGGTCAGAGCAGTCAGTGGTGGTAGCCGGGCACCGTCTAGCTGTACTGGACTCAGTCCAGTGGAGGCCTTGGTAGCCATGGACAGTTAGTCCTTTGGACTAATCTTTTCCTCGTATCCTGTTCTCTTCATTCTCCCTTGCTCCTGAAAGGATGAAACCAGTGGAGTATCTTAGATGGCCACTCACAGGCTTTTAAGACCCCAGACACTACTCACCAAGGTAGAATGTAGAACATTGTCTTTATAAACTGTGTTATGCCAATTGAGCTAGATGTTCCCTGAGACCATGGTCCCCACAGCCCTCCGCCCAGCAAGTCAGTCCCTCAGGGAGTCCCTCAGGTCATGCAGGGCTTCCATGACCTTTCCTTGTACAAGTTATGCTAGTTTCCCCTGTATCGTGTACTGTCTCACCCTTCACCCAAGATACCACTTATCTATTGCCTACTCCCCCACCCCACCCCCATCCCTGGTAACCAACAAAGATTGTTACATTTTGTGTGTGAACTTTTTCATGGGTTTTTACAATAGAGGTCTCTACAATATTTGTCATTTTGTGATTGAGTTATTTCACTCAGCATAATATCCTCCAGTTTCATCCACGTTATGAGATGCTTCACAGATTCATTGCTGTTCTTTCTCATTGCGTATTAATCCATTGTGTCTATGTATCATAGTTTGTTTATCCATTCATCTGTTTATGGGCATCTAGGTTGTTTCCATCATTTTGCTATTGGGAACAATGCTGCCATGAACATAGATGTGCATACGTCTATTCGAGTGACGACTCTTATTTCTCTAGGATATATTCCTAGGAGTGGAATTGCTGGATTGAATGGTATGTCTATTTCTAGCTTTCTGACGAAGCACTCTATCATTTTCCAAAGTGGTTGTATCATTTTGCATTCCCACCAGCAGTGCATAAGAGTTCCGATCTCCCTGCAGCCCCTCCATCATTTGTTATTTCCAGTGTTTTTGATTCGTGCCAGTAATGCCGGGGTGAGATGCTACCTCATTGTGGTTTTAATTTGCATTTCTCTAATGGCTAGTCATCGCAAGCATTTCCTCATGTGTCTGTTGGCCATCTGAATGTCTTCTTTGGTAAAGTGTCTGTCCATTTCCTTTGCCCATTTTTTAATAGGATTATTTATCTTTTTGTTGTAGAGGTGTTGGATTTTCTTGTAGATTATGCAGATTAGACCTTTGTCTGACTTGTACTGTCCAAAAATTTTTTCCCAGTCTGTAGGTTCTCTTTTCACTCTTTTGGTGAAGTCTTTTGAAGAGCATTAGGTGTTTGATTTTTAGAAGATCCCAGTTATCTAGCTTATCTATTGGGGTTTGTGCACTGATGGTTATGGTTTGTATCCTGTTAATGACATGTATTAAGGCCTGAAGTGTTGGTCCTATTTTTTCTTCTATGAACTTTATAGTTTTAGGCTTTATATTCAGGTCTTTGATCCATTTTGAAGTAGTTTTTGTATATGGCGTGAGGTATGGGTCCTGTTTCATTTTTTTGCAGATGGATATCCAGTTTTGCCAGCACCATTTGTTAAAAAGACTGTCTTTTCCCCATTTGATAGACTTTGGGCCCTTGTCGAAGATCAGGTGACCGTAGGTGGATGGATTTACATCTGAGTTCTCAATTTTGTTCAATTGGTCAGTGTATCTGTCATTGTACCAGTACCAGGCCGTCTTGACAACTGTAGCTGTATAGTAGGTTCTCAAGTCAGGTAGCGTGAGTCCTCCAACTTTACTCTTCTTCTTCAGTAGTGCTTTACTTATTCGGGGCTTCTTCCCTTTGCATATAAAGTTAATGATAAGTTTTTCCATCTTTTTGAAGAATGTTGCTGGTATTTGTATCGGGATTGCGTTGTATTAGTAAATTGCTTTGGGTAGAATTGTCATGTTCACAATGTTGAGTCTGCCTATCCATGAGCATGGTATGATTTTCCATTTATATAGATCCCATTGGGTTTCATGCAGTACTGTTTTGTAGTTTTTTTTGGATAGGTCTTTTACATCCCTGGTCAGATTTATTCCTAACTATTTTATCTTTTTAGGGGCTGTTGAAAATGGTATTGTTTTCCTGATTTCCTTTTCATCATTCTCCTTATTGGTGTATAGGAATCCAACTGATTTTTGAATGTTTATCTTGTATCCTGCTACTCTGCTGAATCTTTTTATTAGTTCCAGTAGATTTCTCGTGGAGTCTTTAAGGTTTTCTATGTATAGTACCATATCATCTGCAAACAGGGACAGTTTAACTTCTTCATTACCAATTGGGATGCCCTTTATTTCTTTTTTTGCCTTATTGCTCTAGCTAGAACTTCCAGCACAATGTTAAATAGGAGTGGTGATAAAGGGCATCCTTGTCTTCTTCCTGTTTTCAAGGGGAATGTTTTTGGCTGTTGGTTTTGCAGAGATGCCCTTTATTATGTTGAGAAATTTCCCTTCTATACCCATTTTATTGAGAGTTTTTATCAGGAATGGGTGTTGGACTTTGTCAAATGCCTTTTCTGCATCAATTGAGATGATCATGTGATTATTTTCTTTCCTTTTATTTATGTGGTGGATTACATTGATTGATTTTCTAATGTTGAACCATCCTTGCATACCTGGTATGAATCCTCCTCGGTCGTGGTGTATTATTTTTTTGATATGATGCTATATTCTATTGGCTAGAATTTTGTTCAGAATTTTTGCATCTATATTCATGAGAGACATTGGTCTGTAATTTTCTTTTTTTGTGACGTCTTTGCCTGGTTTTGGTATCAGCGTTATGCTGGCTTCAAAGAATGAAAATAAACAAAAAACAAACCCATTGCCACCGAGTCATATTGACGCTATAGTACATAATAGAACTGCCCCGTAGAATTTCCAAGGAGCACCCAGCAGATTTGAACTGCCAATATTTTGGTTAGCAGACGTAGCTCTTAACCACTACAACACCAGAGTTTCCCTACACTCTCTAGGATGGCTATAATTAAAAAGATAGATAATAACAAATGTTGACAAGGATGTGGAGAAATTGGAGCCCTCATAGATTGCTGGTGGGAATGTAGAATGGTGTAGCCACTTTAAAAATCAGTTTGGCAGTTCCTCGAAATGTTAAACATAGAGTTACCAATGGGCCAGCAAATTCTCTCCTTGGATTTCAAGATAAATTAAACCATAAGTCCACACAAACACTTGCACAGAAATGTTTATGAGAGCATTACTCAGAATAGTCTTAAAGTGGAAATTGCTCAAATGTCTATCAACTGATAAACGGATAAATAAAATGTGGTATATTCTTATTCCATTGGAAATCCCAACCATATAAAGAATGATCTATGTATCCCCATACAGTGGTATCATACCTAACCAACTGATTAATATTCTATTTTAGAATAAAAGTATAGTGGGCGGGGCCTGGCAAGAACATTAAAATTCCCTGAGAAGCTGAAATAATCTTCTACCTTGTATTGTACATTTCTAGTTTTCCATATTATATTACAGACTCAATGAAGTCAAGCATTGTGACCTCTAGCACACTACTCCCATATGTATATGTGTTCAGTAAATGCTAATCACCCCCCTTACATTCAGACATTTTCAAGTGAATTTGAGCAAGGTGAAAATTTAAACCATCCTCAGTGAAAATAAAACTGCTAAAAGCTACATATAATGGTTGGTTACTTCAAGAGGTCACACAAAATAAAAGGGCAAATAAAAATGAGGGAAGCCTGTCAGCTGATGAAAGATTAGCTGTTAAGATAAAATTTGGTTAAGTTCTATTGTATGCCCATTTTGTGCCTGTTAAAAACTGAGGAAATATGATAGTTGAATTGAAATAATTTATCTAAAAGTAAATGCCATTTTCCAAATGATTTCTCTCATTTCTCAAGCAACTGTTCTGTATTTTGCAGAAATAAAGTAATCCCATGTTGCTCTCTCAAATCACCAGCAATAAGCCCATATGACCTTAAGATTTTGGTACCTCATGTACAGCCAAGAAAAATAAAGCAAAAATGTCTGTAATAGATTATAACTTAAATAGTAGATTAATGGCACTTTGTTACTTAAATGAAGAGAAGTATAAATTTTACTTTATAAACATATATTCTTAATCAACTTTAATTAGTAAAGGTGTAAATAATAATGTAATATGATAAATGAATATGTCTGCCGCTTATATTTATCATGCTAATTAAAATCAGAACGATAGCTGCTTTGAAAACAGTTATAATCACGATAAATTTTCCTTTTTGAGCGTTCATCAGTACCTAAGCAAGTTAATTAATAAGAATATTAATATATTTACATTATTTAAAATGAGATGCAGTAGTAAGGAGGGGAAATGCTTAAGATTAAGACCTTAAAAGAATTGTAATCTAATTACAAGGTGAGAGAAGTACACGAAGACCTAAAAGCAAAAGAAAGTCAATTGTCAAAGAAGCAGTCCAAGTATTAGCGTGGTACAAAGATTGAAAAAAATTTAAAAAAAAACTATTCTGTTTAAGAAAAATTAAATTAAAAAAGCAAATGAGGCAGCAATTGAAGAGACTCCATTTGGGCGCTTATTTAAAAGTTTAGAGGCAGAAAATTAAAACAAAGCTTATTTTTCAGATGATATTATGGCATATTCATTGTCATTTAATTCACAATGCTATAGAATGCTCTATACAAAGCAAACCAGAGCTGTAAAATGTGGCCCATGATGTTACAGAATTCAAAGCCTTCCCCTGGAAATTAAGAAGCCCTGGATTATTTAGAGAAGAGAAAAAAGGGTAAGTGAAAAGAACATTTACCATTTACCATTTCACATTCTCCTTAGGTTCACCTCTCACCTATTTCCCCAAAGAGTTTGAATTCGGAGCGGTGGTTCATGTCCTTGGTCACTGAGTCCTCTTCTGGCCTCTCTTCTTATCCAAATTGCAAAATGAATTTTTCTCATTTTGGTGTTTTCAGCATTTTACTTCAAAGGCAACTCATTATGATGCAGTAATAAATGGCACATGAGTCATTCAAATAATTGATCTAAAGATTACTGTGAAATCGGACCAGAGGGTCTGCGCCCAGCAGGCAAGGGGCCAATCTCTCAGACGCTCGTTTTGAGAGGAAGAAGGAAATTATTTCGCAGGCTAGCAAGCGGGAACTCAGAGGTATCCACCTGAGATTGAGTTCCTCGATTTGAAGAAGTATGTACAGTTTATAGGTTTGGGGACTTACATGTATTCATCTCCGGGTGGAGGAAGGCAGGTGGGCAGGGTCAGGAAATTCTACATATTCATATTTCTATTGATTATTTATTACAGGGCGGGGCTAAGACTTGGCAAGGAGGTAGCTGACAGAACTCTTCGCTTTTGAAATGGGCTCGGCTACTGCAGATGACGTACGTCCGGTGATTTTGGTTCTTTGACACCAGTCTTTCCGTTCCTTGGCATGAGTTCTCTTGTGTTATTGAGCATGCGTGGCGGTCCGGAGTCATCTGTTGGTCATCTTTGTCTGTTCTGCGCATGTCTGAGCTCTCTGAGCCAATTAGATCTGGATCGTCCGGCGCTATCCAGGGAGTCTGCAAAGCAAGTTAGAGGAAGTGAGTGGCGTGGTGGGGAGGTGACAGGGACTGGTCTGATAACTGGTGGAGTACTAATTAATTAGGTGTCCGCTGCCTCTAGGGTCCCCTAACAACTGTCCTTTTAAGCAGATAATGCTCACCTGTGTTTGTTTGCCAGCCATGAGGCACCCTCTTCCACACGTTACTGTAAAAAAAATAGCATACTCCCTTATGAAGACACCTCGCGGGATAGGGGAGGTGGGCGCAGTAGGCGAACAAACGTAGAAGGTGCTGTTACGTGTGCAAAAATACGGGGAAGTAATTTTCACATTCTGTAAACTAAAAACTCCTTGCAAAGTATTTTGCTTGTAAAAATGCTCCTGGTTTAAACAATTTATTATTTACATAATTATATTAAAATGTAAGGTTTTTTTTTCTCCTATAGTCTTCGCTTCTTACTATTGCTGATCTCATTTGTATTTTGTGTGTTTTGAATTGTTTTTTCAGTCATGGTGGGATGTATGTTAACAACACCCCTTCCCCTATATGAGCAAAGTTATAAACTTGTGGGGAAGATGCTATGGTTAGGGGGACAGTCTGTGTGAAGAAACAGAATACAATGAAAGTCTTAACATGGTTGACAATGTGTATATATCAATACCTCATATACCATTATAAAACAAATACTCATTTTCTTTTCATCTGCAAGCTATTCCTCCCAACAATTCATTAATTTTATGAATGTGTAGATAATGTCATATATGCTCTAATCTGCTCAATTTTTAGATTCTGTAACGTAGACAAAGAATGCTAGCAATCTTCCTGATGAAGACACAACCCAGGTAAGCGACATCTTGTTCTACTGAGTGGCAATTCAGCCACCCATAATCTATGGTCATATCTAATATTAGAGTCAGATTTTTTTCTGAATTACAAAAAATTATCAGGTAAATTTTATTATAAATCTATATACATTTAGTTGAATTTTAATTAATATCAGCTTAATTGGCTCATGAATTTGTTAAGAGAATTGGACCTTTTATATCTCAAAACACTGGATTCATTTTTCAAGGGTAGGGACAAATGGAAACAATGACTGACTAGTGGTGCTTTGATCACTTACATTAAACTATAGAATAACCAGTTTAAATATAATTATTATAAAAAAGTAAACATCTATTGTGTCCTACAGCATGCAGTGCACTGTTTTGGGTACGGGAAATAAAAAGTTTAACACATTCTAATGACAATTTTCCATACTATAGGGCATAATAAAAGAAATTTGTTTGCCTGGAAGAAAGTACTTTAATGACACTGAGGGCTAGGTAGAAATTTATTCATTAACTTATTCTACAAATGTTTGTTCAGTACCTGTTACCTACTGGGGCTACACTGGGGATGCAGTAGGGATACACTGGTGAACAAGACAGACAAGTCCTTCTTCACAAAGTGCTTACTTAATAAATAGATGTTAGATAGGTGATAGAAGTTCCCATGTGGTGTAACCAGTTGAGCACTCGACTACTAAGTTGAAAGGTTGCTGATTTGAACGCACTCAGAGGTGCCTCAGAAGAAAAGCCTGGCGACATATTTCTGAAAGGCGCCAACCTTGAAAATCCTATGGTGTAGTTCTATTCTGCACACAGGAGGTCGTCAGGTGTCAGAATCCACTTGATGACACCTGGAATGACAGATGATAGATGGATAGATTAGATAGATAGACAGATAGAACAGGAGGTAAAAATTGGGCTGTGGCAATTTAATAAAGTATTTGAACATGACTTGACTCTTTGTTCAGGGTCTGACTCTTTCCAAATGAGTGGAAAAGAAAATCTCACCCTGGAGCAAACTAGCCATTAGAATTATGGGTAATAATATTACAGGAACAAGGAACTGCAGAATAGAATGCAGGAAGTTGAGAATGAAGAGGAAAATTTAGGGAATTCGAAGGCAAGTAACCTACTGGAATGGAGGCATAGCAATAGGAGATGAAGTCAGTCAGGAATGTTAAAGATCAATCATTAAGAGTTGGATTTAATTTTAATGTTAGCAGGAACCACTCCATTAAAAAAAAATAGTAGCATGACTTTTTAAATGATTAAACTTTTCTATATTCCAAGTGGAGCCCTGGTGATGCAGTGGTTAAGAGCTCGGCTGCTAGCCAAAAGCTCAGCAGTTTGAATCCACCAGCCGCTCATTGGAAACCCTGTGGGACAGTTCTCCTCCGTCCTATGGGGTCCCTATGAGTTGGAATGGACTTGACAGCAACGAGTTTGGTTTTGTATATTCCAAATGGATTAAACGGGGGAGAAGAGAAAAACCATTAGAAGGCTATTGCAGTAGCCGATGCTAGACACACCAGGGAATACACTAGGGTGACTGTGATAGAGGAAGAAGTAGGCTGATTCCAGATATATTTAGAACTTGAGTTAGCAGAGTTTGATTATAGATTGAATATAGGTTTAAAAGGAAAAAAAAAAAAAAAAAACATGAATCAGAGATAAGGCATATTTTTTTTTTTTTTTTATTTAAGAGACCAACTGGCTGGTGGCGCCATTTTCTAACACGAGGGTAAGTTTAGGGAATAATTGAGTTCAGTGTTGACCGTGTTAATTTTGAGATGCCTATTACATATCACAGGTACCTGGGTGGCACAAATGGTTTGCACTCAACTGCTAACTTAAAGATTGTCTGTTGAAACACACCCAGTGGTGCCACAGAAAAAAGTTTTGGTGATCTGCTTCTATAAAGATTGCAGCCAAGAAAATCCTGTGGAGCTGTTCTACTCTGTAACACGTGGGGTTGTCATGAGTCAGAATAAACTTGAATGCAGTGGGTTTGGTTTGGTTTATTATATACCAAGTTAGAGATGACATATGCAGTTAGATACCCTCATCTGAAGTTCTTGAAAAAAGACAAAGGCAGGAGATCCATATTGGCATGAGATTCTCCACTGTGATATTTAGTGTTGGACATATTATTAGAAGGGACCAGTCCCTGGAGGAGAGCATCATGCTTGGTAAAGTAGAGGGTCAACAAAAAAGAGGAAGACCCTCAGTGAGATGGATTGACACAGTGGATGCAACAGTGAGCTCAGACATAGCAATGATTGTGAGAATGGCATGGGACTGGGCAGTGTTTCATTCTGTAGGGTCGCTATGAGTCTGTACTGACTTGACAGAATCTAACAACAGATTTTATTGGAACTCATCATTTTTCATTACAGAATATTATCGTGTTCCTTTAAATAGGATTAGAACTCTACTGTCTAAATTGTATGAAGTTTTTTTTATCTTACTGCTTCCAAATAATCATTCTCATTTTTGCTCTGCATTTTAAATGTTGCTTCCAAAACATGATGAAATGCTCAGTATGAAAATAATGTGAATCTGATGATTGCCTTGCCTACTGAATGTGGTCAGTTTAGAGTCTGTGTTACAATCCAGTGCATTTTCCATGGAATTTAATGTGTTGTAATTCAGCATGGGATTTAATGCATTGTTAAGCTCTCAGATTTTACCAAGTATCAACAGAAGAATCATTCATATGAAAATCATTTTTCATAGTCTATAATATCATTATTCAACAACAGAAAATGTGTGAAAATATCAATTTTCTTTTTCTCTTCTAATGAATGAAATACTCTGATAAAGGAAAAGCCAACAAATAAGTACAACCCAAAATTTTAATTTGCTCAATGCTTTTAATACTTAAACCTCAAATTTCACTATAGTATGTTTATTTGTTTATTTACTTATGTTAAACAATAAAGTTTATCAAGGAAGCCAAATTGCCAGAATATATGCCAAGATACTTTGTTGATATTCGTACTTGTTGGAAAGTTTAAAAGGAAATTCCCCATCTGGGAACATTCTTTATAAAGTTGTTGTGTAATTCATAGACTTACTTCCAATGCCACATTCCTGACAACAAGGTGTTCTTTCTAGTTCTACTAGAAAGTGGGAAAAAAAAAATCTTGATGTTTAGCATGCAGTCGTAAGAAAATGAATCATTCGGTAGAAGTGTGTCCCATTCTAGGAACCAGAACTTCTAATCTAGCAGAATCTAAGATTGCAAGGACAGGAAGCAAAATTTCTCAGTTGGGTCACTCGAGATGAGAGCAAGAGAGTCAATACACTTTCTCTACTCAATTCATAAGACAGTATTCTAGCTTTGAAGCACATGTCTGTGATGCAGTGCATATATTGCACCTTGAAGAACAAGGTCCCAAAACCACAAGGTGTTATGGCTGAGCTGACAACTTAATGAGCCTTCGACAAGCCAACATATTGTTGTATTAGATTAGCCACTACCAGATGGTGGGGGGCATGATAGGGCTAGGGTATCTTGTGGTACCCATTATCACATTTCTGTTACAGTAATAGATATCCTTTAGGCTGAGGCAAGGATATATAGAATTTCATGTCTGTAAGCATTCAGAAACTGGATTGAGGAAGCAAAACCATACTCATAGAAAATGTCAATTCCAGTAAAGATTAATTGCTGTCTTCCATTGTGCTAGTGGTTGCTGCAATCAACTGCTAAACAGTCGAAAGCATATTTCCACAAAGGTTGATGCCATAGTGAAGAATCGACATTGGTCTCTGCTGTTGGAAAATTGGACTTGACAGCCAGTTCATAGATTAGCTGCTAAGCACAAGGATAGCCTCATGCTTGGCCAACGAGGCAGTTCACCCGATAGTTCCTAAATGAATTATGCTTTCCTTTTTTTTTTTTTTTCCTAACAGTTAAGTGCCACCACATAGCTGCTGACATTCCAGGAACCTATCAGTCCTGTTAGTACAAGAGAACCCAGTTCTGTAACAGCATGTCCTAGTGTTAGTCTGGCTGCAGTGGCTAGCCATCACTGAGTTTCCTAGGAATGCCAGTGTCTCTATTAGCAGTGCATTTCTTATGGTCTTAGGGAGGCAAGAGTCGTTGAGCTCACCCAGGAATATGCTACAGTTGTGGTTTTCCAGTTTCACATAAAAACTCTATTCTAAAATTCCCACCTCCATCACCATTTTGACTCCTTCCTCAAAACTCTTTAAAAGCAGTGCCATCATCCCCACCTCATTTACTGTAGGCCTTTGGCAAGTCCAAGTTTTAAAGAGTTATCCCAGCAACATATTAGAACTGACTCAAGATGATAGGACATTAAAGCCCAAATTAGGAAACAGTAATCCCATAACAATAAATTCTATCTTATCCAGCCCTATATTTTGCCCTTGACCCTGACTGAACACCCTCAAGATCCACTTCCATAAGTTTTCCATTAACATGAATTAGCCAAGTCCTTCAGTGCTGTCTTTTTCTTATTTCCTCCCAAATAAAGTGCTGTATTTCCCTGCTTGGTTTTGCTAAGACTTGAGTCTAGTAATTGTGTGGTGGAGGAAGATATGGATCTCGAGAAAGACAACCTTCAACCAATGAACTATCTGCTTCAGGTAAGGTCTCTAGCACAGGGAAATATTCTGTCCCTAGAACTTTCAGAAAATCTGAGGTTCCAAATTCTCAGACTTGTATAACAAAAATACCTGTCACATGTATCAGACCCCCAATATATTCCTGTCAGCATCCTCGTACTGTCATAGGAGGCTATTCAAGGCTAATCATTCAGGTTTCTTTGCAGTGCTAACCATGAAATCTGGGACCTGATTTTCAGTACAGTTTATTCTACAGATGCATGCGGTAAGGGTCTCTATAAATACTTCTTTGGAGGTCTTCTGGCTTTTGTAGCATGCCCTGAGGTGATGGTTGGTGACCTATGCACATATATAATTCATGTATAAGATCATGTAAGGTTTCTAAAATATTTAACAAGAGCAAGTAACTCCAAAACCTTTGTAGTTGATAGTACCCCTATAGTCACACCCCTAAGCTTCATTTACTGCATCTCTTCCTTATGAGAGTCATAGTATTTGTGATGATACCAGGACAGTGCATGATACAGATTAACACCATTACACTTGCAACATCATAATAAATGGAGAAAAGATTGACGTTCTCAAGGGTTTCATTTTATTTGGATCCACAATCAACATCCATGGAAGCAGCAACCAAGAAATCAAAAGTCACATTGTACTGGGCAAATCTGCTGCAAAAGATCTCTTTAAAGTGTTGAAAAGCAAAGATGTCACCTTGAAGACTAAGGTGCGCCTGACCGGAGACGTGGTGTTTTCAATTGCCTTATATGCATGAGAAAGCTGGACAATGAATAAGGAAGACGGAAGAAGAATCGATGTCTTTAAATTGTGGTGCTGACGAAGAATGTTGAATATACCATGGGCTGCCAGAAGAACAAACGGGTCTTTCTTGGAAGATGTACAACTGGAATGCTCCTTGGAAGCAAGGATGGCGGGACTTCTTCTTGCATACTTTGGACACGTTATCAGGAGTCGGTCCCTGGAGAAGGACATCATACTTGGTAAAGTAGAGGGTCAGTGAAAAAGAGGAAGACCCTCAACAAGATGGAAATGACACGGTGGCTGCAGCAATGGGCTCAAGCATAGCAATAATCGTGAGCATGGTGCAGGACCAGGCAGTGTTTTGTTCCGTTGTGCATAAGGTTGCTATGAGTCAGAACCAACTCGATGGCACCTAACAACACACTTACTCTAATGGTTTGAATTATGTCCCCCAAAATTGTGTATCAATTTGGCTGGGCCATGATTCACAGAATTGTGTGGTTGACCTCCATTTTGTGATTGTAATTTTATGTTAAAGAGGATTACAGTGAGATTGTAACACCACCTTTACCCAGGTCACATCCCTGATCCAATGTAAAGGGAGTTTCCCTGGGGTGTGGCCTGCACCACCTTTTATCTCTCAGGAGATGAAAGGGAAGCAAGCACAGAGTTAGGGACCTCATACCATCAAGAAAGCAGTGCCGGGAGCAGAGCGAGTTCTTTGGACTGGGGTCCCTGACAGAGAAGCTCCTAGAACAGGGGAGCACCAAAGAGAAGAAGACCGAAGAGAGAAAAAACCTTCTCCTGGAGCTGATGCCCTGAATTTGGACTTTTAGCCTACTTTAACTGTGGGGAAATAAACTTCTTTTCGTTAAAACTGTCCACTTGTGAAGACCAGATTTACTGGCCTAAAGGAGACTGGAGAAACCTCAAGAGTGTGGCCCCCAGACACCCTTTCAGCTCAGAGGTGAAGTTACCTTCAGGGTTCGCTGTTCAGCCTGGGAGTGGACAGCCCAGTGGGGCTAGGTGGGACTGGCGAGGTGCAGGGGTCCGGTGACGGGGGCCGGAGGGCAGAGGGGGAGTGGGAGGCTGATGGTAGGGAACACAGGGTGAGTGGGGACGCTGTCGATGTGTTGTGGGATTGTTGACCGCTGTTGTGGGGCAGCATTTGTGGTGACTGTTGGATGGGAGGCTGTTTTGTCCTGTGGGCCTTCATCTTGGGCGGGAGTGGCAGCACAATTGGAAGAGCATAGTCAATATCACTTAAATGTGTAAGTAAAAAGTTTTGAAATGGTGTTAAAAAAAAAAAAAAATCAAGTGAGACTAATGAGGTGCAGTAGTCCAGTGACAGGGGACAGAAGGGGACAGGGAAGTCCCCTGGTGTTAGGGATCACAAGGTGGAGTAGGGATATTCTTGATGTGTTGTGAGATTGTTAACCATTGTCATAGGGCAACATGTGTGGTGACTGTTAGATGAGAGGCTATTTTGTTCTGTGGGCCTTCATCTTGGGTGAGAGTGGCAGCGCAGTTCAGGGGGCGTGGTTGGTGTCGCTGAACTGTGTGTGTGGAGATTTTTGAGGCGGTGTATCTTTGGCTGTCTGTGTTTTCATCCAAGAAAAAAAAAAAAAGGAAAGGTTGGGAGTTTGGAGGCTTGATGTGTTGTGGGGTTGTTGACCAGTGTCATGGAGCGGCATGTGTGCTGCTGTTTCATGAGAAACTATTTGTTCTGTGGGCCTTCACCTGAGGTACAATAAAATAAAAAATAAAAAATAAATAAAAAAAACTGTCCACTTGTGGTATTTCTGTTATAGCAGCACTAGATAACTAAGACTACCAGCAATGAGGTCCTTACATTTCTTGGCCAGTAAGTGATCTAGTTTCAGAGTTCACATAAGAGTATCTTTGCTATGGCCACCACAGGTATCAAGGGTACCTACACTACAGGTACAAGTACCCCATGAGAGCAAAGTCTGCAGCACACTGAGTGTAACTAAGAAAATTGGGTGTGTTATTGAGACAACTTTTGAGAGCAACTGGGGCTCAGCCAGCCTAGAAGTTTCTGGGCAGTGTAAGAATGTCTCAAAAAATTGTCTAGGAAAGACTAATATCCATTGGTTAAGGATTGTCACAAGGGGTATTCATATCCTCACAATTCTGGTTTGCACATGTATGCCTGATGAGAGGGCTCTTGAAAGCATTCATAACATAGGAAAGACCTCAGGAGAGAAAGTGAAGTTACATGTGACTTATACTTGAGGCAAGATGCTTCAGACAGTTTCCTACAGCCAAGGACGAAATTAGAAATGAGGTCAAAAGGGTGTGAGTGAAAGCAACGGAGGCATCTGATTCCTCAGGAACAACCTCGAGTGATTCCATAATGTATCAATGTTCTTGAGTTGGCCTTGTTTAATAAGGTAGTATCTTAGTCATCTAGTGCTGCTATAACAGAAATAACACAAGTGGATAGCGTCAACAAAGAGAAGTTTATTCTCTCTCAGTCCAGTAGGCTTCAAGTCCAAATTCAGGATGTCAGCTCCAGGAGAACACTTCCTCTATCGGCTCTGGAGGAAGGTCTGTGTCATCAGTCTTCCCTTGGTCTGGGAGCTTCTATGTACAGGAACCTCAGGTCCAAAGGGCACACTCTTCTCCCGGCACTGCTTTCTTGGTGATATGAGGTTCCCATGTGTCTACTCGCTTCTCTCTTTTATATCTCAAAAGAGATTGGCTTAAGACACTATCTAATCTTGTATACCACGTTAGTATAACTGCTGCTAATCCATCTTATTACATCATCGTGATAGAGTTTATAACACGTAAGGAAATCATTTCAGATTACAGAATGGTACACAATCATACAATACTGGGAATCATGACCCAGCCAAGCTAACAGATCTTCTGGGGGGACACAATTCAATCCATGACAGGTAGTAGTGTTTCTTATTCAACATTCCTAATGTCTTATCTAGTTCTTGGAACTTAGTAGGTAGTCAGTTAAGACTTCTTGAAAAAAAATGCACAATGAGTCAGCAATTTTGTCAGATATCCAGTCTGTTCCACCCTCACATCCAGCATCCATTCTATCTCTGGCCATTCTACTTAGCAAATACCTGCACAGTCAATTCTGTTCCTTTTATCTCCTTGTAGTGCCTTCCTTGGCATGATGTTTAGATTTGCCATCTAATCTAAATACTGTTTCAGAAAATAAACAGGAAACAAAATCATGTATGCAGAATTCAATCATATTATACCTCTAAAAATAGTCTTAAACTACCTATTATTTACAGTGTGAAATACTAACTGCTTAGTAAACAAGGCCATTCACAGTCTGGCAATAAACTATATCACCCTCTCAGTCATTTCCCAATACCCTATGCTCCACCAGCACAGAAGTTTTCAAAAGTACCATGTTTTCATACCTCTCTTCCTTACTGTTCACTGTCTAGGAGTTTACTAGGTTAGTGTGAAAAACACTACTAAGATTCTCAGGTTCAAAGGAGCTGTCTTTGTGCTCTCTCATTTCTTTAGGAGTGGTCATTCATGCCTCTGGTGACTCTCATATCTTACAGGTCTCTCCTTTCCCATGGTATTTACACGCTATTTATGTAGCTATTCTTTCACAAGCTTGGGAAAACTTCGAGGCCAGGAGAACATTTATCCTATTTTTGTGATGTTGTTTTTAGCTGCCCTTGAGTCAGCTCTGACTCATCATGACCTTATGCACAAAAGAACAAAATGCTGCCCCCTCCTGTGTCATCCTCACAATTGCTGGCATATTTGAGTCCATTGTTGTAGCCCCGGTACCAATCCATCTCGCCAAGGGTCTTGCGCATCATCGCTGACCTTCTGCTTCACCAAACCTGATGTCCTCCTCCAGTGATTTATCCCTCCTGATGACATGTCCAAAGCGAGCGAGTCAGAAGATGTTCTACTGTGATCCATAATGTTCTGTTGTAACTGGCTGATTTTTGAAAGTAGATCTCCAGGCCTTTCTTCCTAGTCTGTCTTAATCTGGAAGCTTTGCTGACACATGTCTACCATGGTGATCCTGCTGACGTTTGAAGTACCAGTGGCATAGCTTCAACCATCATAACAACACACAAGCCACAACAGTATGACAGACTGACAGATGGGTGATTCTTTTTGTGCTAGCATATAGGAAAAACACACTGCTTCTAAAAAGAAAGGAAACAATGAAGAGAGGGAGGGAGTCAGACTGTGAGGGCGGGAAGACGGAGAAAAAAAGGAAAAAAATATCTGTAGGCTTTGTTATACCTAATGGTCACTTACACCCCATTTTTAATCTTTTGATCTTTCCCGTCAAGAAGGTCATACAAAACATTTTTTCTGGAACGTCATTCTCTGCATTTTCTATATTCTCCGTACAGTGGAAACAAAGACAGATGGTCAGCATCTGAAACTATAGCCTCCAACCCACAACAGGGATTGACGGAAAAGCGAACAGCTGGGAGCCAAGCCCGTCATGCACACTGAAGGAATGCCCCTGCCAGATTTTTTTCTTTAATTTTTCTCTTCTGAACATTGCCCTGAGCACTGCACAACTGTGGACATAAGGAGTAAGGCCGCCAAGACCCCCTCAGACAACACAGCACTTTTTTCTCTGCTCTAATACTTGCACACACACACACACACCTCTGAACACACATCAACTCTCATTCACTCCCTCACATGCTTAAAATGGAAGCTATGATCTACCATGTCACCCTGTGGCACCTGAATTCCATGATGCTCTTTCTTAATTCCCTCTCTGCTCTGGTCTCTAACTTGTTCCTGTCTTAGACTGAATGTTGAAGTGCTTCTCCTATAGTATCTTAAGATTTCACTTCTACTTGGTTCACTTAGCTCACTCTGGAGCTATCAGGACTGATCTCAGACTGAAAACTGGTACATCTTTGATTTCTGACTGACTTTCTTGATTGCGTTCTTTAGCTAGCTATCTCGGCTTGCCTTCTCAGACTGTACACATTCCCTCTTTTTCTGAATTAACCTAAGATTTCAGATGCTAACTTCTAGATTTCTCCATCTTCACCACACTAACTGGCTACATAGGGATTTCTAGATATGGATTTGCCCCTTTGTCTGTGCTTGCATGTAGCTTGGCAAGTCACACTGCAAGTTTCTAAGAGTCCAGCCTCCTGTGACTACAAGGTGAGATGTTTCCCAAATTTGCACAAACCTCCTCCATTCTTGTGGTTCAGCCAGCTCTTCTGCATTGGCATGAGTTTGAGCATTGGAAGGGAGACTGGTTTCCTTTCAGAGAGCTCTAACATAATGACTTTGAATCTCTCTTCAGTGCAGGATTGCCTTATACATATCTAACATAAAAAGTCAAGGAAAAAATTCTGAATATTTACTCATAATTGAGAAGTCTCCAATTGAAAAACAGAATCATACCTTTTAAAACAACAAAGGAAGGATACCTTTGTTGTAATTGAAATATGTCCTCCCAAAAATGTGTGTATCAATTTGGCTGGGCCATGATTCCCAGTATAGTGTGATTTTCCTATAAGTTATAAATGCGGCCTCTGTGATATTAATGAGGGAGGATGGGCAGCAGTTGCGTTAGTAAGGCAGGACCCAATCCACAAGACTGGATTGTGACCTGAGGCAGTCTTGTGTGATATAAAAGGGATAAGTGAGCAGAGAGACGTGGGGACCTCATACCACTAAGAAAGCAGTGCCAGGAGCAGAGCGTGTCCTTTGGACCTGGGGTCCCTGCACAGAGAAGCTCCTAGTCCAGGGTAACATTGATGAGAAGGCCGACAGAGAGAGAGAGAGCCTTCCCCTGGAGCTGACGCCCTGAATTTGGACTTTTAGCCTACTTTACTGTGAGGAAATAAACTTCTCCTTGTTAAAGCCATCCACTTGGGGTATTTCTGTTATAGCAGCACTAGATGACTAGGATAGTCATCTCAAAAGTTCAGTTTTGAGGCCACAACATCAACGGGATAATATATATTTTCAAGAAAACAAAATGAATAAACTAGTTAATAGCCTTTTCTTAAAAGATGATTCCAGAGGGAAGGGAAGGCATACTTTCTTAGGGAACCCCAGAGTTGTGCCAGACTCTATACTCTCTAATTCATAGGCATAGTCAGTCAGCTCAGGGTAAAAGCTGTTTGTTGAGTCACCTTGCAGGTGCAAGAAAAATAAATAAATGGGATCTCACACAGCCTTTAGGAGAGCACGGTCTTTACAACACTGGTAATGCTCCATTTTCACACAGGATAAATGACATTCCTGAGGCCACACTGAATAGTAAATGGAAGGGCCATGATAGGAACCCAGGTCTTTCTGTCCACAAATCTGAATTTTACAAATCATTTCCCTGCACCCTAGAAAAACATGCAAGCAGGATGAACCCATTCTTCTTTACCCAATAAAAATCTTCTGAAAGAAAACGAAGCAATGTTCCTTTAATTCTAACCAAATAAATACCAAAAAAAAAAACCCAAACCCGTTGCATCAATTCTGACTTATAGCAACCCTATCGGACAGGGTGGAACTACCCCATAGGATTTACCAAGGAGTGGCTGGTGGAATCGAACTGCTGACTTTTTGGTTAGCAGCCTGAGCTCTTAACCACTGCTCCACCAGGGCTTCAACCAAATAAACAGCCACTGCTGTTGTGTTGGCTCCAACTCATAGTGATCCTATAGGACAGAATAGAACTGCCCCATAGGGTCTCCACGGAGGGGCTGGTGTATCCGAGCTGCCGACTTTTTGGTTAGCAGCCAAGTTCTTAACCACTGCGCCACCAGGGCTCCATCCAAATAAATAGGTAACTAGAATTAATGATTTTTTTGTGCAAATATCCAAAGTGTGGGAATTTAGGAAAGAGCAGATTCAGTTAGTAGTGAAGTTGCTAAAAAAAAAAAAAAAAAAAAGTGAGATGCATCTTAAAAAGTTCATCCACATTCTTTGCGTTCTGAGAACAACGTTGGGGATAGCTCCTGAAGAAAAGAGGGCAAGAGATGATTTCCTCAAGGGAAGTCGATGAAGGGGAGGATATGCAAAATACTTGATCCTTCTGAGTTTCACAAAATGAACTTTGGCAGAGAAACTGAAAAGCTGATTCTCATGGGGAACCCTCTCTCTTACAACCAGAATACAAAGCCTTCTCAGGAATGCTAAAGATCTGACAGTTTAGGAGAAAAAATACAGCAGGAACTTCCCTTTGGAAAAGTTCCTCTTTCTCCTTCAATGAGCTTTTATCCTTTCTTCTATAATATGCTGACATTTTCTGTTCCTGGAGCTTCTCCAGCTCTCCTCCTCTAAGATTTTAGTGAGAACTTTCTCAAGAGTCAGAAGACTCTGTCTTTGAACTATTTTTCTCTTTCATTTTCACCCTATACACTGCATTTAGATTTGTTTTTCTGAATCTCTTTACACATACCAAATGATGCTACTGGTTCTTATAACTATTTTCACTTCAACCAGTAATTTTTCTTTTGCTAGACATGGACCTAGCACTGTCTTGAAACCCATCAGATATGCTTAAGGTTATTCATTTATGGACATAAAAAGAACAACAAAAAAGATAAGAGTGGCAGATTTTTCTCTATTGTTATCGAACAATAGTTGAAGGAAGTCAAACAATTATGACAACAAAGATGCATATGCGTGTTCTATTCCTGCCTGCCTCCCAGGGAACTTGTTCTTTCAATTAGGCGTCCTCTGTCTTCTGTCTTTAACATTTTAAACTCCTTCATTGTTTCTTTTCCTCCACGTATTCTCAGATCCGCAAATCCTACAAAAATAATTAAAAAATAATCTACAATAATGTCAAGCTATTCTTCAAACATTTCTGATCTTTTGCTGCTAAGCTTTTCAGAATAACCTTTATGCCTATAAATCATTTATTTTCAAGTTTGACTTTTTATTTTTGTCAATGTTCAATAAGTCAGTAGTTCAAAAACTAGAATATGTCTACATGACCTAAAATGAAAAACCATCCATTCATCATCCCATCCCTCCCACCTTCAAAGTCTACCATCCATAGTCAACCACGATGCATAATCTAGATATTTCTCCTGTTACTTTTTAATGATAGATAATAAATACTGCCTGTTTTTCAGTATTGTTGTTATTTTTGTTTTTAGCTGCTGTCAAGCTGGCCTCTGACTCACGGTGGCCTCACCATCCCCATGATCAGCTGTGGATAAGAACAGTGAGTTTCATAGTGTTTTCACTGGCTAGTTTCCAGAAGTAGATTGGCAGGCCTTTCTTCCTAGTCCCTCTTAGCCTGGATGCTCCACTGAAACCTGTTCAGCATCATAGCAACATGCAAGCTTCCAGTGACAGATGGGTGGTAGCTGCACATGAGGTGCATTTACTGGGAATCTAACGTGGTCTCGCACGTGGACGGCGAGAACACTACCACTGAGTCACTACTGCCCTCTTTCCAACATTAGGCAGCAAGTAATATTCTCCAAACACAAAAGGTGGGACTTAGCATCTTATGTTATAACCTTCTTAATTCCTCTGTTTTTCTCACAATTTTAGATTACAATTTTGTCTCAAATAAATATTCAAAAATCACACCATCTTACTACAAAATATTGCTGAAGGCTGAGCTGTATTGGGCAGTATGATTATATGTTCCTCCCTGTACATTTGTTTCTGGAGTTACTAATTGCCCGTTTTTAATTTTAGTTTTTTTTTTTAAATTTTTTTATGTAGTTACCTGTCAATAATTAATACGAAAATCTTGCTGTTAGTCTCTCCGAATATGGTCAGACACACTAGATAATGAATGTATTTCTTTTCTCTCCTGTCACCTTCCTGCGGTCATGGTGTGAGATGTCTTTCTCTCATCCTGCGCTTTGTCTTCATTCTCAAGAGCGGGAACTTCTTCATTTCTCCCTTTGTCATGGGTTCATCTTCCCAGACCCTATGTCCTCCTCTCCTTCCTTCCTTCTTTTCCTTCCTGCTTTTTTCTCTTTCTTTTTACTCCCTCATTTTTTGGATTACATCTAGCTTCCTCAGAAAGAAAAGACGCAGGATACATTTATGAAATACTTTAAAAAGTCCCCACCTCGCCCGTCACTGACAGTTTACCTCGCTATATAAACACAGGTGGACATTGTTTTTACTCAGAATTTTGATGTTAGCCTCTCATTTTCTTCTGGATTGTAGCATGTCTTTTGAAAACCTAATGCCATTTCGATTTCCCATCACTGTCTTTCCTAACCTAAAATATTAAAGTCAGCTTTATCCCCGTCCGATCTTTCGGTCAGTGATTTCGGTGAAGCATAAATTTAATCCTGGCAGTCCTCAGTTGTCATCAGCTATTTGTAGGATGAAGTGCACACTCCTTGACGTGTTTTACGTCTTCGTTCATGCTTTACCTCACAGCCTCATCCATTCCCCCTGAAGACTTGCAATGAATGAAATATAAACTTTATTTCAATTTCCTGATTATATTATGTTCTCATTTGCATTTTGCCTTTTGTACATATTTTCCTCTCTCACTGGTATACTTTTTACACCTACTCTTAGCCTTTAACTTCTAACCATCTCTCACATTTGAATGAGAAGCTAGAACACTGCATTGTACTTTGTTTATGATGTCTCTGTTTCTTCCAGTAAATAGAAAATTTGTTTAGATAAAGCCTATGATTTGCTTAGCATTTTCTCCCAAGTCCTAGGAAAATGCCTGAATTTATTAAATATTTTCTTCAATTAAATGGATTACATTTACACATATCATATATTTTTCAAGCCCTATCTTAGTAGCTATCACTTTCTGGAATTGTGATCTTTTCTCCTCCTCGTTCCTTTTAAATTCTCATGATTCTTTGCACTTCATGGGCATCCATAACATTTTGTGTTACTTTTGTGTAACCAACCAGTTGCCATCAAGTGGATTCTGACTTACGGAGATCTCGTGTGTCAGAGTAAATTGTGCTCCACAGGGTTTTCAATGGCTGATTTATCAGAGGAAATCGTCAGGTCTTTCTTTTGAGGCTTCTCTGAGTGGTCTTGATCCGCCAACCTTTCGGTTAGCAGTCCAATGCGTTAACCATTTTCACCAACCAGGAATCCTTACTTTTGTATACACATTTTTAATTGATTAGAAAACATGAATGTTGTTTTGGTTTAACATAAAATCTTTCACCTAATAACCAAACAATGATAGGATCTTAAAAGAAGGAATGTTGTTGTTGTGTGCCATTGAGTCATTTCGGACTCATAGCAACCCTACAGGCAAAGTAGAACTGCCTCATAGGGTTTCCTAAGCTGAAATCTTCATGGGAGCCGATCTCCACATTTTTCTCACAGAGTGACTTTGAACCATCCACGCTTCCGTTAGCAGCCAAGCTGTTAACCATTGCACCGCCAGGGCTCCTTAAAGAAGACATACCCAGAAACCCATTGCTATGAAGTTGATTCCGACTCAGGAGGAATAAATAAGATATTTTCTTTTTTAGCCACCAAATACTCCATTCATTTGGGGAATTTAGTGGGGCCCAATGTGAAAAGTTTTAGAGTACTTAGCAGTGGGCACTGTGCATCTGTGTGCATATATACAAGGCATGAATAAGTCAGATGTCCATAACTTAGAGGGTCAGTATGACTAGGTATGTCTGTCAAATATATGCGTTTATAATCCTCTGATTCCAAATAATAGTTTCTCGTGCTACAAAGATGATCACATAAAGCTTATTACCCATCCTGAAAAAAAAATATGCTGTAGCAAAAGCAGCATATTTTTTAATAAGACATCTAGCAAAAAAAAAAAAAAAATTCCATCTATGATCTTATTCTCAAATGATTATGAGATAAAAGACTTCTAGAACACTTTTGCAAAAAATTTCTTAATCACGGAGCACAAGGGAAAATAATAAATTATCAGTTACTACAAGTGATAATTATTTTAACTGTTAATTAGAAAATGAAAAAACATAGATGAATTGAAATTATAAAGATTTTGTGTTCCAAGCCTGAACTTTTCTAGTTAAAAAATGTTAGTACTTATCTTTGAACATTACAATGTTTATTTAAATAATTATCTTTCTCATCTTGCAGATAACATATCCCTGAATTCTCTGAAGCCGTCAGACATAAAATAATCAGTGTGGATTTAGAAAATTTTAATAAAATTTCATTAGTTGCTAAAGTAGATCAGAATATGAGTTGAAAATATTAAGCTTCTTAGAAAAATAGGGTATTTGCTTTCATGAGAGAGGATAGAAATATGAGACAACCCTTAAGAAGCTCCATAGTACAGCTGTAGAAGCAATGCAGTGTTGAGGTTATATGTGCAGACTCCAGATCCCACTACATGACTTCTATCTAGTCCCAGATCCAAAGACACTTGGGCCAGTCATTACCCTCCCATATTTTTCTAATTCTATAAAATGAGAATGATAACACTATCTAACACGTAACTTTTGATAGGTTTAAATGGATAATATAAGTTCACTATGAGTTGGAATCGATTCACAGGTAGTGGGTTTTAAATGGGTATTTAAATGGGTAGTAAGCCCTGGGTGGTGTAAATGGCCAAGTACTCAGCTACTAACTGAAAGGCTGGTGGCTCAAATCCACCAAGAGGCACCTCGGAAGAAAGGGCTGGCAATCTACTTTTGAAAGATCACAGCCATTGAAAACCCTATGGAGCCCAGCTCTACTCTGACATACATGGGGTCACCATAAGTCGGAATCGACTGGACAGCAACTGGTTAACCACAGTATGCATGGTAGCAATTATTCTTTTAGTACGTGGGTAGAGGTCGTCAGGTAAATTGCCTTACCCAGCAGGATAGTTTAGGCTCAACCTTTAAACTGTTTATCTAGACATAGACAGTCATTTCAAAGATGATCAGATCAAGACACATCCCATTTTACATATATATATATAAAATTTTAGAGCACTTTTAGGTTTGCATATATGCCTCATCTCTCCCTGCAGATTTTTTCTCCTGTTATTAATATTTGATATTCATGTGGTATGTTTGCTACAACTGATGAACCAATATTGATACATTATTAACTAAAGTTCATAGTTTACAATAGAGTTCACTACTTGTGTTGTACAGACCTATGGATTTTGACAAATGGCATGATACCATGGGTCCACTACTATAATATCATACAACATAGTTTCATGGCCCTAAAAATGTCCCGTGCTCAACTATTAATCCCTCCTTCCCTCCCTCTGGAAACCCTGGTGGCATAGTGGTTAAGAGCTACATCTGTTAAACAAAAGGTCAGCAGTTCAAATCCACCAGACACTCCTTGGAAACTCTGGGGCAGTTCTACTCTGTCCTATAGGGTCGCTATGAGTCAGAATCCACTTGATGGCAACAGGTTTGGTTTGGTTTTTGGTCCCTCCTTCTGAAGCCCATCCCCCTGAAGCCACTGTGTTTTCACTATCTCTGCAGTTTTTCCTTTTCCTGAATATTATGTAATTTGAATAATATAGTATTTAACATTTTCAGATTGGTTGCTTTCACCTATCAATATGCATTTCGAGTTTCTCCATATCTTTTCATAGCTTGATAGCTCATTTCTTTTTTCCTTGAGTTAATACTGCATTGTATGGATGTACTCAGTTGGTTTATCCATTCACTTATTGAAGAATATCTTGGTTGCTTCCAATTTTTGAAAACTATGAAGAAAGCTGCTATAAAGAGTCAAGTGTAGGTTTTTTATGTAAACATATATTTTCATAGTGCTTGATCTCATGACAAGTCTCTATTTAGTTTTGTAAGAAACTGCCAAACTATCTTCCAGTGTGGCTGTACCGGTTTGATTTGCACCAGCAATGAAGGAGAATTCCTGTTGTTCCATATCCTCGCCAGCATTTAATGTTGTCAATGTTTTGGATTTTAGCTATGAATCAGAAGGGACAAGTGACTCCAGAGAAACTGGTTTGGTTAGTTGGTGTATTTTTTTTTTGGGGAATAGATGTGTAGTGGTATCTCACTGTTTTAACTGACAATTTCCTAATGACGTAAAATGCTGAAGATTTTTTCATATGCTTATTTGCCATCAGTGTATCTCATTAACTTCCAGAACACTTAATTGTGCTCATGTGGAACCTGTCCATAGACCAAGAGGCAGTTGTTCAAGCAGAACAAGGGGATACTGAGTGGTTTAAAGTCAGGAAGGCTATGAGTCAGGGTTGTATCCTTTCACCATACTTACTCAATTGGTATGCTGAGCAAATAAGCCAAAAAGCTAGACTATATGAACACAGCATCAGGATTAGAGGAAGACTCATTAACAACCTGTGATACGTAGATAACACAGCCTTGCTGGCTGAAAGCAAAGAGGACTTGAAGCACTTACTGATGAAGATCAAAGACTACAGCCTTCAGTATGGCTTACACCTCAACATAAAGAAACATTCTCACAACTGGACCAGTAAGCAACACATGATAAACGGAGAAAAGATTGAAGTTGTCAAGGATGTCGTTTTACTTAGATCCATAATCAACGCCCATGGAAGCAGCAGTCAAGAAATCAAAGGACATACTGCATTGGTCAAATCTGCTGCAAAAGACCTGTTTAAAGTGTTGAAAAGCAAAGATGTTACCTTGAGACTGAGGTGTGCCTGACCCAAGCCACGGTATTTTCAGTTGCCTCATATGAATGCGAAGGCTGAACAATGAATAAGGAAGACCGAAGAACAATTGATGCATTTGAATTATGGTATTGCCAAGAATATTGAATATACCATGGACGGCCAGAAGAATGAACAAATCTGTCTTGGAAGAAGTACAGCCAGAGTGCTCCTTTGGATGTAAGGATGGTGAGACTTCATCTCAGTTACATTGGACATGTTATCAGGAGGGCCTAGTCCCTGGAGAAGGACATCATGCTTGGTAGAGGGTCAGCGAGAAAGAGGAAGGCCCTCTACGAGATGAATTGACACAGTGGCTGCAACAGTGAGCTTAAACATAGCAAGATTGTGAGGATGGTGTAGGACGGGCAGTGTTTTGTTCTTTTGTACAAGGGTCACTGTGAGTCAGAACCTGCTGCACGGCACTTACAGCAATAGCAATATTTCGTTTCGTGAGGTATCTGTTTGTATCTTCTTTCTGTTTTGTAATTGGGTTATTTGTTTTCTTATTCTTAAGTATTTTTATGTATTATTTTTGTTTGTTTGTTTTAAATGTAAAATAATAAATGTTAATACAACCTCAGGTGCCACCAGGGACCCAAATAAAGATCCATAAGAAATACATAATGAATTTATGAATATATATTTTAAGGTTAAGAACAGCTAACGTAAGGAGTCTCCCCTCATCTCAGGATAGTGATGACAAAGTAAGATATTTGTATTTCCTGCATACTGGTGAGTCTGTTGCAATGAAATGTGCTCCTTCTCTACTTTGTCCATAGGGGAAAAAAAAAAAACTTTTTTCCTAAAAACACATTAAAAAGTGCTCAGGTTCCCAGATTAGTATATAAAAGTATATTTATTCCATAAACAACTCAAATATTATCCATCAGCAATATTATCATTTGGTTCTGTGTTTATAGTTTATTTTTCAAGTACCTTATGTTGTATCCATATTATATTGACTAATAAACCACTATTTTAACATTTTGTGAAGATGCATGTGTCAAGATTTCAATAAAAAGAAAATCAAACATTGTTATTTCCATTTAGTAGATAAAATGTATATAATTTCATTTTATCTGCTTATTTATTCCTTTCTCATAAAAATGATTCATGAAATTCAGCAGGAGACACACTCATTAGGAGAGAGAACCTCTCACTTAAAATGCCCTTTCACTTGTACCCCTCACAGAGGGGTACCACTTTCTGAGTAAAAAAACAAAAACAAAAACATGCAGACAGGTTTGTTTGTTTTTTTACCAAAAGAGTGATCCTTTACTTATTTTCGTTTAATTTTTTAATTTTTTTATTGTACTTTAGATGAAGGTTTGCAGAACAAATGAGTTTCTCATTAAACAGTTAGTACACATATTGTTTTATGGCATTGGTTAATAACCCCACAACATGTCAACGTTCTCCCTTCTCGACCTTGTGTTCCCCATTACCACCTTTCCTGTCCCCTCCTGCCTTCTAGTCCTTGTCCCTGGGCTGGTGTGCCCCTTTAGTATCGTTTCGTTTTATGGGCCTGTCTAATATTTGGCTGAAGGGTGAACCTCAGGAGTAACTTCATTACTGAGCTAAAAGGGTGTCTGGGGGCCATACTCTTGGGGTTTCTCCAGTCTCTGTCGATCCAGTAAGTCTGGCCTTTTTTTGGGAGTTAGAATTTTGTCCTACATTTTTCTCCAGCTCCGTCTGGGACCCTCTGTTGGGATCCCTGTCAGAGCAGTCATTGGTGGTAGCTGGGCACCATCTAGTTGTGTGGACTCAGTCTGGTGGAGGCTGTAGTATGAAGACACTTTTGAAAGACAAAACCCAACATAATGGAAAACCAAAATTCTAATAAAATAGCTTTTCCGAATTGGAGAGGAATTTCCAGTCATTATAACTGTAAAAGCAGTGGGACTGATTTGAAATACTGAGAACTACGTTGAAATTTACATCATAGCCTATGGAGTGTTTAAGTCATGAAAAAAAAAAGAAAAAACACCCTCCGTCGTGAGCTGTATCGAATAGAAACCTGGCAGTCATTTCTTCTTCCAGATAATACTTAAGGCAGACAGATAAAGTTTTGTGTCAACCCTCATTTTACTCATCAGTGAACAC
Organism: Dugong dugon; assembly: GCA_030035585.1. Lineage (NCBI taxonomy): Eukaryota > Metazoa > Chordata > Mammalia > Sirenia > Dugongidae > Dugong > Dugong dugon. Next base: position 7,002,751 of record CM057478.1, on the reverse strand, counting down.
TGAGTTACACATTGCAATAGCACATTCTTTCCAATACAAAAGGTGTTTTATGGCAGAAATAGGAAGATCTGTTGGCAGTGTATCCAGGGGGTTTTAATTTTGAAGACACCCTGTTAGTTTAAAGTGACAGAATCAGGCAATGTGAGTAGATGCTCAACTCCCTTCCCCTAGAACTAAAACAAATTATACTGCATAAAGCAAAATCCTGCTAGAATACGGGGTTTGCTGGCAGTTGAGTATGTCACCCACCACTTTAGCTATAAATATCAGAAAGATTCCACTGTCATCCATATGTCATTCAAAAAAGCCAGTAGATCTGATAAGCAATCTTGCCAAAGTTACCAGATTTAAAGTTGATATAAAAAAGTCAATTGTATTTCTACATGTAACAGTAAACATTCTGAAAATGACATTTTAAAACACCCTTTCAGTAACTTCTAAGTCATAATTAGTGAAAAATTTAACAAAATGTGTTCAAGATTGCTACATGGAAAAAAACAAAACATTTTTAGGAGGATTTTAAGAAGACCCTGAAAATTAGAGACATGCCTTTAATATATTGAAAGACTCAATATTTTTAAGATATTCTCTCTAAATTGTTCTCTAGATTCAGTGCAATCCCAATCACATTTTCGTGTGAATTTTCTATGGAAAATAACAAACTAAACTGACACTTTATATGGAAACTCAGAAGAATTTAGAATAACTAATATAATTTTGAAAATAAAGAACAACTATTGAATACTTAAACTGACTGATTTCTAGATTTACTTTAAAGCTGCATTAATCAAGACAGTGTGATACTGACATATAAGTGAACATATACATCAAAAGAACAGAACAAAGTCCAGAAACACTTCCATGCGTATATGCGGTCAATTGATTTTCAGTGAAAATCAAGGTAATGTAATGGAGCAGTTATAGTCTTTCCGATAAATAGCTCTGAAGACTTGGATATCCAGCTTAGAACGGTCTGTGTTTTCTCACAGTTAGCCTGTCGTTGTGTATTTCTGGCAGCAATACTACAGAAGTGATGTTGAGCCATTCTCAATGCATCCTGTCAGGGAGATATGTTTATATTATCCTCATTGCTTTTACATTTAATAATTAGAACTATACTGTAGGCAAGAGTTGTTCATTCTCTATATCACTATGAACTAAATGGTATTTATTCTATTTTGTAGGTTATAATCTACTATTAACCTTATGTATTTTTTGATCACATTCTCCCAGCTTCGGCCTTAAGAAATTCTTTCAGGTTTGCTCCTGTGTCCTTTCAGTATGCTCCCATCTTATTTGAGCATTTCATTTCTTTGTGGTACCACCAGATGTTCTAGACTCATGTTTTACGTTCCTTGTCCCAGGACTGGAAATAAGTGTTTCTTCAACAATTCCTGACTCCTTTTAAATGCGATTTAGAAACTCAAACTGGGTTCTAGAATTGCTCATTGCTTCTGGGATATCATTGCTTCTAGTCTCAGCAAATAAAGCTAGCAGATGTGTAAATATACTAACACCAACATACACACATCTATTTTATCTCTGTATCAACCCAACTATATAAATATATAGTAGTAAAAAAAAAACCTAAAGAGTGTCCATACGAATATTTCCAGTTCCTATCCAACACGACAGGGTTAATTCTAATCTGCCACCTTTCCACTTACTTCTCTGCCAGTGAGAAACCTGGCCCTCATTATCCACAATACATTTTCTTATTTATTCACATTGGGCCCTGCTGGCTCAGTGGTTAAAAACTCTGCTGCTAACCAAAGGTCAGCAGCTGGAATCCACCAGGTGCTCCTTGGAAACTCAAAGGGGGGTTCTACCCTGTCTGTAGGGTTACTATACGTCGGAATTGACTCTACGACAATGGGTTTGGTTTTATCGGTTTCAGAATTGCTAACACACAGCCACTGAAAAACAAATTTACCAGCTAGAGTATGTATATGCTTACTGTTCATTTTGTCTTTTACCTCATAATATTCATGAAAATATTAGTTTCCAATATCAGTTAAGTTAGTTATTTTCTTCCCCAATCCTTTAACTGTATATGCTGTTCACTTGTAAGGCTGTTATAGGTTAATGTTATTGTTTGTATTCCATTTTGGGCTTTCTCCACATCCTGGCTGATTTCCGTTATTTGTTTATTTTGGAGGATATGACACAATTCCATGACTGTAAGAGTCGGTGGCATGACAACAGGCTCACTGCAAGACGTGTGGCTCCCTCCTTGTGCTTACCATCTCATTCCTGTGTCCCCGCTCTTTCCACCCCATTCCCACCCACTCTCCATCAGTCATCAATTTTGGTTTCTGACTTACCTTTCTTTTCTTCTTTAGCACAGTGTCTCACATCAATAACTGTAGTTGTCAGTGTTTTATGTTTTTTTGTCTTGAATTTTTTTGTCAAATTTATTTTTAATTATTTCATTTCTATGCTGTGGTAAATTGAACTTTTAAAAATAATGTCATTGGATTTTTAGTTTATAATATAGAGAAATAGAATTGATGATTTTTAATACAAATTTTGTATTCTTTGTAGGTATAATTATAGATGATCTAGCTAAAATCACTTAAGTTCTCATAGCTATTTTGTAATTTTCTTAGGATTTTCTACTTTTACAATTAATCATCTGCAAATAAAAAGTTTTACTTTTTCCTTTCCGTCTGTATGCCTCTTTTTTTCATTTTGTCTTATTGCATTGCCTATGACTTCTAGTAAATTGTTGAATAGAAACAGTAACTATAGATTTCTTGTCTTATAGTAACTCTGGATTCTGTTTTTTTCCTGACTGTTGTTGGTTTTCTGTTTCAATAAGTGATTATCTTGCCTGGACACCAAATGTAAAATCTCATTCCCCACAGTGTACAACATGGATATCTCTGCTCTGTTTTGTTTTGTTTAAGCCTGGCACCATTAGGTGTTTCCCCTATGCCTGCATAGTTTAGCGATCAGCCCAGTGATGTGGGCAAAAGTTAAGTAAGATATTTTATGCCAATATGGCTTCCGCCCTCGGTACCCTGTGTTGAATGTGGGCTGAAGATCACATTCAATGGTTCTGCTCGTTTACAAATCTCATCAGCATTCCAATTTTTGCTAGGTCTTCTAGGGTTTCCTGCATGCATATATGGGTTGCCAGTCAGCCAGGAATATTGACAGTCTATTAACCCAACCTATCTATGACCCTCTTACTTCCAAAACTGGCCTGCAAGTTTTTGGTTGCTCAATCACTTGCCCTAAAGGGAGTCTACCTTTGGCATGTAGTAAGAATGCAGGTTTTTGTAGACTGATCTGGCAGTGAGGCTATGGTAGTGAGATGGGAAACCACTCAGGCAGGAAGGCCAAAAGTTCTACTAGCAAATCATTTTATGTGTAAGTACTTCTCAGCTCCTTGTCAACTTCAGTTGATTTCTAGTGCACTAAAATGGTGCTTTTAAATAATTTTCTCTGGTCTTAAACTGGTTTTGAGGGACTCTCTCAACCATCATACACTTCCATCACCAGAAGCAAAGAACTTAATTTAAAAAAAAAAACATAGAAAATAATTTTTAAGACTCCAAGGTAGACAAAAAAAATTTTAACGGGAAAACAAAGCACTAATTATAAAGGAATAAAATCGATAAATTGGACAATTTTAAACTTAAGAATATTTGCTCATCAGCAGTTACCATTAAGATAATGAAAACGTAAATTAATGAAAGGTAAGGATATCAAAAGAGGGAGAAGATATGTGCAACATAGCCAGCCATGAACTTAACTTAAATGCAGTTCTGCTTAATATGGTGGCACCACAAGAAAGGAAACATTTGTACAATCACAGCCCTACTCAGAGTGTCCGCAAAAGACAATGAAAAAGGGAAATCCTCTCAGTGTGTGGAACTTCAAGAAATGTGCTGGTGTTTAGTTCTGTCTTTAAGGCAAAATGACTAGAGGTACAAATCTACACTGAATCACTGGCTAATGGTCAGAGACACACAAGTGACACAATTGAAAATTTGGTAGCAGGAAGATCTGAGGAGGAGATGTTTTGATAGACCTTATAAGGAATTGAATTATGTCCTCCCAGAAAAGTATGTTGTAAGTCCCAGCCTCTGTGCCTGTGGTGATAATCTCATTTGGGAACAGGTTGTCTATATTATGTTAATGAGCAGGATTAGTGTAAGCTGTAGTTTTTTTTATTTTTTACTTTTTATTGCACTTTAGATGAAGGTTTACAGATCAAACTAGCTTCTCATTAAACAATTAGTACACATATTGTTTTGTGACATTGTTTACCAACCCCACAACATATCAACACTCTCCCTTCTCAACCTTGCGTTCCCTATTACCAGCTCTTCTGTCCCTTCCTGCCTTCTAGTCCTTGCCCCTGGGATGGTGTGCCCATTTAGTCTTGTTTTATTTTATGGGCCTGTCTAATCTTTGACTGAAGGGTGAACCTCAGGAAATGACTTCATTACTGAGCTAAAAGAGTGTCTAGGGGCCATATTCTCAGGGTTTCTCCATTCTCTGTCAGACTTTTTTTTTTTTTTTTTGTGAGTTAGAATTTCGTTCTATATTTTTCTCCAGCTCTGTCCTGGACCCTCTATTGGGATCCCTGTCAGAGCAGTCAGTGGTGGTAGCCGGGCACCATCTAGTTGTGCTGAACTCAGTCTGGTGGAGGCTGCAGTATTTGTGGTCTGTCAGTCATTTGGACTAATCTTTCTCTTGTGTCTTTGGTTTTCATCATTCTCCCTTGCTCCAGATAGGGTGAGGCCAGTGGAGTATCTTATATGGCCACTCAAAAGCTTTTAAGACAGTGTAGGGTGTATTATGAATCAATAACTTGAGATATCAAAGAGATTAAGCAAGCCAGCAGAGGAGAGATGAGGGAAGAGAGATGCCAAGCCACATGAAGATTGCCCAGGAGATTGCTCAGAAGAAACAAGGACCTTCCTCCAGAGCCCACAGAGAGAGAAAGACTTCCCCTAGAGCTGGCACCATTAATTGGGAATTCTAGCCTCTTAAACTTTAAGAAAATAAATTTCAGAGATGTGGAGCCAAGATGGTGGAGTAGTTACACGCTTCCAGTTGACCCTCTTACAACAAAGATCCAAAAAAACAAGTGAATCGATTATATATGACAATGTAGAAGCCCTGAACATCAAAAGCAAAGGTGAGAAATCGGACTGAGTGGCAGGGGGAAGGAGAGATAGTTCAGAAGCAGTGAGGAGTTGCCCGACCTGACCTGGTGAGAGCCTGAACTCTTCAGGCCCAATCAGCTCATGCTGCATGGTGAGGCAGGCAAGCATCCATGCTCGGGAGGCAATTTCCACACCAGGAGAGAACCAGTGGCAGACAGTCTACTCAGTCATCCAGAATCAGTGAGAAGCAGCCCACCATCAGCGAAACATAAGTACTTGCGTCTGACCTACTGCGAGGATCAAAAACACCCCCACTCCTTTGGGAAAAACCTGTCTCCCATTTACCTCCCTGCTCCCTGTTCTGCACTGGGTCCGGGACTGGCTTCAGCAATTGTCAAGTCCCCTGGACTAGAAGTAGGACCCCTCATGCTCCCTGAGCCATTCTCCCAGCCTAGGAGAGTGAACAAATTAACAAACGGGAAAAAACAATCTGCCCACACCCTTAAGCCAGGAACTCAGGGTAGGCACAGCTCCTTTGCCTAGGCACAGGCATAAGGGATCCATGGAATCTGAGCAACTTTCCCCCTGCATAGACTTGTGTGGGCCCATTTCAACAGCATAGGCCCTCATTACCGCAGTAGAATACGGTATATGCCTGAAGTTTAACTTCAACTATTTAAGCTGTGAAGCGGCAGGTTCCTAATATGTGACACTGCCCATTAAGCAGGGTCTTCACCTACCCACGTCAGGGGCCTGAGGACTGGTGGCAACACCCATGCCACCTAGCCACCTGTGACAGGGGCCCAAGAATAAGTGCTGCCCCCTAGTCCTTATAGCCGAAAGCATTAGGTGGTCATAGTCTGGCTGAAAAATTCATCCACCTAAGTGCCCTAGGGAACAGGGACATGCTTTTCTTTGGACACTTGGGGATGACCATCAGCCCCCTGCCTTGCTCAGCATGTGAATCCCTGCTGCAGCCGGATGCCTGTGCCTACACCAAACACCCATGCCTGTCTAGGACTGTAGGTAAGAGCCTGCACCAAACACTTGGTGGCCGACTACCTGGACACCTGAGCTGAATACATACAGGAGGATTGGGCAGACTCCTAGGCTCACATACTTAGTGGCAGTTCTGGCCACCTTGTGGCAGGATGTTGGAGCTTCAGGGGCACCAGTGATTGGACTGCCTCACATGAGCAGCCTATTTGGGCATATCAAAACAAAACAAAACAAGAAGCTAGGACACAGTAAGCAGGCATAAAATAAATAATTATAATACTTATTGATGGCTAGGAGGCAACAGTCAATATCAAATCACATAAAGAGGCAGACCATGATGGCTTCAGCAAGGTCCCAAAATAAAGAATCAAGGAATTTTCCAGAGGAAGATAATTTCTTGGAATTACTGGAGGAAGAATACAAAAGACTAACATACACAACTCTTCAAGAGATCAGGAAAGAGATGAAACAAAATGCAGACCTAGCAATAGAGGAACTTAAGAAGATTAGAGAAGAGCATAATGACAAATTTAACAGGCTGCAAGAATCCATAGAGAGACAGCAATGAGAAATCCTGAAGATTAACAATAAAATTTTAGTATTAGACAATAGAAAGTCATCAGAGAAGAACTGAGGCAATGGAAGTCAGATGTGAGATTGAAGATAGAACCCTTGACACCAATTTACTTGAGGAAAAATCAGATAAAAGGATTTAAAAAATGAAGAAACCCCTAAGAATTTTGTGGGATTCTATGAAGAGGAATAACCTATGAGTGACTGGAGTACCAGAATGGGGGGTAGGGGGCAGGGATAACAGAAAATACAGAGAGAATTGTTGAAGATTTGTTGGCAGAAAACTTCCCTGATATCATGAAAGATGAGAGGATATCTATCCAAGATGCTCATTGAACCTCACATAAGGTAGATCCCAAAAGAATGTCACCAAGACATATTATAATCAAACTTGCCAAAATCAAAGATAAAGAGAAAATTTTTAGAGCAGCTAGGGATAAATGAAAAGTCATCTACAAAGGATAGTCAATAAGATGAATCTTGGACTACTCAGCAGAAACCATCCAAGCAAGAAGGGAATGGGATGACATATGTAAAGCCTTGAAGGAAAAAAATTGCCACCCAAGAATTATATATCAAGCAAAACTTTTTCTCAAATATGCTGGCAAAATCAGAGCATTTCCAGATAAACAGAAATTTAGGGAATTTGCAAAAACCATATCAAAATTACAAGAAGTACTAAAGGGAATCCTCCGGTTAGAAAATCAATAACATCAGATAACAACCCAAGACTAGAACACAGGACAGAGCAACAAAATATCAACCTAGATAGGGAAGTCACAAAAATAAATTAAAGCTAAAACATTGAAAATAGTGAAACAGAGATGTCCATATGTAAAAGATGACAACATTAAAACAAAAAGAAGGACTAAAAAATGTAGACATAGATTTTTCATATGGAGAGGAAGTCAAGGTGATATAAAGAAAAGACTGGTTTAAACTTAGAAAGATAGGGGTAGATATTAAGGTAACCACAAAGGAAACTAACAATTCTACACATCAAAAGAAAAAAAAGAAAAAGAAAGACTCAGCAAATATAAAATCAAAGATGAAAAGAAAACACGCGAAAATTAAGTGTAACAAAGAAACTCTCAACAACACAAAAAAAGACATCAAAATGACAGCCCTAAACTCATACCTATCAGTAATTTACGCTGAATGTAAATGAACTGAATGAACCAATAGAGAGTGGCAGAATGAATAAAAAAATGCATCCATCTATATGCTGCCTACCAGAGACATACCATAGACTAAAAGACACAAACAAACTAAAACTCAAAGGATGGAAAAAAATGTATCAAGTAAACAACACTCAGAAAAGAGCAGGAGTGGCAATATTAATCTCTGACAAAAATAGAGTAAAATCCACCACAAACGATAAGGAAGGACACTATGTAATGATTAAAGGTTCAGTACAACAGGAGGACAAAACTATAATAAATATTTATGTATCCAATTACAGGTCTCCAAAATACAGAAAACAAACTCTAACAGCATTGAAAAAAGAGATAGACAGCTCCACAATAATAGTGAGAGACTTCAACACACCACTTTTAGTGAAGGAGAGAATATCCAGAAAGAAGCTCAATAAAGACACAGAAGATCTAAATGCTACAATCTACCAACTTCATCTCATAGACATATACCGAACTCTGCACCCAACAGCAGCCAAGTATACTTTCTTTTCCAATGCACATGGAACATTTTCCAGAACAGATCACATATTAGGCCATAAAGCAAGACTTAACAGAATCCAAATCATCAAAATATTACAAAGCATCTTTTCTGACCATAAAGCCATGAAAGTAGAAATCAATAACAGAAAAAGCAAGGGGAAAAAAAAAAAAAACCAAACACATGGAAACTGAACAAAACCTTGCTCAAAAACTACTGGGTTATAGATGAAATTAAGGATGGAATAAAGAAATTCATAGAACCAAATGAGAGTGAAAACACATCCTACCAGAACCTTCAGGACACAGTAAAAGCACTGCTCAGAGGTCAGTTTATAGCAATAAATGCACATATCCAAAAAGAAGAAAGGGCCAAAATTAAAACATTAACCCTACAACTGGAACAAGTAGAAAGAGCAGCAAAAGAAGCCCTCAGGTGCCAGAAGAAAGGAAATAATAAGAATTAGAGCAGAATTAAATGAAATAGAGAATAGAAAAACAATTGAAAGAGGAAGACAAAAAGCTGTTTTTTTAAAAAAGATCAACAAAATTGATAAACCATTGGCCAAACTGACAAAAGAAAAACAGGAGAGGAAGCAGGTAACCCATATAAGAAATGAGATGGGTGATATCACAACAGACCCAACTGAAATTAAAAGAATCACAACAGAATACTATGAAAAATTGTGCTCTAACAAATTTGAAAATCTAGAGGAAATGGGCAAATTTCTAGAAATTCGCTACCTGCCTAAACTAACACAAACAGAGATAGAACAACTAAGTAAACCCATAACAAATGAAGAGATTGAAAATGTAATTAAAAAACTCCCAACAAAAAAGCCCTGGCCAGGACGTTTCACAAGAGAATTCTACCAAAATTTCTGAGAAGACCTAACACCACGACTACTAAAGGTATTTCACAGCATAGAAAAGGATGGAATACTACCAAACTCATTCTATGAGGCCAGCATAACCCTGATACCAAAACCAGGTAAAGACACCACAAAAAAGAAAATTACAGACCAATATCCCTCATGAACATTGACCTAAAAATCTTTAACAAAATTCTAGCCAATAGAATTCAGCAACATATCAAAAAAATAATTCGCTATGATCAAGTGGGATTTAGATCTGGTATGCAGGGATGGTTCAACATTAGAAAAACAATGTCATCCATCACATTAATAAAACAAAAGATAAGAACCACATGATCTTATCAATTGATACAAAAAAGGCATTTGACAAAGTTCAACACCCGTTCATGATAAAAACTCTCAACAAAATAGGAATAGATGGGAAATTCCTCAGAATAATTAAGGGCATTTATAGAAAGCCAACATCCATCATCACTCTAAATGGAGAGAGATTGAAAGCCTTCTCCTTGAGGACAGGGACCAGACAAGGATGCACTTTATCACCACTCTTAACATTTTGCTGGAGGTACTAGCAAGAGCAATTAGGCTAGAAAAAGAAATAAAGAGCATCCAAATTGGTAGGGAAGAAGTATATGTATCTCTATTTGCAGATAATATGATCATATACACAGAAAACCCCAAAGAATCCACAAGAAAACTGCTGGAACTAATAGAAGATTTCAGCAAAGTATCAGGATACAAGATAAGCATACAAAAATCAGTTGGATTCCCCTACACCAACAAAGAGAACTTCCAAGAGGAAATCATCAAATCAATACCATTTTCAATAGCTCCCAAGAAGATAAAATTCTTAGGAATAAATCTAACAGGACAAAAACTACAAGACACAAAGAAACCAAAAGAGACCTGTGTAAGTGGAAAAACATACCTTGCTCACGGATAGGAAGACTCAACGTGAAAATGTCAATTCTATGCAGAGCTATCTACAGATACAATGCAATTCCGATCCAAATTCCAATGGCATTTTTTAATGAGATGGAGAAACAAATCACCAACTTCATATGGAAAGGGAAGAGGCCTGGGATAAATAAAGCATTACTGAAGAAGAAGAACAAAGTGGGAGGCCTCACACTACCTGATTTTAGAATCTATTACACTGCCACTGTAGTCAGGCGGGTACTGGTACAACAACAGATACATAGACCGATGGAACAGAATTGAGGATCCAGATATAAATTTATCCACCTATGAGCAGCTGATATTTGACAAAGGCCCAAAGTCCATTAAATGGGGAAAGACAGTCTCTTTAACAAATGGTGCTGGCATAACTGGATAACCATTGCAAAAAACTGAAACAAGACTCATACCTCACACCATGCACAAAAACAAACCCAAAATTGATCAAAGACTTAAATATAAAATCTAAAACAATAAAGATCATGGAATAAAAAATAGAGACAATGCTAGGAGCTCTAATACATGGCATAAACAATACGAACCATAAATAACAATGCACAAACACCAAAAGAGAAACTAGATAACTGGGAGCTCCTAAAAATCAAACACTCATGCTCATCAAAAGACTTTACCAAAAGAGGAAAAAGACTACCTACAGACTGGGAAAAAAATCTTGGCTACGACAAATCCAATCAGTGTCTAATCTCTAAAGTCTACAAGATACTGCTAACCTCAACAACAAAAAGACAAATAATTAAAAAATGGGCAAAGGATATGACCAAGCACTTCAGCAAAGAAGACATTAGGGCAGCTAACAGACACATGAAGAAATGCTCACAATCATTAGCTGTTAGAGAAATGCAGATCAAAACTACAATGAGATACCATCTCACCCCAACAAGGCTAGCATGAATCCAAAAAACACCAAATAGTAAATGTTGGAGAGGTTGTGGAGAGACTGGACCACTTATACACTGTTGGTGGGAGTGTAAAATGGTACAACCACTTCGGAAATCAATTTGGTGCTTCCTTAAAAAGCTAGAAATGGAAGTACCATATGATCCAGCAATTCCACTCCTTGGAATACACCCTAGAGAAGTAAGAGCCGTCACACAAATAGATATGTTCATTGAAGCACTGTTCATGATAGCAAAGAGATGGAAGCAACTTAGGTGCCCATCAGTGGACGAATGGATAAACAAATTATGGTATATTCACACAACGGAATGCTATTCGTTGATAAAGAGCAACGATGAAGCCGTGAAACTTAACATGGAGGAATCTGGAGGGCATTCTGCTGAGTGAATTTAGTCAGTCACAGAAGGACAAATACTGTATAAGCCACTTACTATAAGAACTCAAGAAAAGGTTTAAACACAGAAGAATACATTCTTTAATGGTTATGAGGGTGGGGAGAGAGGGAGAGGGGTATTCATTAACTAGATTGTACACAAGAATTATCTTAAGTGAAAGGAAGGACAGCACACACTACAGGGGAAGTCAGTACAACTGGACTAAACCAAAGCTAAGAGGTTTCCTGAACACAACCAAACACTTTGGGAGATAGAGTAGCAGGGGTGGGGGTCTGGGGACCATGCTTTCAGGGGACATCTAGGTCAATTGGCATAACAAAGTTTATTAAGAAAAAGTTCTGCATCTTATTTTGGTGAGTGGTGTCTGGGGTTTTAAAAGCTATGGAGCAGCCATCTGAGATGCATCAATTGGTCCCAACTCACTTCGAGTAAAGGAGAATGAAGAACATCAAAGTCACAAGGAAAATATTAGCCCAAAAGACAGAAAGGGCCACATAAACCAGAGATTTGCATCAGACTGCATGAGACCAGAAGAACTAGATGGTGCCCAGCTACCATCAGTGACTGCCCAGACAGAAAACACAACAGAGAGTCCCTGACAGAGCAGGAGAAAAGCGGGATGCAGAACTCAAACTCTAGTAAAAAGACCAGACTTAATGGTGTGTCTGAGACAGGAGGATCCCAAGAAAGCATGGTCCCCGGACTCTCTGTCAACCCAGAACTAAAACCATTCCCGACGCCAACTCTTCAAAGATCGGACTGGACTGTGGGATGTAAAATGATACTTGTGAAGAGTGTGCTCCTTAGCTCAAGTAGATACATGAGACTAAATAGGCAGCTTCTGTCTGGAGGTGAGATGAGAGGGGAGAGAGGGTCAGGAGCTGGTTGAATGGACACAGAAAATCATGGGTGGAAAGGAGGAGTGTGCTGTTACCGTATAGGGAGAGCAGTTAGGGTCACATAACAACGTATGTATAAATTTTTGTATGAGAGACAAACTTGAATTGTAAACTTTCACTTAAAGTACAACAATAAAAAAAATTTTTAAAAAACACTGATGGAATGGGAAAAAAAGAAAATAAATTTGTTAAAGCAATCCACTTGTGGTATTTCTGTTATAGCAATATTAGATAACTAAGACCATTAGAAATGGACACCAAGGGTATTTGCGTCCCATATGAATATTCTTCAAATGGCAGGGGAGGCCCTCAAAAATAATTGTGGAAAAGATGATCCCTTGATAAGACAGCACCAGTCAGGAGAAATAGCATTCATCGGTGGCAAGTTTATTAAATTAGAAGTCCTTATAATAGAAGGGCAGTGGTTTATCCTATCTGGAATAAACACTTTCTGTAGCTGTGAATTTTCCTGTCTGCACACCATTGAACTACTTAAAATACGGTTTATTCACCATCATTTTCTCAATAGTTTCACTTATGACCCAGGAACTCATTTTATGATGAAGGAATATGGGAATTGACACAGACTCATAGATGTAATAACCCTACTAATATTTCCTTACCCTGAAATTACCTGGCACAATTGAACAGTGGAATAACCTACTGAAGGTCCAGTTATGGTGCCCTGGTAATAGCTTGAAAGCTGAATATGTCTTCAGTTTATAAGGACTAGCTACTCTATTTTAGGCAGAAACATGATACTCCTCTCTTTATTACAAATTTAATGTTGGTAAATCTGCGTGAATGCTGATTTAACAATGGGTTAATAGGTCTCGGTTGCCTGTCAGTGAATTGGCTTCAATCTCATTCTCTTCTGTGCTCTCCATGTGTTGCACAAGAGAAGCTTGGGATAATATTTCCAGCATCTTCTTTCCCATATGGGTTTTTATCAGAGTTTGGTAATGAGAGGTAGTCGCATGAGATTCAGAAGGCAGCAGACTACAAGGAGAGTGAAATTCTCTGGAGGCAGCTGCGCACAGATGTGGGAGCAGATGCAGGAGTCTTTGGGGCTTTCCAGGCTGCTCTGGAGAACCGTCTTCTCTAATGATGCTGACAGAGACTGGACTGTTGCTGGCAGCATCCGGCTCCTCTGCTCCTCCAGCGCTTGCAAAAGTTGTGTAACCCTCTCATTTCCTGTATCAAAGTCCTTATACCTATGCTAAATATAGTGGCTTTTATTTTCCTGACTGATACAAACTTCCTCCTTCTTGATGATTTGCCTCATTAATTTTGTTCTTTTGGCCCCTGGAAGGGGGCAGAGGGAGGGAGAAGTGTTGGGTTTCTGGGAAGTTTCAGTTGTGATTTCTTTTTTTTTAATATGTGTTTTTCCTGTACCTTTCTTAAAATTGCTGCATTGGAGACTTTTTCTGCCAAGTGAAGACAGGAGTGGATGGAGCCTGATGTATCTGGTCCTCTCTGTAAGCCCGTCTGTGCCTAACGGCCTCGAAAGATTTTTGGTCAACCCCATGAGTGTCATCTAAATGACATTTCTCCCTAATAATTTTGCTGAAAAGTTTTGGTCTTCCTCTTGGTTATAGGGAAGTTAGAAAGAATAATTTTAGTTCTTAAAGCTTCAGTGGAGCTAATATTAAACAATCGCAGGGGTATGCCTCCATTTGCCACCATCACCTTTTTATGTGACAAATAGATGTTTCTGCTGGACATCTAGGTATGTGGTTCTCAACCAGGGATGACTGTACCTCCCAGTGGACATGTGGCAATGTTTTGGAGGCATTTTTGATTGTCACAACTTGAGCGGGGGACGCTACAGGCATATGGTAGGTAGAGGACAGGGATGCTGCTAAACATTCCCAGCAAAAGGACAGCCTTCTCACAACAAAGAATTATCCTGTCTAAACTGTTAATAGGGCCAAGTCTGAGGAATGATGATCAAGATAATTAGAAGGGTGAAAAAATTATTTCCAAATTTAGTAATGATTAAACTGAGATTCTGAGAAGTTAATGAATGGTCTACAGTTACATAACTAGTAAGTAAAATAATCAGATTCTTATTATTTTCAGTACATAGATTACTTCTAAACTTACTATGAAGTAGGGTTGTTTTTACCAGCTGTTAAGTGAAAAAATTTTATAAGTGCCAGACTTCACGTTATATATAAAGTGCACAGGATTGAGACAACGTGCTGCAACATTTGAAAACTATATGTTGTTTCATCCATAAAAAATACTTTCTTATGAGTTACATAGAAGGATTTTCTTTTTTAGACCTATATTTCTGAAAAACATGCCTGGTATTCGGTGTAGAAATATTTTTTGTAAGTAAACGCATTCCTTTTTAAAAATATTTTATTGTGTTTCTGGTGAAAGTTTACACAGGAGGTTGAGTTCTCGTTTAACAATTTATATACATATTGTTCAGTGACATTGGTTACATTCTTCACAATATATCAGCATTCTTTCTATTTCCATTTTGGTTGTTCTATTTCCATTAATCTAGTTTCCCTGTCCCCCTTTGCCTTCAAATATATTTCTTTATACAGCATAACTTTATCATTGGAAACTAGCTTTCTATACCACATACTCTTGTCTTACAAATAAATCATAGCAACTTCATGACAATCACTCTAACTGGATCTTTACATATTTCCTTGGTATCCACCCATAAATAGGTTATAGATTCAAGTATACCTTAGACAGAGTATCTGTGTCCTGACGATTGGCACATTTCTAAATTCTGCTACATTATGCTCCATACATTTCCTGTTACATAAACATCGCCTTTCATTCAGGAAACCCCAGCATATTGTCTCTTCCTATGCAGTATCTGCACAAAGTAAGTGTAAAATGGCAAAACCAGTAATTATCATTAGTCTTCACATAGAAGATTTTTTCAGACTTATTTCTGTGGTAGCTCATCTTTATGTTAAAGACAAATAGACTTTAGTTGAAGGTGGAGAAAACGATTTTTCATAGTAACTAGCAATAAATTTTATAAAAAAGAAAATTGAATGTGTGACTCTGGATACGTTCTCAATTTAACACTCCAACCTCTAGTGAAAGGATTGCTAATTGTTGTTGTCTTACAAATAATATCTGTCTTTATTAGTATCTTAGTCTTTTAAGACTTATTAGAAGAGTGCAGTGGGTTTGGGGTCTAATAGTCAGAAAAGCTATCTTCTTTATTCAGAAGGTGTTTTTGAGAATTGTAATATGATTTTCTAAAATTGAATTTGTAGGACAGTATTTTGTGCCTAATATATTCATTATATCCAGAATTTTTAAAATAAATTTTAAAATGGAATTAGACAAAGAGACATCTAATCACATCAAGTGTTTAATATGTAATTTTTGCTCTGACTCTACCAACTTCTAGATAATACTTGGGTTAAATTTATTTAATTCACATGCATCAGATGGCAGTTAATAGTTCTGCCACTAACAATCTAGCCTGCAAAATTCTATTCAGTTTAATTTCCAATGAGTGTTTTATAGCTTTAAAATGACTATTAAATATTGATCATCTTAATTTTCCAGATGTATTTTAGATGAGAGATTATGTATTTTCTTATAAAACTAAAATAACTTTCTGACTTTGAGCAATATACCAGCTCATGATTGTAAAATGAGACATTGTTGCAAAACAAAAATTAGAGAGCTATCAAATGTACTTTTAAAAAATCTGACAAATAGAGGTTACGGCAAAATGGCACTCTAGGCAGAAGCACCACGCCATCCCTCCACAGCAAAGATCTGAAAAACTAAGACAAACAGAGAATATAACAATCCTGAAACCCTAAAACATCAAATGAAGAGATGAAGAACTCAGCCAAGCACCGAATGGAGTGAGAAAACTGACAGAGAACGGAGAGCGAGGAGAGATTCATGGAGAGGTCCCCTATCAGCTAACGCAGCGCGGATCCACCATATTAGACTCCTATCCGAGACCAGCAAACAGGGGTACGAGAAAGCAGCATCACGGAGCATCCAGCGGGAGACAAAACAGCCGGTAATTTGTGGTGTGTGCTTTCCCACCCCCAACCCCTCTTCTCCCTGGCTTGGCCTCCTCTGCTTCCCGTGGCCACAGTCTCTTGATTGGGAAGTGCCGGCTGCTTGGATTCTACACACCCAAGCAGGCGGCTCTCTGGGTGCCATTTGTTGGCTGCTAGTGTTGCTTTTTTTTCTGCTTCTTTTGATTTCTCACTTGCCTCTCGCCACCTCCCCATCCTTTCACTCGAGTGCCTGGCTCCGTGTACCACATTTGCTTCTTCCTAAGGGGCTGCAGAGAGCCGGCAATTTGTGATATACGCTTCCCCACTCTCCACCCTTCTTCACCCACACTCGGCCTCCTCTGCTTCCCACGGACACAGACTCTTGTCCAGAAACACCAGCCCTTACTAGCTGGCTCTCTGAGTGTCATTTGTTGGCTGCTAGTGTTGCTTTTTTTTTTTTTCTGCTTCTTTTCATTTGCTTGCCT
This sequence comes from Dugong dugon, assembly GCA_030035585.1. Taxonomy (NCBI): domain Eukaryota; kingdom Metazoa; phylum Chordata; class Mammalia; order Sirenia; family Dugongidae; genus Dugong; species Dugong dugon. The sequence continues at coordinate 6,985,844 of CM057478.1, read as the reverse complement.
CTTGCCACCTCCCCCTCCTTTCGCTTGAGTGCCTGGCTCCATGTGCCATCTTTGCTTCTTCCTGAGGGTCTGCGGAGCTCCGTTTGAGTGTGGAGCTGCTTCCCGATCTGGGCTACCATGCTGGTGGGATCCCGGGGCTTTTGTTTGTTTCTTTGTTTTGAATTGTTTGTCTGTTTTCTTTTCCTTTTCTTGAGTTGGGAGCCCTTTCTGGCCAGGTGGAGCTGCGTGGCAAGGAACTCCCCTTCAGCTTCCACAGATGTGCAGAGGGATCCCTGAGCGCATTTCTTTCTTTATTTATTTTTTTCTGTTTTTTGGGGGGGCCTTTCTTGTTCTTTTTTTTTTAATTTCTTTGTTTACTTTTCCCTATTTTTCCCTTTTTGTCTTTCTTCATTGCTCAGTCTCTCGTCTCTCTATATCTTCCTTCTCTTACTGATCCCTGAATACCAAGCATTGTATATGTTTACACCTTCTAGCCAGGCTGTATTGCAACACCTGAGAGTGACTTCCCCAGACCCCACAGATGAATCAGTGGGATCCCTGGGAACGTTGCAGTTGTTTAACGTTTCTGATTTTTATTTATTCATTCTTTTCTTCCTCTTCCCCTTTCTTTCTCCATTTCATAGTCCCTCATGTCTCCATTCCAATGGCAAGCTCCCCTAGCGTTCTTTTTTGTTTGTATGTTTTTGGCTCCTGTTCCTCTCTTCTCTCTCCCATATCCATCTTAGCTCCACACATAAAAATCTCCCCACTGCATCCTGCCTACCTGCACCATGCACTTGACATCACACCACCAAGCAGCACAGGCACGGCCTACTGGAACCTGACCTGCTCTGATTACTGACCCGCCCTGATGGCTGTAGTAAGTGTCACAAACAACCCGTCCCAGTAACTCCTCTTCAGTTAGACCTGCCCTGCTGTACCGTATCTGAGTGACTGACCCTGCCAGTTGGAGAAGGAGGCAAAAAGTATTGGGCGCAAAGACGAGCAAACAACAAAGAACACACAGTCCGCCTGCTCAGACATAGTCAAATTTTTTTCATCAGTAAATGAGAAAAATAACTACTGAATGTCACGACAACAACAGAAAATATCAAAACATTTACAAACACTGGACAGGATGGTTCCAGTAGGCATCCAAATTAAAACACCAGATGACTCTCCTGTGGAAGAAAATGCACTAGAACTTCCTGATAGGGAATTCAAATCTCTAATACTCGGAATTTTCCAAGAACTGAGACAAAAAGCTGACAAACATGAGGAAAAAATAGACAAATTCATGGAAAATACAGACAAAAAATTGGAAGAATTCAGGAAGATGGTGCAGGAACAAAATGCCAAAATAAATTCACAACTAGAAATTATACAAAAGCAACAATTAGAAATCCAAAAGATAAACAAGAAGATTTCAGAAATGCATGATGTCATAGAAGGGATGAGAAGCAGATTTGAAACAGTGGAAGACAGGATCAGTGGAATTGTACACAAACACTTGGATACAACTCTGTTTGAGGAACACTCAGAAAAAAAGAACAAAGGAAAATGAAGAGACCCTGAGAGTTATGTGGGACACGATCAAAATGAAAAATCGGCGAGTGATTGGAATTACAGAATGGGGGAGAAAACAAAAGACACAAAACAGGATCATTGAGGAACTGCTGACAGAAAACTTCCCCAATATCATGAAAAATGAAAAGCTAGCCATCCAAGAAGCTCAACGAACCCCATACAGAAGAGACCCCAAAAGAAAATCACCAAGGCATACCATATTCACACTCACCACACCCAAAGATAAACAATCCTGAGAGCAGCTCGTGGAAAACGAGAAGTCACATACAGAGGAGAAACAATAAGACTAAGAGCACATTATTCAGCAGAAACCATGCAGGCAAGAAGGCAATGGGATGGCATATATAAAATGTTGAAAGAAACAAATTGCCAGCCAAGCATAATATATCCTGCAAAACTCTCATTCAAATTTGATGGTGAAATTAGGTCATTTCCAGATAAACAGAAATTAAGGGAATATGTAAAAGTCAAACCAAACTTACAAGAATTATTAAAGGGAGTTCTTCGATCTGAGGACAAACAGCTTCAGCTCACAGGCAGAACCTAGGACACAGGATCATACCAGCCAGATACCAATCTAGCAAGTGAACTCTCTAGGACTATCCAAAACCAAAAGAAATACAACATGGCATCAGAGCAGTTAATCAGTAAATGACAACAACATCAAAACAATAAAAGAGGGAATAAACTGCATAGGTATAGACCCTTCTAATGGAGAGGAAGGCAAGGCGATACCAAGTAATGGTAGACTGCTTCAAACTTAGAAGATAAGTTTGAAATTTATAGTAACCACAAAGAAAGTTAACAAACATACTGATAAAAAAAAAAAAGAGGAAAAACATAAAGTCTCAGCAAAAATAAAACCCACAAAAACAAAAGAAATAAAAAGAAAATCCACAAACAAAAGTAACTCAGCACAAGAGAGTAAGAAGAACAAAGAAAACTTCAGCACCACAAAAAAAAGCACTACAAAATGACAACAACAAACCCACATCTATCAATAATTACACTGAATGTAAATGGACTTAATGCCCACATAAAGAGACGGAGGGTGACAGAATGTATAAGAAAACAGGATCCATCAATATGCTGTCTACAAGAGACACACCTTAGAAACAAAGATGTGAATTGATTAAAAGTCAAAGGTTGGAAAAAAATATATCAAGCTAACAACTACCAAAAAAGAGCAGGAGTGGCAATTCTAATCTTAGATAAAATAGACTTTAAAACAAAACCTACCCTAAAAGACAAAGAAGGACACTATATAATGATTAAGGGGATGATCCATCATGAAGACATAACGATAATAAACATCAACACACCCAATGACAGGGCTCCAAAGTACATAAAAAAAACTCTAACAACACTGAAAATAGAAACTGACAGTTTGACAATAATAGTAGGAGACTTCAACACACCACTCTCAGTAAAGGACAGAACAACTAAGAAGAAACTGAGCAAAGATACAGAAGACCTAAAGTGCACAATCAGCCAACTTGACCTCATAGACATATATAGAACACTCCATCCAACCGCTGCAAAGTACACATTCTTTTCCAATGCACATGGAACGTTCTCCAGAATAGACCACATCTTAGGCCACAGAGCAATCCTCAACAAGATCCAATACGTAGAGACAATTCAAAGTATCTTCTCTGACCACAATGCCATCAAGGTAGAAATGAACAATAGAAAGAGCAAGGGAAAAAAATCAACTACATGGAAACTGAATAATACCCTGCTTACACATCACTGGGTAAGAGAAGAAATCAGAGATGGAATCAAAAAATTTCTAGAATCAAATGAGAATGAAAACACATATACTAAAAGCTTTGGGACACAGCAGAGACAGTCCTCAGAGGACAATTTATGCAATAGATGCACATATCAAAAAAGAAGAAAGGGACAAAATCAAAACATTAACTACAGAACTCAAACAAATAGAAAGACAACAGCAAAAAAAGCCCACAACCACCAGAAGAAAGAAAATAGTAAAAATCAGAGCAGAAATAAATGAAATAGAGAACAGAAAAACAATAGAATCAACAAAACCAAAAGTTGGTTCTTTGAAAGAATCAACAACATCCACAAACCACTGGCCAGACTAACAAAAGAAAAACAGGAGAGGACACAAATAACCCAAATAAGAAATGAAATGGGGGACATTACAACAGACGCAACTGAAATAAAAAGGATTATAACAATATTATGAAAAACTATACTCCAACAAATTTGAAAACCTAGAGAAAATGGGTAAGTTTCTAGAATCATACGGCCTACCCAAACTACAACAAAGTGATGTTGAAAATCTGAACAGACCCATAACAAGAGAAGAGATTGAAAAGGTAATTAAAAAAACTCCCAACCAAAAAAAGCCCTGGCCCAGATGGCTTCACTGGAGAATTCTACAAAACATTTACAGAAGAGCTTGTACCAGTACTACTCAAGCTATTTCAGAGCACAGAAGAGGAAGCAACACTTCCAAATTCATTCTATGAAGCCACCATAACGCTGATACCAAAACCAGGCAAAGATGTCCAAAAAAAGAAAATTACAGACCAATATCTCTCATGAATATAGATGCAAAAATTCTCAACAAAATTCTAGCCAATAGAATTCAGCATCGTATCAAAAAAATAATACACCACGACCAAGTAGGATTCATACCAGGTATGCAGGGATGGTTCAACGTTAGAAAATCAATCAACGTAATCCACCACATAAATAAAAGGAAAGAAAAGAATCACATAATCATCTCAATTGACACAGAAAAGGCATTTGACAAAGTCCAACACCCATTCCTGATAAAAACTCTCAATAAAATAGGTATAGAAGGGAAATTTCTCAACATAATAAAGGGCATCTATGCAAAACCAACGGCCAACGTCATTCTTAATGGAGAGAGGCGGAAAACATTCCTCTTGAAAACAGAAACAAGACAAGGATGCCCTTTATCACCACTCCTATTTATCGTTGTGCTGAAAGTTCTAGCTAAGGCAATAAGGCAAGAAAAGAAATAAAGGGCATCCAAATTGGTAATGAAGACGTTAAACTGTCCCCGCTTGCAGATGATATGATAGTATACATAGAAAACCCTAAAGACTCCACGAGAAATCTACTGGAACTAATAGAAAGATTCAGCAGAGTAGCAGGATACAAGATAAACATTCAAAAATCAGTTGGATTCCTATATGCCAGTAAAGAGAACGATGAAAAGGAAATCAGGAAAACAATACCATTTTCAACAGCCCGTAAAAGCTAAAATACTTAGGAATAAATCTGAACAGGGATGTAAAAGACGTATACAAAGAAAACTACAAAATACTGCAAGAAACCCAAAGGGGTCTACATAAATGGAAACACATACCATGCTTATGGATAGGCAGACTCAGCATTGAAAATGTGAATTCTACCCAAAGCAATTTACAAATACAACGCAATCCCGATCCAAATACGAACAACATTCTTCAAAGAGATGGAAAGCTAATCATTAACTTTATATGGAAAGGGAAGAAGCCCCAAATAAGTAAAACACTACTGAAGAAGAAGACTAAAGTTGGAGGACTCACACTACCTGACTTCAGAGCCTACTATATAGCTACAGTAGTCAAAATAGCCTGGTACTGGTAAAGCGACAGATACATTGACCAATTGAACAGAATTGAGACTCAGATGTAAATCCATCCACCTACGGTCACTTGATCTTCGACAAGGGCCCAAAGTCCCTCAAATGGTGAAAAGACAGTCTTTTTAACAAATGGTGCTGGCAAAACTGGATATCCATTTGCAAAAAAATGAAACATGGCCCATACCTCAAACCTTATACAAAAACTACTTCAAAATGGATCAAAGACCTGAATATAAAGCCTAAAACTATAAAGTTCATAGAAGAAACAATAGGACCAACACTTCAGGCCTTAATACATGGCATTAACAGGATACAAACCATAACCGTCAATGCACAAACCCCAACAGATAAGCTAGATGACTGGGATCTTCTAAAAATCAAACACCTATGCTCTTCAAAAGACTTCACCAAAAGAATAAAAAGATAACCTACAGACTGGGAAAAAATTTTTGGACAGTACAAGTCAGACAAAGGTATAATCTCCATAATCTACAAGAAAATCCAACACCTCTACAACAAAAAGACAAATAATCCTATTAAAAAATGGGCAAAGGAAATGAACAGACACTTCACCAAAGAAGACATTCAAATGGCCAACAGACACATGAGGAAATGCTTGCGATCACTAGCCATTAGACAAATGCAAATTAAAACCACCATGAGATATCATCTCACCCCAGCATTACTGGCACGAATCAAAAACACTGGAAACAACAAATGTTGGAGGGGCTGTGGGGAGATCGGAACTCTTATGCACTGCTGGTGGGAATGCAAAATGATACAACCATTTTGGAAAATGATATGGCACTTCCTCAGAAAGCTAGAAATAGACTTACCATTTGATCCAGCAAGCCCACTCCTAGGAATATAACCTAGAGAAATAAGAGTCATCACTCAAATAGACATATGCACACCGATGTTCATGGCAGCATTGTTCACAATAGGAAAACGATGGAAACAACCTAGATGCCCATCAACAGATGAATGGATAAACAAACTATGGTACATAGACACAATGGAGTACTATGCAACGAGAAAACAACAATGAATCTGTGAAGCATCTCATAATATGGATGAAACTGGAGGACATTATGTTGAGTGAAATAAGGCAATCACAAAAGGACAAATATTGTATGAGACCTCTATTGTAAAAACCCATGAAAAAGTTTACATACAAAATGTAACAATCTTTATTGGTTACCGGGGATGGGAGGGGTCGGGGGGAAATACTAAATAGGCAATAGATAAGTGGTATGTTGGGTGAAGGGTGAGACAGTACACAATACAGGGGAAACTAGCACAACCTGTACAAGGAACGGTCATGGAAGCCCCACAGATACATCCAAACTCCCTGAGGGACTGAATTGCTGGGCGGAGGGCTCTGGGGACCATGGTCTCGGGGAACAGCTAGCTCAATTGGCATGACACAGCTTATAAAGACAATGCTCTACATTCTACCTTGGTGAGTAGTGTCTGGGGTCTTAAAAGCCTGTGAGCGGCCATCTAAGATACTCCACTGGTCTCATCCCTTCGGGAGCAAGGGAGAATGAAGAGAACAGGATACAAGGAAAAGATTAGTCTGAAGGACTAATTGTCCACAGCTACCAAGGCCTCCACTGGACTGAGTCCAGTACAGCTAGATGGTGCCCGGTTACCACCACTGACTGCTCTGACCAGGATCACAACTGTGGGTTCTGGACAGAGCTGGAGAAGGATGTAGAGCATAATACTAACTCACAAAGGAAAAAGACCAGATTTACTGGGCTACAGGAGACTGGAGAAATCTTTAGAGTATGGCCCCCATACACCCTTTTAGCTCAGTGGTGAAGTCACCTCCGAGGTTCACTGTTCAGCCTGGGAGTGGACAGCCCCGTAAAACCAAATGAGACTAATGAGGTACAGGAGTCCAGTGACAACCCAAGGTTGAGTAAGGATATTGTTGATGTGTTGTGAGATTGTTAACCATTGTCATAGGGCTACATTTGTAATAACTGTTATGTGAGAAACTATTTTGTTCTGTAAGCCTTCATCTTAAGTGAGAATAACAGCACAATTGGAAGAGTGTAGTCAATGTCACTGAACTGTGCATGTAGAAATTTTTGAAATGGTGTATCTTTGGCTATGTGTATTTTCACCAAAAAAAAAGGTTGAGAAGTTAGAGCGTTAATATGTTATGGGGTTGTTAACCAATGTCATAAAACAACTTGTGTACTACTGTTTCATGAGAAACTATTTGTTCTGTAAGCTTTCACCTGAAGTACAATAAAATATAAGTAAATAAATAAATAGTAATGAAAGAAATAATAACCCATTAAATGAAATGGAAAATCAAAGCTCCATATAGATATAAATAAATATTTTAAAAAGTAGAAATTTTAATAAAGAAGGGGAAATTACATAGTAAACAAAAATGCTTATTAATTATCGGGGATGAAGGGTGGGTGTAACTTTATCATGAAGTCTGACAGATACACCTTAATAAAGTAAGGTGAACTTCATCAGTGATAGGGAAATTTAAATAATGTGCCAACCTATAGGGTACAGTGAGGATACAGCAACATTAGGAAGGATAGTTCTCTGACATTCCTGCCAAAGACGTAATTCTGTCTAGTCATGACAAAACATAAGGCAAAAGCAAATTTGGGACATTTTACAATACAAGGGGGGTGTAGTCTTGCAAATATCAAGATTATAAAAATAAAAGACTGTGGAATTTTTTTTTAGATTAGAGAAAACAAAATACATGGCAACAATTACATAAGATTCTCAGCTGAAACCTTTTGCTCTAAAAGACGTTACTGAGACGTGAATGGCGTCTCCCAGTTAGACGTTATTAATCTTAATTGCCTGATTTGGATGGTGTGTTATAGCTGTATAGGAGAATGTCCCTGTTCTATGAAATACATACTGAAATACACAGGATAGATGGGACATCAGGTCAGCAAATTATTCTCAAGGGCTTCAGGAGGAACGAGTTACTTTTACTGTACTTTCAATTATTCTGTAAGCTTGAGATTGTTTCCAAATAAAAAATTGAAATATGAAGTTTGCTTTTCTTCTTAAGAAAACTTATTTTTATAAGTGAGTTTGTGGAAATTTTAATGGAAACATAAACATAATTTTCATACAACTAAAAATTTATTTATACTTATGTCTTCAATCTCTTTCTAGCTTAATAGAAAGAAACGAACCAACATAAAATGATCAAGCAGTTGGTAAATTGATGCTGCATTTTCTTTGCCCTTTCTTAAACTTTCTACTCAAGTTTCTTATTTACCTTAAAATATTTCATTTAAAACAGAAATGTGTTTATTTTTGTAAAAATAACTTATGCACTTTTTTCCCCTCATTCAACTTCCCAGAGGTAACTACTCTAAAACGTGTCCTATGCAAATAAGCAAACACACACACATAAATCTATATCTGTGTATGTATAATGTACACCTCACACACATATATAGGCATATATACGAGTTTATATGTGCGTGTATAAATGTAAATAAATAAAATATGAGTAAAAATTGACTAACAACAATGATTTTATATGTCATATATACATTCACGCACATACACAAATATGCAACTATAAATAAAAATTCACAAAGGTTTATAATTTTATATATGTGTGTGTATAAAGAAGTTTTACCCACTTATATGCATACTAAATCATCTATGAGAAATCCAGTATGACCTCATCAGTACTATTATCAGTTTTTAAGATAACTAATAAATTAATAAACCAAAAACCCTGTTGCTCATAGGGTTTCCAAGGAGCCGGTGGTGGATTCAAACTGCCAACCTTTTGGTTAGCAACCAAGCTCTTAACCACTGCGCCACCAGGGCAAGCAATATTATTCATTATATTAGTTTGCATTTATTCAATTACGATTATGTTGGGGTTTGGAAGCCTTAGTTTTTTTCTATAGCTTTGGAATTGTTGAAGGATCATTTTAACTATTGATGTCCAGAAGTTTGAAGAATTTGCTTATAAAATAGTATGCTGTGTTTGTTGTTGTGTGCTGCCAAGTCAATTCCGACTTATAGAAACCCTCTGACAGAGTAGAGCTGCTCCACCCTTCATGACAGAGTAGAGCTGCTCCACCTAGGCTGAAATCATCATAGAAGCAGATCAGCAGGTCTTTTCTCCTGTGGGCAGCTGGTCGGTTCGAACAACCAACCTTTCGGTTAGCAGCCATGTGCTTAACTATCGCTACACCACGGCTCCTTATCAAATAGTATATACCTGGCGTATCTTTATTTATTTATTTGTGGTGAAAACATACACTGATTCTACAGTTTTTACATGTACAGGTCATTGACAATGGTTACATATGTCACATTGTGTTAGCATTCCCACTATCTCTGCCCATATTGTCTCACCACCGTTATCTTAGACTTTCTGCCCCTTAAAATTCTCATTTGTGCTTTAGAGTTACTGTTGTCATTTTGATCTCATATAGGTAATTCTTTAAAAGGGAACAATACTCAAGGCAAATGCTGTTTATTGAGCTAAACTTTTGTTTATTTCAGAGATGACTTCATGGGATAGTTTTGGTTCAAGGTTTAAAAGTTGCTTATAGATTTGGGGGTTCCTCCAGTCTCAATGAATTCAGTAAGTCTGGTTTACAATACGAATTTGAAGTTCTGTTCCACAATGTTCCTCCTTTTGGTCAAGATCCATCTATTGGATCCCTGATCAAAAGGTTTAATGATGGTAGCCAGGACCATCCATTTCTTCTGGTCTCATGACAAGCTATTCACCTGGAGCAACAGAAGAATAAGGAGATACATGAACTAGACCTGACATATTTTTATAGACTCACTTCTTTATCAGCTTTCTCAGCTGTCATGGTCATTGAGAAATCAGCAATGCTGGGTATATTATAATTTCATGTTTATACACATGGAATTTTTTCTTTAAGTCTGTCAGTCAACATATTCTTGTGTGTTAGACAAAGATAGGTCAGGCAACTATCTGGACACTGGGAATATGTCAGGTAACAAAACAGACAAAAATCTAAAGATTTTGTTCCACTGGAAAAAAAAATGTAAGTTGGATGTCTCAAAATCTAGTAGTAATATAAAGGCCTTTAAATACAATCTTTAAAAAAAAAGAAACATTTGTCCAGAATTCTAAGTCTGGAAGTCTGTAGGCATTGAAATCTCCATTAAGGGTGTTGAAATAATCACCTTTCCATTAAAACTGCTTCTATTTTATACAAACTATTGCCATGTACACGTATTTTCTTAATATATGACACTATCGTTTACTTTACAGCCTAGCATTGCCTGGTTAGAAGCTACTAATTTATGTTTTTAATGGAATTTTATAAATTTCTAACTAAGCCAAGTATATGCTGATTTTAAATTTACAATTTCTAGGATGAAAGCTAAAAAGAAGGCTTACTTCCAAGTGCTAGGAAGAAATGTCCTTATTTCCTTCATGTAACAGGATTATTGTTGATGTTAGATGCTGTCAAGTCGTTTTCAACTCAGTGTGACCCCATGTGACACAGTAGAACTACCCCATAAGGTTTTTTTGCTGGAGTAGATTGACAGCCAGGTCTTTTCTCCCATGGAGCCACTGGGTAGGTTTGAATCGCCAACGTTTGAGTTAGCAGATGAAAGCTTAACCATTTGCACTGCCGAGGCTTCTTATATCAAAATTACAAATAAATCAATACCTAATAAATATATCAATTTTAATAAGAATGTTTATTAATTTAATACTGAATGTAAACTTGTTTTCTGACTTTTTTGTATTTTTTAAAAGTTTTTTTGATACTTGCATAATATCCTTGCATATCAAATCTTTCCATTAGCATATCCTCTTTTCACACATTTCTAGCTATTCTCTACAAAATGAATTTTTAAGATTACATGAATCAATAAATGAAATGCTCTCTGCATGTGATAATTTTCCATTCCTGGGTAACTGGAATAACTGTCAGGTATGAGCACTACATCTCACATACTTTGGTCATGTTACTAGGAGGGACCAGTCCCTGGAGAAGGACATCATGCTTGGTAAAGTAAGGGTCAGTGAAAAAATATGAGGACCCTCAACGAGATGGATTGACACCATGGCTGTAACAATGGGCTCAAGCATAGCAATGGTTGTGAGGATGGTGCAGGACCAGGCAGTGTTTCATTCTATTGTACACAGGGTTGCTATGAGTCGGAACCAATTTGACGGCACCTAACAACAACAACATAAGCATCACATGTCCACAGTGGTTAAGGTTATAACTAATATTTTTAGTTTACTTGTGATAGTAGATTCCATTTAAAAGCATTTGGTCATATAAATATTCATTCTCCCTTGAAATAGATGATAAAGGATTTTTTTTTTTTTTTCATTTAGAAAATAGTTTGAAGTGTCAAATTATCTTTCGATTTTTTAAAGAAAGTTAAAAAATTTGGGTCACTTTTTTGAGAAATATAATAATCATTTAAAATGAAATTTGGAGATTTGCTTGTATAATTACATAGAGAAGGTTAACTATCCATAACAGGTTTGGAAGAGGACTTATTAACAACCTGGGACATGCAGATGACACAACTTTGCTTGCTGAAAGTGAAGGGGACTTGAAGCACTTACTGATGAAGCTCAAAGACTACAGCTTTCAGTATGGATCACATCTCAACATAAAGAAAACAAAAATCCTCACAACTGAACCAGTAAGTAACATCATGATAAATGGAGAAAGTATTAAAGATGTCAAGGATTTCATTTTACGTGGACTCACAATCAACATCCACGGAAGCAGTAGTGAAGAAATCAAATGACATATTGCACTGGACAAATCTGCTGCAAAAGACCTCTTTACAGTGATAAAAGCAAAGACGGCACCTTGAGGACTAAGGTGCATGTAAAAATGGTGAGACAGAGGCATTTGACATCCTCTAATTTCCCAAGCAGGACTGAGAATCAAGATCAACAGCTCAAGGCTGATTCCTAGGAGGCAGAAGTCAGATATGCCTCCTCTCTCCACCATCTTTGCAAATTCTGACACCAACTATCCCTCCCATGGCACTTTCTACTTCTCTGCTGGGTGTGATAATTCATTACAATGGCCACACAGAACTCACAGACAATACTCGAGACTATGGGGTTTATTAGGAAAGTAGCAGGTTACAATTCAGGTTTAGGAATGCTCAGGATACAGTTCCACCATCAGGACAGCCTGTTCTCAGCTGTGCCTGCAGGTAGGTCTCTCTCTGGCCCTCAGTCCTCGGCCTGGCCTCTGCCCTGCTAGGGTAAGTGTTACAAAGCTCTTTTAGTTCTGCAGATAAATGCCCCAAGGCTCCCAACTCCACCAGTAAGCCCCTGCCCAAAGGCACTTAGCTCTCGCTCCTGGGCCAGCTCTACCTCCACCAGTTGCCTGGAGGCACCCTACTTTGCCAGTAAGCCTTCTGCCTGAAAATACTCAGTTTTCTTCCTCTGTTTGCTGGGCCATCTCTTGCCCATCTCCTGGGAGTCTTTTGCCTCTGATGCTGCCTTTTCTCTGCCTCCACTTCTCACCATCTTTGGTGTTACAGCTCTCTCACTCTTGGTCTCCTGGTTCCAGGAGCTTCTCAGGACAGAGATCCTGAGTCTAAAAGACTTGCTCCACTCCTGACTCTTCTTTCTTGGTGGTGGTGAGATCTTCTCCTTCCATCTCTAGAATGACTCATTTTAAGCCTAGAAGGATGGAAAAACTAACCAATCCCTTGTTGGGATTCCATAGACCTTATTAGCATGGTTCTACCAGATCATTTTGTGGGAGTTACAAAGATAATGGCTAGAAGGGCCATATTAAGTAATTCATTGTACCACAGTGCACCTGACCCAAGCCATGATATTTTCAGTTACCTCATTTGCATATGAAAGCTAAGCAATGAATAAGGAAGACCGAAGAACAATTGATACCTTGATACCTTTGAATTATGATGTTGGTGAAGAATATTAAGTATACCATGGACTGCCAGAGAATGAACAAATCTGTCTTGGAGGAAGTACAGCTAGAATGCTCCTTAGAAGCTAGGATGGCAAGACTTTGTCTCATCTACTTTGGACATGTTATCAGGAGGGTCCAGTCCCTGGAGAAGGACATCATGCTTGGTAAAGTAGAGGGTCAGCAAAAGAGAGAAGAGCCTCCATGAGATGGAAAGACACAGTGGCCACAGCCACAGGCTCAAGCACACACCAATTTTGAGAATGGTGCAGGACCAGGCAATGTTTCATTTTGTACATAGGATCACTGTGATGGCAGACTTCATGGCACCTAACAAATAACAACAACTATACATACAAATAGTATACATAAAACTAAATAGTTATGATATTGATTTCTAATAACTCCATATTTAATTTTTATAATTTCTATAAATTACTAGAACTAAATGTACTAAACTATAAAGAATAATTTACAAAGGATAGTCAGGATGCAGATGGTTTTCATTTTCTCCTAAAGGTGTTTTTTGTGTTTTTAAAATTCTTCAGTGTCACCTCAACTAATAGTTAATATTTACTACACCCTTGTCCTGGACCAGACACTTTTCTGTGCATTTTAGAGACATTACATAATTTAAATTAAAACAGATAACAGCCTAAATGTATCAAATTAGATAACATCCTATGAATAAACTATTGCCAAAAAACAACTCTGTTAAGCATCATTCATCTGATGTTTCTTTTTTTCAATAAAGTTTTATTGTGTTTTCAGTGAAAATTTACACAGCAAGTTAGGCTCCCATTTAACAATTTCTACACAATTTGTTCAGTGACATTAGTCACATTTTTCACAGTGTGTCAACTTTCTCATTATTTCCATTCAGGTTGTTCCATTTCTAGTAATCTAGTTTTCCTGCCTTCTAGTCTTGCTTTAGAGTAAATGTTGACCATTTGGTGTCATAGGTGATTTTGTAACGAAGCACAGTACTCAGCAGTGATAATGTTTATTTTATGAGCCAATCTGTTATTTAGCTAAAAGATGACCTCATGGAATAGTTTTTGTTCACCGTTTAAAGAATATCTCAGGGCAATTGTCTCAGAGACCTCCCTCAACCGGTCCAGTAAGTCTGGACTTTTTAAGAGCTTGAGTTCTGTTCTACATTTTGCTCCCATTCTGTTGAATCCATTTATTGTGTTCCTGATCAAAACAGTTGGTAGGGGTGCTGGACACCATCAAGTTCTTCTGGTCTTAAGGTAGACGAGGTTGTCGTTCATGTAGATTATTAGTCCTGTTGACTAGTTTCTTATCTGAGGCTATGGATTCCTTCTTTCTCTTTTACACTGGATGCATAGAGATCAATAGTTATATCTTAGTGGGTGCTTGTAAGCTTTTAAGACTGCAGACCTACTCACCAAACTAGGATGTAGAACATACTTTGTGTACTATACTATGCCAATTGACTGGGTTATCCCATGAGACCGTGGTCCTAAGCCTTCAGAATCCATAAACCAATCCCACAAGGTGTTTAAGTCTAAGAAGTATTGTTTTTGTGCCCCCATGTACTTTATCGTATATATAATTATATACGAACACGGACACTTACATATATATACACTTGCATCTAGATACATCTGTATATGCCCACATATATACACACATATACATACCAATACACTTCTATGCATACATCAACATGTAATCACATTCATAGTTTTTAGTTGTTCCTATCTTCAGATTTTGTGAATGGGAAAATTAAGCCAGAAGAGGTTACATAAATAGATTGAAGATTGTAGAATGAGGATTTGAACCCACAAAGTCTTTCTCCAGAATCCACCTTAATATCTACTATACAACACTGTCCCTGTCCAACATTTATTAATTTTATAAATGGAAACGTAGTGATAAAATAATGGTTAGGGATAAAACAGAAATAGCATATTTTATCTTGAGAAACCAATGAAGTTAGGAAGCAGCAAAAAATGAAGTTAATTCACAACACTGTACCAATAAAAAGAAGAGGATATTCAGACAGGTTTTAGTCAGAGTTAATTCAGTGACTATCATCCTGTCAAAATGTAAGGCAAATGCAAAACATCTTATTACATTGACTGGAACAGTGAGAAAGAAAGCAAATAGTCAATAGTGCCTGATAAGATGAATGGTTCTGAGAATTGAGTTACTCAATACACATTAATTAAATTTTTGAAACAGTATTATTGTGAATTGATTCTTTTATTCAATGTCTAACGTGTCACATGTATATACCCACACACACAGAATAGATCACTGTGAGAAGTAAGTGGGATCCCCAAACAATTATAATTAAGGCAGTAAATGGTAATATCTTAAAAGGTGCACGGATAGGAATCTATAAGGAGTCTGAGAAAAGAAAGATCACTGATTCTGTTCACAGACGCAGGATGATTAGAGATTGATATAGTCAGTCAATGGTATTTGGACATTTGTGGAGAAAAAAGAAGAGCAGCTACTAAGCAGTGAATTAATGGGACATGTTGGGGAAAATGCACACACACACACACACACACACACACACACACTCGTATACACGAAAAATGAAGCCAGTTTAATTTCAGCAGAGGAAGCAGTGTGAGACAGAGGATTGGAAATTAGATAAGGGCCATAGTGTGATGGACCTGCAACAGGCTAAAAAGTTGGAAAAGAAGCAGCTATTGAAGGTATCTGAGAATGCTCATTTTATTAGAATTAGATTCAACTGTAAGTAGCAGACAATTCTCAGATAAGAGTGTTAGTAGGAGGCTAATTCTCTTTCATGATCAAGAATTCTGGAGCTGGTCAACTCCTGGAAGATATGGTGTTCTATGATGTAAAGGGGACCGAGACTCTTTCTGTCTTGCTGCCTGGGTTTCATGGGTAAGGTGACCTCATGATACTACACATCTTCTGGAGTACCAAAAATTGGATTTACATTACAGTCAGAAGGGAGTAGAAGCAGGGTACGTCATGTCATTAGATTTATATATACTACTTCCACTTCCAGGAGAGCCCTGGTGGCACAGTGGTTAGGCACTCGGCTGCTTAACTTAAAGGTCAGTGGTTCGAACTCACCACCTGCTCACGGTAGAAAGATGTGGCAGTCTGCTTCCCTAAAGATTACAGCCTTGGAAAATTTCTGCGGCAGTTCTATCCTGTCCTATAAGGTCACTATGAGTAGAAATCAACTCGATAGCAATGGATTTGGTTTGGGTTTTTGGTGCTCCCATTACATTCCATTAGCCAGAAGGAAGTCACTTGGCTACATCTATGTACAAAGTAAGCGTATTAATTTATTTATTATTCTGGGTGGCCATGTGCATCGCTAGATTCAAGGGTTGTATGACTAACAAGAAAAGGAAGCTCACGTATTGAGCAATGAATGTACTCTTCAACAGTAGATATATGATCTGACTATAAGCATTTCCCTTTGCTTGCAAAGATCTGTTGTCTTTTAAGGATATTAATAAATGCAAAATATGCATTTCATATTTATCCACACTTTTGAAATTTTGATCCGGCATTCTTTTAATTTTGCCGGAAAAAAACTCCCTTTAATATTATATTATAGTGCAGTCCTACTGACAATGAATTCTTTCAGTTAAGCTTTTGATTTCCTAAACAAGTTTATTTATTTATTTATTCCCCCTCATTTTATAAAGATATTTTTGCTGGGATTTAGAATTCTAGATTGGCCTATCTCTATCTCACCCAATTTCTCTCTCTCTCTCTGCCACTCTCTCTCTCCACATTAAAAGTATCATTCCTTTTGCTCTGGCATGGATATTTTTTGAGTAAGAATTCTTCTTTCTTCTCATTCATTCATATTAATTTTTTGCTACTACTTTTAAGATTTTTTTCTTCATATTAGATTTCCTCGAATTTCATATGATGTGTCAGTTTTTTTCTTTTAATAATATTTCCTCTGTTTGGGGTTCATTGTACTTCTAATATTTTTAGGTCCACAGTTTTCATCAAATTTGCAAATTTTTTACCTCATTTCTTCAAACATGTTTTCTGTCCACACACACCGTCTACTTCTGGGATTCTAATAACAAGTATGTTAGACTGCTTGTCATTGCCCAACATTTCACTGAGGTGCTGTTCATTTTTAATTCATCTTTTATTTTTTCCTTTTCAGGTTCCATTTTGAACTTGTTTCATTATAATGTTTCAAGTTCTCTGATGTTTTCATTAGCAGTGCTAGTCTGCTCTTATTCCTGTGTATTTTACACATTAGGTATTTTATTTTTAAGTTCTAGAAGTTCCATGTAGTTCTTAAATATATCACCTACCCGTAAACCTCACTGCCCTCGAGTCGATTCTGACTCATAGTGACCCTATAGGACACAGTAGAGCGGCTCCCTAGGGCTTCCAAGGAGCACCTGGTGGATTCGAACTGCTGACCTTTTGGTTAACAGCTGAGCTCTTAATCACTGCACCACCAGGGTTTCCATATTGCCTACAATAAGCTAAATAATCATCGCCCAAAGTTGTCAGATTTTAATCCCTGGTACCTATAAATGTTACCTTACAAAGAAAGGGTGTATTTGAAGATGTGAGTAAATTAAGGATATGGAGTTTGGGAGATTATCCTGATTTTCGAGGTAGGTCCTAAATCCAATCAAGTATCCTTATAAGAGAGGAAGAGAGAGATTTGATGCAAACATAGAAGACCAGGAAGCAATGTGAACATAGAGGCAGAGACTGAAGTCATGCAGCTTTAAGTTAAGGAATGTCAACAGCCACCATAAGGTGGAAGAAGCAAGGAGCACATTTACCTCTAGGCCTGCCAGTGGGAGTGCGGTCCTACCTAAACCTTAATCTTGGCTCAGTGAAGCTGATTCTGAACTTCAGAACTGTGAGAGATTACATTTCTAATTTAAGCCACCAAGTTTGTGGTAATTGGTTCCAGCAGTCACAGGTGACATCATTCATTTTCTTCTCATCATGTCTGTATATTTCTCTACCTTCTTGAACATGTAAAACATGTTTTTAGTAATAGTTTTAAGATAATTGTCTATTTATATCATGATCCCTGCCATTCCTGCATCTGAGTCTATTGAGTTTTCCTCTGATAAGAGTCAGATATTTCTACTTAATTGAATACTTAGAAATGTTTTCCCTTAAGTTAATTAAGACATCATTTTTTGATTGGATGTCCCACATTGTGGATTTTATGTTGTTGAGTGATGCATTTTGTTGGATTTTTAAAGACTTTTGAATTTTGATCTGGCAGGCTGTTATACAGCTTGAAGATATGTGCTCATGTATGTAGCACCAGTGAGTTAGCTATTGGAAATTAAAAAAGAGGGGACTATAGTATAATAGAAAGGAGTCCTGGTGGCACAGTAGTTCACTGCTAGGCTGCTAACTGAAAGGTTGGTGGTTCAAACCCACCCAGCAGATACTTGGGAGAAAGACCCAGTGATCTGCTCTCATAAAGGCTGCAGTCTATAAAATCCTTTGGGGCAGTCCTACTCTGTCACCTGGGGTCACTATGAGTCAAAATCGACTTGACAACACCCAACAATGAACAGTATAGTAAAATTTGGTTCTGGCTCTCCAAAAAGGGAGAGTGTATTAAAATAGCTTACCATAATTTTGTGCTTTGTTGTTAACTCAAACAGTTCTTGGTACTCACTAGTACACATTACTTATGGTTGTGTAGGGGGAAGAAACCAAACCAAACAAAACAAAAACAAAAAACCCGTTGCATAGCGACCCTATAGGACCAAGTAGAACTGCCCCATAGGATTTCCAAGAAGTGGCTGGTGGATTTGAACTGCTGACCTTTTTGGTTAGCAGCTGAGCTCTTAACCACTATGTCACCAGAGGGAGGGAGAGGTACATAAATTCAGAAGAAAGTTTTTTTGTTGTTTCAAATTTGTGATTATTTTCCAACGGCCAGGTCAGATAATGTGATAGATACCAATTAGTTTTCAAAACAGAAATTGAAGAAAAGATAGATTTTTATTTAAAAGTCATCAGAAAATTCTTATGATACACAAAAACATAATTTTAACTATGTTGTAATATATATATATGGATTTACACTAAGGAAAAAGGATAGTTTGATTAAATCAGGACTACCAGCAAGTGATTCTAATGAATCTTCTCCATTTCCTTTCACTAATGAGTATCTGACCCTTCTAATTTCAATGAGTTTCTCAAGCCACTTCCACTGGCATCAACAGGCTCTTTCTCAATCTAAAATGTGTAAGTCTGTGTTGCAAGAAATAGGTTTACACATTATTGAATCATGCCAATTTTATTAGCAGCTTTGACGTTTGTGGAGTGTGTTATGTTAATCACGACACAGTATAAGCTTGTCAGTGGTTTCACTGTGTTGACTGATAAGCCATCAATGGCAAAGACACTGGCCATGTAAGCTGTAGGATAAAGCCATTGTGGTTATTACTGCAGCTCAGCATACAGAAGCAGAACAAAAGCCATCAGTGACAGCGAGTGGTGAATATTAGAAATGCAAGTGTAATATATCTAGTTATACGAAGTGTTAAAAAGCAAAAATGTCACCTTGAGGACTCAGGTGTGCCTGACCCAAGCCATGGTATTTTCAATAACCTCATATGCATGCAAAAGCTGGACTATGAATAAGGAAGATTGAAAAAGAATTGATGCCTCTGAATTATGATGTTGGCAAAGAATATAGTATTCCATGGACTGCCAGAAGAACAAACGAATCTGTCTTGGAAGAAGTATAGTCAGAATGCTCCTTAGAAGCAAGGATGGCAAGACTTAATATCACATACTTTGGACATGTTATCAGGAAGGACCAGTCCCTGGAGAAGGACATCATACTTCGTAGAGAGTCTGTGAAAAAGAGGAAGACCCTCAAGGAGATGGATTGACACAGTGGCTGCAACAATGGGCTCAAACATAACAGTGATTGTGAAGATGGCGCAGGACTTGGCAGTGTTTCGTTTTGCTGTACAGCGGATCACTATGAGTCAGAACCAACTCAATGGCACCTAGCAACAAAAACAGTTATATGAAACATTGGAAGTTCATTATTTATTCTTATGAATGTATGTTATTTTAGACTCATGATAAGAAAAAGCTTTTCATGAGAAAAACTGAGACAATTTCATCCTCACAAAAGCTTTTTAATTAGGATTGGGATTGTTAAAGCAAATTTATGATTAAAATATGTTTAAAATGCAAAATCAAACAAAAGTGAGTCATAGTGGGTCTTCCTACTACAGAATGGACTACATTAATCCATTGACTCTTTTAGAGGTTAGGACAACGAAGTAGAAAGTTTTGTATAGGGGATCAAATTTCAAAGTCTTTCCATTCACACACATTACTGATCCTCTGAGTGACTTTTGGCTATATATTGATAACCATTTACACTTACTAAAAACAAAACCTGAGCTAATGGTATTGTGGTATGGGAAATAATGGGCCTTCAAACATGCCCACATCCTAATTCCTGGAACCTAGGAACATGTGGAGCCTTGGTGGTGCAGTGGTTAAAAGCATGGCTGCCTTATATGACAAAAGGGACTTTGCAGCTGTGATTAAAGGAAAGACTTTGAGATGGGTGGATTATCCTGGTGGGCCCAAATAATCACAAGCATTGTCAAAAATACAAGAAGAGATACAATAGGGGGCAAGATGGCGCTCTAGGCAGAAGCACCACGCCATCCCTCCACAGCAAAGATCCGAAAAACTAAGCCTAACAGAGAATCAACAATCCTGAAACCCTAGAACACCAAATGAAGAGATAAAGAACTCAGCCAAACACCAAACGGAGTGAGAATACTAAAAGAGAACGGAGAGCGAGGAGAGACTCATGCAGAGATTCCTTACCAGCTAACGCAGCGCAGATCCACCATCTTGGATTCCTATCGGAGACCAGCGAACGGGAGAGCAGCCTTGCAGAGCATCCGGTGGGAGACAGAACGACCGGTAAACTGCGGTGCGCGCTTTCCCACCCCCCACCCCTCTCCGCCTCGGCTGGGGCTCGCCTGCTTTCCATGGCCAGGGTCCCTGGGCTGGGGGGCGCCGGTGCTTGGATTCGGTGCGCCCGGGCTGGCGGCTTTCTGAGAGCCGTTTACTGGCAGCTGGCGAACCTTTTTCTACCGCCTCCCCCTCCTTTTGCCTGGGTGCCTGGTTCCGGGTGCCGACTTTGCTCTCTCCTGCGGGGCTGTGGGACTGCGTTCGGGCGTGTGGCTGCTTCCAGGTCTGGGCTGCCACACTGGTGAGATCCCGGGGCCTTTGTTCATTTGCCCCTCTGCTTCCCGTGGCCACAGTCTCTTAACCCCGAGACTGCCAGCTTCTTCGAATTCGCGCCCCTGAGTGGGGGCTCTCTGGGTCCCATTTGTTGGCACTGACTGCTGGTGTTGCTTTTTTTTTTTTTTTTTAATTTTATTTTTCTTCTTTTTTTGATTAGTTTTGTCATCTTTTCCCTCTTTTTCCCTTTTGTCTTTCTTCATTGCTTAATTTCTCGTCTCTCTATCTCTTCCTTCTCTTTCTGATCCCTGAATACCAGGCGATGTATGCCTCTGTACCTTCTGGCCAGGCTGTGCTGTGAAAACTGAGACCCACTCCCCCAGACCTCATAGCTGCATCGGTGGGATCCCCGAGAACTTTGCAGTTCTTTAACTTTTCTGATTTTTATTTGTTCATTCTTTCCTTTTCTTTCTCTTCCCCCTTCTGGTTTCCGCCATCCCATAGTCTCTCATCTGTACATTCCAACGACAAGCTCCCCTAGCATTCTTTTATGTTTGTATGCTTTTTGCTCCTCCTCCTCTCTCCTCTCTCCCATATCCAGCTTAGCTTCACACATAACCATCTTCCCGCTGCAACCTACCTACCTGCACTGTGCACTAGACATCACACCACCAAGCTGTGCAGGCACGCCCTATTGGAACCTGCCCAGCACTGACTACCGACCATCCTGGTGGCTGCGGTGAGTGCCACAAACAACCCATCCCAGTGGCTCCTCCTCAGCTAGATCTGCCCAGCCGTACCACAAGGACGAAACAAACAAACAAAAAAACATCTACAATCAATAAACAAGAGAAATATCTACTGAATGCCCCCAAAACAGCAAACAATATCAAAACATTTACAAAAACAAGACAAGATGGCTCCAATAGGCGTCCAAATTAAAACACCAGATAACTCTCCTGTGGAAGAAAATGCACTAGAAGTACCTGATAGGGAACTCAAATCACTAATACTCGGAATTTTCCAAGAACTGAGGCAAAAAGCTGACAAACGTGAGGAAAAAATAGACAAATTTATGGAAAATAAAGACAAAAAATTGGAAGAATTCAGGAAGATGATGCAGGAACAAAATGCCAAAATAAATTCACAACTCGAAATTATACAAAAACAACAATTAGAAATCCAAAAGATAAACAACAAGATTTCAGAAATGGACGGTGTCATAGAAGGGCTGAGAAGTAGATTTGAAACCATGGAAGACAGGATCAGTGGAACTGAAGACAAACACTTGGATACAACTCTGTTTCAGGAAAACTCAGAAAAAAGAACAAAGAAAAATGAAGAGACCCTGAGAGTTATGTGGGACACAATTAAAAGCAAACATTTACGAGTGATTGGCATACCAGAACAGGGGAAGAAAACAGAAAACACAGAGAGGATCATTGACGAACTGCTGACAGAAAACTTTCCCAATATCATGAAAAATGAAAAGCTGGCCATCCAAGAAGCTCAACGAACCCCATATAGAAGAGACCCCAAAAGAAAATCACCAAGACATATCATATTCGCACTCCCTAAAACTAAAGACAAACAAAGAATCCTGAGAGCAGCTCGTGAAAAACAAGAAGTCACATACAGAGGAGAAACAATAAGACTAAGCTCAGATTATTCAGCAGAAACCATGCAGGCAAGAAGGCAATGGGATGACATATATAAAATCTTGAAAGAAAAAAAATTGTCAGCCAAGAATAATATATCCTGCAAAACTCTCATTCAAATTTGATGGTGAAATTAGGTCATTTCCAGATAAACAGAAACTAAAGGAATATGCAAAAGTCAAACCAAACTTACAAGAATTATTAAATGGAGTTCTTCGATCTGAGGACAAACAGCTTCAGCCCTCAGGCAGGACCTAGGACCTAGGATGCAGGTTCACATGAACCAGATACCATCCTAGGAACTGAACTACAGAGGACTTTCCAGAAACAAAAAAATACAACAGGGAATCAGAGAAATCAATCAAAGGATGACAACAACATCAAAACAATGAAAGGAGGAACAAACGGCATAGGTATAGAACCCTCTAAAGGAGAGGAAGGCAAGGCGATACCAAGTAAGGGTAGACTGCTTCAAAATTATAAAGATAAGGGTAAAATTCATGGTAACCACAAAAAAAGTTAACAAACCAACTCATAAAAATAAAGACGAAAAACATAAAGTCTCAACAAAAACAAAACCTACAAAAACAAAAGAAATGAACACAAAATCCACAAACAAAATTAACTCCGCACAAGAGAGAAAGAAGAACAAAGAAAAATACAGCATCACAAAAAAAAACACTACAAAATGACAGCAACAAACTTCCATCTATCAATAATTACACTGAACGTAAATGGACTCAATGCACCCATAAAGAGACGGAGAGTGGCAGAATGGATAAGAAAACAGGATCCATCAATTTACTGTCTACAAGAGACACACCTTAGAAACAAAGATGTGAATTTATTAAAAATCAAAGGTTGGAAAAAATATATCAAGCTAACAACTATCAAAAAAGAGCAGGAGTGGCAATTCTAATCTCAGATAAAATAGACTTTAAAATGAAATCTACCATAAAAGACAAAGAAGGACACTAAATAATGATTAAGGGGATGATCCATCATGAAGACATAACCATAATAAATATCTATGCACCCAATGACAGGGCTCCAAAATACATTAAAAAAACTCTAACAGCACTGAAAGAGAAATTGACAGTTCCACAATAATAGTAGGAGACTTCAACACACCACTCTCAGTAAAGGACAGAACAACTAAAAAGAAACTCAGCAAAGATAAAGAAGACCTAAAGGACACAATCAGCCAACTGGACCTCATAGACATATATAGAACAATCCATCCAACCGCTGCAAAGTACACATTCTTTTCCAGTGCACATGGAACGTTCTCCAGAATAGACCACATCTTAGGCCACAGAGCAATCCTCAACAAGATCCAAAATGCTGAGATAATTCACAGTATCTTCTCTGACCACAATGCCATCAAGGTAGAAATTAACACTAGAAAGAGCAAGGAAAAAACATCAAACACATGGAAACTGAATAATACTCTGTTTACACATCAATGGGTAATAGAAGAAATCAGAGATGGAATTAAAAAATTCCTAGAATCAAGTGAAAATGAAAACACATCATACCAAAACCTTTGGGACACAGCAAAGGCAGTCTTCAGAGGACAATTGATAGCAATAGATGCACATATCAAAAAAGAAGAAAGGGACAAAATCAAAACATTAACTACAGAACTCAAACAAATAGAAAGAGAACAACAAAAAAAGCCTACAACCACCGGAAGAAAGGAAATAGTAAAGATCAGAGCAGAAATAAATGAAATAGAGAACAGAAAAACAATACAAAGAATCAACCAAACCAAAAGTTGGTTCTTTGAAAGAATCAACAAAATCGACAAACCACTGGCCAGACTGACAAAAGAAAAACAGCAGAGGGCACAAATAACCCAAATAAGAAATGAAATGTGGGACATTACAAGAGACCCAACCGAAACAAAAAGGATTATAACAGAATATTATGAAAAACTATATTCCAGCTAATTTGAAAACCTAGAGGAAATGGATAAATTTCTAGAAACATACGGCGTACCCAAACTACAACAAAGTGATATTGAAAATCTGAACAGACCCACAACAAGAGAAGAGATTGAAAAGGTAATAAAAAAACTCCCAATCAAAAAAAGCCCTGGCCCAGATGGCTTCACTGGAGAATTCTACAAAATATTTACAGAAGAGCTGGTACCAGTTCTACTCAAGCTATTTCAGAGCATAGATGAGGAAGCAACACTTCCAAATTCATTCTATGAAGCCAGCATAATGCTGATACCAAACCCAGGCAAAGACATCACAAAAAAAGAATATTACAGACCAATATCTCTCATGAATATAGATGCAAAAATTCTGAACAAAATTCTAGCCAATAGAATTCAGTATCATATCAAAAAATTAATACACCACGACCAAGTAGGATTCATACCAGGTATGCAAGGATGGTTTAACATTAGAAAATCCATCAACGTAATCCACCACATAAATAAAAGGAAAGAAAAAAATCACATGATCATCTCAATTGACACAGAAAAGGCATTTGACAAAGTCCAACACCCATTCCTGATAAAAGCTCTCAATCAAATAGGTATAGAAGGGAAATTTCTCAACATAATAAAGGGCATCTATGCAAAACCAACGGCCAACATCATTCTTAATGGAGAGAGGCTGAAAACATTCCCCTTGAAAACAGGAACAAGACAAGGATGCCCTTTATCACCACTCCTATTTAACATTGTGCTGGAAGTTCTCGCTAGAGCAGTAAGGCAAGAGAAAGAAATAAAGGGCATCCAAATTGGTAATGAAGAAGTTAAACTCTCCCTGTTTGCAGATGATATGAAACTATACATAGAAAACCCTAAAGACTCCACAAGAAATCTACTGGAACTAATAGAAAGATTCAGCAGAGTAGCAGGATACAAGATAAACATTCAAAAATCAGTTGGATTCCTATACACCAGTAAAGAGGACGATGAAAAGGAGATCAGGAAATCAATACCATTTTCAATAGCCCCTAAAAAGATAAAATACTTAGGAATAAATCTGACCAGGAATGTAAAAAACCTATACAAAGAAAACTACTAAACACTGCTGCATGAAACCCAAAGGGATCTACATAAATGGAAAAACATACCATGCTCATGGATAGGCAGACTCAACATTGTGAAAATGGCAATTCTACCTAAAGCAATCTACAAATACAATGCAATCCCGATACAAATACCAACAACATTCTTCAAAGAGATGGAAAAACTAATTATTAACTTTATATGGAAAGGCAAGAAACCCCGAATAAGTAAAGCACTACTGAAGAAGAAGAATAAAGTTGGACGACTCACACTACCTGACTTCAGAATCTGCTATACAGCTACAGTAGTCAAAACAGCCTGGTACTGGTACAACGACAGATACATTGACCAATGGAACAGAATTGAGAACCCAGATGTAAATCCATCCACCTACGGTCACCTGATCTTCGACAAGGGTCCAAAGTCCATCAAATGGGGAAAAGACAGTCTTTTTAACAAATGGTGCTGGCAAAACTGGATATCCATTTGTAGAAAAATGAAACAGGACCCATACCTCACACCATATACAAAAACTACTTCAAAATGGATCAAAGACCTGAATATGAAGCCTCAAACTATAAAATTCATAGAAGAAACAATAGGACCAACAATTCAGGCCTTAATACATGGCATTAACAGGATACAAACCATAACCGTCAATGCACAAACCCCAACAGATAAGCTAGATGACTGGGATCTTCTAAAAATCAAACACCTATGCTCTTCAAAAGACTTCACCAAAAGAGTCAAAAGAGAACCTACAGACTGGGAAAAAATTTTTGGACAGTAAAAGTCAGATAAACGTCTAATCTCCATAATCTACAAGAAAATCCAATACCTCTACAACAAAAAGACAAACAATCCTATCAAAAAATGGGCAAAGGAAATGAACAGACACTTCACCAAGGAAGACATTCAAATGGCCAACAGACACATGAGGAAATGCTCACGATCACTAGCCATTAGAGAAATGCAAATTAAAACCACAATGAGATACCATCTCACCCCGGCATTACTGGCACGAATCAAAGACACTGGAAATAACAAATGTTGGAGGGGCTGCGGAGAGATGGGAACTCTTATACACTGCTGGTGGGAATGCAAAATGATACAACCATTTTGGAAAATGATATGGCATTTCCTCAGAAAGCTAGAAATAGACATACCATTCGATCCAGCAATCCCACTCCTAGGAATATATCCTAGAGAAATAAGAGTCATCACTCGAATAGACATATGCACACCTATGTTCATGGCAGCATTGTTCACAATAGCAAAACGATGGAAACAACCTCGATGTCCATCAACAGATGAACCGATACACAAACTATGGTACATACACACAATGGAGTACTATGCAACGAGAAAGAACAACAATAAATCTGTGAAGCATCTCATAACATTGATGAAACTGGAGGGCATTATGCTGAGTGAAATAAGTCAATCACAAAAGGACAAATATTGCATGAGGCCTCTATTGTAAAAACCCATGAAAAAATTCACATGCAAAATGTAACAATCCTTGTCGGTTACCAGGGATGGGAGGGGAGGGGGGGTGGAAATACTAAATAGGTAATAGATAAGTGGTAACTTGGGTGAGAGGTGAGATAGTACACAGTACAGGGGAAACTAACACAACCTGCACAAGGAAAGGTCATGGAGGCCCTATAGACACATCCAAACCCCCCGAGGGACTGAGTTGTTGGACGGAGGGCTCTGGGGACCATGGTCTCGGGAAACATCTAGCTCAATTGGCATGACACTACTTATAAAGATAATGCTCTACATTCTACCTTGGTGAGTAGTGTCTGGGGTCTTAAAAGCCTATGAGCGGCCATCTAAGATACTCCACTGGTCTCATCCCTTCAGGAGCAAGGGAGAATGAAGAGAACAGGATTCAACGAAAAGATTAGTCCAAAGGACTAATTGTCCACAGCTACCAAGGCCTCCACTGGACTGAGTCCAGTACAGCTAGATGGTGCCCGGCTACCACCACTGACTGCTCTGACCAGGATCACAACAGAGGGTTCTGGACAGAGCTGGAGAAGGATGTAGAGCATAATTTTAACTCCCAAAAAAAAAAAAAAAGACCAGATTTACTGGCCTAAAGAATACTAGAGAAACCTCAAGAGTGTGGCCCCCAGACACCCTTTCAGCTCAGAGGTGAAGTTACCTTCGAGGTTCGATGTTAAGCCTGGGAATGGACAGCCCAGTAAAACTAAATGGGACTAACGAGGTACAGGAGTCCGGTGACAAGGGCCAGAAGGCAGAGGGGGAGTAGGAAACTGATGATAAGGAACACAAATTGAATAAGGACACTGTCGATGTATTGTGAGATTGTTGACCACTGCTATAGGACAACATTTGTAGTAACTATTAAATGGGAGGCTGTTTTGTCCTGTAAGCCTTCATCTTGGGCGAGAATGGCAGCACAATTGGAAGAGCATAGTCAATATCACTTAAATGTGTAAGTAAAAAGTTTTGAAATGGTGTTAAAATAAAATAAAATATAAAAAAACAAAATACAAGAAGAGGCAGAGAGGGAGGTAGAGAATGAGAGAGATGGCAGCTGAGAGGTACTCAGCCTGATGTTGATGGCTTTGAAAATGGAATTAAGAGAGAATTGTGAACCAAAGATAGTAGGCAGCTTTAAATAAAAAAAAAAAAAACAGTAGCCATCAAGTCAGCTCCCACTCATGGCAAATTCATGTGTGTCAGAGTAGAACTGTGCTTCATAAGATTTTCAGTGGCTAATTTTTCAGAAGTAGATCGCCAGGCTTTTCCTTCAAGGTGCCCACCTCTGTGAGGACACGAACCTTCAACTTTAGGTTAGCAGCCAAGCAAATTGATCGTTTGTACCACCCAGAGACTCCAGGCAGCCTTTAGAAGCAGGAAAATACAAGGAAATAACATTTCTCCTAGTTCCAGAAAGGAATGCACCCTTCTGACATCTTGATTTTAACCCAGTAAGATCCCTATGGGACTTCTGATCTACAGAACTGTAAGATAATAAATGTGTGGGTTTTTTAAGCCACCAAATTTGTGGTAATTTCTTAGAGCAGTTGTAGAAAGCTAACATACATATACTTTTATCATCACCATAACTAAGATTAGATATGTGGTCTATCAGTACAATTGGTTTACAAATACAAAGATTACGAATACAAAGATGTCGCCTTGAAGACTAAGGTGCACCTGACCCAAGCCTGGCATTTTTGATCGCATCATATACATGCAAAACTGCACAATGAGTAAGGAAGACCGAAGAACTGATGCCTCTGAATTTTGGTGTTGGCAAAGTATATTGCATATACCATGGACTGCCAAAAGAACAAACAAATCTATCTTGGAAGAAGTACAACCAGAATGCTCCTTATAAGCAAGGTTGGTGAGAGTACATCTTACATACTTTGGACATGTTGTCAGAAGGGATCAGTCCCTGGAAAAGGACATCATGTTTGGTAAAGTAGAGGGTCAGTGAAAGAGGAAGACCCTCAACATGATGGAAATGACACAGTGACTACAACAATGGGCTCAAGCATAACAATTGTGAACATGGGGCAGGACTGGGCAGTGTTTGGTTCTGTTCTACATAGAGTTGCTATGAGTTAGAATCGACTTGATGGCACTTAACAACAACAAGGATTAGTAGACTTATCACATTTGCTAGGCAGAGGGTTCTTATTTACGGAAAGTTCTTAACAGGATGTTTATGAGTAAGGATTGTGAAGAGTAACTAAACCCAAAATCTGTAAGTTTATTAGGATTGACTCCCTGGAAATGTCACATAAGCTGTGTTATAAATGAAGATATCCATAAACTAATCATTTGCCACTAGGTGAGGTGAAATTATGTCTTGTGTACCTTACTTACCCCTTGACCATTCTGGGGAAGAAAGCACATTTTTGCTGTTAGAACAAAGAACCCGAGGGCTGTACTCGATGTCTCTGGTCACTTTTTACCCCACCTGAGTTGGCATCCTGAAAATTGATTGTAAAGCTTGTGTACTGGACAAGATCCCTGATCACATGAGTCTACTCTGTCAATCATGTCCTTTTGCTGGCTCAGTAGCACAGCTTAAAGCTGTGGATTCTGTATCAGTTTGTAAAATTCTTAGCCAATGTGTGCCTCATACATCCTTTTATCCTTTTTGGTCTTTTTTTTTTTTTTTTCTCGTTTCTCTTTTCCATTCTATATCTCAGTATAGAGACAGCATCTGACCTACTAGCAAATTCACTACTTTATTTTTTCACCTATGCCTAATCTGCTATTAATCCTATCTACCAATGCTTTAATTTTAGTTATATTTTTTATAGAATTTCCATTTGATCTTTTTGTTATTGTATTTAGTTTTCTGATGTAATTCTAAATCTTGTTATTTTATGCCTTCAACATTAATCATAATTATTTAAAATCCATATCTGATAAATTCAGTATCTGTTTAACCTGTGAGTCTGTTTTTCTCTTGTTTTTAAATCAAGTGTTATGTGTTTGATTACATCTATTTGCATCCTGATATTATGTATTTAAAAATTATATAGTAATAATTTGAATTTCTGGATGTGGTTTTCTTTGGCTTCTGTCAGAACAAGTCTATGGAAAGATTTCTTTAACTGAATCAGGAAAAGAAGTTACTTGAATCTGTGTTATTTCCCGTCAAATTATTCTTAGGATGTTGCTCTTTAGTGTTTCAAGCAAATTGCGGGATTGTTTACTAGGTCTTCTAATTCTTTTCAGTTTCTAATAGCTAATTTTGTGCCCTCCACACAGTTTCTAATTATCCCAATTGAATGTTTTTCTTTATGAAATGTTGACTCAAGGGGAAAAATTGACCCAAAGTCAGCGTCTTAGCTTCTTATTTTTCTAATCTTGTTCCAAAAATAATGTCTATCCTTTGGACTCCTTTTTAGATTAGGAGTGCAGTGGGGAGAGTGATGAGAGAGCTGAAATTCATGGAGAGTGATCAGGTGAGGCCTCAGCGTAGCATATGCCAGGGACTACTATATTTTACTTCCTATATATTGTGTCACGATTTTATTTTTCACAATATTTACCATAACTCTTTGAGATTGGTATGGTTATTATTCCCATATTGCAGATGATGAAACTGTAGTTTAGGAATTTTAAATAGCTTTCTCAAAGTTGTAGAGTATTAAACAGCCAATTTTATGACTGTTGGTCAGATTCCTGACTACAAAAAGCCTTACACTGAAAGAAAGCATAATTACCTAAAATCAATACACTCTGATGAGCCTTAACTTAAAATGTTTACATAAGTTCTCCTCATTTTACAATAATTTTGAAAACCTCAGAAACAAGGAAAAAATTTAATATTCATGTTATAAATATGCCTCTCAAATTTCAAGCTTAAAAATTATTCTGCGTTGTTGTTAGGTGCCATCTAGTCAGTTCTGTCTCATAGCAACCCTATGTACTACAGAACAAAACACTGCCGGGTCCTGCGCCATGCTCACAATCATTCTTATGCTTGGGTCCATTGTTGCAGCCACTGTGTCAGTCCATGTCATTGAGGGTCTTCCTCCTTTTCGCTAACCCTGTACTTTACCAACCGTGATGTCTTTCTCCAGGGACTGATCCCTCCTGACTACGTGTCCAAAGCTTGTAAGACATAGTCTCCCCATCCTTGCTTCTAAGGAGCATTCTGGCTGTACTTCTTCGGAGACAGATTCGTTCCTTCTTTTGGCAGTCCATGGTATATTCAGTATTCTTCGCCAACAGCACAATTCAAAGGCATCAATTCTTCTTCAGTCTTCCTTATTCATTGTCCAGCTTTCGCATGCATATGATGTGATTGAAAATACCACGGCTTGGGTCAGGTGCACCTTAGTATTCAAGGCGACATCTTTACTTTTCAGCACTTTAAAGAGGTCTTTTGCAGAAGATTTGCCCAGTGCAATGCATCTTTTGATTTCTTGACTGCTGCTTCCATGGGTATTGTTTGTGGATCCAAGTAAAATGAAATCCTTGACAAATTCAGTCTTTTCTCCGTTTATCATGATGTTGCTTATTGGTCCTGTTGTGAGGATTTTTGTTTTCTTTATGTTGAGGTGTAATCCATACTCACGGCTGTGGTCTTTGAGCTTCATCAATAAGTGCTTCAAGACCTCTTCACTCTCAGCAAGCAAGATTGTGTCATCTGCGTAACGCAGGTTGTTAATGAGTCTTCCTCCAATCCTGATGCCCTGTTCTTCATATAGTCCAGCTTCTTGGATTATTTGCTCCGCATACAGATTGAATAGGTGTGGTGAAAGGATGCAACCCTGATGCACACCTCTCTTGACTTTAAACCATGCAATATCCCCTTGTTCTGTCTGAGCAACTGCCTCTCAGTATATGTGCAGGTTCCTCATGAGCACAATTAAGTGTTCTGGCATTCCTGTTCTTTGCAATGTTATCCATAATTCATTACGATCCACACAGTTGAATGACTTTGCATAGTCAATAAAACACAGATAAACATCTTTTTGGTATTCTCTGCTTTCAGCCAGGATCCATCTGACATCAGCAATAATATCCCTGGTTCCACGTACTCTTCTGAGTCTGGCCTGAAATTCTGGCAGTTCCCTGTCAACATACTGCTGCAGCCGCTTTTGAATGATCTTAAGCAATATTTTGCTTGCATGTGATATAATGATATTGTTTGATAATTTCCACATTCGGTTGGATCACCTTTCTTGGGAATAGGCATAAATATGGATCTCTTCCGCTTGGTTGGCCAGGTAGCTGTCTTCCAAATTTCTTGGCATAGACAAGTGAGCACTTCCAGTGCTGCATCCATTTGTTGAAGCATTGCTGATATTTCGAATTCCTGGAGCCTTGTTTTTCACCAATGCCTTCAGTGCAGCTTGGACTTCTTCCTTCAGTACCATGGGTTCCTGATCTTATGCTACATCTTTAAATGGTTGAACGTTGACCAATTCTTTTTGGTATAATGACTCTGTGTATTCCTTCCATCTTTTTTTGGATACTTCCTGTATCATTTAATGTTTTCCCGCACAGAATCCTTCACTATTGCAACTCGAGGCTTAAATTTTTTCTTCAGTTCTTTCAGTTTGAGAAATGCGGAGTGTGTTCTTCTGTTTTGGTTTTCTATCTCCAGCTCTTTGCACCTGTCATTATAATACTTTGTCTTCTTGAGCTGCCCTTTGAAATCTGTTCAGCTATTTTACTTCATCATTTGTTCCTTTCACTTTAGCTACTCAACTTTAAGAGCAAGGTTCAGAGTATCTTCTGACATCCATTTTGGTCTTTTCTTTTTTCCTTGTCTTTTTCATAACCTCTTGCTTTCTTCATGCATAATGTCCTTGATGTCATTCTACAACTCGTCGGGTCTTTGGTCATTAGTGTTCAACGTGTCAAATCTATTCTTGAGATGTTCTCTAAATTCAGGTGGGATATATTCAAGGTCATACTTTGGCTCTCGTGGACTTGTTCTAATATTCTTCAGTTTCAGCTTGAACTTGCATATGAGCACTTGATGGTCTGTTGCACATTCGGCCCCTGGCCTTGTTCTGTCTGATGATATTGAGCTTTTCCATCATCTCTTTCCAGAGATGTAGTCAATTTGATTCCTGTGTATTCCATCTGGCAAGATGCGTGTGTATAGTTGCCATTTTTGTTGGTGAAAAAAGATATTTGCAGTGAAGAAGTCATTGGTCTTGCATACTCTATCATGTGATCTCTGGCATCCTTTCTATCACCAAGGCTATAGCTTCCAACTACCAATCCTTCTTCTTTGCTTCCAACGTTCCCCTTCCAATCATCAGTAATTATTAATGCATCCTGATTGTACGTTCAATCAATTCAGGCTGCAGAAGCTGGTAGAAATCTTCAATTTCTTCATCTTTGGCCTGAGTGTTTTGTGCATAAATTTTTGAATAATAGTCATATTAACTGGTCTTCCTTGTAGGCTTATTGATTTTTCCTTTCACTGACAGCGTTGTACTTCAGGATAGATCTTGAAATGTTCCTTTTGAGGATCAATGCAGTGCCGTTCTTCTTCAATTTGTCATTCCTGGCATAGTATACCATGTAATTGTCCAATTTAAAATGGCCAATACCAGTCCATTTCAGCTCACTCATGCCAAGGATATTGATGTTTATGCTTTACATTTCATTTTTGACGATTTCCAGTTTTCCTAGATTCATACCTCCTACAGTCTACATTCCGATTATTAGTGAATGTTTGTGGCTGTTTCTTCTCATTTTGAGTCATGCCACATCAGCAAATGAAGGTCCCAAATGGTTGACTCCATCCACGTCATTCAGGTTGACTCTACTTTGAGGAGGCAGCTCTTCCCCAACCATCTTTTGAGTGTTTTCCCACCTGGGGGCTCATCTTCAGGCACTATATCAGACAGTGTTCCGCTGCAATTCATAAGGTTTTCACTGGCTAATTCTTTTCAGAAGTAGACTGTCGGGTCCTTCCTCCTAGTCTGTCTTAGTCTAGAAGCTCAGCTTAAACCTGTGTGCCATGGGTGAACCTGCTGGTATCTGAATACCAGTGGCATAGCTTCCAGCATCAAAGCAACATGCAAGCCCCTACGGTAAAACAAACTGACAGACCTGTGGGGATAGTCTCCATTATTAAATACTAATCATTAGAATTTTTAGTGTATTTATATGCATCTTCTGATTTCCTTATTATGTACTAAGTACAAATAATGAAAATTGAGAATCTCTGCTTAGAAAAATCAAAGCTACTGAAATCTTATTCATATTATTAATACCTAATGTAGCTTATTACCATCTTCATTTCTTTGAAGTTTTTTTGGATTTTTTTTACCCCTATTCCCTGACTTATTTTAATATTAAACTTAAAAAATATATATTCTAGAGAGAGGGGCAAGATGGCGCTCTAGGCAGAAACACCACGCCGTCCCTCCACAGCAAAGATCCGAAAAACTAAGCCTAACAGAGAATCAACAATCCTGAAACCCTAGAACACCAAATGAAGAGATAAAGAACTCAGCCAAACACCAAACGGAGTGAGAATACTAAAAGAGAACGGAGAGCGAGGAGAGACTCAGGCAGAGATTCCTTACCAGCTAACGCAGCGCGGATCCACCATCTTGGATTCCTATCGGAGACCAGCAAACGGGAGAGCAGCCTTGCAGAGCATCTGGTCGGAGACAGAACGACCGGTAAACTGCGGTGCGCGCTCTCCCACCACCCACCCCTCTCCGCCTCAGCTGGGGATCCCCTGCTTTCCGTGGCCAGGGTCTCTGGGCTGGGGGGCGCCAGTGCTTGGATTCCGCGCGCCTGGGCTGGCGGCTTTCTGGGAGCCGTTTGCTGGCAGCTAGTGAACCTTTCTCTGCTGCCTCCCCCTCCTTTTCCCTGGGTGCCTGGTTCCGAGTGCCGCCTCTGCTCTCTCCTGCGGGGCTGTAGGGCTGCGTGCGGGCGTGTGGCTGTTTCTGGGTCTGGGCTCCCGCGTGGGTGGGATCCCGGGGCCTTTGTTCGTTCGCCCCTCTGCTTTCCGTGGCCGGGGTCCCTGGGCGGGGGGGCGCCGGTGCTTGGGTTCCGCGCGCCCGGGCTGGGGGCTTTCTGGGAGCCGTTTGCTGGCACCTAGCGGACCTTTTTCTGCCGCCTCCCCCTCCTTTTGCCTGGGTGCCTGGGTCCGGGTGCTGTCTCTGCTCTCTCCTGCGGGGCTGTGGAGCTGCGTGCGGGCGTGTGGCTGTTTCTGGGTCTGGGCTCCCGCGTGGGTGGGATCCCAGGGCCTTTGTTCGTTCACCCCTCTGCTTTCCGTGGCCGGGGTCCCTGGGCGGGGGGGGGCCGGTGCTTGGGTTCCGCGCGCCCGGGCTGGGGGCTTTCTGGGAGCCGTTTGCTGGCACCTAGCGGAACTTTTTCTGCCGCCTCCCCCTCCTTTTGCCTGGGTGCCTGGTTCCGAGGGCGGTCTCTGCTCTCTCCTGCGGGGCTGCAGGGCTGCGTTCGGGCGTGTGGCTGTTTCCAGGTCTGGGCTCCCGCGCGGGTGGGATCCTGGGGCCTTTGTTCGTTGGCCGCTCTGCTTCCCGTGGCCACGGTCACTTAACCCCGAGACTATCGGCTTCTTGGAATTCGCGCCCCTGAGTGGGGGCTCTCTGGGTCCCATTTGTAGGCACTGACTGCTGGTGTTGCCCTTTTTTTTTTTTTTTTTTTCCTCAATTTTATTTTTCTTCCTTTTTTGATTAGTTTTGTCATATTTTACCTCTTTTTCTCTTTTGTCTTTCTTCGTTGCTTAATTTCTTGTCCCTCTATCTCTTCCTTCTCTTTCTGATCCCTGAATACCAGGCGATGTATGCCTCTGTACCTTCTGGCCAGGCTGAGCTGTGAAAATTGAGACCGACTCCCCCAGACCTCATAGCTGCATCGGTGCGATCCCTGGGAACTTTGCAGTTTTTTAACTTTTCTGATTTTCATTTGGTCATTCTTTCCTTTTCTTTCTCTTCCCCCTTATGGTTTCCTCCATCCCATAGTCTCTCATCTGTACATTCCAACGACAAACTCCCCTAGCATTCTTTTATGTTTGTACGCTTTTTGCTCCTCCTCCTCTCTCCTCTCTCCCATATCCAGCTTAGCTTCACACATAACCATCTTCCCGCTGCACCCTACCTACCTGCACCGTGCACTAGACATCACATCACCAAGCGGTGCAGGCACGCCCTATTGGAACCTGCCCAGCACTGACTACCGACCGTCCTGGTGGCTGCGGTGAGTGCCACAAGCAACCCATCCCAGTGGCTCCTCCTCAACTAGATCTGCCCAGCTGTACCACAAGAACAAAAAAAAAAAAAAAAAAAATCTACAATCAATAAACGAGAGAAATATCTACTGAATGCCCCCAAAACAGCAAACAATATCAAAACATTTACAAAAACAAGACAAGATGGCTCCAATAGGCGTCCAAATTAAAACACCAGATAACTCTCCTGTGGAAGAAAATGCACTAGAAGTACCTGATACGGAACTCAAATCACTAATACTCGGAATTTTCCAAGAACTGAGGCAAAAAGCTGACAAACATGAGGAAAAAATAGACAAATTTATGGAAAATACAGACAAAAAATTGGAAGAATACAGGAAGATGATGCAAGAACAAAATGCCAAAATAAATTCACAACTCGAAATTATACAAAAACAACAATTAGAAATCCAAAAGATAAACAACAAGATTTCAGAAATGGACGGTGTCATAGAAGGGCTGAGAAGTAGATTTGAAACCATGGAAGACAGGATCAGTGGAACTGAAGACAAACACTTGGATACAACTCTGTTTCAGGAAAACTCAGAAAAAAGAACAAAGAAAAATGAAGAGACCCTGAGAGTTATGTGGGACACAATTAAAAGCAAAAACTTACGAGTGATTGGCATACCAGAACAGGGGAAGAAAACAGAAAACACAGAGAGGATCATTGAGGAACTGCTGACAGAAAACTTTCCCAATATCATGAAAGATGAAAAGCTGGTCATCCAAGAAGCCCAACGAACCCCATATAGAATAGACCCCAAAAGAAAATCACCAAGACATATCATATTCACACTCGCTAAAACTAAAGACAAACAAAGAATCCTGAGAGCAGCTCGTGAAAAACAAGAAGTCACATACAGAGGAGAAACAATAAGACTAAGCTCAGATTATTCAGCAGAAACCATGCAGGCAAGAAGGCAATGGGATGACATATATAAAATCTTGAAAGAAAAAAATTGTCAGCCAAGAATAATATATCCTGCAAAACTCTCATTCAGATTTGATGGTGAAATTAGGTCATTTCCAGATAAACAGAAACTAAAGGAATATGCAAAAGTCAAACCAAACTTACAAGAATTATTAAAGGGAGTTCTTCGATCTGAGGACAAACAGCTTAAGCCCTCAGGCAGGACCTAGGACCTAGGATGCAGGTTAACATGAACCAGATACCATTCTAGGAACTGAACTACAGACGACTTTCCAAAAACAAAAGATATACAACAGGGAATCAGAGAAATCAATCAAAGGATGACAACAACATCAAAACAATGAAAGAGGGAACAAACGGCATAGGTATAGAACCTTCTAAAGGAGAAGAAGGCAAGGCGATACCAAGTAACGGTAGACTGTTTCAAAATTATAAAGATAAGGGTAAAATTCATGGTAACCACAAAAAAAGTTAACAAACCAACTCATAAAAATAAAGACGAAAAACATAAAGTCTCAACAAAAACAAAACCTACAAAAACAAAAGAAATGAACACAAAATCCACAAACAAAAGGAACTCAGCACAAGAGAGTAAGAAGAACAAAGAAAACTTCAGCATCACAAAAAAAAGCACTACAAAATGACAGCAACAAACTCACATCTATCAATAATTACACTGAACGTAAATGGACTCAATGCACCCATAAAGCGACGGAGAGTGGCAGAATGGATAAGAAAACAGGATCCATCTATTTGCTGTCTACAAGAGACACATCTTAGAAACAAAGATGTGAATTTATTAAAAATCAAAGGTTGGAAAAAAATATATCAAGCTAACAACTATCAAAAAACAGCAGGAGTGGCAATTCTAATCTCAGATAAAATAGACTTTAAAACAAAATCTACCATAAAAGACAAAGAAGGACACTATATAATGATTAAGGGGATGATCCATCATGAAGACATAACCATAATAAATATCTACGCACCCAATGACAGGGCTCCAAAATACATAAAAAAAACTCTAACAGCACTGAAAAGAGAAATTGACAGTTCCACAATAATAGTAGGAGACTTCAACACACCACTCTCAGTAAAGGACAGAACAACTAAAAAGAAACTTAGCAAAGATACAGAAGACCTAAAGGACACAATCAGCCAACTGGACCTCATAGACATATATAGAACACTCCATCCAACCGCTGCAAAGTACACATTCTTTTCCAATGCACATGGAACGTTCTCCAGAATAGACCACATCTTAGGCCACAGAGCAATCCTCAACAAGATCCAAAATGCTGAGATAATTCACAGTATCTTCTCTGACCACAATGCCATCAAGGTAGAAATTAACACTAGAAAGAGCAAGGAAAAAAAATCAAACACATGGAAACTGAATAATACTCTGCTTACACATCAATGGGTAATAGAAGAAATCAGAGATGGAATTAAAAAATTCCTAGAATCAAATGAAAATGAAAACACATCATACCAAAACCTTTGGGACACAGCAAAGGCAGTCCTCAGAGGACAATTTATAGCAATAGAAGCACATATCAAAAAAGAAGAAAGGGACAAAATCAAAACATTAACTACAGAACTCAAACAAATAGAAAGAGAACAACAAAAAAAGCCTACAACCACCGGAAGAAAGGAAATAGTAAAGATCAGAGCAGAAATCAATGAAATAGAGAACAGAAAAACAATAGAAAGAATCAACAAAACCAAAAGTTGGTTCTTTGAAAGAATCAACAAAATCGACAAACCACTGGCCAGACTGACAAAAGAAAAACAGCAGAGGGCACAAATAACCCAAATAAGAAATGAAATGGGGGACATTACAACAGACCCAACTGAAATAAAAAGGATTATAACAGAATATTATGAAAAACTATATTCCAACAAATTTGAAAACCTAGAGGAAATGGATAAATTTCTAGAAACATACGGCCTACCCAAACTACAACAAAGTGATATTGAAAATCTGAACAGACCCATAACAAGAGAAGAGATTGAAAAGGTAATAAAAAAACTCCCAACCAAAAAAAGCCCTGGCCCAGATGGCTTCACTGGAGAATTCTACAAAACATTTACAGAAGAGCTCGTACCAGTTCTACTCAAGTTATTTCAGAGCATAGAAGAGGAAGCAACACTTCCAAATTCATTCTATGAAGCCAGCATAACGCTGATACCAAAACCAGGCAAAGACATCACAAAAAAAGAAAATTACAGACCAATATCTCTCATGAATATAGATGCAAAAATTCTGAACAAAATTTTAGCCAATAGAATTCAGTATCATATCAAAAAAATAATACACCACGACCAAGTAGGATTCATACCAGGTATGCAAGGATGGTTTAACATTAGAAAATCCATCAACGTAATCCACCACATAAATAAAAGGAAAGAAAAAAATCACATGATTATCTCAATTGATGCAGAAAAGGCATTTGACAAAGTCCAACACCCATTCCTGATAAAAGCTCTCAATAAAATAGGTATAGAAGGGAAATTTCTCAACATCATAAAGGGCATCTATGCAAAACCAACAGCCAACATCATTCTTAATGGAGAAAGGCTGAAAACATTCCCCCTGAAAACAGGAACAAGACAAGGATGCCCTTTATCACCACTCCTATTTAACATTGTGCTGGAAGTTCTCGCTAGAGCAGTAAGGCAAGAGAAAGAAATAAAGGGCATCCAAATTGGTAATGAAGAAGTTACACTCTCCCTGTTTGCAGATGATATGATACTATACATAGAAAACCCTAAAGACTCCACGAGAAATTTACTGGAACTAATAGAAAGATTCAGCAGAGTAGCAGGATACAAGATAAACATTCAAAAATCAGTTGGATTCCTATACACCAGTAAAGAGAACGATGAAAAGGAGATCAGGAAATCAATACCATTTTCAATAGCCCCTAAAAAGATAAAATACTTGGGAATAAATCTGACCAGGAATATAAAAGACCTATACAAAGAAAACTACAAAACACTGCTGCATGAAACCCAAAGGGATCTACATAAATGGAAAAACATACCATGCTCATGGATAGGCAGACTCAACATTGTGAAAATGGCAATTCTACCTAAAGCAATTTACAAATACAATGCAATTCCGATACAAATACCAATAACATTCTTCAAAGAGATGGAAAAACTAATTATTAACTTTATATGGAAAGGGAAGAAACCCCGAATAAGTAAAGCACTACTGAAGAAGAAGAATAAAGTTGGAGGACTCACACTACCTGACTTGAGAACCTACTATACAGCTACAGTACTCAAAACAGCCTGGTACTGGTACAACAACAGAGACATTGACCAATGGAACAGAATTGAGAACTCAGATGTAAATCCATCCACCTACGGTCACCTGATTTTTGACAAGGGCCCAAAATACATCAAATGGGGAAAAGACAGTCTTTTTAACAAATGGTGCTGGCAAAACTGGATATCCATTTGTAGAAAAATGAAACAGGACCCATACCTCACACCATATACAAAAACTACTTCAAAATGGATCAAAGACCTGAATATAAAGCCTCAAACTATAAAATTCATAGAAGAAAAAATAGGACCAACACTTCAGACCTTAATACATGGCATTAACAGGATACAAACCATAAACATCAACACAAAAAACCCAACAGATAAACTAGATAATTGGGATCTTCTAAAAATCAAACATCTATGCTCTTCAAAAGATTTCACCAAAAGAGTTAAAAGAGAACCTAC
Source organism: Dugong dugon (assembly GCA_030035585.1). NCBI lineage: Eukaryota > Metazoa > Chordata > Mammalia > Sirenia > Dugongidae > Dugong > Dugong dugon. The sequence goes on along the minus strand of CM057478.1, from coordinate 6,944,400 downwards.
AGACTGGGAAAAAATTTTTGGACAGTACAAGTCAGACAAAGGTCTAATCTCCATAATCTACAAGAAAATCCAACACCTCTACAACAAAAAGACAACCAATCCTATCAAAAAATGGGCAAAGGAAATGAACAGACACTTCACCAAGGAAGACATTCAAATGGCCAACAGACACATGAGGAAATGCTCGCGATCACTAGCCATTAGAGAAATGCAAATTAAAACCACAATGAGATACCATCTCACCCCGGCATTACTGGCACGAATCAAAGACACTGGAAATAACAAATGTTGGAGGGGCTGCGGGGAGACGGGAACTCTTATACACTGCTGGTGGGAATGCAAAATGATACAGCCATTTTGGAAAATGATATGGCGTTTCCTCAGAAAGCTAGAAATAGACGTACCATTCGATCCAGCAATCCCACTCCTAGGAATATATCCTAGAGAAATAAGAGTCATCACTCGAATAGACATATGCACACCTATGTTCATGGCAGCATTATTCACAATAGCAAAACGATGGAAACAACCTCGATGTCCATCAACAGACGAATGGATACACAAACTATGGTACATACACACAATGGAGTACTATGCAACGAGAAAGAACAATGAATCGGTGAACCATCTCATAACATGGATGAAACTGGAGGACATCATGCTGAGTGAAATAAGTCAATCACAAAAGGACAAATATTGTATGAGACCTCTATTGTAAAAACCCATGAAAAAATTCACATGCAAAATGTAACAATCCTTGTTGGTTACCAGGGATGGGGGGGGGGGGAATACTAAATAGGTAATAGGTAAGTGGTAACTTGGGTGAGAGATGAGATAGTACATAGTACAGGGGAAACTAACACAACCTGCACAAGGAAAGGTCATGGAGGCCCTATAGACACATCCAAACCCCCCGAGGGACTGAGTTGTTGGACGGAGGGCTCTGGGGACCATGATCTCGGGGAACATCTAGCTCAATTGGCATGACACTACTTATAAAGATAATGCTCTACATTCTACCTTGGTGAGTAGTGTCTGGGGTCTTAAAAGCCTATGAGCGGCCATCTAAGATACTCCACTGATCTCATCCCTTCGGGAACAAGGGAGAACGAAGAGAACAGGATACAAGGAAAAGATTAGTCCGAAGGACTAATGGTCCACAGCTACCAAGGCCTCCACGGGACTGAGCCCAGTACAGCTGGATGGTGCCCGGCTACCACCAATGACTCCTCTGACCAGGATCACAACAGAGGGTTCTGGGCAGAGCTGGAGTAGGATGTAGAGTATAATTTTAACTCCCAAAAAAAAAAAAAAAAAAAAAGAAGACCAGATATACTGGGCTAAAGAATACTAGAGAAACCTCGAGAGTGTGGCCCCCAGACACCCTTTCAGCTCAGAGGGGAAGTTACCTTCAAGGTTCGATGTTAAGCCTGGGAATGGACACCCCAGTAAAACTAAATGGGACTAACGATGTAGAGAAGTCCGGTGACAAGGGCCAGAAGGCAGAGGGAGAGTAGGAAACTGATGATAAGGAACACAAATTGAATAAGGACACTGTCGATGTATTGTGAGATTGTTGACCACTGCTATAGGGCAACATTTGTAGTAACTATTAAATGGGAGGCTGTTTTGTCCTGTAAGCCTTCATCTTGGGCGAGAATGGCAGCACAATTGGAAGAGCATAGTCAATATCACTTAAATGTGTAAGTAAAAAGTTTTGAAATGGTGTTTAAATAAAATAAAAATAAATAAATAAATAAATAAATAAATAAACAAATGAGACTAAAGAGGTACAATAGTCCACTGACAAGGTCCAGAAGACAGAAGGGGACAAGGAAGCCCCCTGGTGATAGGGAACACAAGGTGGAGTAAGGATATTCTTGATGTGCTGTGAGATTGTTAACCATTGTCATAGGGCAACATGTGTAGTAACTGTTAAATGAAAAACTATTTTTTCTGTAAGCCTTCATCTTAAGTGAGAATAACAGCACAGTTGGAAGAGCGTAGTCAATGTCACTGAACTGTGAATGTAGAAATTTTTGAAACGGTGTATCTTTGGCCATCTGTAATTTTCATCAAAAAAAAAAGGTTGAGAATTTAGAGGCTTAATACGTTGTGGGGTTGTTAACCAATGTCAAAAAACAACATGTGTACTACTATTTCATGAGAAACTATTTGCTCTGTAAGCTTTCACCTGAAGTACAATAAAATATGTATTAAAAAAAAAAAATATGGTATATAAAAAAAAAAAAAAAAAATATATATTCTCCTGTCACTTTTTTAAAAAAAAATCCTCTTTCATCTCTCACTTTCTCTGGCAGTAAAGTGAATTGTTTTATGAACTAATTAAATGATTAACAAAAGATGCTTGAAAGAATGTTTGTTGCTCAAAAACAAAATATAACTAGAAGCAAACCTTGGGCATAATTAATCACCAATGATACGTGATTAGGATAAATAGCCATTTATTTTCTTTGAAAATTTTTGCTCCACTTAATACATCTAAAATAGTGTATTTCACTCAGTAAAAATTATCTGTTTGTCATGAAAGTACTAGAATATTAAAACCTCTGGCATTGACAGATTTATCTATAAATAGACTTCTGAAAGTTCAAACACGAGAAAAACTTTCAGCTGTACTTATCTATGCACATAGGAATTAAATTTTTCTCTATGAAAAACAGAAATTTCTATGTTTCTACTTGTTATCCAGCTAAATGTAATTTCATAATAGGTGCAGCATGCATAGAACGTATTGACATTCAGTCCACCTGGAAGAAGTTTTCTTATTTGGCCCAAGAAGCCTATTTTCAAATGTGCCTATTCTTGCAACGTCTAAAGAGTCTACATTGACAATTAGTGAACCATGGAAAGCATAAGCATGAAGTATCTCAAGAGTCTCAGGTGGTAATAATAAGGTAGCATCATAAAGAAATTACCAAAAAAAAAAAAATATATATATATATATATATATATATATATATATATATAAAATTGTGCTTTAGGTGAAAATTTATAGCTGAAGGTAATTTCTCATACAAAAATTTATACACATATTATTATGTGACACTAGTTGCAATTCCCATAATGTGACAGCACACTCCCCCTTTCCACCCCAGGTTTCCCACGTCCATCCAATCAGCTCCTGTCCTTTTCTGCCTTCTCATCCTGCCTCTGGACAGGAGCTGCCCTTTTGGCCTCTTGTATCTGCTTGAACTAAGAAGCACACTCTTCATGAGTATTACTTTATGTTTTATAGTTCAGTCTGAGCTTTGTCTGAAGAGTGGGCTTTGGGAATGGTTTTAGTTCTGGGTTAACAGAACATCTGGGAGCCATCTCTCCGAGAGTTCCTCCAGTCTCAGTCAGACCATTAAGTCTGGTCTTTTTACGTGAATTTGAGCTCTGCTCCACACTTTTCTCCTGCTCTGTCAGGGACTTTCTGTTGTGCTCCCTGTCAGTGCAATCATTGGTGGTAGCCAGGCACCATCTAGTTCTTCTGGTCTCAGGTTGATGGAGTCTCTGGTTTATGTGGCCATTTTGTGTCTTGGGCTTATATTTACCTTATGTCTTTGGTGTTCGTTCTCCTTTGCTCCAAGTGGGTTGGGTCCAATTGATGCATCTTAGATGGCCACTTGCAAACTTATAAGACCCCAGACACCACTCACCAAAGTGGGATGCAGGACATTTTCTTAACAAACTTTGTTATGCCAATTGACCTAGATGTCCCCTGTAACCATGGTCCCCAGACCCCAGCCCCAGCTACTCTGCCCCAAAAGTGTTTGGCTGTGTTCAGGAAACTTCTTAGCTTTTGGTTTAGTCCAGTTGTGCTGACTTCCCTTGTATTGTAGGTCATCCTTCTCTTCACCTAAGATAATTCTTGTCTACTATCTAGTTAGTGAATTCCCCTTTCCCTCCCCACCCTCGCAACCATCAAAGAATGTTTTCTTCTGTGTTTAAACCTTTTCTTAAGTTCCTATAATAGTGGTATCATACAATATTTATCCTTTTGCAACTGACTAATTTCACTCAGCATGGTGCCTTCCAGATTCATCCATGTTGTGAGATGTTTCAAGGATTCTTCATTGTTCTTCATTGTTGCTTACTATTCCATTGTGTGTATGTAGCATCATTTGTTTATCCATTTGTCTGTTGATGGGCACCGAGGTTGTTTCCATCTTTTTGCTATCGTGAACAGTGCTGCAGTGAACATGGATGTGCATATATCTATTCGTGTGATGGCTCTTATTTCTCTAGGATGTATTCCAAGGAGTGGGATTGCTGGATCGTATAGTACTTCTATACCTAGCTTTTTAAGGAAGTGCCAAGTCAATTTGCAATGTGGTTGTACCATTTTACAATCCCATCAGCAGTGCTTAAGTGTTCCAGTCTCTCCACAACCTCTCCAACATTTATTATTTTGTGTTTTTTGGATTAGTGCTAGCCTTGTTGGAGTAAGATGGTATCTCATTGTAGTTTTGATTGCATGTCTCTAATGGCTAATGATGTGAGCATTTCCTCATGTACCTGTTAGCCACCTGAATGTCTTCTTTAGTGAAGTGTCTATTCAAATCCTTTGCCCATTTTTTAACTGAGTTATTTGTCTTTTTGTTGTTTAGGTTTTGCGGTATCTCGTAGATTTTAGAGATTAGGCCCTTGTTGGATATGTTGTAGCCAAAATGTTTTTCCTGGTCTGTCGGTTGTTTTATACTCTTTTAGTGAAGTCTTTTGATGAGCATAAGTGTTTCATTTTTTAGGAGCTCCTAGTTATCTGGTTTATCTTCTGGTATTTGTGCATTGTTAGTTATGGTTTGTATTTGGTCAATAATAATTTCTTAAATGCATATTAAATAGATAATTAGACATAATAATGTCTAAAAATTATTGAATCATGTCCAGTTGCTATTGCACTAATACAGATGTTCAGTGCTTGATACCATTATGTCTGTAGTGGCTTCATATGTCAAAAACAAATACTGCCACCCCCAAAGAGACAAATATTAATTTATCTTCATAGTTACACATACACATACTTCCTTAAATATACAGAGTTTTAATATTTTCTCTAACAAAATGTGTATTATTTTGCTCAATTTTCCTACAGTGCTGTATTGCCATTCTTATAAATTTGCTTATATTGTAATGTTTCAACTTCCATTCTGTACCTGACCTAACTGAGAAAATGAAATTCAATAAGTAAAAGTTTCATTCATGCTTCTTTCTCATGGGCACTTTTATTATTGAAGTAAATAAAGTCAAAATGTCTGAACACCTGATTGTGAGTAAAATTAAAATTTGATTATATAAGACAGATATAAAGTTAAAAAAATAAATTTTATCAATAACAGAGCTCCCATCATCAGCCAACTTATACTTTTTGGATAGAGTTGTTTTTGACTCCTCAATAACTTCCATTATCAATATTTTATTAATATATTTATATTGTATGAGGTAGCAAGGGAAAAGAGAATTGCTTCTCTTCTCTATATCCAATTAAGGTGATGATTAGATATCTCTATCTTTATTAATATTCATCATAAATCAAGTTACAGATTTTGAAACTAAAAAAAATTAAACTTGCAATCATGAATCATATCTCTCTATTAAAATAAAAAATGAAAATGAAAATAGCCTCAGGATCAACTAATTAAGATATAAGAGCACTTTGGGGAAATGACACTCACTTCAAATGTATTTCAAGCAATTTATAACCATTTCATTTTCTGCAGTTGAGATAAATAAAAACAAATTAAGATTGACACTTTTGGAGAAGGAATTCTCCAGTTGCACAACAGGCATATTATTTAGAGGGAAAAGCATCACAGTGATTCCACTCTGTTTTCAGTATATCTTAGCATGAACCGTAAGGGCTACTTATAAAGAGTAAGGGGGAGACGAGTATGGCAGTGAGTTTAATTTCTGATAAGGTCATCTAACTTTCATGGATTCAACTGCATCTTATTTAAGGTGGATCATAGAAGCACTATTTCATAATAGTGTTGTATACAATAGTGCTGTAATAATTTATAATAAATATGAACCATAAGGTTATATGAAACAGAAGAGACTTCAAAGAATGATTAAAATGGTACTAAATTTATGTATTTAACCTATGGGAGATAAGATAAAAATATGCAATATAGCTGTTTATTAACAAAATATAAAAGATGGTTTGTCATGTAGGTTAATGCACTTTCTGTTTTAAATTTTAGAAACTCTTAACCTAAATGTAGAAAAAATAAGTAGAACAAGTATGTGGAAGATCCAGGTTTCAGTTGAACTCAGGCACAGATGAGAACGAAACCACAGAAGTAGGTTCTACCTTCCTCTGTGTTGGTTTTATTATCCAGAAAATGGTCACCAGATTCTCTAGGCTAACATCTGCCTTATCACCATCAACTCACTAATGACAGTACCCTTTCTAATAGCTCCGGGGGGGAAAAAAAAAAGTCCCAGGGGTAATGAACATTTGCCTACCTTAGATCAAATATTCACCTTCAAACAACAAAGATAGCCAAAGGACTAAGGATTCTGATAGGCAAAACTGGAGGCATATACAGCCTGAGGCTTCGTTGGAACTTCATAGAAAGGGAGCAGAAGAGAGGTGATTGCTTCTTAAAGAAGTCAGGCAAAATAGAACCCCTTTCATTCCCAAATAATTAGAAAATATTCACGCACACAAAAATATTGGACAATCTGATATCATATTGAATATTTTATAATGAAATACAATGATTGAAACACTAATTGCTTACATTTATTTGAGCACTTTAAAACACTGCAGAGAATTATTATTTCTTATTATAACTCAAAAAAGTTCTCATATAAAGAGGATTAATTTCAGGTCCTGTATAAAACTGGAAAAATCTGCAGTTAAAAATAAGTCTGGTAAAGAGAGTAATAAAAAATTAATTTCATTCTTTCTCATATGATATGTATTTATTATGTCAATATAAGTTACACAACTTATTTCCTAGCTATCCTATGCAAAAACATTAATTAATTAAAAATATAGAATTAGCTGAAGTGGATAAAAAGTAATATTTCTAGGCAAAATATTCTTTGAATATCAAGGCTCATAAGGACACATATATATGTGTGTATATCTATATGTACCTATAGATATAAAACCAAGAACCCATTGCTGTCAAGCTGATTCCAACTCATAGCGACCCTATAGGACAGAGTAGAACTGCCCCATAAGGTTTCCAAGGAGCAGCTGGTGGATTTGAACTGCTCACTTTTTGCTAAGCAGCTGAACTCTTAACCTCTGTGCCACCAAGGCTCCCCATATCTATATAACATGGTTAACATTTCTGATTTTTAATAGAGAACTGATATTATACTGGAAATTTTCCACTTTGAAATTTTTACAGATAATTTTAAATTTTATGTATATTTGAAAGGCTTTCCTCACTTGACTATTTTATAAATTCTGTGTTATATATGTATAAGCTGTTTGTACTTATATAACTTATTTATAATATGTGCTTACTTTTACATTTTAACTATAACTTAAAAAAAAAAAATCAAACCCGTTGCCGTCCAGTCGATTCCAACTCATAGCAACCCTGTAGAACAGGGTAGAACTGCTGCATAGTGGAATACAAATAAAGCATAAATTTGTATATACAGATAGATAAAAACAATAATTGTGAAGAATTAGGTTTTTTTAAAATAAATCTATATGACTATTGGGATAAATAAGTGATCAGTAACTCCATTCATTTATTCAAATAAGATACAGTAATGACTTTTGCTTAGTGGAAGGAAAAAATGAACTGCATTTCAAAAACTAGATCAATGGTAAGTGTAAAATGACTATAGGACGTCAACCTCCAGGACTAAGGTGGGCATAGAGACAGAATAAGAATGTAAGGAGTAAATCTATCTCAGAAGGAAAGTATTAGTGGGTTAAAAAAAAAAAAAAAAGTGAGTCCACAGCCATGTGTAGGACCTTAGAAAAGGGGTATTGATTTTGGTTCTATTCCAAAAAAAATTTGGAAATCATTGTTCTGTGCCTTAAGAAAGAGTATAAAGGTTATGCTAAAATTATGAATGAAGAACAGAACATAAGGAAGCAATGCAATTTCTAGAAACAAAACTGTTTCAAAAGGATAGAAACGTTTTCAGTATTAATGTTACTCATGTCCTGCAGATGGGAGAGCTTTAAAGGCACTGCCTTTTACATTGCACGGAAACCTTTTTACACACACCTGTTTCAGATCTTTGGTGTACAATATACTAGACAGAAGCAATTTAGTTTATGTTAAATGAAACCAAATCATTCCAATAATGGTGGTTATGTTAACACCACTTTAAGCTTTGCTGGGATTTTAAACAGAATCAATTTGCCAAAAGCATAAAATCCTTACAACTAATCATAGAGTTTACTTAATAAAAAGGATCTTTGGGATTAACTATTGAAACAATCAGTGTTATACATTGTAAAAATGCTCCTGTGACTAAAGACTGTAGTTTTGTATCAAAGATTATGCTGTTATCATATTTAAAATTCATTTGTTAAGTGCTGTCCAGTCAGTTCTGACTCATAGTAACCATATGTACAACAGAACGAAACACTACCCACTAGTGTGCCATCCTCAAAACCATTGCTATGTTTGATGCCATTGTTGCAGCCACTATGTCAATCTATCTCTTTGAGTCTTCCTCTTTTACGCTGACCCTCTACTTTACCAAGCATGATGTCCTTCTCCAGGGACTGATCCCTCCTGACAACATGTCCAAAGTACTTGAGATGAAGTCTCACCATCCTCACTTCTAAGGAGCATTCTGGCTGTACTTCTTCCAAGATAGATTTGTTCCTTCTTCTGGCTGTTCAGGGTATATTCAATATTCTTTGCAAACATCATAATTCAAAGGCATCAATTCTTTTTCAATATTCCTTATTCATTGCCCAGCTTTCGCATGCATATGAGATGACTGAAAATATCATGGTTTGGGTCAGGGCCGACTTAGTCTTCAAAGTGATGTCTTTGCTTTTTAAGACTTGAAAGAGGTCTTCTGTAGCAGATTTGCCCAATGCAATGCGTCCTTTGATTTCTTGACTGCTGATCCTTGGGTGTTGATTTTGGATCCAACTAGAATGAAATCTTTGACAACTTCAGCCTTTTCTCTGTTTATCATGATGTTGCTTATTAGTCCAGTTGTGAGGATTTTTGTTTTCTTTATGTAGAGGTGTAATCCATATGGAAGGCTGTGGTCTTTGATCTTCATCAGTAAATGTTTCAAGTCCTCTTCACTTTCAGCAGGCAAGGTTGTGTCATCTGCATATCACAGGTTGTTAATGAATCTTTCTTCAATCCTGATGCCAAGTTCTTCTTCATACAGTCCACCTTCTTGGATTATTTGCTCAGCATACAGATTGGAGAAGTATAATGAAAGGATACAACCCTGATGCACAGAAGCCATGCTAGGAAGATCTAAAACTTAACATGGGAAATAAATTCAACATTTCCCCACCTCATTTCTCTTCCCTACTCTTCCAACTTTACTTTTGCATACCTTGTTTTTCAAATTATGCCATTTAAAATGCAGGCAAATTCATTACACACTATAATATTTTCCTCACCGGGATTTTATTGTTGTTAGGTGCTGTCAAGTTGTTGTCGACTCACAGTGACCCCACGTGACAGAGTACAACTGCCCCATCGGGTTTTCTTGGCTAGAATTTTTACCAGAGTAGATCACCAAGTCTTTCTCAGTGGAGCTACTGGGTGGATTCAATCTGCCAACATTTAGGTTAGCATCCAAGTGCTTAAACATTGCACCACACTCTACTAAAACAGAGAAGCCTGTTCATATGCATCATCATATGAATGAGTCATCATCAGATGATGAATAATGTGTGCTTCTTTGTGAGAACAGCAAAAGCTCTATGAACGTATCTGAGTAATGTCTCATGTGCTAAAACAGAGCAAGTGCTCAGAGTTCCATGATGTGGAGAACAACAGGATGCAAGGGGTGGGAAGGAATTTAGAGAATCGTCAGGGCAAAATTGAGAGTCAGGTGCTCCAGAGCTTCCGTTAAAATAACCTAAAGTTCTGTGCATAATACTTTTTCCATACATTCTCACACAGCAAAATTGTTAGCAGAACACCTGTTTTCTTCTACCTTTAACATAGTAGTGTTATTGAGAGATTTCTTTCTATTCACTCAAATTTCTTTTTTACTTAAATATTTATAAAACTTTGGGGGCAAGCATAGAAAACATGAAAAACATGTGTGTTCTTATTTGTCTAAGGCTCTAAAGTCTCTTGGGGAGGACCATTAGTTCCCACAGAGTGACTAGTGGATTTGAACTGCTGGCCTTTTGATTAGCAGCCAAGCTCTTAACCACTGCACCACCAGGACTCCATTAAAAAAAGACTATGCATAATATATTCATATATACAAGGGCCTTTTCTGCAGATTTTCCTTTCTTGGTCTTCTATAATTAATTATAATATTAAAAATTACTCTTCAATTCTTGAAATAAATGAAGGCTATGAATAGTGGATAAGATCATTGGTGGTGTTAGAAAAAATAACAAAGGATTAACTGTCATCATGGAGATTGTGAGAAGGTTATAAAGAATAGGAAATAATCAAGATTTAAAGGAACACCTAAATTGTTAGCCCAACTAGATTACTATAATGCTTATATCAATTTATCTCTTTCATTCTTCACTTGCTACTTATATTTATAATCTTAGCTAACAGTACATGTAAGCTAATAGTTATACCTAGAGGATAGGGCACCCTCAGGTACTTAACTTACTGAGATTTTTTTGAACAAATGAAATGTATCTTTTTAGATTTAATTTTGTTTTAAATATACAATTATATACTTAGTGTCATCTGAACTATAATTCTATCTCTGTAATTGAGTTAATCTCTTGATAACATAAATATAGGTAGAATATATTTAAAAGTATACAAATATTTTCCAAGATTTAAAATGAGTGTATAAGCAAGAAAGATTGTTTAGGATGCAACAGAAATATTAGTAACAATGAAAAGTTTACAATATGCAAACACTAAGATACCTCCTCTGGGTGTCCCAAAGACATCAAAGATACTTCCTCCTCTTTTAGGATCATTATATACCTTTTGGGAAAGTAAAACATTTTAAAAAAAAAAACTAAAACTAAAACCTCTCCTACTGTTTGTACAACTCATTTCAATGTTATGTTTACATCCTAAAAATATCATTTCTGTTGATTTGGACTCTCATGAATTTATTAGAAGTCTTTTTGGAATCCATAAACTTTTCCCATGAATTCTTTAACACACGTAAGTAAGCACATAGTTAAACAGGTATTTAAGTTCTATTAATAAATTAAGGATGATGATATAAAAATCATACTGCAGTAATTATGTTTCCTTCAGCTGAAATAAGAATAGTGTTGTCCTAAATTGAAGAACCTACTTTATTAAGGGAAATTAATTTGATTCATTATTGTAAATATATTAAATGAATTCCCAGTCTTTATGGAGAGAATTTTGTCATTATTATGACTTAATGTTTGCCAGTAATGATAGTTTACATCTTAGTATTCAAGTTAAAGCTGTTGGGATAAAAAACATACTGAATTAAAGTCTCTATAATGTCTGCTTAATTAACAATAAAATATTTTTACTTATCTCTATAAATGCTCCACAGTGCTTAATGATGAGCTCTGAAAATTCTCGTACCTTATAATTTAATTTCTGTCATTCTGTCCTTCCCAAAGATGCAGTTTTTATGTTGAAGGAGCTTATTGTAAAGCTGACTTAAAAATTTGTACTATTTTTAATATCCAAAGATGTTTTAGTGGTGTATTTAAGAAGTAAATAACAGAATGTAGGAATAACTTTATCAAGAGGCAATTATTTCAATGATTCCAGTATATTGTATGATTTTCAAATAATTGAAATCTAATTATTAAATAAAATTTTATCGAGTACCACTATGTATCAGGATCTGTTCTAACTCTTTGAGATGTTTTTGTTGTTATATTAGGTGCCATCTAGTCAGTTCCGACTCATAGCACTCCGTGTACAACAGAACTTAACATGGCCTGGTCCTGCGCCATCCTCACAATCATTGTTATGCTTGAGCCCATTGTTGTAGCCACTGTGTCAATCCATCTCGTTGAAGGTCTTCCTCTTTTTCACTGACTCTCTGCTTTACCAAGCATGATGTCCTTCTCCAGGGACTGGTCCCTCCTGATAACATGTCCAAAGTAGGTGAGATGAAGTCTCACCACCCTCGCTTCTAAGGAGTATTCTGGCTGTACTTCTTCCAAGATAGATTTATTCATTTATCTGGCAATCCATGCTATATTCAATATTCTTTGCCAACCCTATAATTCAAATACATCAATTCTTCTTTGCGCTTCTTTATTCATTGTCCAGCTTTCACATGCATATGAGGCGGTTGAATTAAACAATCATATGGTCTACTGTACCAAGAATGACTCACTGAGATATCAGAAACAAAAACAAAAACAAACTCATTGCCATTAAATAAATTCTGGCTCATAGTGACCCTATAGGACAAAGTAGAACTCCCCTATAGGGTTTCCAAGGAGCAGCAGGTGGATTTGAACTGCCAGTCTTTTGGTTAGCAGCTGAGCTCTCAGCCACTGCGCCACCAGAGTTCCCTCTTTGAGATTCAGACTTGAAAATGCCATAGTAGGTCTTGACTGTGTAAAACTTATACCTACAATTGTAGGGTGGTATGAAATATACAATTAAATAAGTTAAAAAAAAAAAAGTCACAAAGGGATTAGTGCTATTATGAAAAGAAAAAATATTAGCCATGTAATTAAGAAGTAAATAAGGGAGCGATTAAGGAGCAGCTCTAATTTTAGTAAAGTTCTTTCAGTAACTGTGATCAACAGATAACAGTTAGCCATAAAAAGAAGCAAATTAAAACAAAAATTAGAACAGCATGTGGGCAAAGTAAACAACTGTTGAACAGATTTTAAGTTGGAAATGACTTGGTTGTTTTGGGAAGCAGAGCATCTATGTGGCTGGATCAGAGGGAGCTAGTAAAACATAGGGTTAGAGCCATGGGCATACCCCACATAATATGCACTGTAGAGGCTGAATTCTGAAATTGCTTTTTCTCTAATTGTTTCTAATCATGAGAAGGAGTGAAAGAAGGATTTTAAGCAGGAGAGCAACACGCTTTATTTCATATATTTAATAAATTACTCTTGCAGGTATTTGAAGAATGAACATGTGAGGCAAAATTAGAAGCAAGGAGAGAAGTTGAATTACTGCAGGTATCCAGGTGAAAGTCATTGTGGGAATGCAGAGAAGTGGATATGCAATATGATTAGAGTTGAAATCTACAGGCTATCTTGATGGATGGAGTAAGAGGCAGTATAAAGATAGGAGTCAGCAATGAGTCCTGTGTTTGTGACTTTCATGGTTGGATAATAAGTAGGGCCATTTGCTGAAATAAGAATGTTTGGAGACAGAGCAGATTAGGGACTTTTTAAAAATAAAAATCTATTTTAGACTTTTTAAATTTTGAGATATCTTGGAAGATTAAGCAGGGCTTCTGGATAAACAATTAGACATATAAGACTGGAGTACAAAAGCAAGGTCCGGACTAGAGATAAAATTTGGGAGTTATAAACATACAGATGAAATCAAAAGCCATCTGACTGGATGAGAGTACCTAGCTAGTAAGTGTAGAAGTAGCTGCCAAAAGGTGATTAAGAGGCAGAAAATACCCAATTCATTGCATGCATCGTTCCAGATTCGATAGGTCCAAGACTACAGATTTGGTTAGGATGTAAATGACGTAATGATGAATGACTTTAGCTCCTATGTTCTCAGCAAGACAAAAACAGATAAATGTCAAGATTTTCTAGGGTTCTATGAAAGAGCCATGGATGAAGGAAACCCGCATGAACAGAATTCCAGAAAAAGACAAGCCCTTCATAGGTGAACAGAAAATTTGGGGTTTTCTTACTTGGGGACACATGCCTGATCTGGGTAGGCACAAATGGAGGAGGGGCTCAGCCACTGGGGGAAAGATTTTGCAAGCACAAGAAGAAACAAGTTGTGCTTTGAACAGCATAGGAGCAGATTGGAATCTGTATAAACACCTTTTACTGAGCTCACTTCAAGACTGTTTATTCTTGGGATGCATCAAGTCTGCTGATAAATAAATATGTTTTTCATTTCTGTTCTCCTGTTTTTCATTCTGTGAATTTTCACTTGACTCATTTTTTATTGTTTTCATCTCTCTTGAAATTCTCCACTATTCATGCATGTTGCCCACATTTTCTACTAGATCTTTTTACATAGCATACAGCATTATTTTAGTGTCTCCATTTGTTAGTTTCAACATCCAGGCCATGATGTTTGGGTCTAGTTCTAGTGAATGCATCATTGTTTGAAAATGGACTATTATTGTTCTGCTTTTATTGTCTTTTAATTTTTGTTTGAATTCCACATATTGTACATAAAAGAAGAATGGAGAGTGAAGAAAGTAATACTTACATACTGGATGTAGGCTGTTGGCATAGTGAATTGAGTTGAGCTGTGTTTGGGTAGTTTTTCTCAGTTCCCTTCAATAGTAACATCTTCAAATTCCTCCACCTGTGTAATGGTTAATTTTATGTGTCTACTTGGCTAGGCTATGATTTTCAGTGGTTTGGCAGACACTGGACTGATTGATGTTCCTTAATGTAATATAATGTAATCACGTTCTGTGATTTTATCTGACGTGATCAGCCAATCAGTTGAAGGAGGAGTTTCCTTGAGGGTGTGGTCTACCTCCATAATGCAAATGGATGTGATGGCATAGCTCTCCTTCTCTTACTCTCAGGATGTAAGCCTTACAGAAGTCTCTGGCCTGCTGCCTGACTTGCAGATATTGGATTTGCCAGCCCCTCACAATCCCGTGAGCCAGCAGAGGTCTCCAGCCTGCCACCTGACCTACAGATTTGGGACTTGCCAGCCCTCACAAATGCATGAGCGATTTCCTTGAAGTAAATCTCTCTCTCCCTCTCTCTCTGTCTCTGTTTTGCTCCTCTATAGAACACAGAACTCACACTAAGACAAACTGTTAGCATATAGTATATGCAGGACAGTTTGTTCTTAGTGTGAGTTCTGGATTTTTTTTTTAAGTATTTCTATTCCACCTTATCTTTCAGCAGGCTCTGTCCCATACCTGTGAATAGAGAAGGTCTCTCTCTACACTGACGTTTCTCACTTAATGGGAGATTGCTGTTGTTGTTTCTCCGTGCATGGTTTGAGGTGGGGAGAGGGGAGTTCTCATTGTCCTTATTATCCTACTCTAGACTCAATCCTAAGCAGTCCCTGAATGCTAGATATTGGGGTGAGAATCAGGGTTTCTGCCCTTTCTTCAAAGGTGGACAACCTTTTCTTCCTACTCAATGAAGGCTCTACGGTACAGGCAGGTATTTTGCCCTTTCTCCATTGGTAGCCAACTTCCCCTTTGCACTAGTAGAAGATCCTGACCTTGACTGGGTTTCCTGCTCACCCTTCAGCAGCAGGTGACTTTTGTCAATGTCGGTATAGCAGCCGACGTTTGCCTAAAACTAGGAGAGAGAGTTTCCTAAATTCTCCAAGGGCAGACAACTTCCCTGTCAAAGCAAGTTCATTTCCCAAGAGTGAGCAGATTTTTTGCCCTTCACCAAATTACAAGCATGTTTTGCTTCATATCAGACAAGAGTCTGGAATGTGAGTGCCTTTCAGGTCTGCCTCCCAGCAGCAGCCAATTAACAGCTTTTATTCATTCAGAGCTCAGAGCATAATGGCCTTTTCCACCCTCAAACATTGGCAAGTCCTGCTGTCTGCATCACCAAGGTAGACTATAATAAGCTGTAATAAGCTAAGGATGTTTCTAACACTACTTCTAGCAAATATAAATAAATAAGAGAGGTAACTAAAAATCCAGTAGAGGACTGAAAATAAAGTACTAAAAAAAATTCATTTTATCTATATTGCCTCAGCCTACATCCCTGCCCTTAGTCAAATGCCGTGCTTCTTGCCCTGAGGACACAAGCCCTGACTGCTGTCACCATAACATTAATACCCATGATGGCAGATTGATTAGAAGCAAGTACTGGCTTTAGCATGGCTTCCATTGTACTTGGTCAGCTTGAGAGCACAGCAATTCCAGAACCCAGGTCAAACCTGACTGTGCTCACAGAGGTTCTGTCATTTCCAATAGCTACCTGGAGAGGCTCAATATCACATACTGGAAGTGCAGAGGAGGTAGGATTTTCTCTTGAGGTAGACTTTAAACAATGATAGATAGAATACTAGACACTGATAGATAAATTGCTCCTCCTTCATTGCTGACAATGCATTGTACTAAGATACAGTTCTTCCTCATGGCCACTACTGAGATGGCTTGCTTGGAGGAAAGAAGGAAGAAAGGGACAGAGGGAAGTAGGAAGCTGTGTTTCTTGAGAAGCTGTGGTCTGCTTAGTAATGGATCTCCTTGCATTTGCTATTCTTTTCCTCCCTGTCTCACTTTTAGTTTATTTGACTCTCGCTTTGGAATGCATGTCCAATAAAACAACAGCACATAATTCTTGTTTCAGATTTGTTTCCTAGGGAACTTGGGCCAAGACATAGAACCTAATAAACAGAAAAAAGACAAGTATGTGAGGTCAAAAACGCCAAGAGAGGAAAGGGTTTTTAGGAAGAAGTGTCAACTAAATCAAATTTGTCTATTAAGAAGTTGAACAATATTATAAGAGGTTACTATTAGATTTCTCAATTTGGAAGATACCTATAATCTTGATAAAAGTAATTTTAATTCAGGAAGGTTGAAATTATTTATGATCGTAAAAAAAAAACTAACCATTATTTCCTTTGTTTGTTGTCGTTCGGTGTCATTGAGTGGGCTCCGACTCATAGCACAGAGATGCTATGTATAGAACCTTAAGTATAACGGAATGAAAGATTGCCTAGTCCTGGACCACCCTCACAATCATTGCTATGGTTGAGCCCATTGTTGCAGCCACTGTGTCAATTCATCTCAGTGAGCATCTTCCTCTTTTTCCCTAACCCTCTCCTTTAGCAAGCATGATGTCCTTCTCCAGAGACTGGTCCCTCTTGATAACATGTCCAAAGTCCAAAGTCTTGTCATTCTCATTTCTAAGGAGCGTTCTGACTATACTTCATCCAAGACAGATTTGTTCGTACTTCTGGCAGTCCATAGCATACTCAATATTCTTTACCAACACCATAATTCAAATGTGTCGATTCTTCAGTCTTCCTTTTTCATTACTTCATAGTAGATGCATAGCAAATATTGTGGTTTTCATCCAGCTCCATTCATATACAATGAATTAAAGTGCTAGAGTACTCATTTGTTACGTGAACACTTTAGTGTCAAATGCCCTTACCTTGTAAGTGAATAATGATGCCTCGTTGCATTTTATTATTTTGGCAAAACACAACTAGTAGTAGCATTATACCTAAAAAACAAAAAAACTGTTGCCTTACCTTGTTTTGAAGTTATTTCCACAATATTTAGAACTTCACGTGACATAGGCAAAATTATTTTAAATTGAATAAGTCAAAAAAATCAATTTTTGTCTAATTACTTATCCAAATATAAATTTGGCTATATTGGTTTATCAGGTAAATACTGAGAAATCAGTTGGTAATTGAGTTTTTTAAGTAAAGGTCTTTCAGTTGGTTACAAAACAACAACAACCAAAAAAGTCTACCTTCCAGCTGATACATACCTTTGACTACCACTGTATAATCGGAAATAAAGCAGAACAGCGGCCCTTCACAGAGCCAGTTCACTTCAGCACTGTAATTGAGAAGACAATCAGATTTTAGAAAGGCTTCATCATAAGGGTCAACTCATTCAAAAAACTTGTGTATTTACCTCTAGGACCCAGAAATGCCACCCAAATATCAAAGCTCTGTATAATGGTTTGTTGTTGTTCGCTTGTTTTTCTTTAACCAGAGTAGAATCCCTGTCAAATTCAAGTGATAAGGAACCTTTTTCAAACCAACTCTGCTCCTCTAAGTTTCCATGACCTCTTTTTGTTTTGGATTTAAGGAATACTGTGAATTCCTGGGCCATTGAAAGATGGAAAATTCATATAGGACAGTTTGATGAGGGGTCAGAAAATTTCAAAGAACAAATGAGAGAATTGGTTCTGCTGAATGACCTGTTGACGGTGTTCCAGGTGGAAGGTGCTAAAAATGTATCCCTTCACCAGAGAAAATCAATGAAAAGCCTATGAGCATCTTAGGTGAAACACGGAGTTCACCAGAATGTCTGCAGGCATTGGTTTGGTTTCATGCAATGGTGTTTTGTCCTTCATTCTTTTTCTTCCCATATGATTCACCCTTAAAAGGTGTAGACTCTTCCTCTCTGGTCCTAGTAGACTCCTTGTCATGGATTGAATTATGTCCCCCAAAAATATCTGTTAACTTGGCTAGGTCATGATTTCCCAGTATTATATGATTGTCTATGTCTTGTCATCTGAAGTGATTTCTCTATGTGTTGTATAATTCTATCACTAAGATGAAATAAAATGGATTAGTGGCAGTTATATTGATGAAATCTACAAGATTAGATACTGTCTTAAGCCAATCTCTTTTGAGATATAAAAGAGAGAAGCGAGAGACATGGGGGCCTCACACTACCAAGAAAGCAATGCCGGGAGCAGGGCGTGTCCTTTGGACCTGAGGTTCCTGTGCTGAGATGCTCCCAGACCAAGGGAAGACTGATGCATTACAAGGACCTTCCTCCAGAGCCGACAGAGAGAGAAAGCCTTCCCCTGGAGCCAGTACCCTGAATTTGGACTTGTAGCCTACTGGACTATGAGAGAATAAACTTCTCTTTGTCAAAGCCATCCACTTGTGGTATTTCTGTTACAGCACCACTAGATGACTAAGACACTCTTCTACAGATATACCCCATCAAACTTTTTTTCTTTCCCTTATTCAGACCAGATGACCTTCATATACTGTTCCTGCAAAGAGGTTACATGGAATGTGTCTTTCTCTATTCTCTTTCTAGTTCATTGTTATGGCAGAAACTCAATGGCCTGCTTTTTGGATGAAGTTTCTTCTTAATACCAATTACCCTATTTTATCTTAGCAAACCTCCATATGAAAAGAAAATGTATGCCAATGTGGAATTCATGAGCCTATTTTTGAAACTAAGAAAGGAAAATTTCTTAAAGCTAAAATTATATCTATACTGTGACCTAGAAATTCCACTCCTAAATGGAATTTCTCATGAGAAATAAAAGCATAGATCCATAAAAAGTTTTCTATTAGAATAATCATAGCAGCTATTTCATAATATCTCCAAAGTGGAAACAACCCAAACGTTCAACTAGAGGTGAATGGATAAACAAGTTGTGTATTTGTACAGTGATACTACTTAGCAGTAAAATGAGCAAACTTGACTAAAAAAGCCAGGTATGCATATGCATAATAAAACAGATGATTCAGTATATGTATATATATATATATCTGATTTTGACTTCTCCACAACTGTGAGGCAATAAATTTTGTTCTTTAAAGCCACCCACTATGTGGCATTGTGTTACAGCAGGCCTAGGAGTCTAAGACAACACTCTGTGATAAGTTACGTTGCACATTTCACATATGAAAATACAGAACAGAAGGTGATGATTTGCTGAGACTCACAAGTAAATGACAAAGCTATATATTAAATAGTCTTCTGACTCGAATTCGATGCAATTGAAGCTATATTTTTTTCCTTAAATTTTGAAAATATGTTTAATTTTGCATCCCTTTCCAGGGTACAAGCCAAAAAGAGACAGTGTGTATAAAGAGATGACAGATAAAGATTGTATAGCACCCTTTCTAATTTCATTTTGTTATTAGCAATAAAATCACCAGTATACCTTAAAGGTCTGCATCTTGCTTTAGTGTGAGACCTGCTGTGCTCTAAAAAGGTTAAGATATCTCAGATCAGACTCAGAGATAAAGACTGGCTAAGGGGCCTCTTGTTCAAAAATTATGACATATTTCCGAGGTTCACCGTTCAGCCTGGGGGTGGACAGCCCCGTGAAACCAAATGAGACTAACGAGGTACAGGAGTCCAGTGACAAGGGCTAGAAGGCAGAAGGGGACAAGGAAGCTGGTGATAGGGAACCCAAGGTTGAGTAAGGATATTGTTGATGTGTTGTGAGATTGTTAACCATTGTCATAGGGCAACATTTGTAGTAACTGTTAAATGAGAAACTATTTTGTTCTATAAGCCTTCATCTTAAGTGAGAATAACAGCACAATTGGAAGAGTGTAGTCAATGTCACTGAACTGTGCATGTAGAAATTTTTGGAACGGTGTATTTTAGCTCTGTGTATTTTCACCAAAAGAAAAAGGTTGAGAAGTTAGAGGGTTAATATGTTGTGGGGTTGTTAACCAATGTCATAAAACAATATGTGTACTACTGTTTCATGAGAAACTATTTGTTCTGTAAGCCTTCACCTGAAGTACAATAAAAAAAAAATTATATTTCAGTACGACAGCATTAGAGCCTTAAATCAAGCACATGGCTCTTCAAAGCACTGGACCCCGTGTGACTGTTCAGGCTGCACACTCATGAAGCCAGTCCTGACTGGGTTTGATCATGAATACTAAGGTTGATCATCATGGCTACCATGATAGGTAAGAAAAGGACAGAAAACCGAGACTAAAAGCTGTCCACAGAACATTATTCTGAAAGAAATTCATTTGTCCCTACAATGTCTGAGCCTGTGAAATACTATATTGCCTTCTCTTTCAGCCAGCCAACATCTGCCTTGCTTGGACCCCTATAATAAAACTTGTAGTGGTTTTTAAGTTATGATTAGTTTCTTATATTTTGAGAGTAGGGAGTAGGAGGTGATAGAGCAATTAAAAAAAAAAAAAAACCCATTGGTATTGAGTTGATTCCGACTCATAGCGACCCTATAGGATAGAGTAGAACTGCCCCATATAGTTTCCAAGGAGCAGCTAGTGGATTCAACTGCCGACCTTTTGGTTAGCAGTCAAGCTCTTAACAACTGCACCACCAGGACTCCAACAGAACAAAAGTGGCCTTTTATTCTACTATATTTATTGTCAGGGGATTAACATCTCTTGTCAGAACTCTGAAGACAAGCGTTCCTTAGATATACTGCTATAAATAATAATGACCCTTTTTAATACTGTATAGATATTTTAAAAATGTATTACGGGGTAAAAAGAAAGCTTTGCAGCTCAGAAATAACATCATTACAGCATCTCTCAATAGCAAGTATTTGCTGAATCACTGTAGAGTTTTAAATAACCATTTGTACAAGACCGATCTATAAACTGGAAACTAAAAATCCTTCTGAGTATTATCCACATATGAGGACACATATGGGGTGGCTGATTTGCCAAACACTGGGATTATTATCAGCGATAATACAGCATCAGCGACATCAATCGGCAGAAACATAGACAAAAATGGATTTCATATTACAACCATTTCAGTGACAGGACTTTTTAAAATTTTCTGGTTGTATTTCAATCCATATTTATTTTACATTATAATTAATAAAATTAGATGTGAATTTCCACATTTTTAAATAACAATTAAGCTAGTATCTATACAAAACAGTTAACTTTGTAATACATATGTAAAATAGAACTTCCTGTGGAAAATGCAGAAGAAAGGCATTTTTTTGTCCACTGTGTTCCATGGAAGCCCACTACCACCACCACAACCCAAACATGTAATGCACAAAGTAAAGTAGCAGGTAAACATACACACATACATGCACCTTAGTCACGATTTCACACTGTAAATCCTAAACGACATCCTGCAAATAAAGTAATATATGGACTAAAATCAGAGAAGAGATTGAGAACTACAAAATCCCTTCTTAGATTTTACTAAAAATTCATAGTTATGAAAGGCCTGCCTAGCAATGTGTTGATAAGGGTTCTGAGAAAACAGTGAATTCCCGATGGTGACCCAGATTTTCATTGTATGATAAACCCACTTATTATATATGCTCTGAACCATTAATCAAGACATGGAATGGGATATGATAAGGAAGAAGAAGGAAAAGTGTCATCTGTCAAAATTTATGACTAAAGGGACTTTACTATGAGCTACATCAAGCTCAAAAAAAAGATAATCAAGTGCATACATGAGCCTACAGTGAAAAACTTAATATATTACAGTTTTGAAATACAAACTAGAACTAACATCTCAAATGGCCTAATTTTCTCAGCATTCTTTTTACGCAGTATGTGGTAAATATCTGAATTAGGTAAAACCACCTTCGTTCAAAGAAGCATATTACTAGCAAGGAAGCAGAATGCATTTATATGAACAGAGAATTGATGAATGGATAAGCGGATGAATAAATGAACCATAAATAAAATAATTAAAGAGGTATTACTCAATGTCACAGAGGAAGAGTTCAGTCAAATAAGTAAGAGCTTTTTCAGAGTTCCAAAGTCTCAGAAAATAAACACATAAATAAACATTGTCTCTTGACATAACTTTTTTAAAAAAGAGCTTAAGGAAGATATACCAGGGACTCATGGCTAATTAAATTTAACATAAAACAATTTCAGTAGTGAAGACCATATTTGATATTATGCATATAATATATGCATATATATATATACACATACACACACACACATATATATACACACACTAGGAGCCCTGTTGGCACAGTGGTTAAGCACTTGGCTGCTAACCAAAGGGTCAGGGATTTGAACTCACCAGCCACTCTGTGAGAGAAAAATGTGGCAGTCTGCTTCCATAAAGATTCTAGCCTTGGAAACATAGGCAGTTCTACTCTGTCCTATGGGGTCATTATGAGTCAGAATCAACTTGACAGCATATATTTATACATATATATGTATATATATATGTGTGTATGTATACGTATAAATGAAATTGAAAATATAGACTGAGATATTTGAATATATTAAGGAATTACAGCTATTTCTTTCAAGTGTGAGGATGGCAGTGTAGTGACAGAAAGAAAAAGAGAGAGGGAGAGAGATACCCGAAATTCTAAAGATGCATCCTAAAATATACATAAGTGAAAAGAAAAAAATGTAAGAGGTTTGCTTCAAAATAATTCAAGATGGGGTGATGATAATATAGCTGGAATACACAGTTCCTGAAATAGGATTTTGCTGTGGCTAATGTACATATCTGTATATAGCTATACATTTATATACCTATATATCTATACACCAACATCCAGCTATATATCAATATCTACATATGTAACTAAATATTTGCCATTTCAGCATTTTTTTGCATGCACCGTTCAGTGACCTTAGTTCATTATTTAAGTACATTCATCCTGTTGGGCAACCATCACCATTAGGAGCTGGTAATCATTAAAGCTCAGTGATGGGTACGAGGTAATTATGCTAGCCTCTTTACTTTGTGTCTGGTTGAAATTTTCTATAGCAAAAATT
Source organism: Dugong dugon (assembly GCA_030035585.1). Lineage (NCBI taxonomy): Eukaryota > Metazoa > Chordata > Mammalia > Sirenia > Dugongidae > Dugong > Dugong dugon. Next base: position 6,920,956 of record CM057478.1, on the reverse strand, counting down.
AAGAAAATAATTGAAAACCTTAAACCGAGAAACACGCAGGGATATGGAGACTTAATGTATATACAAATAAAATGGAAAATGGCAGCACGAAAAGGGATTCGACAGAACATGGTAAACATGAAAGACAGGCAAAAAAGATTTGAAAGACGCACAGACTGTGTTCAGAAGAATAAATATAGGCAGTCCTCAGATTACGACTGAGTTCCATTCCTAAGTCTGTCTCTAAGTAGAATCTGTACATAAGTCAGAACAATTTGTTATGGTTCGTATCTAGCATCAGTTAGTCAAATGGTTTTCTTAGTATATAGTATATAGTGTACCTTTTTATGCATAAAAAACATTAAAGAAACACTTCCAGACACACTAAAATGTCTTTAACCTAACAATACAGTAATAATAATGTTTTGATGTGTGTCACAAGTAGTGCCCGTTTGCTATTACAAACCGTTATATGTACTTCAAACTTATAATAGCCTTTATGGGGGTTGGTTTGTAACTGTGGGTTGTATGTGAGTCAGATGTTTGTAATGAGGACTACTTGTAAAAAAAAAAAAAAAAGTATCCAATAATATTATAGAAGCAAGTTGGCCTCAAATTTCCTAAAACAGAAATACTTAAAACTAGGGATCAAAAGGAAACACCTCGTATAAGGATGAAAATGTGCAGAATGATTAATATCCAGGTATATCCAGGCAAACTGACTGAAATATATTGATAAGGAAGAAGCCTTATGGAAACCCATGCAGAAAAATAACCATTAAAGTAACCTATAAATGAGAAAAATTTAGGCTGGCCTCAGGTTTCCCCGTAATAATCTTTTATGAAAGAGGATTATATAACAGCATCTATAAAGTTCTGGATGAAAGAGAAAATGAGTCAATAATTTATTTCAAGTATGTAGATAGCAAACAGATATTTAGAGTCTTAATAATCCAAGAAATATAGCATCTTTAAGTCTATCCTGAAAAAACAAACAAAACCCTTTTGATAATGAAATCTAGCCAATGAAAAGATGAATCAAAGCAAAGAACACAGAGATAGAAAAACTATAGTAAAGGCATTGGTTATTAGCATTATGCATTAAAATACAGAGAGAAGGTGAAAATATATATTTACAGAAAAGTAGGCAAGTAAAACCTTGGTAACAAAGTGAAAATATGTTCTAATCAACAACCAGTATTTACAGTTCAGATGAGCTGGGTAGAAGTGTAAATAATCTCATACTTCATAGAAGGAAGTTAATAGCCAATGTTGAAAACTGAAATTTGCCTCAGGAAAAGAATATTGATAACAAATTACAATATTTTCTTCATGATTTTCTGTTAGAGGAGTCTTTTAGAAATTACTGTTTTTGGTTTTGGTTGTTTTTTGAAGAAATGTTTATCTGAAGTTCAGCAGTTACTTAAGTTTGTCTCTATTTCTGTTCTATCTGTCAAATTCAAATAGATTATATTTCATATTTTAGTTGTGATGGCATATTGAGAAATATTCTAGTTCTAAAAAAAAATGATTTCTGCCCAACTCTCCATTCTCTGTCCTTGTAACAATCCTTTTGTCTGCATATACATGGAGAGTTGATCGGGATGCTATTCACCAGTTGTGGTCAAAGGCTACTTTCTGGGGATTGGACACTGATTAAATGATTCTTCTAGTTAGTTTTCAGTACTTTTGACTTTTTAAACATATGCATCCATTACTTGAATTTTTTCTTAAAAACTATAATCCAGAAATTTAAAATATTGTTATTGATGATATAACACCTATGTATTTTTATTCAGCTATTGTTTTTAGTTTGAAATACTGTTTTTAGAAGATAAATATAATTTAAAAATAAGATGCATTTAATGTGTTGACTGAGGATTTATTTTATTTTCTTATCTTCCCCTGCTGTTACTTAATTGTGCAGGACCTCCAATTTTCATTGCTGCTGAGCCTTGCTGCAAAGACTTGTAATGATTTCCAGCTCCACCTTTTAGTTATTAATTTCCATACCTCTTTCCTCTAAAGCTGAACCCTCATCCCTCATATCCTTTCACTACTGTCAATCAGGTGCACTTTATTATAAGCCCAGAGTCTTCTGATTATCTTTTGAGCCTTCATTTTTACTCCTTCATAGATGGAAAATCAGGCCTCGTTTTTTTTCATGGCTTGGAATCTGCTGCTTTTTCTAACCCTGACATACATTTCTAACTCTAAAAGCTACAGAATGGCTAATAACTCGTTCGTAATAAAACTTTGTCTAAATATAGTTGCAGATTTATAGGCATATTACAGCCGTATCTGTAGTTATCAGAAAAAGACAATGAAATCTTCCAGTTATTTATAAATGTTGTCATTCTTAGGACTGTCTCCTCAAGGAACAGTATAACTAGAACCTGCCATTATTTCCCAGCCCAAACTCACATTTTATCATTTTTAATCTTCTGTTTGCAAGGTCAAGGAAGTACATGTTCTCTGAGCAGTCCCCATTTCAAGAGGAAAAGTGTTTTTTTAATATAGTTAGAATAGATGAAGTGTAACATAGTGGAAAGAGCAAGAACTTTGAAAACTGGGAGAGCTGGCATTGACTGCAGCTCTACCATTCACCAGTTTTCTAGACTTATAAAGTTATTCAACTGGAATTTAAATCAGTGTTCAATTAATGGTAAATACAATTTGTGTGTGTGTGTTTTAAATGAGGGGAGGGGATACTGTCATTTAAATTATCCTCAAACCCTGTCTCCTACTTCTGCTCTCCTGATGATCTGGTTCCTATGAAACAATCAATACCCAGGTTCTTGAACACAGTCCTTGCTTTGTTTTCTAGATGCCTATCATTCTTGTTCTTTTTCTGCTCTAAATCAAAACACCTGCATGTAACTTTCTTCCTACTCTACAATGTACAGCTGTTCTTTCCTGATGTGCTTCCAGATTTGGTGCACTGCTCTGTCACTCCCTAATCTGTACTTGGACCCTGTGTGCATATTCTCAGTTACCCCATTACCTGTATAAACTATTGTCAATATAGAAGTCTATCAGAAGAAAATGAACTTGCAAATATTGTTGTACTGTTTATATTGGAAACAGTTTTCCCTCTGCATATCCTGTCGATACATCCTTAACTGATACTGATATTTAATATGTATTTTTACCTTTGATATATTAAAAATGAATTAAACATCTATTTAGTACATTTAATCAAAACAGTCCAGTAAGCCACAGACAGGAAGGCACTGAGTAGTTTCTAATGTCCTTTAATATTCAGAGAGTGAAATGAGAACAGTGTCAACCTGAGGCCATGTTGCTGATGAGAGGCCACCTTGACTACCTGACAAATGAAAATGTGCTGGTGTCAGGTGAAATGTCTTCCAAGTGATTCTCCCAGAGCACTGATCTAAGAAAAATGAAAGGATCTCAATCCAAGGGCTCTACCAGGAACGAATAATTCACTGTGCATACTTCATCACTTATGTTCATTATAAATTATGAGTACATGTCCTCCTAGTAACATTCGATTGGTGTGATGATATACAAGATAGGGCTCCTCTAATTCATGTGTTTAATAACTGCCTTTGATTACGTGAAGCTTAATATGATGAGAAGCAAACTCCCAGAACACTCTGCAGGTTTAATTTTTAAGAGAAACACGAAAGTACTTAGATCACTGAGACTATGTTTAACCAGGTATGCGCATTCAAACTTTGTTGCTGAGTATTGATGAGATTGCCCTGGTGGCGCAGTGGTTAAGAACTCAGCTGTTAACCGAAAGGTCAGCTGTTCAAATCCACCTGCCACTCTTTGGAAACCATATGAAACAGTTCTACTCTGTCCTATAGGGTTGCTATCAGTTGAAATTGACTAGATGGCAACGGGTCGGGGTTTTTTTTTAATCTAAGTTTTAAAAAGTTACAACAAAGGTATGAAACACAAATTTAACAGATAATTGTAATGGGCAGTTTACAAAAAATAATAATTGATAAAATTGTTTCAAGTAAAACTAATGAAGACGTCTGGAAAGTTGGTTGTATGAGCAGGTCTAAGATCACAACCCTTATGAATACCAAAAAAAGCAACTATAATTTTTTTTTATTGTTGTAATTAAATGAAGTTTACATTCCAAGTTAGTCTCCCATACAAAATTTTTATACATACATTGTTATGAGACCCTAATTGCTCACCCCATTCTGTGACAGCACACTCCTCCCCTCTGCCCCTGATTCCCCATGACCATTCAACCAGCTGCTAACCCTCTCTGCCTTCCGCTCTCACCTCTGGACAGAAGCTGCCCCTTTGGTCTCTTGTATCTACTTGACTCAGAGGCGCACTCTTCAGAAGTATCACTTTATGTCCCACAGTCCAGTCCAATCCCTGTCTCAAGAGTTGGCCTCGGAAATTGTTTTAGTTCTGGGCTGATAGAGAGTGCAGGGGGCAGCTATAAATTTGTACTTAACCCGTAAGAACACTGAAAGAGAAGGCTAAGGATAGAAGCAAGGAACCACAAACTAATTAAATGTAAATAGTAGGAAATTCACTTTATCCACTGCCCCGACCAGTTATGGACTAACTTGTGTTCCCCAAAAATGCGTGTGGGAATCCTAACCCCTCCCTATGCCTATGCATGTAAACCTGTTTGGAAATAGCTTTTTGTTTACTTATGTTAATTAGATCACACACCTTAGGCTGGATTCTAAATCTAACCACTTCTGAGTTACAAAAAATAAGAGAGTAGACCTAGAGATGTGCACATGCAGGTAAGGACGGATGCCATAAGGGAAAAATAGGTGCCACAAGAGGAATACAGACGCCATGTGAAGAACGTCTACAAACCAAGGAGCCAATGAATTAGTTGGAACTACCTCTGAGGAAGAAATCAACATAGCCAAGAACTTAATCTGGACTTTCAGCCTCAGAACTGTGAGAAAATAAATTTCTGTCCCTTAAAGCTGCCACTTGTGGTATTTCTGTTACAGCAGCGCTGGAAAACTAAGACATCACCCATCCTGCTCTGCATACAGCAGCCAGATGACTGCAGACAAGGCCCAGCTGACCCATGGCTCTCCTGTGCATGCAGTAGGGCCCATCTCTAGATCCAAAACGAACACAGAATTTCTTGCTGCCAGGCTTTTCAGGGTGTATATTATTACCAGCCTGAGAGCAGCCTGAGAGAATGAAACCTCAGTCCATCTCAGTCGAAGCCCTCAATGAGCAGGGGAGTAGTGGTGAAAAGGACTGAAGGCTATGCCTGCCTGAGGATGGAGTAATCACTATGTTTTTTCTGAGCTGCCAAAAGGACTGAAATTTCAATCTGACCTGAATAGGAGGTCTTGCAGTACAGGAGAGGGAACAATGAGCAAGAATGAAGGATGTACCCTCCTGAGGGCAGAGTGATCAGTGTGTCTTTTCTAAGATGCTAGAAGAACTGAAACCTCCATCATAGTCTCATAGCTATATGAAATAGCACTGAACAAAGACTGAAGACTGTGTCCATGTAAGAGTTTCCAGCGGAATTTAGCACTTTATATAGCACCATGTTTGCGGGGGAGTTGAGAAAGCTAACACATTGTAATAGTCTAATGCTGCAGCTTCAAATAAATAACAAGGCACCCAAAGAAACTGGAAGTGATAGCCTATCCAAAATAACAAGACAAAGCGAGATAAATGGACTCTATGGGAACCCAGATAATGAATCAATTAGAGGAATAAAATACAACAATATCAAAAAATCCCAAAAAACTGAACGAAAGCATGGATAAAGAACTTTAAAAATTAAAAAAGCATGAGAAACTATTTGTTCTGCAAACTTTCATCTAAGGTACAAAAAAAATAATTATCTATGTGAGATCAAATTGACAACAGCAACTCAAAAGGTTTGATGGGAAGTCTAGGGGGCAGTGAGTTGAAAATAATGTTGATGGAATAATTTGGAAAAGGATAGTGAGAATAGCAGCACAACTGGAAGAATGTAATCAATGTCACTAAATGATACATGTAGAAACTTTTGAAATGGTGTAACTTTGGCTATGCATATTTTCATCAAAGGAAAGGTCCTCCAATGTTGAGAAGGGAGAATGCTGACATGTTGTGGCATTGTTAATCAGTGTCATAAAACAATATGTGTACTGACTGTTTAATAAGAAACTATTAATTTTGTAAACCTTCATCTAAAGTACAATAAAAAAATTTTAAAAATTAGAAAATCAACACATAAACAAATGAGAATATAAGTAAAGAGATATACACTATGAAACTAAACCAAACAAAAATACTGGAACTAAAAGTTACAATAAGTGAAATGAAAAACAAATTGGATAGACTTAACAGCAGCTTTGAGCTAGTAGAAGAAAAAAAAAAATCCTAGAACCAGAGGATAAGATAGCAGAAATTATGGTATCTGAAGAGAAACCAGAGAAAAGAATCAAGACTGCTGAGAGTAGCCTAATGGAAATATGGGACACCATCAGCGAACTAATATACTCATCATGAGTGTCCTAGGAGAAGAGAGGGATAAAGGGATTAAAAAAAAAAAATGAAAAAATAATGATAGAAAACTGCCAAATCTGATGAATCTACAAATCCAAGAAGCTCAATAAACTCCAAGTGCAATAAACTCAAAGAGATCTACACCAAGACACATTATAATCACGTTCTGAAAAACTAAAGATACACAGAGAATACTGAAAGCAACAAGAGAGAAGAAAGCCGTCACATACATAGGATCTGCAATAAGTTTGAGTTGTTTTTTTGTTTTTTTTTTTTTAGAAATCTTGGTGGCCAGAAGAAACTGGAATTACATATTTAAAGACTAGTCCAACAAGAATTCTATATATGGCAAAACTGTCCTTCAAGAATCAGGGCAGAGTTCCGGCAAAATGGAGCTCTAGGCGGAAACACCATGCCGTCCCTTCATGGCAAAGATCTGAAAAACTAAGCCTAACAGAGAATACAACAATCCTGAAACCCTAAAACATCAAATGAAGAGATAAAGAACTCAGCCAAGCACCAAATGGACTGAGAAAACTGACAGAGAACAGAGAGCAAGGAGCAATTCATGCAGAGGTCCCCTACCAGCTAACACAGCGCGGATCCACCATCTTGGACTCCTATCAGAGACCACCAAATGGAGTACAAGAAAGCAGCCTCAAGGAGCATCCAGCATGAGACAAAACAACTGGTTATTTGTGACATATGCTTTCCCACCCCCCACACTTCTTCACCCCGACTCAGCCTCCTCTGCTTCCTGCGGCCACAGTCTCTTGACCGGGGAACACCGGCTGCTTGGATTCCACACACCCGAACGGGCCGGCTCTCTGAGTGCCATTTGTTGGATGCTGATGTTGCTTTTTTCTGCTTCTTTTGATTTCTTCCTTACCTCTCACCACCTACCCTTCTTTCGCTCAAATATCTGGCTCCGTGCACCATCTTTCCTTCTTCCTGAGGGGCTGCAGAGCTCCAGTAATTTGTGATATACACTTTCCCACTCCCTACCCTTCTTCACCCACACTCGGCCCCCTCTGCTTCCAGTGGACACAGTCTCTTGTCCGAGAAACACCAGTCCGCACTAGCTGGCTCTCTGAGTGCCATTTGTTGCCTGCTAGTGTTGTTTTTTTTCTGCTTCTTTTGATTTCTTCATTACCTCTAAACATCTCCCCCTACTTTCACTCAAATACTGGCTCCGTGCACCATCTTTGCTTCTTCCTGAGGGGCTGTGGAGCTCCATGCCAGTGTGAAGCTGCTTCCCGGTCTGGGCTGCCGCCCTGTTGGGATCCTGGGGCTTTTGTTCATTTGTTTGTTTTGAATTGTTTGTTTTCTTTTCCTTTTCTTGAGCTGGGTGCCCCTTCTGGTCAGGCGGTGCTGTGTGGCAAGGAGACTTCCCCCTCGGCTTGCACAGACATGCAGAAGGCTCCCTGTGGGCATTTCTTTTTTCATTTTTTTTTTTTCTGTTTTTTGGGGGGCCTTTCTTTCTTTTTTTTTAAATTTGTTTTGTTTTCTTTTCCCTTTTTGTCTTTCTTCATTGCTTAGTTTCTCCTCTCTATATATCTTCCTTCTCTTTCTGTTCCCTGAATACCTGGCATTGTATACCTCTATGCCTTCTAGCCAGGCTATACTGCAACACCTGAGAGTGACTTCCCGAGACCTCATAGCTGCACTGGTGGGATCCCTGGGAACTTTGCGGTTCTTTAACTTTTCCGATGTTATTTATTCATTCTTTTCTTTTATTCCTCTTCCCTTTTCTGTTTTTCTCCATTTCATAGTCTCTCATCTCTTAACTCCAACGGCAAGCTCCCCTAGCATTCTTTTTTGTTTGTATGTTTTTGGCTCCTGTTCCTCTCTCCTCTCTCCCACATCCATCTTACTCCACACATAATAATCTCCCCGCTGCATCCTGCCTACCTGCACCGAGCGCTTGACATCACACCACCAAGCAGCACAGGCACGGCCCACTGGAACCTGCCCTGCACTGATTACCGACCCACTCTGGTGGCTGTAGTAAGTGCCACAAACAACCCGTCCTAGTAACTCCTCTTCAGCTAGACCTGCCCTGCCATACCATATCTGAGTGACTACCCCTGCCAATTGGAGAAGGAGGTGAAAAGAATTGTGCCCACAGATGAGCAAAAATCAAAGAACACACAGTCTGCCAGCTCAAACAGAGTTAAATTTAAAAAAAAAAAGGGATGAAACAAACAAATCCACAATCAATAAATGAGAAAAATAACTACTGAATGCCCCTAAGACAGCAGACAATATCAAAACATTTACGAAAACAGGACAGGATGGTTCCAGTAGGCATCCAAAATAAAACACCAGATGACTCTCCAGTGGAAAAAAATTCATTAGAACTACCTGATAGGGAATTCAAATCTCTAATACTCAGAATTCTCCAAGAGCTGAGGCAAAAAGCTGACAAACATGAGGAAAAAAATAGAAAATTTCATGGAAAATACAGACAAAAAATTGGAAGAATTCAGGAAAACAATGCAGTAACAAAATGCCAAAATAAATTCACAACTAGAAATTATACAAAGACAACAATTAGAAATCCAAAAGATAAACAAACAGATTTCAGCAATGGACAGTGTCATAGAAGGGCTGAGACGCAGATTTGAAACGGTGGAAGACAAGATCAGTGGAATTAAAGACAAACACCTGGATACAACTCTGTTTCAGGAAACCTCAGAAAAAAGAACAAAGAATAATGAAGGGACCCTGGGGATACAATCAAAAGCAAAAATCTTTGATTGATTGGAATTCCAGAACAGGGGGAAACAGAAAACACAGAGAGTATCACTGAAGAACTGCTGACAGAAAACTTCCCCAATATCATGAAAGATGAAAAGCTGGCCATCCAAGAAGCTCAACGAACCCCATATAGGAGAGACCCCAAAAGAAAATCACCAAGGCATATCATAATCACACTCGCCAAACCTAAGACAAACAAAGAATCCTGAGAGCAGCTCGTGAAAAACAAGAAGTCACATACACAGGAGAAACAATAAGACTAAGCTCGATTATTCAGCAGAAACCATGCAAGCAAGAAGGCAATGGGATGACATATATAAAATGTTGAAAGAAAAAAAATGTCACCAAGAATAATATATCATGCAAAACTCTTGTTCAAATTTGATGGTGAAATTAGGTCATTTCCAGATAAACAGAAATTAAGAGAATATGTAAAAGTCAAACCAAACTTACAAGAATTATTAAAGGGAGTTCTTCCATCTGAGGACAAACAACTTCAGCTCACAGGCAGAATCTAGGATGCAGGATCGTACCAGCCAGATACCAATCTAGGAAATGAACTATCGAGGATTATCCAAAACCAAAAGAAATACAACAGGGGATAAGAAAAGTTAATCAATAAATGACAAAAACATCAAAAAAATAAAAGAAGGAATAAACGGCATAGCTATAGAACCTTCTAATGGAGACGAAGGCAAGGCGATACCAAATAAGGTTAGACTGCTTCAAACTTAGAAAGATAAGGGTAAAATTCATGGTAACCACAAAGAAAGTTAACAAACATACTCTTAAAAAAAGAGGAAAAACATAGAGTCTCAGCAAAAACAAAACCTACAAAACACAAGAAATGAAAAAAAAATCCACAAACAAAAGTAACTCAGCACAAGAGAGTAAGAAGAACAAAGAAAACTTCAGCACCACAAACAAAAAGCACTACAAAATGACAGCAACAAACTCACATCTATCACTAATTACACTCAATGTAAATGGACTCAATGCACCCATAAGGAGACAGAGAGTGACAGAATGGATAAGAAAACAGGATCCATCAATATGCTGTCTACAAGAGACAAACGTTAGAAACAAAGATGTGAATTTATTAAAAGTCAAACGGAAAAAAATATATCAAGCTAACAACTACCAAAAAAGAGCAGGAGTGGCAATTCTAATCTCAGATAAAATAGACTTTAAAACAAAATCTACCATAAAAGACGAAAAGGACACTATATAATGATTAAGGGGAGGATCCATCATGAAGAAATAACCATAATAAACATCTACGCACCCAATGACAGGACTCCAAAATACATAAAACAAACTCTAACAACACTGAAAAGAGAAATTGACAGTTCCACAATAATAGCAGGAGACTTCAAAACACCACTTTCAGTAAAGGACAGAACAACTAAGAAGAAACTCAGGAAAGATACAGAAGACCTACGGGCACAATCAGCCAACTTGACCTCATAGACATATATAGAACACTCCATCCAACCGCTGCAAAGTACACATTCTTTTCCAGTGCACATGGAACGTTCTCCAGAATAGACCACATCTTAGGCCACAGAGCAATCCTCAACAAGATCCAAATTGTTGAGATAATTCAAAGTATCTTCTCTAAACACAATGCTATCAATGTAGAAATTAACAACAGAAAGGGCAAGGAAAAAAAATCAATCACATGGAAACTGAATAGTACCTTGCTTACACATCACTGGGTAATAGAAGAAATCAGAGATGGAATCAAAAAATTCCTAGAATCAAATGAGAATGAAAACACATCATACCAAAACGTTTGGGACACAGCAAAGGCAGTCCTCAGAGGACAGTTTATAGCAATAGATGCACATATCAAAAAAGAAGAAAGGGACAAAATCAAAACATTAACAATAGAATTCAAACAAATAGAAAGAGAAAAGCAAGAAAAGCCCACAGCCACCGGAAGAAAGGAAATAGTAAAGATCAGAGCAGAAATAAATGAAATAGAGAACAGAAAAACAATAGAAATAATCAACAAAACCAAAAGTTGGTTCTTTGACAAAATCGACAAACCACTGGCCAGACTGACAAAAGAAAAACAGGAGAGGACACATATAACCCAAATAAGAAATGATGTGTGGGACATTGCAATAGACTCAACTGAAATAAAAAGGGTTATAACAGAATATTATGAAAAACTATACTCCAACAAATTTGAAAACCTAGAGGAAATGGATAAATTTCTAGAAACACACTACCTACCCAAACTACAACAAAGTGAAGTTGAAAACCTGAATAGACCCACAACAAGAGAAGAGATTGAAAAGGTAATAAAAAAACTCCCAACCAAAAAAAGCCCCGGCCAGATGGCTTCACTGGAGAATTCTACAAAACATTTACAGAAGAATTTGTACCAGTACTACTCAAGCTATTTCAGAGCATGGAAGAGGAAGCAACACTTCCAAATTCATTCTATGAAGCCAGCATAACACAGATACCAAACCAAGCAAACACCTCACAAAAAAAGAAAATTACAGACCACGATCTCTCATGAGTATAGATGCAAAAGTTCTTAACAAAATTCTAGCCAATAGAATTCAGCATCATATCAAAAAAAAAAAATACACCACGACCAAGTAGGATTCATTACAGGTATGCAAGGATGGTTCAACATTAGAAAATCAATCAACGTAAGCCACCACTTAATAAGGGGAAAGAAAAGATTGACAAGATCATCTCAATTGACACAGAAAAGGCATTTGACAAAGTCCAGCATCCATTTCTGATAAAGACTCTCAATAAAATAGGTATAGAAGGGAAATTTCTCCACATAATAAAGGGCATCTATGCAAAACCAACAGCCAACATCATTCTTAATGGAGAGAGGCTGAAAACATTCCCCTTGAAAACAGGAACAAGACAAGGATGCCCTTTATCACCACTCCTATTTAACATTGTGCTGGAAGTTCTAGCTAGAGCAGTAAGGCAATAAAAAGAAATAAAGGGCATCCAAATTGGTAATGAAGAAGTTAAACTCTCCCTGTTTGCAGATGATATGATACTATATATAGAAAACCCTAAAGACTCCACAAGAAATCTACTGGAACTAATAGAAAGATTCAGCAGAGTAGCAGGATACAAGTTAAACATTCAAAAATCAGTTGGATTCCTATACGCCAATAAGGAGAACGATGCAAAGGAAGTTAGGAAACAATACTATTCTCAATAGCCCCTAAAAAGATAAAGTACTTAGGAATTAATCTGACCAGGGATGTAAAAGACCTATACAAAGAAAACTACAAAACACTTCTGCATGAAACCCAAAGGGATCTACATAAATGGAAAGACATACCGTGCTCATGGATAGGCAGACTCAACATTGTGAAAATGACAATTCTACCCAAAGCAATTTACAAATAGAACACAATCCCGATCCAAATACCCACAACATTCTTCAAAGAGATGGAAAAACTAATCATTAATTTTATATGGAAAGGGAAGAAGCCCCGAATAAGTAAAGCACTACTGAAGAAGAAGAATAAAGTTAGAGGACTCACACTATCTGACTTCAGAACCTGCTATACAGCTACAGTAGTCAAAACAGCCTCATACTGGTATGACAGATACATTGACCAATGGAACAGAATTAAGAACCCAGATGTAAATCCATCCACCTACGGTAACCTGATCTTTGACAAGGGCCCAAATTCCATAAAATGGGGAAAAGACAGTCTTTTTAACAAATGGTGCTGGCAAAACTGGATATCCATCTGCAAAAAATGAAACAGGACCCATACCTCATGCCATATACAAAAACTACTTCAAAATGGATCAAAGACCTGAATATTAAGCCTAAAACTATAAAGATCATAGAAGAAAAAATAGGACCAACACTTCAGGCCTTAATACACGGCATTAACAGGATACAAACCGTAACCATCAATGCACAAACCCCAATAGATAAGGTAGATAACTGGGATCTTCTAAAAATCAAACACCTATGCTCTTCAAAGACTTCATCAAAAGACTAAAAAGAGAACCTACAGACTGGGAAAAAAATTTTGGACAGTACAAGTCAGACAAAGGTCTAAGCTCCATGATCTACAAGAAAATCCAACACCTCTACAACAAAAAGACAAATAATCCTATTAAAAAATGGGCAAAGGAAATGAACAGACACTTCACCAAAGAAGACATTCAGTTGACCAACAGACACATGAGGAAATGCTCACGATCACTAGCCATTAGAGAAATGCAAATTAAAACCACAATGAGATACCATCTCACCCCGGCATTACTGGCAAGAATCAAAAACTCTGGAAACAACAAATGTTGGAGGGGCTGCAGGGAGATGGGAACTCTTATGCACTGCTGGTGGGAATGCAAAATGATACAACCATTTTGGAAAATGATATGGTGCTTCCTCAGAAAGCTAGAAGTAGACATACCATTCAATCTAGCAATTCCACTCTTAGGAATATATCCTAGAGAAATAAGAGTCGTCACTTGAATAGACATATGCACACCTAGGTTCATGGCAGCATTGTTCACAATAGCAAAAAGATGGAAACAACCTAGATGCCCATCAACAGATGAATGGATAAACAAACTATGGTACATACACACAATGGAGTGCTATGCAACGAGAAAGAACAAGAATGAATCTATGAAGCATCTCATAACATGGATGAAACTGGAGGACATTATGCTGAGTGAAATAAGTCAATCACAAAAGGACAAATATTGTATGAGACCGCAATTGTAAAAACCCATGAAAAAGTTCACACACAAAATGTAACAATCTTTGTTGGTTACCAAGGATGGGAGGGGTGGGGGGGAAATACTAAATAGGCAATAGATAAGTGGTATCTTGGGTGAAGTGTGAGACAGTACACAGTACAGGGGAAACTAGCACAACTTGTACAAGGAAAGGTCATGGAAGCCCCATAGACACATCCAAACTCCCTGAGGGACTGACTTGCTGGGTGGAGGGCTGTGGGGACCATGGTCTCGGGGAACATCTAGCTCAATTGGCATGACACAGCTTATAAAGACAATGCTGTACATTCTACCTTGGTGAGTAGTGTCTGGGATCTTAAAAGCCTGTGAGTGGCCATCTAAGATACTCCACTGGTCTCATCCTTTCGGGAGCAAGGGAGAATGAAGAGAACAGGATATAAGGAAAACATTAGTCCGAGGGACTAATTGTCCACAGCTACCAAGGCCTCCACCAGACTGAGTCCAGTAGAGCTAGATGGTGCCCGGCTACCACCACTGACTGCTCTGACCAGGATCACAACAGAGGGTTCTAGACAGAGCTGGAGAAGGATGTAGAACATAATTCTAACTTACAAAAAAAAGACCAGATTTACTGGCCTAAAGGAGACTGGAGAAACCCTGAGAGTATGGCCCCCAGACACCCTTTTAGCTCAGTGGTGAAGTTGTCTCCGAGATTCTCCATTCAGCCTGGGAGTGGACAGCCCCATAAAACCAAATGAGACTAATGAGCTACAGTAGTCCAGTGACAAGGGCCAGAAGGCAGAAGGGGACAAGGAAGCTGGTGATAGGGAACCCAAGGTTGAGTAAGGATAGTGTTGATGTGTTGTGAGATTGTTAACCATAGTCATAGGGCAACATTTGTAGTAACTGTTAAATGAGAAACTATTTTGTTCTGTAAGTCTTCATCTTAAATGAGAATAACAGCACAATTGGAAGAGCGTAGTCAGTGTCACTGAACTGTCCATGTAGAAATTTTTGAAATGGTGTTTCTTTGGCTACGTGTATTTTCACCAAAAAAATAAAAGGTTGAGAAGTTAGAGGGTTGACGTGTTGTGGGGTTGTTAACCAATGTCATAAAACAACATGTGCACTACTGTTTCATGAGAAACTATTTGTTCTGTAAGTCTTCACCTGAAGTACAATAAAAAGAAAAAAAAAAAGAATCAGGGTTAAATTAAGACCTTCCCAGATAAGCAAAAACTGATGACGCTTTTTTGAAAGCTAGACATACCTTACTTGAAAATCTCAAGGGAGTCTTTCAAATTGAAAAGAAAGGGCACCAGACAGTAACTCAAAGCCACACATTGGAAAAAAAACCTCCATTGAATGTAATCTCATGGATAAGAATAAAGACCAGAGTTGAGGTATTTTTGGTTGGTAATTTTAGTTGTTATGTCTTTTATGCTTTATAACAACAAATGCATTAAAAAATAAGTATACATTTATGTTATAGGACACATGATGCATAAAGATGTAACAGGTGATAACAGCAACATAAATGGGGAGGGGGAATAGTTCTCCAAAGACAATTTTTATATATTAATTCAGTTAGTATCATTAAATTGGGTATTTATAAATATAAGATGGGAAATCTAATCTTCATGATAACCACATTAAAAAACTAAAAAAATATATATACAAAGAAAAGGAGAAGGGAAGGAAACTAGCTCACTATAAAAAATGAACAAAACACAAATGTTGGCAATATCGGAGGAAGTGAAAATATGAGACACACACACACACACACACACAAACCAATAAGAAAAAGACAGAAGTAAGTCTTTCTTTACCAGTAATTACTTTAACTATAAGTGGATTAAATTCTCTAGTCAAAAATCCTAGATGTGCAAAATGAATTGGAAAAAAAAAAGGTCTAACTATATTCTGCCTACAAGAGAGGTATCTTAGGAATGTGGAAGGATTGAAAAAAATATTCCATGCAAATAGTAACCAAAAGACAACTGTGGTGGTGATTTTAACATTAAAATGTAGACTTTAAATTAAAATCTGTTATAACATATGAGGAATGGTATTTATATAATGATATAAGGGTCACTTCATCCAGAAGATACATCAATTATAAATATATATTCACCTAACATCAAAGTCCCAGAATATATAAAGCAAACACAGAATTAAAGGATTACAGGCAGTCCCCAGGTTATGAACGTCTGACTTATGGACAACGTGTACTTGCCTTTTAATGTTATTTAAATTGCCCTCACTTTAAAATGATTGAACCAAACCCTACTCACAACAAATTCTTCAACCGCGCCACCAGGGCTCCTTTTGCTCTTAGACATAATCTGGTCCAAATAAATCTGGACAGCCTGAATTTGTCAGAGAATGTGCACTGATTCATTATATTGATGACATCAGCTGTTTGGACTGGATGAGCAAGAGGTGGCTAGTATGCTCAAATCCTTGGTAAGATGCATGCACTCCAGACACACAGATAAACTGTACAAAGATCCAGTGACTTGTTTAGGTGTCATCGAGTCAGTTCTGACTCATAGGGAACTTATGTACAACAAAACAAAACACTGCCCAGTCCTGTGCCATCCTCACAATTGTTGCTATATTTGAGCCCATTTTTGCAGCCATTGTGTCAGTCCATCTTGTTGAGGATCTTCCTCTTTTTTGCTGACCCTCTACCTTATCAAGTATGATGTCCTTCTCCAGGAACTGGTGCCTCCTGATAACATGTCTAAAGTACGTGAGATGAAGAATCACCATCCTCGCTTCCAAGGAACACTCTGCCTGTACTTCTTCCAAGACAGACTTGTTCATTCTTCTAGTAGTCCACCATATATTCAGTGTTTTTCACAAACATTATAATTCAAAGGCATCAATTCTTCTTTGGTCCTCCTTATTCATTGTTTAGTTTTCACATGCATATGAGATGAATGAAAATACCATTGCTTGGATCAGGCACATCTTAGTCCTCAAAGTGAGAGCTTTGCTTTTTAACACTTTAAAGAGATCTTTTGCAGCAGATGTCCCCAATGCAGTGTGCCATTTTATTTCTTCACTGCTGCTTCCACGGGAGTTGATTGTGGATCCAAGTAAAATGAAACCCTTGACAACTTCAATATTTTCTCCATTTACCATGAAGTTGCTTATAGATCCAGTTGTGACAATTTTTGTTTTATGTTGAGCTGTAATTTATACCTAAGGCTGAAGTCTTTGATCTTTATCAGTAGGTGCTTTAAGTCCTCTTCACTTTCAGCAAGCAAGGTTGTGTCATCTGCATACCATTGTTAATGAGTCATCCTCCAACCTGATGCCTAGTTCTTCTACTTGTAGTCCAGTTTCTCAGATTATTTGCTCAGCGTACAAATTGAATAAGTATGGTGAAAGGATAAACCCTGCGGCACATCTTTCCTGATTTTAAACCACGCAGTATACCCTTGTTCTGTTCAAACTACTGCCTCTTGGTCTCCTTATAGATTCTACATGAGCACAGTTAAATGTTCTGGAATTCCCATTCTTCAAAATCCTACCTATAATTTTTAATGATCCACATATTCGAATGACTTTGGGTAGTCAATAAGACACAGGTAAACATCTTCCTGGTATTCTTTGCTTTCATCCAAGATCCATCTGACATCAACAATGATGTCCCTTGTTCCACATCCTCTTCTGAATCCAGCTTGACTTTCTGGCAGTTCCCTGTCGATGTACTTACTGCGGCAACCGTTTTTTAATGATCTTACAAAATTTTACTTGTGTGTGATATTAATGATATTGTTCCATAATTGCCACATTCTGTTGGATCATCTTTCTTTGGAATGACACAAATATGGATCTCTTCCAGTCGGTTGGCAAGGTGGCTGTCTTCCAAATTTCTTGGCATAGACAAGTGAGAGCTTCCAGTGTTGCATCCCTTTGTTGAAATGTATCAATTGGTGTTCTGTCCATTCCTGGAGCCTTGTTTTTTGTCAGTGTCTTCAGTGCAGGTTGGACTCATTTACTACCTCTTGGAATGACTGAACATTTACCAGTTCTTTTTGGTATAGTGACTCTGTATATTCCTTCCATTTTCTTCTGATGCTTCCTACATCGTTCAACATTTTGCCCATAGAATCCTTCAATATCGCAATTCAAGGCTTGAATTTTTTCTTCAATTCTTTCCGCTTGAGAAATGCCAAGTGTGTTTTTCCGTTTTGGTTTTCTATCTCCAGGTCTTGCACATTTCATTATAATTCTTTGGCTTTTGGAGCTGCCCTTTGGATTCTTCTGTTACTTCTTTTACTTCATCATTTCTTCCTTTTGCTTTGGTTACTCTACATTCAAGGGCAAGTTTCAGTCTGTTTTGACATGCATTTTGGTCTTTTCCTTCTTTCCTATCTTTTTGATGACCTTTTGCTTTCTTTATGTTTGATGTCCTTGATGTCATTCCACAACTTGCCTAGTCTTTGGTCATTAATATTCAATGAGTCAAATCTATTCTTGAGATGGTCTCTAAATTCAGGTGGAATATTCTCAAGGTTTTGGCTCTCGTGGACTTACTTTAATTTTTTTCAGTTTCAGCTTGAACTTGTATATGAGCAACTGATGGTCTGTTCTGCAGTTGACCCCTGGCCTTGTTCTGAGCTTTTCCATTGTCTCTTTCCACAAATGTAGTCAGTTTGATTCCTGTGTATTGCAACTAACAAGGTTCACATGTACAGTCACCTGTGCAGGGACCCTGGGTCCAAAGGACACATCATTCTCCTGGCTCTTGCTTCTTGGTGGTATGAGGTTACCATGTCTCTCTGCTCGCTTCTCTTTTATATCTCAAAAGATATTGGCTTAAGACATCACCTAATCTTGTAGATTGAGTCCTGCCTCATTAACATAACTGCCACTCTTCCTACCTCATTAACATCATAGAGGTAGAATTTACAACACACAGGAAAATCACATCAGATAACAAAATGGTGGACAGTCACACAATACTGGGAATCATGGACTAGCCAAGTTGACACACATTTTGGATGAACAAATAATTCAGTCCATAACACTTATATTTGTTATTATTTAAGTAATGTGATTTTTTTCTTCTCTGTTTGCTTTTAAGATTTCTCTCTTCATCATTGGTATTAAACAATCTAATTAAAATGTGCTTTGGTGCAATGATCTTCATATTTCTTGTGCTTTGTCTTTGTCAATATTCTTGTATCTGTGGGTGTATAGTTTCCATCAATTAAAAAACACATAATTTCTTTAAAAGATTTTGTGTGCCTCCTCTTATTTGAGGAATCTTCTGACATATATTTTCAGCTTCTCAAATTTTTTTCCCACAGATGACTGATGGTCTGTTATACTTTTTTCAGGTTTCATTCCTACTGTATTTCAATTTGGATAGTGTTTACAGCTCTGTCTTCAAGTTTACTAATGTTTTCATCTGCAACATCTAATCTAGTCTTAATCTCATTTTTAATTTTAGATTTTTTTCTTCCATTATTTGATTCTCTATGTATTCCATATTTCTTTCTAACACACTCATGCTTAGATCTGTATTCTTGAACATATTGAATATAGTTATAAAATCTCCATTAATATACTTTAGAACTAATTCTATCATCTGAGTAATTTCTGGATCTGTTTCATTGACTGTTCTTTTCTCCTCATTTTAGATCATAATTCCCTACTTCTTTACATTCCTTTATTTTTGAGAGTTTCCATTTCCAATATGTTTATTCGAAACCTCTTAAAACCATAAAAGTAATGCATGTTCACTGTAAAATAAAATACAGAACTGTGTAAGTAAAAAGTGAGACTTCCCAAAGAGATCATAAATATGATTAAAAAATAGTTTAAATTACTTTGAATTTATATTTTTTCACTCCACAATATATCAGGAATATATTTATAAATACAAATCCCTCATTATATTGAATGGTTGTATATTATTTCACTGTACAGAAAAATTTATCTGAGCAGATACTGGTTTTGTAGAAGAAAAGAGCCAGACTCCCCTTTCATGTAGACCTGTGGAAACTTTTTTGTTGTTGTCGTTGTTTTGTAAATTTTTTAATGAGTAATTCAGAAATTTTTCACTCTGTTTGACTTAGGTTTGTTGTTGTGTGCCATCGAGTCAGTTTTGACTCATAGTGACCCTGTAGGACAGAGTGGAACCGCCCCACAGGGTTTCCAATGTAGTACTCTTCATGGAATACCAATTGAGATGTTTTCGACAAACAGATGCAGCACTGAAGTTCTCACTCCTCTCTACCAATAAATTTGGAAGACAGCTGCCTGGCCAATCAACTAGAAGAGATCCATATTTCTACTCATTCCAAAGAAAGGTGATCCAACTGAATGTGGAAGTTATTGAACAATATCATTAATATTATACACAAGTAAAATTTTCCTGAAGATCATTCAAAAGTGGCTATAGCAGTGTATTGACAGGGAACTGCCAGACATTCAGGCTGGATTCAGAAGAGGGTGTGGAACCAGGGATATCACTGCTGATGTCAGACAGATCCAGGCTGAAAACAGAGAATACAGAAAGATGTTTACCGGTGTTTTATTGACTATGCAAAGGCATTCAGCTCTGTGGATCATAACAAATTATGGATGTGGATCATAACAAATTATGGATAACATTGCGAAGAATGAGAATTCCAGAATACTTCATTGTGCTCCTGAGGAAACTGTACACAGATCAAGAGGCAGTTGTTCGAACAGAACAAGGGAATACTGTGCGGTTTAAAGTTAGGAAAAGTGTGCGTCAGGGTTGTATCCTTTCACCATACCTATTCAATCTGTATGTTGAGAAAATAATCCAAGAAGCTGGACTCTATGAAGAAGAACAGGGCGTCAAGATTAGAGGAAGACTCATTAACAACTTGTGTTATGCAGATGACACAACCTTGCTTGCTGGAAGTGAAGAGGACTTGAAGCCCTTACTGATGAAGATCAAAGACCACAGCCTTCAGTATGGATTTACACCTCTACATAAAGAAAACAAAAATCCTCACAACTGGACCAATAAACAACATCATGATAAATGGAGAAAAGACTGAAGTTGTCAAGGATTTCATTTTGCTTGGATCCACAATCAACACCCAGGGAAGCAGGAGTCAGGAAATCAAAAGATGCATTGCATTGGGCAAATCTGCTGCAAAAGATCTCTTTAAAGTATTGAGAAGCAAAAACGTCACCTGGAAGACTAAGGCTTGCCCTACGAAACCCAGGTATTTTCAATTGTCTCATATTCATGCGAAAGCTGGACGATAAATAATGACGACTGAAGAAGAATTGATGCCTCTGAATTGTGGTGTTGGTGAAGAATATTGAATATACCCATGGACTGCCAAAAGAATGAACAAGTCTGTCTGGGAAGAAACATGACCAGAATACTCCTTAGAAGCAAGGATGGCAAGACGACATTTCGCAAACTTTGGACATGTTATTAGGAGGGATCAGTCCCTGGAGTAGGACATCCTGCTTGGTGAAGTACAGGGTCATCGGAAAAGAGGAAGGCCCTCAACAAGATGGATTGTCACAGTGGCTGCAACAATGGGCTTAAGCATAACGACAATTGTGAGGATGGCAAAGGACCGGGCAGTGCTTTGTTCTGTTGTACAGAGTGTTGTTATGAGTTGGAACCCACTGGATGGCAACTAACAGCAACAACAATCTTTATGTAAGCTAACTGCCACATCTTTCTTCCACAGAGCAGTTGGTGGGTTCAAATCGCCAACCTTTCGGTTAGCAGTCCAGTGCATAACCAGTCCACCGGTGGTTAAGTAATTTCTCCAGCAGTAATTTCTCCTGCAGGAACGGGAGGACAAAGCATGTAACTCCTTAATAGAACTCCATAGCCACTTGTGAGCTTAATAAAATTCCATGACCCTGCAGATTTTATTGTCTCTCCACTTCCATACAGGACCACCATCCTGAATACTGATACATAATTTATTTACCACTTTTTTAGTGTTATGTAAATAAAATAGCATGCTATTTGCATTTCAGTTTGTCTTCTTTTGTTGCATATTTTATTTGAGAGCTTCATGCATTTGATTATATATAGTTTTCCTTCCTGCAGGATGTACTATTGCATTAATATTAATATTTAATAATGATATTAATCACTAATCAATTAGAATTATGACACAATTATAATTGCATTATGATATATACTTATAATACAATAATTATTTAATATACGTTACAAAATACATATATCCACTCTTCTGTTGAAGAATATTTGAATTGTTTCTAATTTTTGGTCGCTACTAATAATGCTGCTAGAAACATCTTTATGATTCTTCTGATTTATGTGTTTACACATTTCTATTGAGTTTATTCCTAGAATTGATATTGTTGCTCCATAGGGTAAGCTTATTTCATCTTCAGTAGATACTATCAGAATGTTTTCAAAATAGCTTTACGTATTTACTCTCTGCCAACAGTTTGTGGGGGTCCTACTTGTCCCACATCTTTACTGACATCGCACTTGGTCAGTAATTTTAATTGCCACGTTTATTGAATATGTAGTGAAATCTCATTGTGACTTTAATTTGCTTTTCTCTGGTAAGTAATGAGTTTGAGCACTGTTTCTGAAATACATTAACTATTTGAATATTCTTTGAAGTGCATTTCCATGTCACTGGATCATTTTACTTGTATATTTTGGAATATTCCTGGATAATGTGTACTTCAAATATTTTGTTTCATCCCTTTTTTTCTCTCTCTCTTGCACTTTTTCTCTCTCAATGGTGTCTTTTGATGAACAAAATTCTTAATCTTAGTAGGATCCAATTTATCAATATTTTCCTCTTGTATGTGTTTGTGTGTGTGAATGTAATGGTTAAGCACTTGGCTCCTAACTGAAAGGTTGGCAGTTCGAATCCACCCAGAGGCATTTCAGAAGAAAGCCCTGGTGATCTACTTCTAAAACATCATAGCCATTGAAAACCCTGTGTAACACAGTTCTATTCTGAAACATAAGGGATCACCGTGAGTTGGAGATGGGAAGTAAGTTTAACCTTCTTGATAGAACCTTTCATTATGCAAACACAGAGTTATTGGGAAGAACAATTATTTACCAGGTTAGTAATTAAATTTAAAATTTAAAATCATAGACTGTGTGAAAGGAGAGATTTAGAGAGAGAGTAACCAAATGAGAAGACAGACTGCAAGTAGCATGGATTAATAATAACCATCAAGTCAGTGTCTGGGTAAAAATGACAACTTTACATCCTAAAGCAATGATTTTTCCATTTATGCTTAGTTATACATATGAAATAATTTAAGATTAATTTGTTTATAGCTGCAGAATTTTGGGCAACTTTTGTCTTTAGTAATTGAAATAATTTTATTCTGTCTTTTCTTCCTTCTGCCTTTCTAAATCATTATATATTTCACATAATTTATATGTATTAAGATCAATTATATAATGGCTAAATTACTTTTGGTCTATCATTGTTTCAAATCATTTTTAGGCTAAAGTCCTTGTTTTAGTGATTAGACAAAAAATTATTGAAAATTAATTCACATCCACAAGGGAATTCAAGTTTTGCTACTATTTTTAAGATACTAAGTGAAAATAACTCATGAGTTTCATTATGTTTCAAATATAATCATTGTAGTTCTGCAATATCTTATCAGATATGTTTTGGAATTCAGAAATTTTCAGAATATAGAAAGGTAATATAAGGCATATACAGTATGCTTTGTAACACTACCAGCAAGGTTAAGGGCAGAACTCTATCATGAAATACCTTATTACTTCCACAGGAAATCATGAATAAGCAAATCAAGTAGGATAAATACAGACTACAAATAACGACGTATGTTTTCAGGTCAGGAGTTACAACTCAATAAGATCAGATCAGATTTTGACACCAAATTGGTCACACACACACACACACACACACACACACACACACACACACACTGTATATATATGGGAGCCCTGGTGGCACAGTGTTTAAGAGCACCACTGCTAACCAAGAGGTCAGCAGTTCAAATCCACCAACCACTCCTTGGAAACCTTATGAGGCAGTTCTTCTCTGTCCTATAAGGTCACTATGAGTTGGAAATGACTCGACAGCAATGGATTTGGTTTTGGTTTATATATCTATATATACATATACATATATATATATATATATATATATATATATATATGCATTCAGATTTCAGAAACGTGGTACATTTTGTGAAAACAAAACAAAGTTCTTGATTATCTTTGTTTAAATATGAGTCCATTTATTTTGCTAATTTCTAAATATCCTCTCATTTACTGTGTAATTATGATTCACTCAATTCTTTGAACTTGTTTCTTCATCCATTTTAGTTTTCTTACATACTTTAATTATCCTCTCTGCAAAGTTATTTATGCAATTAAATGATCCTAGCAAATAATAATATAAACACTACACTATCTTGCAAATTTTTTAATAAATATTAAAAAGCTCTTATATTTCATTAATATTATTCAATAAGATAGTAAAGTTTTCCTTAAATCAATGCTTATTAAAATCCCCTATAGATATATTTTCAAAAATCTTCAAAAAAAATTATCAAGTCCTCTATAGAAATATTGTTTTAAATCTGAAAAAAAATTATCTATTTGTATTTTGTGACAATTAAGAATAATCATTTTGAAATGTGGCATGCGTGCAAGTACACGTAATTATATATTTGTATGTGTATTTGGAAAGAATGTGTGGAAATATTTTGGTGTTTTTGAAGCTTGTGTTTATATAGGAAAAATATGAGATTGAATTAAGAAAATTTACCTTGCCATGAAAGTTTGAGTTTCCCAGAAAGGAGACTCTGGGAGGAGCTTTGCATACACGATCTTGATTGGGGAGCACTCTTGGGATCAGCACCTGTATTCCAATTTGAAGTAGAACTGCCCAGAACTTAAATAAAGAAGCTATTTTTAGTGCAGGGCAAGTTCTGGGAGAGGAATATATCTGAGATCTGTCAGCTAGCAACAATACAAGACTGAGAGTATAAGTGATTTAATACTAGATATCTGCATGTATTTACTTCATGTTATGGTTAAGGGTGTGTCAAATTCTCTGGGGCATGATTCTCAGTGGTTTGGCAATTATGTAATGATGTAATTGGCAGTTGTGTAATTATGTAATTTGGCAGTTAATGTAATGATGTAATCATTCTACATTTTGAGATCTGTTATAGTTATCTCCCATTTTGTGATCTGACGTGGGCAGCAATCAGTTGATAAGAGAGTTTCCATGGGGTTGTGGCCTGCATCCAATATAAACAAATGTTTTGGAAAAGCTTGCAAGCTCTGAATCCTGCATCCAATTTGTCATTCTCTCATCTCTGGTTCTTGGGATGTGAGTCAGCAGCCTTCTGCCTGACCTGCAGATCTTGGGATTTGCTAGCTCCCGCAACCCTGTAAGCTAGCAACCTTCCATCTGACCTATCAATTTGGGGTTTGTCGGCCCTGCAACCACATTTGGGAATAGGGTTTTCTTTGTTGTGTTAATGAAGACATATGAGTGTAGGGTGTGTCTTAAGCCAATCACTTTTGAGATATAAATGGAGCATATCAGGCACAGAGTCAAGCAAGCGTGAATGGGGGCAAGATAGATGCTATGCGGAAATCTCCAAGGAACTCCAAGAAGAGTACTGGAGAAGCTGACACAAGGATTTTCCTCCAGATGGGTCAAACAGAGCTTTCCCCTAGAGCCAGCACCCCAACTTCAGACTTCTAGCATCCCAAACTATAAGCAGCAGCCCTGATGGCATAATGGTTAAGAGCTCGGCTGCTAGCCGAAAGGTTGGCGTTTTGAACCCACCTAATGGCTCCACAGGAAAAAGACCTGGTGACCTGTTCCTGCAAAGACTGCAGTCGAGAATCCTATGGGGCAGTTTGAGTCTGTCACACAGAGTCACTATGAGTCGGAATCAACTCAATGGCACAAAATAAGAAAGTGAGAAAATACATTTCTGTTCACTAAAACCACCCACTTGTGGTATTTCTGTTATAGCACCACTAAGAAACTAAGACACCCACTGTCGTGTCTCGTTTTCTGGAAAGTGGGTCCATAGTTTGATGTAATGTTATGTGGGATCCCATGCTGATAGGAAAAGAAAAAAAAACTTTTAAGTTTTTGCATAGTGTGATGATCAAGTACTTGAAACAATAAAGGCAAACTTTTGTCTATAATATATGTAGACTCCAGTCAAGAGGAACCATTGCCTTCACTGGCATGAGATCAAGATTTTCATACTTCATGTCCACTGCCATGGACACATCCACATGCATTTCTCCTGATCTCCTTTTCTCTAAACTTCCATACTCCTGATGAAGCAGTCAAGGCACTTACCCCTGCCCATGTTCTAACCATTGGCCATTCTTTTTTTCCACAAAATTGGGTAAATAGATACACTTCTTGAGTGCCCTTTGCGAGAATTTCACCTTGTATTCTTTCAAGGTCACCTGGGAGTGTGGCTGAAATATAGCGGAGTATACTTTACACCCATATATGGAACTTAGCTGAGGGAGAGGTGTCAGTACAACAGTGGCAAAGTACATAGTGGTCTGGGCTATTTGCTTGTGTACCTTACTTCTGCCTTGTACTCTTGTTTACGCCTTATCTTAAATGCATCTCTTCCATCATATAATGGATTGCTGCTGGTCAAATCTGACCTTATTATTTGGTTGTTCTAACAGAACCCAGCTCATGATGGAGAGTTCTAACCACAAGGTCACTTAATACTCCAGGGCCAAGTAATATGCCAGGAATTGTTTCTCAAAAAGCACATACATGTCTATTGAAGGTGTCACAATATTGATTTATTACCCTAAAGGTCTAGATTGTAGTTCTCCTATTGAGGCTTGCCATAAATTCCACATGGCATATTTTTCCTCTGCAGATATCAACACTACTATTTAATCTTCTAAGTCATATGGCCCATGTGGCAGAGACACTTATATCTCAGGCTGGACCACATGTATAGCCCTATATTTCTCTAGGATCAATTTGAAGCTAGTAGGCTTTTGCGTCATCTTGCATATGGATCAGAACAGTATTCTCAAATGTGGCTATGCTTCCTCCAAAATCTGAAGAGGCCTACTGGATATTGGGCTTCCTCTCTATTGGTGAGACATGCAGGATACAATATTATGTCCTTATCTTGGTTGAGGTGTGTCCTAGAATATCTCAGACACTGGGGACTCTCAAATCTACACTAATGTGGTGATACCTGATCTTGGTCTGTCTTACTCGCTGGAGTGTATGTATTTTACCAAAGCATCCAATAAAGTCACCACTCTTTGCTCATCTGGTCCTGTTCTACTCTATTCTGTAGAGTCATTATGATTCAGAATCGACTCAAGGGCAGTGGGTTTTTTTACTCCTATTAATATGATGTTATTATTAGAGTATACTAATGGGTTGTTCTTCCAAATGTCCAGATGTTTCAGGTTTCTTTTGAGGATGGGGACAGGAGAGTTAAATAACATTAGGGCAAGACAATCAAATGTATATTGTTGTCTGTCTCAAGTAAATGTAAGCTTTTCTGATCCTTCTTTCTAATAGGGATGAAAACGAATATATTTTCCCTATCAGTGACCATATGTCATGAGTCTAATAGTGTGTTAATCTGCTCTAGCAAAGATACACCTCTGGCATATGAGCTGTAATAGGGGCTGCTGCTGATTTGAATTTGTAGTATCCTTTTAGTATTCTCTAGACTTTATCTCTGTATGTGTGTTTTAATTTTTTTAAATCGGTGGTTTAATGGTGCTTTTAGCTATTTAAAGTTGGCAATAATCTCTGCCATACCTTCAGAGTGTGATATGATTTATTTTCTTCGTGAATGGTAGGGAGGCAGTTTCAGAGACCTCCATTTGACATTAACCTCTGACAGCTCATAACCCAGAGACGAAAATACCAATGTGGGGTTTTGGCCATTTATGGAGTATATCCATCTTGACTTTACATTTGGGAATCAGAGAAATCATCACCAGGAGCTCTGTAGACTTACTGAGCACGCTGTGACCCAGACTTGATCACAGACTCAGTTCATTACCCAGTCCCCATACACACCCACTCAACAGAAGTCCATAAAATGCTTTGGAACGTCTGCTATCAAAGTCAGCTAGGACCCTGTGTCCAACAGTCCTCAAAATGTTTGAATATTTTTCTTTCCCATGGTATAATTACCCAATTAAAAGACCATACATCTCTTTTAGAGGGACTCAGAACTCAAATCAAATATTTTTGCCATGGTATTGTGTGGTTCTTGCGTCATGGGACCAGCCCTCTCTATAACCAATAGGTTCCAGGTCTGAAAACTGGCTCAGATCCAGAAACTGGTAAAATATAATGAGATTTCATTTGGGCAGCTGCCCACAGTATCCTGCTTATCCATTCTTGGTTTCTTTTGAACCATATTCTTCTCAGCTACTCATTTGTTTTGCCCTAGAACTGTTCTACTAACCATCTCTTTTGCTCTTTGCAGGTCATAATGCTCTGACTGAAACACCAGCCCTTCCTAGCTCATTATGATAATCATGGACACCTTTTATTTCTGATGGTTAAGCACCTCCGTTTGGCCCCTATTTAATTTCAGGATCCTGTCATCCTCCTTGCTGTCAGAGACCCCAGATCTGTGATCGTGTAATATACAGTCAGTCATGGCCAACAGAGGGCATCCACCATCAACCTTTTCAGTGATGCCAGTCTCCCTATCACCAGCACATTCCTATTGCTTTGGTAAAGGGCCTGTCTTCTGCTGCCATTTATGGAGCATATTCATGTGAGTTCTCCTACCTTATATAGTATACCTAGTCCAGCTGGCCTAATTCTTTGAGTCTTTTGATTACTTCTTCAGTATATCTCATGGTAGATCTGGCATTTCTACTTCATATAGTATGGACTGTAATTTTCTTCATGTTTCCAGACCATCTTGACAGTTTGAGAGTACAGTATCCTGGAGTCCTTGCTAGGATGCTGAATCCTATATTATGGGAGAATGCCCTCGTATTGATAAACTCTCCTTTGCCAAACTTTATGTTGTGCCTCTGGTCCCATATGTGTGTTTTCCTGGCTCCTTCAGTGTATTATGGCAAGATCCCACAGGTGTGTCTGGGTGTAGTCCTGTTTTTCTTCTTAGCAGACGCACAGTTTACCTTTCTGTGTTATACTGTGCTGTGATCTTGTCATTGGTCTGGTAGACAAGAGGAGCTGGGGGAGAAGATCTGAAGGAAAGCTCTCTGTCTTGAAAGTGAGATGAATTTGCATCACATTCAAGCAAGCTGAGATCGCTAGCCTTCGTTGAAGAGGAAAGCCTTGATGTTTTAGTGCAGTGATTTAGATTTTCCTATGCCATGTCTAAGAATTCCACCCTTTCCCAATCAGGGTTCTGACTTTGGTGTAGTAGAACTCTCAGGATTGAGATTGTAACTTTCTCTGGAGTAGCATTACCATTCAATCAAGTCCTGAGCTTGATCCAAAGGTTTTCCTGACCTCTAATAGCAGGAGATGAGATCTACATGCTACCAAGGAGATCTGGTTTTTACACTCTGACATAAATTTGTGATTATTTACCTTCATCTTTTTATTGTCTTTGTTTTTAATTCATCATTAATACCAAGTATGAGCCATTAGATTCTATAGTCTTTATAATTATTATGTCCCCAGTATTTCTCAAATGCCTGATAAATTGCATGCCTCACTGTATTCCCTTACACTAGCATACACATCACAGTTTACCACCGTGAGATTTTAACCACTGCACCAATACTATATGCCACAGGCTATTGGTTCTCTACCTATCACAGGACTGAAAGTGATGGGTGTCTGTTTTTTCTTTTTACCTGGCAGCTGATGGATGATCCAGTTCCTAGAGTGTGTTTTCTCATATCATTTCTTGTGCTGTTAGTGCAGTCTGGATTCCCTCAGAAGCACTCTAAGAGGGATGTTTGTAAGAAATATTTGTCAGGGAGTGATTCCAGGATCAGCACAAGTGAGGAAGGGAAAGAATCTGAATTCGGCAGGGGGACAATAAGAGATGTGATTTGAAACTGGGATGGATCTTTAGAGTTATCTGCAACCGGGGCTAATCCCAGGTTGGCCAGTCATGGGAAGAGGAGATGTCCTTGGATAAGACAGCCCTCTTTACCTGACAAAAAGCCTCAGAAATGTACTTAGGTGAAAGCTGTTGGCCGTCAGCACTCCTCAGAGATCAGGGAATAAGTGCCTAAGTCTTGAATAAGGAAAAAAGTAATGAAACATTATTTGTAAATTTGAGATTTGGAAACAACATAAACACACATCAGTGGGGGAATGGATTAATGAAACAGAGCAATGGACAACAACATTCAACAGTTAAAATCAATAAAGTGGATCTACAGAAGTTCTGTGGACAGTTCTCAAAAAAATAGGAAAGTGAATATTAAAAGCAACGTGCAGCATAGCATATACGTGTATCATTTACATAAGCTCAAAATGCACAGGATAATTCTCTATGTTCTTGAGGGATATAATCAAGAGCTTACAAAAATAACAAATTGACTAAAAATATAAAATATATATATATGAAAATCAAATGATTGACAAGGCTTGTCACTGGGGAGGGAACAAGGAGAATTAAACTCAGGAGAAACCCATAGAGAACTCCAAATATTTTCATGCCATTTATATAAAAATTAAAAAAAAAAAAAACAAATAAATGCATTGCCATTGAGTTGATTCCGAGTCACAGCCACCCTATAGGACAGAGTAGAACTGTCCCATAAAGTTTCCAAGGAGCGACTGGGTTGGATTCAAACTGCTGAGCTTTTCGTTAGCGGCTGAGCTCTTAACCACTTTGCCACCAGGGCTCCATATAAAAATAGGAAGCTAGATATTGACACAATAAAAATTTAAATTCTGGTCTCTGACTGCAAGATGAATGTCCTTCCCACAACAATGTCTAATAACATCTTGAAACTTTTCTTTAATCATTAGCTACTATATCCCAAGACAGCTCATTCCATTTTTATCTTCAATCCCACTGCCAACAGCTGAATTCGAATCTTCCAATGTTTTGCTTGAATGATTTAATGGTATCCCATGCATATTAACTAATCCATCTAATACATCATTATAGTATTAAAATAATGGTATTCCCAACACACACCACTAATATCACTCCTTGTTCAAAACCATCAATTGGTCCTCATTGCCCACTAAATTCTGTACAAAAACAGACAGACAGACAGATAACGTAAGAAAATAAGTAAGATGATCATCCAGGATATCAACCACCTAACTTAAGGATCGAAGAGAAGAAAAAGATAAAAGAGAGAAAAATAATTTCAAACAAATAGTATACTTAATCTTAAATTTTACATATTTATTTCCTCTTTGTAATCTTCAGATATGAAAAGATAACGTTTATGTACCTCGTAATTAGGACAAACATATGATCTGCTTTGCTTGAGACAGTCCTGGTGGACCCAATTATCCTAGCATAATTATTAATAATGCATCTTTTCACTCCCAAAAATGTGCTAGTTTGGACTCAAAATTATATATTCACCCTACATCAAATCTTGGCTTTTTTGTTTTCCAAGATAAACCTCCTTTTTTTTCAAGATAAACCTACTTGGGTTATTTACTTAAGTGAAGGTATTACATTTAAGCCCTAACAGATTTACCCCTAATAAAAAATGATTGTGACATATCATGTTGTTATGTTGTTAAGTGCTGTTGAGTTGATTCTGACTTATAGAAACCTTATGTACCACAGAAAGAAACACCGCCCCGTCCTGTGCCACCCTCACAACAGTTGCTATGTTCTGAGAAGGATAAAGTAGGCAGATAAAGGAGAGGATAACATGTAAGGAAAATGTGAGAGCCTTTGACAAGCCAAATTTAAGCAACATACAGTATCAGCTCCTGTATTATTAGGGAATGAACAAGAGTACTAGCCATGAATTAAGACGATGTTCAGTTCTCCAGCCAGGTGACGTTACAATGATGTCACTTCTCACAGAATTAGGGAAGGCAGCCAGCGGACTCTTTAGCAAGAGCGATGACAACAAGCAAGGGAGAAATAGAAAAACGGAGTGAGTTTTACAACCAAGCAAAGCATCATTATCCAATCATTTTAAGTTTAAGAAATTGATTAATTAATCCAGGTGCTCCAAATATATGAAACATTTATCATAACTCCTACTGTTGA
The DNA here is from genome assembly GCA_030035585.1 of Dugong dugon. Classification (NCBI taxonomy): domain Eukaryota; kingdom Metazoa; phylum Chordata; class Mammalia; order Sirenia; family Dugongidae; genus Dugong; species Dugong dugon. Next base: position 6,888,823 of record CM057478.1, on the reverse strand, counting down.
TTTTTTTCACCTAAATTGAAGATACAGCTGAGCTTGGAAGACAGGCTATAAGCACAAGGAGTTATATGAAAATATGTTCTCATAATTATCTGTGTAAGATTAAGGTAGTCCCTTTGCTATCAGTCTTAATATTTTAAAAATTATAAAAACTTTTTTTAAATAATACCTTTTGTGTTTTCTCCCTAGTATTACATTTTCAACTGATGAAACTTGCTTTACTTGATGTTTGTCCAGGAAGAGTTTTCCTTTCCCTCTGATAAACATCTGAATTATTGAAAGATTCCATTTGGACTGTCAAATTAACACAAGATTGGGAGGTATCTAAATCTTTCCAGATGTAATAAATAATTACTGATAATTTTTGCTTTTGTTTTCCCCCTGGTTATGGAAATAATCCTGAACAATTTTATTCAAGGAACAAGATAAGGAAAACAAAAACTTATTAAAACTTTATTGATATGAAAAAGCAATTTATTGCTATCCTCATGCCTCACCCCACCACCACCCTTGTAACTCACATGGGCTTATAAAGAAAACAACCACCATTGTGGTATTGTTTAATTTCAAAAGGCTTTATATGATCTCTTTGTTTTCCTTTAAAGTATGAAGTTCTTCAAAATACAGAACATATGCATATAATGTCAAAAAAGAGTGTTTGGAAAACTACCAAACAAATCCTTTTTTATCATTTCTGCATAAAGTATACATCTCTACTAAATAAAACCCATTGCTGTCGAGTTGATCCCAACTCATAGCAACCCTATAGTCAGGGTAGAACTGCCCCATAGAATTTCCAGGGAACACCTGGTGGATTCGAACTGCCGAGCTTTTAGGTTAGCAGCAGTAGCACTTAACCACTACGCCACCAGAATAGTATGTCTAAATCTTTTAGGGCAAGAACAAAAGCTTTGGGATAAAACGTGTATATAATCTGAAGTAAAAATAATTCTGAAATTTTAAAATTATAAAATCTTACCTGTAGAACATGGAAAATATGGAAAAAAGGATGTACTTAAAATCTATATATTCCCTCTGGTTATGATAATTTGGATATTATCATTATGTCCGAAGAAAAGGATGTTTAGCAGGTAACAATGTCTTAGTTTAGTAATAAGTGATTGAAGTACAAGAGTTGATATAAAATTAATGAGCTTATTACTATGCTCGTGCATGAAAATCCATGTTCAAGAGAAATAACTGAAGAGGGCTTTTGAGATATTTAAATTAAGTGGAGAAATAGAAAACATTGTATTCAAAGTAAAAATAAGACCTTGTGAAATAAATAACACAGATCTTCTCAGCCGGGGCTCTTTCTACTCTCCTTAGCATGTATGAAGAAAGCACACAGCATTTAGTGCCCCTATAACTTTACATACCAAATAACATTTTATTGAGTTGTAAATCAAATGTCGTTGCTGTTGTTAGTTGCCACTGAGTTGATTTCGACTCATGGAGACCCCATATGTGCAAAGTAGAACTGCTCTGTAAGATTTTCAAGGCTTCGACCTTTCTGAGGCAGACTGCCAGGCCTGTCTTCCAAGTCACCTCTGGGTGAGTTTGAACCACCAACCTTTCAGCTAGTGGTCGAGCACTTAAACTTTTGTGCCATTTAGGGACTCCTTGTAAATCAAATAGACACTCATAGAATCATCTGTTCATTCAGCTTTGTTTTTAAAATTATTATTTTATGTTCCCATCCTAAACTAATAATTTGTGTGAGTGTGGCATTTTTTTAACATTTTAGTACAGAAACACTGTAATAAACACTCTAGAAGTAATAGTAAATGCACGCCTTTATACCTAACTCTGAGCCCCTCAACAGTGGCCACAATTTAATCAAATTTGTTTTGACCCATTTCAGTTGTAGAATTTTAAAGCAAATTTCAGAAAACAATTTCTTTGTACTTAATCCAATATGTGCCTCTCACAGGTAAGAGATTTTTTTTCTCTTGTAATATATCCACAATGACATTATTACCCAATCAAAATTAAAAAAAAAAAATCATTCCTCACTATAATACCTAGGTGAAGTTCAAATTCTCCTATGTATCAAAATGTAGTTTTTGCACCTGGTTTGTTACACAATTTTGTTATCTATATCCCTGTCAGTATGTTGTTTCGTTGTTAGTTGCCTATGAGTCGCTTCCGACTTGTAGCGACCCTACAGACAACAGAACCTGTGCCATCCTCATGATTGTTGCTATGCTTAAGCCCATTGTTGCAGCCACTGTGTCAATCCATCTTGTTGAGGGTCTTCCTCTTTTTCACTGACACTTCATTTTACGAAGCATGATGTTTTTCTCCACAGACTGGTCCCTGCTGCTAACATGTCCAGAGTATGTGAGATGAAGTCTTGTCATCCTCGCTTCCTAAGGAGCCTTCTGTCTGTACTTCTTCCAAGACAGATTTGTTCGCTCTTTTGGCTGTCCATGGTATATTCAATGTTCTTCACCAACACCACGGCTCAAAGGCATCAGTTCCTCTCTGGTCTTCTTCATTCACTGTCCAGCTTTCGCATGCATATGAGGTGATTGAAAACACCATGACTTGGATCAGGCGCACCTTAGTCCTCAAAGAGACATCTTTGCTTTTTAACAATTTAAAGAGGTCTTTTGCAGCAGATTTGCCCAATGCAATGTGTTGTTTGATTTCTTGAGTGCTGCTTCTGTGGGTGTTGATTGTGGATCCAAGTAAAATAAAATCCTTGAAAACTTCAATCTTTTCTCCATTTATCATGATGTTATTTATTGGTCCATTTGTGAGGATTATTGTGTTCTTTATGTTGAGGTGTAGTCCATACTAAAGGCTGTAGTCTTGATCTTCATCAGTAAGTGCTTCAAGCCCTCTTTACTTTCAGCAAGCAAGGCTGTGTCATCTGCATATCACAGGTCAGGTTGTTAATGAGTCTTCCTCCAATCCTGATGCCCTCTGTCAATACAGTTAATATAAATTATACATATACATCTCCTTCTCTCTCTGTATCTGTCCCTGTCTCTATCTTTGTCTCTCCCTCTCTCTTTCTATATATATACGTATATATTTCTAGTACACACGTACTTACAATTTTACAAAAGCTGCATTATTTTAAACTTTATCTATAACGAAGTTTTAAATTTTATTGAATCAATACTTCAGTAGGGATTACACCTGAACAAGAAGAAAAACATTTTGATAAATGAAGAAGAAATTGAAATTGTCAATGATTTCATTCTACTTGGATCAACAATCAATGTATTTCCTTGGGCAAATCTGCTGCACACGACTTCTTTAAAGTGCTAGAAAAACAAGGATGTCACTTGAATGAGCAAAGTGCACTGTCCCAAGCCATGGTCTTTTCAATCACCTCATATGCATATGAATACTGGATGAAGAATGATGGAAAAAAAAGTATGCATTCAAATTGTGGTATTAACAAAAAATATTGAATATACTGTAGACCGCCAAAAGAACAAACAAATCAGTCTGAAAAGAACGACAACCAGAATGCCCCTTAGAAGCAAGGGTGGCAAGACTTTGGGTGCTTACTTTGGACATATAATCAGAAAAAAAGAACATCATGTTTGGTAAATCTAGGTAGTCTAAGGATTAAACAGAATGATATAGATTTGCTCAAAATATGTTGTTTTCCAAATTAATCAATTAAAAGAATCCACAAATATTTCCCAAACATGTATACTAGAGGCTTAGTATTATATTTCCATTTGTGAACAGGAAGAAAGTAAAAGCAAAAGAGAGAATTTCTAATGACTTTGCATTTATGGTTATACTATGACAATGTGGAAAGTCTATTAAATGCTATGTAAAATGGAAAGACGTACTTGCTGAAAGGAGGCAACTGATGTGCCGTAAAGATTGGGATTTTGAGGAAAGGGGGTTTGCTAGGTTGTAATCCTTATGGGAGCAGTTTGCCAGGTCTTCTCTCCCACAGAGCCACCAGTAGGTTCCAACTGCTAACGTTTTGGTCAGCAGCGGAACATTTCACCATTGCACCACCAGTCCTCCTTAACATATAATTAACCAAACAAACAAAGAAATCCACTGCCCTCAAGTTGATTCTGACTCATAGTGATCCCATAGAATACAGTAGAACTGCCCTACAGGGTTTCCAAGGCTGTAAATATTTTAGGAAGCAGACTGCTACATTTTTCTCCCGCAGAGCGACTGATGCGTTCAAACCTCTGACCTTTCGGTAAGCAGCCCAGCACTTTAACCACTGTGCCACCAGGGCTCCTCCAAGATATAATTACGGAAGGGTAAACAGACAAGGCTAGCAGAATTTAAGCATTTATCTGAGAGAGTGAATTTAAGTAAGAAAATGATAGTGTTAAAGAAACTCTTAAATTCAAAATTTAATGCTACATTGAAAGCAATAGAATCAAATCTAGGTATTTTAAGCAGAAAAGGAGTTGATGTAGAACATTTTATAATTATGAAATATTAGAAGTACCTGGAGGCTTACGAGGAATGGAGTATCCTTTAGCACTACTGAGCAAGAGTCTAATTCATTAGCTCCAATACCAGGCTAGAAAGATTATGAGAATATATCAAGAATGAACATTTGTTACAGTAATTGGACAGATATGTTTATTCAACACGTCACCAGGTTTGCTTGACTGGTACATCCCAGGGTATGGTGCCATATCAGGGGCTCAGCACTAGTCTCTTCTGTTGGAAAACTAAGCAGAGAGCAAGACTAAAGATCAGATTTGGCTTGAGGAATCCATGTGGTTGAGTTCATGCATAACCTCCATCTCTGCCACCATCCATGGCCATTTTACCTATAACATGGATATGGTTTCAGAAAATGACTAACATAAGTCATCAGCATAAGTTACCTATTCCACCTTATTTTTGAGAGTCTTCTCTAGAGTGCAAGCCCTTTGTTGAGCACTCACATAGTTCATAAATACTGCCAAGGATGGGGTGCTTTCTGAGACTGGCCTCCTTGTAACTAATCTTCCAATATTATTTTTTCTGAGTTCCTTATCATCCTACAACCTGGCATGTAACCATTAAAAAGGTAGATATATATGTCTGCCCATATAGCTTCCCAAGCAAAGTTACCAGCTAGATGACCATTCTAAGTTCTACCTGCTAGGATTACTTTTCTCCTCACTGTTCTTTCAGGCTTCTTCTCAGTAAGGCAGTTGTGTTGTAGCAGTCCACTTCTGACTACTACCAGGATATATATTGGATAGTTACCTATAAGCTGGCCATGGACATTTTCTTTTTTGGACAACAATCATTTGAAATATTCCTTGAGATTTAATGCAAAATAGTTTATGGGAAGTGTGAACAGGTAGTGCAATTTGCTTTTGCTATAACCACAGTCAGGACCTGCTGTAGCCTGACATTAAATATACCACTTTTACTTCACGTTGAAATGCTGCTTCATTCACACAGCTGTATGACTTGGAAGATAATACACATGTTATTTTGGGCTGGTCAGCTCAAATCATCACTCTGTGTCCTATGGACAGATCATTCTTACTTGCTTGTAAACTCAGAAACCAGCAAGGTCCTGCTTCCAAAAACTTAAATAATTTCTTTCCAAAGAGAACATTATTTTTCACCAACACACTGCGTGATGTTTCTTCTATTGTGGTCTATCACAGGCACTATTATACTTACAAATCTTGAGAGTCTGAACTCCATTGTATCTGCTGAGAATTGATGTTTAAGTGGCAGTTGAGCTTCCCCTGCAGCATGAACTAGACAACATTCTTTTGTTCTGGAGTCCACTTGAAGAAGCAGCCTGATGGGTTCTACAGTGGATATATAGGAGCAACACACCTAATATGGTAAGTATTGCCTCAAAAACCTTAAAACGTTCCCAGATAGAATGGGAGAAAAATGTAGAACAAAATTCAAATTCCTAGAAAAGGCCAGATCTACTGACTGACAGAGACTAGGGGAACCTCCAAGACTACAGCCCTAGGATAGCCTTTGAACTTGGAATTGAAGCTATTTCTGCAGGTCACCTTTCAGCCAAATAATAGATAGGCTTATAAAGTAATCAATATCAGCCATGAGTAATGTGCTCCTTTAAACAATTAACTATATGAGACTAAACACTCAACATTTACCCAGAAGTAAAAATGAGAAGGCAAGGAGAGGAAAGAAAACTAGATCAATGGAAACAGAACAAACAGAATGGAAATAATGAGAATGCTGATACATTGTAAAAACTGTCATTAAAAAGATGGAAGAGGGAAAAGACCAAAACGACTATCAGAAGAGATATGAAACTTGTGCGTAAGCACAGAATATTACATATTAGCTACTAAAGTAACCATACTGACCTTGTCCTTTATGATTGCCCTTGACCTTTGCATTTCTGAATGCCAACTATGGAAGGAGTTTGGAATAAATCACATCTCCTGTACATGTGATTGTGTAGTTGTCTTCTCTGGTTTGGTCATAAAATAAAAGGTCATTGGGATATCAACATATATGACTCAAGCAGAGACATGAAAATCCCTTGTGCATTAGAACTTGACTATTCTTGCTTCTGGAAACTCTTCCACAGCCGTGTGAAAAGCCACTTGGGATCCTAGAAGATGAATGAACATGTGGAAAAGGTTCTGATGTTGCCAGCCATTCTACCATTCCAGTGGAAGCCCAAATGTATGAAGCTCCCAACCAACACCATGTGGAAGACAGGAACAATCTCAACTGAATGCAGACCAAAGTGCTATAACCCTCAGAATGGCAATTCAATAAATGGGTCTTGTTTTAAGTCCCAGAGTTTTGGGGTAGTTTGTTCAGCAGAAATATGTAACACCTACAGAAATTTGTGGTAAGGATTGGAGGAGGTAGCAAAATTCTAAAACATACAGCATCCTCTTTGGAACAGGGTGAAAGGTGGAGGCTGGGAAGGCACAAGGATATAGTTGATACAGGAGGGAAAAATGGCAGATAAACAATGGGTATTGGAAAAGCAGTGAGCAAATTATTATTAGAGGCTGCAAAGATGACGACTTGTGTTGTTGTCGTGGGGTGCCATTGAGTCGGTTCTGACTCATAGCAACCCCACATACAACAAAAAGAAACACTGCCTGGGCCTGTCTCATCCTCACAATTGTTGTTAGGCTTGAGCCCGTTGTTGCAGCCACTGTGTCAATCCATCTCAGTGAGGGTCTTCCTTTTTTTCACTGCCCCTCTGCTCTGGCAATCATGATGTCCTTCTCCAGAGACTCGTCCTCCTGATAACATGTCCAAAGTATATGAGACGAAGTGTCCCCATCCTTGTTTATAAGGAACATTCTGCCTGTACTTCTTCCAAGACAGATTTATTTGTTCTGGCAGTCCATGGCATATTCAATATTCTTTGCCAAAACCATCATTCAAAGGCATCAATTCTTCTTTCGTCTTCCTTATTCATTATCCAACTTTCACATGCATATGAGGTGATTGAAAATACTGTAGCTGGGGTCAGGGGTACGTTATTCCCCAAAATGACATCTTTGCTTTTTAACACCTTAAAGAGTTCTTTTGCAGTGGATTTGGCCAATGCAATACATCCTTTGATTTCTTGACTGCTGCTTCCATGAGCATTGATCGTGGATCCAAGTAAAATGAAATCCTTGACAACTTCGATCTTTTCTCCATTTATCATAATGTTGCTTATTGGTCCGGTTGTGAGGATTTTTGTTTTCTGTATGTTGACATGTAATTCCCACTGAAGGCTGTAGTCTTCATCAGTAAGTTCTTCAAGTCCTCTTCACTTTCAGCAAGCAAGGTTAGGTAGTCTGCATATCCCAGATTGTTAATGAGTCTTCCTTCAATCCTGATGCCCCGTTCTTCTTCACACAGTGTTATCCACAGTTAGTTATGATCCACAGAGTCGAAAGCCTTCGCACAATCAATAAAACAAGGTAAACATCTTTCTGGTATTCTCTACTTTCAGCCAAGATCTCTCTGACATTAGCAATGATATCCCTTATTCCATATCCTCTTCTGAATCCGACTTGAATTTCTGACAGTTCTCTGTCGATGTACTGCTGCAACAGTTTTTGAATTAAATTCTGCAAAAATTTACTTGTTTGTGATACTAATGATATTGTTAGATAATTTCTGCATTCTGTTGGATCACTTTTCTTTGGCATGTGCAAAAATTTGGATCTCTTCCAGTCAGTTGGCCAGGTAACTGTCTTCCAAATTTCTTGGCATAGATGAATGAGCACTACAGCGTTGTATCCATTTGCTGAAACATCTCAACTGGTATTCCATCAATCCCTGGAACCTTGTTTTTTGCCAATGCTATCACTGCAGCTTGGACTTCTTCCCTTAATACCATTGGTTCTTGATCTTATCCCACCTCCTGAAACGACTGAACATCAGCCAATTCTTTTTGGTACAGTGACTGTGTATTTCTTCTATCTTCTTTTGATGCTTTCTATGTTGTTTAATATTTTCCCCATAGAATCCTTCAACATTGAAACTCAAGGCTTGAATTCTTCAGTTCTTTAGCTTGAGAAATGCTGAGCATGTTCTTCTCTTTTCGTTTTCTAATTCAAGGTCTTTGCACATTTCATTATAATTGTTTACTTTTCCTTCTAGAGCTGCCCTTTGATATCTTCTATTCAGCTCTTTTACATCATCATTTCTTCTATTCAAGTTAACTTCTGTATGATCAAGAGCAAGTTTCAGTGTCTTCTGACATTCATTTTGGTCTTTTCTTTCTTTCCTGTATTTTTAATGACCTTTGGCTTTCTTCATGTATGATGCCCTTGATGTCATCCCACAACTTGTCTGGTCTTTGGTCAATATGGTTCAGAGGGTCAAATCTATTCTTGAGATAGTTTGTAAATTCAGGTGGGATATACTCAAGGTTGTGCTTTGGCTCTAGTGGACTTGTTTTAATTTTTGTCAGCTTCAACTTGGACTTACATATGAGCAGTCGATGGTCTGTTCTGCAGTCAGCCCTGTCCTTGTTCTGACTGATGATATTGCACTTCTCCATAGTCTTTTTCCACTGATGTAGTCGATTTGATTCCTGTGTATTCCATGTGGTGAGGTCCATGTGTATAGGGCCATTTGTGTTGTTGAAAAAAAAAAGGTATTTCCAATGAATAGATTGTTGGTCTTGCAAAATTCTATCATGCAATCTCCGGCATCATTTCCATTACCAAAGCCATATTTTGCAACTACTGACCCTACTTATTTGCTTCCAAGTTTAGCATTCCAATCACCAGTAATTATGAATGCATCTTGATTGCATGTTTGACCAATTTCAGACTGTAGAAGTTGGTAAAAATCTTCAATTTCTTCACACTTGGCATTAGTGGTTGGTTCACAAATTTGAATTATAGCCATATTAACTGATCTTACTTGTAGGTGTATGGATTTTATCCTACAACTGACAACATTGTGCTTCAGGATAAATCTTCAAAATGTTCTTTTTCCCAATGAATGGGATGCTGTTCCTGTTAAATTTGTTATTCCTGACATAGTAGACCATATGATTGTCTGATTCAGAATGGCTAATATCAGTCCATTTTAGCTCATAATGCCTAGGATATTGATCTTTATGTGTTCCATTTCATTTCCAACGACTTTCAATTTTTACATTCCACGTTCTGATTATTAATGGATGTTTGCAGCTGTTTCTTCTCATTTTGAGTCATGCCACATCAGCAAATGAAGGTCCTGAAAGCTTGGCTCCATCCATGTCATTAAAGTCAGCTCTACTTTGAAGAGGCAGCTCTTCCCCACTCATATTTTGAGTGACTTCCAATCTGAGAGGCTCATCTTCTGACACTATGTCAGACAATGTCCTGCTGCTATTCATAAGGTTTTCATTGGCCAATTTTTTCAGAAGTAGATCGCCAGGCCCTTTTTCACAGTCTATCTTAGTCTAGAGGCTCTGCTGCAACCTGTCCACCATGGATGACCCGGCTTGCATAACTTCCAGGATCACAGCAACACACAAGCCACCACAGTATGACAGACTGACAGATGAGTGGTTGACTTCTCTGTTAGTCAAATCCAAATGGGTTTGAGGTTGCATAAAATGGGTATTTAAAATCTATGGCAACAAGCTATACATCCTCTATTAGTTTCTCTTAAAAATTCACTCTGATTGTTGTTCATTTTATCTAATATAAAAATAATGAAATAGCAGCTAATAGAAATTGTGATATTATTATTCTATTCATTATCTTCATGGACAACTCTGAATTGATTCTGCATCATGTAATTCTGATGGAAGTCAAGAAAATTCTGAAGTTCTTTAACCTCTTCTCTAGACACATATCACAATTAATTACCAATTATGCAAAATTGAATTATTTTGCATAATGTGTGTAAGGTTCAGGAATGATTCTTCTTTTATTTTGGAGAATTTCTCTCCATGAATTATTTTTCAAGTTGAAAAACATTTGCCCTTCTTTTCAATGGTGTGCTTCATAAATTTCATTGGCTTTCCTCATTACTGCTGCTGTTTTGGTAATATAGTCTATATGCACATGTAGTTCATTCTCTTATGCCTCCAACTGCTTTTTTTCCAGGTCATGTTGAGTCATCTAAATAATTTTAGAGATACAGTAATACAAAGTCTTCAGTGTCATGTTTCTGGTAAAATTTCAGTCTTGGAATGCTGCTTCTTCAATTCCTCTGTTAGTTTTAGTCATTCTCCTAAATACCAAAGTCTAAAATTCACTCTACCCATATGCTCATTACAAGTTCACATAGGTGTCTGCATTTCTAAAATCTCAGTGAATAAACACATAATATGGGTTCACTTTTACTATATAAATTTTACATCAAAAGAAAAATTATAAACAAATATCAAACTCATTAACCCATGATGTTATGTGTGCTGAAGTATTAGGGGGAAATGTACTGATGATATCTTCAATTTGAAATACAGCAGAAAATAAGATGAAGAAATGGCTAGATACAGGGATGAATTGTGCATAGATGCCCTGATGCCACTGTGGTTAAGTGCTTGGCTGCTCAGTGAAAGGTCAGTGGTACAAATCCACCAGCTGCCCCTTGGGAGAAAGATGTGGCAGTCTGTTTCTATAAAATTTATAGCCATGGAAACCCTATGGGGCAGCTCTACTCTGTCCTGTAAGGTCGCTATATGTTGGAATTGTCTCGATGGCAACAGGCATAGTGCATAGATAAGTGTCAAAGCAAACATGAAAAATGTTAATGGTAGAATCTTGTTGGTGGTTATATGGAGTCTTCATTGTTAAAAAAAAAAAAATCACACTTCCTTCTATGTTTGAAAATTCTCACCATAAAATGTTGGGGTGAAAAGTTCCAAGACAAATTTATCATCCTCCAGAATGTATAGATATGCTTCTCTTTCCTTACTGAGAGTCATTATTAATGTAAATTGCGATGGTGTTTCCAGACTTCATGAACCACTTAAATTATTTCCTGAAAATACTTCATTCTTTTCACAGTTTGTGTTTGTTTTGTTTGGCTTGATTTTTGAGCAACAAAAGATTCTGACTCATTGCCGTGGCCTCAAAAAATTAATCAAAACTATAGCATCTGCAGAAGTATTAGAATTACACAGCTAATTTTTTGTTCTCCTGTGGTAACTGGGACTTAGGCTATCTTCCTTTCTTGGCAGAGACTCCCAGACTTAGGAAATAGGAAGCAAAGTGACAAATCACCTAATGCAGAGTGTCAGAGGACCTTAAATCATGGCAGATACAGTGATGGTTGCAGAAAGCCCAGGAACCAACTCTCTTCATAGACTGGTAACAACCCTCTCATTTTCCTTCCTGGGCAAGTAGTAGTGAACAGGCTTTATTTTGATGTTATTTTTATTTATTTATTTATTTTCAGAGATGAGAATACTGAAACCCAAGGAGAATAATGGTTCAATTATAACAAGGACAGAACTAGAATGCAGTCCTGCTATTTCCTTTACAATGACCATTATGCTTGTCACACTGGATATTTAGGGTCTAAATTTTCTTAACCAATACCTTTATTTGCTTTTTTGTTTGTTATCACATTCATTAAGAAATAATACAACTTCATTAAGAAGGGAAAATTTTAAGTTTATTTTGTTATAAAAATTAAAATTAAAATTAAAATTTTAAAAAGAAAAAGACCAGCCAACAAACAAAATGCCAACCCATCTTTCCTAATACCATATGCTTCATATGCTCTAGTAAGTCAGTTTTAAGAAGTTAAACACTACATTATTCTGCGTGTTAAAATCTCCAGTCATCAGTTCCACCTACAAGGTTGCTATCTCAATATTATTCACATTATGCCAGTTTCTTCAGTACTATGAGAACTGTAGATGCTTATCCAAACAAATCCTTGATGATAATAATAGCATTAATAGCTATTACTTATTTCGGGCCTAGTATACAGATTTTACATTAAGAGATATAATTCTCACAGCAAGCTTACAATCTACTTACTATTTTTAACATATTTATGATGAGGTAACTGAAGCTTAAAAAACTGCTAGCACCAGAACCAGATGGTGCCTGGCTACCACCGATGAACATCCCGGCAGGGAACACAACAGAGGATCCCTGATGGAGCAGTAGAACGATGGGATGTGGAACTCAAATACTAGTAAGAAGACCAGACTTAATGGTCTGACTAAGACTGGAGGCGCCCCGGAAAGCATGGCCTCTGGTCTCTCCATCACCCCAGAACTAAAACAATTTCCAAGGCCAACTCTTCAGACAGGGATTGGACTGGACTGTAGGACATAAAGTGATACTCATGAAGAATGTGCCTCTTAGACAAGTAGATATAAGAGACCAAAGGGGTGGCTTCTGTCCAGAGGTGAGAGGGGAAGGCAGAGAGAGTTAGGAGCTGGTTAAATGTTCATGGGGAATCGGGTAGAGGGGAGGAGTCTGCTGTCGCAGAATTGGGTGAGCAGTTGGGGTCTCATAACAACGTATGTTAAAAAAAAAAATTCTGTACGGAAGACTAACTTGAAATGTAAACTTCATCAATAAAAAAAAATAAAAAACTACTAGCTTGATCAAGATATACAGAAATTAAGTGTTTACAGATATATCTGTAACACCCATAAAGATGTCTGTCAATTGCAGGTGATCAATGACTGTTTGTCAAGAAAAGGCAATAGGTCACATAGATTTTCATTAGCTTAGCCAGCAATTTTGCCTACTCAGTATGATGTTAATATTCATGTTCTTGTTCTACCATTATGTCAGGCTAACATTCGGTGCTTCCTCATATTAGCTTCACTTGCACCTGAATCATCTGGCCTGCCTTTTGTTGTCTGCTTATCCTCTAGGGTCCAAATGACTCTCCACTGACCTATTAAAGTCCCAGGGAGTCTTCTCTTTCATTCTATGTCGATGAAAGAGAAATGAGCGTTTCTTCTTTTCTCTTTTAGAGATTATATATATATACATGTTATCATGGATTGAATTGTGTTCCCCCAAAATACGTGTCAAATTGGTTAGGCTATTATTTCCAGTATTGTGTGGTTGTCCTCCATTTTGTGATCTCATGTAATTGTCCTATGTGTTGTAAATCCTAACCTTTGCCTGCAGCTGATGAGGCAAGATTAGATTATGTTAAAGAGGATTAGGGTGTATGCAACACCCTGAATCAGGTCACAGCCCTGATCTGATGTAAGGGGAGTTTTCCTAGGGTGTGGCCTGCATCACCTTTTATTTTACAAGGGATAAAAGGAAAGAGAAGCAAGCAGAGAGAGGGATCTCCTACCACCAAGCAATAAGATCCAGGAGCGGAGTGCATCCTCTGGACACAGGGTCCTTGTGCTGAGAAACTCCTATGCCTGGGAAAGATGGATGACAATGACCTTCCCCCAGAGCTGACAGAGAAAGCCTTCCCCTGGAGTTGACACCCTGAATTCAGACTTCTAGCCTCCTAAACTGTGAGAGAATAAATTTCTGTTTGTTAAAGCCATACACTTGTGATATTTCAGTTATAGCAACACTAGGTAAGTAGACTATACACACACACACACACACACACACACACACACACACACACACACACACACACACATATATATACATATATATATATAGAGAGAGAGTCCCTGGATGGTGCAAATGGTTAAATGCTGGACTACTAGCCAAATGATTGGTGATTCAAATCCACCAAGAGGCAGCTCAGAAGTAAGGCCTGGCAATCTGGTTCTGAAAGGTCACAGCCTTGAAAATGCCATGGAGTACTTCTACACTGCACATATGGGGTTGCTGAGATTCAGGATTGACTTGACAGCAGCTAAAAACACAGTAAGACTGTGTATATATGCACACAAGCATAAATATATACATATATACCAAGATCTGAAAAGAGAGAGACTCAAAAGAGAATCAGGTTTGTCTTGAATTTCTCAATTTAATATCCAATTAAATCGTTGGCATTTTTGACTCAAGACAAAGCTGTTTCAACTGTGAGCGTAGGAAACTAATGTTTTTTAGTCAATAAAAGAAAATAAAGAAAAACCCTAATACCAACATGCATGTATTTCTTTATTCCATTTCCATGGTAATGCACTTAGAGTGGGTCTATATGACAGCAGGGTGTATTTTGGAGAAAGTAATATTTTGCAATTTATATGCAACTTACTTAGAATACAATTTCTTACATTGTCTTTTTAAAATAACTTATTTTCTAAGATAAAATGTATTTAAATTAATTTCCAATATAAATATTAAATTCATACCTTTGAGAGCATCTATCATAATTACAGAAGACTTAGTGGCACAGTGGTCAAGAGTTCAGCTACTAACCAAAAGGTCGGCAGTTCAATACCACCAGCTGCTCCTTGGAAAACCTATGGGGCAGTTCTCCTCTATCTTGTAGGGTTGCTGTGAGTCGGAATCGACTGGAAGGCAACAGATTTGTTTGTTTGTTTTTTATCATAATTACAAGTGGCATTATTAAAGAGTTTATTTCCTCCTCGTAATTGAAACTTTTCTCATTTCTATGTTATATGTTGACATATTTGAAAGATAAATAACAAGTTATAGATGAAAACAGAAAGCAGTGCATTACTGCATAGTTTTAATTCTATGCCTTATCTCATACCCATCAGTTAATAAAAATTATTAATTTAAGAAGAATGTATTAGTTAATATCTTACATTATATAAAGAATGTCTAGTTCCCCAAGAGAAATTTTTACTTTATACTGTTATAAAACCAACAATGTTAGATATATTTAGGATTAATGCAGAAGGATTGTGAACTGCAAACTTTCAAATAAAAAAAAAGAAAGATTTTGGTACTTTTTTCTTAATATTTCTCTTTTACAGACTTACCATTGTTTGTTACAGTTAGATTTCTCAACAGCCGTCTGCTATGGAGGTGTTTTTGGTTCTTTACTGATTGTATTCTAATTAGAGACCTTTGAGCTTTTAGAAAAATGCTTGTAACTAAATACCAAATGGGATCAAAATAGTCAGTGCTCCTGGGACTCTCCCTAACACCTGTATTATAGTAGTTATCCTATATCTTTGATGCTCCCACACTCCCAAATAAGGTATTAACATTCACAGCCATTATTTAAAATAACCATCTGAGAATATTCTGAGTACATTCTCAGATTTATTTAACTTCACATAATTTTCTTTCCATTTTCAATCAAAATTATAAAAAATTTTTTCTTTTAAAGTAGTCTTTCTTGTATTTTACATTTCAAATTATACTTTAAAATATATTTTGTGTAATATATTCATATATATATATATCTTATATTAAATGGAGTCCCTAGGTGGTGCAAATGATTAACATGCTTGGTTGCTAAAGGAATGATTAGAAATTTAAGTCCACTTAGAGATGCCTAGGAAGAAAGTCCTGGCAATTTATTTCCAAAAAAGTAGCCACTGAAAACATCATGGAGCACAGTTCTACTCTGACACACATGGGGTAACCATGAGTCCTAATCAACTTCAAGGCAACTGGTTTACAGGTTATATGAACTGTACATGTTTTACATATGCAGTGTATCTATCCACTTCAAAGTTTGAACTATTAGCTAGACAACTTCACATTTATTTATTCTTCTCTTTCACACAGTCTCAGATGGAATATACCCCTTTTGAACTCTTAAGACTTTTAATTATAAATGGCATCCATAAAGGGCACTTTGTTATCATTTTTTGTCTATATTATTAACATGCAATAATAAGAGTTATCAGGCAAAGTATTTTTTCCACAACCTGTTATTCCCCTTTTTGGAATTCTGGAATGATTCTCAGTTGCCTTTGAAAACTCTTAATCCATGATCAGTGTTTCTTCCTAGTCAGGTTCCATTTACCTTACAGCTCAGTATACTTCAACATTGAACTTTAAGTGAAAGAACTCTTTTTTCCTTTACTACACGCTAAACATCATCATTTTCTTTTGCTAAGTGGACAATTTTGTTTTACATAATTCCTTTGCCCCACTGAAAATTCTTCGTAAGACTTGCCCTCTAATTAGAACAATTCTAGACAAATTCCAGGAAAAATGACTAAGTTCAACCTGGTATAGTACCAAATATTCCATGAATATATTTTGAGTTAGCATGTCAGCTAATCTCTAAATTGCAAAGTTCTCAGAGAGAGATGTCATCTCATTCTATAGTAATCCCCATATGAATGAACACTGAAGAGAATGATTATCAAAAATGATGCTAACAAATTAAAAGATTTAATATTCTTGGAACATTTGGTATTATACCAGGTTGAACTTAGTCACTTTCAGATCACTAATAAATAATCTAACACATCAGAGACTGTCCGATCAGCTTTGTCTAGTTATGTTTTTTACCATATAAGATCCTACCAAATGTTCTTCCCGTTTTCTTAATACTCTTCTGTCTACACAGCTAAAATCCTTTTTTTAAATTGTTGTAATTTAAGTGAGAGTTTACAATTCAAGGTAGTCTCTCATACAAAAATTATACATACACTGTTATGTGTCCCTAATTGCTCTCCCTATACTGTGACAGCACACTCCTCCTTTCCACCCCTGATTTCCTGTGTCCATTCAACCATCTCCTAACCCTCTCTGCCTTCTCATCTCACCTCCGGACAGAAGCTGCTCGTTTAGTCTCATGTATCTACTTGAACTAAGAAGCACACTCTTCATGAGTATCATTTTACATCCCACAGTCCAGTCCAATCTTTGTCTGAAGAGTTGACCTCGGGAACTGTTTTAGTTCTGGGTTGACAGAGAGTCTGGTGGCCATGCTTTCTGGGATTCCTCCAGTCTCAGACCATTAAGTCTTTTTACTAGAATTTGAGTTCTGCATCCCACCCTTCCCCCACTCCATCAGGGACTCTCTCTCCGTTGCGTTCCCTGTCAGGGTGATCATTGGTGGTAGCCGGGCACCATACAGTTCTTCTGGTCTCAGGCTGATGGAAGTCTCCAGTTTATGTGGCCCTTTCTCTCTCTTGGGCTACTGCTTTCCTTGTGTCTTTGGTGTTAGTCATTCTTCTTTACTCCAGGTGATTGGGACCAATTGATGCATCTTAGATGGCCGCTTGCTAGCTTTTAAGACCCCAGACACCACTCACCAAAGTAGGATGCAGAACATTTTCTTAATAAACTGTGTTATAACAATTGACCTAGATGTCCCCTGAAAGCATGGTACTCTGTCCCTCAAAGTGTTTGATTGTATTCAGGAAACTTCTTAGCTTTGGTTTAGTCCCATTGTGCTGACTTCCCCTGTAGTGTGTGCTTATGCAGCTAAAATCTTAATCTTCCCACATTACATGATGGTTTTCCTTACTCCTCACTTTGGAGTTAATGAAAGTCTCCCATGAGATGATATGAAGATGTTGTGACATATTCTAGTAACTACTATACAGTATATTCTGAGCTGAGGGGTTGGGATATTTGAAAACCTTATAGTCTTCCCAGTGCCAAAGTGGGTTTGGCAATGCTCCATTTCACTGTGGATATCATATGGTTCTGTTTGTGCATGTTAAGGACTTGTACTGTTTATCTTACTCTTTTCTTCTTGTTTTCTAGCCACACTGTCCTCTTATTCAAGGTGCCAGGTAGATGAGTAGTGGCTTTGTAATGTGCTTTTTATTTTTTAACTTCAATGGTTTGTACTACCTGAGCTTGTTATAGGGCTCACTTGAAAGCTCTTCTCTCCAGTACCTATAACCTTTCTCTCAATTTCTCTTCAGTAATTACTCAGATCTCACCCTCTATTCTTGGAATCTGCAGGGATATCTGAAAACATGCAGACCACCTCCAGTTACAAGATTCAACTGTATTTTGTTAAAGGATCCCCTTGGGTGGTCCTAATCATTAGAGTTTTCCTTTTTGTTTTTCTCTCTTTAACAACTTTTACAAGGGGCATGATGGCAATGATAAGTAAAATTTCTTTCAGATTTCTCTGCTCTGTTGTGGTAATTGGGCATTTTCTCCTTTTATTTTTATAATAGACTATTGTGGTCCTGTTTTTCAATAAAAATTTCGGATTAATTTTAATTCTATATGATTTAGAGCATCTTTGTCTTCAAGGAACTGATTCAGTTAACCTAGAGTAACCTCAATTTTGTACACAACAGAAGTAATGTTTTCTTTATTTCTACCTTTAATACCGTCATGCTTAGATGATCTTTTTCTGCTAACCTTAGGGGAACTTTAAAGAGAGATTTAGGTAAACATTGTAAGAGCAGAAGGCTAATTGGAATTTCAATAAAAAAATCAATCGCCATATCCTGCCACAATAAAGAGGTCAAACAAATCTCCAATGTATTTCGCCAGCACTACATCTGCATTCGAAAAGATCAATACAAGGTAATGCAACAAATTAATTTAGAAAGGTGAAATTGATTTGTTAACCCGTATATTATCATTAGGACTGATGCTGCTGATAGAACTAAAACTAGTTTTAGCATAAAATTGGTCAGCATTGTACTGCATGATCTCCTAGAATTTCCCCTAAGCTAGAAAAACACCTTTTCTGAGTCTTTTATGAAACCAGAAACATGAATTTCAGAAAATGGTAGGTAAAGTTACATAACAGCAGGTTTCTTATTTTTCCACATTTTAATTTTATAGATATATAAATTGTATTTTCAACTGGTGACACCACTCTTCTCTATTCATCCTTTTTTAGCCATCAATATTTGGAGAAATCCACACTTCATCAGAAATAAATGCAGGTTTTGTTTTTGTTTGTTTGCCAGAACCACCACATCCCAGTTAAAGGAGAAAATGGAATTTTAGTGGATTCCAGATATGCTGCTTAACAACTTCCTTCACATTCCTGTTCTAAACTTGGTCAACATCATCTTGCAACACATTTCTCATTACAAGTTCTCAACATTTTCTGTAGTATTTTATACGAATATATTTTCTTAGCCTGGGTTCTCTAGAGGACCAAAACCAGTGAAGCTTATATATAAATATGTAGAGAGAAATATATTTCAAGAGAATGTCTCACACAGTTGTGGAGGCTGGCAAGTCCCAAATCAGCAGGTCAGATGGCAAGGTGATGGCTCATGGGGCTGTGGGAGCTGGCAAATCCCAAAATCTGTAGGTCAGATGGAAGGCTGCTGGCTCACACCCCAAGAACCAGAGGTCAGAGGACACTGAGCCAGATGCAAGATCTAGAGAGCTTTGCCAGAACATCCATACATTATGGATGCAGGCCACATCCCAAAGTAAACTCTTACATCAGATCACAAAATGGAGTGTAATGACACAATACTGAAAATTATGGCTGAGCCAAGTTGACACATAACATTAACCATCAGAGTCCACCCCTTGTAACATGGCAGATGTACACATCTTATTAAAATATACATAATCTCTAAATAAAGACAATTATAAAGTCATACTTGCACCTAACATGATGTGACTAACATGCATACAACCAAAAATGCACTGACCCCATTTACATCTCATATTGTATAAGAAGTAATGGAATAAGGGTGGGAAGAAAGCAAAGATATTTGCTATATGTAGGTGTATATATGTATATACATATATATATACACACACATACATGCATAACAAAACATGGAAAGAATACTAAAAACAATTACAGTCCTCCTTTTTGTAACTGGTCACATGATTATAGCTGGTATTTAGAACTATATTCTTCCACTACCCATTCCATATTCTCTTTGTCCTTAGCAAGCACCTAGCTGGTCATGGTTCTTTGCCTGGTGGGGTGACTCAAACCTTCATTCCTGAAGTGTCTGGGCCATTAGTAGTCATGTTTGAATTGAGTTGCTGTAGTTTTCCATTGACTTTAATCACAGGGCACAGTAGTACTAAGAGATATCCTAAGGGGTCGCCTGTATTTCAGACACACTATTATTTATCTCCATTATGTAATGTCAGTCCAATTTCCCCTTGGTAATCAGGATCAATCACACCAGCCAATACGGTAACTCCTTTCTTTGCCTGTTGATCCAGAGGCATGAGGAACCCAAAGTGGTCACGTAGCATTCTTAACTTCCAGTTCACTGAAATCAGTGTTGTGTCTGCTAGTGGGAACATTCCTACTTTTGGAACTAAGACGTCTAGACCCATAGAGCATAGCGTCATGGAGACATAAAGCAAAAATTTTATGAGTGGATCACTAGGGGTAATAGTGAGTGACACCACTCCCATTTCCACCCCTTGATTGCTGGACCCCATGAATCCTGGCTGTGGGAGAAACAGCACCATATGTTGGACGCTGGTTTAGAGCATATGCAGCCTCCTGGAGAACACTGTCCCAATCCTGCAAGGTATTGCCACCTAGAAGACCTTTCTATTGTTCTATCAAGCCAGCTGCTTCAGGTTGATGGGGAACATGGTAAGACCAGTGAATTTCATGAGGGATCAGCCCATTGCCACACTTCATTTGCTGTGAAGTGAGTTCCTTGATCCAAGGCAATGCTGTGTGAGATAACATGTCAGTGGATAAGGCACTCTGCAAGTTCACAGATGGTGGTTTTGGCAGAAACTTTGTGTGCAAGGAAGGCAAATCTGTATCCAGAGTAAGTGTCCATCCCAGTGAGAGCAAAACGCTGCCCTTTCCATGATGGAAGTGGTCCAGTGTAATCAACCTGCCAACAGGTTGCTGGCTGATCACCCCCAGAAATGGTGCCATATTGGGAACTCAGTGTTGGTCTCTGTTGCTGGCAGATTGGGCACTCTGCAGGGTCTGTAGTCAAGTTGGCCTGGGTGAGTGAAAGTCTGTGTTACTGATCCCATGCATAATCTCCATCCCTGATACCGTGGCCACTTTGTTCATGATCCCACTGGGCAATGACAGGATACCAGTCAGCCTCTTTCCCCAGAATGTGTTATTCTATCCATTTGATTGTTAAAATCCTCCTCTGCCGAGGTCACCCTTTGGTGAGCATTCACATGACACACAAATATCTTCACTTCTTTGGCTTATTCAGAGAGGTCTATCCACATGCCTCTTTCCCATACCTCCTTGTCACCAATTTTTCAATCATGTTCAATTCAAGTCCCTGATGATCCAGCCAAACCGTTGGTCAAACCCCATGAATCAGTATACCATTGCACATCTGGCTAATGCCTTTTTCTCAATTCCAGTTTCAAAGGAACACATGAAGCAGTTTGCCTTCAGCTGGCAAGGCCAGCAATATACCTTAAATTTCTTACCTCAGGGTTATTTCAACTCTCCAACCCTGTGTCATAATTTAGCCTGCAGGGACCTTGATCACTTTTCCCTTCCACAAGATGTCACACTGTTCCATTATATTGATGACATTATGCTAATTGGACCTGATAAGGAAGAAATATCAATGATTCTAGCATTCTTGGTAAGACATTTACGTACTAGAGAGTGGTAAATTAATCTGACAAAAATTCAGGGATCCACTACCTTAGTGAAATTTCTAGGGGTCCAGTGGCATGGGGCATGTCGAGGTATTCCTTCCACAGTGAAGGATAAGTTGTTACATCTGGCTCCTTTTACAACTAAAAAGGAGGCACAATACCTGGTGGGCCTCTTTAGATTTTGGAGGCAACATATCTCTCATTTGGGTGTGCTACTCTGGCCTATTTGTCAAGTGACCTGAAAATCTGCTAGTTTGGAGGGAGGCCCAGAGCAAGAGAAGGCTCTGTAACAGGTTCAGGCTGCCATGCAAGCCACTCTGTAACTTGAAGCATTTGATCCAGCTGCTCAGTGGTGCCTGAAGTTTCAGTGGCAGATAAAGATGCTGTTTGGAGTCTTTGGTAAGCCCCTATTAGTGAATCACAGTGCAGCCTTGGAATGTTGGAGAAAGCTCTGTCATCCTCTCCAGATAACTTTTGAGAAACTTTTGGCTTGTTACTTGGCCTTAGTAGAGACTGAATGCTTAACAATGGGCCCCCAAATCACCATGTGGCCTGAACTGCCCATCTTGAACTGAGTGTTGTCTGACCCACAGAATCATAAAGTTGGACGTGCACAGCAGCCCTCCATTATTAAATGGAAGTGTTACATACAACATTGGGCTCAAGCAGGACCTGAAGGCACAAGTAAGTTGCATTAGGAAGTGGCCCAAATGCCCATGGTCCCCCCTCCTGTCACATTATCTTTCTTCTCCCAATCTGCATCTATTGCTTCATGAGAAGTTCTTTATGATCAGTCAACTGAGGTAGGGAAAATTCATGCCTGGTTTACAGATGGTATTGTGCAATATGCAGGCACCACTTAGAAGTGGAAAATGGTAGCAGTGTAGCCCCTTTCTGGGACCTCCCTGGAGGACAGTGGTGAAAGTAAAATCTTTTCAGCAGGTAGAACTTTGAGCAGTGCACCTTGCTGTTCATTTTGCTTGGAAGGAGAGATGGGATAAGATAGACACCAAAACACATCGTGATCTCTGAGGAACCAAGAAGCAGAAGCTGAAGAGACAAGACTTCTTCCAGAGAGAGAAAGCCTTCCGCTAGAGCTGATACTCCAAATTTGGAATTCTAACCTCCTAAATTGTGAGAAAATTAATTTCTATTTGCTAAAGTCATCCACTTGTGGTATTTGTTATTTAAAAAAAAATTGCCATCAACTCATAGCAACCATATAGGGTAGAGTGAAACTGCCTCATAGGGTTTCTAAGGAGTGGTTGGTGGATTCAAACTGTTGACCTTTGGGTTAGCAGTTGAGCTCTTAACCACTGAACACCATATATATTATATATTTTTTTATATACTATATAGAGGAATTTCCACTACAAAGTATGTTAATCTGGATCATATCTCTTCACATGCTTTTGATTTTCATTTGTCAGCAGAATTACTTTTACTTTTTCCATCATCCATAGTGATTTAAAATTTTTATATGTGATACTGATGGTATTTAATTGTGTGTGTATTTTTTCTAAGGCTAAATTCAATTATTTTTCTGGCAAATCATTTCCCATAGGCATTATATCTTTTGGTTTTAAATTAACCTTTCCAAATATTTTTTTCTTCCTGAGAGTCACCATCTATATCGGAGTCAATGAATGTTTTTCTGTATTTTATTATGGCCAGTGTATTAGTTTTCTCTTTGCTTCTGTAACAAATTACTACTAATTAGTGGCTGAAAACAACACAAATTTATTCTCTACAATCCTGGAAGCCAGAAATCCAAAATGAGTCCAACAGGGCTAAAGTCAAGGTGTCAAAAGGGCTGGCTCATTCTGAAGGCTCTGAGGGGAAAAAATACATTTCTTTGCCTTTTCCGTTATTAGAAGCCACCTGAATTCCTTAGCTGTGACCACTACAACTCTTGTTTATATCCTCACATCTCCTACTGTCTTTTTGATCTCCTGCCTACCTCATACATGGGCCTTTGTGATTACATCAATCCACCCAGATAATCCAGGATAATCTCCCCATGTCAAGATCCTTAATTTAATCACATCTGTAAAGTCCCTATTACCATAGATAACATTCACAAGTTCTGGGGATTAGGGTGTGGTTATCTTGGGGTGTTTGAAAGAGCACTCTAAAACTGAGGCAGTTGATGTAACTAAAATGACTGAGACAGGTCTGAATTGAACTTTTTGTCCTAGGCCCCAGCTCAGCTTTTGCTTTTCAGAGTATGTGACCCATGACCACACTTTTGACCAAGATAACTTGTTCTGCAACATTCTGAGGTTGTCCAACCAGATTATTGCAGGAACCAGCTCCAGAATGCAGGAAACTGAGGCTGAGGTTGAGTACCCCAGCTAACAGAAATTCTTGGCAAATGAATCTTACAATACATGTTGAATATCAACCAATCAAATGTACCCCTCTACTCTTTCCCAACTCTCTACAGAGTTCTGCAAAATGATGCATAGAGGACGTGTGCTTATGCTCTCTTTTCAGAATTCCATTTTGAACTTTCATTTTGGCGCTTTCTATTTGCAAATCTTTGAATCTGAATATAACACTTCTTTTATTTTACAGGAACTCTGTTTTGTTTTTAACAGGGGCCATTATTCACCCTACCACAACCAAATAGTTAATATCTAAGGCTTGGCAGGCCACATACAGTCTCAATCACATATTATTCTTTGTTTGTTTTGTTTGCTCGTTTGTTTGTTTAACAACTCCTTAAAAATGTTAAAATCAGATTTAACTCATGGATGATACAAAAACATGTTGCATACCAGATTTTGTCTAAAAGCTGTAATTTGCTGACCCATTACTATGAGTCAGAATCGACTCAATGGCAATGGGTGGTAGTCTACATTGGAGCCCTGGTGGCACAGTGGTTAAGAGCTCAACTGTGAACCAAAAGGTCAGCTGCTCGAATTCACCAGCTGCTCTTTGGAAACCCTATGGGGCAGCTCTACTCGGTTGCATAGGGTCTCTATGAGTCGGAATCGACTTGATGGCAATGGGTATTTTTTTCTTTTTTTTGGTTTGATTAGCCTACATGTGTCTACTTTTATTTAATTTTGTTGATGAATTCACAAGCCATTTGTTCTACTAGAGATATTAAAATAATGTTTGTCACATCATATGTAAATAAAATTAGAAATTCTTTTTCATTCCTTCCCAACAGAAATAACTCTTTCCTGTGTACCACACAACCCAGTGCTACCATAGTTCCTAGAGGGTATGGTTTAGTCCATTCTGGATTCCACCTGGTTTGTAGATATAACTATAAATGTTATATAAGGGTTTTTATAATCACCAACTTCCAGTAGTCAATGCGTAATTACACCAACCGTCTACCTTCTTTACTGTCTCTTAGGGATATTTTTCCTTTATCTGTGTAATTACAACCAACTGTACCACAAGGAAGACAAATTTCATGTTCATTAGAGGACAGTAAGAACCACACTATCCTATAAAAACCTGCTGTAATTTAAGCCTATCACTGACTTGCCACAACTGGTCATCCTTATCCCAGGTATCTAGAACTCCTGACTACTTAATCACATCTGATTCCATAATGATTAGACTATCCAATATTCTTTTCTGTGTGAGACTACAAGCCCATTCGCAGCATCACTGATAAATATCATGTTCCATTAGAGTCATCATCCTCACAATCCATTCAATTAGATTTTTGCTGTTCCTCCATACCAATTTACAGCTGTGGCCTGTCTGCTGGAACAGACTTCACTCTTGTGTCATTATTTTGATTATCAAGTCTTTTACATCATGATAAAATGTCTAAAACAACTGACTTAGTACCCTAAAACCGGGACCTAATATCCTTGTAGAATTCATGCACAGTGGGATCAGTTCTGATCATGCCATCGTATATGCCATAGCCATTGTACAATAATAAATTTCATAGTTTGGAAAAATGGTGTGCACCCAATAGTGTGCCCTATGTGACTGTCATTTGGGTATATTTTTACCTCAATGTAACAGCTCCATCTGGGAGGTCCATAAATCTTCCTATAAATGTTCTTCACATTGCCAGTGAAACAGATTTATCTGTAATATTAGGCCACCAAATCACACCCAAATCTATTTTGAGACTATCTACATTATCTATTTAAAGAAATTCTATTTACCTTCACAGACCAAGTAGTGACACACTTGACAGGAAGCTTCAATCTGCTTTCCAACACATTGAGGCAGCTCTCTCAGCAATGCTCCATCTTAATTTATGGCCATTAGGAGTACAGCATCTTTTTCAGGCTGTTTTTCCCTGTCCACTTTATTGGTAATGTTTCTTTAATATCATGTGATAACTAACCAGAATGATAAACACATTCTGGGAACCGTGGACTGGATGACAGTTGTATTTGACTCCTAAAATTTACATCATCAGAGGGTGCTCTGTCACTCCTTTACTCAAGATTATCCAAGTAAACTAAGTGGAACCTGTAATTCAGCAGTACCCTATTTTTCCCTCTCCAGAGGGATAATTTCCAGAAGTCTTCCCCAATATTGGCCATTAGTCAGCACTAGATTTGAGAGTGATAGATAGGAATATTACTATATTAATGCACTTGGTGGAAATTAAATAATTGCCTTCCCCCTTGTGATTGTAATAGACTGCTAAGAGCCTCTTTTCCCTAGTCTATCATCTCCCTTTTCTATTTACTATCTATTTACCATTGCTGGGCTTTCCAACTCAGCAGAAATAATACTTAATCACAAAGATGATAATAACAGCCAACTTGCTGACACTTCTCCCCAGCCCCACTCTGAGACAGATATCACAAGGTTTGACAAAAAAGGAATCACAAAACTATCCTTGCCACTAAGTAATGGAGCCACATTCAGAGTTAGCTAAATTTAGCTACATAGGAAGAACTTATAACTTCCACCAAAGAAGCCTTATGAATATACCTCTTCAAATTAAATTGTCTAAGTGCCATTTCTTAGATTTTTTAATCATATCGCTTGCATATTCATAAATCTAAACCAAGCCTTAGTTCCACCAGATCAGGCAAAATCAAACAATATTTCTGTGAGGTGATGAGAAGGAAGAGTTAAAGCAGCTGTGAGTGATCCTTTCACTCCCTTTACTGGAGGATATGGCTCTGGCAGACAAAAGAAGGGAAGTGGTACACCTGACCTCCTTGTTACTTGGACTTCTGGGTAGATAAACTAGTGGTATTTTTTTGGAGGTGCAATGTACTGTATTCATAAATTCTTAGTGAACACCATTTGGAGCAAAGTACATACCAGACACTGTTCTAATGCCATGGTCAACAGGCATTTATTACTCATGGAATAAACAGGACAGGAATGAGTAGAACAGCAAACATCATCATCTGCCAACGTTCCCAAAGATTAGGCTCCCATCCAAGGATGTAATATTACATCATATCCGTGCATGCCCCACTTCATGCCATGAGAGAAGAAGTTCTGAAACCCCTCTCTCCTGGGCTTAATATACTAGCAAGTAGCCATGTTTACTTGCCAAACAACATGTACAGAGAGCAAGTAGGGGAAGGGGTAATAAAAGGTAAAAAGGGTAGTTAAAGCGGAAGGCCCCCTATAGGCAATGGACATTACTCATTGCCTCTGTTCAGAGTGGGTGACCTTCTCCTGATTGGCTACTCTAGACTTACCGGCATCAGAGAACAGCCCTTCCCCTCTTTATCCCACTAAGATAGCTTAACAGATTTCTAGGTTTCTTCAAAGAGCAATCATCACCCCTTAAGGCACATACTTTATTTTGTGTCCTTTAGTAGTTAGTATGTCTATTAGTAGATATAGAGACAGTTGTGGTGGTGGGGGGTGCAATTATAGTGTAGTACACCTGTGCATTCAGCAAGAGGAAGAGATTTTATCCATGAATATCTTTAGGAGGATTTACCTCACTAAAGGATTACTTACAGCAAATTAGCAAAGAATCTATGAGATGTATTTCTTTAGAAAATGACATGAGTTACACAACTCTCTGGGATTAAAATTGAGGTGTTTCACAACTGAAATGTTTCATATTCTGTGAGGAATCCCTAAAATCCTTAGATTCAGTCTTTGTCTGTTCTTCCCAGCCATAGAACATAAGTCTAATGTGAGAAGGAAGGACCCAGGAAGTTACTCAAGATGCCCCAGACCACTCTGTTTTGTCTTCTTATTCCTTTGACTGCCTCTATCCTTGAAATTATTAGTAACACTTTTAACACCTGATACTAGGTGGGTTGATGATTTCCGTGAATCTGATTTAACAATCTTATCTTGAATGTTAACTTATAACGAAAAAAGACAAACGTGGTTGTCATGGTTTAATTATGTCCCCCCAAAAATGTGTGTATCAATTTGGCTAGGCCATGATTCCTGGTACTGTGTGATTTTCCTGTATGTTGTAAACCTGCCTCTATGATGTTAATGAGGGAGGGTGGGTGGCAGTTGCGTTAGTAAGGCAGGACCTGATCTACAAGACTGGATTGTGTCCTGAGGCAATCTCTTGAGACATAAAAGACAGAAGTGAGCAGAGAGACAGGGGGACCTCATACCATCAAGAAAGCAGTGCCAGCAGCAGAGCACGTCCCTTGGACAGGGGTCCCTGTGCCAAGAAGCTCCTAGTCCTGCATTGATGAGAAGGCTGACAGAGAGAGAAAAAGGCTTCCCCTGGAGCTGACGCCCTGAATTTGGACTTTTAGCCTACTTTGACTGTGAGGAAATAAACTTCTCTTCATTAAAACCATCCACTTGTGGTATTTCTGCTATGGCAGCACTAGATGACTAAGACAGTGGTGTGATTGTGTCTTTAACCACTTTATACAGGTGTGTTCTTTATTAACCAGTTATCTGAGGTTCATATGTCTGACAATACAGCAAAAACAGTGGCTACATCCCAAGGATCTATGACTATCCATCCAACTGCTTCCCTGAGGGTGGGTATATAGTCTTGGTTCTGCCCACTATGCAGGTTTGTTTGGCCTTTTATGTAATGGTTCTATCATCTGCAGGAACTATTGCTGCTGATTTCCAAATAACATGGCTGTTAATCCATAGATTATATGTGTGAACCAGTCAGCTTGCTTTGCCAAAGCGGGGAGAGAATCATAGGGTTCTGACGATACAGCAATGTGAGTGGAGAATTCCTCAGAGGGCCCTGTATTGGGCCTATACGTAATGAGGCAACCGTTTATTATGTAAGTGATGAAACTGCCCTCTCTCATTGAATCCTCCAGCAACTTATACCTTGTAGTGTGTTCCTGAATTTATCACTTCTGTTTCATGATTAAACTGTCCTGCTCTGCTACTTCCCTATTCTAATGTTTCTCTGACATCCTCTAAGACATGATGGAATGTTCAGACCTCAGAATGTTCTGACCTTAGAATTATCTGATGCCCTCTCATACTGAAGGCAATCTTGACCTGTGTTCAGTAAAAAAGTCAGTAATTGCATTCCAAATGAGCCTTAATGAGAAGCTTTCTCATGTAACTTAGAGCCTAAAATCAAACACATCTCCACCTGGTAGCGTTTTAATTTTATATATCCTAAAGGTTCCAACTGTGCATCATTGTTTCAGATGCTTCTGTCATCTGAGCAGATAGAACATAAGGACATAGTGGACTGCCTGTGCTATTGACCTCTGTAAAATGTCAAAGCTGCTTCTGCTCAGGACCACAAGGGAGCTCAATATTTTCTGGTGATGTTTTGAGAGAAGGAGTCAATAAGATTCCTACACGAGTATGATGAACAGCCCTTTTGGTCTTTGAATTTCTTCTTCATTAGCAGGGTCTTGAGAAATAACTTATTTCTTATACTTTGATTGTTGTGCTTGTTGTTTTGGACCTCCTAATTCCCAGGAATTGTACAGATTCACCTGGTCATTGAATTTCAGCTGGGCTTATCAGCTGGGCCCTGTTTGTCACAAAGGTGACTATGGTCCTCACCTCCTCCTAAGTTTCTTCCTCTGAAGAGGTAGTTACTGTGATACCAGTAATGCCATGTACTGACTTGCGCTCAAGGGTTGTCAAATCCAATTTATGCTTCACTGGATTATGCCAATATGCCAGATAATTTAAGTATTTCTGTGCCACTTAGTAAATGTATACTGAGATTTTCCTTCCAAAACTGTGGTTAAAAGAAGATGGCATTCATGTAGATAAGGTTGTCCTTCTTGATCTGTTGTACTTCCTCTGTGTCTTGACCTATGTCAAAATAATCAAAACACAAAGAAATTAAAGTATATCCAGTAGTTAATCTCTATGCAGTTCAGAAACAAAACTAAACAGGAAGGCTTGATGCAGGCTAGTTACGGTGAACTTTTTAAGAAGAAAAGGAGGACATGCAAAGTAGAAAATTAACAGTTTGGCGAATCTTAGCATAGTTAAACCACGTTCCTTTTGCTTCTTGAGACTGCCAGGCAGCTCTTGTAGCCTGGCCAGCCCTATTCATTTGCACAAAAACCCAAAGAAACCAAACTCAGCAGCACCTTAGCGTGCCAGAGCTTTCAACCAGTGCACCACCAGGGCTCTGTTTGATATCTCGATTATTCAGGGCACTCCACAGGTACAGGGATGTCTATCTTCTCGGGCAACAAGGGCAACGACTAGATCATTCTTTGGTAAAGTTAAATTCTTTACACCAGGTAAACTTCAAAAGAGATCATGGTTAACAGATGGCTTGTCACAAAGAGGTGTTGGTGCTGTTGTATGATCACTGTGTCTTCATCATGTCTTCTTTGTTCCTGTTTATTTGTTCTTGGGTACATTCCACATTAGTCAGCAACCTTCCTCAGATTTCCTATGCGCTCAGAAGACTGTCAATATGGACCTCCGATTTTTTTTTTTTTTTAATTTTAACATCTACATAGTTACAGTTGAATATTCAACTAGTTTAATAGGAACACCTAGTTTAATCCTAGATAGTTTCCACTTAAACCTAATAACCTAACCTATTGCTCTCAAATAGATTTCAACTTATAGCAACCCTATAGGACAGAGTAGAACTGACCCATAGGGTTTCTGAAGGTGTAATCTTTATGGGAGCAGATTGCTGCATCTTTCTTCTGCAGAGTGGCAGGTTGGTTCAAATCAGTGATCTTTCAGTTACCAGAAAGACCTGATGATCTGCTTCCATAACGGTTAGAGCCAAGAAAACCCTACGAAGTATTTTTACTTTGTCATGTGGGGTCGACTTGACAGCACCTAACAACAGCAACATACATCTCCTACAATTACAGAAGTCTGCTAGAGCAACTAACAACAGCCAGAGACTGGTATTCTCTATCTATTCAGACAGATCCACTAGGTGGATGACTTTTTACAAATGTCATTTATAAATCTGCCTACAAATTTTTACCACATCATTCCATAGATGGATAAGCAGAAATCCTAGCATCTAGTTCTCATCTTATTTTTCCATATCCCTCTTTTTTTTTTTTTTTTTTGTTCTTGCCGTAACACGTCTTGGCCATTATGTTTTGAAAGTCTGAAAGACAATCCTGCACATAGCATAAATCTGAGATAATGTCAAGTCGGATTCACAGAAATCACACGATCTTATCCAATATCAAGCTTTACTAAGAATTTCAAGGGTACGGGTAATCACGATGCACAAACAAAACAGGGAAAGATCCCTAGCTTAGCTTCCAAGCTTCTTTCTTTTCATATCATACATCTTTTGTGTAGTTACACAGAACATGCTATAGCAGTTATAAAGCATCTCAATTTCATTTGGAGTTAGTAACATTGGTTACATGACATTTTCCAGGGAGCCATCTTTCAAAAATCCATAGATCGCTATTTGTATATTTTATTTTAACTTTTGTTATTGTTATTATTTTATCATAAGACAGCTGGACACATTCTGCTAAAAATATTCCACAGATGAGAACTCTCTCCCCCTAAGGGAAACCATTCTCACTAAGTCTGTCATTTGCAAGTTTACAAGGAGAGTAGACCAATCATCTGCCTTTTTATCCCCCAAAGCATTTGCTTCTTTTTCACTTCATGTAAAGTGAGAGAAGGGTTTAAGATTGCAGATATGCAAATTTTCCAACACTTCTTTTTATGCTAGCAGCTCTTTCTGTTCTTAAAGTGATTCTGGGAAGTCAAAAAATAACAAAGCCCTGCCATCCTACTGGAGTAAGTGGTACAAGTTTTTTAACATAGTCTTTGACTTTTTTTTTGGTTGAGTATGATGTTGCGAGTTGATGCATGCAAATGCATAATGGACAAGGAATAAGCAAGACTGAAGAAGAACTGATGTCTTTGAATTATGGTGTTGGTGAAGAATACTGAATATACCATGAACTGCCACAAGAAGGAACAAATCTGTCTTGGAAGGAGTACAGCCAGAGCGCTACTTGGAAGCAAGGATGGCGAGACTTCGTCTCAGGTATTTTGGACGTGTTATCAGGAGACTAATGTTATCAGAACACATTATCCCTGGAGAAGGACATCAGGTTTGGTAAAGTAGAGGGTCAGCAAAAAAGAGGAAGACCCTCAACGAGATGGACTGACACAGTGGCTGCAACAATGGGCTCAAACATAGCAAGGATTGTAAAGACAGCACAAGACCGGGCAATATTTTTTGGCTCTGTTTTATATAGGTTTGCGATGAGTTGGAACCAATTCGACAGCGCCTAACAACAACATATTAATATTCTTATGTCAAAAACTATAGATGGTTAAATTCATCTGCACTCTTGAGAGCAGTTTTAAGAAAAGTCAATATGTGTTTTAGGATGATAGCATCAATTCTCAACATACTTTAGAATTTTTATTCTATATTGTTTGCAAAATCTCATTTTGTAAAATATTTTCAGCGTTGGCTAACTTTTGACTTTTAGGTTTGACTTATTAAACAACCAAAATCTTTTGAAATTATGCCTGATGAGTATCATTTTGATTTAAAAATTGAGTTTTAAAATGCTGAGTCCAAATCAAGAGATTAATATGATGAGGTAAATTTTCTCATAGCTCTTGGAAATTTGCTTTGAAGCTCAGTTCATGAAACTAGTTAAATTTTGAGATACAAACAGAATACATGAGATCTAGCATGCTTTCTTTTTAAATATTTTTCTATATGCATTTAACTGATTATATTCTTATGACAATCCATTAAAGAAATCACAGCTTAAAAAGATCAAATAACTTGCTAAACAGTCTTCTATGTTATATATACACACACATACACATGAACTTTATTATCGAGGTAAAGCAAATTTATTGTTTACATTATTCTGGTGTTTCTCATAAAATGTTTCTGAATATCCCACAGTAATTAAATGTACTTTTATGTCAGTTAGAAATGAGTAAAAATTCTTATGTTTCTTTGGTAAATAGGGGCAAATGAATGTTAGCATGAATTCAAACAAGAGCTTCTTTAGAAACTTCTAATTAATAATCAGTAATTATCTAATCTCATGGAGTCTTACAAAACACACACACATAACACTGTCTTATGTGTTATTTTATGTTTTGAGTCACATTTGATTCTGCAGTAGTAACCTAAAGATAACAATTTAAAAAAAAAAAAAATCTCGGAGAAATTTAAGAACGTCACTGCATGTTTTAAAATTAAAGGGATTTTTCAATTAAAACATTTATAATACGGATGAATGCTGTTGTTAGGCACCTGTAGCTGGTTCCGACTCATAGTGACCCTATAGGACAGAGCAGAACTGCCCCATAGGGTTTCCAAGGAGCGGCTAGTGGATCCCAACCGCCGACCTTATGGTTAGCAGCCGAGCTCTTAACCACTTCGCTACCAGGGCTTCATATAGTTACATAACTCCTTTGAAGAAAATTCCATGTTATGCTGAAAATAAACTACACTTGTATCTTTCTTTGGGTAACTTTGGCATGGATATTTCAGGAACAAATGAGGTGATGATGGAGTTTTAAATTGCTCTCAGTTCAAATTCTCACTCCCAAATGGAAAGATATGAATGGCAAGGGAAGAAACTTACCTTAATTTATTTGCTCTCTAAACCTCTGCCTTGCGGTCTGTGCGCAGGCAGGTGTGAGGTCGAATAATAAAGCTCTTCGAAACTTCATTTGGAAACCTGGTAACACAGTAGTTAAGAGCTTGGTTGCTCACCAAAAGGTCCGCGGTTGGAATCCACGAGGCGCTCTTCGGAAACCCTATGGGCAGTTCTACTCTGTCCTATAGGGTCGCTATGAGTCAGAATTGACTCGACGGCAATGGGTTTCTGGTTTTTTAACCTTCATTTGGAAAAGAACAAGTCTGGATTTACTGTGTGTGTGCATTGAGAACTGGAGTTGCATGAGGGTCACTTTCTGGCTTAATTTAATGCAGTTGCTTTTTAGTAAGTGGTAATGCTCACTACGCAAAAAACCTATTTAGTTCTAAATGGTACTAAACTTATTAAACATGAATAGCATTTGTAATAGAAATAACCAAGTCACTGAGCAGCCACGTATGTTCCTTGGCTGAATGTCATAAACAGCAAACTAAACAGACATAGTCCCTGGAAAATAGTATTTTTTCACATGGAAAAATATATTAAGGAAAAAAAAAAAACACTAAAATCAAATTCTGTTTGAAATAATCTCTTGGAATCTTGATAAATATAAATGAAAAATATTAGCAACTCCTATTAAGATCTTATTTTCTAGATTAAAAAAAAATAGGCTTTTCCTTATGTGAAAAATGAGGGGGTTAAAGTAGATGATCTTTTTGGGGTCATTTCCAGCTTATCCAAAATCTAGGAATGAAATGGATAAGATACTTCATGATAGAATTGTAAATTGTTACATATGTTTAACAATATGTTTGAATATATCAGAATTTTTCCTATAATAATCAGTGTTTTCTTGGGCTAACCAGTAAGATCTTAATCACTATACTAAGACTGACACCCAGTATTTGGGAACATGATTGGGAAGTAAATTTAACACAATGAATTAGTCCATGATAGATATTTATTAATCAACAAATAATTATTTTCTGCCTACTCAATTCCCTGCAGTCAAAATCTAACAGAGGGTATAAATAGTTTGGAAGAGCAAGCAAATCAAAGAACCATTTTGCTTTTCTTATGCTAGAATCAGGAGACTGCAGTTCAAGAGCCAAAGAAACTAAAAGGTGCATTGAATAATTCTGTCAAAAGAAGTGTTCAAAAACAAAAGTGATGAGCCTGAATGTGTGTTTATTGATTTACTGATTCAGTCGTTCATTCATGAAAAATTTGTTGATAATGTATTCTATGCCACCCTCTGAGGATAAAACTTGTATAAAAATGGTTTCTGGTCTAAAGAATTGTATGGAACTTTGGAGGAGACAAAGAAGTAAGTTAACATTTATAGCACAGCAGTATTAATAGATATAAATAACGGTTATTGTTGTCGTTAGGCGCCATTGAGTGGGTTCCGACTCATAGCGACCCTATGTACAACAGAATGAAACACTTCCTTGTCCTGTGCCATCCTCACAATAAATATAAATAATAGAGGTGGTGGTTACTGTTAATTACCGCCACGTTGGCCCCAACTCATGGTAACCCCATGCACAATGGAACAAAATGATACCCAGTCCTGTCCCATTTCCATGATTAACTGGAGATGGAGCCTTTGTGATCTGTAGGGTTATTACGGGTTGCTTTTCAGAAGTAGACTGCCAGGTGTTTCTTTTTAGTCCACTTTAGTCTGGAAGCTTGCTGAACCTGTTCAGCATCACAGCAACAGGCAAGCCTCCACTGACAGAACAGTGGTGGCTGCACATGAGATGCATTGGCCCAGAATCACACCCAGGTCTCCTGTGTGGTAGGGGAGAATTCTACCACAGAACCACCAATGTCCTTTGTGATAGAGGCATGCATGGTCTATTACAAGATGGTGTCTGGTGGATCTTTGGTTATGTGCTTGGCTGCAAATTGAAAGGCTGGTGGTTCAAACCCACCAGCCACTTCTTGGGAGAAAGAATTGACAATCTGCTTCCATAAAGATTACAGCCTTGGAAACCCCAGGAGGCAGTTCTACTCTGTCCTATAGGGTTGCTAAGAATCAGCTTGACAGTAAATGACAGCAACATTAGAAGTTCAAAGAATCTAAATACGATTGTCAAGTGAGGTCTACTATATGATCAGCCTAAAGCTTGAGCAGAATTTCAAAGGATTAGTGAAAGTTAATTAGAAAAAGAGGAACAAGGGAAGCCTATTCTAGGTAAGGAAAAAAACATGTGCAACAGAGTGGAATCTTGAAAAGGCATGGTAATTCTGGGAAAATCAAAGTGAGTATGGCTGAAACATATTGCAGCTTTTGTAGCTTTTGAGGGAGTGGCCAGATAATGTTAAAGATATACTCAGGGGATGATTAGATTTATGTCATAATAGCAATGGAGAGTATGAATGGGAGAAGTAGGTGTGAGACACGAAGCAGCGTTATGGATTGAATGGTGTTCCCCCCAAATTTTGTATTGGAATCCTAACCACTATACCTGTGGATTGGAATCAGTTTGAGGGCAATTAACAGCAACATACCTGTGGATGTAATCCTGTTCAGGAATAGGGTTTTCTTTGTTTTGTTGATGAGGCCATATCCCCGTAGAGTGTATCCTAAACCTAGTCACTTCTGAGTTATAAGGAGCAGCACAGACACAGAGACAAGCAAGCACAAACAGGGGAGACAGATGCCATGTAAAGATCACCAAAGAACTGAGGAAAGCAGGGCCTACAGAATCTGAAAGAGACAAGTTTCTTCCCCTAGTGCCAACAGAGAGACAGCCTTCGCCTAGAGTCTGTGCCCTGAATTCAGATTCGTAGACTCCTACACTGTGAGAAAATAAACTTCTGTTATTTAAAGCCACTCACTTGTGGTATTTCTCTTACAGCAGTACTAAGAGACTAAGGGAGACATGGAAATGAGTTAGCAGCTTATTTTTGCAGTTCACATGTGAAATGATGGCAACTTGATGTAAAGAGTAACTGAAAGGGTGGAAGGAACTCAAGCCATAGACTTGGGTGACCCAAGCAGATGTCTCCAAGGTAAACAATACAGAAGGGGCAAGGATTACTCCCAAGGTTCTGGCTTGACTGACCAAGTGTAGAAAATATAATGATGAGTTGAGTTATGAGAAAGAGTTTTGGATAAGTTGAGCTTGATGTGCCTCTGGGACACCCAAATGGAGATGTATTCATTACAAAGTTATAAGTGTGAGTGTTAAACATGACTGGAAAGTCTGTTTTGGAAGTATAGCTTTGGGTCATAAGCATGAAACAGCGCCATAACATATGAGTTTGGATAAAGTCACTTGGAGAGAGAGTAGAGGTAAGAGGAGGGAAATGTTGAGGATTGAGCCTGTATTTGAGTGAAACTGCAAAGAGATTGTCATGGACTGGAGGAAAAAACGTGTAAGATTACAAAAACTAAGAGGAATGAGAATACCTCAAATTTCCTAAAGTGCTTATGAGGCTTATGTGAGCTGGAATATACATAGCTCTCAGAACAGTGTCTGGCATCTAATAAGTTTTAAAAGTTAGCTATCTCATATTTATGTTTTCAGTTAATTTCCAATAATGAGGAGCTTATATACTTCTTAGACTATTAGGTAAAGCTAATGCAAAGTAGTTTCTGTTGATTTACTGATTATTTTAAGACCTACATTTTTTTTTAATTTGCTTCAAAGTTAGGTTTGAATAAAATTTTAAATTGTAATTATACTTAAGAAAATAATACATATCTAAAATAGTTTTATTAAAGACAGTATATAATCTTGGTTATAATTTATTTGTATTTGCTTTTTATTTTACTTTAAAGAATGACTGACACACTATGGTTATTCATACTTCTGTATTCAGCACACATTTTCTCAGAAATCAACAAAGTAAGCTTGAGAAAAAATTAAAATTTTGGAAAACCTGTATTTTTCCACCTTGAACTTATCAAGAGCTTCCAAAGTCCTAGTCTTTTTTTGTATGTGTGTGTTTACTGTTGTAGTTTAAGTGAAAGTTTATGTTTCAAGTTAGTTTCTCATACAAAAATTTATACACACATTGTTATGTGACCCTAATTGCTCTCCCTGTACTGTGACAGCACACTCCTCCTTTCCACCCCTGACTTCCCGTGTCCATTCAACCAGCTCCTGACCCTCTCTGCCTTCTCATCTCACCTCCCAACAGGAGCTGCCCTAAGTCTTGGTCTTTTTTGATGAGATTAATGGTGATATAAACAAATGTAATTTTTTGATATTTCATAATGAATTGTGTCAGTGTTTGGAAGATCTGCAAAATTTAATGAGCTAATATTTTCCAGATGATCAATGTGTGATGTTACAAAATCTTGCACGAGTAAAAAATCCAGTCAGAGTGTAAGATAGACCAATGTATTTTAATGTAACAAAGTACAAAAAGGCTATTGCCATATTTTCAGAATCCACATTGCAAATTGCCTTAGAGAAACTACCATGTGTCGAGTTTGGGTGTAGATAAAAAATTAATAACCACAGTTATTTGAAAAGGCTATTAAAATACTCGGGGTTTTTTTCCCCAAATACATACATATACATGATAGGCCAGGTATTATTCTTCTTTTTCAACCAAAACTACATATTACAACTGATTGAATTCAGAAGCAGATATGAGAAACCAGCTGCATTCTATTAAACCAGGCAGCAAGAAGATTTATGAAATGCAAAACCACGCCATTCTTCTCCTACCTCTTTTTTTTTTTTTGGAAAATATGTTCTAATTTATGAAAATATTTTTATTTACGTTACCTTTTCATGGGTTTATTAGTATTATTTGAAACAAATTAATAAATAACTATTTTTAAAGTTATTAGTTTTAATTATACAATGGTAAATTTTTTAGAATTTTTTTTATTGTACTTTAGGTGAAGATTTACAGAACAAATAGTTTCTCATTAAACAGTCAGTACACATATTCTTTTATGACATTGGTTAACAACCTCATGACATGTCACCATGCTCCCTTCTCGACCTTGGAGGAGCTTTTTTTTTTTTTTTTTTGGTGAAAATATAAATAGCCAAAGATACACCATTTCAAAAATTTCTACATGTACAATTCAGTGACATCGATTACATTCTTCCAGTTGTGCTGCTATTCTCACTTTAAGATGAAGGTTTACAGAACAAAATAGTTTCTCATTAAACAGTTAGTATACATATTGCCCTATGACAATGGTTAACAACCCCACTACATATGAACACTGTCCTTACTCAACCTTGGGTTCCCTATCAACACAATGGTAAAATTTTGATAGATAGTAACTCACATAAACCAAAGCTCTTTGGGGACCTCAATAAATATTAATGATGTAAAGAATGTCTTAGACCCAAGTGTTTAAGAAGCCCCATTTTAGTTAAATGATTCCTTTTCAATGCAATGACAATTGAATTCTACCTTGTCAAAGAGTGTTTTTTTCATCTATTTTTACATATGCCTTGTTTTCTCATTTGCTTCTCAAAGCCTATTTTGTGCTTTTTTAGATCCCTTGCACTTTTTCTTCAACTGCAAATTTTATGTGATAGGTGCAGTGTGTTGTTAATTGCCTTGGAGTTGGCTCTCACTCATGGTGACCTTATGGATAACAGAACAAAGCTGCCCAATTCTGCTCCATCTTCATGATCATTGGGATGTTTGATTACACTGTTACACCTACCGTGTCCATTTATGTCACTGAAAGTTTCCCTCATTTCTATGGATGCTCTACTTTCCCAACCATGATGTCCTTTTTTACCGATCAATCTTTCTTGATGACTTGTCTAAAGTAAGCAAGCCAAAGTCTTGCCATCCTCTCTTTTAAGAAGTGTTCTGGTTGTATTCTTCTAGTTAGACATCATTTATTAGTACCTACTTTTCCAATTGCTGAAAATCCTACAAAACAAATAAATTTGCCCACAGAAAGTAAACAGGCATTAAAACAAATATCATTCACCCTAAAAATTTGTCTTCCTAATTTTTAAAGAAATACTTAATTCTCTTTTATTCTTAAGGCAATTAAAAGGCAATTAAAATATTAAAAGTAGATGGATGTGAGGGAAATAACTTTGTATAATTTCTAATGAGAAAGATTTACAAAGTGATTATGCAATCAAAACAGGTTTTCAGACCTTCTGGGAGAAACTTCCTTTCAACTGGAATTCTATCTTATAGGTGTATGGATCAAGAAGTTATATTCATACCATAAAATTCCATAAATATTATAATGAGTAAAAATAGAAGTAGTGTTCTTTAGCATGGTAGTTGATTTATGTGTGTTTAGCAAGTTTTATTTTAAAGTGAGATTGAGTGTAATAGAGTTTCCCCCCATTTAGCCATTTATTACATCATCTAACGAACAAGCTTGGACTGGCTACCTCCTGGCTACATAACGTTAGAACAAGAACTGAGAAGATAAAAAAAAAATGCAAGCATAACAACATATAAGCCTTTGCAGTCAAGCAATATAATCCTCTTTGTTGAATCTAGAATTCCTGTGGAATACCAGGGTATAGCTGGTTGTCTTATAGCAAGGGAGAGGCCTTTCTATGTTATATTCTATAAATATGTGTTTGCCATTGTACTACTTAAACATATAATTTGCACTAGAATATCAAGTTACAGAAAATTTTCCATGGAGAAATCACCATGTGCTTTTTTGAGTATCCCTAGAATTATAAAGTTGCAATATATAGATCTGTAGCTATTTCAGGACCACTTGACCTGGACAGAAGCAAGTGATGAAGAAAACAAAAACAAACACTGGAGAGCCAATAAAGAAGGACACATTATCCAATATTATAAACACACATCATTCATTTTCTCCAATTTGTGAAGACTTCTTTTTCTCTTATGCCTCTATATAAACATACAACAGGAAATTTGATAAAGAAAAAAAATTATTCAGACTCTGTTCTAGGTTTAAGATACTAAAATAAATATATGCCAATATTACAAAAAAAAAAAAAAAAAGTTTGCTGTCAAGCTGACTCCAACCCATGGTGACCCTATAGGACAGAGTAGAACTGCCCCATAGGGTTTCCAAGGAGCACCGACCTTTTGGTTAGCAGCCGACTTCTTAAAAACTGTGCCATCAGGGCTCCATATCAACATTAAGACATAGTTAAATATCATCACTTCAGAAAATATATGGCACTAAACCTATACCATCCTCCAAAATATATCTGCTATTGGAGAAATTGTTATGTGATAATACTCTTCACACATGATCAAAGTATACGGTGTATCACCAGAATCATTTTCCTCTCCCAATTTTATCTAAAAACCTCTAAATATGACTCTGGAATCCCATGGTAATTTTGGAATCATGTTGTGAATCGTGCTGTAATATTTATGTGTATTGTTCTCAATTCAATGAATGTTAAGCTTGAGAGCCAGAACTGCATATAAAAAAGTTGGTTCTGTGAATGAGCATTTTAATTATTGGTTTTACTCTGTACACATCCATGAAGTTAATAAAGTACTCTACTTATCATCGAGCTTGTTAACAAGAAGCAGAGGCTCAATGGGAAAAAATATTTCATTTTTAAAATTATCGAAAAGCTCCCTTCCCTGTTACTCAAAGATACATTTTAATTTTTCTATGTCTCAATTAAAGTTTGTCAGAGATGAGAATAAAAATAAGCCAGTACCCCAATTAAGAATGCGATTTTGA
Organism: Dugong dugon; assembly: GCA_030035585.1. Lineage (NCBI taxonomy): Eukaryota > Metazoa > Chordata > Mammalia > Sirenia > Dugongidae > Dugong > Dugong dugon. Next base: position 6,847,442 of record CM057478.1, on the reverse strand, counting down.
AAATCTTAATAATCATGACGTCATTTATGTTTAATTGACAGCAGCTAAAATAATGCAATGCATTTCTCATAATCAAGCAAGGAAAAAAAAATGTTCCTTCATATCTGAAACTCTGCAGTAGTAATTTTAAATTCCAAGCGCTTAGGACAAAAAACTCAAAAGATGCCTTCATCAATTGAGCTATATATAGTTAACAGCTGCCTGCTCTGCAGCCAGATTACAGTTTTAATAAATACAAACCAAACCAGTTGCTGTCTAGTGGATTCCTACTCATGGAGACCCCATGTGTGTCACAGTAGAACTGTGCTCCATAGCGTTTTCAATCGCCGATTTTTTGCAAGTAGACTGCCAGGCCTTTCTTCCCAGGAGATTCTGGGTGACTCCAACCGCCAACTTTTGGTTAACAGCCCAACACATTATCCTATCTGCAACACCCCAGGACTCCTTATTAATAAATACCGAAAGAACCAAACCAAACCCATTGCCACTGAGTCATTGTGACTCATAGCAACCCTATAGGACAGAGCAGAACTGCTCCATAGGCTTTCCAAGTCTGTAATCTTTATGTAAGCAGACTGCCACATCTTTCTCCCACAGAGTGGCTGGTGGATTTGAACTGCTGAGTTTTCAATTTAGCAGCCACGCACTTAACCCACTTCACCACCAGGGCTCCTTCTTAATAAATACAGCCCTGTGGAATCTGGGTATGTCTTGATTTTCCCAAGTGTTGAACCTCACCTGATTCAATGGATAGTTTCTTCTGATTTTTTTTTTCTTTTTTTTTTTTTTTAGTCATAAAGGGTTGTTGTGATGGTTAGTGTATTAGAAAGTCTTAGGTTTGAGGCTCACTACTGTTTCATAGTACCTACGTGACACTGGGCAAGTTACTAAACTGTTCTGAGACTTGATCTCCTCATTTTCAAAATGGGAACAATAATGATGCCTGCTTCATAAATTTATTCCCAAATTAAATGAGATAATGAACGTTAAAGAGCAAGGACCATTTGACCTAGACATCTTTGCTGAGAAGGGGTCTCTCTCGTTTGTTGACTCTGAAACAAAGCTAGTTTTACAAGTTTGCTGTAAAGTACTTACAACTCACATATTTACAACTGTGCGAGTGAGATCTTTAGAGTCAGGAAGGAGGTGATAATATTTCATCACACAAAACAGCCACACAAAATCCCACCGATCTGAAGCCATTCACTCGGTTCTTCCGTGCCATCGTGGGTGTCTGACATGCTGGGCAGTGCACTAGGTGTTATGTGTGTTGTATGTGTTAAGCCTAAGTGGCTGAGAACCACTGCTGAAGAGACATTGGTGCCCCTGCTGCTTCATTGCTGGAGCCTGAGTGATCTGTTAATCAAAACAACAGAACCAAACAGGTTGTCGTGGAGACGATTCTGACTCACAGAGACCCTGTAGATCAGAGGAGAACTGACCCATAGGGTTCCAAGGAGCAGCTGGTGGATTCAATCTGCCGACGAAGATCTTAACCACTGCACCGTGAGGGCTCTAATCTCTTAACATTACCTAATAATTTTTAAATCTTCCCAACCCTAGTCGGTTTTCTTGCCTTCTCCTCACAGCCTAAAACAAAATGTGACTTATTTTCCTAAAATAAAAGTTCTCCCTACACTCCTAGCTACTTATGTCATTGAGAACACTAAAACCGTAGACCAAAACTTTAATTTTTTAGTTTTTTATTTTGCCTCTTTCAGCATCCACTATAGCTCTATCTGCACTTACCCTTTCTTTCTTCCCTTTTGTCCCCATGAAAAAAATTTCTCCCCTGTCCAAGCCTCACCTCTTTGATAATGCTTTATATTAGGAGTTTTGAAAAGGTTATTTTATGGATGTAGCCCATAAAATAATTTTGAAAAAGATTGGATCCCCTTACACACTTTTAGGTTGACATCAAAATAATTTATCATACGTTTAAATGGTTGAGATACACTTAATTTCTTAGGTATTTCAAATATTGACATTTTAAAATACCACTTACTCTTTTAACTGTATTGAACAAAATGCAAACAAATGCAACAAGTTTGTCTTTATAAATAGAAATTTGCTATGTTCCCGTTCACTGCCATGAACTTGTATTTCCATGATTTTGTTCCTGAAGAATTTTACATTATAGTAATTTTACCCTACAGCAACATAGTAAAAACTTTATCCTTAATTTATCTAATTAATTGTCAATAAACATACATTTATATACACAATATAAAGTTTTTGCTAGTCTCCAGATGTGAATTATTTTTTCTTTCTGGTTTGAGTTGTCAATGTTATTATTATCAGCAATAATTAATAATTCTCAGGCCCTCCTTCCAAGTTATATAACAACAATCACTGGGGAATATATTATTACATTTATTTTTTAATGATATATCAGCTGACAATTCTATTAGGTAATCCCACATTTTTTTTTAAATAAAGAATTAGAAATTTTCTCATTGCAGAGTAATTTTACCCAACATGGCAATCATTTCTGAGAGACGACCTAATATGACGACTTAGTCACACACACCATGCTGTCTCGCTACAGCAAAGAACCAGACACCAAGTGAAATACATACATATGACAATATGGGAACCCAGAACATCATATGAAAGGATGAAGAATCAGATTCAACGCCAAAGGGAAAGAGAAACTGAAAAGAAAACATGGAACAAGGAGACTTACCGGATTGTAGACACCCTGCCAGCCATCCCTGAGCAGCGCAGCCATCTTGACACAAAGCCAACAGCGCTCCCGGTAAAACGCACAGGAAGGCAACTTCATGGAATCCGTAGTAGAACAGGAAACGGAGATAATGTGTAGACACAACCAGAGTGAAGCCGGGTGAGCGTCACATGAACTGACTCTAAGGAGGGAAAGTGCAGGAGCGGAGAAGAGCCCTAGGGATCCAGGTGACCATAGTGCAGGGAGGGAGCCAGAAAATAGGACGAACTACTCACCAACAGTGATCCCTGATCATTTGGGTGGGTGGCGCTGGCGGAGTGGAGGGTCCTTGGGGTGGCTGCACTCCGCAAGGAGAGAGAGCCCCGATGCCCACACCAGAGGCTGGAGAAACTCCTGCCCCACCCCCCTGCCCTACCAGTGACCAGTGGTGTACCTCTCTTCCCCACCCAGGCATGACAATCTGTGGCACTCGTTACCAAGCTATTGAATCTACCATCTGAGGCTGCTGCCTGCTCAGCTCACCCCCATCTTGTCTTGCCTATCCGGCAATGGGTGGTGTGTGCTCTGGCCACCAAACCAACCGGTAAGGGAGGTTAAGACCCCACTCCCCACCTCCACTGCCCTGCCCACCCGGCAACCACTGATGTGAGTTCCAATGCCACCAACCTGTGACCCATGCATCCTTGCCCTGACCACTCAGCAAATGAAGGTGTGCACACACAATACCCAACTCAGCAAACAGGGAGAATCCTCTCTGCACCCAAGCCCTGGTGACCAGCCGGACAGACATATCACCTCATTAGCAATGCCACTCACATCCTGAAAGCACCATCTGCACCTCTGCCAAACAATGAACAGGAGAACCTAGTACCCTCATCCAATGTCTGCCCAGCTGCAAAGTCATACAGCCCACACCCAAATAGTTCCTGCAAGCCATCTGCACCTGCACTGAAACTCCTAGATACCCCACTCCTACTGAGATGCCAGTTCCTGCACACACCATGGGCCTACCCCATCCATTTGAGTAGCACTCCCTCATAGCACATATGGAGATGTCCTGCCCTGAGCTGCAGAGAATGTACTAATTATTAGCACCAACCCAGAAGGACCCCATGGTCCCACAAGAGCTTTGGAGGGACCCTGACCACCCAACAATTAGATAACTGGGACCTCCTAAAAATTAAATACTTAAGTTCATCAAAAGACTTTGCCAAGACAGTAAAAAAAGAACCTTCAGACTGGGAAAAAATCTTTGAAAATGACATATCTGATAAGGGTCTAATCTCTAAAATATATAGAAAACTTCAACAACTCAATAACAAAAAGACAATTCCATCAGAAAATGGACAAAATACATGAACAGACACCTCACCAAAGAGGACATTAGGCAGCCAACAAATACATGGAAAGATGCTCACGATCATTGGCCGTTAGAGAGATGCAAATCCAAACAACGATGAGACATCATCTCAACCCTGCAAAAATGGCAATGATAAAAAAAAAAACCAACAAATTCTGGCAAGGTTGTAGGGGGACTGGAACTTATACACTGTTGCTGGGATTATGAAATGGTACTACCACTATGGAAAACAGTATGGTGCTTCCTCAAAAAGCTAGAAATAGAGATACCTTATGATCCAGCAATTCCACTCCTAGGTATATATGCTAGAGACGAAAGGGGCAGTGACATGAATAGACGTATGCACACCAATGCTCATTGCAGCATTATTCACAGTAGCAAAAAGATAGAAACAAACTAATTGTCCATCAATGGATGAATGGATAAACAGACCATGGTACATACATGCAGAGGAATACTATGCAACTATAAAGAATAATGAGGAGTCCATAAAACATAACATGGATGAATTAGGAAGACATTATGCTGAGTGAGATAAGTCAATCACAGAAAGAAATATTGTATGGTCCTGCTATTGTAAAAACTCAAAAACAGATGTACACACAGAAAGAAAGAAAGTTCTTTGGTAGTTACCAGGGAAGGGAGGAAGATGGAGGGGAAATCACTTGCTAGATAGTAGACAATTATTATTTTCAGTGATGGGAAAGGCAGTCCCAAACATGGGTGTAATCAGCACAACTTGACCAGGGTAAATGAAGACACTTAAAAGTACACGAGAAAAAGGTACAAGTTCAGTAAATGTTATAATATATACAATTTTGCAACAACAGTAAAAACAGTAAAAAAAGTGTGTGATTACCTAGGTAGACATGAATGCATATATATGTGTATAGGAAGGTGTAAGCTAGTAAATATATGTGCATGTATAAATGTATCTGTAGGCATATGTGTATACATGTTTGTGTGTGCTGCATGTATATCCATATACATAGCAAACCACATAGGGAGCACAGTTATGGAGACTTCCTAGACATATCCAAACAACTCGCAGGATTGGATTACTGGGTGAAAAGGCTTGGGACCATAGTCTAGGGAACAACTTAGCTAGTTGACATAACGTAGTTCACAAAGATTATGTTCTACACCCTAGTTCGGTGAGTAGCGTCTGGAGTCTTAAAAGGTCCAAAAGACAACTATTGATCTCTGCTCTTATGGAGCAAAAGAGAATGAAGGAAATCAAAGTTTCAAAGAAGAAACTAGTCCATGGGACTAATTAGCACACATGAACCACAGCCTCTTCTAAAGTGAGACCGAAGAACTAGATGGTGCCCAGATATCACTACCAATCATTCTGACCAGGGACACAATAGAAGGTTCCAGACAGAATGGGAGAAAAATGTCAAACAAAGCTCAAGTTCAAGATGGAAGGAACCCCTGAGACTACCAGTCTAAGATACCCTTTGAACTTGGAATTGAAGCTATGACTGCAGGTCACCTTTCAGCCAAATAATAGATTGGCTTTATAATTTTATAAATAAACAGTATCACCCATAAGTAATGTGCTTTCTTAAACAATTAACTACATGAGGCCAAATGGTCAACATTTACCCAAAAGCAAAGATGAGAAGGCAAGGAGGGGAAGGGAAGCTAGATCAATGCAAACAGAGCAAACGGATGGAAATAACAACAATGCTGACACACTGTAAAAATTGTAACAAATGGGGTGGAACAAAACAGGGGAACCTATTTGGCTGTATAGTCTTTCACCTAAAACACAATAAAATATTATTTTTAAAAAATCATTCCTTTTTCAACACCATCACCCATACTAAAAATTGCCCTTTCCTTGGATATGTGTACTCCCTGGGGCAATGTACCTGAGTGTAAATAGGAGACTGCTTATGAAAGAGATCATTGGAAAATTGATGAAGCAGACCTACTTTAGTAACAATACATATGTATCCACCGCTTGTCTGTCAGTTTGTCGTGTTGTGCTGGCTTCCATGTTGTTGTGACACTGGAAGCTATGCCACCAGTATTTAAAATGCCAGCAGGGTCACCCATGGTGAACAGGTTTCAGCAGAGCTTCCAGACAAAGACAGACTAGGAAGAAGGACATAGTTATCTACTTCTGAAAAAAATTGTCCAGTGAAAACCTTATGGGTAGCAGTGGAGCAATATCTGATATAGTACTGGAAGATGAGCACCTCGATTTGGAAGGCACTTAAAATGCAGCTGGGGAAGAGCTGCCCCCTGAGTAGAATCAACCTTAATGACGTGGATAGACTCAAGCTTTCGGGTCCTCTATTTGCTGATATGGCACAACTCAAGATGAGAAGAAATAGCTGCAAATATCCGTTCAGAGAAAAGATTGAAGTTGTCAAGGATTTAATTTCGCTTGGATCCACAATCAGTACCCATGGAAGCAGGAGTCAGGATATCAAATGCCATATTGCATTGGGCAAATCTGCTGCACAAGACCTCTTTATAGTGTTAAAAAGCAAAGATGTCACCTTGAAGACTAAGGTGCACCTGACCCAAGCCATGGTATTTTAAATCACCTCATATGCATGCAAAAACTGTACAATGAATAAAGAAGACCAAGAATAGTTGATGCCTTTGAATTATGGTGTTGGCAAAGAATACTGAATATACCATGGACTGCAAGAAAAATGAAAAAATCTGTCTTGGAAGAAGTGCAGCCAGAATGCACCTTAGAAGCGAGGATGGTGAGACTTTGTCTCACGTACTTTGAATGTATTATCAGGAGGGACCAGTTCCTGGAGAAGGACATCATGCTTGGTAACGTAGAGGGTCAGCAAAAAAGAGGAAGAAACTCAATGAGACGGACTGACATAATGGCTGCAACACTGAACTCAAACATAGCAATGATTATTAGGTGAGGATGACACAGGAATGGACAATATTTTGTTCTGTTGTACATTGGGTTGCTATGAATTGAAACCAACTCAATGGCACCTAGCTGCAACAACAATATATGAATGGTGAAGATCTGAAAACTGGTTCCCTTAAAAACATCTCGGTCTTTATCCCACGTGGAACGTATTTGGATTCTTAGACATGTACGTACTCCAGTGCAAAACTGCAACTCTACATCCTATCTGCCCCTTTCATTTCTCTCACTCCCTCTAACTTTATTCTCTCTCTCTGCTACTGATTATTCAGCATATAAAATTGTGAAACTCCATCTGTGGAGGAGAGAGAAGTTAGATAGAATGAGACATATCGAGCTGTGAAATTGCTGATCACAGACGGGCCAAATCCAATAAATATTTTATAAAAATCAGTCTTAACCTTATCTTTCTATGTTGGCTCTTCTCGGGAGCTACTTATTATTTTTAGCATAAACTTAGCACTCTCTTTAATGTTCATCACCTTATGAATGTAAACATACATTCACGTATCATTTCTTACTTGCCTATTTTTTCCAGTAAGTTTGAGTCTGATATTCCTAATCCCAACTCCTTCCATTTATTTGTCCTTCCTTCATCATACGTGAGGGAAAATTCCAATTTGTAGGTAATAATCTTTCTGATTCTTTTTCTTCAGAATGTATGTAAACCTCTGCTTTTAAAATATCACTTCATGTTAACATTTTAATAATGTGAAGGGGAACATTTCACCCAAAGTATATGGTAATAAAGTATTACAATAACATTATGACTACAGGTAGGTAAATCAGGATATGGAAGATTTAAACACAGCCACCATTAACCCAAATGTAATAACTATGTCAGATTACATTGTGTTTATGATTTTTCCAACAGATATAAACACAATTAGTCTTTCATTCTGCAGTTCGCTTGCTCTGTGTTTTGAATGGCCATTGTTGAGAACGTAGTTTAATCTTTCTGGAACCTTAATTGCTGCCAATGAAAGAGTTTAAATGAAAAGCAGTTATTAAAAAACTGCCCTGAGCAGAAAGAAAATGAATCAGTTCATACTGAACATGTCAGAAAACAGTCCTTGACAAGGTGTTTGGAAATATAACGTGCATAAAGCCACATTAGATAGATACTCTGAGAATTAAAAAAAAAGTGTCACTTTGCCCACAACTCAAAGTTGAAAGTACAGGTATCTTTTGCATCGTTACTCATCGGTAATCACACCACTGGTGCATGGATTCTACTTGCATCCTGAGAGAGGCTCACAGCTTGGTAATACTTTATATAACCAAAGATAATTAATCTGACTACTATAAAGACCCAGGGAATCAATACAGAAATTTTCACTGAAAGAAATAATTTAAATAGAACTCAGAAGGCTTTTTTTTTTTTTCTGGTAAGGAGTTTGGACATACAGGAAGAGGCGTAGGCTCCATCTGAATATACAGTTGATATGTTGAGGTGATCTTTGTGCAGCTATAGGGGGAATGATGGTGAGTTAAGTTGTGGGGGAGCTTGGGTTACTGGAGAAGGGGGCACTCCAGGCACCGTTCAAATCAACAAATATAAATTTAGTACATACTACTCATTCAACATACCTTGAACAAACATTAAGTAGCGGTCAGTATTCTAGGTACTGGAAATAAAACAGTGTACAAAAGAGAAAGTTTCAAGGAGTTTATATTGTAATGGGGGAAATGAACACTATATACATAATCAAATAACTTCAAATAATGTTAAGTGCTACGCAGGCAATTAAATGGGATGATGAGATTGAAAATTACTTGGGACCTACTGTAGATTTGGTGGTTTAAAAAGTGTGTTTGGATACTGGCAAGAAATAAATGGCCCACTTAAACAGGGCAATTGAGGAGAGTTTCATATAAGGACAATTTATAAACAAATATGTAGACCAGGGTAAGCAAAGCCAAGAAAGATTAGTGAAGAGCCCTGGGGCTAACAACTAAGAGCCATTTCCAACTGAAAAGCCTAAAGGAGGTATAGGAAGAACAGCACATGACTGAAGGAAATGAGTGACAGACAGGAGCTGAAAGGCTTTGGGGAAGAGACAAACTGAGGATAGGTAGGGAGTAAGATGGAATATAAATGATCCAGCTCAGCCTTTTCTCATTCTCCAAAGTCTTTCACTGACCAAAAGTCAATCGGCTCAAAAGGGAGCCAATTGAGACAGTCCACAAGTTAGTCCCTTAGGGACAAATCAAGGTTAAGAATGATGAACAGTAGCCCAGTAAAACTAAATGGGACTAACGAGGTACAGGAGTCCGGTGACAAAGCCAGAAGGCAGAGGGGGAGTAGGAAACTGATGATAAGGAACACAAGCTGAGTAAGGACACTGTAGATGTGTTGTGAGATTGTTGACCACTGTTATAGGGCAACATTTGTAGTAACTATTAAATGGGAGGCTGTTTTGTCCTGTAAGCCTTCATCTTGGGTGAGAATAGCAGCACAATTGGAAGAGCATAGTCAATATCACTTAAATGTGTAAGTAAAAAGTTTTGAAATGGTGTTAAAAAAAAAAAAAAAAAACACCAAATGAGACTAATGAGGTACAGTAGTCCAGTGACAAGGGCCAGAAGACAGAAGAGGACAAGGAAGTCCCCTGGTGATAGGGAACACAAGGTGGAGTAAGGATATTCTTGATGTGTTGTGAGATTGTTAACCATTGTCATAGGGCAACATGTGTAGTAACTGTTAAATGAGAAACTATTTTGTTCTGTAAACCTTCATCTTAAGTGAGAATAACAGCACAGTTGGAAGAGCGTAGTCAAGGTCACTGAACTATGTATGTAGAAATTTTTGAAATGGTGTATCTTTGGCTATCTGTATTTTCATCAAAAAAAAAAAAAAAGGTTGAGAATTTAGAGGCTTAATATGTTGTGGGGTTGTTAACCAATGTCATAAAACAACATGTGTACTACTGTTTCATGAGAAACTATTTGTTCTGTAAGCCTTCACCTGAAGTACAATAAAATATATTAAAAAAAAAAAAAAAAGAATGATGAACAGTGCCACATGGAAAATATACAGCACATAAGGTCTTTCTGAAGAGGTGAAATTAATCTAAAATTGAATACCTACCAGAAAATATCATTGTAAACATCTGAGATTTAGAAGATGCTGTGAGTTGGTGAGTCACAAGCCATAGAAAACAATTCTCTTTCATGTTTCTATTATCTTAAAAACTTAAAAAACAAAAACTTCCTTGCATCTAGAAATGTCGATGTGACATGTTTCTGGCCAATGAGATGAAGGAGGAAATATGTGAACGCTACTTTCCTAACTGAGTATATGAAAAATGCTTATAGGGAGAAGACGTTGGGCTTCCTTATTCCTGCCCATACCTGAATGCGATGCCTGCAGGTACAGCAACCATCTTTCTTACATGAGTTCTTTAGTTTCGTAGGGATGCTGTAAGAAAGTACAACAAAGTAGGTGGATTTAAAGAACAGAAATTTATTCTCTCACAGTTCTGGAGGTCAGAAGTGCAAATCATGGGATAGGCTGTTTTGATTCCTTCTGAAGCGTCTGAGAGAGAAAATGTTCTATGCCTTCCTTGTAGCTTCTTGTGGCTCCCAGCAATGTTTATCATTCCTTGGCTTGCAGCTGCCTCCATAGTCACATGATCAGATGGAATTAGCACCCAACCTGCTGGAGTATGACACCACATTCACTGATAACATCCTCAAAGACTATTTCTACATAAGGTCCCATTCACAGATACCAGGGTTAAGACTTCAACATGTCTTTTTGGGGACACAATTCAATCCATCACAATGAGGATAGAAGAAACATACATATTATGGTTGTGCAGACAGTTACAAAGTTCCTGAGCCTTTTAGGACATTGCTGAGCCAGCAGATTAGGCCTAGACAAATTATGAGACAAATTAACCCCTTGCTTCTTTAAACCATTGTGGTTACTCATTATTGAACTTACTTATAACTGATGGATATGAAAAATCAGCTAAGTAGTAGCTAGTACAGTGACCTTACATTGAGAATTGCTAGGCTAGTTCAAGGCATAGAAAAATAGTCTGTGTCACTGGAGCATACCATGTGAGGGATTGGTCAGGACCTATCTAGAGCTTTCTAGTTTGTCAGTGAGATTTTGGACTATATCATAAATCCAATGAAGTATCCAAGAAGAGTTTTAAGCAGCAAAATAGCATGAATTGATGTAAATTAATACAATCCTATTCTGTCTGTAATACAAATAATGTGTCAAAGGAGAAAGGGGAATTAGGGAGACCAAAAAAGAGATTATCATGTACGGCAGAGATGAATCTCTGGGTATTAGAATCTATGTTCTTTCCTTGTTGTCTCAAAGACAATAAAAACAACAACCACCACTTAGTGTAAATCTAGATTATGTTATCCAACCTCTCTTGCAAAAGTGATTGAAATCCAGATAATGGAAAGTGAACATAAGTAATTGTCTTAGTCACCTAGTGTTGCTATAATAGAAATACCACAAGTGGATGGCTTTAACAAAGAGAAGTTTCTTCTATCACAGTTTAGTAGGGCGAAGTCCAAATTCTGGCTCCAGGGGGATGCTTTCTCTCTCTGTCGGCTCTGGAGGAAGGTCCCTGTCATCAGTCTTCCCTTGGTCTGGGAGCATCTCAGCACAGGGACCTCAGGTCCAAATGATGCTCTCTGCTCCTGGCACTGCTTTCTTGGTGGTATGGGGATCCTTGTCTCTGCTAGCTTCTCTCTTTTATATCTCAAAAGAGATTGGCTTAAGACACTATCTAATCTTGTAGATCTTATCAATATAACTGCTGCTAATCCATCTTACTACATCATAGTGAAAGGATTATAACACATAGGGAAACCACATCAGATGACAACATGGTAGACAATCACACAATACTAGGAATCATGACCCAGCCAAATTGACAAAAGACATTTTTGAGGGACACAACTGAATCCATGACAGTAATGTATACCCTGTCCAAACTTAGCCTATACCTTCTATCTTTCCCCCCTCCATGTATATTACTCCATGCTTGCTCCCCCTCTAGCTACTTGGAATGGTAATATCCAAGGAGACTTTGAAAGTTCCCTACTTAGACTTTGCATTTCAACCCCAGGTATACCGAATCAGAATCTACATTTTAACAAGATCCCCAGGTGATTCTTCTGTATAACTTCCTGGGAACTTGTTAGAAATGCAAATTCTCAGCAGGGGTTCACACCTGAACAAACCTGTTCAAAGACCTGGTTGAAGATGGCAGACTACCTTCAGCCTTGTTCTTCAATGGTGTAGATTAGCAGAGCTCTCCTCATCCTCCTCCCCATTAACCAGAAACCACTCTGTATTGTTATATAAGAAAGAGTTACACTTCTATTTTGGCTAAGCCATTGTATTTTGGATCAATTTGTTAAGCTATTTAGCTACTCTCACACACCTGGTTCCTGGAGAATGATGTTAAATAGTGTTTTGCATTGACTGAGTTTAAATTATTGTGGATCAACTTTCTGGAATTTTCATCTATCAGTTTGTTGTACTGTGGTGGCTTGCGTGTAGCAGTGATGCTGGACACTATGCCACCAGTAAGTCAAATACCAGGAGCGTCAGGTATGGTGGACAGGTTTCAGCGGAGCTTCCAGACTAAGACAGACTAGGAAGGACCCTGTGGTCTACTTATGAAAAAATTAGCAGTGAAAACCTTATAATGTAGTGCCAGAAGATGAGCCCCTCAGGTTGAAAGGCACTCAAAATACGACTGGGGAAGAGTTGCCACCTCAAAGTAGAATTGACTTTCATGACGTGGATGGAGTCATGCTTTCGGGACCTTCATTTGCTGATGTGGCACGACTCAACATGAGAAGAAACAGTGGCAAACATCCATTAAAAATCGGAACATGGAATGTACAAAGTGTGAATCTAGCAAAAGTGGAAGTCATCAAAAATGAAATGGAACACATAAAGATCAATATACCAGGCATTAGTGAGCTGAAGTCGACTGGTTTTGGCCATTTTGAATCAGACAATCATATGGCTCACTATGCCCGGAATAGCAAATTGCATTCATTGTCAAAACGAACATTTCAAGATGTATCCTGAAGTACAACGCTGTCAGTGATAGGATACTATACATATGCCTACAAAAAAGACCAGTGAATATGACTATTATTCAAGTTTATGCACCAACCAATAATGCCAAAGATGAAGAAACTGAAGATTTTACTAACTTTTGCAGACAGAAATTAATCAAACATGCAATCCAGATGCATTGATAATTACTGGTGATTGGAATGCTAAAGTTGGAAACAAAGAAGGATCGGTTGTAGGAAAATACGGCCTTGGTAACAGAAGCAATGTCGGAGATCGAATGATAGAATTTTGCAAGACCAACTGCTTATTCATTGTAAATACCTTTTTCAACAACATTAACAGCAATTATACATGTGAACTTTGCCAGATGGAATGCACAGGAATCAATTCGACGACATCTGTGGAAAGATACAAAGATACAATGGAAAATCACAATATAATCAGTCAGAAAAAGGCCATGGGCTGACTGGGGAACAGAATATCAATTGTTCATATGCAAGTTCAAGTTAAAGCTGAAGAAAATTAAGACAAGTCTACAAGAGTCAAAACATAACCTTAAGTATATCCTATCTGAATTGAGAGACTATCTCAAGAATAGATTTAGTGCATTGAACACTAATGACCGAAGACCAGAGGAGATGCAGGATGACATCAAGGACATCATACATAAAGAAAGCAAAAGGTCATTAAAAATACAGGAAAGAAAGAAAAGACCAAAATGAATGTCAGAAGAGACTCTGAAACTTGCTCTTGAATGTAGAGCAGCTAAAGCAAATGGAAGGATTGATGGACTAAAAGAGCTGAGCAGAAGATTTCAAAGGACGACTTGAGAACACAAAGTATTATAATGAAATGGGCAAAAAACTGGAGTTAGAAAACCAACAGGGCAGAACGTGTTCTGCATTTATCAAGCTAAAAGAACTGAAGGAAAAATTCAAGCCTCCAGTTGCAATATTGAAGAATTCCATGGGCAAAATAATGAACTACATGGAAAGCATCAAAAGAAGATTAAAGGAATATACAGACTCACTGTAATAAAAAGCATTGGTTCACATTCAACCATTTCAGGAGGTGGCATATGATCACGAACTGATGATACTGAAGGAAGAAGTCCAACCTTCCAAAGAAAGGTGATCCAACAGAATGCATAAATTATTGAACAATGTCATTAATATCACATGCAAGTAAAATTTTGTTGAAGATAATTCAAAAACAGTACATCAACAGGGAACTGCCAGAAATTCAAGGTGGATTCAGAAGAGGACATGAAAGGAGGAATATCATTGCTGATTTTAGATGGATCTTGGCTGAAAGCAGAGAATACCAGAAAGACATTTACCTGTGTTTTATTGACTATGAAAAGGCATTCCACTTTGTGGATCATAACAAATTATGGATAATATTGGGAAGAATGGGAATTCTAGAAAGCTTAATTGTACTCATGAGGAACCTGTAAATAGACCAAGACGTAGTCATTCAAACAAAACAAAGGGATACTGTGTGATTTAAAATCAGGAAAGATGTGTGTGAGAGTTGTATCCTTTCACCATATTTATTCTATTTGTACGCTGAGCAAATAATGTGAGAAGCTAGACTGTATAAAAAGGAACATGGCATTAGGATTGGAGGAAGACTTACTAATAACCTGTGATATGCAGATCACACAACCTTGCTTGCTGAAAGTGAAGAGGACTTGAAACAGTTACTGATGAAGATCAAAGACGGCAGTCTTCAGTATGGATTGCACCTCAACATAAAAGAAAAAAAAATCCTTACAACCGGACCAAGCAACAACATCATGATAAATGAAGGAAATACTGCAGTTGTCAAGAATTTCATTTTACTTGGATCCACAATCAACACCCATGGAAGCAGCAGTCAAGAAATCAAATGATATATTACACTGGGCAATCTGCTGCTGCAAAAGACTTCTTTAAAGTGTGAAAAAGCAAACATATCATTTTGAGGACTTTGAGGTTTGCTTGACCCAAGGCATGATCTTTTCAATCATTTGATGTGCTTGGAAAGCTGGACAAGCGATAAGTAAGACTGAAAAAGAATTATGGTTTTGGTGAAGAATTTTGAACATACCAGAGATTGCCAGAAAAATGAACAAATCTGTCTTGGAAGAAGTACAGCTAGAATGCTCTTTAGAAGCAAGGATGGCGAGACTTCATCTCACGTACTTTGGACACGTTTTCAGTAGGGACCTCTCTCTGAAGAAAGACATCATGCTTGCAATATTAGAGGCTCAGGAAAAAAGAACAAGTCCCTCAATGATACAGATTGACACAGTTGCTGCAACAATGGACTCAAAAATAGCAACGATTGTTGGATGGCTTGGGATCAGGAAGTGTTTTCTTTTGTTGTATATAGGGTCACTATGAGTTTGAACTAAATTGACAGAACTTAACAACAACAAAAACAAAGGACAAATTTAAGCAGGGCTCAAGGATCATTTACTTCTTTTATTTTAGTAATTGTTTTTATGACTTTCTATATCTTCTCAAGCTCATGTATAACTCATTCTTCAGGAAGAACCATAGAAAGAGAAAGCCGAGGTAGATTAACTGCAGTGTATTTGCATTGATTTGATGAGGGAAATAGGAACCATCCTGGCAGTTTTTCTCAGAGAGGACAAATATGATAATGTCTGGTTTCTATTATCTCATTATTGATTTAATGCTCATGCTTATATATTTCTTCTATACCAGGATATCTATTACTGGAATGTAGGCCAATGACAGAAGTATGATTCTGCTTTTAATGTGCAAAAGGTGCTGAATTAACAAGTGCTTACTGGACTTCCATTTTTTTAATTTTATTTTAACATTTACTTAAATAATAAAGCTAGAAACTTAATATCACAGCTTCTAGGAAAACTTGTTTTTCCTTCACTCATTAAGCTCATGTTCTATTACTTTTGAACTTTAGTAATTGGTAATTAAATATGTGAAATTGTCTGATGGTGAGCAAGCAGATAGTGATACTCATTTGATTTAAGGAGAACTTAAAAGAAACAAATTATGACTTTCCAGTGAGACAGATTTTTGAGTCTTCACTTTCAGTGGTTCATACATTTATTAATTCAACCACAAGTTTTTATCTGGTGATTGTGTTACATTGTGAGAATATAAAAGTGAACAAACCAAATGAGGTCTCTGACTTCATGAAGATTATATTCTACTGGAATATAAAAGTAAAATAATTAAGAAAATTATCCATTAGATTTTAATCTATGAAGAAAATTGGAGAGTGAAATGTCATTGTTGTTAGGTGCCATCAAGTTGCTGCCGACTGACAGTGACCTTATATATAATGGCCTGAAATGTTGCTGAGTCCTAAGCCATCCTCACAATGGTTGCTATGTGTGCTGCAGTCACTGTGCCAAACCATCTTATCAAGGGTCTTCCTCTTTTTCACTGACCTTCTACCTTACCACACATGAAGTCCTTCTCCAGGGACTGATAACAAGTCCAAAGTAAGTGAGACAAAGTCTCACCATTCTTGCTTTTAAGAAGCATTCTGGCTGTACTTCCTTCAAGATACCACCTGTCTGTCAGTTTGTCATATGTGGTGGCTTGTGGGTTGCTGTGATGCTGGAAGCTATGCCACCAGTATTTTGAATACTAGCAGAGTCACCCATAGTGGACAGGTTTCAGAGGAGCTTCCAGACTAAGACAGACTAGGAAGAAGTACCTGGCAATCTCCTTCTCAAAATGATTAGCCAATAAAATCCTTATGGATAACAACAGAACATTGTCTCATGTAGTGCTGTTGACTAAAATACAGAGCAATATATTTTATGGAGATGAAGAACACATACTATAGATGAAGAAGAATCAGGAAATTTCTTGTTTAGTTAATAAGTTTTCAAGATAAAATTTAAAGAAGTAGAAGTAGTTGGACGTTCAATGACCTGGCATGACAGTGGTCCAGGCAGAAGAAGTAGCACATGCAGTGTCCCTAAGACAGAAGAAAGATCGGAATATTTAAAAAAAAAAAAAAAGTTCAGTAACTAGGGAGAAAGTGGCATGAGATGAATTTGGAAATATAGTTTAAAAATCACTATGGTAATAGAAGTGAGGTCATTACGCACATTAGAACTACAGAATGATTCTCCTCAGAACTAGAGAAAGATATGCCTTTCTATAATACTACATCCATTACATTATCAGATGTGGTTCTAGAAAAGCTTAAACTACTTTTTCTTATCCTAAAATATACTAGAGATATTTTTCTAGGAAGAAAGTGTCAAATAACATACGTATGCTAAGTATATTTGTTCCTTAGCCTGGACTTAGAACAACCAAAAGATGAGTGCTTATTATACAAAGCCATATGGTCAAGTATTAGTTGTTCAGTCGAAAAAAAAAAAAACAATTCAAATGCTCCTCCAGACTAGGATAGACCATTAGTACCAGGGCTAGGAGGATTTAAAAAAAAAAAATTCCGTTTGCCCTTGAGTCAAGTCTGACTCATGGCAAACCCATGTGTTTTATAGCAGAACTGTTGTCCATAGGGTTTTCAATGGCTGATTTTTTAAGGCCTTTGTTCCGAGGCACCTCTAGATGGACTTCAACTATCAATGTTTTTGTTAACAGTCAAGCATATTAATCATTTGCACAACCCAGGGATTCCCTGGAAAATAAGGTAGATTAGACCAAGGGCTAAGGAACATGTATACACACCTTTGGGCAAATTACTTAACCTTCTATCAGGATTCTCCTTTTTAAAATAGGATTATTTGGGTATTAGAGTACATAAGTTACTGATACACATAAGTAACTTAGAAAAATAGCTAGTACATAGAAACTCTTTAATAAATGTTATTTAATAAAAAAAATGTGGAGAGCTGGGCAAAATGGCGCTCTAGGCAGAAGCACCACGCTGTCCCTCCACAGCAAAGATCCAAAAAACTAAGCAGAACAGAGAATACAACAATCCTGAAACCCTAAAACATCAAATGAAGAGATAAAGAACTCAGCCAAGCACCAAATGCAGTGAGAAAACTGACAGAGAATGGAGAGCGAGGAGAGATTCATGCAGAGGTCCCCTACCAGCTAACGCAGCGCGGATCCTCCATCTTGGACTCCTATCAGAGACCAGCAAATGGGGTATGAGAAAGCAGCCTCATGGAGCATCCAGTGGGAGACAAAACAACCAGTAATTTTCGATATATGCTTTCCCACCCCCCTACACTTCTTCACCCCGACTCAGCCTCCTCTGCTTCCCGCGGCCACAATCTCTTGACTGGGAAACACCAGCTGCTTGGATTCCACACACCCAAAAGGGCTGGCTCTCTGAGTGCCATTTGTTGGCTGCTGGTATTGCTTTTTTTTCTGCTTCTTTTGATTTGTTCCTTACCTCTCAGCACCTCCCCCGCCATTCACTCAAATACCTGGCTCCATGCACCATCTTTGCTTCTTCCTCAGGGGCTGTGGAGCCCAGTTCGAGGGTGGAGCTCCTTCCCGGTCTGGGCTGCCACGCTGGTGGGATCCTGGGGCTTTTGTTCGTTTGTATGTTTTGAATTGTTTGTTTGTTTTCTTTTCCATTTCTTGAGTTGGGAGCCCTTTCTGGCCAGGCAGTGCTGCGTGGCAAGGAGAATTCCCCCTTGGCTTGCACAGATGTACAGAGGGGTCCCTGAGGACATTTCTTTCTTCATTTTTTCTGTTTTTTTCATGGCCTTTCGTGTTCTTTTTTTTTTTTTTTAGTTTGTTTTGTTTTCTTTTCCCTCTTTTTCTCTTTTTGTCTTTCTTCATTGCTCAGTCTCTCTTGCTGTTCTCTGAAAACCTGGCATTGTATACCTCTATACCTTCCAGCCAGGCTGTACTGCAACACCTGAGAGCGACTTCCCCAGATCTCAGAGCTGCATCAGTGGCATCCCTGGGAACTTTGAAGTTCTGTAACCTTTCTGATTTTTATTTATTCATTCTTTTCTTTTCTTCCTCTTCCCTTTCTGTTTTTCTCCATTTCATAGTCTCTCATCTCTCCACTCCAACAGCAAGCTCCCCTAGCATTCTTTTTTGTTTGTTTGTATGTTTGGGCACCTGTTCCTCTCTCCTCTCTCCCATATCCATCTTAGCTCCACATATAACAATCTCCCCGCTGCATTCTGCCTACCTGCACCGTGCGCTTGATATCACACCACCAAGCAGCACAGGTACGGCCTACTGAAACCTACCCTGCCCTGATTACTGACCCGCCCTGGTGGCTGTAGTAAGTGCCACAAACAACCCATCCCAGTAACTCCTCTTCAGCTAGACCTGCCATACCATATCTGAGTGACTGACCCTGCCCACAGGAGAAGGAGGTGAAAAGTATCGTGCCAACAGACGAGCAAACAACAAAGAACACACAGTCTGCCTGCTCAGAGTCAAATTTTTTTTTAAAAAAGGACAAAACAAACAAATCTACAATCAATAAATGAGAAAAATAACTACTGAATGCCCCAAAGACAGCAGACAATATCTAAACATTTACAAAAACAGGACAGGATGGTTCCAGTAGGCATCCAAAATAAAACACCAGATGACTCTCCAATGGAATAAAATGCGCTAAAGCCACCTGATAGGGAATTCAAATCGCTAATACTCAGAATTCTCCAGAGGCTGAGGCAAAAAGCTGACAAACATGAGGAAAAAATAGACAAATTCATGGAAAATACAAAACATTGGAAGAACTCAGGAAGATGATGCAGGAACAAAATGCCAAAATAAATTCACAACTAGAAATTATACAAAGACAACAATTAGAAATCCAAAAGATAAACAACAAGATTTCAGAAATGGATGGTGTCATAGAAGGGCTAAGAAGCAAATTTGAAATGGTGGAAGACAGGATCAGTAGAATTGAAGACAAACACTTGGATACAACAAAGAAAAATGAAGAGACCCTGAGAGTTATGTGGGATACAATCAAAAGGAAAACTTTTAAAGTGATTGGAATTCCAGAACAGGGGGAGAAAACAGAAAACACAGAGAAGATCACTGAAGAGCTGCTGACAGAAAACTTCCCCAATATCATGAAAGATGAAAAGCTGGCCATCCAAGAAGCTCAACGAACCCCATATAGGAGAGACCCCAAAAGAAAATCACCAAGGCATATCATAATCACACTCGCAGAAACCAAAAACAAACAAAGAATCCTGAGAGCAGCTCATGAAAAAAAGGAAGTCACATACAGAGGAGAAACAATAAGACTAAGCTCAGATTATTCAGCAGAAACCATGCAGGCAAGAAGGCAATGGGATAATATATATAAAATCTTGAAAGAAAAAAATTGTCAGCCAAGAATAATGTATCCTGCAAAACTCTTGTTCAAATCTGATGGTGGAGTTAGGTCATTTCCAGATAAACAGAAATTAAGGGAATATGTAAAAGTGAAACCAAACTTACAAGAATTATTATAGGGATTTCTTCGATCTGAGGACAAATAGCGTCAGCTCACGGGCAGAATCTAGGACACAAGATTGTACCAGCCAGATACCAATCTAGGAAATGAACTCTCGAGCACTATCCAAAACGAAAAGAAATATATCCAGGAATCAGAGCAGTTAATCAGTAAATGACTACAACATCAAAACAATAAAAGAGGGAATAAACGGCATAGGTATAGAACCTTCTAATGGAGAGGAAGGCAAGGTGATATAAAGTAATGGTAGACTGCTTCAAACTGAGAAAGAAAAGGGTAAAATTCATGGTAACCACAAAGAAAGCTAACAAACATACTCATAAAAAAACCAGAAAAACAAAGTCTCAGCAAAAACAAAACCAACAAAAACAAAAGAAATGAAAAAGAAAAATCCACAAACAAAAGTAACTCATCACAAGATAGTAAGAACAAAGAAAACTTCAGCACCCCAAAAAAAAGCACCACAAAACAAAAGCAACATACTCACATCTATCAATAATTACACTGAATGTAAATGGACTCGATGCCTCCATAAAGAGACGGAGAGTGACAGAATGGATAAGAAAACAGGATCCATCAATATGCTGTCTACAAGAAACACACCTTAGAAACAAAGATGTGAATTTATTAAAAGTCAAAGGTTGGAAAAAATATATCCAGCTAACAACTACCAAAAAAGAGCAGAAGTGGAAATTCTAATGTCAGATACAATAGACTTTAAAACGAAATCTACCATAAAAGACAAAGAAGAACACTATATAATGATTAAGAGGATGATCCATCATGAAGACATAATCATAATAAGTATCTACGCACCCAACGACAGGACTCCAAAATACATAAAACAAACTCTAACAACACTGAAAAGAGAAACTGACAGTTCCACAATAATAGTAGGAGACTTCAACACACCACTCTCAGTAAAGGATAGAACAACTAAGAAGAAACTCAGCAAAGATACAGAAGACCTAAAGGGCACAAGCAGCCAACTTGTCCTCATATACATATATAGAACTCTCCATCCAACTGCTGCAAAGTACACATTCTTTTCCAGTGCACATGGAACATTCTCCAGAATAGACCACATCTTAGGCCACAGAGCAATCCTCAACAAGATCCAAAACGTTGAGATAATTCAAAGTATCTTCTCTGACCACAGTGCCATCAAGGTAGAAATTCACAACAGAAAGAGCAAGGAAAAAAAATTAATTACATGGAAACTGAATAATACCCTGCTTACACATCAGTGGGTAATAGAAGAAATCAGAGATGGAATCAAAAAATTCCTAGAATCAAATGAGAATGAATACACATCATACCAAAACTTCTGTACACAGCAAAGGCAGTCCTCAGAGGACAGTTTATAGCAATAGATGCACATATCAAAAAAGAAGGAAGGGACAAAATCAAAACATTAACTACAGAACTCAAACTAATAGAAAGAGAACAGCAAAAAAAGCCTACAACCACTGTAAGAAAAGAAATAGTAAAGATCAGAGCAGAAATAAATGAAATAGAGAACAGAAAAACAATCGAAAGAATCAACAAAACCAAGAGTTGGTTCTTTGAAAGAATCAACCAGACTGACAAACCACTGGCCAGACTGACAAAAGAAAAACAGGAGAGTACACAAATAACCCATGTAAGAGATGAAATGGGGGACATTACAACACACTGAACTGAAATAAAAAGGATTATAACAGAATATTATAAAACTATACTCCAACAAACTTGAAAACCTAGAGGAAAAGCATAAATTTCAAGAAACAGATGACCTACCCAAACTACAACAAAGTGATGTTGAAAATCTGAACAGACCCATAACAAGAGAAGAGATTAAAAAGGTAATTAAAAAAAAAAAAAAAAAAAAACTCCCAAACAAAAAAGCCCTGGCCCAGATTCCTTCACTGGAGAATTCTACAAAACATTTACAGAAGAGCTTGTACCAGTACTACTCAACCAATTTCAGAGCATTGAAGAGGAAGCAACACTTCCAAATTCATTCTGTGAAGCCAGCATAACACTGATACCAAAACCAGGCAAAGACGTCACAAAAAAAGAAAACTACAGACCAATATCTCTCATGAATATAGATGCAAAAATTCTGAACAAAATTCTAGCCAATAGAATTCAGCATCAAATCAAAAAAATAATACAATACACTACGACCAAGTAGGATTCATACCAGGTATGCAAGGATGGTTCAACATTAGAAAATCAATCAATGTAATCCACCACATAAATAAAAGGAAAGAAAAGAATCACATGGTCATCTCAATTGATGCAGAAAAGACATTTGACAGAGTCCAACACCCATTCCTGATAAAAACTCTCAATAAAATAGGTACAGAAGGGAAATTTCTCTACATAATCAAGAGCATCTATGCAAAACCAATGGCCAACGTCATTCTTAATGGAGAGAGGCTGAAAACATTCCCATTGTAAACAGGAAGAGGACAAGGATGCCCTTTATCACCACTCCTATTTGAAATTGTACTGGAAGTTCTAGCTAGAGCAATAAGGCAAGAAAAAGAAATAAAGGGCATCCAAATTGGTAATGAAGAAGTTAAACTGTCCCTGTTTGCAGATGATATGATAATATACATAGAAAACCCTAAAGACTCCACGAGAAATATACTGGAACTAATAGAAAGATTCAGCAGAGTAGCAGGATACAAGTTAAACATTCAAAAATCAGTTGGATTCCTATACACCAGTAAGGAGAACGATGAAAAGGAAATCAGGAAAACAATACCATTTTTAATAGCCCCTAAAAAGATACAATACTTAGGAATAAATCTGACCAGGGATGTAAAAGACCTATACAAAGAAAACTACAAAACACTACTGCATGAAACCCAAAGGGGTCTACATAACTGGAAAAACATACCATGCTCATGGATTGGCAGACTCAACATTGTGAAAATGACAATTCTACCCAAAGCAATTTACAAATACAACGCAATCCTGATCCAAATACCAACAACATTCTTCAAAGAGATGAAAAAACTAATCATTCACTTTATATGGAAAGGGAAGAAGCCCTGAATAAGTAAAGCACTACTGAAGAAGAAGAATAAAGTTGGAGGACTCACACTACCTGACTTCAGAGCCTACTATGCAGCTATAGTAGTCAAAACATCCTGGTACTGGTACGATGACAGATACATTGACCAATGGAACAGAATTGAGAACCCAGATGTAAATCCATCCACCTACTGTCACCTGATCTTCAACAAGGGCCCAAAGTCCATCAGATGGGGAAAAGACAGTCTTTTTAACAAATGGTGCTGGCAAAACTGGATATCCATCTGCAAAAAAATGAAACAGGACCCATACCTCACGACGTATACAAAAACTACTTAAAAATGGATCAAAGACTTGAATATAAAGCCTAAAACTATAAAGTTCATAGAAGAAAAGATAGGACCAACACTTTAGGCCTTAATACACGGCATTAACAGGATACAAACCATAACCATCAATGCACAAACCCCAAAAGATAAGCTAGCTAACTGGGATCTTCTAAAAATCAAACACCTATGCTCTTCAAAAGACTTCACCAAAAGAGTCAAAAGAGAACCTACAGACTGGGAAAAAATTTTTGGACAGTACAAGTCAGACAAAGGTCTAATCTCCATGATCTACAAGAAAATCCAACACCTCTATGACAAAAAGACAAATAATCCTATTAAAAAATGGGCAAAGGAAAATGAACAGGCACTTCACCAAGGAAGACATTCAAATGGCCAGCAGACACATGAGGAAATGCTTACGATCACTAGCCATTAGAGAAATGCAAATTAAAACCACAATGAGATACCATCTCACCCCGGCATGGCATTACTGGCACGAATGAAAAACACTGGAAATAACAAATGTTGGAGGGGCTGCGGGGAGATCAGAACTCTTATGCACTGCTGGTGGGAATGGAAAATTATACAACCATTTTGGAAAATGATATGGCGCTTCCTCAGAAAGCTAGAAATAGACATACCATTCAATCCAGCAATCCCACTCCTAGGAATATATCCTAGAGAAATAAATGTCGTCACTCGAATAGACATATTCACACCTATGTTCATGGCAGCATTGTTCACAATAGCGAAATGATGGAAACAACCTAGATGCCCATCAACAGATGAATGGATAAACAAACTATGGTACATACACACAATGGAGTACTATGCAGTGAGAAAGAACAACAATGAATCTGTGAAGCATCTCATAACATGGATGAAACTGGAGGACATTATGCTGAGTGAAATAAGTGAATCACAAAAGGACAAATATTGTTTGAGACGTCTATTGTAAAAATCCATGAAAAAGTTCACACACAAAAAGTAACAATCTTTGTTGGTTACCAGGGATGGGAGGGGTGGGGGGTAAATACTAATAGGCAATAGGTAAGTGGTGTCTCGGGTGAAGGGTGAGACAGTACACAATACAGGGGAAACTAGCACAACTTGTACAAGGAAAGGTCATGGAAGCCCCACAGACACATCCAAACTCCCTGAGGGACTGAATTGCTGGGTTGAGGGCTATGGGGACCATGGCCTCGGGGAACATCTAGCTCAATTGGTTTAACACATCTTATAAAGACAATGCTCTACCTTCTACCTTGGTGATTAGTGTCTGGGGTCTTAAAACCCTGTGAGCAGCCATCTAAGATACTCTACTGGTCCCATCCCTTCGGAAGCAAGGGAGAATGAAGAGAACAGGATACAAGGAAAAGATTAGTCCAAAGGACTAATTGTCCACAGCTACCAAGGCCTCCACCAGACTGAGTCCAGTACAGCTAGATGGTGCCCAGCTACCACCACTGACTGCTCTAACAGGGATCACAACAGAGGGTTCTGGACAGAGCTGGAGTAGGATGTAGAACATAATTCTAACTCACATAAAGAAGACCAGATTTACTGCCCTAAAGGAGACTGGAGAAACCCCGAGAGTATGGCCCCCAGACACCCTTTTAGCTCAGTGGTGAAGTTATCTCCAAGGTTCACCGTTCAGCCTGGGAGTGAACAGCCCCGTAAAACCAAATGAGACTAATGAGGTACAGGAGTCCAGTGACAAGGGCCAGAAGGCAGAAGGGAACAAGGAAGCTGGTGCCAGGGATCCCAAGGTTGAGTAAGGATATTGTTGATGTGTTGTGAGATTGTTAACCATCATCATACGGCAACATGTGTAGTAACTGTTAAATGAGAAACTATTGTTCTGTAAGCCTTCATCTTAAGTGAGAATAACAGCACAATTGCAAAAGCGTAGTCGATGTCACTGAACTGTGCATGTAGAAATTTTTGAAATGGTGTATCTTTGGCTATGTGTATTTTCACCAAAAAAAAAGTTGAGAAGTTAGAGGGTTGATTTGTTGTGGGGTTGTTGACCAATGTCATAAAACAATATGTGTACTACTGTTTCATGAGAAACTATTTGTTCTGTAAGCCTTCACCTGAAGTACAATAAAAAAAGAATAAAATTAAAAAGAAAAACAAATGTGTTTTTTTTTTTGTTGTAGTTGCCGTTACTATTATTATTCTCACGCTGTATAAAAGTACTGTATCACACTGTGAAAAGCACTTTTGCTGACAAAGACGTTAGCTAATGAACTACTGGGGTGATGGGAACGATTGCTTTTTGCTTTAGTATAAAGGGAAGAAGAACTTGTACAAATTCTAAAAGTGGCATATGAAGGAGCTTGCTATATCCTACACGGTATGAGAATGAATACTTCCCAGAGTCAGCCAATAATTAAGGATTATTTGTCTTAAGTTTTAGCTATAAAGTGTATGTACTATACTTAAACAATGGGAATTGCCTTTTGTCTTTTGGCAGAGAAATGACTGTCTAAGAAAGAGATCTGGCATTCTATTTTTGAAGTATAAAATCACCAACACAGACAATCTCATTACATGACTTCTGCAATTTATAGAATCCCAGAAATAACTAATTGTTGCCTCATTAAAAAAAAAATGCAGATGAACAATATCCATGTGATATAAAATGGACCTAGGGTTAAATTACATAAGAAACTATGCAATTATAATCATCTCAGACACATGCACACAGACACACAAACACACAAATTCCCACTGCCTAGCTCTTAATTATTTTGGGCTAGTAGCATCTCTGACTTTCTGTTAAATTCAATGTCACATTTCTTAATGACATTAGTCTTCCTCTTTAGGAAAATGCTGCATTGCTCCACCTTCACCTTAAACATTGGCCTTTATTATTATTATTTTCTTTGCTTAATTATGCTGGTTGCAATTGTGTTAATTTTGTGCAGGTTGCATAATGATGGGAGAATAAACTGGTTTTAAAATAACAACAAACATTTTTGAAACATTTTTTCATTTTTGAGTTAGGGAAAACCTACTCTAATTTTTGTATTGGCCAGTTTAAGTTATATGACTGTATGCCGTAGATTATTCAAGTCCTAGTTCCCCTAGGAAAGGAGAGCATCCCAGAGCTCTTCGAGTATACGAATAATCCAAATAACACATGGCGAAATAGTTGCAGCAATGGCCCCTAATGTGCTCATGGTCCAAGTGACTTCCCCATGGTTAGTCTCCTCTCACTCTGGGCTTGGCCATGTGACTCACTTTGGTTGATTTGGTCAATGGGACAATAGAAAAGTTGACATAAACAAAGTCTTGATAAATATTTGGATGTTGGAGGTTTCTTTGTGTTGCTACAGCCAGGACTACTTCCAGCCTTTCTTGTGAAGCAGCCTAAGCTAGCCTACTGGTTGGTGAAAGGCAGGTGGTTCCCTCACTGCCATCATCTCTTCCAACAGACAATCGAACTCCAGAAGCAAAGCCAACTTGTTGTGTGGCAGCTGACTGTAGATGCTAGCATGAGTGGTTCTACCCAAGTCCACAGGAAATGCCACTCAGCTGAGCCAAGCCCAAATTACCATCCGCAGACTCATGAGTCGACTAAATGTTTGCTTCTTTAAATCACTAAGCTTTGGGGAGTTTAGTTTTTCAGCAAAAACTAAATAATACACCCATAATCCCATTTTGAAGATATGTTTTCTGAGTCTCTAACTAATAATAATTGCCACAGGTTTTAGTTACCAGCAGATAGGATATGGCACACTCAAATGATGATAGTTCATAAATTTTTTAAGAACGTTTAATAAAAAGACTATTTACATAAGTATAGACCACATGTAGGGAAAATACAAGAATTAGTGCACTGTCCCAGGATTTGTAATAGTAGTACAACTTTATCATCCCAAAGACCAGAAAGCTGAGGGAAAAAAGTTATTCCTGAAACCCAGCAACAAAGAGAGATAAGAACTTTTGTTGGAGTAATACAATCGATTCACGGGAAATCCACATGGCATCTCGGCCTACCACACTGCCCACTGTAGCTGCAAGTACCTATTACAGTTGTTAATGCGTCCCAATGATGTATTTATTTGACAGAACTCATTAAGTAGTACACTTAAGATTTGTGTATTTCACAGTATATAATTTTTTAAAATGTAAACAAATATTAATCTCTGGCTAATGATAAGCATGTAGAAGTGTTGTTCGGGAAATATTTCAATCTCTACAACTTTCTTTGAAATGCCTCAAAAATAAGATGTCCTAATGAAGATAGATGATTAGATAAATGAATATATATATATATATACACATACACACACACACACACACACATATATATATATGAGTTGGAATTGACTAATGACAGTGGGTTAACAATATGAAAGTTTGGAGCTATACAAAAGAATTAATATTGTTATAAAATGGTAAATATGTGGATACATACAAATAACAGTTTGGTAATTTTTAAATCTCTATGAAAAATAAACTCAAAGTAAGACACATGATTAGAATGTGAAATTAGACTCACACAGCCAGAGATCTTAACCAGTACTATACTTTACAGAGACTCACTAAACATAAAAGCATAAAGAAGAGCGAGATCTGGGACGTGGAGGGTCTTTTCTTTGCATATCAGACATGCCACTTTGGCCTAGAAGGAGGAAAGCTCTAAGTGAAGATCATGGGGTTCCTCACAGTGTAGGGGTTGTTTATGTTATGGAACAGTGCAGAGGGTTATATAGCCTATGTGACATCTTCAGCAAGTATTCCTCATACGTTCTGAGTCCTATTTACTACAGATAGTTTTTAGGCAGAGACGTTCTGCTGTTTCCGAGATCAAGTCCCTTTCTGTTCACAGTATCATTAGTTTATTTAAGGTCCCGTTGACAAAGAGATACGCCTTCTTTTCTTTTTCCCTGAGACTTCTCCCAGGTAAAAGGAGTAACTATATCACAGACCAGCTGCTTTAACAACTTTCCAAAGCAAAATTACTAACTATTAGCTTGATTTTTATAACATATGTAGCAGTAAACTTTATGACAAATACAGTACAAAAGATGGGTTGTGGGGAAAGAGTATATACTATTATAGTATTTTTGTGTTATACCTAAAGTGGTATACTTACTTGAGATTCAGCTGTGGTAATGTAAGGATGCCTGTTGTAAACCCAGGCAACCACTAAAACAATAGAAAAAAAAGTACCTAAGAAACCAATGTTGCTGTTGGTAGTCACCATTTAGTCGACTGCAATTCATAAGGTCTCCATTTGTGTCAGAGTAGAACTGCACTCCAGAGGATTTTCAATGCTGTGGCCTTTCAAAAGCAAATTGCCATTTGGTGAAGGGTAAGACAGTACACAGTACTGGGGAAGTTAGCACAACTTGTCCGAGGCAAGGTCATGGAAGCTCCATAGACACATCCAAACTCCCTGAGGGACCGAATTGCTGGGTGGAGGGCTGTGGGGACCATGGTCTCGGGGAACATCTAACTTAATCGGCATAATATAGTTTATAAAGAAAATGTTCTACATTCTACCTTGGTGAGTTTTGTCTGGGGTCTTAAAAGCCTGTGAGTGGCCATCTAAGATATTCCACTGGTCTCACCCCTTTGGGAGTAAGGGGAATGTAGAAAACAAGGTACAAGGGAAGCATTAGTCCCAAGGACTAATGGACCACGACTATCACGGCCTCCACCAGACTGAGTCCAGTACAACTAGATGGTTCCCAGGTACCACCACTGACTGCTCTGCAGGGATCACAGCGGAGAGTCCCAGACAGAGCTAGACAAAAATGTAGAACAAAATTCTAACTCACAAAAAAAGGCCAGACTTACTAGCCTGACAGAGACTGGAGAAACCCCAAGAATATGGCCCCTGGACACCCTTTTAGTTCAGTAATGAACTCACTCCTGAAGTTCATCATTCAGCCAAAGATTAGACAGCCCCATAAAACAAAACGAGACTAATGGGACACAATAGTCCAGGGACACGGACTAGAAGGCAGGAGGGGACAGGAAAGCAGGTAATAGGGAACCCAAGGTTGAGAAGGAACAGTGTTGACATGTCATGGGGTTAACTATTGTCATAAAACAATATGCATACTTTTTAATGAGAAACTATTTGTTCTGTAAATCTTCATCTAAAGTACAATAATAAAAAAAATAAAAATAAAAAAAAAGCAAATCACCAGGCTTGTCTTCCAAGGCAACTCTGGGAGGGTTTGAGATGCCGATCTTTCTTCTAGTAATTGAGTGCTTAACCATTTGCACCACATAGGCACTCAGGAAAATGGAATCTAAAAGCCTACAATTAATTCAAAATAATTCAGGAAAAGAGGACAAAAAAGAAAATACAGGAAAATAGGAAACAAATTGCAAAACTGTAGAAGTAAGCTCAATCATATCGATAATTATATTAAATGTTAGTGATCTAAACAATCCAATTAAAAGTCTGAGATTTTCAGATGGGGTAGAAAAACAAGGCCCAACTACACGTTGTCTGCAATTAACACAATGAAACATAAAGACACATGGGTTAACGGTAAAGCATGACAAAAGATACACCAGACACACTGTAAGTACAAGATCTGTGAAAGGTCATATTAAATTAGAAAAAGTAGACTTCAGAACAAGAACAATTACCAGGGGTATACAAGGGAATATCATAACGATAAAGGAGTCAATTTCTCCAGAAGACGTACAGTTCTGTGTAGACACCTAATATCAGCACTTTAAGATACGTGAAGCAAAAAATGAAAATTAAAACAAAGAGACAAACCCTCAGTTATGGTGGGAGATTTCAACGCTCCTCTTACATTAGCTTCTAGAAAAATTAGGCAGAAAATTATTAAGAATACAGAAGACTTGAGTAACTTTATATATGAACCCAAATGTTCAACAATGGACAATTGGAATACTAGTCAGCAATTGAAATGAACTACTAATACATTCAAAATATGTATGGATCTCAAAAATATGATTCTGAGTGACTAACAGCTTGACAACAGAATACATACCATATGATTTCATGTATATTAAACTTTTTTGAAAAAAAGAAAAACTAATCTATAGTGACAGAAAACAGATTATTGATACTTGGAGTTCTGGTGGATGGAACTGACTACAAACAGATGTGAGGGATTTGGGGAATATGAAAAATATTATCTTGTTGCTACATGGGTATGTATTTAATTTAGAATCCTTGAACTCCGCAGTTAAAATGGGTTCATTTTATTGCATGTTAATTTTACCTCAATAGTTTCATTAAAATTCATTAGAGTGTAGAAAAAAATGTGAATGTAAAAAAACTAAAGGAGAGGGAGATAAAAAGTATTCTTTGTGGGCATACGGAGAGTCTATAAAATAGGGCTTTGGACAGCTCTCCCTCACTCACTGAGTAAAAGTTATATGCATTTAGGGCAAAATGTAGAATGTCCAATGGATTTGTGGAAGAGAATGCTTAATTACACATATTCTATATGGTTGAGGTTCCCAGAAATTGGACATTTGTTTAGCATCAGATCCTGAGGGCAATAGAGAGGTATCATAATGTAAATACAAGATTACTGAGGTTTTAATATTTAAAGTATATAGTCTTTCCTGTTTATATACCATAGAATTGAATTATTCAATGCTTCAATAGATGGGCAGTTTAAAGAAGGCATATTAAAATAATATGTTCTCATTTCTGTGAAGTAAATAATGCAAATTAAAATCATAGATGAGATACAAATTTTGTTCCTGACATTTGTATTATATCTGCTTGAAAAACAGAAGGATAATTTTATACATATTGTATAACATATGTGATTTCTGTTCTCCAAGTCAAAAACACTAGCAATCTGTCTGCAAACACATTTTTTTTTTAATCCTGAAAGAGAAATGTGTTAAACATTTAAATTCTGCATAGTGTATGAGGAAAAATAAAAGGCATTTCTGGTATTTTGTTTTTCCTTTACTTCAGATTTTTTACTTAAACAAATAAGACTCTAATGTATTGAAAAAATTTAATACTATGTCCATTTGTTATAGATCAGTTTTCTCTAAATCTGCCTGAATAACAAATTTACCAGAAGAGACTTTAAAATACAGATTATTAAGCCTCATTCCAGTTCAACTGAATCAGTAACTCCAGGAATGAATCTAAGAAATTTCGATTTTATTTAAAGACTCCAAAATACTCTACTGATAAGGCGTGTTTTGTAGCCGCTGCATATTAGTATAACCTGGGAAACATTACTATATATTTATATATAAAAATCCTAGGCCCAGGTATTCTGATTTAAGTGGTCAGATTGGGAGCCTGAACACTGGTATCTTTTCAAAGTTAACCAGGTGAATCTAAAGTGAAACCAGCTTTAAGAACGTTTACCCAGGCATATCTCAGGGGTTCTTATGCTTAGAATGAGCCTTTCTTTTAACTGTCCCTGAAGAATTTAGTAACCTTGTTCTCCTCAGAGTTTTAGTGCTGTTGTAATCTATGCACCCTTCAGAAACTTCTGACACAGGGAAAGCTCTCAATCCAAGCCTCACAGCATCCTGTTACAGAATCATTCAACCTAAAATCTGCAAAAGGAAAAAGACCTGGATGGCTCTGGGCATGACAAGAAGACATGAGCTTTTTAAATTAGTATGAGGGTTCAATCTGTACCTGTCAAGTTTGTTTCTCCATCCGTTAATTCATCTCACAATTATTTATTGAACTTCTACTATGTATCAGACACTATACTAGATATTGTGGTTATAGATTTACATTTGGGTGAGGAAATAGTAATTCATTACAGTAAGTGCTACATGAGAATCTATATGGAGGATTAAAAAAAAAAAAAAAGTTGCCATCCAGTCAATTCTGACTCATAGCGACCCTATAGTACAGAGTAGAATTGCCTCATAGCGTTTCCAAGGAGCTCCTGGTGGATTCGAACTGCTGACCTTTTTGGTTAGCAGCCATAGCTCTTAACCACTACACCACCAGAATTTCCATATGTAGAATAAATAGCCTAAATTATGGGATCCAGGAAGACTTCCTTACCTAAGTGACCTTTAATGATTTAAGGAATAAGTTTTACAAGTTTTGACAGGAAACACATTTTTTTTTTTTTGCTTTTATTTTAATTGTTGTAAAAACACAGATAACACATTTGCCAATGCAACGTTTTTCATGTGTACAATTAAATAAAACTAATTGTATCGACTATGTTGTGCAACCATCCCAAGTATCTGTTGCCAAATTTTCCATCCCCATAAACAAAAACTCAATGGTACTTACTCAATAACCCCCCTTTCCCTGTTCCTCCTGCTCATAGTAACCACTGTTAAACTTTGATGTCCATGCTTTTACCTATTCTAGGTATTTAATAATAGTGAAATCATATAATATTTGTCCTTTTATGATTGACTTCTTTCACTCGCCATAATGTTTTCAAGGTTTAGCCATGTTGTAGTATGTATCAGGACTTCATTCCTCCTTATGGCAGAGTAATATTCCATTGTATGCATGTACCACATTTTGTTTACCCATTCCTCTGTTGAAGGACGTTTGGGTTGTTTCCACCTTTTGGCTGTTGTGAACAGTGGTGCAATGAGCATTGTTGTACATGTTCATTGTATCACTGCTTTCAAGTCTCTTGGGCATATGCCTATCAGTGGAATTGCTGGGTTGTATGGTAGCTTTTTGGGTAATATTCAGTGTTCTCAGGAACTACTATACTTTTTCACAGTGGCTATACCATTCTGAATGAAGGTTCTGATTTCTCCACATTCTTGCCAACATTTATTTTCCATTTTTTTTGTTGTAATTTTTTTTTTTTAATCTTAGCTATCATAGTTGGAGTAGAGTAGTATCTTATTGTGGTTTTGATTTGCATTTCCTTACTGTCTAATGACCTTGAGCATCTTTTCATCTGTTTGTTGGCCATTTGTATATTATATTCTCTTTGTGAAATGTGTATTTGGGTCCTTTGCCCATGTTTTGATTGGGTTGTTTGTCTTTTTCTTGTTGAATTGTAGTCATTCTTTATATATTCTGCATATTAAATTCTTATCTGTTATATGGTTCCCAAGAATTTTTACCCAGTCTGTATGTTGTCTTTTCACTTTGTTAATAAAGTCCTTTGATGTACAGAGGTTTTTAATTTTGGTAAGTTCCCATTTATCTATTTTTTTGTTCTTGTTGTTTGTGCTTTTGGTGTTATGTCTATGAATCTATTGTTGAGTTCTGAAGTTTTATTGCTAGGTTTTCTTCTAAAACTTTTACAATTTTAGGTCATACATTTAGATCTCTGATCCATTTAGTTTTAGTTTTTGTATATGGTGCTATATATGGGTCTGTCTTCAATCTTTTACATGTGGAAATCCAGTTGTGCCAGCATCACTTATTAAAGAGATGATTCTTTACCCATTTGATGGATTTAGTGCCCTATGGAAGATTAATTGCCATAGATGAACTCACTTAACTCTGGGCTCTTAATTCTGGTCCTTTGGATTGTAACAGTACCAGACTGTTTTGATTACTGTCACTTTATAATATGTTTTGAGATCAGAAAAGGAGAATCCTCTTACTCTGTTCTTTATCAAGTTTGCTTTTGCAATTCAAGGCCCTTTGAAATTCCATGTAAGTTTGATGGTTGGCTTTTCTAACTCCGCAAAGAAGGCTGTTGGAATTTTGATGGGAATTGCATTGAATTTACAGATTGCTTTCCGTAGTAGTGACATCTTGATAATATTAAATCTTCCAATCCATGAGCATAAAATATTCTTCTATTTATTTAGTTTTGTTTTTTTCTTTTCTTCCAGTATGTTTTATAGTTTCCTTTGTACAGGTCACTTCTCTGGTTAAATTAATTCCTAGGTATTTTACTATTTTAGAAGCTGTTGTAAATAAAATTGTTTCCTTAATTTGCTGTTCAGATTCCTTGTTGTTGGTATATAAAAATCTTATTGATTTTTGTTTGTTGACCTTGTATACTGCTACTTTGCTGAATTTTGATGACCCAGATCCAGGAGGAGAGAATGTGTCTTTAGGACTGAAATTGAAGCCAGTGTGACTCAACATAAAGAACAAAGGAGAGAAGGAATGATTAGGCAGGAGAGACTGTCAGAGTCAAATTGCATGGCTGTGTAGATCACTTTAAGGATTAAAAAAAAAATTATTCTGATTATTTTGAAGGCATTTATTTTGTTTTGTCGGGCTTCCATAACAAACTACCCCAAACTTGGGGTTCTTAAAAGAAACTTATTCTCTCACAGTTCTGGAGGCTAGAAGTCCAAAATCAAGGAGTTGTCAGGGTCCTAGAAGAAGAACCTTCCTTGTCTCTCCTAGCTTCTGGTAACCTCAAGTGTTACTTGGCTTGTGGCAAAGTAACTCCAATCTTTGTGTGGCCATCTTCATGTGACCATCTTCCCTCTGTGTCTGTCTGTCTCTGTGTCTGTTTTCCTCTTTACGTAAAGACACCAGTCAGATTAGGGCCCACACTTCTAGAGTATGACCCCATGTGAATGTAACTAATTAGACCTGCCAAAACTGTGTTTCCAAATAAGGTCACATTCACAGGGACCATGAGTAAGCATAACTTTTTCGAGAACACAAATCAACTCATAACACCATTGAATGGTTTAAAGCAAGAGAGTGAGAAACTTTGGACTACAGTGGTGGCAGTTGAAATGTAAAAGAATGGACAGATTTGAGATATATTTGGTATGACTTGCAGAGACAAATTATTTGATTGGATATAACCCCCCCCCCCAAAAAAAAACCAAACCTATTGCCGTCGAGTTGATTCTGACTCATAGCGACCCTGTAGGACAGAGTAGAACTGCCCCATAGGGTTTCCAATGAGCACCTGGTGGATTTGAACTGCCGACCTTTTGGTTAGCAGCTGAGCTCTTAACCACTATGACACCAGGGTTTGAGTAAAAGTCACAACCAGCTGTGACTCCTGGGTGTTTGTTGTGGCTCATGGGTGTTTGATGTGGCTCATGGGGCATCACTGCTGATTTAGAGGGAAGTTGAAGGTTTGGGAAGAATTATGCACTCATTCTATCTTGATTAAATTTGGATATAAATGGGTATGTTGAATAAGCAATTTGATATGTAACTGTAGAACTTAAATGAGTAGCAGAAATTGATATATATATAAAGAAGACAAGGATCCTGGGAGGTGATGGCGTATTGTCATAACAGACAAACATCTAAGAATGTCCACTATAGAAAGATAAAAAAGGAGAAGCAGAACCATTAGGCACGTAAAAGGAAAACGTGGATTGTTGAATTATGGCAATCTATGGAAGAGACTTGGACTAATAAACAACATCATGATAAACGAAGAAGAAACTGAAGTTGTCAGTGATTTCATTCTATTTGGATCAACAATAAATGCCAATAGAAGCAGCAGTCAAAAAATCAAATGACATATTGCATTGCACAATATACTGCAAAGTTTTACAAAATAAAGTTGTCACTTTGATAATCAAGGTGCGTCTCACCCAAGCCATGATCTTTTCAATTGCCTCACATGCAGGCAAAATCTGAACAATGATAAAGGAAAACAGAAGAAGATCGATGCATTCAAATCATGGTGGCAGCAAAAAATATTGATTATACCATGGCCTGCTGGAAGAATGAACAAACTAGTCTTCAAAGAAGTACAACAAGAATGCTCCTCAGAAGCAAAGATGATGAGACTTTGGCCCTCTTTTTTTGGACACCTCATCAGGAAAGATTAGTCGGTAGAAAAGGACATCACGTTTTGTAAAGTAGAGGGTCAGTTTAAATGAGGGAAACTCTCAATGAGATGGATTGACACATAGTAGCAACAACGACCTCAAATATACCAAGGACCACAAGATGGTGCAGTAGTGGGCAGTGTTTCATTCTATTGTACATAAGGTTACTATGAGCTGGAGCCGACTTGACAGCAACTAACAACAGTAACAAAATGGAAGAGAACATTCCAAGCAAAAGGAGAAGATAGATATAGAAAATCACCATATTTGGGTTTTTTGAACAGAGTTATGTATTCAGATATGATAGAAGCATCTAAGGAAGCCATTCAGCATCCCGTATTTCTGTGTGAGAAGATAGTTTTCTAGATATCCCAAAGAATTCCCTTTATTTCTTATACCAGAGGAGGCACATGTGAAACAATGAGTTGAACACAGTATCCCTTTATTACAGTTGGGCAATTTCATACTCTTCCTAGCTGGTTCACCTTCGGAAAATGCCAATCAGTGAAGTCCAAGAAAGATCTACTTTGCAACTAATATTCTTCAGTCAATGGATTGAATTCTATAGAACTCATCACCTGTGGGCCCTCTACAAACAATGGGGCTGAGGAAGGATTTCAGTATAGACACCACATTATTTATGAAATATAAGTATGTGATTGGGTCTTGTCTACAATTTTTAAAACATTGGTTTGCCTGAACAGCCCAGGTACCTCAATACCTATACAACTTGTGTATGATTAGACAGCCTGGTCCCTGGCCACTGGATACTCTACACCAGGGTGTGGACTCGTCTTTGGAAAATAGAAGAGAACATGCTTTGAGCAAGTAGCACCAGCTGAGATGAGCAGACTAAAGGAATTTCCTTTTGTCAAAATGAAGAAAGCTCTTCTGACATATGCACACCCAAGTTCATTGCAGCATTGTTCACAATAGCAAAAAGATGGAAACAAGCTAGATGCCCATCAACAGATGAATGGATAAACAAACTATAGTACATACACACAAGGGAGCATTATGCAACGATAAAGAACAATGATGAATCTGTGAAGCATCTCATAACATGGAAGAAACTGGAGGACATTATGCTGAGTTAAATAAGTCAATCCAAAAGGACAAATATTGTATGAGACCTCTACTGTAAAAACTCATGAAAAAGTTTACACATAAAAAGAAACAATCTTTGTTGGTTACAAGGGATGGGATGGGTGGAGGTGGGGAAAAACTAGACAATAAATAAGTGCTTACTTTGGTGAAGGGTAAGATAGTACACAATACTGGGGAAGCCGGCACAATTTGTATAAGTTAAGGTCATCCAAACTCCCTGAGGGACTGCACTGCTGGGTGGAGGGCTGTGGGGACCATGGTCTCGGGGGAACATCTAGCTCAATTGGCATAACACAGTTTATAAACACAGTGTTCTACATTCTACTTGGGTGAGTAGCGTCTGGGGTCTTAAAAGCCTGTGAGCAGCCATCTAAGATACTCCACTGGTCTCACCCCTTCGGGAGCAAGCAAGAATGTAGAAAACAAGATACAAGGGAAAGATTAGTCCAAAGGACTATTGGACCACAACTACCACAGTCTCCACCAGACTGAGTCCAGTACAACTAGATGGTGCCCAGGTACCACCACTAACTGCTCTGACAGGGATCACAACAAAGGGTCCTGGACAGAGCTGGAGAAAAATGTAGAACAAAATCCTAGCTCACAAAAAAAGACCAGACTTATTGGCCTGACAGAGACTGGAGAAACCCCGAGAGTATGGCCCCTAGATATCCTTTTAGCTCAGTAATGAAGTCACTCCCAAGGTTCACCATTCAGCTGGGGATTGGACAGCCCCATAAAACAAAATGAGACTAATGGGGCACAACAGTCCAGGGGTAAGGACTAGAAGCCAGGAGGGGACAGGAAAGCTGGTAATAGGGAACCCAACATTGAGAAGGGACACTGTTGACATGTCGTGGGGTTGTTAACCATTGTCATAAAACAATATGTGTACTAATTGTTTAATGAGAAATATTTGTTCTGTAAACCTTCATCTAAAGAACAATAAGAAAAAAAAAAAGAAAATAAAATAAAATGAGGAAATCTCTCTCTTCCTTGACTACCTATAGGGAAAAAAAGAAAAACTCCACTCACCTAGCTTTATTGTCAAGATGCAGCAAGCAGTGCCTATAGAGATTATAAAGTTTAACTGATGCTTTTGACTAGGAGTTCACTCCCTTCTTTTCCACTGAGTCCTAAGTGATTGGGAGTAGGCCACTTTTTGTTTGGTGTTTTTGCTTCTGAGTAGTTTTAATAAAATGATTCAAAAAATATTGATGCCTGTGTACCATCAGCAGAGATTCTTTCTAACTTAATTGCTATGGGATTTAGCCTAGACATCTAGATTATTAAAAACAAATCTCAGATGCCTGTAAGGGCAGCCAGATTTGAGTTGAGATCCTATGTGCCATTCAGTCATGCTTTTTATGTTTTATTCATCATAACAGGTGAGTTTCTATTCCCTTTCCATTTAAATTTGGGTAAAAATAAGAAAAAATGATCTCTAATTAGACTAATACAAAAAAATTGTTAAGGAGTAGTATACAGATAAAACAAAGTGAGATTCTTTGATAGCATGGTCAAATTATTTAACACATTGATGAGTGAAGTGGTAAATGATCACTTCTGAGATGGGTGGATTGGTAAGATGAAGTAAATCTTAGCTGAATCTTAAAGAGGATAATGACTATTTTGTTTTCTTTATTCTTTATGAAAATTATTTTGAGATGAAAATCTAAGTTCTACATATATACCATGTAGAAAAATTTATAAGTATGAATGAATTCACAGATCCAGTGAATTATGTCAGCTGGATACAATAATATAAAAAATAAACTGAAAGTATTGTTGTTGTTAGGTGCCATCAAGTCAGTTCTGAATCATAGTGACCCTGTGTTCAACAGAATGACACACTGCTCTGTCCCACGCCATCCTCACAATCAATGTTATATTTGAGCCCATTGTTGCAGCCACTGTGTCAAACCATCTCGTTGAGTGTCTTTCTCTTTTTCACTGAACCTCTGCTTTACTAAGAGCAATGTCCTTCTCCAGGGACTGGTACCTTCCGATACTATGTCCAAAGTATTTGAGATGAAGTCTCACTGTCCTGACTTCCAAGGAGCAGTCGGGCTGTATTTCTTCCAAAATAGACTTGTTCATTCTTCTGGCTGTTCATGGTATATTCAGTATTCTAAGATATCAGTTCAAAGATATCAATTCTTCTTCAGTCTTCCTTATTCATTGTCCAGCTTATAATTTCTTTTATAAGGATCAGGCATAGGTTAAAGATGTCCCAGATGCCCAACTTTTCCAAACTGCTGTACCACTCCATCATCTCTAACATCATCTACTCCCCCTCCCCTCAGTACTCTCCCACCCATCTTTGGATTCCCTAATTTGCTGCAACATCTCATAGAACTCACGAATCATATAAAGGAAATGGTTCACATGGTTGTGGAGACTGGCAAGTCCAAAATATATGAGATAGGCATAGGATTCTTGTGAACTGTATGGCTGCAGGGGCTGATGAACCCAAACCAGCAGTTTAGACCACAGACTGCTGGGTCACAAGGCTGTGGAAGCTGGCAAATCAGGTGAGATGATAGGCTGCTTGTCCACAGGTCTGCATAGGCCAGAGAATCCCAGAATTGGCAAGTCAGACAGCACGCCTCTGGCTAAAGTTCCAAGAAGCAAAGATCACTCGATCATGAACCGGATGCGAGATCCAGATGCAGAGAGAGAGAGCCCCACCAGGGGTCTACACATATACCTTAAATGCAGGCCACACCCCAGGGAAGGGCATAACTTGAGTAAGGGTAGGACTTGAGTCACACATTCCTACGAGGCTGTGACCCAAGACACATCCCACACCAGTCCTGCCTCATCAACATGCAGAGGTCAGGATCCACAACACATAAAATGGAGGACAACCATACAATACTGGGAATCATGGCCTAGCCAGGGTGACACATAACCCCAACCATCACAGCTTCCATATACCTTATTTGCATAGTCCCACTCAATCATTGTGTGTGATTCACAAAGACTATGGCTAGAAGGGTCATATTAATTAATTCATTACACTACAGCGTGCGTGTGAGGTGACTGAAAATACCATGGCTTGGGTAAGGTGCAACGTAGTCCTGAAAGTGACATCTTTGCTTTTCAGTATTTTAAAGAGGTCTTTTGCAGCAGATTTGACCTATGCAATATGTCACTTGATTTCTTGACCACTGCTTCCATGAGTGTTGATTGTGGATCCAAGTAAAATGAAATCCTTGACAACTTCAATATTTTCTCTGTTTATCATGATGTTGTTTATTGGTCCAGTTGTGAGGATTTTTGTTTCCTTTATATTGAGGTGTAATCCATACTAAAGGCTGTAGTCTTTGATCTTCATCAGTAGGTGCTTCAAGTCCTCTTCATGTTCAGCAGGCAAGATTGTGTCACCTGCATAACACAGGTTGTTAATGAGTCTTCCTCCAATCCTGATGCCGTTTTCTTCATCATATAGTCCAGCTCCTTGGATTATTTTCTCAGCATACAGATTGAATATGTATGGAGAAAGGATACAGCCCTGACACACACCATTCCTAATTTTAAACCACATAGTATCCCCTTGTTCTGTTCGAACAACTCCTCTCTGTCTATGTACAGGTTCCGCATGAGCACAATTAAGTGTTCTGGAATTCCCATTCTTCGTAATGTTATCCATAACTTGTTATGATCAACACATTTGAATGCTTTTGCCTAGACAATAACACATGAGTAAACATCTTTCTAGTATTCTCTGCTTTCACCCAAGATGCATCTGACATCAGCATTGGTATCCTTTGTTCCACATTCTCTTCTGAATTCGGCTTGAATTTCTGGCAGTTCCCTGTCAATGTACTGCTGCAACAGCTTTTGAATTATATTCAGCAAAATTTTACTTGTGTGTGATAGTAGTGATATTGTTATAAAATTTCCCCATTCTGTTTGATCACCTTTCTTTGGAATGGGCACAAATATGGATCTCTTCCAGTCAGTTGACAAAGTAGCTGTCTTCCAAATTTCTTGGCATAGACAAGTGAGCACCTCCAGCGCTGTATCTCTTTGTTGAAACATCTCAGTTTGTTTTTCTTCAATTCCTGAAACCTTGTTTTTCACCAATGCCTTCAGTGTAGCTTGAACTTCTTCCCTCAATATCATCAGTTCTTGGTCATATGCTACATCTTGAAATGGTTGAACATCTACCAATTCTTTTTGGTAGAGTGACTCTGTGTATTCTTTCAGTTTTCTTTGGATGCTCCTGCATAGCTCAATAATTTGCTCATAGAATCCTTCAGAATTGCGACTTGAGGCTGGAATTTTTTCTTTGGTTCTTTCAGCATGAGAAATGCCAAGCATGTCCTTCCCTATGGTTTTCTAACTCCAGGTCTTTGCATATTTTGTCATAATACTTTGTCTTCTTCAGCCGCCCTTTGAAATCATCTGTTAAGCTCCTTTACTTCATCATTTCTTCCATTTGCTTTAGCTACTCTGTGTTCAAGAGCAAGTTTCAGAGTATCTTCTGACATTCATTTTGGTCTTTTCTTTCTTTCCTGTCTTTTTAATGACCTTTTGCTTTCTTCATGTATGTTATCCTTGGTGTCATCC
Organism: Dugong dugon; assembly: GCA_030035585.1. NCBI lineage: Eukaryota > Metazoa > Chordata > Mammalia > Sirenia > Dugongidae > Dugong > Dugong dugon. Next base: position 6,805,253 of record CM057478.1, on the reverse strand, counting down.
CACAGCTCATCTAATCTTCAGATGTTAGTATTCAATGCGTCAAATCTATTCTTGAGATGGTCTCTAAAGTTATGTAGGGTATGCTCAAGGTCATACTTTGGCTCTCATGGACTTAATTTTCTTCAACTTCTACTTGAACGTGCATATGAACAGTTGATGTTCTGTTCCACAGTCGGCCCCTTGCCTTTTCTGACTGATAATATTAAGCTTTTCCATAGTCTCTTTCCACAGATGTAGTGGATTTGATTCATGTGTGTTCCATCCAGTAAGGTCCATATGTACAGTTGCCATTTATGTTGTTGAAAAAAGGTATTTGCAATGAAGAAGTCATTGGTCTTGTAAAATTCTATCATGTGATCTCCAGTGTCATTTCTATTACCAAAGGCCATATTTTCCAACTACCAATCCTTTGTTTCCAAATCACCAGTAATTATAAATGCATCCTGATTGCATATTTGATCAATTTCAGATTGCAGAAGTTGGTAAAAATCTCCAATTTCTTCATCTTTAACATTAGTGGTTGGTGCGTAAATTTGAATAATAGTCGTATTAACTGGTCTTCCTTGTGAGTGTATGGATATTATCCTATCATTGACAGCCTTGTACTTCAGGATAGATCTTGAAATGTTCTTTTTGATAATGAAGGCAACTTCATTCCTCTGCAAGTTGTCATTTCTGGCGTAGTAGACCATATGATTTTCTGATTCAAAATGGCCAGTAGAAGTCCATTTCAGCTCATTAATGCCTAGGATATCGATCTTTTTATGCATTCTATTTCATTTTTGATGACTTCCAATTTTCCTAGATTTGTACGTGATACATACCACGATCTGATTATTAATGGATGTTTGCAGCTGTTTCATCTCATTTTGAATCACTTCACATCAGCCAATGAAGATCCAAAAAGATTTTCTCCATCTATGTCATTAAGGTCGAATCTACTGTGAGGGGGCAGCTCTTCCCCAGTCATATTTTGAGTGTCTTCCAGCACTATATCAAACAATGTACCATTGCTATTCATAAGGCTTTCACTGATCATTTTTTTTTAGAAGTAGATTGCCAGATCCTTCTTAGTCTCTCTTAGTCTGGAAGCTCTGCTGCTACTTGTCCACCATGGTTACCCTGCTGGTATTTGATATTCCAGTGGCATAGCTTTCAGCAAGCCGCCATAGCATGACATACTGAGAGGAGAGTTTTGACAGTCCTTTACATAATACGCATACTTACCAAAGTATGTTAAAGTGGGATATTGTATAAATTACCAAAAATTACAAATACACACAACATTGCTCTGACTTTACTCAGTTAAAACTTAATAAACTATAAAAATACTATTGTACAGAGTTAGATAATCATAGATAATTATCTTTTTGTTGTTGTTAACTACTTTTGGGTTGGTCCCTGACTCATAGCAACCCCAAGCACAAAGGATCCAAATGCTTCCAGGTTCTGTGCCATCCCCATAAGCAGTTTTTGATTGGACTATTGTGACCCATAGAGTTTTCATTGGCTGATTTTCATAAGTAGATCACCAGTCCTTTCTTTCTACTCCATCTTTGTCTGGAAGGTCTGCTGAAATCTGTTCAGCATCATAGCCACACAAGTCTCCACTGAAAGAAGGATGGTGGCTGCACATGAGGTGCTTTGGCCGGGATTCAAACCTGGGTCTCTGGCACAGTGGGTGAGAACCCTACCACTGAATCACCAATGTCTCAACCTAATATTTAGATAATATTAATGTCCTATGGTAAATGTAATCTCATCTCAACCAATCACATAAGATTCTACATTAAATTTTTAATTGTGCGGAGAGAGATTTGTGGCAGAGATTGGTTTACTGATCCTCTGTTTCCTTGACAGAGAACTAAACGGCATTTCTCTGCATCCATTTCAAGTAGATGTTGTCATGCAGCTTAGCAGGATGTAAGTGAATGTAAGTGATGGAAGCTAGACCCAGGTCTGGCATATAAAACCATGCACAAGCCTCTCTGCTCTTTCTCCCGCTGGTGGTCGGACATAGGTGAGAGAGGCAAAATTGAGAGTCATGTCTTAAAAATGACAGTACCATAGGATGAAAGGTGTGTGGGTTCATGAATTTTTTCTTAGAGTGGACTGGCCTGTTGTCAGATCTCTCATTTTGATTTTCTATCAAAAATAAATACACATTTATTTTGTTAAACCATCGAATAGTTTTTAATTTGTAAGGGTGGCCAACATATCTTAAATAATATATTATTTTTGATAACCCTTTGGGTTAGTCAATCTCTAAATATCCTTCCAAATGTAATATTAAATTATTATTCCTCATATTTTTCTTCAACAAATACTATGATGCTAGATTTTAAAAATTTTCCTCACAAGCCTTCTTTTGTGTTTTTTTAAAAAAACGTTGTGATTTTCTTGGCTTCTAGAACAGAATTCAATGTGATTTAAAAAGCATATAAACGGTCTAACCAAATAGAAAATATCAGATAAAATTGTATCACTCTTCCTAAATAATTACTTTCAAATAAGGTGTATTTAAAAATTGGAAACTGTTGAGTTCTTAAAAAGAAAATAGTTCATTTAATCTTTTATTAACCTATGTTTATTTTGTTAGAAAAGTCATTAACTACTTTGATTTCTGACCGACTCTCTGATCAGAGTATTATAATAATGGCGAGTTTGACTTTCTACTTCCCAAATTTTCTATATCTTGACATTACACGAAAAATAAATAATACTATGCATAAATAGTATTTAAAATACTATTTATAAATATTGTTGTTTTATAAATACTATTGATTTACTTATTGCTGTAAACTCATTGTAAACAGTGAAACTTAATCATCTTTACCACCAACAACTAGCATAGTTGAATAAATGAATTAATTAAATTTCATTATACAATGATTTTTGATGGAAAATGTGAAATAAGTTATATATAAACTTTTTAATAGTGTACACTGTCAGGAAAATGTGTGCACCGCATATAAGTTTTTTTTAAATTTAAAAAGTATATACGTGTGTTTGTGTATTAATATATCATTTAATTATGATTGCCTCAAACACAGATCATTTTAAATGAAATAAGATGTTTTAATATTTTATTTCTGTACCCATAAAATCATTTTGGCATGCTTTCTGGGGTGTGCACACTTCACTTTAAATCCCAATGCCCAATTCATTTTCTATAAATCAAAACAAAACGCATTGCCGTGGAGTCGATTCCAACTCATAGCGACTCTGTAGGACAGAGTAGAACTGCCTCATAGGGTTTCCAGTGAGTGGCCTGTGAATTCGAACTGCCGACTTTTTGGTTAGCAGCCATAGCTCTTAATCACTGTGCCACCAGGGCTCCATATTCATTCGATATTAGTTTTAATTTTAGCTGACCCTGCTCCAGTAATAAATAGTAAGTGGGGATGATGGTGGAGCCCTGGTGGCCAGTGGTTAAGAGCTCTGCTGTTAACCAAAAGGTTGGCAGTTTGAATCCACTAGCCATTCCTTGGAAAGTCTATGGGGCAATTCTATTCCGTCCTATAGGGTCGCTATGAGTTGGAATCAACTCGACTGCAACGGGTTTACAGGGATGATGGTAGCTAAGAGAAGAGGAAAAGAGAGAGATGGTCCATGTGAGGTGTTTTACTTGAGGCTTTGAATAACTTTTCTTTAGTTTAATGCATTTTTATCCATGTCATTCTGCACAATGAACAATATACTGCCTAATAAGAGTCATTATTAGCAAGAAATAAGAATGTATCAAATATATTATGGTGTTTATGTTATTCAATTTTGTTATGTTGGGCTTTAGACTTTTATGTACTGCTTATTCATTAACCCCATCATATTTTTAATGACATCAAGTGCAGTCAGTCAGGACTAGTTCCAGCTTTCTGCAATGGCAGCCATAAAAAATACATTAAGAAATAAATTGATATGCCTATATGCACCCACTTCAAGATTCATTACGATGTCTGATTTTTAAAACATAGAGAAATCATTTAATTATATTATATGCTAGTGGCCTGGTGTTACCCCACAGGAAGATAGCCCTATAAGGATTTACCAGCTCATCTAACTGCAGCCAGGAGGCTCATCTAGTAATCCCCAAAGGACCTATGTATAAGGAGACCTCAATTATCTGGAAACTGACTTTTTTGGCAATCTGCTGCTTTCAGAATGCATAGGACAGATATACAATAGTGATAAAAATGTCAGGAGAAAAAGAAAAGAGAAGCAAAGGGAAACAACAAGCTGGAGGAGCTCAAGAGGCAGTAGAGCCCAGAAGAAGTAATGGAACCATTGTCCAGAGCCAATTTGCTTAGCAAAAGGAGCCATGAGGGTACACAATGGAAAGCGCCAAAGTGAGGGAGAAGAAGATAAACGACTGTGCGGTACTGAGAAGCTACCAACTCTCTAGCCTTTCATCAGTCCGAAAGACTTGACTGGACAATCCTGAAAGTACATTAGCAGAAGGAGGGTAATGTATTCTGCTTTCCGTTGGGGTGTTTCAGACGAGAAGATTGCCTAGTCAATGATGTTGCTAGTTGCCATCAGACTGACTCCTTCTCATGGTGACGACAGGAACACGAGAACAAATCATTGCCCGGCCCTGCGCCATCTTCACAATGGTTAGTACGTGCGAGTCTGTTGTGGCCACTGCAAATCTTGAGTGCCTGCCCTGGTGGTGCGGTGCTTCAGTGCTTGGCTGCTAACCAAGAGGTTGGTGGTTCCAACCCACTGGCTGCTCCACAGATGCAGCAGTCTGTTTCTGTAAAGATTACAACCTTGGAAACCCTATGGGGCATTTCTACTCTGTCCTATAGGGTCTCCATGAGTTGGAATTGACTGGACAGCCACGGGTTTAATTTTTGGTCCAACCCAGGAGGCCCATCTTCCAGTACGAAATCAGACAACATTCTTTTGTGATCCATAGTTTTCACTGGCTAATTTTGGAAGTAGATCACCTGGCCTTTCTTCCTAGTCTGTCTTAGTCCAAAACTGTGGAAACCTGCCCATCATGGGTGACCCTGCTGGTATTTGAAATACCGGTGGCATAGCTTCCAGCATAATAGCAACACACAAGCTGCCCCGGTAGAACAAACTGGCAGATGGGTGCTGAATTCAATAATAGTGGATAATAATGTTCCATGATTTTACAATTTTCTACGTGCCACATTATAGTCTAATGTATGAAGGTATAATGCAATTATTTTTCTCAATAACCTATAAGATAGGGACTGTTATAATCACCAATTCAGCAATGAGGAAACAGAAAGGTACAGAGAGGTTAAGTAACTTACCCATAAATATTCATGCTACTAAATAGCAGCGTAAAATTTTGAACCCAGGCAGCTAAACTCCAGAGGACGTTGATCCAGAAATTATTTGTCCAGCTTCATTTGTGTGGCATGCATTATTCCAGGCACTTCGAATAAGTAAGTGAACAAAATAAGATCCTTGCCCTTATGGAGTTCTCTACAAGTCTCAACAGCTGTCTAAGTCATTGTTATATTCTATATGCTATACTCTATAAAACGACATATTGGCATTGATTAAGGGTAGGGTTGCTCAACGTATTAATGTAACTGCTGTCAGTATGTCGTACACTTGTAAAAAGTCGAATTGGTAAAAGTTACGTGATAGATACATTGACAACAACAACAGCAAAAATAAAAGGGAAGAGTAGCTGCTGGGTCTGCTTATGAACAACCAGACATCTCATAGGGTTTTCTTCCTGGGTTTGGTAGTTTAGGGCCATGGTTTCATGGGACATGCAGATAATCTGCCTATTAATGTGTTTATTGCCTCTGTTCTACCTCCTAGTTTGTTTTGTAATGTCTGGAGTCTTAAAAGCTTGCAAGCAGCATTCAAGATACAACAATTGTTTCTTATTCTCTCAGAGGAAGAAGGAGAGTCAGGAATAAGAGGGGGAAAATGGAATATGTATGGCTAACTGCATCCTTTACCATAAAACCAGAAGAACTGGACGGTGCCCAGCTATCATTACTGAACACTTTGATCAAAGATTCTATAGAAGAATCCTAACTGAAAGAATGAATTGCAGAACAGAATTTCAAATTCTCATGGAACCCATACTTTCTGGAGCCGTGGATGTTGGATGAACCCCTGAAACTCTTGTCCTGAGATAATCTTTAAACCTTAAACCAAAAATATCCCCTGAAGTCTTCTTTAAACCAAACAATAGTTTAGCATAATATGTTATATTGTTAGACTGCACCTAATTATTTTTTGTATTTTTAAATGTTGTTCAAACCACCAGCTTTTAAGTTAAGTAGTCTAATGCAAAACGTGCTATTCAAAAAAAGCATTCAGTAGCTTAACAGTGTATGCTGTTTGCTACTTATCAGCCATATTTGGATAACCGCAGTACATAACCTTAAACTTTCTTAGTTTTTTGGCGATAAAAGAAGTTCAAGGAGGACTAACCAATGTCTAATCAATCATCAGCTTTCATCCTTTTACCCTCCAAAACATCTGTTCCAGATGTTCATCACCATCCAGCCTCATGGCTGCCATCTTTGTGTGTAGAAAGTGTAAGCATCTGTCCCAAGGAGTAAAGCAATAGCATTGTGCCGACTCTTCTTGCCTTTAGTTTTGCCTTTTCTAATGCCCTATTTACAAGATAGCCAGAGTGAAATGTTTAATAAGGATGGGTGATGTCACTCTGTTGCTTAGAATATAATGCAAACGCATAGCATAGTTTATAAGAATCCTCAGCAAGAGACTTTCCTTACTAACGTTTTCGGTTTCATCTGAGTCCACTCTCTACCTTGCACTTTTACTCCTGACATATTTGACTTTTTCTAGACCTTTCTGTCTGTCGGGTTGTTATTTAGATGGGGCATATGCTAATCGCTCTGCCTGGAATACCTTTTGTCAACACTTCTACACTCCACTCCCCCTCCCCATGATTATTTCCTAATCATACATAGGTCTCAGTTTAAATATCATATTACCCATGACATCTTTTCTGACCTCACACTTTTTTTTAGAAAATAAACTGATTTCTGCATCTGTGTTATCCTATTCTTGCTGTGACATAAAACACATAGTATAGAATTGCTGTTATCTGCTTCAGTCTGTATTCCTGTTAGTCTGAAGCATCCATGTTTTTTCCTATTTTCCTTCGTGTACCCAGCAAATGCGGTAGCATTTGGAACACAGGCAACACTTAAGATATGTTGTTAAATTTTTCTTTCAAATCAGACCCAGAAGTCACTCATGAACTCCAAGCATTTGAACTGTAGCTAAGAAACAGACAAGGCTTCCTTATTTAACTTCCAGTGATCATTCTCTCAGACCATGTTGGCACTTAAGTAAACACTTTTTATAGCATTTCTCATGATAATCCCGGAGTGAGGAGCTAAGTATACACCAGAAAAGACAAACCCATTGCCACTAAGTCGATTCTGACTCATAATGACCACATAGAACAGGGTAGAACAGTCCCAGAGGGATTCTGAGCCTGTAATCCTCACAGAGAGGCCCTGGTGGTGCAGTGGTTAAGAGCTACAGCTGTTAATCGAAAGGACAGCAGTTTGAATCTGCTAACCACTCCTTGGAAACCCTATGGGGCAGTTCTACTCTGTCCTATGGGATCAGTTTTAGCCAGAATTGCCTCCATGGCAACGGGTCTGGTTTTTTTTGTTTTGTTTAATCTTCATGGAAGCAGACTGCCACACCTTTGTCCCATGGACGGCTGGCAGGTTCAAACCACCGACCTTTTGATTAGGTGCTTAGTGCTCAACCACTGTGCCACCGGGAATTCTTTAAGGATACACATCAAGGACTTAATTTATTTTCTGGGCAGCTTCTCCTGTCTCTTCCTTTGTTTTTTGTAATTGGTTAACAGAGTCAGGGACAGGACAGGCTGGGAGCTATAGCCTGTGTTTGAGTGAAGATATCAGTCATGTTCCCACTTGAATTCAGACTGTGCGACATCAACCTAACACATATAGGTCCTTCTCCAGGACCTATATAAATACAAGAGTAGTGAAAACAGGTATGGTACCTCAAAGTGCGTATATTCTAATCAGGAAGCCATACATTAAACCAATATATGACAGTAATGAATTTATATAAGCAGACTTAGATATATGCTCTGAAAAAATGGAACATGGTTTTATAGGAAGTTAAAACAAGAGATTGTGATCTAGACTGTGATTAAGAAGAAAAGCTTGAGCTGAAATTGAAGAATGTAAAACTTAATTGAATAGCAGGTAGAGAGCACTCCAGAGGAAGGAAAAGACCATGCTAAGCCTCTGAGCCAGGCAGAATCACAGCACAAGAGTGAAGCTAAAAAACACCACTGAGGGGGGAAGACAGGGGGTCAGCCTGTTCATTGGCTTTGAGAAGGATTTTATTTTAGTTTTTCCTAAGAGCACAGAGAACACTCTGATAGGTGTTAAAGACAGTGATGCTATAATCAGATTTATAGTTTGAACAAGTAATTTATTTTTATTTGTGACCTGATATCTAGAAAAATCACTATTATGTAGTTCTTCACTCACCTCCCATTTTAGTTCAGGAAAACAAATTAAATTACTGGATGAACAGTTACTGGGTGAACAAGTAAAATAATCATATCCTAAGAGCTCTTTCAGTTCAGTGGTTCTTATGTTGCCGAGATAGAGGCATTAAAGAATTGATGTGCATTTTCCTCCCTTAGGTTCCATATTCTGTCGCCTTGATACTCAGTTTCTTTTCTTTTCTTTTTTTCCTTAAAGTTATGAATCCTTTGAGCATAGAATAGAATTTTTACTGTTTTACTGGCAGGCATAGACACTAGTATAATATTTGAAGAAGGAAACTCCTAATTTAATATAATAGAAAAAACAAGATTCAAGGCATCTTTAATAAAATAAAAAGGGCTTCAGAGGTCAGGTTTTTGTGGCAGAATTCAAAACAACTATAATAACCAGAAACTAGATAGCAATATAAACACTATCCTTTGGGGAAAGTATACATGCTTAAAATAAAAATGCTTGGATATAAACATGATATTTAAATAGGCTTAGGTATAGAATATGATCAGTTGTGTACAAAGTGATTTAAACTAAAGCAAAATCTTTTAGCATTTGCATTCTATTTTCTGTACTTCCTACAACTGTCATGGTACTACCTGTCTCTTAAAAATTTAAATCACACTAAGTCATCTGGAGGCTTAAAAAGGAAATAAGGAAAAGCAAATTTAATGCTGTTTATCGCAAATAAATGGTTCTGAACTAGAAATAAATGTAATCGCATGGATTTTTCTGATTATACAAGCAAAGCAAAAAGTCAAGGATAGTCTAATATTTGCAGTGTTTAAGAATTGTTTCCTAAAGGTTATATATTTTTTTTTATTGTACTTTAGGTGAAGGTTTACAGAACAAATATTTTCTCATTAAACAGTCAGTACACATATTGTTTTATGACATTGGTTAACAACCCCACGACATGTCAACATGCTCCCTTCTCAGTCTTGGAGGACTTTTTTTTTTCTTTTTTGGTGAAAAGATACACAGCCAAAGTTACACCATTTCAAAAATTTCTACATGTATAACTCTATGACATCGATTACGTTCTTCCAGTTGTGCTGCTATTCTCACTTTAGATGAAGGTTTAAACAGTTAGCACACATATTGCCCTATGACAATGGTCAAGAACCCCACTACATGTCAACACTGTCCTTACTCAACTTTGAGTTCCCTATCAGCAGCTTTCCTGTCCCCTTCCTAAAGGTTATATTATTATAATTATCTGTGATATTTAATAATTATTCTATTTTGGCATAAACATAAAATCAGTATGTATTGGTGCTAATATACTTAATGTTGCTAATAAGGAGGAAAAACCATCATCATTACCAGATTTATACGATAGAAGGAACACAGGCTATGGAGTTAGACAGAATTAGCATTGAAAAGTAGCTCTTTCACCTTGGGAAAATTTCTTAACCTCTCTAAGGCAAAGTTTCTTCAATGCTAATAATATTTCTTTCAAAGTTTTATGTTGGATATTAAGAATTATTCACGTAGACAAATAAAATACACATTGTTCATAGAAAGAGTACCAGCATTTGGTGTTTCGTAGGACATAGTACTCTCAACTGGCATAATCTGAAGAGAGATTATATCAAGGACTGTTGACAAAGAATTGACCAGGAGCCCTCGTGCTGAAATGACTAAGAGCTCGGCTGCTAGCCAAAATCTGGCAGTGTAAATCCTCCAGCCACTCCTTGAAAACCCTATGGGGCAGTTCTACTCTGTCCTATAGGGTTGCTGTGAGTTGGAATTGACTCAACAGCACATAACAACAACAACATAAGGCAGAGCAGCAATCCAAAGGCAGAGAAGTGTGTTGAAAGGTCCACATAACCAGAAATATGACCTTCAGTGAGGACACAGCCTAACCCTAACCCTAACCCTAATCTTGCATGATGGGGGCCAGGTACTAAGAACACTGACCTTACACTCCTATTTCTCTACTTTCTGGATTTTCTGTCAGCGTTTATTTCTGGCTGAACTCAACTGGAAATTTGAAAGATAAGAGAACACACTGTCAGAGTTCCGGCAAAATGGTGCTCTAGGCAGAAGCACCACGCTGTCCCTCCACAGCAAAGATCTGAAAAACTAAGTCAAACATAGAATAGAACAATCCTGAAACCCTAAAACATCAAATGAAGAGATAAAGAACTCAGCCAAGCACCAAATGTAGTGAGAAAACTGACAGAGAACAGAGGCAAGGAGAGATTCATGCAGAGGTCCCCTACAAGCTAATGCAGCATGCATCCACCATCTTGGACTCCTATCGGAGACCAGCAAACGGGGGTACGAGAAGGCAGCCTCAGGGAGTGTCCAGTGGGAGACAAAACAACCACTCCACACGTAACAATCTCCCTGCTGCATCCTGCCTATCTGCACCATGTGCTTGACATCACACCACCAAGCAGCACAGGCACAGCCTACTGGAACCTGTCCTGCACTGATTACCGACCCTCCCTGGTGGCTGTAGTAAGTGCCACAAAAAACCCGTCCCAGTAACTCCTCTTCAGATAGATGTGCCCTGCTAAACCATATCTGAGAGATTGACCCTGACAGTTGCAGAAGGAGGCAAAAAGTATTGAGCGCGCAGACGAGCAAACAACAAAGAACACACAGTCCGCCTGCTCAGACATAGTCAAATTTTTTTTTTTAAAAAAGGGATGAAACAAACAAATCTACAATCAATAAACAAGAAAAATAACTACTGAATGCCCCGAAAGCAGCAGACAATATCAAAACATTTACAAAAACAGGGACAGAATGGTTCCAGTAGGCGTCAAAAATAAAACACCAGATGACTCTCCTGTGGAAGAAAATGCACTAGAACTACCTGATAGGGAATTCAGATCTCTAATACTCAGAATTCTCCAAGAACTGAGGCAAAAAGCTAACAAACGTGAGGGAAAAATAGACAAATTCATGGAAAATACAGACAAAAAATTGGAAGAATTCAGGAAGATGGTGCAGGAACAAAATGCCAAAATTCACTCACAACTAGAAATGATACAAAAACAACAATTAGAAATCCAAAAGATAAACAACAAGATTTCAGAAATGGATGATGTCATAGAAGGGCTGAGAAGCAGATTTGAAACAGTGGAAGACAGGATCAGTGGAACTGAAGACAAACACTTGGATACAACTCTGTTTGAGGAAAACTTAGAAAAAAGAACAAAGAAAAATGAAGAGACCCTGAGGGTTATGTGGGATACAATCAACAGCAAAAATTTATGAGTGATTGGCATTCCAGAACAGGGGGAGAAAACAGAAAACACAGAGAGGACCATTGAGGAACTGCTGACAGAAAACTTCCCCAATATCATGAAAGATGAAAAGCTGGCCATCCAAGAAGCTCAATGAACCCCATATGGAAGAGACACCAAAAGAAAATCACCAAGGCATAGCATATTCACATTCGCCAAAACCAAAGACAAACAAAGAATCGTGAGAGCAGCTCGTGAAAAACAAGAAGTCACATACAGAGGAGAAACAATAAGACTAAGCTCAGATTATTTGGCAGAAACCATGCAGGCAACAAGGCAATGGGATGACATATATAAAAAATCTTGAAAGAAAAAAATTGTCAGCCAAGAATAATATATCCTGCAAAACTCTCATTCAAATTTGATGGTGAAATTAGGTCATTTCCAGATAAACAGAAACTAAACGAATATGCAAAAGTCAAACCAAACTTACAAGAATTATTAAAGGGAGTTCTTCGATCTGAGGACAAACAGCTTCAGCCCTCAGGCAGGACCTAGGACCTAGGACGCAGGTTCACATGAACCAGATACCATTCTAGGAACTGAACTACAGAGGACTTTCCAGAAACAAAAGAAATACAACAGGGAATCAGAGAAATCAATCAAAGGATGACAACAACATCAAAACAATGAAAGAGGGAACAAACGGCATAGGTATAGAACCTTCTAAAGGAGAGGAAGGCAAGGCGATACCAAGTAAGGGTAGACTGCTTCAAAAGTATAAAGATAAGGGTAAAATTCATGGTAACCACAAAGAAAGTTAACAAACCAACTCATAAAAATAAAGACGAAAAACATAAAGTCTCAACAAAAACAAAACCTACAAAAACAAAAGAAATCAACACAAAATCCACAAACAAAAGTAACTCAGCACAAGAGAGTAAGAAGAACAAAGAAAACTTCAGCACTACAAAAAAAAGCACTACAAAATGACAGCAACAAACTCACATCTATCAATAATTACACTGAATGTAAATGGACTCAATGCACCCATAAAGAGATGGAGAGTGACAGAATGGATAAGAAAACAGGAGCCATCAATATGCTGTCTACAAGAGACACACCTTAGAAACAAAGATGTGAATTTATTAAAAGTCAAATGTTGGAAAAACATATATCAAGCTAACAACTACCAAAAAAGAGCAGGAGTGGCAATTCTAATCTCAGATAAAATAGACTTTAAAACAAAATCTACCATAAAAGACAAAGAAGGACACTATATAATGATTAACAGGACGATCCATCATGAAGACATAACCATAATAAACATCTACGCACCCAATGACAGGGCTCCAAAATACATAAAAAAAACTCTAACAACACTGAAAAGAGAAATTGACAGTTCCACAATAATAGTAGGAGACTTCAACACACCACTCTCAGTAAAGGACAGAACAACTAAGAAGAAACTCAGCAGAGATACAGAAGACTTAAAGGGCACAATCAGCCAACTTGACCTCAGAGACATATATAGAACACTCCATCCAACCGCTGCAAAGTACACATTCTTTTCCAATGCACATGGAACGTTCTCCAGAATAGACCACATCTTAGGCCACAGAGCAATCCTCAACAAGATCCAAAACGTTGAGATAATTCAAAGCATCTTCTCTGACCACAATGTCATCAAGGTAGAAATTAACAACAGAAAGGGCAAGGAAAAACAATCAATCACATGGAAACTGAATAGTACCTTGCTTACACATCACTGGGTAATAGAAGAAATCAGAGATGGAATCAAAAAATTCCTAGAATCAAATGAGAATGAAAACACTTCATACCAAAACCTTTGGGACACAGCAAAGGCAGTTCTCAGAGGACAATTTATAGCAATAGATGCACACATTAAAAAGGAAGAAAGGGACAAAAATCAAAACATTAACTACAAAACTCAAACAAATAGAGAACATCAAAGAAAGCCCACAACCACCGGAAGAAAGGAAATAATAAAGATCAGAGCAGAAATAAATGAAATAGAGAAGAGAAAAACAATAGAAAGAATCAACAAAACCAAAAGTTGGTTCTTTGAAAGAATCAACAATATCCACAAACCACTGGCCAGACTGACAAAAGAAAAACAAGAGAGAACACAAATAACCCAAATAAGAAATGAAATGGGGGACATTACAAAAAGGAATATAACAGAATATTATGAAAAACTATACTCCAACAAATTTGAAAACCTAGAGGAAATGGATAAATTTCTAGAATCACACGGCCTACCCAAAACTACAACAAAGTGATGTTGAAAATCTGAACAGACCCATAACAAGAGAAGAGATTGAAAAGGTAATAAAAAAAACTCCCAACTAAAAAAAGCCCTGGCCCAGATGGCTTCACTGGAGAATTCTACAAAACATTTACAGAAGAGCTTGCACCAGTACTACTCAACCGATTTCAGAGCATAGAAGAGGAAGCAACACTTCCAAATTCATTCTATGAAGCCAGCATAACGCTGATACCAAAACCAGGCAAAGACGTTACAAAAAAGAGAAAATTACATACCAATATCTCTCATGAATATAGATGCAAAAATTCTTAACAAAATTCTAGCCAATAGAATTCAGCGTCATATCAAAAAAATGATACACCACGACCAAGTAGGATTCATACCAGGTATGCAAGGATGGTTCAACATTAGAAAATCAATCAGTGTAATCCACCACATAAATAAAAGTAAAGAAAAGAATCACATGATCATCTCAATTAATGCAGAAAAGGCATTTGACAAAGTCCAACAGCCATTCCTGATAAAAACTCTCAATAAAATAGGTATAGAAGGGAAATTTCTCAACATAATAAAGGGCATCTATGCAAAACCAATGGCCACCATCATTCTTAATGGAGAGAGGCTGAAAACATTCCCCTTGAAAACAGGAACAAGACAAGGATGCCCTTTATCACCACTCCTATTTAACATTGTGCTGGAAGTTCTAGCTAGAGCAATAAGGCAAGAAAAAGAAATAAAGGGCATCCAAATTGGTAATGAAGAAGTTAAACTGTCCTTGTTTGCAGATGTTATGATACTATACATAGAAAATCCTAAAGACTCCACAAGAAATCTACTGGAACTAATAGAAAGATTCAGCAGAGTAGCAGGATACAAGATAAACATTCAAAAATCAGTTGGATTCCTGTACACCAGTAAGGAGAATGATGAAAAGGATATCAGGAAAACAATACCATTTTCAATAGCCCCTAAAAAGATGAAATACTTAGGAATAAATCTGAACAGGGATGTAAAAGACCTATACAAAGAAAACTACAAAACAGTACTGCATGAAACCCAAAGGGATCTGCATAAATGGAAAAACATACCATTCTCATGGATAGGCAGACTCAACATTGTGAAAACGACAATCCTACCCAAAGCAATTTACAGATACAATGCAATCCTGGTCCAAATACCCACAAGATTCTTCAAAGAGTTGGAAAACCTAATCATTAACTTTATATGGAAAGGGAAGAAGCCCCAAATAAGTAAAGCACTACTGAAGAAGAAGAATAAAGTTGGAGGACTCACACTACCTGACTTGAGAACCTACTATACAGCTACAGTAGTCAAAACAGCCTGGTACTGGTACAACAACAGATACATTGACCAATGGAACAGAATTGAGAACCCAGATGTAAATCCATCCATCTACGGTCACCTGTTCTTTGACAAGGGTCCAAACACCATCAAATGGGGAAAAGACAGTCTTTTTAATAAATGGTGCTGGCAAAACTGCATATCCATCTGCAAAAAAAATGAAACCGGACTGATACCTCACACTGTATACAAAAACTACTTCAAAATGGATCAAAGACCTGAATATAAAGCCTAAAACTATAAAGTTCATAGAAGAAAAAATAGGACCAACACTTCAGGCCTTAATACATGGCATTAACAGGATACAAACCATAACCATCAATGCACAAACCCCAATAGATAAGCTAGATAACTGGGATCTTCTAAAAATCAAACACCTATGCTCTTCAAAAGACTTCACCAAAAGAGTCAAAAGAGAATCTACAGACTGGGAAAAAATTTTTGGACAGTACAAGTCAGGCAAAGATCTAATCTCCATAATCTATAAGAAAATCCAACACCTCTACAACAAAAAGACAAATAATCCTATTAAAAAATGGGCAAAGGAAATGAACAGACACTTCACCAAAGAAGACATTCAAATGGCCAACAGACACATGAGGAAATGCTCGCAATCACTAACCATTAGAGAAATGCAAATTAAAACCACAGTGAGATACCTTCTCACCCCGGCATTACTGGCATGAATCAAAAACACTGGAAAGTACAAATGTTGGAGGGGCTGCGGGGAGATCGGAACTCTTATGCACTGCTGGTGGGAATGCAAAATGATACAACCATTTTGGAAAATGATATGCCGCTTCCTCAGAAAGCTAGAAATAGACATACCATTCTATCCAGCAATCCCACTCCTAGGAATATATCCTAGAGAAATAAGAGTCATCACTCAGATAGACATATGCACACCTATGTTCATGGCAGCATTGTTCACAATAGCAAAACGATGGAAACAACCTAGATGCCCATCAACAGATGAATGGATAAACAAACTATGGTACATACACACAGTTGAGTACTATGCAACGAGAAAGAACAACAATGAATCTGTGAAGCATCTCATAACATGGATGAAACTGGAGGACATTATGCTGAGTGAATTAAGTCAATCACAAAAGGACAAATATTGTATGAGACCTCTATTGTAAAAACCCATGAAAACGTTCACACACAAAATGTAATAATCTTTTTGGTTACCAGGGATGGGAGGGGTGGGGGGGAGAATACTAAATAGGCAATAGATAAGTGGTATCTTGGGTGAAGGGTGAGACAGTACACAATATAGGGGAAACTAGCACAACCTGTACAAGGAAAGGTCATGGAAGCCCCATAGACATCCAAACTCCCTGAGGGACTGAATTGCTGGGTAGAGGGCTATGGGGACCACGGTCTCAGGAAACATCTAGCTCAACTGGCATGACACTACTTATAAAGACAATGCACTACATTCTACCTTGGTGAGTAGTGTCTGGGGTCTTAAAAGCCTGTGAGTGGCCATCTAAGATACTCCACTGGTCTCATCCCTTCGGGAGCAAGGGAGAATGAAGAGAACAGGATACAAGAAAAAGATTAGTCTGAAGGACTAATTGTCCACAGCTACCAAGGCCTCCACCGGACTGAGTCCAGTACAGCTAGATGGTGCCCAGCTACCACCACTGACTGCTCTGACCAGGATCACAACAGAGGGTTCTGGACAGAGCTGGAGAAGGATGTAGAGCATAATTCTAACTCACAAAAAAAAAAGACCAGATTTACTGGCCTAAAGGAGACTGGAGAAACCTCGAGAGTATGGACCTCAGACACACTTTTAGCTCAGTGCTGAAGTTACCTCTGAGGTTCACTGTTCAGCCTGGGAGTGGACAGCCCCGTGAAACCAAATGAGAATAATGAGGTACAGGAGTCCAGTGACAAGGGCCAGAAGGCAGAAGGGAACAAGGAAGCTGGTGATAGGGAACCCAAGGTTGAGTAAGGATATTGTGGATGTGTTGTGAGATTGTTAACCATTGTCATAGGGCAACATTTGTAGTAACTGTTAAATGAGAAACTATTTTGTTCTGTAAGCCTTCATCTTAAGTGAGAATAACAGCACAATTGGAAGAACGTAGTCAATGTCACTGAACTGTGTATGTAGAAATTTTTGAAATGGTGTATCTTTGGCTATGTGTATTTTCACCAAAAAAAGAAAATAGTTGAGAAGTTAGAGGGTTAATATGTTGTGGGGTTGTTAACCAATGTCATAAAACAACATGTGTACTACTGTTTCATGAGAAACTATTTGTTGTGTAAGCCTTCACCTGAAGTACAATAAAATATATATATAAAAAAAAGAGAACATACTGATACAACATTTACAGTTCAGCCTTCTGAATACAGAGGAAGACAGAGTACATAGAAGGATTGAAACAAATAGAAAATATCCAATCAAATAAGTATCAATTGATCTCTCTTTATAAGGATTCTCTGCTCAACAGAGATGCTTAACAAATCATTAAAGTACATTTTAATAAATTTTCACAAGGAGAAAATCAGTCAATTCAAGAAACAGAATAATAAATAAATGGTATCTGTAATGACAATATAGGGCAATGGGTGGGCCAATAATATTGGAAGTTGCTTTACTTTAGATGCAACAGCCACTAAGCCACTCAAAGTTGAAATAAAATGTATTTTGCTTATTGACATGGAACTCTCTCTCCTTCACTATCCCTGATCCCTTCCAATGCTTCTACCTTGGATTCAGCTGCTTTATTAAGAAGAATGATCATTAGGAGTGACTCTGAGATCTCTCTGCCCCCAAAGGGAGTTGATGGCCATATGCACCTGCCCAAGTATGATGAGGAAATTCAGGGAGAGAAGAGATTCAAACTTACATAAGAAAGGGTACAGGCATCCAAGTCACTATTGTACCCAGTCCCATAGGAGAAGATTTTGTATGGATTCAACTGATGGGGTTTGTGTAAGGTTCATGGTGAAGAAGGGAAATTAACATGACTTTTGGGTAGGGCCCTTTGGACCAATTCACTGTACTGCTGTTGTTGTATCTGTATCTGAAAATATAATAGAAATTAATGTCTTATATGCTTGTATTTCTCCATCCCATAAGTGACAAAGGGAATTTGGTAAATTGGTAAGAGTCACATGTTGAGAGACATCTTTAATAGGAGTTGAGATGCGCTATTGGCACACATAGATTACTCCTAAAACTTCTCCCTGTTCCATCCTAGGTCATCCAACAAAAATAATTTCAAATCTCAATAGGAGAAGAGAAACACAGCTCTGATTGAAGACTTAAAATCCACACCTTTAAAAAGAGATGCACCAACTGCATTTACTTTTTGCTCCTAGAGTCTTAGCTGTTCCAGATATTGTGACTGTAACTGAACCCATTACACAGACTGATGGCACGTGGTCTGCTGTCTGGGACATTGCAACACTTTATTTTCTATTCTACTGGCAACTGAGTACCAAGACTAATTCACATTCACTTTCATGTAGCAAGTCCCCCAATATGTTTGCAATACTTCATAAATTCTCCTGCATTCACCACCAGTGGGTGGGTCAGGATATAACACTAGCGCTCTGACCACTGATGTTCACAATTTTCCCTGTGTAGATGATGCCCTGTTGGTTGGCAAGTCAGAAGCTTTAGTCTGAAGGTCCTGATATGGTTTTATGACACATGTGACAGCAGGGGTTTCTGATAAAACTTGACAAAACTTGGGGGCCTACTGGCCAAGTAAAGTTTCTAGGGACTTTGTGGGTGTATTTACAATGCTCAGTCCCTCCAGGAGTAAAGCAAAAATTGACTGCTTCAGCCTCTACCATCAAAAAGGAGAACTGGCAGCTATTTGACTCTTTAGGTGTTGGAGGAAGTATGTGCCTCACTAGGGCAGTCAACATAGTCTTTTATATTGGCTAAGTTGCTATGAATTGGAATTGACTCCAAGGCAATGGGTTTGGTTTTTGGTTTGGTAACATCCCATCATACGTGAAGAAAACAAAAGGCCGTTAAAAAGACAGGAGAGAAAGAAAAGACCAAAATGGATGTCAGAAAAGACTCTGAATCTTGCTCTTGAATGCAGAGTAGCTAAAGCGAATGGAAGAAATGATGAAGAAAAGAGCTAAGCAGATTTCAAAGGGCAGCCTGAGAAGGAAAAGTAAAATATTATAATGAAATGTACATAAACCTGAAGTTAGAAAACCAAAAGGGAAGAAAACACCATTTCTCAAACTGAAAGAATTGAAGAAAAAGCTGATGCCTTGTGCTGAAATTTGGAAGGATTCTATGGGCAAAATATTGAACAACTCAGGAAGCATCAAAAGAAGATGTAAGAAATACACAGTCACAGTACCAAAAAGAATTGGTCGACATTCAACCCTTTCAGGAGGTAGCATATGATGAACCGATGGTATTGAAGGTAGAAGTCCAAGCTGCACTGAAGGCATTGGCAATAAACAAGGCTCCAGGAATTGACAGAATACCAATGGCGATGTTTCAACCAATGGATGCAACACTGGAAGTACTCACTCATCTATGCCAAGAAATTTGTAAGACAGCTTCCTGACCAATTGACTGGAAGAGATCCATATATTGTGCTCATGCCAAAGAACAGTGATCCAGCAGAATGTGGGAAGTATCGAACAGTATCATTGATATCACACGCAAATAAAATTTTGCTGAAGATCATTCAAAAGCTATTGCAGCAGTATATCTACAGGGAACTGCCAAAGGTTCAAGCCGGATTCAGAACTGGATGTGGAATGGGGGATATCATTGCAGATGTCAGATGGATCTTGGCTGAAAGCAGAGAATGCTAGAAAGATGTTTACTATATTTTATTGACTATGCAAAGGCATTTGACTGTGTGGATCATAACAAATTATGAATAACATTTCAAAGAATGTGAACTCCAGAACACTTAATTGTGCTCGTGAGGAATCTGTGCATAGACCAAGAGGCAGTCACTTGAACAGAACAAGGGGACACTGCATGGTTTAAAGTAAGAAAAGGTGTGCATGAAGACTATTCCTTCAGTATGGATTACAACTCAGCATAAAGAAAAAAAAAAAATCTTCACAACTGGAACAATAAGCAACATCATGATAAACAAAGAAAATATTCAAGTTGTGAAGGATTTCATTTTTCTTGGATCTACCATCAACATCCATGGAAGCAACAGTCAAGAAATCAAACCATGTATTGCATTGGGCAAATCTGCTGCAAAAAAAAAAAAACTCTTTAAAGTGTTAAAAAAACAAACATATCATTTAGGGGACTCAGGTGCACCTGTCCCAAACCATGGTATTTTCAATCGCATCTACGCATATGAAAGCTGGGCAAGGAGTAAGGAAGACAAAAGAGGAGTTGATGCCTTTGAATTATGGTGTTGACAAAGAATATTGACTATACCACGGACTGCCAGAAGAACAAATAAATCTGTCTTGGAAGAAGTACAGCCAGAATACTCCTTAGAAGCAAGGATGGTGACACTTTGTTTCACATACTTTGGATATATTATCAGCGGGAACCATTCCCTGGAGAAGGACATCATGCTAGCTAAAATAGAGGGTCATGGAAAATGAGGAAGACCCTCAATGAGATAGATTGATGCAGTGGCTGCAACACTGGGCTCAAACATAACAATGATTTTGAGAATGGCGAGAAGCAGGCAGTGTTCGGTTCTGTTGTACACAGGGCTGCTATGAGTTGGGAATGACTCGATGGCACCTAACAACAGCAACCTGCCAATTATTGTCCTTTCAGTGAACTCAAACCAACAAGCTTCCCTGGAAGCTGTCCAGCAAGATGTGACATTTGGGGAATATGCAAGTGTAATTATCCTTTCGGGTTACAAATCTCTTTATCTCTCTCTTCATTCCAGTGTCGCGTCACTAAATGTGTGGCTGCTGTGCCAGCCCATTATTTATGAACACCTCAAGTCAGGAATCACCACCCCTCTGTCAGTTTGTAGTACTGTGGTGGCTTGTGTGTTGCTATGATACTGAAATCTAGGCCACCAGTATTTCAAATACCTGAAGGGTCATCCATGGAGGACAGGTTTAAGCAAAGCTTCCAGACTACAGCAGTCTAGGAAGAAAGGGTTGGCAATCTACTTAAGAAAATTAGCCAATGAAAACCCTATGGATAACAACACAGTAATGTCTGATATAGTGCTAAAAGATGAGCTCCCTAGGTTGGAAGGCACTCAAAATACTCAGTGGCCATAACAATGGACTCAAGCTTACCAAGAACTGTGAAGATGGCAAAGAATCAGGCAATATTTTGTTCTGTTGTACATGGGATCACCATGAGTCGGAACCAACTCCATGGCAGCTAACAACAAAAACAAGTCAGGAATGCTCTGAATCTCTGATGCCCTGAGCTGTAAGCACTATAAAGCGCCCTCAGGCAAAAGCAACAAATCCGTAAATCTCACTAGGTGCAATTTCTGTCTTTCAGTGGTAGACTCTTACCCAGTTTCTGCCTTCTTTTGATGACAATACAGTATCTTCAAATAGATTTTTTGGGGGGGTTTTATGCTTCCTGTCTGCAGGAAGTTTAGCCCAACAATCTATTCCACCATGACAGAAATCAAGAATTTCTCATTGTGATTTTAATTTATGTGTCATTAATGACTAATTGGTGTAGTGATTAAGAGCTACGGCTGCTAACCAAAAGGTTGGCAGTTGGAATCCACCGGGGGCTCCTTGGAAACCCTATGGGGCAGTTCTACTCTGTCCTATAGCGTCACTATGAGTTGGAATCCACTTGACAGCAGCGGGTTTGGGTTTTTTTGAATGACTAAGGAAGTTGAACATATTTTTATGTATTTAATGGTGATTTGGATATCCTCTTATGTAAGGTGCCTGTTCAATTTTTTGCCCACTTTTCTACTGTGTTTTCTTCTTTAGTTTATGTGGATTTTGGATTAGTTTCTTTGACCTCTTAATGTCAATTGATTCTAGACTGAAATGTTGACCCGTGTTCAGATATTTGAGGGCTTTGAATTATAGTCTAAAAGCTAAAATATCATTTATTTTAAATTTTCAACTAAGCTAACTTTTTGGTACCTGTCCATTTAGAACTAATATCTTAGTTGCCAAATCTGTCTGAAGTCAGGCTGTAAGGAGAATGATGTCTTAATTACTTCAACTACATTAGCTACTGCTTTGGTCAAACACACAAAAATGGGTCTTGATATCTTTCCCAAAGGACCTCAAGAGATTGGATTTATTCTAATTTCTCCTGCAAAATATCTTTGATAAATGAAATATTTGAAACATGTATCAAGTTGTCAGGTAGAAGATTCAATTTTATGCAGATGTTAATTCTCCTCAAATATATCAATTTAATGTAATCTCAAAATATTTTAATAGGATTTTAATATTTATTAGGTTCCTTCTAAAGAACATATGCAGAGTAGCCAAACTGAAAAAAAGTAGTAGAGACTTTCCTCACCATATACTAAAATGTTTTCTAGAAAAACATTCAATGAACAAAGTGGATTATAATGCACAAGGAGAGTCAGATCAATCACAGAGAATACAAGATACCTGGTAAATGATGTAAGTGAGATTTTTAGTGAAAAAAAAAGCCAAAAGATTTATTAAAATTGCTATTAACCAAAGGGAAACTGAAAATTTCAATGAAACACTTTGATTATCGAATTGGCAATTAGTATATTTAAATCTCTGTAATCCTTAGAATGGGGAAAAATAGACTCATTATAGACTTTTAAACTTGTATGTTTCTGAAGGAAATCTTTATAATATGTATCAAGTTTGATAATATGTATCACGTATTGATTTTATGTATCAGTAAAAACCCCTAAATTAGATATATCTGAATAATTCTACTTCTGAGAACTTTGTAAGGAAAATTATCAGGTAGTATATGGAAAAGTATGCATAAAAAATCATCATAAATATATTGCTTATTATACCAAAAGTCTTGTCTTTAAGATTTTGTAAGTGGCTTATGGCTCCATTTCTTTATTAAAAAATGGCATCATGTACTACTTAAAACATGTATATAGTTTATATATCTGACATGTCCAGTATTTTCTAATACATTTATAGGAAAAAGAGTTTTAAAATACAGGAATATTGTAATTAAATCTTATCAAAAATTAAATTTATGCATGTGTATTCATACAAAATCTATTATGATACAAACAAATTAATTGATTTTTTCTGAAGGTATTATAGGAGTCCTGGTTGCTCAGTGGTTAAAT
Source organism: Dugong dugon (assembly GCA_030035585.1). Lineage (NCBI taxonomy): Eukaryota > Metazoa > Chordata > Mammalia > Sirenia > Dugongidae > Dugong > Dugong dugon. The sequence continues at coordinate 6,781,636 of CM057478.1, read as the reverse complement.
TGCTTGGCTGCTAGTCTAAAGATCTGCTGTTTGAACCCACCAACCACTTCGTCGGAAAAAGATGTGGCAGTCTGCTATTGTAAAAATTACAGTGTTGGAAACTCTATGGGGCAGTTCTACGCTGTCCTATAGAGTAGCTATGAGTTGGAATTGGCTCCATGGCAATGGGTTCGGTTTGGTTTTTGGAGGGATTATGGATTAAATTTTTCATTATGCATTTCATTATCTCATATAATTTTTATATAATATTCTAAACTTTGAGCATATGTTCATTTTGTAATAAAAAATATATTCATATCATGTTTAAAAACAACTTTGAAACAGTTATTCCCAGGAAATTATTAGTTAATTATGAGTCAAAGAATATTTTCAAGAAGTTGTGAATGACCTCTTCCTAGGTTTTAAAAAGTTTGTACTTCATAAAATTTTGAAGTAGATTACCATTATGAACTCATTCAACTCTAAAATTCTGAGTCCACAGTAAATTTGTGTTTACGTACAGTATGCAGGATGCATACATCTTATATATCCTCATGTAAACATAAAATTATATTCATACTTAATACGAATGTACTTGATTATCCATGCCTAAATTATTATTAAACCATTTACTTTCATCTGCTTTCATGCCATAATTCATGTGAGTAAGATCATTTAAAGTAGGGAATAAGTGCTGGAGTTTAATTATATCTTTCTTCATTACCAATCATAATATATTTCATCAATATTCAAAAAGTGTAGTGTAAACTTCATGAAGTAAGAGAACCTGTTTTGTTTACTTTTTTTTTTTTTTTTAGCTCTAGTGTCTAGAATGTATCTGGAAAATAATGGGTACCCAATAAATATTTGTTGAAGAATGAATAACATTCATTAATGTTATACCTACTAGACAACCAGATATAAAGTGAAATAAGAAAATAGTTAATATTCCATATATCTGCATGGAAATACTTTATATTTCTTCCTCACAATCATAATTTAGCCTGAATTGTATGTAATTTTCAATTATTTTTGATAGAACCTCCTTACCTACAGCATTTGAACAATGTTCTAATTTATTCATATTTAATATCAGCATCAAAATTCTACATAAAACCACAATAGTTTTTTTTTTTTTTAACTACTTGGCCTTTGTTAAAGAGCCAAGTTTGCACTGAGAATATTGTCATACTCATAGATCATAAAGCTAAGGGAAAAAAAAGACAAGAAGCAGTGATATTGTGGTGAACCACAGCTTACTGACTGCAGCTGAGTCACATCATAGAACTGGCGTGGAAGTCTGGAAAAGGCAAACTCAGATATTGCCTCTAATCTTCCTCCAAGCTCAGTTCGTGGTAAGAAACCGGTGACAACCTTCTATTAATTGCCCATTGTTGTCAAATGACCCTTTTTTACTTGCAGAAGTAACTGTTTGGGAAATATTTCCATCTAGCTTTTTTTCGAAAAATACATACACAAAATTGAAGATTCCTGATACCTAATAAAATTGAAATAGATTAACATATTAATCATCTTTCAAATGCATGTCAGAGTTCTGGGATAACGAACTCTTGTTAATCTTGTTTCTAGTTCTACGGGGCATAGCATTCAAGTCAATAACATTCTCAGCTTTTGCTTTGTTTTATTCTAATGTAAT